>OX344799.1:19555200-20805200 GCA_947034925.1 Eudemis profundana
GGGATTGATAGGTTGGTTGTTGTTTAAGAAAACATCATTCACGAGGATTACATCACCAGTAGAACAGGTCATTGGAGCAAGTATGCCTTAGGTACTGTTTATGTAACACCAAGTGGGTCAGGTTGTACGAGTAACACTTCTAGTTCTTGATAAGCATTAAAAGCGTTTTATGTATTTTCATAAGGATCAGGCGCCCACGAGATGTGGTTTGGAGACTCGATAGTATTTACTGATTTCTTGAGTCTTATTTCAGTTGATGTTTTTACTGACTATGATTTACCACAAGCTAGGTATAACATCGTACACTCACTGTAGGTATTTAGGCCACGAAATGTAATCAGCGAGAAGACGGCAAATCTGAGATGTTTTTGACATGTCACATTCTTGTATGCTCGATCTAAATACCTCTAGCGATTTTCTTCGTTGGTAAATTTATTTTTGGATTAGAGTTCTGTGGTTGACTTACCTGACTTGCCCACTCGAGAGCTGCCGAGTACCGCGACGCGCACGCGCGGCGGGCTGGCACGTTCATCCCTCATGATATATGAAGAAATGACTGAAACAAACAAACATTATTCTATTAGACTGCAGTCTACACAGTACGTTATATAGTTTATTTTTTTTAATGATTCTCGAGATTATTTGAATCTGTTCCAAACGCTATAAGTACCAGTTTTAAGATAAGCACCGACGAAAGAGGCTCTAATTGGCGCGCTTGGGTTTCATTCATTAGGCGCGATTTGCTTCGAATGACGCTCGTCCTCCAGCTAAAGACGCAGTGAAAGCGCGTCAGAATCGTAAAAAACTAATAACTGTTCATTGTGATAAACGGCTTTCTAACAAAGTTTGAAGGCTTTTCCAGCAGAATTTAGTAGACCGCTTAAAATTCGTTTATTGCAGAATTCGTGTTACGACTTTCGTGAGTTTAGTATTTTGAATTTTTAGGGAAGTAGTTCTCGTTATTATAGCCAAGAATATTGTCTTTTCGTTAATCAGCGCTACGCAAAATGATCGCGAAAACAAAACATGCGGTATGTAGTCTATTTACAGCTGGGATGCGACAACCTGCGTCAACGCGAAACCGCGGCACCCGCGCCCCGCGAATAGTTGAATAACCCTAAAATACGATGAATAACACCATGGAGGCGGACGGCTTGACAACAATGCTGACTAGGGTTGCCAGATGTCCGGGAAATCCGGGATTGTCCCAGAATTACCGTTCTTGTCCCGTGTCCAGGAATTACACTTTACAGTCCCGGATTTCGAATACTACTAGTTTTTTTCTTCATTACTATACGAGTAGGTACGATATGCCCGCGTTCTTGCTCACTCGTATTTTATATCTGACTTAAAGGCTAATTCAGCTTGCAGGATTTGAGTTAGGCAAATATACATTGCAAGTTAATGTAGAGTTTGTAAAAATAGACAAGCTAATTAGGTATTGCCAGGAATAGCTCATCCGCGATTTCACTGGGCGGCTACTAGTACAAATTGTGTCCCTGCGAAGTGGCTTAGTCAGTGACCAGAAAGAGCACACGTTATGCTAGAGTCTGGCTAATGAAAGATGAGACTAAAAAATAGCGGCAAATTTAAAAAAACAACGGGTTGCAACACTGTTTATAGGGTGACAAAAACGGTAATGATACTTGAGCCGATTTTTGAGTTGTTGTCACCTTTTTAATTCTTCCGATTTTAGTGAAAATTGGTAAGTACATAGCTTTTATTAGAGTGTTAGTGTTTATTTATGATATATATTTACTCCCCACATTAGCCACGGAAAGAAAAGCAAAACAATTCAGTAAGTATTTTCGGAAACTGTTACTTTCTTATGTTGCATATTGAGTATCAAAATCACCACAGCATACTATCCTCAGAAATCTAATGACGTTTGACACATTTGACGTTTGTATAATGTCGCCATTTAAAAAGTTTGGAATAAATGTCAGTCTCATCTTTCATTAGCCAGACTCTATAGACTATAGAATGACGGTCGTTGAGAGACTCCCTACTGACTGAATTCGAGACCCTCGGATTGTCCCGGAAATGAAATGCCTGAATCTGGCAACCCTAATGCTGACACTGACCGCCAGCGCTCGATTATTCAAAACAGGTGCATGAACATCAACGTACAATTTATCATTGTTTATTGGCTTTGTTTTACTGAAAGTAATTGAAAATGTAAATATGTACATGGACAGGATTGGGTTATGTTATGATTGGTGTATTATAGGTATTATTCATTAGTTAGCTTATTTTTCGACTTACTGAAAATCTCGACAGTGACCGCCAGTCTATCTATACTAGAAAGAAGTCTCTAGAAGTGATACCTTATATTTGAAGCGTACATCAATAGCAAGGAAAGGACTTAATTCATCCCGCGCGATTGATAAAGGGTGATTTATTTTCCAGAAATCCTATCAGGCACATGACCCATACTAATATCAAATGATACTCGTAACAACTTAACAACGCAATTCAAGGTTAAGTTTTTAAATAATGCCATTAGATTGTCATCTTCGAAATGATCTAACAAAATAACTACCTATAAACGTTTCTAAACCACACAGATTTCGTCGACGCAAAACGCGTCAAAGTGACGCAGGGTTTCTGAATTATACAATGTTGATGGTATAAATACTTCATCATCGTAGATTCGCAGATTTTTACAAACGTTCCTCTAAGCCTCATCACAAATTATGATAGAATTTTCCGATAGTTATAGTGTAATGTGAGGCAAACTCGAAGCTTAGGTACATTACATTACAAAGACGTTTACAAACTTTTGACGTACCTACCGTATAAAAATGGATTAGTTTATAAAAATATTTATGATCCAGGGTTGTACTTACTAAAGTGAAACCAAACAATACGACAGAAAGCAGCAATGTAAAGCAAAACAGATTAGTATTTATTGAACTCGTTTATCTTTGTGGAGTACAGAAATCAAACTATGAAGTTAGAAAAACTCCCATCTCTGTCTTTAAAATTACGATTAACCGCAAGAAACTAGAGATTTCTGAGTTCGATATTCTACGAGGAATATTCATTAATAATTAAATGCCACTGTAATAAAAATCCAATATTTTTATCAACCGCGCTTTGCCACTGTCAGGTTTTCCTAGCATATTTGTAATTCTAATTTGTCGCTTAAACTGTTCAGTTTTTTATCAGACAGACATCGTGAAAGATATATGTGTACATTGGAATAACTTTAAACCGGAATAGTGATAGAGTCGGTCTCGCCGGCGACACCAGCTTTTATTTATGTTTGGCGCCAAAATTAATAAAATTAATCTATCACCCGGCTGCGGTCGAGAGCTGCCAAAAAATCACGTTTTCTGCGCAGTGAAAAGGTTCCAAAATAAATACATTTTCAGTATTCCACGTGACATTGCCGAGCTTGCAGCAGGATGTAGACAGACTTGATGAGTGCGTTAAAAACTTTTCCGTTACTTGCCATATTCGTCGTTGCACCGGGATGGACAGGCGAAGTCCTTTTTTTGCACGCGTCTTTAGAACGCGCTAATGCGCAACATGCTTGTTTTTCGTCGACTTTTTCCATTTTTATTTTCCAGCTGTTTCACGGCAATCATAACGCGTACGTAAGTGTATTGTGTAAACGTCTAGGAAAATTGTACGCCGTACGTACTCAATTACGCATTACTACAGTAAAAGTAATCCGCCGAACTTTACAAGCCAGCTGCAAAACCGATTATTTACAAATGTGTTTATTTACCGATTGGTAGTGCGCGTTAGTCGTCTATAGTATTTTTAATATTGTTTGTGCTTACTACGGCACAGTTGAATAATACTAAGGTGTCATACTAAGCGGCTTGTGAAGGGATAGCTCGTCACGTGACGCTCTGCACCTGACGGGCCTGCAGGGTGCTACATTTATGTATTGATAAGTACGACTACTTCTCCGCTGTTCAAACATAAAAGATTAGTTGTTAGATATAAAATATTGTAGACAACAATACGTTAATACTTTATCAACTATATCACATTGGTTTTAAAGTACTGCCTATATTTTTCACCGAAGAAGGAAATATTATTTTATTTCCGCAAGAGTGGGTTCATCACCCTTAAATAGAGTTTCCAAGTGCAAAGCCCACACAGCTTGCAAAAAATACATATTTGAAAGTTATTGACCTTGTTTATATTTTTTGTAGGAAGCCCTTTTCATTTGATTACGTTACGGCATCAAAGACCTAAAAGATCCTTTAAATTTGCGGCGCGCGGGTCAAATACATTAAGTCCGCAACAGAATTGGGGCTCTGTTTTCCCACTGAGCGTCGATTACATGAAAACCATCTACTTCCCATTATGAGATGTTTACATTTATCGTCCTTCATCTTAGGTTGGCGCTTAGTTGGAGGCCGTGGCCTTTGGGTTAAATAGGCTCTTCTGGATTGTTCCCACGGGGGTTGAAGGCAAGAGGCAAGGGCGCGGGCCTTCGCCACCCTACGTCATGCTGACGCGGCGACACTGGCGAAGGTCAAGATTCTCATGACAAGCAGCCCCCGGCCTTGGTTCATCCAAGAATAACTAATGATTGGATTAATCACAGTTATCCGTGAAGAACAGTGGCCGACGATTTGGAGGCGAGTCAATTACTGAAGGGAAATGAATATGTTGACGTGATTATTTACATACGGTTCGCCCTCGAATATAATTTTGCCTTGCTAGTATAACCGGATATATTCCCAAAGCCTGCTAGCTTCACATACATACCTACGGCTTCTACTCGTATTCAAACTTCGTTAGTACGGGTAATGAACGTTTGAAGTGTACGTGACATTTCTACAACACTTCATGTTTATTGCGTAATATAACCCTCCACTGACCAAATTTTCCTGGTTCGGGCAAGAAAAATAAGCAAGTCGTAAACCTACTGATCGAGTTCAAATACCACAGTTCATGGCTCAAGTTATTTATTTAGGTTTGCATGTGCTGTTGGTTTATACAACATGGGAAACCTTGGAGCGTGGTCTACTTCGCATGTGCCAAACCTAACGTTTACCACCACAACAGCTTTACGAGCGCTTTCTTGATATCATAAGATTCGTAAACTTTGTATTCGATGTAATAATAAAGTGGGCGTATGTCTGCCATTTTGTTATTGCCGTTTCACTGAAAACTGTGACGTTAGAATACAATATAAAACAAATAAATTATTTTAATAGAGCTATAAGGATGTGACTGGCAGTTCCGAGGTTTGAATGACGTATGTGTGTTGCCGGATGTGTATCCTTAACACGTCAATGGCTACAAAAGATCGAAAGTCGTTTTTTTGACAAATTTCCAAGCTTCCGTTACAGAACGTATAGAAAATGGGACTCGCTAGGGCGGCGTGCTCTAGCAGAAAGTCATTTCCTTATTCCGTGTTGAACGTTGACGACGAGGGACCTGAAAGTGCATTAAGATTGGCTTTTCTGCCATTTTGTAGGTACTTACATAATTTAGATGAGTCATTTTCAAAAAAATTGTACATATTTAAGGGCCTAATAAAAACAAAATCACGATCGCTTCCTCTGTGTTACGAAAGTAAGGCATACCTACAAACTATACCGTGATATGGGTAACTTTCGTAACACAGAGGAATAAATTAAGATTTGTTTTAATTAAATCCCTTAATTGTGTACATTTTTTTTTGAAAATGACTCAAATACCTACAGAGAAATAGACGAAAAGCAAAACATGGCAACGACCGGAATATTTGATTTTTTGTTTAAGGTGCGTAGTCAATTTTTTATTGAGGTTAACTGATAGAGAATGCCTTATGGCATTATTTTGTACGATAAGTTTTCTTTTGTGCAATAAAGTTTAAATAAATAAATTTCAGAATTATTCAGTTAATATCTCATCATAAAGTTCTGTTTACCTCTAAAATATTTTAACAAAGCTGCCTATTAAATTAACTTTCCGTGCGAAAACCTGTTCTTGTCACGAAGTGAACCCAGCTTTGATAATAAATATGTTTCCTTTTCCATTTCGCTTTGTCTAAAGTTGTTTGTCTGAACGTTAATGAGGGCAGCGACTCCAGGAGTCGTTGTTCGGTAAAGTGTGTTAACGTTTTGTAAATGCTAATATTAAGGTCCTTTACTGCCCTAGATAGATCTTAACCCGTCGGAGAAGGAAGAAAGTTAACATTACCATTAACAACAATGAACAGTAGTTAGACCGCCTACATAATGTCTCATTAAAATTATTAGGCATCTCAGTATTACCTGCTTAACGTTTATGATTCTTTTAAGTAACAATTTGCATTAAAATTGATACGAGCCGCTTGGCGCTCCGTACAAATGAATTGGAGGTTAACAATATCCTGAATACATCAAATTTGGTTAAAGTTTCTTTCATTTTAAAGATGTAAGCATATCATATTATATATCTGCGCAAAGTTATATGAGATGTCCCAAAAAAAACAACAAAAGCATGTGATTGGCCATTGATACGTCAGCGTAAACTCCGTACCTACCAATCATATGAAACTAAACATGTTAATACTCAAAATATTGACTTTTTTGATTTTTTTTTCAAACTTCTCATGTGGTTTTGCGCAGACAACATGTTTAAGCTATAAAATGAAACCAAATTTGATGTCGTCAAAGTGTATTGCTAACCCCCAATTGTATGGAGACCTAAGCGACTCGAATCACTGGTTAATCTCGTTAATCTGTTTGGCCATCTAATATAAAAAAGGTTCCTCCTTGATTAGTTCAACAACCTGCAATCAACATTTAATTAGGGCAAGTTCAAATAAAACAGGATCCTACTTTCTAAACACATTTCTGTTACGAGTATAAAACTAATTTTGCTAAGCGGATTGAAGCTTTGAATTTACACTGGCTTACCTACTTATGATGCTCTTGGAGACAGATTTAGATCAGCGCCTGAGTGTTCGGGACCCGCATAAGCACCCTTAGTACTGTTATTATATTTATAACAAGCGTGGATAATTTTAGAACCAAGAATCAAGATCCAGGATGTAAATTAGGACGTTCCGTCTAAAGCTATTTGAGTGTTTTATTATATTTTGTAAACTGGTTACTCGGCATTTTCCAATACGAAGCTTGTTCTCTTTTGTGGCGGTTATAATACGAATCAAAGTGGGTCGGCTTTTCCCTTAGGTTTTCCAATACTTATAACAAATTTTCGGTGTATTTTGCCGTCGCTTAATCACATTCCTAGTTATCTCTCGGTACTTTTAACTTTTCTTTATGTTATCTCACAAATTACTTTATATTTCCCTGGATACGCTCTACGTTTTCAATATTGCGTAGTAAATTCCGTAAAGTTTATTGGCAAAGTAGATATAAAGGAGAAAAGTAGGTTAGGAAGGAAATAAAAGAAATAACAGAAAGCGAATGGAATACGTCGTGTCACAGACGATGTGTCGCCTCCAATACAAACCAATGTCGTTTTTCTGATTGTAGTGTTCCATAAAATTATAGGTAGACAAGTCTCGCTATGTCAAATATCTGTGTCTGTTAGCCAAATTTATTTTTAGACTTACTCTACAAGCAAGTATGTCGGGTCACTGTCATCATGTCATGTTATCGCGTTCATCGAAAATAAATAATGGCAAAAAATCTGGAACAAATTGAATTTGTACATTGAATTGGATTGTAAAAGTTTCATTCAGCGGCCCTTTCATCTGGATAGAGAGACGTGAAAGCAAAGTATGAAAAATACTCTAAAAACAGGCGCCACTAATATTTTCAGAGAATGAATGATAAATTTGCATCATTACAATATAGGTAATCCCATAACTGTGCCAAATGTATTTTCCAATACGATACATAATAACTGGCTACTTATAAGTAAGGGTAGGTACTCGTTTGCAGTACCCGCGAACAAAGGCTCGTGACCGGGTCATTTCGGACGTTTGAAATTGAAATCCTAAATGTTAAATTGTGTCCCAGATCCTAAAACCATTAATTTCTGTATAAAGCTTTGCCTATTTGTAGCGTTATAAAGTACACCCTATTGAACGTGTTTCAAATCAATAACATCAAGCACCTGATAAGTTAACAGCTAGATGGCTGTGTATGGATTACTGTTGGTCCGTTCGATACACCGCGTGTACATTTATTCATTACTCTGTACTAGTCCAACCATGTTGCAACGGGCTCCCAAAACGACTCGTACTTGACCTAATATCCCGTTATAATTATTATTATATCTTCGGACCAGCACAAACTTTACAAGAAGTGTAGGTAATCCTCGGTTGCGAAACAATTGTTACGCACCGGCTGGATTTTTAATACTCTGTCGTTTATCTTAACAGTTAACCTTGACTAAAATTAATATAGAACACCTGTTATAGATTTGTTTACTGTAAAACAGTTGAAAAGTAAATTCTAAACTCGAGAAATTCAAGTATTTTACTGGTATTTTACGAAATACTATTGATAAAAAGCGATCTTTTGTGAGTTTCTTAAATAGAAAAGGTAGGCCGCCGTTGTTATTTTCTGATAGAAATATTTGTTATAACTGACACTCTTATGCAACTGAACCATCCATCAATATCAGTATTTAAGGTAAACTTGACCCAGTTAGCTAACAATGTTATGAAAGTTTTACAACCGCGGCTGACTCATGAGGTAAATTGAATATAAAATTAGGCTAATGAGGATCCTTAGTACTTATTCCGGGAGAACATTATTCATTTTCTCGCCCTTCCCCAATGTACACAATGCGTAACCTGTAATCACTTTAATAAGACGTCGGAACTGACACTTGGCACTACAGGGTGCCACTCAAGCTCGGCGAGATTAATTGCCGAAGTCTTCCTCGGCGCAGGACATATACTTCGTATGTTGGCGTTCGAAGTTCGTATGGCGCCGGCCCCCTCACTCTCTTGTTATAAAATATTTGAGTGAGCGGAACAGCAAAATACGAACTTGGAACGAAAACATTCGGTGTGTAGGCCCCGGTTACGAATTGTACAAACGGATCGTATAACTATTCCGTGCATCCCACTCGCCCGTCGTTTGCATTTGTTTACTCGACGGTTTGTGGCTCATAATGCCTATTGTGCGCGGTAATAATACATTACATAACTAGGGTGGCCAGAAAGCGGCTTTTTAAAAAAAAGGCGGAAAAAGTTACTTTATGGCCAGGTGTGGCATAAAAATATAACATTGATCGTGGTTTTTATATCACTATATTGACTTACTACATTAAAAAAAAACACAGTTTTATTTAATAACAAAACTGAAAGCCAATCAGTAAATCTATCGACGCGTAAGGGCACGTGCAACTCTTGGCAATTTGATATCGAAGCGAGCCTTATTTCGCACTTTACGCTCGAGTATGTAGGTACATAAATACCTACGGTTGTTAACAAGCGGATAGTAACCTTCATCGCAAAATTTTCCTATATCGTGTACTATGAGAATATTTCGCTCGTAAAACGCTACGGGCACTGGCATGATCTTTTTTTTTTTTTGATTGGCCTGTGTCCCGTTTGGTCAATATACTGGCCACTTGGGGAAATCTGTATTTGTGCCCCTCTCCGAGAGGAGGGAGGGAGAGGGGCACAGGCTGGCATGATCGAAGTTTAGTAACACTCATATAATAACGAAGTCTCATGTACTTAACTTAATGATGTAGGTCTGCAACATTCTCTAGATTAGGTTTGTTTTAAGTCAATGCCTAAGGACCTTTGTACCAGTGTCGAGTGAAAAATATATCTAGTCGTTAAAGACTAAATTTGTAATGACCGTTCACCATAAACATAAAAGCAATGGCATGGTAATTTACTCGCGAAGCATGTCGGTGCATCCGTTGGGGTAGATCAGATTTATAGCCAAACCTAAAATTAGGTGCATTCTACTGTTAACGATCCCCCGTAACTTAGTATAGTTGGCAATGTCAAGGTGATGACTGTTCAAAAGTTGGAAATCCTATTTGGGAAGAGCTGATGACTTGTCAACATGACTTGGCGAAAGTGCAATGCCTTTAAAATAATTCTTTATCGAAGTTTTCAATGTCAATGTGAATTGGATTTCAGTGAACTTTCCTGATATTTTTACTTCACATTTAGATGGTTGATCTACACTGATTGAGAATTTCTAGAATTTTTGATCAGGAACGACGTCAACGGATGTTTGTGTGGAGTTTTACTGCAACGATCGATTGAACATTGATCGTTAATCACATAATGACCGTGATGTAGGACGCAGACAGGACCATATTTGATAGTAGACATTAGACATGGACAAAAATCTTATTTTTTTTCCGATTGTGCTAAACTTAGAGGCAGTTTTAATTACCTAGTCTATCCGCCGATATTTTGGTTACGTTGTATGTTGCAGTGTATCGGTCGAATATTTAATTACTAGTATTTAGTGTCGCCCGCAAAAAATGTACCTGCTTTGATGCCTACAAAGATAGGTACAGAAAGCAACTAACAGTCCCATATCCAAGCAACCCGCGCACAGGCCGGCGCTGCAGCTGACCAGGCTCAAGTCATCAAGCGCCGCAAATACTCGTCGTTGCTTAACGACTATGAGTTTGCGGCGCTTGCAGTAGAGACACTGGGCCCCTGGTCAGCTGACATGAAAACCTTTATGAGGGCCCTGTCGAAACGACTGATCGACGCCTCGGGGGACCCCAGGGCTGGCGCTTACCTCTCTCAAAAAATCGCTCTCGCGATACAGAGAGGTAACGCCGCCAGCGTAATGGGGACTATGCCGCAGGCAGACCTGCTGGACGGGGTATTCTTTTTATAATTGTTTTTTTTTTATGTTTATTTAGTTTTAGGTTCTGATTACATTTTTACTTTCTATATTTTTTAAATTTCCTATTTGTGTAACTCTTAAATGAATTTTCTTGTATTGTGCAATAATGTAAATATAATAAATACACGGGAGGTAATAAAGAAAAAAAAAAAAAAAAAAAAAAAAAAAAAAAAAAAAAAAAAACTAACTAATTAACTTAATGGGATTATTTCATTCAGACAATAGTCCAGGGTGTTAAATGCCCATGTCATTTAAGTATTAGATACTTTAAATACCGTGTGTCATCGTCTCATGAAACTCTGTTTCGAAACCACTATTCAGGAAGCGGAAAATTACTCAGCTCTATGAAATTTTCCGTCTGAAAAGTATCGTGTCCACAGTACACGTAATGAAAATGGATGAAGTCTCGGATTGCCCACCGTGGTTGCTAAGCGCATAATTGTAATTTGTTGCCGTGTTGTGCCGCCGGGTATGGATAAAATGCGACGGTTGTTACCAACCAGACATTAGTTTTCAATCCTGTTAGCATGCGGTTAAACCGTACAAGATTTAACTGTCGCAATAAAATAACTCTTATTAAATTAGCGATTAATTATTTCTTTAATAAAACTATAATTCGTTAATTATCAAGGATATAAACGGAACCATGTATCATTTCCGTTGTTTAATTATCTTCCCTTATGTCGAAGGTCACTGACTCGGTCTTAAGAGGTGTCATTACAGTGAATTGGCAAAGGGCGGGCCCTTGAGGAGATAGGTTACTTACACATTCGCCGCTGATTGCAAGACCAAGGGGATAGAATTTACTGCCACATCGGATGATGGCGCGTTCGGCTGATCGGGAGTAAATGCAAATAGACAAGTTTGATCAGTCTGACGCAAAGTTACCATCAGATTTCGCTCGTCTCACGTGGAACCGAAATAAAGGTCACACACAAAACGTGAAGCATTCTTTATCTTTAAAGTATGGTTTGGTTTTATAATAAACTCTTTTATTACTTTTACGACACGCATAGACTTTAGCTACATCAAGAATAGCTGACATACTTTTCACTTCGGATTTTAATTTATATTGAAACTTTCAAGATTAATGTAGCTTTATTACTAATGTTAATGGATAAATCACGTTAAACAGGATATCCGAAAATAACGGGATCATTACAGATACTCTATTAACGCTGCGATGCGCCCACGTCTTTTGCTCAAATGATCAATTTCTCACATATTTGCTTGATTACGAACCAACATTTATATACACGCGTGATCTATTCAAATTGTCTCAAATGTACGATTTTTCCAACGTCATAGTGTCGATATGTGTAGGTACTCGTAATATCTCATTTTTCATTTCAATTTCACTTATTTTCAGATAATAGCATCCATAATCTTTGATAGTATAATTGATTTCACCTTAAAATGTCATATTTATTGTTACCTATTCCTATTCAAGACATGCTTTTCATTATAAATGTAAAAGCAAGTTGAATTAACGTTTCTTATAAGTTTGCTTACCATTTGCATGCAATTATGGAAATGAACGTAGGGCAATAATGAAAAGGCAGCTGTCATAATAGTTATCCTCTTGGTTAAGGTTATTTTCGCACTTTAGGAGAATGAGATTTGAAGATGACTAAATGTATGTAGGTCGTAACCGGAGACTAACTAACATAACTGAAAGAGATACCTAAGGCATTGTGTGTGGCCTGTGTGATCATCTAAGAATTCTAAGATACTGTTACTTGTATGCTGTATCTCTTGATTTGGTATGAGGTTGACCTACCCCCGCTTTAAATTAAATTGTGTCGAATTTAGTTTTAATACAATTGGGATAAATACTATTTCTTCCTTACAGAATTTTAATTTGTTCTCACAGTATATTATTATTTCCATGTTGGCCAACCAATTATTTGTGGCCCGTTTCACGAAGCTACAAGTTACAATCTTACATATCTAAACTAGCAACATTGGTCAAATACAATATCACTGGTTGGTTTGACCAGTGTTGCTAGTATAGATAAAATTGTAACATGTAGGCTCGTGAAACGGGTCTGCCATACCATAGGCTGCAAGTTTATTAAAAAAACTTTTTTAAAGTTGTAAAACGTTCCCTACCTCTATCGCATCCCTCCTACATATAAACAATAGCTCAGCGGTATATGTATTTAAAGCACTTTGTTCATATTTATCGTTTAATAATATTAAACTGTAATTTATTTATATTCCGTACCCCATCCTGATATTTTCCTCACATTTTCCAAATTCCGTTTCCCCGTCTTACTTGTTTGGCTGAATGCGCCAAGGGCGCGATGCCATTAAAAAAAAAAGTTGTAAAATACGGCCCCGTCGTCACTAGCTCACTCACACGCTTTTGAATAACATTTTGTCTTTTGTCGTGTGGTTAAGAAGCTAGATATAAACAATTTATCGCAGCTCAGTTAGTCTATTTTTACCCGACTGCGGCGAAGCCCAAAGGAGGGTAATGTGTTTGATCTGTATGTATGTCCGTTCCTGTGTCCGCTCGTAACTACTCAACGGCACAACCGATTTTGATAAATGATACATCATTGGATTCGTCTTGATGGCGCGAGTGTCACAGGGTATGAAGTTCGTTAAAATAAACAAAATGGCAGATTTTATGCACTTTTAAAGTGCACCGCGGTCGGGTTTTTTTTAGTAAAAATATTTAGTTATTGCAAATGTCAAGTAAGTATAAACAAACTTAATATTGTCTTCGGTTTCCGCGATTATCACTCATAATACTAAAACGACTTAAACGGATTAAATCGCGTATATTAGTACATTTTAAGTCCCGACGTTTCGTAACCCTTTTCAGCGTTCGTGGTCGCGGGTAGACTGAGAACTAAACTAAAAAAACTTGTTATGATGTTAGCCTAGCTAATAAGTTAAAACGTCTTATTTTATTGTTTCATACATTTTGTGTGTGCACAATGACATGAAAAGTCTCAAAAAGCTAAAAAATAAGTACCACTTTTCAGTGATTAAAAATTCAGAGAGACTCAATCATATTTTTCACTTATTTTCGGCTATTTACAATGTATGTGATTAGTTTTTAATTCCATAATTTTCATGAGGCGCATCAATGGCCGATTGCACGTTTTTGAGCGGTTTTAGGTTTCCGTACCAAAATGGTAACAAAGGACCCCTTATAGTGCGACTTTGTCTGTCTGTCCGTCTGTCATAGCCCGATATCTCAGAAACTATTGCTGCTAACGATTTGAAATTTGGAATAGTATTAAAAGTAGCTAACCCGAGCCTATTGAATGTAAAAAAAATCTTGTACCTTTTTTACTTTTTTTTTAAAGGGGTTCGTAATGGGACTTTGAAAATTGAAAGTAGGGCTATTATATCGAGTGGGGTATCAAATGAAAGGGCTTGTGATTTAGAAATTAAAACACCTTTTTTGTTTTTTTTTTAATAACTTGTTTTTGATTTATGGCGAAAATCGTTAAAAAAATATCATTCCCCCCTATTATCTTCGAAGTTACTGAACAGAAAAATCTGTAATAAATACCAATTATTAATGTCATCCTAAATATTACAGGAAAAATAACGGTTTTCCTAACTTGCACCGTTTTTGAGAAATTGGCAAAAATTTTAACACATACAAGTTTATTTGCACCTACTAAACTAATCGCCATACAGTTGTTCTTGAACTATTCATGTATCTACTTATGAGTTTGTACGGAACCCTCGGTGCGCGAGTCCGACTCACCCTTGGTTTTTGAATTGCTCATGTTGGTTTGCGTAGACCAAATATATCAAGCTATGAAGTCAAATACATCGCAACCAAATTTTATGTCGTTAAAGTGGATTTCTAGCCTTCTTTTATTATAGAAAACCACATATTTGCTTGATTACGAACTATTAAGGGTCTATCGCGGTACAGACGGCTTTTAACTATTACCAACCCACGACGAAAAGGTCTGTGTTAGCGAACTCATATTAACTCCCCTGCATATTGATGCAGTCGCCCAACCCACACAACACATGTGCATCCTTTTAGTACTATACTGTTCTTTACATAATGGATAAATAATTATTAATTTAATTCATAAGCAATTAGCTTATTTTACTGAAGGGAATTATAATTCTTTTATAAGAATAACGGCATTGTTTACTTTTGAAATTAGTAAATTCAATTTAAATAGGAGTATGATTTGCAACATTTTTAGGTCTCTTAGAATTGAAAGGTATTTCGGGAAAATCTTATTCGCATCGCTGACTCTATCGATTAGTGCAAAATAACTGAACTTAACTTTTTTTTTAATTTACCAGGTTCTGATTTCCGGTTTAAATAAGAATTTTTAGCAACAATCTGTGCATGTGCAATGTCTTATTATATCTAAAAATAAATAAATATTTCGTTTAATTAAACGAATGCGTTACATCTTAAGGATTTAAAGCAGTTCCTCTCCAGGATCTAACATTTCCTACTGTGTATATTGAAAAACCAAAACTCAGAAATCATTTGCAAAAAAAACGTAGAACACGCGTTTTCACGATTTTTTCTCAATTCTCCTGAACCCGGACATAATAAACATCTACAAAATTAGCGAAAGATAGAATCAAAGAGATCGATGGATAACCACAAGTGACGTGTGTTTATGCAAAACATCGTTGAGCCTAGTAGCCGAGCCACATATTCGAAGCCGTTGAGTGTAAATAAAATCTCATCAAAAATATTGTAGATGTTGCCGATAGTGGTCAAGATCAATGGAAGGAAATATTATAAAAACAAAGAGAATTGTGAACACTACTTAAAAGGTTCATTTTACACACGATATCTCTATGTTATTTTAACTTATCGCTACTACTGGTTTTCCAAAACCAGATTGTTCAAAATTATGTTATATATATTATGTACGCTGTCTGATCACACATTTTAGTTACCTCCTCTTAAACCGAGCTCTCAATTAGTCTATAAAAGTAAAAATCTTATGGAATTCACATCGTATCAACGATCATCTTAAGTGAAAGACAGTTACCAGTAGGATACTTCATCTCGAGTCGGTACATTGTTGTGAATTCTAGCCATCTTCATCTTTAGTTTACAATAGCAAAATCGATGGAAAATACTCAAAGATTTAACATCTACGGTTACATACCGTCAATTCAAGCTGAAACTCATTGATGTCCAACGTTTTCAGGCAAATTCCGTTTCGACTCTCGCTGAAAAACATAGTGTAATGAATGAAAGCTCACCTGACGGCGTGCACAATAGCAGATTTCGGGCCTGGACAGCTACAGGTCAGTCAAAACCGGCGACCACCGCGAACAGCCTCAACCCGATCCACACAACACACGAATTCCCGACCTACACAATGTTCTTCAGTCTTTATAATATCCAATAGCTATGTGAAAATGTGATAGAAATACTAGAATGAGCTGCCACAGCGCAAGCTCGAACGTGAGGCGCTGGCGAACGACGGCGAACGACTGGGCGCCGCGCAGCAGCCGTCCCGTCTATATATACGGCGATGTAGCTAGCTACGCCGCCCGCCCTCCGTGCTTTTTGTGCATACAAAAATATCAAAGGAATCCGGAGCCTAATTTTTGCTGTCACTGCCTTAATACCCACACAATGAGAGCGTTGATCCCAGGGACGCCTGCATTCAGACGGCTGACCAAATTCCATGAAGCTGAGTGATAACCGCCTGCAGCCGTAACTCGTGAATCCGACTCCATACTTTGCACAGCCTTGATTGTAACCGCATTCCATTTAAAACAGATGAATAACGTTTTTATAAGCTTGCTAGCTTTGTCGTTGTTTGGGTTCAAAACAAGAGCAGAGGAATGAGCACCGTAACTATAAATCCAACTAAAAAGAAACCAGTTCAAGGATTGTACCTATTTGCAATCAACGTGAGATTTCCCCTGATATTTATTGTTATTACCAATACGTTTGCTTCGATATCGCTGTCAAGAAATCTTAGTTCTCATAACAACGGAAAATTTAATGTAGTTTTCCGATTCGTTACCTGCGTAACTAAAAGGTTCAAAAACAAATATGTACAAGTTTCAGGCTTACATAAGGATGGGAAAATCCCTTCAATACCATGGATGAAATTTAAAAGACTACTTGACTAACAAGCCATTGTTAAATTTTAAAACTATAATTGTGCAAAAATAATTTGGTAGTTGTCATTATTGGATTGAAATAATGCGTTTCCTTTTGAGGGATGTTACTTCCTCTTATCCTTTACTAATTAACGTTTCTACTAATGTTTAATTCAACAGTAGCTATTTCGTTCAGCAATTTGACCTAATTACTTAAGGTCGATTTGTTAAGTCATTTGAAGTTCACTCTAATTTAAAATAAACCCTGCTACCTAAGCGTAACAATACCTATCTTATTTCTAACTTAAATGTACATAATATAATGTTTCAACTTCTCTTTGTCGGTGTTCATGTTGGAACGTCTTAACAATGCTTAAAAATATTGGCATTATTGACGTTTTACTGACAATAAACCAATATTTATGTGAAAATGTGTGTGTGAATTCACGACAGACGACCTAGTTATTCAGGCCAAGAACGACGGATTTTTTTACTACCTTTGTATCGATTGATACGGACTTTGATAGCATCCTGGTTTATTAATGTGATCTGCCGCCAGTTCATATCTCACCGCTGGAATGTCAATGACTCCAGCTTTTTTATATTCTGTGCCTAAACAATAGAACCATATTAACGCTTGGGTTCCACGTGTCTGTATGTAAATTAGATGCCGCACCGATAATATCTTTGTTCAGCTTAATGATAGGCTGGTAGAATGTCGGATGACCAAAATCTGTAACGCTCGATTTGTAACGAAATCGCAACTGAAATAATAAGTTATTGATATCGATGGCAAAAAGTGGAAACGTAGTAACCGCCACTTTGTCAAAAAAAAATCGGTTGTCTGTAAAGTCGGTTTACTGACGATAGTCGAACGTGATAAAGTTGACCTTGACCCTGACTTTGACTTCGACTTCGACTTGAGTACCAGCCGCCCTTTTCTCAGCAGCAGCAGTGATTTTTTGTCACGATTGGCCGCCCCTAATATCTGGCCGCCCTAGGCCCGGGCCTACTAGGCCTTAGGGCAAATCCGCCACTGGTCTCTTGTCATTCAATAGAGATTTTTGACAGCCGTATCTTAGGGAATAAGGGCTATTTTATTAACAATTTGTAAGAAACTATCGTCTTAACGACTTTAGTGCTGGAATAATATAAAGTACCTATTTGACAGGTAACGACCCTGCAAGGTAACGGCCCATGACGTCACATTTTTTCGTGCGTGCAGCCGGCTCCATCGAATTATAAGACGTTATCACGTCAAAAAATTGTTGCATATTCGGAATCAGCGAAGTTTTCGGCGTCGAATGTTCTGGGTCCCATGGCTCTACTACGCTTAGAAAAAACTGGACAGCGTTGCAAAACTAATGTATTTTTTTAACGGCGCCTTAATCTAATTGTTGTAAACACCTAAAAATCAGCAAAATAATAACCAAGTAAATATAGTTACGATATATTCGGTTGTGCATAATTCAACGAGTACGGTGGTTACAGCGCGGCCGAAATTCTGTTCTGTGGCGGGTACAGCGTTTATGCATGTAGTAAAAAAACAAACCATCATACTTACTGCATTTATAGTAAAATATATAATGTATGATCGGTGTTTACTACAATTAATTCGAACATGATTTAACAAACAAATCACATTTACTCCGTTAAAAATACACTGTAAATTAGGTACATCGTCACGTTACTGCCAATAAAATATGCGCTCGCGGCGTTGTGATTGGTGGTTTACCGTCGGTCTGTTGGTGACACAGGTTGTTCGTAGTGTGAGTTTTGTGCGTGCGGCGTGTGAGCGGTGTGTTACTTTTTATAGTATATTTCAGAATTGTCAAGTTCTAATTTCAAAGTGAGATTATGGCTAAGAAAGAATAAAGTCAAAGTGTTTTATTTTCTTAAACAAAGGTAAGACTACTAGTGGTGAGTAGTTATTTGAGTTCTTATAACTTATTTTTTCCGAATATTAAACCAAAGAAAATGTTTAGTTTTAGAGATTAGCCCTAAGAACATTTTTATTTGTAGTTACAATGTTGGGAGGTTTTTTTGAGAGATATATAAAAACCCTTTTAAGATTTTATAATACAGATTTAATGTTACTTATCGTTATTTTTTACATGGACAGAATTGTCTCTACTAATTAGTAGTTAAGATTTTACGACATTAATTGTTCCTATTGAGATCTTAATTGATATGAAACTTGTACGGAAAACTGTTTGACGTTTTTAAAAAGTGGGTAAATAAATGCTAATTGATACATAAGTCATTTTAATTTCACTATTTCTCTTTTACAGTAGACACTTAACACATTTAAGTTAGTTCTTTAGCTGATTTATTGGCATTTACGTCATAACCATTGAACATTGAAAATAAAATTGCAACTGGTTACGGCATTTATGCTTTATGGAATTCTTACTGAATTTACGATTTCAGTAAATTTACCTTTTTCACTTACAGAGTTTATGCGTAACGAAAATAAAAGTGCCAGTAGGGTAACCGCCACTAAAACGTAAACTAGTTACTTCTGTTAAATTCTGAGTATGACATTTGAAAGTAACCTATAAGTTATGCACTTGATCCAAGTTCCAAGTATTTTTGTTAATAAATAAAGAAGTTAGTAATTATTTTTCTGAAATTGAATAGTTTATTGGCTCTGGTGTAAAGTTGGCATTTTGGCGGTTACTACGTCTCCGCTTTTTGCCGTCGTTTTTTATTGCTATCGTTTTTTATTATATATGCCATATAGTTTTTTATTTTTACCAAACAACAGATTTGAAGCTTTGGTATTATTTTTTATTTTTTTATGACATGGGAAAGGCAAACGAGCACACAGGTCACCTGATGGTAAGTGACTTCTTCATGCATTCACCAAGCACTACATTAAAAAACCGGATAAATGCGAGTGTTCCGTACAAATTTGTAGGTACATATATTGTACCCTATAAACTTTGATTCCCTTAGTAAAGTGTATTTTTATAAATGATTTAATTAAAAAATGTATAGGTTTCAAATTTTTCCCTATACCTGTAGTATAAGACGGTATTACTTGCCAAATTTCATAGTTCTAGGTCAACGGAATGTACCCTTTGAATTTTGGTTTCCTTGAGAATGTCGAAATTTGCGTTTTTTGCGGCGTAAACGCCGCCAGCTGTATTTTGTTTTCACGCTAACTTAAAAGTCGTAGCACTAGAGTTGTGCCATTCTCGGAAACGTTATCCGTTTTGTATGGAGAGAGAGCGTTCTCGAGAACATTTCCCATACAAACTGAGAACGTTTCCGAGAATTGTCGAGAAAGGCACAACTCTACGTAGCACGTAAACGTTGCGTATCGAGTTTTTAACCCCCGACACCAATAGAGGGGTGTTATAAGTTTGGCGTCAATGTCTGTCTGTCTGTCTATGTGTCTGTCTGTGGCATCGTAGCTCTCGAACGGATGAAGCGATTTCGATGCGGATTTTACATGAAAGCAGGTTTCCTTGCGGGTGTTCTTAGCTATGTTTGGTAAAAATCGATCCAGCAGTTTGATCGAGAAGTATCAGAATCGATCAAGAGTATCAGCTCTTTTCCAAAATGACGTAAGGCATTGTCAGCATAATATGGAATTTTGGTACAAAAATAACATTTAAAAAACTTAATATAAAAAATTTAAAAACCCCCGACTAAAAGTATGTAAATACTCTAAAAATAAAAAATAGTATGTCGTTTTTTTTTCATTACTACGTAATATTGCTCTTTGTATGCTAGCTAAAAATATGATGTACATTACTTACGTATATTGCGTTTTTATTTTATTTTTTTAAGTTAACAGCTATTTAATCTTTAATTTACAATCACTATCAGCAAGGCAAATTTACGTTGAATGGGTATTATGACGTATCAAAGACCAATGGTACAGATTTCAGAGTATATCGCATCAAGTTCGCCATTCATTTGTCTTTTCTTGTAATAAGTAAAGTTAAAATAAATAAATATTAATATAAAGTAAAAAAAATGGAAGCCCGCCGTTTTGTCAATAAACGTTTCTTTCCTTTACTAACCTAACTGAAGATAGAAGGATCTCGTCGTCAGAACTGAATTTTAAAAACCTGGGACCTGAATTTTAAAAAAGTAATTTTTCAAATCCGTTTATAAATGACAGTTCTGAATTTTACCATGACCTCCTATGACTAGAATATTCTGTATACACCGTGCCCCCGAATAACCCGAAAATTTTTATCCACTTATTCCTTATGGTATTACAAGTAAATAACGTTATATCACCATAGGTCGAATTTTGTCATTTTACATTAATACTCTTATGGAACAAAATAAATCAGCATATTGAGCCCCTCCTTGTAAACATGTCCTTACTTGAAAAAAAGATATCAAAAAGGAAAAAAAAGCTAAAATGGAAACAAAAGGTCATTTTTTGGACTCGTAGTCGCTTACCATCAAATACTGCGAAGGTAATTAACCTGCTGTTTAGTTAAAAGATTAAAAAAAATTGTAAAAGAATCTTAGTCACATAATTATAAGGGCTTGTTACACACTTGGGAGTTTTCATTTAAAAAATAATGAATATCTCGGAAAGTAAGCGTTTTCGACACATCATATGACTTTTTTACTCCTAATAGTTGTTAGAATCTATAGTTACAGTTTTTCGGGTTACTCGGGGGTACGGTGTATAATAAATCAAACCATCATCTTCGAACAAAGGCTTCCACCGAGACTTTGTTTATAAAATTATTTATATCAGCAATACTTCTGAGGAGGAAACCATCTTTAAAATTGAATAATGCCTACGTCAAAGTTCATGTGGCGTCAATCCCGATAATTTTTACAGAGCATCGAATTCATTCGCGTGTCAACGATCTCGCTGCAATTTTAAATATTCCGTGTAGTAAACACGCGGCCCATTCATTAGTAGCCGTGAGTCAATGCACAATCCCGGTTTACCGCGGCTGTACGCGCCCCAAGGTTTCTGACGCAGTGAATATATCAGCGAAGGCAGTATCAAGTCCCCAATCGTTTATAATAACTACTTAGAGGATACCGCAACTACATTCGCAGAGGTGAAAAAAATTAAATATCTCTTTTTCCTTCGCTGTAGTCGGGTAAAAAGTCACCCTGTTATTGATATAATTAAATGAGCTCTTTTTAATGGATTCTAGAACCTCTTTTACTTATACTTAACTGGCCACTTCACATTGATAAATCAAATAATGAAAATACTTGAATGTCAATGGAACATTTCGAAAACTCTGCCACACACTATTGCATGTCACGACTTTTCGAAACACCGCTAGTTTCTAGACGACTGCGCCTCTGTGTGAGTGCGTTGGACGTTTGTAAGGATACATTAGACTACTTCAGAGTTATTATTACTGTGTTTCTGAGAACGGCCGGTAAACGGCGCTTCCACAATATTTACTTTAAACATATGCCACTGTTGCTTTATCAGAATCATTGTTTAAGGGTAACTGGTGAATTGTTATACATAAAAACGTTATTAATAACTGCGCTGATTTGTAAATATTTAATAGAAAAGTTCAGAATGGAGTAGTGTTTCTACGTTGTCTGTGCGTAGAAGACCAGTATTTCTAGAAGACGTAAAATTACTTCTTCTAATAAGTATATACTAGGATTGCAACATGTTGATTGATTACTAACATAACTATAATTAAATTAAAATATAGTGCATTACATAACTAGGGTGGTAAAACAAAGAGAGGCCGAGATCGCAGATATTTGCGGCTCGAGCTGCAAGCGAGGGACGTAAATATGCGATCGAGGGCTTTCTTTATTTCCTGCCGTATTGTGTACATAATTGTATGTATACACGTGGCTAGAAAGTGGCTTTTTGCGTGGCGTAGCGTGCGGTAAAAGCCACTTTATGGCCAGGTGTGGCATGGAAACAGTTACATAATACTTCAGCACCTAGATATTTACTCTTTACGCATGTAATTTTATATGTTGATTTACTGGTTTAGCCTCTTTAAACATCACATGAATAGGATAATTATATCTCCAGTTTAAATGCACTCTCCGCCTACACAATGTAGGTCTATTGAAACAGTTGAAATGGATTTGAAAAAGTTTGAACGTGCGTCTAACAATAAGATAACTAATGTATGGGGAGTGATGAGAGTGGCTGAGGGTTACTTAATATGCGTTGCAACGTGGAGCGTGGGCGGCCGCCCCCGCATAGCCCAGGACCAGTTAAAAGCCTGACTTAATGAAAATCTAGCACCCTCTGGGACTATTTTCAGACCATTAACGACAGCAATGAAACGGCTAAACTTTGAAACTCTAATTTGTAATAGAATGTACCCTATATTTTAAAAAACTAAGTCAATAAAACTAACCTGTGAATAAAGTAATGTGTGTTACATAATGTATTGTATGTCGATGTTACCGCAAGCTACATTTACAGCCCACTAAGCGGATGAGAAACCCACTCACATCTCGGGGAAATGTGTACGTACCACGCGCGCAGATAAGAAAACTTTAGATTGCATGTTTATCGGTTGCACAATAATAGAAATCTAAGAATAAACATACATAAATCCACCTAATGTAAAACTAAGTTTAAGCCTTGTATTATGGGTACTATTAGTAGTCGTATTATAAAGCCTTTTTCCGATTCTTCCAAGGTCTGCCAGTTTTGACCGAGGACATTACAATGGCGCTTCACTGGCAACTGATCTCCGTAACGGTAACTAACTCATAATAGGGAAAGCTAACCGATGGAACATTAAATTACCTCACACACATTTGTTGCACACATTTGCATTTGTTGTTGTGCTTTGTGCACATTTGTTGGTTTCCTCACGATGTTTCCCCTCATCATACGAGCGTTGGTTACCACAGCAATATCCAGGTAATGTAACCTATGTAGGTTATAGCACTCCCGCAAAATAGGCTCTAGTCAGATGTCAAGTTGCGGAAAACAAGTTAGCGTAAACCTATGGTGATCGCTAGAATTCCAACCCCAGGCGATCTCGCTTTCACCTCTTACTACAGTAGAACCCGCTTAATATGATCACGCTTAATACGCGGCTCTTTCAGAATCATCTTATGCGGGTGCTACTGTAATATTAATCACGTTGTTATAATGCTTGAAATATCGGACATTCGCTTTTTACTGCCTGATGCACATGTTGTGTAATATTATTATATTAGCATATTACTACATATTAACGCCTTAGGTATCATGATCTCGATCGTTATTTGATTAAATGGCAACTGCTATTTATAAATCGTTAATAGTTTAGTCAGTTTTACATGCAGATGTAAACCGCTGCAGGCAAAGGCCTCCCACCCACGGTCTCGTAGCCGAGCCTCCGTAGCGGTGCTACGCGGTGTAGCGCGTAGCCCGTAGGCGTAAGTCTACGCACTGACTGTTAACTGTCGTAACCTTCTCCAAATGTCAAATGCAGAGTAAATAAAGTGTGTAGATTTATGTAAATTGTGATCTTTTGAAATGAATAGTTTAACTCTGAGAAGATGATTTGAGCATAATTTAGGCAACGACCACGTAGCATACATCAAACAATTCACCTCCATTCGTAATTACGTAAAACAAATAAGCGGGTATAAATCATTCATGTTAATAGTACATTCTTAATTTACAAGCTGGACTTTTTCATAGTTGCACTAAAAATAGTATATTACACAACTAGTAGGTGGTAATACAAAGAAAGGCCGAGATAGCAGAAGTTTGCGGCCCGAGCTGAAAGCGAGGGACGTAAATATGCGATCGAGGGCTTTCTTTATTACCTCCCGTGTTGTGTACATCATTTTATGTGTACACTTGGCCATAAAGCGGCTTTTTCCGTACGCGCAGCGTGCGAAAAAAGTCGCTTTATGGCCAGGTGTGGCATAAATACATTATTATCATATTTTAACCGATTTCAAGGAGGCCCGCGAGTCCTCGCGACAGACGGACGAATGTCAAGCGTTCACTTGATGATATTGTAACTTTATTAAATTTCTTTTTTTTTGTATTAATTACCACGGAATAAGTGTAATTTTCACTTTTAGTTCAATTATGGGTATTAGTTTTATTAAAATTATAGATACATTGAGCAAATACATTGAAAAATCAAATACGATTTAACTACAGCTAAAGCCGGATTCGGACCCGCATCTCTGTCATTCCGGGACAGCGAGTTTTATCCAATTTCTCCATTTATAATTATAATAAAATTGTGGTGTTTCCACATTAATCTATAGGAATTCAAAATATTTCCAGTAAATATGTTGATTCCTAAAAAGTTCATTATTAGTTTTATTGTTTTAGGTATTCATTATTTTCTTTACTCTTAATTTATTTATAAA
This sequence comes from Eudemis profundana, assembly GCA_947034925.1. Lineage (NCBI taxonomy): Eukaryota > Metazoa > Arthropoda > Insecta > Lepidoptera > Tortricidae > Eudemis > Eudemis profundana. The sequence goes on from OX344799.1 coordinate 19,580,346, forward strand.
TTATTCAATGAGTATTAGTTATCTATGTTCGTTAAACAAATCAATATTTGAATTGACTGCGCGTAAGAACATTATTTTTCTATTGATGACATATATATTTGAACCCTCACCAAAACTTACAACATGTACAAACTAAGTAACACAACCTAACCTTACATCATAAGGGCAAAGTTACCGAACGCCAATCTCACACGCAATCTGTGCCCGTACGTGACCCCGCCATCGACGGCTTCCCCGAGGCATTGCGTACCCCGGACCACGTCCAGTTATTTATGCCCGGGAACTAGACCACGGACGTAATAGACCTGACCGTGTCGCCCACTAAATCATTTTGTCAAACGCGTAACAGGCACTTGACTTGATTAGTTTCATGAGCAATTTTCAACCAATAAACGTTCCGCAATTGGGAACACTGAAATTATGGTTATATGTTCGGCGAACGCGATGTGGGTTAGCGTGGCCCATGGGATTTATTGCATTGTTTTTCATCACAGCCGTCTATCGTAAGAGATTGCGTGTCTGGACATAATATTGTCAAAGTAGGTGACGAGGGTAAGAGGCTGTGGTTAATAGACGCCGATTCCTACAGGTCTGTCTATTCTTAGGTATTTGAGCGCATTTTGCTACTACGGCTGCCCCATATCAGAAGCTAGCAAGTGTCAAATTATTGGACACCACTTTTTTAACTGTCATTGGATAAGTACTTACTTCATCACACTATAGTACATTACACAACTAGGGTGGTAAAACAAAGAAAGGCCGAGATCGCAGATGTTTGCGGCTCGAGCTGCAAGCGAGGGACGTAAATATGCGATTGAGGGCTTTCTTTATTACCTCCAGTGTTGTGTACATCATTTTATGTCTACACTTGGCTAAAAAGCACTTTATGGCCACTTTATGGCATAAATATTATGGAAAGTAAATTTTTGGTCAGCCGTTATTAAAATTGATCCGCAAAAAAAAATAAGCAGTTAAATCATTTGGACAGCATACAAAGATTTGGCTGGCAATAAATAAAATCGGGCGGCAACTCTTGTTCAGCAAACAGTTTAAAAACGGTTAGCATTTTAACCAATATTAATCTGCTTTTTTTATCATTTGGCTGCCTAATAAACAGTCGAGCTGCAAAATAATTACTTGGGTAGCAAGATTTTACAATTGGTCAGCAGAGAGTTTAATTGAGATATACAGGGTGTCACTGTGATATATACTGGGTGTCACTGTGATATATATATATAGGGTGTCACTGTGTTATATACAGGGTGTCACTGTGATAGATACAGGATGTCACTGAGATATATACAGGTTGTCACTGTGTTATATACAGGGTGTCACTGTAATGTATACATGGTGTCACTGTGTTATATACAGGGTGTCACTGTAATGTATACAGGATGTTACTGTGATATATACAATATGTCTTTGTGATATATACAGGGTGCCATTGTGTTATATACAGGGTGTCACTGTGATAGATACAGGATGTCACTGTCAGCAGAGAAAACATGTCTGTAAGCAGTTTAATTGAGATATACAGGGTGTCACTGTGATATATACTGGGTGTCATTGTGATATATACAGGGTGTCACTGTGTTATATACAGGGTGTCACTGTGATAGATACAGGATGTCACTGTGATATATACAGGGTGTCACTGTGTTATATACAGGGTGTCACTGTAATGTATACAGGGTGTCACTCTAAAAACGAAACAGCTCCCAAAAATAGGTAGATTAGGGTTATTTTTTTTTTGATGACCCTAAAACGAAACGGCTCCCAAAAATAGGTAGGTTAGGGTTATTTTTTTTGATGACCCTAAAAACGAAACGGCTCCCAAAATAGGTAGGTTAGGGTTATTTTTTTTTTGATGACCCTAAAAACGAAACGTCTCCCAAAAATATGTAGGTTAGGGTTATTTTTTTTTGATGACCCTAAAAACGAAACGGCTCTCAAAAATAGGTAGGTTAGGGTTATTTTTTTTGCTGACCCTAAAAACGAAACGATACACGTTGTGAATAAATAATATAACTTCTAAACATTATGAGATGTATAAAAAATCGAAATACCAATTTTATATGAGCCCATCACAGTGACACCCTGTATACATTACAGTGACACCCTGTATATAACACAGTGACACTATGTATATATCACAGTGACACCCTGTATATATCACAGTGACATCTTGTATCTATCACAGTGACACCCTGTATATATCGCAGTATCACTCTGTATCTATCACAGTGACACCCTGTATATATCACAGTTACATCCTGTATCTATCACAGTTACACCCTGTATATAACACAGTGACACCCTGTATATATCACAGTGACACCCTGTATATATCACAGTGACACCCTGTATATATCACAGTGACACCTGCTACTTGACAGCTGACAATTACCGAATGACAAAATGCGCACACGATTGGCGGCAGAATAGTTGCGCCCAGTTAGGTTTTATTGCCCCCTTTTTTTTGATGAACAAAATGAAATATTTTGCTTACCTACTGATTGCTTACCAAAATTTGATTAACCGCAGATCGCTTAATGCAGCTCAAATATTTAATTTGCTGACCAAAATAATTTAGAGCAGATCAGTATATCATTAATTGCAGCCTGATTTATAAATGTTTGCTTACCATAAGTTGCTTACCAACTAGCTATTTTGGCTGACCAAATACATATTTCTGCTGACCAAAATATTAATATTTTGCTGATCGATTAAATGATACCCAAATATTATAAAGGTGAAGATGTTTGGATATTTCGATGTTTGTTACTAAAAAACGGGGTAACAACTGGATGGATTGGGCTTAAATTTGGCATCATGTTCTGGATTGAGACATAGGATACTTTATATCCCGATAAAGAGTTCCTTTGGGACAGTAACGGGAACAACGCGGGCGAATCCGCGGGTAAATGCTAGTAAACTATAAAACTTATGCCCAACAAACAATTACTTGGCTCCGAAATACTTTCAAAGAAGTTTGCGCGTACAAATTCAATAATAGAGACCACAAAGCGTAAGACGCAAACTTGGGCTGACGCCCCACAGGATGATCTGATGACCCAGTTAAGGTCACCAGAGATCGATGGAGGCAACAAACGTGGAGCCGTTTGTTGTGAAAGTCTTTGGGAAAGACTTATGTTCAGTAGCAGTCGTCTTTTTAAAACATAGGTTCCCAAACTTTTTTGACTCGTCGCCCACTTAGGCATGATGGAACCTATGGGTTAAAACAACGTTGCAACGAGGTGACGCGTAGTCAACCTTTAAAAATTCAAACACAAAACTATGCCATAAAAAGTGTGTGTGTATTTTATTGTAATATACAGGGTGGATAAAAATTATGGACCCTGGAGAGAAACTGCCTTAAATCATTAAGTTAGCTCATTTTACTTAAAGGAGACATTCTTTTATTTTTAAAAAGAAACAAAACTGCATTAAAATTTATTAATTAATTAATTTAATTATAATTATTTATTATTTTTTTTTCTTAAATTCGCTTGTATCACCCGGGAAACAAACCAGCTAAAAATTTTAAAAAATAAACACTCGCTATTTTATTCCACTAATAGCACTCTATAGCATTATTGTTTAGGATAAAACCTGTCTAATAAAGATTTGGTCTTAGAAATAAAAAATATCGTGAAATCTCTCATACAAAAGACAGGCAAACTTTAGCAAGAAATTTTAGAAAATCTATGAATGCAGTTTTGTTACTTTTTTAAATAAAAGAATGCTTCCTTTAAGTAAAATGAGCTAACTTGAGGATTTAAGGGAGTTTCCTTCCAGGGCCCATCAATTTTTCCACCCTCTATATTGTATACTCTTATATGCTTTTCATCTCAAATATCGTTTCAGCTTTAAACAATACCTACTGCACCAACATTCTGTTTTATCCAATGGTTGACTGGTAGAGAATTAAAGCATTCAGGCATTAAATAAAAATAAAATAGAAAATAAAAATCATTTATTTCAGACTTATCATTTATTAAATGGTTAGTAAACAATGAAATCTTATTCCTAGTGTTAGTACAACATAAAAAGAGATACAGCTATTTAAGCAATGACTGCATGCAGTCTCTGCCAGCGGGTGAGCATTGGGCCATTTTTGCGCTCGGTAAACACGCTCAGAATGCTGTTGGGGCTGCCGCGCAGGCGACGCATCAGTGAGGCGCATCTCTTGCGCATTACCATTGCCGCAAAGCTGTCAGTTTGTGCCTCCGCAAACATACCCGAGGCACTGCAAAACCGCGGCAACCCCATCAACACCCGGAACGCGTAATTATATTGAACACGTAAGCCGTTCTATGCCTTCTGCGTAAAGTTGGTCCACAGGCTGCATGTGTAAAACGACTGACAGTACGCTTTGAAAAGTGTAGTCTTTACTTGTACAGTACATCTTGCAAACCTGCGGGCCATGTTGCATCGGACAGCCAACGACCTACGCTCCCGCTCAATTAAGTCCGACTATTGTATTTTTTTATATTGTGCCTTATTACCTTATTATAAACCTTATTGGTTTAAATAAATAAATGCCATGTGATTAATATGGTGATATCGTATAGCATAGGTTATCAACCCTACGACACCCGTTGACCACAAAATTGGCATTATTTGTGGTTACCCTGTCTGTGCTCGACATAATTGGAACACCATACTGCTCCCTCTGCTCTTAGAGTAATCAAAGCTTTCAGCGTGAGTCGTATGAATATAGTATAGAGACGGTATTACATGGTTCACAATCACTTAAGGAATGCTACAGTAGAGTTTGTTAGCCGCAGTTTTCTAACATCATTGTGAGCATCGGGTTACAAGCATGCAATGTTTGCCACAGATATTGTTTGTCGGTGATTATTTTCCAATGTGGAGGGAAGTCAGATTCATTCTCTGTGCGCGGAGAGAGCGGGGTGAATGTGACCAAGTACACTTTTTCGTTTTTTTTTCACTAATCACTTTAGACTACTATGGCTTGTGTGGTATCGTTTGCGTGTAAAACAGATATCAGAAATTCATCTTTAATGTTAATTAAGTACAATTTTATATAAAAATATGTGTGTATCACCGACAGGGTAAAAACCACAAGGAGTTTTTTGTATTCAAATCGTTATATTAGTACCAATATCTAAACATTTCCAATTTAAAAAACCGGTCAAGTGCGAGTCGGACTCGCGCACCGAGGGTTCCGTATAAACTAATAAGTAGACCAACCTTACGACAAACAGCAACCCTGCCTTAAACCCGCTTTAGCTCTATTCAACCAGGAAAAATCTTAACAGCGCGATGCAGCGTATGCTACAGCGACATCTATTGATACTAAATAGCGCGTAAATTTTACTTGTAATTTAACTTTAAACGTTACTTTTTGTTATTGGCTGATTGAAATAATTGTTTGTCAATTAAGTTAGTTCTTATGTATAATTTTTTATGAAGGAATCATGTTTTGAAGCACACTTTATTTTAGATTTGTGTCCCTAGATGGCGCTAGTGGTATTTCATTTTTATGGTATTTACTAGTGTCATATTTCCTAACATACTCCTATTATAGAGTTTTTAATAGTAATTATTGTTACTTTATGTTTTTTTCCCGATTCCTGATGAGTGATCATTGTATTTAATAGACATTTTTATGTAATCGGATATAAACCATCGCTTTGTTTTGCTACTCTCCGCTAGATGGCTCTCGTATCCCTACTACCTACGGGTAGAAGAAATATGTTAAGATTTTTGTAAATTTTTAAAAAAGTATTCAAGTTAGGAAGAGAAAATATAACGGTCTTCCTAATAATAATCCTAATAAGTAGATACATGAATAGTTCAAGAAAAACTGTATGGCGATTAGTTTAGTAGGAGCAAATAAGTATGTGTTATGATTTTTGCAAATTTCTCAAAAACGGTGCAAGTGAGGAAAACCGTTATATTTTTCCTGTAATATTTAGGACGACATTAATAATTGGTAATTATGACACATTTTTCTGATCAGTAACTTCGGAGATAATAGGGGGGGAATGGTATTTTTTTAAACTTTTTTCGCCATAAATCAAAAACTGTTTATTTAAGAAAAAAAATAAAAATGGTATTTTAATCTACAAATTAAGATCTTTCATTTGATACCCCACTCGATATATAAGCCCTACTTTCAATTTTGGAAATCCCATTACGGAGCCCTTTAAAAAAAAAGTAAAAAAGGTACAAGATTTTTTTTATGTCCAATAAGCTCGGGTTAGCTACTTTTAACACTATTCCAAATTTCAAACCGATAGCAGCAGTAGTTCCTGAGATATCTGGCTGTGACAGACGGACAGACAGACAGACAGACAGACAGACAGAGTCGCACCATAAGGGTTCCTTTTTTACCATTTTGGTACGGAACCCTAAAAATACCATAAAGTAGCGTATTCAATAGGGTACTTGCCTGTAGTCAATATAAATTACTTCACGCTAGCCTTGAAATCTGCTTACGAAAATTTGCAAAAATCAACTAAAATTCACCTATTTAACGTTTTAAACGATTTTTAAAAGACCAAAAGCTATAAATGAGGAGATGATTTGATGTTTGAGCACAATGACGTCATTATGCTTTTTCTCATAGAAACTTCGTACTATCCGAGCGTTTTGACAATTCATAAAAAGTAACTGATTTGATCTGTCAGGAAAGTACCCTATTTAGTTTCCAAAAATATAAACGTAGGCACTTATCGTGGCCGGGCCACCTTGGCGGGGCCAAGTCGCCAGTCCCGGTCCCCTTTAGAGAGAGTGTCCGACTAGTAATTGTACCCGTAAAAGATGCTCCTACCTAATTATGATTATGTATTTTATGCCAGGCCTGGCCATAAAGTGGCTTTTACCGCACGCTACGCGTACGGAAAAAGCCGCTTTCTGGCCAAATGTAAACATAAAATCATATACACAACACGGGAGCGGGAGGTAATAACAATTGTATATTATGATTTTTTATTAAAGCATTAACGACTGCCAACGAATTCTAAGTTTTATTAGAAGAGAAAAATTGAAAAATTTTATGTCTCGGGCAGTTGCAATGCCATACATCGGAGTATGTATTTACATCACGTCAAAACAAAACGGCTACACGCATTTAGAATATCTTTGGTATGAATTCTACTATTAAAAACATTATAAAAAGATAAATGCTAATGTTACAACCGATATTTTATCGTACCTAGTACCTGCAATCGTCCTTGACGTAATTACCTGGCTAATGCCACAGGCCGATGTCAAAAGCAGATTGTTTACACTCTACTCGACATAACTAATACATACATATTCCTAACTATACATATTCCTAAGCCGCAAAATACAATTAAACTTGTGTCTGGCCCATGTTAATGTCGAAAATAATGCGAAACTGAAAATTACATAACTGAGAACTCTATTCTATTTTACACATCTGACATTATTTTCTAGACTTACTTAATGCATTTTACCTAGGAAACTGTAAACCGTAAGTATCTGGGGGCACGGTAGTGCCCCCGCCAAGTCGAGCAAAACAAAGGCACGGCCGTACCATCCTTTTCTCGAAGCCATTCAGGCTATTTTCAGCCTTCCGTAATTTTGTACTGGCTAAAGCTAGAACTCTGAAATTTCAGGGATATATAGGGCACGATAAGACTTATATTCTCAATATCATTCAATTTGAATGTGTAGTTTAAGAACTATTGCATGTCACTGCTGATTATCTGACTGATGATCATCATAATTGTAAGGTACTTCTAGCAGACCTACAACCTCCAAATTTTAAACATAGTTTTTAGCCTATCAAGTCCTAAAAAACCTAAAAATATTGCAATTTCAGTCACAACTGCACACTAAGTTTGTAATCCTATACAAATACTTGCGATTACAAAGTTAGTTTTGCAGTACAAATTGAAAAGAATAGATTGGAATGTAGTAAATAAAGGAAGACCACTTACAAAAAGAAATGAGATTCCATCAAAAACATTACATGTAAAAAGATGCATGTCTCGCGACGCAGTTCTCCTACAACAAAAAAGTTTTGAGATGTAAAGTTAAACCAAGTCAGTATAGTACCGGGGGGGGGGGGTATCAACAGAACTCGATTTTCACCGACTTGCCTATTATTTAACCGTGGAGGAACACATTTTATAGATCTAATAATAGGCAAGTCGGTGGAAATCGAGTTCTGTTAATACCCCCCCCCCCCCCCCCCCGGTACTGACTCAGTTTAACTTTACATCTCAAAACTTTTTTGTTGTAGGAGAACTGCGTTGCGAGTCTTGCATCTTTTTACATGTAATGTGTTTGATGGAATCTCTCATTTTATAGTAACCCTAACCTACAACTAGGGCAAACACTTACTATCTGGGTCATTCTTTTTTTACTGCACTAGGTAACTACGTAATGTGCGTTCGTTTTTGTCGCTTATGAGCTATACTAAAACGTTAATCGGGTCATTACAATTTAGTGCTAACACGTATTCTGAATGTTTTAGTATGTTACTTAGGTACTCATTCCATGAATACCCGTGGTTGCCTTGCAGACATAGCAATATGTATAATAGGTAAAAAACTTAACTAAAGCACACGTTGCATGTTGTATTAACCTTGGGGACGCGTGGAGTTATCGAGTTGAAAATAAAACCACATACTCAGGTCTACAGTCCCTTGAAGCTGTGAAAAAATCAAACTTCTAAGTTAACGTTAAAAAGATACGGCCGTTTATGCCGCAAAAAACGTAAATTTCGACACTCTCAAGGAAACCAGAATCCGTTGACCTAGAACTATGAAATTTGGCAAGTAATACCGTCTTTACTATAAGAATAGGGAAAAATCTGAAAACTACATTTTAATTAAATCATAAAAAATAGATTTTACTAGGGGAATCAAAATGTAGAGTAGGTACTTTAATATTTTATAGTAGTACTTACCTACAAATTTGTACGGAACCCTCGGTGAGCGAGTCCGACTCCCACTTGTCAGGTTTTTTTACTAAAACTAGCCTTTGAACAGATCTGCTACATTTGTGAGCTCGAGTAAGCAAGGATCGATGCCAGACGTCGCCTTTTCCAGCCTCTGTCATCACAAATATACAAACCGCGTATTTGGTATTCGGCGTTTCATAGAAATAGATCAATAAGAGGAAAAAAATTAACGAGTTTTTGTTGTCATTTGAGTTTGTGAATGACAACGCTCCGCGCACCGCGTGACGATTATCGAGTTTGGCATTAGCAGTTCCTTAGCAGAAAGTCACTAAGTGATATTTATTTATCTATTTTTATCAGAATAGTAAGAACCGAAAGACGCAGCGAATGTCCCCACAAGATGGTCTCCAGAAGTCGATGGAGGCAGGAGGAAGCCTTTGGAGGAGACCTATGTTCAGCAGTGGACGTATCAAGGTTGAAATGATGACGATGATGATGGCGATGATGTAAGAAGATAACATTTAAAAAGAAATTCCGATGTATAGTTAGCGCCTTGTCTACGGAAAGAACCCTTTTTTTTTTTTTTTTTTGACCCCGGGAAATGCATAAAACTGCATACCACTACGTAACCTAAGGCTATCGGGGGTGACAACCAGATGTTACGTATTGGTTATGTGGGGCTCTCCGCTCCTGAAGGGATTGGCCTACCCACTAGAACCCAGGGATGCTACCGACACCTGTGCCTTCACGGTGATGGCATGGGAATCTACTAACGCCACGCCATCACCAGCACCTCCGCCCTAGGGCGGACCCTCTCCGAAAAAGGCACACTGTAGCATGGCCAGTGTGCCTTCCCTCACCAGCTCCCCCCGACCAAATGGCCGTCCCCCGGGGAAGCAGAGACCGGCACCAGACACACGGTGTCCCGGTCTCTCCCTCGCCGCCACGGGAGGACAAACGCCCCTGCCCCGTGACCACGTGTAGTGGGGATGGTATCCGGGAAAACGTCCCTTCAACCAAACCACCACTACACCCCCATCCCTTGTCAGCAGTGAACTCTGCTATTGCAGAGGACACGCCGAGGGACCGTCAGGGTGGAAGGGTTAGCCTCCGGGACCGGATCATAGGCCCTCTGCCTACCGCATCCCTGGCCAACCGAAAGTAAGGCCAAGGGCTAGCAAAGTCAACGCAACGCGTCGACAGTTCTAACCCTTGCCCAGCCCAGATGCTGCCCATTAGCAGCCAATGTCTTGGTCTAGACGAGAGGGGTACCCATTACACAAGACATCGGGAGCAATCGGCAACACCTAGGTTACTCAACCACCCACCCTCGCTGGCCGAGAAGTAGCGATGGGTTGGAAAAGTCTACACAGGACGATTCCAACCCATTGCCGACGGCCGAGTGCTTGCCCTTTTCCTCGGGTTCCAGATCCATGCCCTCCCCCCCCTGCCCGTAGGCCCCCGAGGCCCCTCTCCCACACTCCCCGGATCCTCGGGAAAACTGCAAGCGGTTTGTCAGGTATTAGCCACCAACAAGCAATGGCCATTGCTTGTTGTTGTTTCCAGGGTGCACCGGCCCAAGCAGTACCCTTCCATGCGGATCAAACCGTGATCAAGATGGATTGGTAAAGCTCGAGCACGCGTGGAGGAACCTGACTTGCACCCCACGGAAAGAACCCTGCATAATATCGTGAGTATTTAATTTGCATCAACAACCTCATCATCAGTATTTGCCTCGTGCACGGTAACATAGTTAGATGCTGCTAAATTGGAACAAAGTTAATCATTTACGGTTAGTTGCAGCAGACTCGATTACGTACGGCACTCCATAATATTAAATTCTGAACCAGTGCCCTTGGTTATTTTAGTCCTAGATTATGTCCGGAGCAAGGACTAACTACCAACCTGAACGAATGAATAATATTAATATACACTCACGGACAATGAAATCGGGTCATTTCTATATAATTGTTCATAGAAAATTACCCGAATTCATTGTCCGTGAGTATATATCACTGAAATTTGAAATAACTCTTTTTGTTTACCCGACTGCAGCGAAATCTTTATCCATTGTTTGGCAATTATTTGAAGTCCCTATGTTACGCGACATAATAATAGTAATCATTGCCTACTTAAGTATTTAAGATTAATGAGTTCTGTATTTTACTTATCCACCAAACAGATTCGTTGCTAAACCGTTTGTTTTCAAACAATATTGACTTAATTAGTTTTTTGAACTCATTTAACAGCCTGACATTTAACAGTCGAGTGATCTATTGAAAAACAAACTTGCCAGTCTGGCATAATTTCATCTCCACGCGCTGTATAATACTGAATCTATGAATTTCTCCTTATTCCAGAGATCGAATTACCTCTATACTGTCCTACATATTGACGCACTAAGACCGTTTGTAACACTAATTGCTATTCCATGAGTAGGTATGCAGTCTATTTACAAATCTCCATGAATGATTACGACACGTCAATTGCACCGATAATTGCATGCGATGGCACCACTCGAAACCTCTAAAGTGCGCAGTGCATAGGCAATATAGAATATCGGTCATTAGAATGTACATGCAACCGCGCTGGGAGCGACGCACCAGACCTTCACCCTCGCACGTGCCATTGTCAATAGATCTTTCTGGAATATTCCATTCCACAATAGAGCAAACACATGGCTGCTAAAAATACTAACTCGCAAAGAATCAAAGGCAATTCCTCTATTGGCAAAAACCTTTCTAACTCGAACACTAACCGAAAATAGAACGCCGTAGCTCATAAATCTTGCAATAAACACTTGACCTTTTAACGTGGTGTACCTACATTAGCAAGCAGTCACTTCCGTGCCGCTAACTAGCTGGTAAACACGTAGCTAGTAATCAGTTGACCAGATTTAGAGTTAAGTAACCAAATGTACTTAGCTATAAATAGGTAAGAGCCAATAGTGGTTTTATTAACGTTGTCTGAGCGCCGGCACCAAGTGGGCGCTTGGTATCACTGAGGGCACTCGATACCTAAGTTATTTTTAGTAAGCACTTATTGAACGATTGTTGCCTAACAGTGGCTCGTTCCGATTGGCATTTTATGCAATGTTATAGACTTTTATGGTTACTAGGGACGAACTACTAAACAATTATGCTTTTAATTACAAAACTTTCTAAGAGTTTCACACATTTTGAATAGCGCTTGTATGATTTCTCTCGAGTCGAGTTTATTTATTATAACAATACCTTACTAAATAATGTATAGGCATCAAACGCTACATAATATTTTTTCTTAAAATAAAGCAACTGCGCAGTTATGAAATAATAATTAATTACGCTGTAAAGAAAGTGAAAGAAGACTTAGAAAAGCAGCCCAGTGGAGTTGGTTCCCCGAAGCGTTCCACGAGCGGCGCGCCGCCGCCGCCGCGACCCGAGCTCTTTGGCTTCTCATCCATTTCAGGAAACGTTTCCTCGAATAACAACATAAACCTTCCTTCGCATGGCTCAGCTCAGACCGGCTGAGCGTACTCCGTTACAATGAGTATAAAGAACATTTAAAATGACTGATCGGCGAACGGTTTATTATTTAAATACCTAACTGTATAATTGAAAATGATTTCTTTATAGAGTGGTAATTTGAAATCAACGTTATTGCTGTTTATTACCTATTTAGTATACAATTTGTGTAAACATGAGCAGTTCCGTTTATGCATAATGTCTTTGTGCGCATCATGCTGTGGAGAGAGTTATTTTAATATTTGCCCTCCAGATTTCATCGCAAGTCCAATTATTATTTTTAGTCATCGACGAAGCAATTCACTGACAGCACTATGGACAATATACATATAGTAAACACCAAAACATTGCATGCGGATGGCGTCTCGAACAACATTATCTTAACCATTACGGGTTTACTTATGAGTAGGGTTGGGACTCCTCGTGGCATTTTGGAAACAAAGGGCAGTGGAGTCGTTGTTACCTAGTTAGTTTTTATGATTGAATGAATAAATTATTTTCAATGTTCTAAAGTAGGTACCTACTTACTTACCTAAATAAAATTATATGATATTTAGATGGATTATATGTATGTTTTATCTTGTTTTTGTAATCCCCTCAGAGTATCGATATAAATATTTAATCGTACGCAATTTTGTTCCTACCCAAAAAGTTTTTGACTAATAGTTTTATAATATGGCATATTGACACGATACAAGTCATGTCCAAATTGTCAAATTTAGACAACTGCTTAATTTATCGCATTTGTATGAATGAATTCAATTTCGTAATAGATGACTGTTGGTAAGTACGGGTTGGGTCCTGAACGCCTTACTTGCATTTAGCCTTAGAGAGCAGAGCACCTTAGTTGTATTTTTGTCCGGGGAGTAAAATGTCTTGGTCTGTAAAACGCCCTCACTGTTATAAGACATAGTAAACTGAATTACTTGACTGCAAAACGGCTTAACGTGATAATGTTTTAAAAGGTATATGGTCTGAATAATCTTTACGTCCAATATTGTAGAATATCTTTATAGTATAAAGACTATGTAGTTAAATCGTAATCTTTTGATTACGTAGTCCTTATCACAACCAAGACTTTATACAATTGAGACATTCTGCCTACTTGTGCATTTCACGACCTAGGCGTTTTGCTCCCTAAGTCTTCTCGAAACTTGGACCATTTTGTAATCATGGGATTAGATAAACAAGTCATTTTGCATACTTGGCCAGTGTACAACTGAGACGTTTGGAATACCAAGGCTAAATGCAAGTAAGGCGATCAGGACCCAACCCGTAAGTACTTACTGAAGTATTTTTAATAGCACTTAGTGTTAACAAAATATAAAAATGCCAAGAAATATTAATCATTCAATCATTATTCATTCAATCAAAAAAAAGTAGGTAGCGACTGCATTGCACTCTGTGTCCAAATTGCCACGAGAATCCTAACCCTACTTATGAGATTATGTTAGCACTAAAACATTTCCTTCGATTTATATGGCTTGTATACAAGATTTATCGAGCATTTAAAATTCCACACATTATCCTTGTAAAATAATGAGAGAGTAAAGGACCTAACCTAACCTTGCAACAATTCAGTAAAAGTTCTATTGCAGACACACTAAGGAAATATTCACTTATAACTGTAACATTAAACAACGATGTTTAGTCATATTCATATCACATCAATATTAAGAACTTGTTAAACATGACACAGAATGGGGCTTTGCGCACTTACTCGAGAAGGGACATATTTAATAATTATTGCACGTATAAACAGTGACCTTATTACTGCCTTTGAACAGGAAAACATGTTCGTTATATATGGGTAGGTAGATGCTAAAGATTAATCCATAAAAACTTATTTTGCACACAAAGATCACAAAATAAAATACAATGGGTCTATAACTAACTAGCCTAGGGTCGAAAATTATCGCGCACCAGACAATGCGAGTCCATACAGACACGATATACGGTAGTTTTTCTTCCTACAAAAGGTACATCGGGAGCGCGCATCTGTGCGCGCCGTGTACGGACGCACCACAGGCAAGGATTTGAGCATGCGCGAGCATGCCACAATATGGCGTTCACTCACACAGACGCGCGTCGTGCGTCTGTGTAAATACGGGTCGCGCGCTCCTAAACGGCCGAAGTCGTACTACTTGGTTGTCTTTATACTTTTCTACTTATCTCTATATGTACATAGGGTTGGCCATCATTGGCCTCGTACTTTTTAATTGTAGTTATTTATAGATGCTCAAGGAACCTACATATGTTCAGTACGTATGATCATGAAAAAAATAAATTATTAAGCGTTACGGTTTAAAAAGTTACTTTATGTCACACCTGGCCATAAAGTGACTTTTTTTGACAAGAAGCCGCTTTCTGGCCAAGTGTAGACATAAAATGATGTACACAACACGGGAGGTAATAAAGAAAGCCCTCGATCGCATATTTACGTCCCTCGCTTGGCAGCTCGGGCCGCAAACTCCTGCGATCTCGGCCTTTCTTTGTATTACCTACCACCCTAGTTGTGTAATGTACTAATATATGGGTAAAAAATGTGGGTAGCTCAGAGCAGTAACATCGAGCTCTCGTAAAAAACTTAAAATTTATTATTATCAGTGTATGTATATGTGTAAATCAAACTTTAACGTGAAGTTTAAGGGACAATTATCGTCTGAAAGTGTTATCTAGGCGCGATACCCACTGGATTTGTGTTTATTTACAACTTGTGAACTAGGTGATATCATTGTGACTTGCAACGTTTTGCGGTTAGTTTTTTGACAGTAACACAGACTTTGTTTACGTTTTGATGTGAAAATAGTGAACAGTTTTAATTGAGCGAAGATAGTGAACTTGATAACATCATTTTCTAATTATTATAATTGGAATTAAAGCTAGACAGAGATAGCGCCATCTAACTTTTTGTACTGAAACACCGGAGCTAGTTAAATATATCAAAAGGAACATGTCTAAGTGCAGCGCGTGCGGAAAGTTTCTGCCGACGACAGGTGTCTCTGTCGCTGCATGCACGAAATGTGACAACAAATATCACAAAGCATGTTTATCGCTTGGCGCATCGGCGCCCATACCTACAAATTGGAGCTGCCCATGCTGTGTAGCAAAGGAGCCTCGAAAGGATAACACGGATACACCGGTCAAAGGCTCTTTGGGGCAGTCTACAAGCGAAGTAAGGGACCAGCAGGAACCCGTTACGTCCTTACTAGGATGCAGGGAAGAAACGATCGCCGAACTTATATCAGAAATAAAAATGTTCCGGGATGACTTGAAAAAAAATACAAAGGAAATGGCTGCATTTCGGAAAGAAATGCACACGCTCAAGGAGGATATTGTATCTTGTAAAACAAAAGTGGATCACATGGAGACAAAACTATTTAACATAGACGAACGTGTTCAGCAGTTAGAGAAGGAAAGATCGGAAACGCTCGAACTCCAAAGTACAATTCAGCAGCTAAAATGCGATTTAAACGACAAAGAGCAAGTAAACCTAATGAACGATATTGAGGTCACGAACATACCGGAATCGAATAACGAAAACCTTCATCACATTCTCGGCGTTCTCGGCACGGTACTGGGAACAACGCTTCCGGAGACCGACATCGTCGAAGCCTACCGCGCCGGCCCGCGGCGCCTCGTAGTGAGCGGAGGGCCGCCGGCGCACCCGCGCCCCGTCGTCGTGCGCGTGACGCGCCGCGCCGTCAAGGACCGCCTGCTGCAGGCGGCGCGCGTACGCCGCAACGTCACCACAGCTGATCTGTCGCTACCAGGGATAGCCACTAAGATATACCTTAATGAAAGGTTAACAAAAGAAAATCGCCGGATTTTCAAAAACGCCAAAGAGGAGGGAAAACGGCTGAGCTGGCGGTTTGTGTGGACTAAATATGGCAAAATTTATGCTCGAAAAGCTGAAGGCACACAAATACACACATTACGCTCGGACGATGATATAGCACGCGTCTTTCACATCGAAGAACAAAGCATTGTCTCCCCGGCGCGGGCCAGAACTCCCGAGCTGCACCCCGACGCCGACGTCGGTACAGAACCGGTTTTGAACATCAACGGCCTAGATACTGTTCAGTTATGAACTATATTTGTGTATAATATAGATATGTTAAATTTACTTGTTTTACTCTTCTATGTGTGTGAGAGAACACCTATTAAGCACTATATCAAATATTTCCTTTTGTCACACGGAATTAGCATTACTTAGTTATTTTATTAGATATTTTGTGCCACACATGGCCATAAAGTGGCTTTTACCGCACGCTACGAAAGTGCCGCTTTCTGGCCCAGTGTAGACATAGAATGGTGTGCACAGCACGGGAGGTAGTGAATGAAGCCCTCGATCGCATGTTTGCGTCCCTCGCTTGCAGCTCGGGCCGAAAACATCTGCGATCTCGGCCTTTCTTTGTTTTGCCACCCTGGTTGTGTAATGTACTATTATTGTAAAATTGTATTTGTTTCTCTTTGTTTATTTGTACTGTGTAAGTTCTGTAACGTTCTGTGTTCAGTGTGACAATAAATGTTTCTTATTCTTATTCTTATTCTTATTCTTATATTTGTATTTTGGTACCTAAATCTGCCAAGATACCTTAAAAAAATTGCTGCTCAGTGAGTTTTATAGACATTTTGTCAATACAATACTGTACGCACGTGTCTCGATTTTGGAACTAACCCAAAACAAAGAGTGAATCAGGAATATTCTAAAGATTCATGACCGATTTCCTGGTAAAACATGACTGACAACAATCCGTTATTTGTGAACAAACATGTTGAAGGAAATACCAAACATTTAAGGGACTAATAAAAATACTTACAATGTGTTACGTAAAAATAAAATTTTCGAAGTTCCCGATTCAGAGTGTCAACATGCATCGGCTAATATTAGCTGAATTACGTGTCGTAAAGTTTGTAAAAATAAGCGGGTTTGTTATTTGTCGCCCACGATCCTGCTGACTGATGACTCACGGGGCGAGCCTGTCGCTGTGAAAAATCACTTTTCCAGGTATGTGACATTTATTAGGCATGCCAATGATACAAATACGTCGCGTGTCAACCCGCTAATGAACGGACAAATGAACGATTAGTTACTGCTGTACGAATCAGCGTAAACAACTTAGGCACATATCTAGAAGAAGGTATGCACTACAAGTATTTGCCAAAACATATTATTACCTACTTCAATTTCGTGGGTTCCGTACCTCAAAAGAAAAAAAAACGGAACCGTTATAGGATCACTTTGTTGTCCGTCTGTGCGTCCGTCCGTCCGCGTGTCTGTCAACACCCTTTATCTCTAAAACGCGTAGAGGTATCGAGCTGAAAATAAAACCTGTGAAAATTTGAAACTTCTAAGTTAACGTGAAATAAAGATACGGCCGGCGGCGTTTATGCCGCAAAAAATGTAAATTTCGACATCCTCAAGAAAACCAAAATTCAAAGAGTATTTTCCGTTGACCTAGAACAGCAGTCGGCAACCAGCGGCCCGTGAACCGCTCACTTGCGACCCGCAAGCCTCCCTGGCTATTTTGTATGTAAAGGTCGATATTCAGAATTGTATAAAATCACCAATTATTAACATAGTGCGGCACGCGTCAATTTCGTTAGCTACTATGTGGCCCTTGGCTGCTAAAAGGTTGCCAACCACTGACCTAGAACTATACTATAAATTTGTCAAGTAATACCGTCTTATACTACAAGTATAAGGAAAAATCTGAAAACTATACATTTTTAATTAAATCATAAAAAAATAGACCTTTCCAAGGGAATCAAAATTTATAGGGTACTACTTTAATATAATGTACCTAGAAATTTGTAGGGAACCCTCGGTGGGCGAGTCCGACTCGCACTTGTCCGGTATTTTTTTATCACGAATCTGCCTCGCTTAATAAACTGTAAAAGATCATAAAGTCATAAATTATACCTAACTTGCATTGGATAACCCGCCCACAAAGTAAATCTTGCAACCGATATTTGACACGTAACAGGTGTATGTTGTCAAAAAAAGCGGCACGTGCTTGGCGCCGTAAAAGTGTCCTAATTTTCCCGCCTCAAAGGAAGTCAGGCTTTCCGTGAGCGTTAACTGCCCAATTACTCCCGGGTATAACCGGGAAGGAATGAAAAGAAAGTACATCGATTACAGATGGGCGGCGTCGCGGCGGCGGGCCGTAGTCTGCTGTCGAATTCCGCTCTGACAACTTAATCTTGGCAGTCTAATTTGTGGTGCGCTCGCAGTATCCGAGCATGTCAAGTGCGGGGCAACGACCCCAGGTGAGAGATACCCCAGTCGCTGTCGCCGATCTCTGGCTGACCTCATTGTACACGTATACAGCAAAAGTTGGCGGTAGGAGCAACGGCACGTATATCACTTTTGATACCCCAATATTGAGCCCTTTTCACATTCCCAGACAAAGAATTAGGCGATATTTTGAACGCTACTAGGTCTTTTTTTACGTTTCGAGGTGTATATGGATAGATACCGGAGGTGGGGTTGTGGAACCCCTACGATAATAGTATAGAGCTCCACGGAATCATTTGTGCATTAAGGTAATTCACAGTACTGGTTTTCTTACAATGTTTTCATGCCTTACGAACGCTAATGACACAGTAATATTGAGGTAATATTTTGATAATGTATAAGTAAGAGAGTCTCAATGATCATGGTGAACGCTGGGGCTCGATTCTGGGACCTCACGTAAGTCACAATCTCGTTCCAAAAAAAGAGATAACTATGTTTATTAGACTCCCTGCTGAGGTGTCCCTGGAGTTACGAGTACTTCAAGAAGCGAGTAAACAGGGCTGGGTCGTTTGCCACTAATTACTTATTTTTTATATTAAAAATACCTGTCCGTATGACCAGTGATAGAATTGAAATATAAAACATAAGAAATGTGCATTTCTTAAAAATACACACTTTCAACCGTTACTAAAACATAAAGATTAACAGAGTATTATGTGTATTTTAAGGCACCTACACAAAATTATAGAATTTATAAACACATACAGAACTATTTTATAGGAATTCCTATTCAGGTTTACACGTTGCCAGTATCATTATCCCATGAAAAGGCTTAAGTGCAAAGCTTTCGCTATATTATACAAAGATACTCACCAATCGAGCTGCCAGGATTAGTTCGATATCGGAAATCTGGAAAGTAATTATCGGATTTTGGATTTATCAACTGTTCGGATTTGCACTTAAGATTTGTTTGCACAATAATCAGGTTTCACGGTCACGAATTGTTATTTTGACGATTTTATGAATTTGTAATTTCCATTTTTAATTTCTTTATGCCAAACCTGGCCATAAAGTGCTTTTTACCGCACGCTACGCGTACGGAAAAGGCCACTTTCTAGCCAAGTGTAGTCATAAAATGATGTACACAACACGGGAGGTAATAAAGAAAGCCCTCGATCGCATGATTACGTCCCTCGCTTGCAGCTCGGACCGCAAACATCTGCGATCTCGGCCTTTCTTTGTTTTACCACCCTAGTTGTGTAATGTACTATATTTTGACTGTATTATAAATTATAATGTTTTGACTGTAAAATCAATATGGTACAAATCGAAAAATATAAACTTAAAAAAAAATTTTTAGACCATTTATTTATTTCCTTTTAGTAGATTAATCAACCAACTACTGTCTACTTAGCACTCGTCCAGAAATCATGTGATCAAATTTGGCCTATTTTTGACCCCCCACCCCCTTGGTGATATTTGGCGATTGTATGTAGTAAATGTAGGTAATTTAACACGTGTTGCCTATAGATTAAGTTTAAGACATTTGGTCTCCAGACATATTTTTAACCCATAAACAAATGTCACTTCCTTAAATCCAAGTACTTATTTTACGGGGAATTAGGACAGTCCAAGAATTAATTGCAACGGATTTCCAGAGCTTTTTGAACGTCAAGGGATTCATCTTTATAAAAAAAAGGAAAATTGCTGAAGTTTTAAAAGGACTATTATAGTATATTACACAACTAGGGTGGTAATACAAAGAAAGGCCGAAATCGCAGAAGTTTGCATCCAATTTTTTTTTTTAATTTCCATTCCACATTTATTTGGGCCACAGCATCACGGCTTTCAGCCATTAAAAAACAAAAAACGATTTTTGCTATATTTTGCAGTTTTATTTATTTAAAATTGACATGAACATAACAAATAACACATTATAAACAATTTCCAATTATTATAAATTGCAAACTAAACCACAAGAATACACATTTAAAATATTTCATCTAAATATTCGCGGTAAAAATGTAAACTGAAACAGCTTTTTGTTGTATGTGGTTTCCGAACGTGACTTGACATTTGTATTGTCTATGGATATAATATGTCACTAACGTCACTTTCTGATAGAAAGTTTCGGATAAAATAATCATTAGGGTAAGTAAGGATATTAGTAAGATTATTTATTTCATTGCATATTTGAGAAAAGCACTATACATACCTCGGCGGGAAATGGGGTTGCCGGCCTCGTAACTATCTGGCCAGCTATATGTACTCGGCCGACAACCCCTAACTTCCCGGCCTCTGCAGTAATGTACTATTATGTCTACACTTGGCCAGAAAACGGCTTTTTTCGTACGCGCAGCGTGCGGAAAAAGCCACTTCATGGCCAGGTGTGGCATAAATGTTGTAATAAGATGTAGAAGTTTTAAGTATACAGTTTCTTGAAGAATGTCTGCAATATAAGAAGCGGGGAATGGGGGAAGTCCCGAATCATATAATTTATAAGCAGTTCATAGTACCTTTGACTATCCTAACACAGGCTACACCTAAATAAAAATACGTACATTGTGGTAGAAGCACCATTAAAACCTAAAAGAGCTCCATCATATTTTACTCAGGTTTATCACCTAAACATATTCTGCAATCGAGTACACTGTCCGGCCTGCGATAGTTAAAATAAAAACCGGTCAAGTGCGAGTCGAACTAGCGCACAGAGGGTTCCATACAAACTCGTCAGTAGATACGTGAATAATTCAAGATAAACTGCTGTCCCCATACATGGACATATGTCGCGGTTAGTTCAGTAGAAGCAAATATAAGTTTGTCTTACTATTTTTGCGAATTTCTAAAAAACGCTGCAAGTTAGGAAAACCGTTTTATTTTTCCTGTAATGTATAGAATGATATTAATAATCGGTAATTATTACAGATTTTTCTGTTCAGTAACTTCGGAGATAATAGGGGGGGAATGGTATTTTTTTAACGTTTTTTGTCTTCAATCAAAAACTACATATTATATCTGTGAAAAAAAAAATTAAAACAGTTTTGGAATTTTCAAATTAAGCCTTTTCATTTGATACCCCACTCGATATAATAGCTCTACTTTTGATTTTGGACATCCCATTTCGGTCCCCTTTAAAAAAAAAGTAAAAAAGGTATAAGATTTTTTTTCTGTCCAATTAGGCTCGGGTTAGCGGTTTTTAACATTATTCGAAATTTCAAGTCGATGGCATCAGTAGATCCTGAGATATCTTGCTGTGACAGACGGACAGACAGACAGCGTCGCACCATAAGGGTTCCTTTTTTACCATTTTGGTACGGAACCCTAAAATCAAATACAGAGTACATACTTTGCTAGTTTCAACATTAAGATACGACTGAATTAACCAACGATCACACTAAAAACCAAATATCGCTCTCACACGTAAACTTTTCAGAAGTTCTTCATCTGGTGTAGCGAAACACCACGTTTCTTCATAATGCCGGTTTTAATACTGTAAGCTCTAATAAAGGGGATACTACATAAGCGCTTCGCCTTGGTGACCCCTCCACGTGCCGCTGGGTAGACATGTGTAAGTAATGCGCGTAATATCACAAATGAGATATCACTCGAACGCGTGATGTTGCATTACGCATCACTCCGAGAAATCAAGCATCACTCCAAACATCACTCTAAATAACATTGCCCGAGCGCGAGCGAGAGAGAGGACCGAGTGAAGCGCACGTAATAGTTTCAAAAGACGCCCTAGACTCCAGAGAACACGCGCTGCGTAATGTAGGTTATAGCTGTGATATTGGTATCTCGCGCGCGCCCGCGCTGTTGCGTATCGTCATCGACTATGTTCGGGTGATGTTTGGAGTGATGTGATATCTCAGTGTGATATTACGTTTTCGGAAAAGTGATGTGATATAGCATTACTTTTTGAGGCACTGTTTCGCGCATGTCTACCGCTGGGCCTCGTGGCTACAAATTCTAAACGTTTCCACTGACAAGCAAGTCTGCCGGGCACGTGCGCGTCTCCCTCCAGCTCGGTGTAAACATTCCTTTAGATAATGACTAACAACATAATTGGAGGCTTGTCTGGATATTGGAAATTGTATAGTTAATCAAAGAGGGATGTTGACTGACGTTGAAATTTATAACAATATGTTGTTGGATTCGAACAAATATATAAGCCATAGCCGTTATGAGACCTTAAGGCCCGGTAGGACCTGGCTCGTCGCGATATTGAGGGGGTGAAGCAGGGGCACTGTGCGCGGGGCCCCGAGCGCGCGGGGCGGCGGCGGGCGCCCGCTTGCCGTAATACTCCGCGCCATAGCTTAGCTTTATAAATTCACTGACAGATCGTTCGTGCGTATTGTCTCACGGTTATTTTTTTACATCCTTTCATTGAACTTGCAATGTAACTATGTTTGTTGGAGTGGAATCTTGTAACTCAATTTTGAAGCAGGCATCTTCAACCAATTGAGCTGAAATTTTGCAACAATATGTAATAATCGGGTGCCTGTCGTTTCGCATAACGTTTTTTGTCCTAAAAATGTTTGGCCGAGAAAGTTTGGCATACTGTTGAATGGCATACTACTCGTTTGTCCTAATAATTTTTGCGCATACTCATTTAAAATTCTAAAGCAAGTTTGCCCTAATATTGATAACTCTAAAATCTAATTACCTAAAGCTTAATATTCCTAACATGAATTGTCCTAAGAATGATTTTGCCTATTATTAAATTGGCTACACTTATAGCTCCTAAAGTAAACTATGGTAGGCGTGAAGTCAGAATCGTTACGTGTTCTACCTTCAGGCAGGTCAGATTTCGGTTAGGCACGACGCTACGCCACTGCGAGTCATAACTATACACAAATACTAATAATATTATACAAAACCATAAATAATATTTTTACAGCAGCCCATAAAGCCTTTCTGCTTGGGTAAATTATTAGGGCGTAGAACGAAAAGGGGGGACGGGGGGGCGGAGCCCCCCACAAGGGGGGCTCGGGGGGCGAAGCCCCCCGCATTAAAAAAAAACTCAAACCACAAGTTCAATTAGGTTAGGTTAGGGTTCGAACTGCGTCCCCCAACAAAACCGAACTGCTGTCAGAAAAGTAGGTTAGGTTAGGTTAGGTTCAAAAACGAACTGCTGTCAGAAAAGTAGGTTAGGTTAGGTTTGAACTGCGTCCCCCAACAAAAAATGAACTTTTAACGTTTGAAAACTCTGCTTGCAAAAAATCATCAAGATTTATGCTTAATGACATGTAGTAAAAACAATTTTAACACATAAAATATTAGGAACACTACAATTATGCACATAAATCATTCGATATTAGAATCTTAGCCACATTAAACGATAGGACAAATAATATTTAGGACAAACGATAATAGGAGCAACAATTTCGGACAATCAAAAATATGCGGAACAAAGTGTAGGCCAAACGTTATTAGGACAAAAGAGGTTATGCGACACAACGATAGGACTAATAATTGTATGCCAATCGATATAGACCCGTAATAATCAGATGACAATGCAATATTATTGTGACATGACAGCTGACCTGATCATGTAGCCTGATAGTAGTCATAGGATCATCTTAATAGGCTACTTGACAGTGTGAAAAATAATGGAAGAATTATGGATATATGTATTAATTATGAGTATTAAAACCAATTTACGTCAATATTACTAAAAATAAATGGATAATTTATTTATAAAACTCGGATGAAAATTGATTATTTTTTATCTGTCGCCATTTTATCGAAAACGGTTTGGTTTGGCCGATGACGTCACACCATAGTAAACAGCATCGACAGCATCTGTCAATCCTATTTTTAAAGGTAGAACGTTATGCGATCCTCGTTGACATTTGTCGGTTTACTATCATGGGTCGTCATAGACGCCATATTGTCCGAGAAACCGTTTTGGCGGTTAATTTTAAAAGTGCATTTTTATTTGCTTTTTTCGGAAAAAATACACAAAAGAATTAAAAATTACAACTTTCTAAGTGCTCAATAGACGTCATTAAACAGTCGGATTGACTTTGCAGAAACCTGTCAAGTAGCCTATTATATAACATACCTAAATTCATCGTGTTTGGGTTCATTTGATTAGTTGTGCCACGCAGTTTGCAATTATAATAAGAAGTGCTTAAGTTTGTCTCAAAAAACTTTTTTTGTCAGGAACTTATTTCATATTCAATCAAACACTACATTTCGAAAATTTAAGGTAAAGTAATATTCTAAGAGTTACAGGTATAAATTAAATAAAGGAACAATGTCTGATTTGAACACGTAATAAATTATTTCCTCGGTCTGTTATGGATTAAGATTTTAATCTTAAGATTTTAACTTTTTCATACAAATTAAATAGTATTTTCAATGTACGTTAACATCAGTCTAATTGACGTCGCTTGTCACGCTACAAACATAAAAAAATATCGCAATACATTGCGGCTTCAAATAAACTTTAAAGTGTACCTACTAAAAATAAATGTACTAATGTTTTTTATAATGTGTTTATATTTTGTAATTTCATTTTGTATTTTACTTTATATATATATATATATATTGTAAAAAGCCTAATCTAAGAAAATAAAGATATACCAACATAGAAATGTACTAAAATAAAAACATAAGTTATTTTTAAATGTGGCTGAACAAATGTTGTTCAGTTTGAGGAGTACAATCTTCGTTTTAATTATTAGCCCCGGTTACAGGCCACATATTGTATACATTAATATGTACAATTTGTTTGGCTCCACATTCAATAACCTTTCCGATCCGCAGACTCATCTTTGCGATTATTATTATAGCTTAAATTTCCTAGTGAATTAGAGGTAGTTAAAAAAAATATTTGCATGAAGTTATATAACTGTTTTGATACGCGTCGTCATACATACTTCTTACATACTTACATACATACATACCGGTCAAACACATAAGCGTCCTTTGGGCTTCGCCGCAGTCGGGTAACATACATACTTACATACATACGGGTCAAACACATAACCCTCCTTTGGGCTTCATAGGTTACGCACACAGGGGCTGCCGGATGTCAGCGCAGCCCTGAGCTTGCCTAATGCATTAGGCAAGGAATAATAATAATTACCGCGAAACAAAATCGCGGAGTGAGATATGCCTGGCCAAGTGTAGACATAACATGCACAACATGGGAGGTAATAGAAAGCCTTCCATCGCATATTTACGTCCCTCGCTTGCAGCTCGGGCCGCAAACTTCTGCGATCTCGGCCTTTCTTTGTATTGCCACCCTAGTTGTGAATGTACTATTCTAAGGTCACCTTTCGGCTCCATCACAGACCGCTTCTTACCTACTCTACTGATAAAAGTTCATACATAGTGTTTAGTTACACTATATAGTTCATATGTAGAAAGTACATACATTGTTACAAACGGTGCAACATTTGCACAGTCCGATTTGTCCTAAGTAGAAAACAAGTATCTTCCCTAAAGATGTACCTTTTTAATATAATATTTATTTAATAAATAAATAAAGGCACCCTCGATAAATACTTCATTCGCTAGAAAACAATAATTCTCGGGAAAATAAGTTCCTGTCAAGAAAGTGTTTTTTAGTACCGACTGTATTCTTTTTTGTATAATCGCAAACTGCACGTCAAAAGAAATCAAATAAGTTCAAACTACCCAAATTGCACTGTATGTTTATTAATGTAAAGTTAATAAATGCGTGTAATATAAAAAATGACATTAAACTTATAAAATATTAATTTATTACCGAATTTTTCAATAACATAATTGTCATCATATGAAAATTGTAATCAATCATAAGCGTCATAGAAATACAAACTACCGATTTTGATATTTGGTCGAAGTGAACCATCTGGTACGACTTGCTTATATAACTTACGGAAGTACAATTTTGTATAACGAATTATGCATGTTTTCTTACCCTATTCTCTCTCTAGATTGATGTTGTGCTTACTGTTATTTTTTATTTATTTTATAAACGATTTTACAACAATTACTGACATGTTTTATGCCCAGAAAGGCGCGGAGAAAACACGACACAGGTCCGACGTTGGCAGAAGCCTTATCAATACTAGCGGGGTGACGGGCGTCGCGGTAGGTCCACTAGGGTCGGGCGGAATGCAGATTATTGCAGATTATCTTCGATTTCTAGCATAATAGTATAAGTTATCAACCCAAACATGAGAGGAAGCCCTGCATGACTGTGAAATCATGATTGTTAGGTATTAATTTTGTCAGAAAAGGTAACTGGTAATGAACAAAATGAAAAAACTACTTTATTTTATAGTGTTTTCACGCTACTTTTCTATCGAGCGAAGTGTTCGCTATCGTGTTCTAGGTGAGAGGAAGCCCTAGATACAGTTCTGAATATTATTATATATGTCGGATTTTCTCGCAATGACTGTCTGTCAGGTCAGGATGGGTTAGCTGCAGAATCCTGGCCGTTGAGGTATGTTGGTTAAAGAAGTGGATTCATGTCAGATCAAATCATTTATTCGTCTGATTCTTTCGGCCGCTTCGGTAAATGACATTCTGGTGAGAAGAAGGGCCGGAAGAAACTCACCAGGTTCTCTTTTAAATCTTCAGGCATTACAATAGTTGTTACAATATTATGGCGAAAGCACTTGAGTGAGCGAATAGATAACAATCCTAAGAAAATAAGCCTTCGGGTTAAGCCTTCAGGATAACGCTTCAGGGAAACGTGGCGTATTCAGCACGAGGCTAACGTCTGTACTCTATCGCGGTCAAATGAAATCTCTCTGGCGGTCAAAAGCAATCTGCCGCTGCGCCGGGGCGCAGCTGGCGCCAAGGAAATCAACGGTTGGCTAACCTGTCTTTTTCATTCTACCAACCTAACCTTAATGTTGCCAGCCTCGTGCAGACTACACCCAAGTTAACTACTTGACGTTTCCGTCTACGTAAACCTGTCAGTTAGTTTATAAGGACAGTAAGCGCTAAAAGCGCAGCAATGCGTTCACTAAGTTATCAGAATAGTTCGCGAGTCTTCCACTGGTGGCGCTAGTGATGCGGCACGACGACACGGCCATCCGACGTTTCACACGTCCTCGTGTGAAGTACCTGGAAGTGGAAAGACACGTGAACAGTAAACGTTCTTTTTGCTCGGCTACCCTGAGCCAACATTTGTGGTCAGGTAGGTAATTAAAAGATTGCCAAATTAGCAGTTTTATTCTATGTGGGTGTTTATACGCTTACATGTCAACATAACTGATCAATTACAAACACAAAGCAACAATCTGATGAACTTAGAGAAACAATCTGAAGAACTCAAAATAAGTCTTGTTCAGATCACAACGCTCGTCTATGACCTCCATCCGGTCATGACGTACACTCAAATAATTCGTACTACCTCCATCCGGTAGCCGAACCTATTGTCGCCTCTTTTCGTCAACAGCCAATTCATTGTCACCTCCATCCGGTAACAATCAACATCTCCATCCGATGTTAGTGCACGCAAGCCAAACGCACGCCACACAAGTGTGGCCGCACAGCAACGGAAAAAAAAAATCCACTTCCGGTATTTTTACGCCTACGACTACGAGTGGCTTGGGCAAATTGGCTATCAACTAAGATCTGAGCGTCATGAAATCAACAAGTGTACAGATGTACAGTCACAAAATTACAATCGCTAAGTCCATAATTGCCCACGTTAGACCATAGTGCTACTGGCCGTAATGCTAGAGATGCTACAAGAAGCAACTGAACAACTGCCTCCGTCCGGCAACGGCTCACCTCCATCCGGTGATCACACAAGCCAAACGCACGCCACTCACGGTCGTGGCCGCACTGCAACGGGAAATCAGGCCCGAATTTTACGCTTACGACTACGCTTGGCAAGTGTAACTGAGCGTAAGTGTAAGCGAGCATCATGAACTGAACGATCACGCATTTTAATTATTACAACTACAATCAACAAACTTTGGGACTTCAACACGAATCAGTCACATCAGTAACGTCATCGGTCACATCAGTTATGTTCACGCCCAATCATAATACTATCATTTAAACTGTAGTCAAGCAATGCGTGAAATAAAATCTCAACAGTAATATCATCAATCTCAACAGTAAAGTTATCAGAATGTGCAAGGTTAAAATTATTGAAGTCTGTCCAATCCAATACCGGTCAAAATCACATTATTTTTAATCAGTTTACCACTAAACTTGGACAAGACAGACTCTTTAGCAAGTTAGCACTCTGCTTTAGAACCATAATGAAAGGTGCTCACCGGAGTGACGTAAACTCCTAGTAGGTGCAGACAAGCTTGTCACATGTTGACCCTCTTTTCCTTGGCTTGACACGAAGACGCGTAGTGGCCCGTGACCGTCGTTCGTCCTCGTGTGCGTCTGAAAAAGAAAACATACCACCAGTAGTCTTTGTCATCGCTCGGTCATTCCTGACCAAAAATGCTAGCAAACAAGTTAATAACAACACTTTGTATTAATGGTAATTGCAGCTAACATTCAGTTTAAAGTAACCAGGGTAAGTGACTACCATCGAACAGTGTTTACATTATAAAATCACAGAAGATCATCGCCTCTAACTGGCGGATACTCTCTAATTCAAGCGGAAATAGTACAACCTTCATAAAAGAGCAGAAAATGAAAAATAAAATTTTAATAGGTACACGTAGAATTCATTGTTCGATAGTTTCAGTAACATTCTCTTAATCGGTCATGAGCGTATTTGTAAGTGTGTCTAGAGTTTAGTAATTTCAAAACAAAACACCATTTTGTGACATCAAATGGAACTTTAAATTTGGGGCGAACTTTATTAAGTTCCTCTCTTGTTTACTAAATCTAAATCAAAATAAAATTTAAAGCTAGAGTTCATTACAACCAACATTACATTACAACAAAACATTTTTCAAAAACTAAAATATCAAGGAAAGTACCTCTTTTGTCCGGCTATATTCATAACGTTACAACCATCCTTGTGGTTACTAGACATAAAACTATGCGACACATCCGATCACCAGTGAGATCATTATGACTACAAAAGACACTTGTCTTGATTACCAAATTTAAAAATCAAACAAACTGTACTATACGGGAACTTACGAGTTACTAAAATTAACGGGTATTTGCCTCGAGACCGTATTTAGCACATCGCAATATTTTCAATCACTAGAACTTTATAGAACCGCGCTTTTTCTCACATCAGTAAACTTTACATTACTTCCAAACATAAATGCGTAACTAGGCATTTGTAAAATGATTAAATTTAAAGGTAGTTGAAAACAACCGTTGACAACATTTATTTTCCTTTCGAGAAACGTAGTTTGATTCGGTTTTATAACGGAGAAAACTATATCCTAAACAGCTCGAACGATTACAATATCGTAATTCGAACAACTGTCGGGTAGAACGTAAAAATAAGTGACTGTCATAAATAGCCACTTCGTGAACTTGTTTGTTAACAGCTAGCTTTTTCATTGTTAATCTCAAATGGTAAACTTTAAAGTGTTACAGTCGATTTAAAAGTAAGGCTTCGCTATGTGAGAAAATACTCAGGTCAAGAATCGTTATAAAATGAATACGACTCACCAGATCGCATTGGATTTCCACACACTCGCGAATCTTGCAGGTGTTGGTGCCTGTTGTTGACTAACGCGCCTGAAGCGCCGTTGCCGCCCATGTCACCTTGTAGTGGCGCATCCGTAGCTGGTGGTGTGTAGTGATGAAGTCCAAAACGACGAATCTTCTTTTGCTCGCGAAATCAAACGATGATATTTGTTGTGGCTTCAAACCGTACTTCTTGAAGGATTCTTCATTGTCTTCGCTTCGACTGTATTTCACGGTGTTGATTGTAGTGCAGTGCAAGTGCTTCTTTTATTTTCGGAGATCACAGTTAATAGTGTTGCGGTCAAACTTTCTTCAGAGACTGCATTTAAACAAAACCGGCAGTGTTGGATATTCTGAATACATTAACGTTGGCTGTGTTGCAGTTGCTGGACTTGCTTTGAAGGTAAGAAATTGACTTCTTTTCTTATACCTAACAGGATTCTTCGATACCTCACAACCGAATCCTTGATAATGATAGCTGATTCAAATTCAGTCGTCGAAATCCAAGTACGCGTGTCGATTTTCTTGCTGGGGTCGATCTCTGACAGCAGTATTTCACAGGATGTTGATTACTTTGCCTTTCCACGAGAAGTAAAAATGTTTCAGTATCTGTTCCATTAAGTATGCACTCAGTAGGTAGTTGGTACGTAGGCATCATGTAGGCGATACGAGTAAATCCCACCTTCTGATGTCGGATTTTCTCGCAATGACTGTCTGTCAGGTCAGGATGGGTTAGCTGCAGAATCCTGGCCGTTGAGGTATGTTGGTTAAAGAAGTGGATTCATGTCAGATCAAATCATTTATTCGTCTGATTCTTTCGGCCGCTTCGGTAAATGACATTCTGGTGAGAAGAAGGGCCGGAAGAAACTCACCAGGTTCTCTTTTAAATCTTCAGGCATTACAATAGTTGTTACAATATTATGGCGAAAGCACTTGAGTGAGCGAATAGATAACAATCCTAAGAAAATAAGCCTTCGGGTTAAGCCTTCAGGATAACGCTTCAGGGAAACGTGGCGTATTCAGCACGAGGCTAACGTCTGTACTCTATCGCGGTCAAATGAAATCTCTCTGGCGGTCAAAAGCAATCTGCCGCTGCGCCGGGGCGCAGCTGGCGCCAAGGAAATCAACGGTTGGCTAACCTGTCTTTTTCATTCTACCAACCTAACCTTAATGTTGCCAGCCTCGTGCAGACTACACCCAAGTTAACTACTTGACGTTTCCGTCTACGTAAACCTGTCAGTTAGTTTATAAGGACAGTAAGCGCTAAAAGCGCAGCAATGCGTTCACTAAGTTATCAGAATAGTTCGCGAGTCTTCCACTGGTGGCGCTAGTGATGCGGCACGACGACATATATGTTTTACAGTGACCTACGAGTCAAATAAGTGCTCTAAAAATGATTTGGAAACTAGGCTTCCGCGCCCGATTCTCGTACTACCTCGCCTTAAAGTTTTACAAATTATTGATATTTTTTTTATTGCTCAACACAAAAATATAAGCTTTTTTTGAATAAATATCGCGGAACATCTAACAAAAATCGATCTAGTCCCAAACTAAACAATGCTTGTATTATGGGTGGGCTATGCTTGTATAGTTTCAATACAACATATACTAAGCAAAGGCATATACTTAATAAGTTACTTTCAGAATGTTTAATTACCATCAATGATAAAAAATGGTATGGCCATACACAATATTTTTTACTCAAAATTTCCAATTGTTTCCCAACAATAATTGGTACAGTAGAGCAGCAATGTATCATGCGGCGTCACTTATTCCTATCCTATCATTTCGTACGCGGCGTTTTCAACGCTCGATACGGTCGGCTATTTTTGATTACAATATGTGCAGTGTTGCCAATTTAGCAGTTTCAGTGCTAAATTTAGCATAATTTGGACTCGTTTAGCTGAAAAAATTTACTTTAGCAGTTAGCATAATTTTCGGCATAATTTTGTAAATAATAGAAATGTTACCTGTTGGTGACAAACACACAGATAAATGGTAAATTTAGAAACATACAAGTTGGTGACGACATAAGTGTGTAAAATAACCTTCGATTGCATGATTGACAATAATATAACTTTAACTATCTAAGTCGTAATAAACATGTAATGAAAGCTTAAATTTTTTGCCACTTTCATTTTTAACATATTTTACTATGATTGTTTGTATGCTGTAGTAAAAAAGTTAATTTGATTGTACTATAAAAAAAATGTCGATTAACACATTGACATTCTTAATTTTACCACTTATCTTTAGCAAATTTTTTGCTGAAAGTTTAGTGTGGGCCACAAAAAGGATTACTGTAAAGCTGTAATAATCACAATACGTTAAATTTCAAAGAATAATGCTTTTTTTAGTTAACACATTTTTTAACAGAATTTATCAAGTTTTAGCATAATTTTAGCAGATTTTCAACAAAATTTTAGCATTGAATGAAATTCAGAGTTGGCAACACTGAATATGTGGCTGTCACCTCTACTCATCAAACTGTAGTAGGTTAGTAGGTGACACATAGATATGGATTAACATCGCCAAATAAAGCAGTGCAAAATGCCTATTGTGTGTGCTGTACCCACCCCACGGGGGTAGCATGTGCGGCTCGCACGTGTTGTGTTGCATTATTCACCGGCTATGTTTTTGGTTGTTCCTGACGCCATTCGCTTGATTAGCATGGACGTAATTTGCGATACAATTAGCGCGTAAAGACGCCCTATATGCACTCTGGTGCTAAACATGCGGGGATGAATTGTCAGAAATACTGACGCCGAAGACCTTCAGTCACAAAAAGAGTTTATTTTTTTTGCACATATTTGCATATCTAAAGTTTTAAACACGCTTATGCACCTACAAAAAAATATACCTATGTTTTCTTTACGAAATTCCACGCTGCTTCCCCGTTTCAAGCATTCCACAAGTTCATACTAGAGTAAAATATACAAAAGAAAGAAGAAACAAGAAGAAGCTCGCGCAGCGATTTCGTGAAAAAAGCTCTATAGCGTTAACGGCAGTTTTATCTCATCATTTAATTGCTAATTGTTACAGATCCTCTTTCAACTATCTCGCCTTTACTCTAGATATCATATCTAGGTATGTACCTAAAACCCCATCTGAAAATCCTAAGCGGTATTTTCGGAACAATTGCACGGATGATTTTTCACACTGAATAGTAAATTTCCCACAGCTTAAAATTCATTAGACACGGTAGTGTGTAACATAATCTGCGCACGAGTGCGGCGCTAGATGGTGCGCAGCGCACCACAACAATGAGTCACACCGCGTGGATCCAGGTCAGCCGGCCTCGAGAAAGGCCGAGACCCGGCCACTGCGCTGCGATGTAAACAGTACGCGCACTTGTATCAGTACAAACTCGGCGGCAGGGCTTTTACCGAAAATCTCTCTTTCGAAGTTACTGATCAACCGACGGAAAATGTTTTTAGAAATTTCCGAAGACCTTACACAGCTTTTTGGAAACTTTCTGAATTTTCCACATGTGTAGGATGACTTAGTTAGAGCACCGAGGATTTTGTAGGGGACCTTAGCCAGACATTCCCCTCTGCCATGTAACCGTCAGACATCATGACCAGTCGATCAGCTCTTTACAGTCGTGAAATTGTCGGTACTAAGGTCCGACTTACTAAGGTTCGGCTAATCTCGGCCGAAAATTGCGCCGAGACACCGGTCTCGGCTCTCAGCCAAAAAGGGCCGAGATTCTCGGCCGCGGCTGAGACTATGCAACGACTTGTGATTGCTGAATTTGAATTTGCCGCGCATGGCCGCACGCTTCTATGCGGCCCCTTGGTCGGCTCAGCGTCGGCTATTGTGACGCTATTGGCGATTTCGATTAGCCAAGTCCCATTTTAAGCCAATTAAAATCTGTGTGTGTAAAATTTTAACAAATAAAACCTTTTTTGGTACGAAATCCGCGTGTTTTCTTTATAATATAAAGCAATTTTCGGCCGAGACCGAGAATTTATAAATTCTCGGTCTCGATCTCGGCCGAGAATTCTACTTAGTTTCGGTCTCGACCGAGACAAAAAAAACGGTCTCGGTCGGACCTTAGTCGGTACTCCCTTCGTGTTACTCTAAGTTAGACAACCAACATGGGGTAAATCGTCTATTATGGCCACTGTGATATTTTTAAAATTAAAGTAAAACCTTAGACCCAAGCTCTGATCTGGAGCATAGTAAAAATATTCTTGGTCCGGTGTCAGTTGCTGCTCTGGTTATACGTGCGAAATAATATGCTAGATAAATGTTTTTTAAAGATAAAAGCTTTTTAGGACTCGGGCGCTGTGGCATTCCTTCGATGTTGCTTGCCTTGCTACAACTTAAGTACAGAAGTCTTGCTTTATGATAAACGTACAACAAACAATTTTATTGCTTTGTTGGATTCTAGATTGTCTATTTAAAGTTTAATTGTTCTCAAAAGCCCCAATACAATAAAACTTGGTTAGGTACCTAAGTGTTTGGTAGAATTTTGACGCAAATCTGTTTTAGGCACCTGAAAATTATTGTCTCGTTAGACACAGTAAGATCTAAAATTAAACCACCTATATACCACACAGAAGCAGTTTTAGAATTATAATTATGAATTAAAATATTATATTTTGTGTGTTCTCATTTCCAGACGTGCTGCACTGTACATTAATTCAATAATGTACAAAATTAACTGAACTGTGAACTGCGCTGAGCAGCAA
The DNA here is from genome assembly GCA_947034925.1 of Eudemis profundana. NCBI lineage: Eukaryota > Metazoa > Arthropoda > Insecta > Lepidoptera > Tortricidae > Eudemis > Eudemis profundana. The sequence continues at coordinate 19,615,266 of OX344799.1, forward strand.
TGTCATTTCAAGACGTTGACAGCTGGAATGCCCGGCAGGTGTTTCTCACGCCGCTAATTGTCGTTTAAGCAAACATCATATGGTTCCGTTACCCCGACCTTACTCAGCCACTTTACCAGAACAATAAGGAGACATGAACAACATAACTACTTATAGACGGTAGCCGCTCATGGTGTCGATGTTCTGTGAAGTAATTATTTATTCCATCTGGCATGAGATTCGTGTAATTTGTAGTATTCAATACAAGGGTGACGGCCTGGGTGTAGGTACGTAGATAAAACGTGGACATTTCTCTCAGAGTTACGTCATAAACAGAACTAAAAGACGTCCGTATGTGATACTATTTCCAAACTGCGTCCCTAGACATTGAGTCTATTGAAGTGTAGACGACTTTAGAAACAGAATTATAAGTTGAATGTTTCATACGATGCATTATTAATCGATTTAGTTATAGATAGGCATTTAACAAGAGTTCAGTCACCGATCACGTAAATTCGACGACGTTACGGTTCTACTACGTCTACTTTAAATTTGATTGTAAAGGGTCTACTTGGGATATCGTGCCTCTGGAGCCTTCGTATTCACTTTCATCTAATTATATGTAGAGTGTAAGGTATCACAAAAGGCCCATTTTGATGGTGTAGTTCGGTTACCTTAAGTTGAACAGATTATTGACTTTTACACAAAAAATAAAGTTTGTTTTTGTTTCTATAGTGCATCAACAGGGAAACAGATCAACGTATTTTTTTTTGTTCAAACAGATAAATATGATATGAAGCGCAGAGTGATATAGGCCACTTTTTATCCCGAAATTATAGAAATAGATTGTAGTAGTACTTTACCTACCTCGTTTTATTTTTGACTGGAATTTTAACTTTAGAATTTCAAAGGGATTTTTTGTTTTTTTTTTTAATTTTTTTTTCAGAATGGTGTACATAACTAAATGTTTACAACTTAAGTACTGGCCAAACTGATAAGACAGTTTGTTGGCGGCGTATAGCTAATCCAGGGGTGTGTGATACGTTGCGTACGGACCTTATTTTATTTTTGTGAATAAATCATCGCATAAAATAGTACTCACATTGTACTATTTAGTACCTAGCATAGAATAATTGTACTTCTTCGCATTATTCTGATATACGAAGTTCAAACTGGTCCGTACAGAACGTACTCGTTTCGTACCGACCAGCAGCCAAATACGCAAATTCAAGTAAGTAACAGACGAAGATGAAAAAATTTACTCAAAATGTACCTTCAGGTTTCAATACAACACTTAAAAAAAGGATCCAGTCGTTGTTGATTCTCATTTCAAGTTGGTCGGTACAGAGCGAGTACGTTCCGTACGGACCATGGAGCTTAAATTTGTATTTTCGAATTAACTATTCTCGGTAGCCGTGATTGGAAGCCCTAGTAATATTATACTAAGTTCATTTATTTTAGTACCTTATTAAGTTTTAATGATAGCATGACTTATATTTTCCGGTATAAGCATTAATCGTATATATATATATATAATTTTTATAATCTAAAATGAAACGAGATAAGGCATTGAATTAAGTTTCTGTGAAGTAACAAGTTACTTATACAATGTGTGGCTAGTAATTAAAACGTAGATTCTACTCATCAAACAATAGAACTTTTGTTCAACAACTTTTAAAAATTATTTAATCTTAAGATTTTATCTTTTTCATACAAATTAAATAGTATTTTCAATGTACGTCAACATCAGTCTAATTGACGTCGCTTGTCACACTACAAACATAAAAAACATCGCAATACATTGCGGGTTCAAATAAACTTTAAAGGGTACTAAAAATTAAAACATAAGTTATTTTTAAATGTGGCTGAACAAATGTAGTTCAGTTTGAGGAGTACAATCTTCGTTTTTATTATTAGCTCCGGTTACAGGCCACACATTGTATAATTATCTATTTAATTAACATTCGGACCGTGATCCACGTGTGACGGTCGGTTCACCCAGTCACCCAGAATAAAGCAACCACAATGCCACGCAACTGTCAGCGCTGCCATTGCTCCGTACACCGAGTAATCGCATCGCAACGAGTGAAGACGCGTTTTCGCGCCGCACGTTCGCATGACCATTATTTGGCATGAAACGGTTAAATATTATGTAGCTTTAAGACATTGATCGGTATCAGTAACCAGAATGTATTGTAATTAGGTTCTAGATATTTTTAGGGTTCCGTACCAAAATGGTAAAAAAGGAACCTTTATGGTGCGACTCTGTCTGTCTGTCCGTCTGTCATAGCAAGATATCTCAGGATCTACTGATGCTATCGACTTGAAATTTGGAATAGTGTTAAAAACCGCTAACCCGAGCCTATTGGACGGAAAAAAAATCTTATGCCTTTTTTACTTTTTTTTAAAGGGGTCCGTAATGGAACTTTGGAAATTGAAAGTAAAGCTATTATATCGAGTGGGGTATCAAATTAAAGGGCTTGATTTGTAGATTAAAATGCCGTTTGTATTTTATTTCTTAAATAAGTAGTTTTTGATTTATGATGAAAAACGTCAAAAAAAATACCATTCCCCCTATTATCTTCGAAGTTACTGAACAGAAAAATCTGTAATAATTACCAATTATTAATGTCATCCTAAATATTACGGGAAAAATATAACGGTTTTCCTAACTTGCACCATTTTTGAGAAATTTGCAAAAATCGTAATACATACTTATTTGCTCCTACTAAACTAATCGCCATAGAGTTTTTCTTGAACTATTCATGTATCTACTTATGAGTTTGTACGGAATCTTCGGTGCGCGAGTTCGACTCGCACTTGACTGGTTTTTTTATATTCAAATTAATTATCCTGTAAGTAGGCCACAGGGGCACTTTTTCAAATCTGAAACTAAACTACCAGAGCTTTGCACTTTGGTAAGTGACACCTCAAGAAAGCGCCGCGCCGCAAGAAACTCTTCAGTTAGTCTTTTTATGGTTCCTTACCCAAAGGCTGCCAACGGAACCCTATTACATCACTAAGCCTCCGCTGTCCGTCTATATCTTGGCTGTATCTTTTAAACTGTAATAGGTAGAGACCTGATTCACAGAAAGTGTACTTCTATTGCCGCTATAGCAACAAATAATAAAAACAAAATAAAACAAGTAATAAAAAGGGGTCTCCATATAAGAAACCTGATTTTCGGCGTTTTTTGCTCGACGGTGGTGCCCTTCGTGTGCGAATCCGACCCGCACTTGGCCGGTTTTTTTTTAAATAAAATTGCTTAGTCAGTTAGGTCCTAAATCTATTCTCCATATAGGTCACATGAATTCTGTTTAATGCCTTCAGCTACCACGTGTACGTGAGTGTCCTCGCAAATCTAAATAGCAACCAGTTTAATTTAGACTTGCCTGTTTAGATATTCGGGTTCAACCAAAGGAGTGAGGCTAAAGGCTTTAACCCCGATGGAGTAAACAAACATAAGTTAGATGCCAAAAGTAGCTTGAGCAATTTCCATTTGAATCTTCTGATAAGTCCGAGTAACAACACTTTGACCACTTTTTAAGTAACCCGTGGGTAGGAGAAAGTTAAGAATACCAGATTTAATCAAATCAAATCAAAATATTTATTTGCCAAGAATACAGCACAATGGTGTTAAATATAATTAAAAGATTCATGTAATCAGCCAGTATAGGCATGCTAATGATTAAAAAATTAAATTAAATTAGAATACAATTAATTATAAAATATAAGCATCATTAAATGCCCTTTACTTAATACTACATGACTCGAAAAAATCTTTCACACTGTAGAAGCATCCGTCGAGTTAATCATATGATTCGAGTAAAAAGTAGAGCAGAAAATGTTTTTAGGTTCTTTGTGTGATTAGCTTCTCTCTTTGGACGTTAGAGTAACGTGGGCGGAGCAATTACAATTGTACGCGCTGTTATACATTTTAAGTTGGAAACATGATAGTTACCGAGCAATGATGAATTTATAGGAAGTTTATTTTCAGCGAAATTGCGTGGGGACTAGGGTTTTAGTTAACAAGGATTGCGTTGGTGCTTGTTGTTTTTATTTGCTACTAGTTGTCCCCGCGAACTTCTTTCCGCCTCAAAATTTTTAATTTTTTAGTTGTTTAAAAGTTATTCTGTTATTCGGGGCAGAGACAAACCCAAAAACCATAAAAATCGGTCCACCCGTCCTCGAGTTATATATCGCGTAACTAACCCGACTTTGTTTTATGTACATAGATTTATTTACAGATTTATCTTTAAAAGTGCTGTCTGAAAAGTGGGCAATCTTCATTATTAGTAATTGTAGAAGCTATCAAGTTCAGTTTGTATAAAAAAAACGGACAAGTGCGAGTCCGACTCGATCACCGTGGGTTCCGTACAAATATTTTAAATAAAGACTATATTTTTTATGATTTAATTACAAATGTCGACGGTGACGAAGACGGTGGTCTACGTCCAGCAGCAGATGAATTGCAAATGAATTGTTTTTAGATTTTTCCCTATTCATGTAGGTACTATAAGACGGTATTCCTTGCCAAATTTCATAATTCTAGGTCAACGGAAAGTACGCTACTCTAGTAAATTCGGTTTCCGTGACGATATCGAAATACATATACGTTTTATGCGGCATAAACGGCCATATGTTTTTACGTTAACTTACAAATTTGATGTTTTCACAGCTTAACCTCAGACCTGGTCTTATTTTCAGTAGATACGGTCTCATTTTCAACTCGATACCTCTACGCGTTCCCGAGATAAAGGGTATTTGCAGACATGCAGACAGACAGACAGTCGGATTACAAATTGATTTTATATTTTATGCCTTTATATTTTTAGCCCTAAAAACATCCAAATGTTTATTGTTTATTTACCTACTACGTAAACAAACAATAAATATTCCAATGAACAGGTATAATCTTAACACTAAAAGCAATAGGCTAGGACATTACAAATACAATCATAATCGTGACAGTCAAAAGGTTTCATTTGATAATCAAAGAAGTCTCACTGAATTCTGATTATATCATTAACTGAGTGTTATTACGTGGCGCAGACGTTTTCCAATTTTTCTCCAAAAACGAACATACACTTAAATTAGTTTTATACTTAATTTTTACTACTAAGGACGAGTACGTGCTGATGCTCTGAAAGCTAAATTAATTTGTAAGCACCTTATATAGGTAATGTTGAGTTTCCTATATACTTGAGCTTGATAATATGTGTATCGCACTGTCAAGTTGAATCTAGACACAATTTATCATAAAGGAAGAAATTACACAATAACTGTATAAGGATAGAATGGATATAAGAATTACTTTCAGTATGTTAAGTATAGTGAAGGTAGGAAAATACTTCATGCTCTCAGAAAGTTGCTTGTTTATCATTTGTAGTAGGTACCAGTAGCGTAGCGTCCAAAGAACTCGATTCCTACCGGCTTGCCTAACATCAGGCATTTGAGCACCTTAAGGAAAATGTACAAAAGTGAAGGATGTGACGGTCAAAGTAAGACAGTTAAAATGGAGATGGACTGGACACATGATGAGAGAGGAGGCCACAAAATGGACTAGAGACGTAACAGAATGGTACCCAAGGACGGAAAAACGAAAGCAGGGTAGACCATTAAAAAGGTGGGAGAATGACCTTCCACAAAACTGGAGAAGAAAATCTAAGGATAGATCACAGTGGAAGGAGTTAGATGAGACCTATGTCAAAGGACAGCCTGACGATCAGTCAGAGAAATAAGGCTATAATAAATAAAAAATCTGCATCGGCTTGCCCAAGGATATCTTTTACGCCACGCCACTGGTAGGTACCACTACAACTATTCTTCAGTGAAAAAATTCACTCTGTAAGGTAAACGTCCTAGTGGTTGACACGCTCATGCCCAATAGTCGACACCCTCCTATAATTTCCATTGCTAATGACTTAACATTCAAGCTGGCGAATACTGGGACAGTGTCGAGTAATCGGACTACGGACAACGGCTAGAGTCTTGAAGCCTTTCCATCCATACACAAACAAAACATCAGGCTAGAAATACGTTTATTGTGACATGACATCTGCTCTAACTCGTTAACAGGGATTCAACTATGCTAACCCCAGATTAGATAAGGATCTGTATTGGAATCGTTTAATGGACGAATAATCCGCCGTAACCGCTAGCGCGACGCAAGCGCCGGCGTGAGTCAAATTCTTCAGACGTCTCACCAATCCGCATACATTTCGAAATATCTGCATCTCTCTCTAACTTCCGGGGAATTGTAAATGGTAAAAAGGGATACGCGATACGTCTGCTAATGTGTTTGGTACGGAGGGAACCGGCGCGCACTGCGGAGTGCACTGGCGGGCTGCCAACTATTCGCGGGCTAACAGCTATGGCATCCACTGAGTAATTTTCATTTTACGGCGCTATTCAGTATTATAGCTGCGTATAACAAAATTAAAGTTTTTGCACGGTTTATTACTTTAACCTTTAAACAAATTTATCATGATCATTTACTTGTTTTTATTAAAGTTGCGTATTTTTTATATACAAATATTTAATGAACATCTATCATAAAGAACACAGAAAGAAAAAAGATACTTTACGTTATAATAATTAACATTAACTAGAAATTAAGAAAACTTTTCATAGATTTTTTTAGTTTTCATTTACCGAACAAAATAAATAAATTAAAATTTTACTCAAACTTATTCATACTGTTAATTTAACTGACAAGAACATTTTCTGTCAAGCGGATGTCGTTTTCTGTTAAGTGGCCAGTTCATTCATATTGAAAAATTAGTAACCATAAGATAATCAAAGAGATCTATTGTTTACCTCATTAACAGGGTGCTTTACGTAGCAAACTTACTTCCCTAATTTTCTCCAAAAAACATGCATAATTTGTTTATTGTTTATAAACTCAGGAAGCTCAGATCAGCCCTAAAAGTATTGGTATCTAATTTATTAGCACCTTATATAAATGAGCACATCATATTTACCCTGAGAAAGAAGTTAAGCATATACATATTTAACGTCATATTTTTCAGTAAAACAGACTGAATTTAATATGTAAAGTTATTAAGTGTACTGGAATAGTTTGTATTTATAAATTAGTAAGTATATTTTACGTCACCCCCATTGTTTAATTTATGCCACACCTGGCCATAAAGTGACTTTTTTCCGCACGCTACGCGTACGGAAAAAGCCGCTTTCTGGCCAAGTGTAGACATAAAATGATATACACAACACGGGAGGTAATAAAGAAAGCCCTCGATCGCATATTTACGTCCCTCGCTTGCAGCTCGGGCCGCAAACTTCTGCGATCTCGGCCTTTCTTTGTATTACCACCCTAGTTGTGTAATGTACTATTACCGCGCTAGGTGCATAATGTATTATTAAAGTAATCTTAATAGAATTCCGCGAAATGTAAAAGTCGTCAAGAAATTTCCTAAATGTATTGCATTGCGAGGTAAATGCAATAAGTACCTAAATTAATTTAATTTTTTATTTTTTTGACTAATTACTTACATCTGTTTTACACAATTGTAAAAGTCTTCAAAATGTCCAAGTCTCTAATTGTATAAGAAAATAATAGGAATATAAGCATTAAAATAAAATGGAAGCTCTTTCCACACGTTAGCCGTCAAATGCGCGTCGCACCGCACTTTTACGACCGCGCACTCCTCAATGCAATCGAGATAAATCCAGAATGACATATGTACTCGACTTTTCAGTGCTCTTAAGCCCTTTTCTACTGACTTAGCACCAATACCCTATGCTCTCTATCAATCATGGAACTATTCCTAACCTACAAACAACAGCTGAAGCAACATGCCTAATGAAGTTCGTGTTTAGCTCTACTGAACTTTGAGTTCGATCGCTTAATTCCATATGCGCACTTTATTTCTAGCAGTACTCTTGTACTTAAACGGTAATTTATTAGTAGTGGACCCGCAAGCACCTTCGTTCATGGAGGTGACAACACAATGCGGATCTAGAACTAGAAAGGTCGATTGATCACACTGTGCCTTGGTCAGCCCGCAATGAACTGTTACTCGCCCAACTTTACTCGCTTACTCGCCGGCGGTGGGACCAGTAATATACGTATACATATACGTATGTGTGAACTGGGGTCATAATCTACATGTATACAAAATTTCATGGAAATCGATCGGGTAGTTTTTGCATTTTGGAAATTCCCACGATTTAGTTCTATGTAAGTAGGTATTAAATAGTTTTGATGCGTCTTATGTCACAATAATCAAAAATGATGTTTTGACAGTCTCTAACCCAGAACAAGAGTTTTGTAAGTCATGACTGGACATAACGTTTCATCCAAGACATACAAACAATAATTGCATATAGTAACTAATTAATGCGCCAAATTTATTTAAGTAAATCGGTCTTTATTTAGGTCCAGTAATAACTGGCTTAAGGTGAATCGAGTTACTCGGTTCTCTGTACAGTAACCCAAAGAGAGTTACGAATGAATTGGAAGACAATAAATTTAGCTGAAATATGTTTCATTTTATAGCTTAAATACAATTTGCCTACGTAGGCATTACAACAAATAATAAGTTTCAAAAAACATTTTTATTAATTAAAGCTTTTAGTTTGGAATGATGCTAATAAATAGACGGAAGTGATCGTAAACGGTCGATTGCATGTTATTTCTGCGTTTTTGGGACTTCGCGAAATCGAATCCAATTTGACATTATTAAAGTCGATACTTAACCGCCCTTTGGTTTTTTGGAAAACCGAGCGAATCGAATCGCCTTAATGAAAATTTATGGCATCAACATTATCGAGGATTTCCGCATCTAGTAGTTTGGCAGTTAATCATCCACCTGCAATAACAGTGACCCTGTATTCGTCGCACTTAGATAATTGTGGCGGGTTAGAATCATTGATTTCGGAATAGTTTTGACAAATCAGGTCGTAATAAATAGTGGTAAATTTAAGAAATCATCCGATCTACCAACGCCTATCAAGAATTAGCCTGTTGAATCGATTTTTTTTCTGTCCTAAATCGATTCTACTATTTCTGAGGAACAAATATCTATATGACACCTAATACATTTGTATAAGTATAACAGCCTCAAATTGTAATCAAAAGTAGCAGATCGGACTGAGCATTGAAAACGCTCTATACAAAACGGTAGAACATTATGACGTCATCCGTTGCATCGCTGTACTATAAGTCTGTATGAAAAAAATAGCATTTTGCCATTTTGAGCACGAAGAAGTGCGTTTAAGCACATAGTTGTCATACATTTATTTTTTCAGTGTTATTTAAGCATTCCGAAATTGACTTTAATTTTTCTTAAAGACGATAAAAAAATATCTTTTTTTTTTAAACTTTGTGGTCTCATAACTTTATATTTTTTATTCATTTTTTGTTTATTTATTTTGTGTTATGATAATTTAGTATTTTGCAATCCATGTGACTATATTATGTTGTAACATTCAACATTATTCAACATCCCAATTGCGCTGAATAATTTCAAGACACCTAGAATACGCTACAAGTTCTTTTATTACGAATAGAAAAATACTAGCTTTATTTGGGAGTCCGAGGGCTACAGTTTGAAAGCCGAGCTCTTCTCCAAGCGAACAGAGCTCAATGAAGAAAAGCCAAACCGTTGTTATGGCTATTCTTCATTAAGCTCAGAACGCGTTCTCGTTTTTCTTAATTATCAGGATGTGTTGTGGTCGAAAAGCGTTTCAGCCACAACACAAATTTTGCGTTGTGGTATCTTTCAGTTTATTATAACGCGTTGTGAGCATTTTTCTAACTGCCATATCACGAATTTCGGATTTTGGGCGATTTGCTAAAATCAGAACGCGTCGTGGTCGTTTTTTTTCGCTCAATGAGCGTTTTCGGTCTTTGCGCCTAACACATATTTATAAGCTTGATGTTATGATATTGATCAATACTTTTATAGACCAACTGAGCGAAGCAAACGAAGTGTCTCCATTTCAGCTTAGGCAAAAATGCTTTCGTATTCCGGCGGATTTCTGTCTGCTTTCCACTAAAGGTCGCATTTCTCAACCGATTCTTACGAAATTTTGTGAACAGGTTCGATAATTACATGACGAAGTCATGAGGGTTGTCAGACTCACGAGATCTAAAACTCACAGAACCATTAGTTATAATTTTTTTATTACAGCAGATTACAGTATATACCGGGTGTTGCCTGTAGCAGGATCAAATAATTAAAACGTATATATTATAGACTGTTAAACTCTGCATGTTGCAGAGGTTAACCGTCTGCTGTACTGCCTGCAGAAGTGTAAATAACTCATACACGTACGTAGTCTCAATCCAATCACAACCCTACGTATCTTGTCGGGTTTACTATTGGATCGCATAAATTTAAAAGGCATAATGCATCATTTCGCATAATTCATCATTTGGAATAATGCTTTTTTTTCTGAAACCGTAATTTTTTCAGGATTATTATAACGCAAACCTAACCTAAACTGACCTATTTAACAGGATGAGGCCTTAAAGAATCCTGAAAACTCCACAGTTTAAGAAAAAAATGCATTATGCCGAATGATGAATTATGCCAAATGATGCATTATGCCTTTTAAATTTATGTGATCCAATAGGTTCCCATCTTGTCGCCCCTAAAGAGCTTTCCCTGCGCATTGTTAGTCTATTGGGAAATGGACTTGGATGACAGGTAGCTGTCGGGGTCAAAACCCTTTGCCCGTTGCAAATTATAAGTTATCTGTTACGAATGCTGACTTAATCTGGTCCGGCTCAGTGACCACGAGTTGTACGGTAGGTACGATCCTGGTGCGATGAACTCTTCGCAGGAAAACAAGAGGTCGGGTAACCTCCGGGGAGGTCAGCTAGACAGGCTGTTACGGAACCCAATCAAATGTTATTAACTTGTAATAGGAAAAATACTGTAACATTTTTCGATTACGTGCTTTAACGAGCTTTCGGAAAATTTTCTTTACTATCCTTGATAGAATAAACAAAATATATTTTTTTATAAAACGAGCAGTGAGTTAATAAAATACATTTTTGAAACCCGCCACCGCCTACGTTCTTTTCCTTGTTTTGTATAATATTTATAGGAGCGGAAGACTTTTTAGAAAAATGGTTACAAAATTCACCCCCTCGTTCGACAAAAATCATTGGATTTATCCTATCACTGTGACAACGTCCTAAATATGGCAATTAGGCAGCGTATGTTCTTCTATATCTCTATTTCAAATGTGCCGGGAACAAACGAAGTTGCGGGCATCCTCTTAATTATAGTACATACCTATTAGTAGTAATAAGATGCATTAGGATAAATCCGAATGTGGGCTAATTCCGAAAATTAGGACTTTTTACTAAGCCGTTTAAGATTTTTAGGGTGATACATATTATTCAAGTCACTATTGGCATGTATATGTATTGTATAGTATCGTGTTAGCATGTAACAATAAATGAATATGTGTTGCGTGGATTCATAGTGATCTGTAATTTTCGGAATTAGCCCACATTCGGCCTTATTAGTTGTAGTTGTATTAGCAGTAGTATAGTAGTTTAGCCCTACGACTACGTGATCCCGGTTGTTTGGCAGCCGGCCGGCTGCGCCGCCGCCGGCGTTCATTCAACAGCGCTGTCGCAAGTGTTGCACAACCGCAGACACATTAGAGCGCGCATCCGGATTTATTTGGGTTATTGTTTCAACTATTCGACGAATACTGTGAGCTTAATTAGTTGGATGACAAGGTTATTTGGATTTGCAGAATTTTCCTCAGCAGCGCGTTTCCTCAAAAAAATTGTTTTCCTTTACAAGTTCTTTTCGGTTTTGCTAAATTATTTTTAGATAAGTATTGTTCTAAGTCTTAAAAATATTCACATAGGTATGTTTTTGGTAGCGTTCGTGGTCGCTACTGCTATCTTTAAAAAAAAGTGACATAAAAGCATTAAGGTATCTTATCTCTTTTTGGGATCTCCCGAAAATTAAAAAAAAATACATATAATAAAATAAGTATCAAGAGAAATTTGTGTATGCAAATATTTCGACGAAGTACCTACATTTCTATGAAACGGAATTCATTCTACAATTCAGTTTCGATAACTGTTTGTATCAGACGAAATGAAGCTGTTCCTGTTCCACGAATTCTTCTCTCACATTTAATGATCACGGGCTACAAAACTTTCCCAGAAGTCGTATTATGACAACGTTGTTATCATTTGTTATCGATGTTCATTTGTTTCGAGCACGCTTTCCTACTAAATGATGCAAGTCCGTGTAACAGATCCACTGACTCGTCTGTGCCGGATCGAAGTTCTTACCCCGTTGGTAATAGAGTCTATTCATGCTTATCCATAGCTATAGATAAATTGGTGGGTTTCTACGGCAAAGTGTAAAAAGACGTGACGAAGAAATAGGTCGACCCTTTTCCGACGTCGCCATTTCCGCGTGGGCAACTGGGCACCGAGTGGTGATCAAGGCGATCAGAAATATTCCAGGACCATCCAGAAGTTGTTTTTGTTGGCCATTGAGTGAAAGGCATTCTTTGAGTCTTATTACGAAGTTTGGAACTTGCGTGATTTTATTACGAATTTTTAATGTTTTCCGTAAGTTTGCAAATCTTCCTAAATATTTCAACGTCCCCAGAATTTACCTTGAGTTCAAATAGTAGTATCAAGTCTGTTTTTGGGTGCCGTACCAAAATGGTAAAAAAGGAACCCTTATGGTGCGACTCTGTCTGTCTGTCTGTCCGTCTGTCACAGCATGATCTCTCAGGATCTACAGATGCTATCGACTTGAAATTTGGAATAGTGTTAAAAACCGCTAACCCAAACCAACAGACAGAATTTTTTTTTTATATCTTTATACTTTTTTTTAAAGGACACCGAAATGAGATATCTAAAATCAAAAGTAGATTTCCTGTAGGTATCTATATATGTATCAAAAGTAGAGCTATTATATTGTGTGGGATATGTCAAATGAAAGGACTTAATGTGTAGAATCCAAAACCAGTTTTATTTTTTTTCTTAGACATGTAGATTTTGATTTAAGACAAAAACCGTTAAAAAAAATACCATTCCCCCTATTAGAGTCTGTGCGGAAAGAGAATAGGATTTATATTGGGGGGCGCTGTAATGCTTTTCTACCGTATGTGCCGTATTTTCTGTTCTGTGGCCATACTGGTTAGGTTAGTTCCGTTTTTCGCCACGCCTATTCTCTTTCCGCACAGACTCTATCTTCGAAGTTACTGAACAGAAAAATCTGTAATAATTACCGATTATTAATATCGTCCTAAATATTACAGGAAAAATAAAACGGTTTTCCTAACTTGCAGCGTTTTTTAGAAATTCGCAAAAATTTTAAGACAAACTTATTTACTCCTACTAGTCCTACTAAACTAACCGCGACATATGTCGATATATGGGGACAACAGTTTTTCAAGAGTAAAGTTAAGTTTGTCCCACCATACAGTTTATTTTGAATTATTCGCGTATCTACTGACAAGTTTGTACGGCACCCTCGGTGCGCGGGTCCGATTAGCACTTGACCGCTTTTTTTCTTATAATATAACTATGCAATTTACTCAACGTTCTAGAAAAAGCTTTTTTTAAATATGCGTTTGCGTAATGAATAATCTTATTTGATATTCTTTATATTCCTATGTGCTTCCGAAACCTGGAATCTGAAGACGAGCATTTGGATTAAGATTGACGCATTCGAAATTAGTAGCGCAAAATACTAGGAATTCCCTACACGGCGCATTGCACTAATGCACGAATCCTGGCTGAATTGAAGATCAAGTACCACTTATCGACCATTATTTCTGGCACGTGGGTGGCCAGACGAGAGCGAAAATGCAGATAAAGGTCAGTGTGGTTGGCCACGTGGAAGGAAAAGATAATGTGAGAGCCTATACGACATTTAGGCTAGTGGGAGAGACACTGCCTACGAAGCTAGAAGTCATGGGTTCAAATCCTGGTAAGGACAAATACTTGTGTGATAAGCAGTATTTGTTCCTGAGTCTTGGATGTTTTCTACCTATGTAAGTATATCGACGGTCCCTACGACTTGACTTTATGTACAGTCAGCTGCAGAGATAAGTATACCCCCTGCCATACTACGAATGTATGACAGGGGGGCTACTTATCTGTGCAGCTGACTGCACTCAACATCTCATCTGTACATAAAGTCAAGTCCAAAATCATATTTTTTTTATTGTTTATATGGTTTTAATTGGTTATTGCGCATGTAACGATATATATATATATATATTTTTTTTTTTTTTTATTCTATGTTAAGATACTTAAGATATACAGGAGATATTCAAACGTATAAGAGGATAGCTTCAGTAAAATTCAAGAATTGGTGTTGTACATGCGGCCATGTAGGTACACATAACCGTCTCTACTGCGTATTGAAATACGCGTCATTTCGTCGCGAGGTTCAACGTAAATAGAGATATGTCTGTTAGGTGCGTATATTTAAGACTGTTGGAATATACAAAAATTAATCTATCTCGCTTCAACTATGATTTCTCTTTCATACATGTGAGCACCACTTAAGAGTATAACACAGCCCTTTGTTTTTTGTCAATGCTCGGAACCTTTCCTACGTATCGGTTTGCATACCGGCGTGGTCTGGCACTGTAGGCACACACCTTACCTTGCTAAATAACGATATAATAAACATCATATATATTCGTATCGTTAAATGTGTCTTTCAATAGTATCCCAAACCTAATAGGTTATGGGCCCAGCGAATTAAAAAATATATAGACTTTTAGAAACGTAATTTGTGGTTCAAGTGAAGAGACTTGTGGTTCGTGGACTTAGTAGCTGTTAAATAATTGAAGAATTTATTAAGTGCTTTGGTGATCAGAAAAATGGACAGTATAAAGTTAAAAAGCAACTTTTCACCGTTTGTTGGAGTCAAATAAAGTGTGTGGAAATTTCGCGTATGTAATTTATTATGTGAGTTAAAATTATTTGAAGTCGTTAATGAAGAACCCCCGGTGGAGCCAGACAGTACGACAGAAAGAAAATAAAAAAAAATAGTATTTACGAGATTCGTTCCTGCCTCACTAAGAAGCGAAAACTGCAAAAGAAATATTTATAAATTTAGACTCCAAAAGAAAAAAAAATATATATCTATGCAAATAACCTCAGAAAACAGTTACTAAATTTATAATATAAGAAGGATACACATCTACCGACCGAAACTTCAGAATCATTTAGAGGGATATCAAACTACTTATACATACAGTCATTCCAGCTTCAAAAGATACCCAATTCGAAGACAGCATAAGACGCAATTTAGACAAATATAAAACCAAGAATAAATCAAAGCAACTGAAGTGCTTTTATGGCTGACAATTAGACGAGTTATGGAACAGATGAGTTTAACTAATACATCTGGTGCGGTGCGACTACAAATCGTGAAATTTGAAAAAAAAAGGATCGCGAACAACAGGCGGTCGCCTGCACTTACGACTGTCAGGTACGACGGGCACGTGATCCATGTGCACAGTTATCATTTTTAATAAAAATGATGTATGGAAATGGAATGCACGTAATCGTGCACATCCAGAATTCTTCTGGGTTGTTGAGGGTAAGGTAATCCTTTGAATAATTAAATTGGATATTATTTTTGTACTTGATGGAATGTGGTTTATGTTCTGAAAGCTCATTGAATAGAGTCGTTTAAAATAATTGCTTGGTTTTATCTAAGGATTGAGGCCTGATCTATTTGATCATATAGATAAAGGAATTTAAAGATTTTATAGTATGAAATCAAATTAATTACATTGCATTTCACAATCTAAAGAAAAAAAGACTAAAGATTGTTTAATAGTATAAAAAATAAGATTTTTGTGTGTAATAAGAGTCAGACTACTTATTACTTACCTACAAACGGATTTTAATTATGATAGAAGCGACATCTATTCAATGTGTTCGCGCAATGTGTGCGGTCCCGTTCACTCCTTCAATTCGCGCCCGTGTCATTCCAAGCACATTTTTTTTTTGTACAGATAGACACTTATCCATTCCATGGTTAAGTGCTTTGTTTATATATTTTTTTCTCATTGCCTGATTCTGTTCGGTAATAACCGTTCAAATGGTGCAAAATGTGGTACGCTATTTGCTTCGCCTAGGTCCTAGTACCAGGTATGATCTAACTTAATCATAATGCTTGATTATTTTGCAATGTGAAGCTCGTTTCGATTTGAGATTTGTTGACTCGTTTTGGAAAATGATTGTAACCTTGAATGGATAAAGGTATTACCTACCACTTAACAGTGCGGTATTTCACAGCTGTGCACGGCTAGTGATGATACGAGTAATACCATTAGAACGATTTTGTGACATATGTTGATATAAGATTTATTTGTGCCGCACCTGGCAGTGAGGTGGCCGCTTTCTGGCCGGGTGTGGACATAAAATGATGTGCGCGACACGGGAGGTAATGGGGAGGGCCCTTGATCGCGTGTTTGCGTCCCTCGCTTGCAGCTCGGGCCGCAGACTTCTGCGATCTCGGCTTTTCTTTGTGTTGCCACCCTAGTTGTGTAATTATAAATCGTTCTTGTGGGGAGATTGCGATGGCAATGTACGGAATACGGTTCCACTAAAAGCACTGGTAATAGAAGGACACACCGGTTCAGTACTGAAATACAAGTAATAAGAGAAAAATCCAAATTTGGTGAGGTGTGAGAAGTGGTAGCGAAAAGTTTGTGGAAGTCAGAGAGGTAATGGTCATTTGACAGAATACGAGTATGTCATGTTGGCCTGGGACCCTGCGAGGTCCGCAGGAATTAATTCCTACGTTAATTGTGCCTCCGACTTTGCAATCTTGGTTCAAGATTGCCTGATTATGTAGAATCAGCAAAACAAACGTAATACCTGTTTTGTAATTAGGTGCACAACCTAAGATCTGTTTGTGAAACAGATGAACATACAAACTAATGTAATTCCAAGATGAATAACACTATCTCAAAATGAGCTAATCACATATGTACTTTAGGGAGGAGTGATAGGGATAAAAAGTCAATCATTGTTTGTTATGACGAGAACTGAAATGGTATTTCTGTGTAATAATCAGGTATATGATAGCTATGTGATGTTTGCCTAACATTTAGCACAAAAAGGAATAAGGAGGATAAGCAATTATGAAGGAAGATGTTTAAGATAAAACTAAATCGCTTAGCTGCGAGTATGTTTTATTATCTGTAACCGTTGTACGAACCTAGGTTAGCTTATATATATTCTGTGCCTAGGTAAAAAGAAAACGCTTACAGAAGCAAAACGTTGTGAGTTTGAGCGTTGTAAGTTTCGTGATTGTATAAAATAGTATTTTTTGTATATTCATTACCTGATTGTGAAAATCTAGCATTCGGAAGAATGGTGATATTCTTAAGTCACATGTTCAATTAGTTTTATTCAGCTTGACCCCGTATAGCTTGACCCCGGTTTGGTGGTTTGAGATCCCGTGACTGATACTATATTAAAAATGTCAATTTGGTAATGAGGGTCGGAAAGAGTCGGAAGGTAGCACACTAGCTACCTACTCAGCTGATTATTTAACGTAATACTGTTTAACTAACTTAAAAGTTTTTTTTGTTATTCATCAAACCCGTACGATTTAAAGCGCGGTTATACCGTAATTTTTAATAACGGTATAGTTCAATCCTGTACTGAAGTTTATAGTGGAAATATGTTGGGATTTATTTCCAAAGTATTAAATGCAAAGTAAACATAATAAGTTCCCGTCAAACAGTCAAGACCTTTGTCGAAATATTATCAGGTAGGTACTTGACTTATACACTCGTTCAGTTTGAAATGTGAGAGTCATTGGGTTAACTCACATAACAGTCATCCACTTTGGTTATAATATTGAAAGACTGTTATGGCATAAAGCCATAAACTAACGTAACGTTAATGTTTATAGAGTTGTGTCTTGAAGTGTTTTGGAAGTGGCTGGAGTTTACTCAAAAGCTGTGACTGTTACTGAACCAGCAAGCAATACATCTTCAGACCGGTAGTAAATTATAATCCGGTGATATTTGAGTTCAGTTTTATTGTATATGGAAATAACTGCACTGAAGTAATTCATAATAAATAAAACCAGATTATTTCCTTTGTTTCGCGGATAATAGACAACGCTGACTAGTTACCTTTATGCACATATTTAAATGGCAAAATGTTAAAATTGCTATGTACTGGAAAATAAAGGAAGCTTTGGTATAAAATCTATCAGCGAGCTGTGTATAAGTCTAGAGCTCTGTAGAAGACTGCCAAGAGAGCTGTGTCTGTGTGATAGATACTGAAAGTGGATAAGATTTGCGTTCCACATGGTACCTACTGTTAGGGAGAGCTATGTGATGAAATTGACAATTCACTGGTTATGAATGAGTCAATATTTAGCTCTTGGTGAGCTATGTGATGAAATTGAAAATTCACTGGTTATGAATGAATCAATATTTAGCTCTTGGTGAGCTGTGTGATGAAATTGACAATTCGTTGGTTATGAATGAGTCAATATTTAGCTCTTTTCGAGGTTGTGGCAGAAGCTCTGTAATTAGAATTCGGGTGACCAAAAACCACAACAATTAAAATACAAGAGGTAAACCATATTTATAAAGCAATATGAGAGTTTGTGTATGTAATATGTAACTAAATTGTGTTGGAATGGGTTCGAATTAACCTTATATATAACCGATACATAAGTTATCAATGTATATGTATTAAACAGATTGTTCTTAAAGAACAGGGTGTGAATAATTTAATGTTACTACAACTTCATCAATGAGAGTAAGAGTCATTTGTGACTAAGGATTTCTCTAGATTGAGAAAATTCGGTAAGACAATTTAAATTCTTCTGGACCTTGTCGGTCGGAAGGAATTACAAATTCGGTATAGATGTCTCTGACTTGCAGTCTCCGCCCATGTGGAAACCTGATAGTGTTAAATCAGGAAGGGAGACGAGCGAAATATTAGTCTCCGCCCATGCGGAAACCTGATAGTGTTAAATCAGGAAGGGAGACGAGCGAAATATTAGTCTCCGCCCATGCGGAAACCTGATAGTGTTAAATCAGGAAGGGAGACGAGCGAAATACCACCTGATAGTGTTAAATCAGGAAGGGAGACGAGCGAAATACCTGCGGTACTAAATCCACCATCTAATAATAAATCTGTTTGTGATTCTGATGCACAATCTGACTGTGATGTAATTCAGAATAATGAAACTTTATCTCAAAATGAGTCATTTCTACGAATTTTAAACTAATGTAACTAAGTGTGTTATGTTAAACGATGTAAAACTCCGTGTGTCATATGTCATATGTAATGATTACAAATTATATTGATGTCATAAGAAGCTTAGTTTACCTCATTTAATTTTGTTTGGTTTATACAAAACCAAACTAGCTCATAAAATGTAAACATGTAATAGATATGTAAGTAGTATTTAAGATAAATCGATCTGATCAATCGGTTTAAATATGTAGATCTACATAAGGGTAAATTATAAGAGATGGTACCATAGAAATAAGTTTGAATAGTAAGTTAGTAAATAAGACGAATTGGTCTGATTAGGTTTTCCTGGGTTTCCCTAATCCTACGCAACGAATGTTGGACCATGAAAATTGTTTCCCAGACAAAGGAAGGTGTGTAATATTTGGTTTGTAAACAGATTATTAATTTAAGATTTATTTTTGAGGGGGCGTGTTGGAATATACAAAAATTAATCTATCTCGCTTCAACTATGATTTCTCTTTCATACATGTGAGCACCACTTAAGAGTATAACACAGCCCTTTGTTTTTTGTCAATGCTCGGAACCTTTCCTACGTATCGGTTTGCATACCGGCGTGGTCTGGCACTGTAGGCACACACCTTACCTTGCTAAATAACGATATAATAAACATCATATATATTCGTATCGTTAAATGTGTCTTTCAATAGTATCCCAAACCTAATAACACACCTAACAGACATATACTCTATACAACCAGACAAAATTTCTTCATTTTAGCGGTACTATGGATTTACTTTCCAGTAAATGTTTATATTAATTTGTTGATGTTGATGTATAAACGGACATGTCAGATTTAACCGCACTTACACTAATTGAAAATCAAGGTCATCCAGTCGTTTTTTATAAAATACGTAAATTAACAACAAAAAAGCTTCACTTTATGATAAACTTTTCTATAACAATAGTATAAAACAGCCATAATATTTTTACTTTATCACATGTAATAACTTTTACACCAATGTGAAACTTCATTTAGCTCCCCTGAAAACCATGCATTTCAACATAACGCTTTATACGTGGGGACCGTCGATATATTGTCAATATTAGTATGTATATCATCGTCTAGTACCCATAATACAAGCATGGCTTAGTTTGGGACTAGGTCGATTTGTGTAAGATTGTCCCCACAATATTTATTTATGCACACGGTGTCTTTTAGGGCCTTATCACACTTGCGATTTGTGGGTGAGCTGCGGGCGAGTTTCCATACAAAGCCAGTCAACTCTCTGCGCGTTCGCCGCGAGCGACATTTGTATGGAACTTCGCTTCTAACTCGCGTGCAGCTCGCTCGCAAATCGTAAGTGTGATAAGGCTCTTTATGCCACAAGTGGCCTTTTCCGCACGCTGCGCGCCGCTAAGCCGCTTTCTGGCCAAGTGTAGACATAAAATGATGTACACAACTCGATCGCATATTTACGTCCCTTGCTTGCAGCTCGGGCTGCAAACTTCTGCGATCTCGGCCTTTCTTTGTATTACCCTAGTTGTGTAATGTACTATAAACGGTCCGTCGACGCGCGTTTTGTAGCGCTCTATTTATTCTTAGGGTGTAAAAGTGGCAGCGCTACGATACGTGCGTTTAAAAGCGCCGTGTACATAGGCCCTGAAAGCTTGCAGACCTGATGCCCCAAGGTCTTATGAAAATAAAAGCCTGTCAAGGAACTCTACTGGCATCAATCGGGAAGGTGAAATCCCACGTGGAGTAGAGAGTTTTAGCGCATAAACTAACAGCCTCGGCTAGTCACATCACGACCCTCACCATACATGAAACCTGAAAGATATGGTTACTTACGACTCAAATATACGACTCTAAAGCTCTTATAAAACATGTATATCAAAAACTTCGATATTGCGTAACAAGTGGACAGGAAATATTGCGTAGATAAGGGATCTATTTGACCTTTTTACAACTACGCTCACAATTATGAAACTCCCTCATACTAAGAAGAGTCTAGTGTACCTACATACAGAATGTTCGCAATTTTTCCAAGAAACTTCTTCAAAAGTTAGAGTGCTGTTTATAAAGCTTTTAATTATGCTTTTACTCTATTTGTAAGGTTTTTAATTTCACTGAAAGCAATAACTTTTCTTAAAGGTTAACAAGATAAAAAATAAAGTTGCGTAAAATATTATTGACAAACTAACTTAAACATTGATAATCAAGCCCATGCCTATGTCAGTAATTCGGAAGTTTGCCGACATTCTCTTTTCTGATATAATTTGATCTTTAAACTAATAAAAACAGCTATTAATTATAAATTCCCTTAGCAAAGTCAATCTCTGAAAAGTCATAGAGTGTAATAAATTGGTACGGTGCACGGTGATCAAATAAGTACGACATACAGACGGAAATTTCAGATTCCCAACTTTCTCATTTGGATTTGGCTGAACACAAAAACGCTATATTTTATTGACAAACTGGGTCCACTAGTTTCGCTTCTGGGTCCACGACTTCGTTCGCGGAGATGAAATAAGTTAATTATCTCTTTTTTGCTTCGGCTTAGTCGGGTTAAAAGTATCCGAGGTGTAATCGGGGTCATAATCTACCTGTACATCGGTTTGGTGGTTTTTGATGTAAATAAATTATCTATTTACGTTTTATTACTTATTTTCAATTTACATTTTTGAAAAATAGATATAAAAATACATACATTGACCTCCCATGCTACAACAGGTCTGTTTAGAAAATGTACCTCGAGATAGATCACCTTGGCTTTGATTTGTAAACATTATCGTTGCATTGCTTATTGTTGACACATATAGACATTTATATCGTTAGAAGGTCAGTTAAAATAAATAAAACATCTTACAAATTAAGTTTTTTTTTCAATTGTTAAGAGGACAAGGTGTCTTGGTTTCCGAAGAGAAGGTTAGCTTGGTTTGACCTAATTCGCTGACTGTAGCACCATTACGTAGAAGTCTCCATTAAATGGACTGCACAGGCAATTTACGAAATACCTAGTGACACTTAAACACGGTTTACCAACATTATAGTATATATAATCAAATTACGTAAATCGACATAAAGATATTCCCGCCAATATTTTTATTAACCGGTAGTATAGGTATAAAACTGCAGTCTCCAAATGTATTTGAGTTTTCAAACAGCAGTTAAATAACGTTCTCTTATAAATATAAGATTGCCGAAGTTTCAGAATTTTTCAATGGAACGCCCACGATAAGCGTAGCCAGCGTCGCCAACGCAAAAATAAAATTGGACGAGAGATAATCTAACCAATCGATGATAAACTTAACATCAGACTTCGGAATAGTAAGAACGAAAACGCCAACGAAATTAAAAATAATCACATACAATTCTGAGCGATATCAAAACTAGATCAATTTGTCTGATCAGGTTACTATCTATCTAGTAAATTCCAATACCACGGTTAACCTCGATTCCATTATTTACTCCCATATTGCATCTATCACTGTTCTACTTTTGGTCGATTAGCAGAAACGTTTTAAAGAATATAACTCAGGCAGATGTAGGATTTTATTAAAATTTAATACTACGTAACATAAATATATACCAGTCTCTCCATTCATAAAATTTTCAGTGTGTTGCGTAATGGAAATTAGGGCGAATGAGGTTAAAGACGCGCATAGACTAAGGATGAGGAGAGGGCACGAGGCGATGTCATTGTTGTTATACTCCCAGATTAGGGACTGATTGAAAATGCGGTCATGTAATACATTCATTTGATACCATGGAAAATGATTAATACTTCGCGGGAGCCATTTTTAAGATAGAAGGGAAAAACGTGATATTGATAGGTAAGATTACTTTATCTGTCAAGATCTATATTGACGAGTAATTCTAAGGAACGGATAATGTAATGTTAGTTACCAATATAAAGTTTAATTAAGCATACTCGTATATTAAGCTGCTAAATCAACACATTCAAAATGTGCGGCCAGTTATGTCGTCCATTTTGGTATAACAATCACCAAAACTTACCTATTTCTTAAAGAAAATTGGTTAACAGCAAGTTATTATAATAAATACAAGTTAAGGGAAAATTACTATGTGAATCCATTTGAGGAATTTCTTTTCAAAAGGGCTTATTTCTCTATGAAAACCATAGAAAATAAGCCCTTTTGAAAATAAACTCCTCATTTATGACATAAAAATATTTATATGTGATTTCAGAGAGATTTCTTCGTCGAAATCAAGATGATGCGATGAATGTTTGTCTTAGAATATCTTACTGACATAGATACATTACTATTTCAGCGTTATTATTTTAGGCCTGAACGAGATTGCTTGCCATCGACCCAGTCATTCCGTTATGAATACCAAAAACGGCTAGATGTAATTACTAGGGGCATGAGTCAGAACCATGTTGAAGATTAGCTGTAACCGTTAAATATGGATTATGGCTGGATGTTAGTATTTTCTACGTCAGAAGTCTACGCCAAGAGCAAAGGATAAATTTAACCTCACCGGTATAGGTATCGTCGCCGGCGCTTTTATGGGCTTTTTATTTAAACCTTTATGGTTAAGCCAAACTTAAGGGCCGATACAGGCGGACTGCAACCCAACTGCAACTCCCTACGATTTGTATGGGAACTGCATCACAACTGCGCAGTCGGCGTGCAGTTGTGATGCAGTTCCCATACAAATCGCAGGGAGTTGCAGTTGGGTTGCAGTCCGTCTGTATCGGCCCTAATAGTAGTTTATGCAAGTGATACATAATGAGAGGCCTTAATTATGTACAGTTGCATTGACTGCTCTATCTATACACAATAAGCTCTGTATTTAAATTAAAAATGTCAAATGGCGGTAAATGAAAAAAAATTCACGCGTGCCACGCCACCCTAGTTTTTTTTTTAATTCAGAGACAAACTAGAGTCGGCCTCAACTATCATTTCGTTCGATACCTATCGAGTAACGTGCGAGATTTGTCAAAATTGTTTGCAATTGACATTTCATTCCGAATAAAATGTAATTTTGACTAATATTAGAGTTGAAGTCAAATCCAATTGCTGTATTTTTCATCGAATTCGATGTTATTATGAAGCAATAATAACATTTTCACAGATAAGAAAATTGTTCTAACAGAACAGTTTATCTTTATTCTGGTTGTAATTTGCGGTTTTTGAACGCATTATAGGGGGTTTATGATATGTGTGTAGACAAACTATGTTTAAATACCGTCTATCCTGTCGGCTTGTGACGAAATATTTGCCGTTTGACATTAATCATCAGTGTTGTGACGTTTGTTAACTGTAAGTTAATGGTACATTTAAAAATGAAAACGCCCTTATGACAGTTCTGCATATTCCGTATCTATTCTATGACTATAGATTTCAGTGGCCCATTCATTCATGCGGCCCTTGTTTACGTCACAGGCCCGAAGTATGGCCAGCAGGAACATGTTTACGAGCTAACTAATTTATTGTTTGGCCACGAAGAACCATTTCACAATGCATTTAGTTTATGTGGACAATATAGTACGGTTACAAAATGGTTTTGCACATTTCAAATGTTGATCTTGATCTCTACAACTTTATTCGAAACTCTTGTAACTTGTAAGACTATTAAAAAATAGTAAAGGACTTCTTTTATTGCCGACTATTATTGACTCACCTCGGTATCTGTTTTATACTAGCCGCCCTGACCAACGATATTAACTTTCATTATCATTAAACAACTGTTCGCCTTGAATCTTCACGAGAATAGAATTTAAGTCCCTTTTAATTCCTCTAAAAACACAGTTGCTAAGAGAAATTAGTTTCCTGACCGTGAACAAAGCAAGGGTATGCGATGTCAAAATATCACAAGTTGCATGAAATGAAAGATTCATTAATAAAGGTCCGCCTCCGAAGACACGACGAAAACTAATGTAATCCAATTTATGCGAATTTTGAGTAGGAAGACTAACGTCACTCCCTCACTCGGAGTAATCAATTACGTAAATTAACTTTATACATTAGCAATGGGTGTTTTCAATCACCACTCTTTTACATTCTATAGAAGTAACAATATTGTAAATCGTTTGTAAAGAAAAATATACTGGAAGATTATTTTGGTGTTTCTGCTTTTAGTTTCCGAAGCGCAAGTAGAATTGACATAAAAGAGAGATAAGAGTAGAAAAGAGCAGAATATAAATGAATTATTTTATTTCAGATCTCAAGACTATACGGGTTAGTATATAACAGAACTTAAAGGCAATAAGGAATTTATAGACCTTTTGGTTTTTCAGTAGTCAATTCAGTTATTTTCCTTATGGCCATCCATTCTTTTAAGGCATATAGTTGACGTAATTTGTATGTTTGTAAGGCATATAGATTTGGAAAGAATTTTATTTGAATTATAAATTCGTGCTAATGGGCATCGTGTAAGACCCGCCTTCCGCCGAGTACACTCAATAAGACTTTAATCACTCCCGGAGTACTACATTCAAGTAATATATTTGTTTTTAACGAGCATTCGTTAAAAACGAGGTGAAAAATGTGCGGAAAACATTAAATCGGCGCCAAGGCGTAATAAGAGGGTCAACGACCCTGTTCAGGATAGCAATTCCACGACGGATTTCCCTCCTTGAGGATTCCTTGAGGAAGTTCACAGGATTCACTAGTTAGCAGTAGCAAGGTGTCAAACCTTATCAGTACACAGGAACGAAATTATTTTTCATTCCAGCTTTATCTTGAAAAATGCTATGTAAAGGTGCCTCAATATCTTAAAATGGGCAAAGCGGTTGAAATTGGGTCGTATATAACATTGTATTAAAGCCACTTAGAGATGGAAAATTACACCAAGGTACCAAGAACAAGGAATTAGCCTCGTGAAAGGAAAATCGCAGAAAATGTCACTAAACCTTCCTTCCGTCATTTCAAAGAAAAGCCAATAACACGGCTTCCGAGAGTTCCGAGTAAGAGAATAGTCATGAATAAGATATGCGAGGCCCTAGCCTTCGCCGGTTCTGCAGTATTGGCAATCCCAGGAAGAATGTCGCAAGCTTACAGCTTTGAAATAGGTACGTGTTTGTTTAATTAGTGGTCGCCTTCGCTTTGAAAATAGCGACGACCTTAGCATTGGCTGTTCGCGAAAATTCGATTTTATACATCATTTTCTGGGACTCTGCATCATTAGTTAGCTAATTCGGAATAATATGTTTCAACCATTCAAACTATTACTTATCTAGATTTTAATGTGCATCCAGTTGTCACTAAATGTCCGTGTATTAATTTAATATATATGTGGAGAAACTAACTTGTTCACTATAATTATAAATAGTGATATTGATAAAATTTATCAGACTACCACAGGACTGAGGAAGGGGCGTAATAAAGAATAGGCATATATCTAACGTGTCAATACAGGCTGAATAGACAGTAGTGGCGTGGCGTCCAAAGAACTCGATTCCTACCGGCTTGCCTAATATCAGGTATTTGAGCACTTTATTCTACATCTCTTAAGTAAAACATATACTAAATCTGCATCGGCTTGCCCAAGGATGTCTTTAAAGCCACGCCACTGATAGACGGATAAATATAAATACATAGTACTTAGGTACTACTTAATATGCATAATTTTGCGTTGTTCAACATCAGATATATGAAATTGACTATTATTTTACTTTAATGTTTATGACTGAGTTATAACAGTTGTTTATATTATTGCTATATGTTAATGACTATAATTCTTCTCTGACTTATGTTAGTGCAATAATTCTAAGCTGGGATTGAATTATAATTTTATTGTAATTTTCATTTCTTTTTATTTTCCATTTTCAAAATGTTTATTGTAATGTGTTGTATGAAATTATCCCGTCGACAGTGATGTACCTATTACTGACGCAAATTTCCACATGCCTGTCTAGGCTGGATATATCATGGGAAATTATTAAAACAATGTAAGATCTTATTGACCACATATTCTTGTGAACAAACGATCATTCATTCGTTCATTAATTCAGAGTAAATAACAATTTTAAATTAGCTCAGGTAACTAATGTTGCGCAAGCAAATTTTCTCTATAACGCGAAGCCGCGCCGTGGCGAGATTGGTTCACGTGCCGTGAACCGTGTGTTTTAGTTTGGAAATCTTCCCTTGTTGATGTTTGCGTTATGAACCGCGACTGCAATGGCCTTTACTGTTACGTAACATTTGATGTTGTAGTGTAACGTAACGCTCTGAAGCAGCGCTGTGAAAAAAAACTGGACAAGTGCGAGTTAGACTAGCGTGGAGAGGGTTCCGCACGTTCAAAACAATATAACACAATTATACTTTACTGCACAGACTTCTTATAAGTTTTCCTGTAATCTTTAGGTGCAGGACTATTTTCCATATTTTTTTCAAAATTCTAGGTCCAATAGTTTTGGAGATAGGGGGGGGGGGGGGGTGTCAACTTTTGCCTATTTTCTTAAATAACTTCAAAATTATTAATATAAAAATTATATGTTGTTTTTTTTATTTCCTAGTCGACCCCTCAAAAGTGGCCCCCATAATTAAAATTCTTATATTTCCGTGACACGTCCTTGTTTGTGTCATTAACCTTAATATATGTACCAAATTTCAACTCAATCGGTTCAGTACTTTCGGAGCAAATTGGCTGTGACAGACAGACACACGAGTATTCCTATAAGGGTACCGTTTTTTTCCTTTTGAGATACGGAACCCTAAAAAACTCTAAAAAGTAAAAAATATTTAATTTAACAAATAATTTAACAAAAAACTAACACAAAAGATAAAAGGCCAATAGACAGGTAGGTACATATTATTTTTTACTTTTTAGAGTTTTTTTAGTCGGGGTGTTTTGATATATACGGATTCTATGTCGTGTGAAAAATCCTAAAATGCAAATTGATTATGATTACTTTTTTTAGGCGTGCTATTACTACTACGACTACGATTACTGCTGAGCAACGACGTAATCTTTTCCTCTACTTGGTACACGGAAAGAACATGTCCAGTCACTTTTTTATTTAAAATGAGATTTTTATCTCAAAATGTAGAGCTCTCAATGAACTATAACCTACCACTTGACTATAGGTGAATATCTTAATTTTTATTTTTTTTCACTTTTTAAGAGATAGTAGTTGTTCTCGATGACTAACTTTCAAACCGCTGTAACTCAAAAAGTCACTTAGGTGACTAGACATGTTCTTTCCGTGTACCCTTCATATGATTTTTACTATCAAATTTGATCATAGTGTATACCTACAGATATAACAATAAAGTGATATGGGGTGGATTATTCTTATCTGGCATAATATTAATTGTCCAATATACACTTCATATCCCTGACAATATCAAGAAGAGAACGGATACTCAGCAGACTAATTTGGGATACCTAAAGATATGATAACTGTTCAGGCACCAAGTTTGAAAACTTAAATTAAAACAGTTAAAAATCTCCGACCGTTTCATGTAAAATTTAAATATCTCATGAACGGCTGAATCGATTTTGATAAAACAACCTCAACTCTAAGAACCATAGCTAGCAGTGGCGTGGCATCTATAGAACCCCATTCCCACCGGCTTGCCTATTTTAAAGCATATGAATGGATTATTTACTACTCCTGTACAAAAAGTAATCCAAATTTGCTCCGGCTTTGCTAAGAATATATTTGACACCACGCCATAGATACACACACACACACACACACATAACGGCCAAACTTATAACACCCCTCTTTTGCGTCGGGGTTAAAAGTGGAACACAAGTTAATAAAATTCCTTCTCTAGGTTTAAAGGGTAATTATGCGAGAAAACCTAGAAAGTGCGGATATTTTCTCCGAGAGAGCCTTTTATGATACTGTCATTCCCGTAATAGTATACTCAACGTAATAGGTATAATAAAATGGATACTGACATCTAGATACCTAACATATTTACATCGCGTGGTGTGTGACACAAGCTCAATCGCAAAATTTTGCAATGTCGATACCTACTGATTACCTTTTTGAAAAGAAAATAATGATGAAAGCAAAAAACAAATGAGTATTCGTTAGATATGCTCAATTTCTCAGGTTCGATACAGGTTCCCTCTATTTGGCATAATTTTATTTGTCTGAATACTTTGTTAGTCCGTATAATTTTCCCCCAGCCAAAACTAAAAATATTTCGGAATTATTTTTAATTACGAAAGTCACATAGAATAGGTTAGGTTTATTTTATATTATATTATGTTTTTTAAATAAATCAAAGGGTTAAATAAAAACTTATTTACGTATTATGCGAAAAGAATTTTGGGACGAACAATACTTACGGACAAATAACATTATGCCATAACCAAGAGAACAATTCGAAACATTTCAAAACCAAATGGAAATAAGACCCCCTCGATTGAAAACTTCGTTCAGCTATCAAACAATCAATGTACAGTAGACATGAAAGCGCCAAAACATAAACTAAGTAGGTATCATCCATTGTAAAATGATGATACAGATCTCGAAACGAAAGAAATTACTAGCAGCCTCTTTTTATAGTAATCAAGATTCTCCAGGCGAGTCGACCCAACTTACTTAAGATCATAAATGTAGAACAACGTCCCACAACGTAATCAACATTAGAAACACTAGAAGAGCTCGGCTAATAATCTCTGATGGCGCCAACACACTGACGTTGCCCGTCTCACTTTTAAGGTCAACCTATATGATTGCTTTTGACGAATGATACCAATAACAGAGACCTAATAACGTGTATCAGTTACAGACTGATGTTACAAATAACGACATGTCTAGGTCAATAAGAAGGCCGGGAGCGATCGCCTTGGTTATTTTATAAAGCGCTTCAGTAACGGCACACGTTAAAAGTGCACCTATTTGTCGAGTAAACATCATACATTTTTGATGCTTTGAAGTCCAGGACGATGGAACACGTCCACTGAAGCAATGAAAAAGGAAAACAATGGAAAATTGAATATGTTTTCATTGAAAAAGACAAAAGTTTGTAGAACTGTGTCAGTCTTTGAATCCTAGTTTCATACGAGTCACTTTTCAAGCTAATTATCTTTTGACTTTATTTGCAGAGTATCTTAGTTTAGTAGACCGAGGCGGCGATCAAGAGCGGCTCTCGAAAGCATGATCCCATTTCAAAATGTTAACTCACCCCGTTAAATGGCACGGGCCCTTACCCGGCGGATTAACGAACGAGCGGTCGCCGAGTCAACGGCCGGGCCCGATATGTTTACAACGGTTTGATTAAATCCTCCTACACCCGTGACTAGCATTGAGGACACTGCAAAAAAGGAGCTCAGCTGCCGACGGAGCCATAAGTACCTAATTACAATGAGCCCAAGCGAACAAAGCCATTGTCTCCGCGACGCGACAGTCTATACTTGCAACAATAGGATATCCTGGAGATATTGAATTGTTTTAGATAAGCTTCCGATTTTCGGAATGGAAATGGAGTTTGGAAAGCTTGCGTTAAGCACAATCGTTCTGAACGGTATTTGAAATGCTCGCGTAAATTTGGTATATAATCCATCCAATTTTAAGAATGAAATCTTCAATGTAAAAGACTGCTTAAGCCACAAACATTATATTTTCACGCATTTTACATATATAAATTTGACGAGGAAGGCCTAAAATCATTACCTTTGGGTTCCGGGTCACCTTTGGTCACCTTAGTGGTATGGTCCAATAAATATCCAATAACTCAGTATCCGCACCAGTTTGAGTACTGGTGTATTGCTCTTCATGTCTTTCTTTACACAATCTAAATGTCGTATTGATAATAAACGAAGTTACACGATAAATTCCCAGAGATGAGCTCAATCGCTAACATTTTCCAAAGAATACTGACAATTCATCCATCAACGTCATATTTCCTCCTTTTAATCTAAACTGCCTGCATTACTCAAAAAGGATCTAATACTTGATGGTTAGTCGTAACTAGCGCCCTCCCTGTGACTTTATCCAAGCCAATAATCAAATATTTTTGGCTAATGTAACGTTGTTATTTTAGCACGATGCGACATATATATATATATATATATATATATATATATATATATATATATATTTGTTTTTTTTTTTTTTAAGCCACACCTGGCCATGAAGTGGCTTTTTCCGTACGCGCAGCGTGCGGTTTCTGGCTAAGTGTAGATATAAAATGATGTACACAACAAGGGAGGTAATAAAGAAAGCCCTCGATCGCATATTTACGTCCCTCACTTGCAGCTCGGGCCGCAAATATCTGCGATCTCGGCCTTTCTTTATATTACCACCCTAGTTGTGTAATGTACTATTAATCAGTTCTCACTTTGTGCTGGAATACAAAACCTATAAGGGGCAAGTGATTCTCATGACAATGGCTGGATCTTTTTTTTAGGTAACCTTCAAATTGAGTGAGGTAAACGTGAGCTAGACGGACGAATATTTTTGTAAGCACATCTCCGAATTTACTCTGAAAGCTCTAAAGAAATGTTTACTAATAGTTATTACTCATAACCAGTCATATGAGCATTTCGAGTAGGCGCACAACAGCGGATGGTGTTGTTTTTATGTTTTTCCCGGAGTGGCATCAGAATACAAACAAGCGACAAATTTCCACAAACACTTGTATAATTTTCTTTATATTCCTTAATTATTAACATTGCGGATGCGGGATGTATGGCAAAAAGTAACGGCTCCTCGCCAAGCGGAGTCTTGACACTTTTTAATTATCCGTTGTCATAGCAACGACATTATGAGCTCTTTGGTCGCTGTAAAACGCAATGCTTTACAGTATTGGAGGGCGAAATGTTCATCTGATTTCCTCATGAAAATGCACTGTTTCTCCCTTATTTCAGTAGACCTTCAGTCACAAATCTCAACGTCTGGCACCTTGGAGTGGTTGCATTTGCCCAGGGGAGACCCGTAAACTTGCAAAAAATTCTGGAAAAAATATCTGATCGCCTCAAGGATAGTTTTGGGGTTAATCTATAGTTTTTTTATGTTGGTAA
Source organism: Eudemis profundana (assembly GCA_947034925.1). Lineage (NCBI taxonomy): Eukaryota > Metazoa > Arthropoda > Insecta > Lepidoptera > Tortricidae > Eudemis > Eudemis profundana. The sequence continues at coordinate 19,647,419 of OX344799.1, forward strand.
TCTCGAGGTAACATTGGCAGAACAGTAGGGCGTTGCTAAATACCTGCCAGAAGGTCCTGAAGTTGCAAGATTAGGGTCCAAATTTATCTTATAGTCTCAAGGCTGAGTCTTGCATTATGTTGTTGTATACTCCCCAAAATATACCCTATACAAAATGACAGAACATTAGGATTTAGGACGTTGCTTTCAAAGTTGTAGGTCTCAGGTACTAAATATGTATATGAAAAATGGTTCAATTTTACGTGTTATCTGTAAATACTCTATTTCTCTCTGTGTACTCCGAGACACAAATGTTAACGTCTGGCACCCCGAACCCGTTGCGTTCAGCCAGGGGAGGAGGATAAACTTGCAATGAAGCACGGAAAAATATCTAATCGCCAAAAGGGTAGTTTTTGGTTTAATCTATAGTTTTTTTTTTTATGTTGGTAATCTCGAAGTAATATTGCCAAAACAGTAGGGCGTCGCTAAGTACCTGCCAGACGGATGTGAAGCTCCAAAATTGGGCCCAAATTTACATAATAAGCACAAGACTGATTCTTACAAATGTTGTTATACAGTCTCTAAATATACCCTATACAAAATGACAGATCATTTGGACGTTGCGATTATGCCGCCAGACGAGATCAAAATTGTAGGTTTCAGTTATTAATTTTTTGCAAGTTTATGGGTCTCCCCTGGGCAAACGCAACCACTCCGAGGTGCCAGATAGACCAGTAACTTGCATAAATGAAATCTCTCCACACGCACACCAAAATATTTAGCTTTTTAAAGCGCCTTGAGAGTCTTACAAGCAATAATAAGCGCAGAACATTTTCGCGTCGGAAAGTTAAGCGACTATCGCATTACGATGGAAATTAACTGCAGATGGTGGCACATTACCGATCTGCCTGATTAGGTACTTGTTATTCGACTGCGACGGTTTTATTACGGAAGTAATAAATTTTGATATGTCAAGGCTGAAAAAACAAACAGTCACAAGTAGGTATAATTATCTACTTGGAAATCAAATTAGGTCTCCATCGATTTTCCAACAAACACTGATGAATTATCGTGGAAACCGGTTGATGCATCCGCTCTATACCATTTATAATAAGACTAGACAAATAAATATTATTTACATGGTAGGTATATACCTATGTTAGGCATGTATTTAAATTTTTCGATCTTTTTAACCGACTTCCAAAAGAAGGACGGTTCTCAATTCGTCTGTATGCTTTTTTTTATTTTTTTTTGTGTGTTTGTTCACCGATTACTTGAAGACGGCTGGACCGATTTGGAAAATTCTTTTTTTGTTTGAAAGGGTAGACTTCCGAGGTGGTCCCATTGTAACCAAATCAGGATCTGATGATGGAATCTTGGAGAAATCGAGGGAACTCTTCAAATATTATAGGCACACATATAGCGATTTCAGTATTTTTCGTAATTTCTCGTCCATCTCTTATTAGCAACGAGTTTCTAATGTTAACCGACTTCAAAACAAAGGGTAAATTTGTATCTAGGTTTCTTCCCCGATTACTTGAAGATGGTTGAACCTATTTGGAAAATTCTTTTTTTTGTTTTAAAGGGTATACCTCCGAGGTGGACCCATTGCAACCAAATCAGGATCTGATGATGGGATCTTGGAGAAATCGAGGGAACTCTACAAATATCATAGGCACACATATAGCGATTTTGGAATTTTTCTTAGTTTCTCGTCCATTTCTTAGTAGCAACAAGTTTTTAGTGTTAACCGACTTCAAAACAAAGAGCAATTTTTATGTAGGTTTGTTCCCCGATTACTTGAAAACGGCTAGACCGATTTGGATTTTTTTTCTTTTAACTAAATAGACTTAAGTCTATTTGGTCAAAACAATATTTTTCCAGCGCCACTAAAAATTACAAAATAAAGTAAATTTTTAAAACAAAAAATAAAAACCGACTTCCAAAAACTTAACTAAAAACCAAAAAATAATATGTTAATCACCCCAAAGAAATGGATAATCAACGATTCATATCTGTTTTGATTTTAACCTGTTGTTTTTGAAGTCGGTGCCAGCTAAGGAGCTCAGCATAGCCAGCTTTGCGTGGCAGTGGCAGGCACCGACTTCAAAAACAACAGGTGTAAACTATAAATATCTGTATATGTATATATGAATCGTTGATTATCTATTTCTTTGGGGTGATTAACATATTATTTTTTGGTTTTTAGCTAAGTTTTTGGAAGTCGGTTTATATCTTTGGTTTTAAAAATTTACTTTTTATTATTTAAATGATCTTTTTATTATTTAATTTTGCAGAAACGGTAAGCAAATAAATATAAATGAGCATATTTTTTAGTGATTAAGCTTTTTTCTGTGAGATATATATAGAATAATCAAAATGAGCGATATTTTAATCTGTTTAGAACTGAGTACGCAAAAAATGTTTGGCATGTATTTAATGATCGTTTTAATTTTGCACAAACGGTAAGCAAAAAATATACATGAACATCTTTTTTTATGATTGAGCTTTTTTCTGTGAGATATAGAATGTTATAGAATAAATCAAATCGAGCGGTATTTTATTCTGTTTAGAGCTACACAAATTCAAATGTTTGAAATCTAAAAATTACACTTTGAGGGACTTAATGAAGTGATAAAAAGAACTTTTACTTTCGTATTTTTTTTCGAAGCAGCTACAATCCGCCAGCAAATCGTAGCGGGGCTTCTATTTCTAGTCTGAGGGACGCAGTGTCCGTCAAGATAGCGTACACCGTAAAGGTATTCAGAATCTGATGCATGACGAATCTGAATCTGATGACGAAATACCTAGGTGAAAAAAATAGTACCCTTAAACTTTTCGAAATATAAGGCCTGTTCACTCTGGAGCGGCTTTGTTTTTAGAAACGCTTTATATCTCAAAAAATAGTACCCTAGGGCCCTAAAATTTTATTTCTCTAGCTATCGTAGAAGCCGAGATATTCCATAACTTAACGGTGTACAAAATTTCACACCGTCAAGCTGGCGTACCCGGGAATTTCTTATAGAAATAGCTCACTATATATAGGCCTTATATTACGAAAAGTTTAAGGGTACTATTTTTTTCACCTAGGTATTTCGTCGGTACTATTTGGGTACTATTTATTGGCTGCATCAGATTCTGAATATCTTTACGGTGTACGCTATCTTGACGAACACGGGACGCAAGGTACCTAACCAAGCTAACCTAAAAGAATAAGGGGATTAATTGATTTGCTTTTCCTATGCGGGGGGCTCCCCCTTCTTCTGTTTTGCGAGAGGTCAGGTTCTGGGTTCAATCGACTTTTTACATCAGCTACGTCCCAATATCAGACTAACACGGTAATCTATTATCCTGTAAATTTCATTAAAAATATCGTTCTATAAATTCCATATACCAATAAAATTAATTTTGTTGATCAAATAGTTTTTTAAGTTTAGTTATAATAAATATGTATTTATTAGGAGATCAATATTAAAAGGCATACTTCATATAAAAACTACCGAGTATTAAAAAAAGATCAATCATTAAAAAAGAGTATCAAATATTATTTTTGTATACCAATATTCGGAGTTCATTTACCTATGATTTATTTATAGCTCAAGTAATATAGACACAATAATCTACTTAAAAATTATGTACTAATAAAAAAGGCATTTATTTTTTAAAATGCTCATTTAGAATTTTAGAAGTTCAATCAAGCTCAATTTAATATTTCCCTATATATAATAGGTTTTTCGACATCAAAGCTTCAATTTATTTAGGTACTGCTCAGCTTTTAGGGATATATTGGTAGGGGTTACGGCGATTTTATAAACATAATTTTTGGGTATGGGGAACTCTTATAATTTTTACTCGACTGCCCAAATAAATAAGTGTTATGTTTTCAGGGTTTATGTATGTATGTGAGTTTAGTTATTATATTTACCTATCTCTCCGTCCGTCCTCCGATACTTCGCTATATCTTCCCTACGTTCTTTTTAAACCGTGTCCCCGTCCAAACGAGTAATGGTCAAAAAGAAAATAAATAGTACACAAAGGTGTGCGGTGAATCATTAAATAGGTCTCCATGCAAAAAAACTTATTTCAAAAATCTGTGATATCAGAGTATTTTGACAACACGACACTCGTCTTGCTCGTGTTATGTACCACAGAACTACGGGTAATTTGCGGGTAATCCAAAACCATCTCACATAATATAAGACCCATCTTACGTCAATCAATCCAATACAATTTATTCCTATAAATATGTCCGAAAATACAGTGTGAAAGCGTTTAATGAAAAAAAGTTGCAGTGCTCACGTTGCCGTTTTTATTATGGAGTCACTTTGGTATAAGCACACAGGTAAAGACTAAAACTTATACCAATTTTTGTATTCCGTTGGGGGTAAAGCAGATCCGATCGGAACCTAAACATTTGACTAGGAGCACAAACGTTTGCTGCAGAATCATTTGGGGTTAAAGATCGCTCCTTGCAGGGCAACGACCCTCCATTGGAGGCTTTTTCTCTTATTTCCGTTTCGCCGCACGAGATAAGTGAAAATAATGTATTTCATCCTAATCCGAATGTTGGTCGAGGGAGTTCGGGTGGTTTTTGTAGGATTTACTAATGACCTTTTACCCCTACTGTCAAGGTCTTGAGGGACGTATCTGACTTTTATCGGTAGGTATGGTAAGGTATGAGCAATACTTGTTTTATCACACTAGTGAGTTTACACATACATTCAGTACTTAAAACATTTATGTTGGTTCTTAGTTATAAAAAAAATCTATTGCATGTTAGAATTTTTGTTTTTAACTTCTGTAATTATAGTTTACTTCAGAAGGATATGTTGTAACTTGTCTTGATTAATTGTTATGTAAATGTATAATGCCATGTTTTCCCGGGGTGAGAGCCTGGTGATCTGTAATACAGGCTCACGCCTAGTTCAGCCACCAGTCTCTCACAAAGGACTACACAATTATTAAACGCAATACTGTATCAGTGAAATTGTAACATTGTATATCCTTTGTGAGCAGATAAATAAAAAAATATATTATTAATTATTATTTATTGTTATTATATGGACAGACACGCGGTAGCGTGTCAAGACCAGTTCAAAAGATTTCATTTACCTTATTAAATATCGGCCAAATTTGTAGACGCAATATGAGACGTCGAGTTCTGAAAAACTAGCCCGATAAACCTCCTACAAACCTAGTCCAAATATAGACTTAATTGTACATAAGGGGGCTAAAACTTCCTGTATATGCATTATAAAATGATAGCAACCTTTATACGCAACAGAAATTAAAATAGGTAAAATCGAACCTGAATAAAAAAGATAATGACATTTTGACAATTATGAACGCTATTTGTCAATCCCCGGTTTCTAAACAGACAAGTAAATTTAAATTTATTAAAATCTGCTAATTGTATATATATTGGAAAATAGTATTCAGAAAAAAATATTCAATGATAGCGTGAAAATGTGTTGTAAGATACAAATGATAGATTTGATTTGCGAGGGATGCCACGAGATAATCCTATAAAACCTCAAAGTGAAAAAACACAGACGGATATTTGTACTGATATAAATGGGTCTCTGGAGGAATCCGATGCTGAACAGCTGTTTTACACAGCCAGTTTACGCTTCCTCAATAAGAGACTACAAGAGAAGACTCATCTACCGGTGGAAGACCGTCTCACTTCTCAAAGCTGCTGCGAATTTACTCACATCCATCAAATTCCAGAGACAGCCAGTACTGCATCATCAGAACCACATGTTCAATGCGATTTCGTTCATGCTGTAGGACCCTCATTATCTATAGATCAACTTCTACCTTTCCCGAAATCGAAGAAAGAGAGTTTGATTAATCGATTAAAGAAAACATTCCGAAAATATCGGCGATCTGCCGATATTTCGGGGACAAACAACACGGATGACGCAGACAGTTCTAAACATATATCTAATTTTAAATTTCCTCGATGCGTGCGACGGACTAAAGACCTCCACCCATCCTGTTTAGTCAAGATATCAGAGGAATCTTCCAACGAAAGAACGAAGACACCCGATATTAACGATCCCATTAGTGAAGGTGATGTTTTGTAAGTAAACAATAAAATAGATGATTTCCAAAGCATTTTGTTGACTCTTTGATGGATTATAAATAATTCAGGTCGTAGGTAGGTACGTACGCTGCACAACAACTATTTGACTTATTACTTCTTCTATAAGAAAGTACAAGCTAATAATTAAGGTCAACCGGGGTAATTGCGTTAAAACTACCCCTACCCTACCTGCCTGTAGTATACGCTGTACTTACAGGCAGGTAGGGGTGATTTTAAAGAGTTGGGATTTAATGGAAATTTTTAAAAGACGCATTTGCCCCATGGACGCAATTACCGCAGTTGACGTTATAAGTGGATTTTACTAATAAGATTAGCCTGTAATTTTTTATCCAGTTGGCTTCAGATTGAATGGTTTAGTCAGCTATAAGTTTTAAACTGTGGTCGGGTGCCACGGGTGAGTTGTTCGCCAGGCAACAATAGCGGAGCCCGGTCCGTCTAGCGCCCCCGGCGAGCCGCGAAGGCTTCACGGCTTGTTGCCCTCACTACGCTGAAACAATGCAGTGACATTATTTCTAATTTGTTAACAGCCACGTTAACGGTTAATTATTTCCTATATTATTTTCGTCTGTTTAACGCCTAGAAAAATCGTGTGACGTACTTTCCATCCACAAAGTATGTCACACGATTTTTCAGACTTTTAGATCCCCCCCCCCCCCATGTCACGCTTTATCCTAACATATTTGACTTTGTTAGTACAGGCTAGGGTGTGACGTACTAAATGGATGACGCCATACCCAATCTTGTGAATTATTTTTAATTGGCATGCGGACGGACCCAATTGAGAAACAAAAAATGACGAGGATAGAGTGCTTTAAAGTTTCGAGTGACGTCACTCCTAGGTACAATTTTCACCTAGGAGTGACGTCACAAGCCCCCACTCCAGAAGTTTGATGATCTATAACTTTGTCGATTTTTAATATTTTGATAAACCAAAAAATACGTGTCCCATATTTTTCCATAAGCTATCTGACGGACTAAATAGAATTATTTAGTTTTAACCCAGTCGTCATCCCTATTATTGTACCCGCACGCTTAGACTCATAGCGTGATCGATCAACATATCATGATCATGAACCTTGACGTTCTTTTGTAACATACCACTCAGAATAACAATACAAAACTTCTAAAAGTAACACGGTATACTAGCACCACGTAATTATTTATCGGATATTCAAACTTAGAGGGTCATCGAACTTTCGAAAATGAAGCATTCGGTGTTCCGCGTCGATCATTCAGGTCACGGTTTAGGAATTTGGGAAATTGGGAATTACTTCGCGGAATTAAAACGCTTCCGCCCGACGGAACCTTTGTGTTTACAACGTGTCGGGAAGGAGAAATTAGACAAAATTATAGAAAGTCGAAAATTTATTATGAAAATATATTTATACCCTGATTCCAACCATTTACGAACCATGGCCCATTTTACTCTGTCATTTTAGCTACCATATCTATATCAGAAGCTTGGCATCTCAATTTTCCATATAAAGGTATTTTTCATTTTAAAATACGAACATTTACCATAATAATATGTACCTATATACGCGGTGGGAAACGAGTAACCCGACAAACTGTAACCATCCTGATGTCATTTACAAGACATCAATATAGGTCGAATTCTGTAATTTTACATTACTAGTTTTTTGGAACAAAATAAATCAGTAAATTCAGCCCCTCCCTGTAAACATGTCGTTACTGGAGGAAAAGATATCAAAAAGGAAAAAAAAATCGAAACAAAAGGTAAATTTTTTGGCCTCGTATTTCCTTGCCATCAAATGATACGAAAGGTTAATTGCTGTTAAGCTAGCGGAATAAAACATTTAGTAAAATAATCTTAGTCACATTTATTAGGGCTTGTTACACACTTGGGAGTTTTCATTGTAAAAATGATGAATATCTTGGAAAGTAGGGACAAGCAATTTTCGACTATACATCATGTAACTTTTTTTACTGCCAATTGTCGTTAGAATCTATAGTTAAAGTTTGTCGGGTTACTCATTCTCACCTTGTATACAGTAAGTAACTATATATAAAAGCAAACAAAGCCAAGATCTCCACATATTCTTATGCTTAGATCATTCTGGACGCTTGGTTTACTTAGATAAGTAAGTAAACATAATGGAATAAGGCATGTCTATATTGGAAATTCATATCTGTAGCTTAGTTATAAAGGAAAAAAAAGAACTTGAACCTTCACACCCCTCTTAAAAGTTTCTCAACCCACTAAAGCTAGTCTGCTCACTATCTATAAATTTCATATATCTGACCTTAGGGCATTTCTCCAGAAATATGTCTGCGACTCATTCATCTGTCTCCATACATTTAGTATGAAAAAGGGCCAGATGAATGAGGTGACCGCAGACATATTTCTGGAGAAATGCCCATTAACAAGAGAAATGTAAGTTGATACCCCCGTATAAGTACAGCTCGTGGCAACTAATTCTAGCGGTGAACTAGACATGTGTAGCTCGTGAGTGAGTGATTCAAAAGAGCTATATCAGTTGGTCTAGCTCACCGGCTCACTAGCTCAGTTCCGATTCCAACAACTCAGTATATCTTTCAACTCAGTCGCTCATTCCCTCTCAAGTAGCCGTGAGCTACAAGAAAAGACACGATATACACGAACTCTTCGTCCCTGTCTTGTCACCGTATACTAAGGTATGCTCTCTCTTTCGTTTGGAGATATTCGGATTTGGAGCTACTGAGCTACAAGAGTGATACATATATTTGAGAGCCAAAGATTCATATCACTCTTTTCACTTTAGTGACACATTTGCGCATGTCTACGATGAACAAAAACTGGAGGGGATCTGCGCACTACTAACGTCCCTACGATTCCTTATTATATCTTGCTACTGCCAAGGACCATTAAAACAAAAGCACTGTCATTCTACATACAAAAATCTGTTCCCCGATATTTCAACGCCATCATATCTTCATGTATACGCTTGGTATAAGAATTATATTATTCAACTTTGCAAGCGTGACACAGTATTTAAATGTTAGAATTTATTTAATATTAGCTGGTTACGAACTACCGGTTACTGTATTATGTTTCTTTGTTCAATTATAACATTATTAAATGTTTAGTTTTTTAGCGCCATCTAGTTTTTGCCTGGATATCCCCTTGCGGTCGGGGTACGATCCAAAGTATGGAGAATGACAATTTTCTTGTTTTAATGATCCTTGCTACTGTGCAATCAATGTTACCGCTAGACTTAGCTGCCGCGGGCTGTATCTATTATAATATAAATTTAACTTGACTCTACGTTATTTCTTAAGAGCAACACGTGTCAAAAAGTGAAACCTTGTTTAGGACACTAAATTGGCAGTTCGTGATTGATCACGATGTAACATCCTAAACTGGGTTCAGCTTTGTGTCCCATCGCTCTGGGATATTATTATACATATTTGAACAAAAAGACATTGTCGGGTAGTTCTCTGCGACTAAACAGTCGCACCAATCGCATCATTACCATCGCCACATTGTACTCCGTATAAATTATGGATGGAGTCGTTTTCGGTTATCTTGTAGAAGTCGCGTGCCTCTGCTATTTTTATCATAATGATCCTGATTGCTTTTATAAAATGGTCAATAATAGTGGCGATGGTAATGAAGCAAGCAAAACGGTATAAAATCGAAGAGAACTACCCTGTCAGTCTACCCCATGGTTTTTAAAGTATCTACTTCCTAAAATTTAAAATTATAATTTAACAATTACTGACCGCTCATGAACATAGACTTAAGTTTTCGTTAAAAATACATTTTATTAATCAATATACTCATCAACAACTACTTGTTACCTACGTAAGTACTCGTATTCATCACACAAATGCTGGCCCTTTCCGGAATTCGAACCTGAGACCCCACTGAGGTCAGCCAATGAATAAAATAAAACTAACTGTTCCGTAACCGCTTCGCAAGGACCTTAAAATAAATAGCCGGACGTAGCCGCGCTAACAGATAACTGAAGCACCTGAGCTGAGCTGGTCGCTTTGTACTTACGAGCTGCACACACACACATCAACAAGCGTAGTACCCTAGGGTACTACGCTTACACTAGTAAGTAGTATACTACTACGAGCAGCACGCATACATTGACCTGACCAACCAGCGCTAAGCGACCGGCTCACTAGAGGTGCTTCAGTTATATGTTAGCGAGGCTACGTCCGCTTCGTAACATCGTGTAACTATGCTTGGCTTATCTGACCTTTTTAGTTAACAACCTTCTACCCTCAAGTATGTTTTGCATAAATCCATTTTTTTTCGTTAAAAAAAATCCTAGACCGTATTGTGTATATATTATAACTGATGTACCAAGTTGCTTTATCTATGAGGAAATATATATATGCAGAAAAATATCTCGAGGAAAAAATATACAAATAACACACTTGCCCAAGGCCTAACCTTAAAACTAATGTTAGTACCTATCTATCTAATCTCTTAAAGTAGAATGAATCAAGTTCAAGTAGTTTTATAACAAAACGCACTTTTTTATCACAGATTTTTGACGATTTTGTTTTACTGATAAAAGTAAGGCTAGTAGACTTTTATTCTTACAAAAAAAATCTTATAAATATTTAAAAAAGCTTAACTATTACAGTGGCAAGTAAAAATATACTTCTGCCGTCTTCAGACTAAAAGGCCGGTAATTTGTATGAACTTCCATACTAATTAGTGGCCTTTTAGTTTGAGGACGGCAGACTGACACCAATGTTTCTAAAAGACTATACCTTTTATTTACTAACAATGTGTGATCCATGTTGGTCGAAAATAAATGATTTTAATTTATACCGGGAAGCTACACCGAAGTGAATAACTAATTTACCTGCGATTAATTTATTCTTTCTTTTATACAACGACCATTTCGTGGATTTTACAAACTGAAGTTTCTCGTGCAGTTTTATTATTTTCATTCACCAACGGATATGTATGCATAAATGTTATTCTGTCGGGCCATTGTAAAACTTCTGAAGCTGGTTGATTTTCATAAGAACACAAGTTCCTTTTTTGATTTAATCAAGTAGGTATCCAAGCTAAAATTTGTCTTGTTCACCGAACTGCCCGGGGCGCGAAGCCCCCGACCTCGTTCCTTGTACACTCAGAAAGTTATGCTAGGGATCGCTGTCTTGATTTCACGACAACTTTATCCCTTCCTCTTTTAACTGCCTAACAACTTCGGGACATATCTCTTCCTCGCGGAATCTGTAGCCGCAACCGATCATCTCCTTTGCTATCTTGAAGTTTTTCTTCAACGATTCCAACCATATAGTATAGGAGTAGTCAGGCCAAATTCCATCATATCTCTCTGGCAAGTGGTCAGGGTGAATGTGCTTGTGGAGAGACTTGGTATCATATCCGTGGAAGTGTATTTTGGCCCGCATCTCGGCAGTTAAGAAAGGCTTGAAGATGTTGTATATCTTGTCGAAAACCCACGTGTGGTTGATAATGTGGATCGCGTGGGTGTTTGCAGGAAAACAGGACTGGAACAGAAATAAACGGTTGAACTTTGGTTTCAGAACTCGGACTACTTCGAAGTTTAAATAACTAGAATCTAAGAAATCTATCTACCGCTCTTAGTGTATCTGTAAATAGATTTTTAAAAAAAGAAATGGCTTTAACAAAGTACCTATATGTTTAAATTTCTTAAGTATATGCCATCACCACTCATCAAATCATCATACATACATCGTCACTGTATTTATGTGATTCAATATTTTGTCAGTTTTTAATGTATAGAAAATGAGTCTAACTATATCAATAAATAATACTTATAAAGTCACGGAAGAAGACCACAAAGTTGGTTGCTGCGCAAAAAAGCCACTTCAAACTTTTTGTAATGATTTGAATCAAGTTAGGTATCCGCATTACATGTATGCTTGTGAATTTTAAAAGTCTAACTTTACAAAGACGCCGGATTGCCTATGTTGTTTGAGGAATTAAACTTAAAGTACTCTTTTGTGACTTTCGATGTAAGCAGAGTATATATACAGCTCCGCTACATACTTATACACTCTAAAATTCTCCAGAACTCCGGAGGCCCGTTTAACGATGCTACAATTTTACAAATCTAAACTAGCAAGCTTGGCAAAACTAACCAATGGTTATTAATATTATTGTATTTGACCTCAATTTAATTTTGTTTTCATTGTTTGTTGTTATAGCGGTAATGAAAATGCAAATTCAATGAACATATCAAGCGTAATACCAATTGGCATTAATTAAATCGAGCGTAAAATTACAAAAAACACGTGTCTTGTTTGGCGACCCTCTTTCATATTTATTTTTATTTTGTTTTATTATATCTTGTTACAGCGGTAATACAACACATTTTGTGAAAAATTCAAGTCTCTACCAATTACCGTTCAAAAGATACAGCCCTGTGAAAGGCGGACAGATGGTCAGACTAAAAAACAAACAGACAGAGGGACAGCGGAGTCTTAGAAATAGGTTCCGTTGCTACCCTTTAGGTACGGAACCCTAAAAAAGAAAGAGAATAATTACCCCTAGTAGTTTGACGATCTTAGAGGCGACAGCAGGCGTGACCTGCCAGGCGTGGTGCAGGCCAATATCCTCTAGGTCGAAGATGGCGTGGGCCCCCAGGATCTGGGTCGCAGGCTCCATCATGCCCAGCTCCATCGCTATCAGCGTCCCCTTGAACAGGTCCTCCGTGGTTATTATGTTTGGGTCCCAGCATCCTGAAAACAATACATTGATTAAATCAGAAACAAATCGACATTTTCAAATCGATTGATTTCATTTTCCTCGGTACCTGTTGTTTCGCCGATAACGTTTCACCGAATGATTCGTTGCATAGAATTTTGATTTCGACAACTTTTTCTCTGAAAACTTTTCAGGATTTTTAAAAAGGTCATCCTAAAAATAACATTAGGTTAGGTTAGGTTTGTTTTATATTAATTTCAAAAAAGAAATGGTTTCAGAGAAATTTTCGATAACATATGTCGATGGAACCACTGGAACATTTGTCGGCGATTCAAAAATTAACCGATTTTTATAAAGTAGCTATCTACTTCTATGAAAAAAAAACATGCATCCAAGTCGCAGTCAATAGCTCAGACTTGTATTACTTAAATAGCTCACTAATCTGGGGGCACGGCAATGCCCCCGCCAAGTCGAGCGAAACAAAGGCACGGCCGTACCATCCTTTTCTCGAAGCCATTCAGGCCATTTTCAGCCTCCCGTAATTTTGTACTGGCTAAAGCTAGAACCCTGAAATTTCAGGGATATATAGGGCACAATAAGACTTATAAAAATTCTCAATATCATTCAATTTGAACGTGTAGTTTAAGAACAATTGCATGTCAAAGTTCCTTAGTTTAGTCACTGACTGACTGACTCACTGATTCACTGACTGATGATCATCATAATTCTAAGGTACTTCTAGCAAACTCACAGGCTCCAAATTTTAAACATAGTTAGTTTTTAGCCTATCAAGTCCTAAAAACCTAAATATGTTGTAATTTCAGTCACAACTGCACACATAAGTTTGTAATCCTATACAAATACATGCGATTACAATTTACAATTGGAATGTAATAATTAAAGGAAGATCACTTACAAAAAGAAATGAGATCCCATCAAAAACATTACATGTAAAAAGATGCAAGTCTCGCAACTCAGTTCTCCTACAACAAAAAAGTTTTGAGATATAAAGATAAACCAAGTCAGTACCGGGGGGTATCAACAGAACTCGATTTCCACGGACTTGCCTATTATTTAACCGTGGAGCCATTTTATAGATCTAATAATATCCCCCGGTACGACCTGGTTTAACATTACATCTCAAAACTTTTTTGTTGTAGGAGAACTGCGTTGCGAGACTTGCATCTTTTTACATGTAATGTTTTTGATGGGATCACTTATTCTCCGACCACCCTGCGCTAGGTACGGCTGCACGACCAAAACGTTGTCGCCAATCGTGCGCAGGTCCAAAGAATACACGCCCTCGAATAGCTCAGAGTTGTACTAATTACTTAGTTCATTAATCAATCACCTATTCTGTATATCATGATTCTCCGACCATCTTGCGCCAAGTACGGCGGGACGGCCAGCACGTTGGTGTCGCCAATCGCACGCAGGTCCAGAGGGTACACGCCCTCGAATAGCTCAGAGTTCTCTTCGCGAAAATCGTAGTAGTTCACCATCTGCATAAGCCAAACAAATAGCATATTTAGGGTTCCATAGCAAAATGGTAAAAAAGGAACCCTTATGGTGCGACTCTGTCTGTCTGTCCGTCTGTCACAGCAAGATATCTCAGGATTTACTGATGCTATCGATTTGAAATTTGGAATAGTGTTAAAAATCGCTAACTTGAGCCTATTGGATGGAAAAAATCTTATACCTTTTTTACTTTTTTTAAAGGGGTCCGAAATGGGATGTGAAAAAACAAAAGTAGAGCTATTATATCGAGTGGGATATCAAATGAAAGGGCTTCATTTGTAGATTCCAAGGCCATTTTTATTTTTTTTATTTTGTACTCTTTGATTTATGACCAAAAACGTTCAAAAGAATGCCATTCCCCCCTATTATCTTCGAAGTTACTGGAAGAAAAATCTGTAATAATTACCAATTATTAATGTCATTCTATATATTACAGGAAAAATATAACGCTTTTCCTAACTTGCACCGTTTTTGAGGAATTTGCAAAACTCGTAACCCATACTTATTTGCTCCTACTAAACTAATCGCTATACAGTTTTTCTTGAATTATTCATGTATCTACTTATGAGTTTGTACGGAACCCTCGGTGCGCGAGTCCGACTCGCACTTGCCCGGGTTTTTCAATATAGCCACATCAAGTCTGATAAGTTTGGCCTAAACACGTCTAGCCTAGTGGGTGTGACACTGCCTACGAAGCTAAGAGTCCCTGGTTCAAATGCTTGTAAAAGCAAATATTTGTATGAAATGCACGCACATTAATTAGTTCCTGAGTCTTGGGTGTTTTCTATCTATTTAAGCATATATATGTATTTATCTATATAAGTATGTATATCGTCGTCTATTACCGATAATTTCCCAACAATATTTATTATTTATTTCTGTAACGGGCAAACTACACCTTTGAACTGACGAAAAATAATTTACAAATTTGTGTAAGGCTAACTATGAATTAAGACAAAGCCTAGCCAATTTTCGAATAACCTAAATATGTTTATGTACGGTGTGTACGGTGAATTTTATAGGTATTCATTGTCGATGTTTAGATACCTAATAATATCGGGTTCGATATACCTGGCACACTTCCGTAAATTTATTTCCATAATATCAAGTATGTTAATAAAATGTATTAGGAGTAATAACCGCCGCCATAAAAAACCCGTTTGATATTTATAACTACCGAACACGAACGGCGGGAGCTCGCAACATTACGAAAACGAAAATTTATTTTTTGTTGATTTCAAACAATAAACTAAATCAATATCTTTTTTATTTTAACGTTACGACAACTCCATTTTTCACACCTCCTATTCAGAAAAAAGAACTTTGCTCCTCATAAGAGGGATCAAAGTGGTACTTTTCTGTTGAAGGACTACTGTTTATTTGGCGTCGAGAACCTGAGCGCGTGGGGCCATGAGCTGGGCAGCAGCACCACGGAGTCAGGCATAAGGTGAATAATCACGGAGCTATGAAAACGGTGAGTCGATACCTCTGGTCTGGGTTTGTTTTTAGTTTGAACCCACTCCACCCAACCATATACCATACCTGACGTAAAAAATAATAATAGTAATACACTATCAATTTTACATTTCATTTTTAATAATAATGTATGATGCACTTTGAGTAACCATAATATTTGGTTATTTTGGTAGGTAGCGTTTTATTCGAATTTTCCTCACAGTTGGTGTGAAAAGCAGTATGTGTCACAAGGTAGCAAAATTATTTTCACCACGGGCGTTAACACTTGAATCCCTCACTACGCTCCGGATTCTACATTTGAATCCTTCGCTTCGTTCAGGATTTAATGTACGCCCTCGGCGTAAATACATCATTTTACTCCCTTGTGACACAATCTACTAATTATTACGTTCTGGCTAATCAAAATTACAACAGTGAATGGAATTATAAATAAACAAGGAATTATTTTAAACGAGTGTTCGAATCTTCTCAGTTAAAAAATATCTAAAAATAACCATAAGTACAATAAAATATTGCATTATACCCCATATCAAAGTAAATAAAAACGAGATTTTAGTATGTTTGTAAATACTACAATCTTGTTTTTATTTACTTTACATTATTGGGTTGGGAATTGTTTCCTCTTTCAAGTCAAAGTACTTTATTCTTCAATTTAGGCATATTAAAATTCACCTAATAATGTCAAGATTTACCACCGGAATTTATTTAAATAGGGACCAACACTTATTTAATGTTTCCTTATGATTCTTTGTGTTACTTTAACAGAAGCGGAAGTTTTCGGAATCAACCTCTATTTAATATAATAAAATACATGTTAATACAAATGGTGATCTTATGCAAGTTGTATTATGCAATAAACAGGTTTCTGCCGAAAGAAAACTGGGTGACACCAAAAACTTTTAATCATGTGTTAGTACTACTAAACTTAAATTATAATGTATACGACGTGTTACACGACCAACTGGGAACTGTTTATTTAGAATCAAGATTAGAATCGATTACACTATATTTTAATACATGTTTTTTTTTATTTACTCTTTTTATCTTGCCGAGTGTGCGACTACTACCAAAAGTTACGAGTGCAACACACTATATCTCTGGCAATAATACACGGGTATGTAACACGTTGTAGGTATATGAAAACAAATAAATACCTACTAAAAAATAAATACCTACATAATAAAAGTTTAATTTCAAATGATGTTAATAGAAGACGCTGATTTTAAATGGCCGATTGCAAGTTAATTCTGGTTTTTGATACTTCACATGTCTTTTCACGCAAACAAAATGCAACAAGGTATAAAATTAAACTTATTTCAATCATGATTGGTGTCGTGGAAACGAATGCTGACCTTCTTTTTGTTAGTATGGAAGAACCGACCGATTCGAATCACCTTATTAAATAAAAACCGGTCAAGTGCGAGTGGGATCGCGCACAAGGGTTCCGTACAAAATCGTAGTCGTAGTTCAAGAAAAAGTTCTATAGGTAGTTCAAGAAAAATTGTATGGCGATTAGTTTAGTAGGAGCAAATAAACATGTATTACGATTTTTGCAAATTTCTAAAAAACGGTACAAGTTAGGAAAACCGGTATACTTTTCCTGTAATATTTAGTATGATATTAATAATTGGTAATTATTACAGATTTTTCTGTTCAGTAACTTCGAAGATAATAGGGGGAATGGTATTGTCCTAAATCAAAAAGTACATGATTAATAAAAAAAAATTGTTTTGGAAATTACATATTAAAGCTCTTTCATTTGATACCCCACTTGATGCAATTGCATAACTTTAAATTTTCGACCTCCCATATCGGCTACCTTTAAAAAAAAAGGAAAAAAGGTATAAGGTTGTTTTTTCATCTATGTCTCTATACCAAAAAAATATGTCTACGAAGTATTTTCCGAAATTAAATTTGACTTTGTTGAACAATAAAATTGTACTGCTGTAAAAGCACGGTGTGGACCGTGGGATGGGAATCCTTCCGACGCCGACTGTTGTTTTGAATCCCGCACTTATTTCACAACTCACGACAATGCCCTCGTAATCGAAATGTGAATAACATACAATACGTCTTGCTTAACGTATTTTTATAGGCATTACAAAATATAGGACTACCATGTTATCGTGATCAGCCTAACCTCTATTTTATTTCTTTCGGTATACACTTTTGTCCATGATCTCAGATTTAGGCAGGTAGGAGGTTATTTTAATACCATGGACCGGCTGTCATTTGACCTCCATAACCCCTGCAAAAGGGAAACCGGACTGACGGGAATATGGTGGCACATAAAGATACCACAAAATTTCCCGGGTTCCTCACAATGTTTTACGTCGGAGCGCGAGCGTTAGTTACCGCAGAAGTATTCATTGTTCATAAGTTACTCGTAACATAACTTATTGGTACCTAGCAGTAGCGTTGCGTCCAAAGAACTCGATTCCTACCGGGTTGCCTAATATCAAGCCTTTGAGCCCCTTATTCTACAGCTCTTAAGGAAAATGTACGCCAAATCTGCACCGGCTTGCCCAAGGATATCTTTTACGCCACGCCAGTACTACCTAGTTAGGATCTTACAATCTCGACTTCAGTCCCTAAGTCACGAACGCTGTCTATAGGACTAACACAAAAATATTAAAATTCTTACCAGCCTGTGCGCACGTTGAGGTACGAATTTTCGGGCTCGAAGGAATTTGATCAGGAACTCGTCGTCCATTCGATGTGGCGTGCATTCACCCCGCTCTGCGAACACGTAGGCTAATAAATTTGAGGGCTAAATAATTTTGAAAGTCGCCATTTGGACGATACCACCGATGCATATAAAGGGATTTTATTTTCTGTAAAGGTTACGTGTTAGGGGAAAATCATTTCCACCTTTCGTAACGGGAAGTTTATTCCATAATAAAAATATCGCATTAAAAATGATAAGCATATCTATTTATTTAACATAAAAACGATAAAAAGTGTGAGATCATTATAAAATTAATTCAAGTAAATAATAGGCTTTTGCACATGTTGCGCAAAATGTTCATACTTCGAACTTAAGAGTTATTGAATCTGTTTAATCTGGACACGTGTACCTTAACATAAGCTAACCCATCTACGTTAGGAACACCAATTCTATTCGGACTCTGTGCGTAAAAGGGTGTCACACTATATGAAGGATAATTTGAAGTGAAGTGTGAGATAGCTCTAAATCGCATCCTTGATTGTGATTAACTGTGTGAAGGTCAGCGGGCTTGAATTCCTAAATAAAAGAAATGTCCTTTGCTGCTGCATGCTGTACGGTCGCGGCAGTGCTCCCACGTGTACGCCTCACCTCGGCCGAGACCGTAAGGTACAGGCTACACGCCGTACGCTAGACTCTGGAACGATGTCGCAGAGCTCCGATATTGGCATTGAACCAGGTCACCGCAGTGCTACTTTGTGTACGCTTCACCCTTCACCCCAACCGAGACCGTGAGGTACCTACAGCTGCACACTGTACACAGAGCTCTGTTACCCTGCCGTAGACGATATCGCGAGAGAGAAACTATGAAAAACTATGAATTATCCTACCGTAGACGATGTCGCGTAGCTCCGAGATGGCCTTAAGCCTGGTGTCGGGATCCTCGCCGCAGTGTTCCTGTGCGTACGCCTGCACCTCGGCCGAAACCTCCCCGAGGTACAGCTCCACGCTATACACGGGGCTGGGCATTGTCTGAAATTAAAAGAGCTTGCTTTATGATGTACCTACCTATGTACCTATTATATATGCATACCTATATCTCACAAATTGTATTTTTTGTAACCGATGGCGAGCCCTGGGCGTTGCAACGTTTTCGAGGCGTATTCCTTTTGTCATTGTCGTCTCAGTGAATATTAAAAAAAAAACGTTGGACTCACCCGCCGAGGGTTCCGTACAAATTTGTACATATCGATACCTTTAGACTCAAAGGGCGTAAGCTCCATTAGAACCTACGGCGTTCACGTCCTTTGAGTCTAAAGATACGATATAATAACATTAGTAAAGTCTATTTTTATGATTTAATTTAAAATGTTAAGTTTTCAGATTTTTCCCTATATTTGTAGTATTTGCCAAATTTCATAGTTCTAGGTCAACGGAATTTTGAATTTTGGTGTAGAGTGCCGTAATTTACGTTTTTTGCGGCATTAAACGGCCGTATCTTTTTTTCACGTTAACTTAAAAGCTTGATTTTTTCACAGCTTCAGGGGACCATAGACCTGAGTAGGTATTTATAATTTTATTTTCAACTCGATACCTCCACGCGTTCCCGAGATAAAGGGTCTTGACGGACGGACAGACAGACGGACAACAAAGTGATCTGGTTTCCGTTTTTTCCTTTTGTTATGAAACCTAAGGAAACTAGTGAGACTGAATAGTTTGATCAAAGTTGTCGCGATTTGTCCTTTCGTTGTAGTAATAATCGTAGGATAACAATGACTCGAACTGCGCGGTCAAATCGAAGAATTCCTTGCCTACAATTTCCATTATGATAGATAAAGTTTTGAAGTCCGGCTTGGTCGCAATTCAGGTAGGCTCTTATATTTGTTAGGTTAAAATAAGCTTGAGATAAGGTTCCGTTAAGTAAACTTAGCAACAGATGAATTAGGTTAAGTGTGTTATAAACCAGAGCGCGTCTCGCAGTCGCCATTAAACCTGTGGCTCTAGTGAAAAGGGGTGCAAGTCGCATTTAACCTAGGAGCAAAAGAGCTTAAGTCATACTATGGAGTTGTGACCTTTTGGTCCTGGTATAAATTAGACTTGTATCCATCCCTTTTCACTAGACCCACAGAAACGTATCAGTTTGACGAGTACTTACATTTGTAATATCGTTTTTTTTAAGTATGAGAAAATAAATTAAAAAAGTTAAAGTAAGCTTGAGGTTCGTCAATTTTATTTGTAATGTGCAGTACCTTTTGATTACCTATTGTGATAGATAGCTTGCGGTATTATACCATAATTATCGCACCATGTAATGTAGATACCATGAAACCACACTAAATAACATCACGTTGTACCGGCAGTATTCATTCCACTTCTCTTACAAAATCTAGAGGCTGTTACTAAACAAACCACCGAACTGCGGCAACCAACCCTATGAAATAGCTTTCATCGTGGCATACCACGTAGACGTAACGTATAGTTTAATTTACCTTATAGTTAAGAGAAACAGTGTCACAGCTGCTTTACTTTTTAGGGTTCCGTAGCCAAAACGGCAAAAACGGAACCCTTATAGTTTCGTCATGTCCGTATGTCACAGGCATTTTACTCAAAAACTACAAAATGGATATTGATGCACTTTGGAATATAGGTGTCTTGTATGAGCCGCTACTTAGTTTGGTAGTTAAATAACTAAAATAAATATTTTTAGGGGGGCACTCCATAAATGTTACAGAAACTAAAAAAAAAAAAAATCAGAAAATATCAATGTGTGGTACATAGTTCCACAGCTTTTGCAAAAACATTTACAAGGTTCTTAAGTAATGTTTTTGTTTAAGTGAATACCTTTGGAAATAATCGCTCCGAAAGTTGTGAAAATTGTGTCCTCCCCCCACCTATCTTCTAAACCGTGAGTCCGAAAAATATTAAAAAAATTACAAAGATAACGCTTAATTAATACTTTCAACGAAAATTATTTTCAACAAGACCGGATTAACCGTTTTTGAGTTATTGCCGATAAAATGCGCTTCTCAACAAAAGGACGTAATTGCTATGAAGATACGCTCTTTTGTTGTTGTACTTTTTTACATCGTATTTTTTTCCTTATAGTTACGGCTATGGAACCCTACACTGAGCATGGTCGACATGCTCTTGGCCAGTTATTTAAATTAAAATACGCTGCTGGTGCGTTAAAGTGGATCGAGCCACTAGGTCCTCCATGATGTTAAGAAAATGGGGATAATGAGGGTTAAGAGTCGACTCTTCTTGATTTATGGCTCTTTGCAATTTGTTTGCACAAAACTACATGAGAAGTCTCAAGAAGCCAAAAAAATAACATGTTTTGTTAATTATAAAATGTTAGCTTTTCCTTCCTTGATTTCAGTGGTTAAATACATATTTAACATTCAACCGAAATGTTTATCACGGCTACTGTCAAAAAGTGACAGTCTCCTCCCCAGCCAATTAAAAATTCGACTTTAGATTGACATACCGCAAACGTCGCGTCAATGCGTAGGTAAGTAGACGCGCCGTCAGCAAAGTATAAAGACAACCAAGTAGTTCGTCTTCGCCGTTTAGGAGCGCGCGACACCAGAGCGTGCCTAAGGCACAGGGCTGCCGCTCGTCGCTTCTGTAAAATACCTACTTACTACGAACGTAACTTTTATTAGGTTGACCTCGATCAAACGAACAATCGTTCGAGGTCAACCGATGTACCTTTTATCGGAACAAAAACTACCGTCTACCGTGCCGTCAGTGCGTTTATATGCATCAGTATACCCAATAGGCTAGACGACTAAAAAAACTGTTTAGTCCGTCAGTTACATTACTTATTAAAAAATATTATACACATATTGTTTTCTTTTGGCTGACAAACAAAAAATGGCGAGGATACAGTGTAGTTCTTAGAAGTTTCGAGTGACGTCACTCTTTGGTACAATTTTCACTTAGGAGTGACGTCACAAGCCCCCACTCCGGAAGATTGATGATAATGATCAATCCTTTGTCGATTTTTAATAATTTAATAAACCAAAAAATACGTGTTCCATATTTTTCCATAATGTAACTGACGGACTAAATAGAACGATATATGTTTAACCTAGTCGTCATCCTTATTAGGTACTACATAATAAGTTCATATTGTTTAGTTCTTTTTTCGTTGTCCTTACCCTACTACCTATTTAATAAAATCAGACCGGAGATAGAGAAGTGAACGAGAGAGATCCTTTTCCCAGCCGTGGGATACCAATAGGCTAATAAATTAGGTAGTCTTCTATTTTCAATTGGCATGGAGTATTAGTTTTAATGTTGAGGTTTGCGTATTTTCATGCATTGGTGACTGTTTGCCTTTGCTCTCATTGTGCTTACTTACATTGATATTTGCCGCACTAGGCAAACCTGCACGGGTCGTTGACCGAATGTTTACACATTACTTAACCCGTCAAGCGTGCGCCACCCACAACATTCAAATTTCAAAACACCATAGCGAGCATGGAATTTTGAAACAAAATTATGTAAGTCGACCTGTGAGAGAAAAAATCATGTTGCACATACTTTAATTATATTGCTTAAACTACATACCATTCGAAAGCACAGAAAATTCTGTATTCATTTTAGGCCAGTGGAAATTAACATTAAAATCGCAAAGCATGATGTAGTTCTGATTTTTTGTTATGTTATTTGGTCCAGTTAGGGTAGTGTGAATCTGATTTTGCACGTCCTAAAAAGTTGTGCTAGCTGAGCTACACGCGCAAAAGTACGCCATTTTTACATACGCCAAATTTTTTTGATTGCTGCTCTAACTATGCATTTTTTGACACTAACGTCTATAGCACAAATTAACTACATTAGCTATATATTAGGTTCTATACATTTTTACTGTAAGTGTGAAAGTTACCGAGAGTTAGGGTTTTGAAATTGATGAAACTCCAAAAAGCAGGGGTGCTCTTTCAAGCTTTGTGTTCGGCTTGCCCGTTTAGATTCAGAGCCGATTCTCAGCAAAGTTGTTAATTGGATAGTCTTGAGTGCTTTGACATTGAGAACTATCGAGAAACCTCGCGGGGGTGGTAGGGGGAGAGGTAACAATTTCGGTTTCGATACTTTTTTTAAAGCTATTTTACTCCAAAAATATGCACGCCAGCGAAAATCGTATAAAGACATTGGCCGACAGACATGGCAAATTTGTTTCTGCTACTATCTCTCTACACTTTCATACAAAAAAATGGAAAAAAATAAAAAAAACCACTAGAATTGTACAGTTTTCATTGGTAGGTACCTCTTTATATTTTACTTTTGCGCGTGTTGCTCAGCTAGCACAACTTTTTAGTACGTGCAAAATCAGATTCACACCACCCTAACTAGTCCAAACAACATAACAAAAAATCAGAACTACATCACGCTTTGCGATTTTAGCATTTTAACGCGTCGATTTCCACTGGCCTATTTAGCATAAAGATAAATTCACTGACCTGTTATATTATTAAGAATATAAATCATTTTGTTACATTTTCGTTTGTTTCTTGCCACTTGTTGAAAGAAAATGCATCCTTACACTAAAATTTATCACATATTTCTCATTGTTCTTGCACTATTATAAACTTTATTAAACTACTTATGCGTTAATTAAAACAATCACTTCACTGCAATATGCATTATTTACTTCACAATAATAATTTATTTTCATAACCTAAGAAAATGGCTGAATGCGCCAAGAGCGCGATGCCATAAAAAAAAATAAAAAAACCTAAGAAAAGAAACGCTACTTTGGCCAATTTCCGTGTTTAAACTTCGAAAACAGTTGTCACTTAGATATTTTTCGAAATCGTTAAAACGAAAGCTTAAAACATATTATTCATTCTATTTTCAGTCATTTGATACAAATCACTACATAGTATAAAACAAAGTCGCTTTCTCTGTCCCTATGTCCCTATGTCCGTATGCTTAAATCTTTAAAACTACGCAACGAATTTTGATGCGGTTTTTTTAATAGATAGAGTGATTGAAGAGGAAGGTTTATATGTATAATACATGCATAATATAATAGAGAAACACCGTGCGAAGCCGGGTCGGGTCGCTAGTTATAAATAAGAAGCACGCACCTTTTGATTTTAAATCAGTTTTATACGCAAACACTCCGAGCTACCGAATCACCAAATAAAATAAAATGGCTGCCATGAGAAAATAACAACTAAAGTTTTCGATTTTATTTTTTACCGTGCCCTGGGTAGTAGCATTTTTTTTATGTTGGTAGATAGTATTAACCACCCAGTTTTATTTTGTTTTGGATGGAAACTTAACACAAGTAGCGAAATAATTCGGCCAATGAGAGTGAAGCCGTTAGTAACACATGTGTGTTACTAGTGCGCTGGACGGGTTAAGAGATAAAACACGAGACGCCCGCCCTTGCACTTGACTCATGACTTTTTGAGTCATTCTATATGGATGTTTTTTTTAACACTAGTAGTTTTACTTGTAACTTTCATTTCTTTTAAATACACCTCTTTGCAAAACATTTAAGTGAACTATCCCTAATTCACTTAAATTGATTTAATCCATTAAAAATAATAATAAAGAAAACACATTTTCAAAAAAAGAAAAAAAATGGTGCTGGTTTTAACACAGATTCAGTTGGTGCCAATCTGCATGCAGCGGACAAGCAATCGACGAGAAGATCAGATTGATTACAGCAGTCCAGCTCACATACGAGTGCTGCGCTGCACAACCACAAATAATACCGCTTTGAGGCATTATTGGGGCGACATATCTCGAGATTTTAGTACTGGGTGACACCAAAAGAAAAGCATTATTTTCTTTAAATATCGTTACAATATTAAACCGTAACCTTTATAGTAATTAAAAGGTTGAGACGTAATCTTTGGCTAGTAATTCAAAAAATATCCTACATAATAACGATCAATTTATTATTAGTTTTCTGACATGTAAGCTATTGGAGAGAAGCAAAGATTTAGTGAAATATCGCACATACTAGGAATTAAAAAGGGACAGTTATTTAAATAGGTATGGGTAGTATACAGGGTGAATTTTAAATCGTGAATCGTAATAATTTTTTTGTAGTCTATACATAGTTAACAATAACGTACAATGCTTTTAAACCTAAATTAAGTATGTTTTTATTTTGTCCACTTTTTTTTATTTATCCTATTTTTTAAAATCTCGTGGTCACCCTAAATTCATGTTTCGTACTTGTCATGAAAATTTCAACATTAGATATCCAACCTCCTAATATTGAAGTTGGCTGGATAAAATTTTGGCACGTATTGTCAATAATGTCAACATCGTCGACATTGTCAGCATAAGTACCTATTTAAATCGTATTTACTCATAAAATAATTCAGTTTTCTTACGATTAATGGTATAAGCGCCTCCACCATTTTGTTCATAATTAATTAAGCGGGTCTTTAATTGTAATTAACACTAGTGCTCTGTATTAGTCTTAAGTAGCTTTACCGGTAAACGTGGTTACGATTCACGATTTAAAATTCACCCTGTATATGTATAGTTTAAATGCAACTTTTCTGATGGATGACCTAGATCAATTGTCGAGAAAAGTGCTATCATTAAAATTTTCTAAAATCTTAAGAAAATTAATGTTCACTGAACATTGCATTCAAACATTAGCGCTTTTGTCAACACATTGTGTCTTTACAAACTTAAAATAAAAGGGACTTAAATATGTTACCTACTAACGATGTCTCATTAGCACTCAACTTGAGCTGCATGTTTTCATCATTTCTTATATAATCTCTTGAATTAAGAAGTATGCCGCGTTACGTTAAACTTTTGTGACAACAAACAGGTTTTTGAGCCAAGCTGAACTGGCTAAACGTATATGTTTTACAGGGTGCAATGTATATCATTGTTCACTAACGCCTATGTAAAACAGGCATGATTTGTTTTTTTTTTTACTTTAAGGCCTTAGTAAAATTGGAAATATCTTGAATCCAAATTATAAATTAATAATTGATAATTTCGGCCAATTGATTTATGTTTGATAGTTTTGTGTGAGTGAAAGGTGATAATGAAACGAATGTTTGGTACTATCGTGAATAAAACGCTATTTAAATGCTAACGACGAAAATATACTTAGATCGTCGCTATACTTACTCAACCACGTATCTACTCGAATAGTTTGATAGAAAACGCACCTGTGTTACGAGTAGAAAAGTGCGATTTTCCTATGAAACTATTGGAGTAGATACGTGGTTGAGTAAGTATAGCGGCGAGATTTGATTCGATTACTGTACCTTATGCCCAGTACCTATCGTGTGTTTACAAATTGACACTGTATTACTTGTCGCATAGGCGGAGTAGGGTGACCATAATTGAATTTAGCTCAGGCCCAAAAAGTCTTTTAATAAAATATGTTAAACCATTTCTGTTAATAAGACGATTACAATTGCACCCTGTACGAAATAGATCGTAACACCGATTTAACCAATAAGTAACACAAAAATTATGTACCAATGGGGTTTAAAACCGGCACAATCACCTAACTTGGTCACTTCGATTAATATTATGGATTTTGTTGCATAAGCAAAGAGGGACAAGCGATTAGTAAAACGACTTAACATTGCAGTTTTATGGCCGGAGTCGCTTAATTGAAATTCACCGAAGAGGCACTAATATTCGTTTGCATAATAGTTACCAGTTACGTGCTAGGCTTCGAGCCTCAGTACATTTCTCCATTATTTACTAAATAAAATGTTATGTAGGGGTTTCCTGCGATATTTACTTTACGTAAACAACTTTCAATGGCTTAGAGGCATTTTACTTGTAAAGACCGGCTATTATGCAGTTGCCTACGACATTCGTTGCGTGGAAGTAATGGTGCATAATAGATGAAAAACAGGAGGTTTACAAGAGAAACTAATCGTTAATATTAATAGAAGACTGAACATTTGAACAATTTATTTAATTGTTATTTAATGTTTTCGAACGAAAGTAGTTTACCTAGCCGTTTGATATAAGGGCTAGACGGCCCGATGTTCATCCAGGCACTTAACTTAATGGCGCAGTTTAATGAAAAGGCTAGGCAGTTAACCAAATGGCTAATTAAACTAGTTGGCGGCGACATATATTCAGTTATTATCCATTAAATATTAATTTAATTTGTGGAGTAATTAACACATCCCGTACCAAACCATACCACCACCACGTTGTAAATGCCTTGCTATGAATGTAAGTTCAGTAATGTAGTTTGAAACTCTGGGAAGCTACGTACTTAATGGCCAGTAAAAGGAGCATTGAATGTCTACGATAGTGCAGTTAATTGCAATCAGCTCGGTAAATCTTCGGGTGCCTGCAAAGGCAGGCTAGAGAAAGTGCAGTGAAACGCACCCGGTCCGGTCGGGAACAGGCTCCTAGCTCGCGGCTGGTCACGATCCGTCTATTCGCGTAGAAATAAAACGCTTTCCTAACTCGCCTAGTTATTTTCAGTGTTTCCAACTCTCAAATTCACATAATGCTAATATTACCTAG
The DNA here is from genome assembly GCA_947034925.1 of Eudemis profundana. Lineage (NCBI taxonomy): Eukaryota > Metazoa > Arthropoda > Insecta > Lepidoptera > Tortricidae > Eudemis > Eudemis profundana. The sequence goes on from OX344799.1 coordinate 19,675,319, forward strand.
GTATGTACGAAAAAGTGCTAAGATGTGCTAAGCTTAAGTGCTAAAAAATGTTAAATCAAAAGTTTGTATTTATTGTAATTAAGCAATTTTTTTATGGTCAGGGCGATTGATTAGCAGTTAAATTCATTAGGGTACTTAACATTAAACAACACTATAGCAGTCATATTTTAACAATATCTCAATCTGTATGCATTATGCATTGACTTGCGTTTACGTAATTAAATTATACGTTAGTGGGCACAATCAACAACAGCCTAAAATGAGACACTAGCGTCCAATTACCAATACCAGTAACCAGTATGGGCTATTATCTCGCTTAACAAACATAGGTAGTTACAAAAGATACGATAACATTACGTGTAAACAAAATTGACTTGTACCCACTAACGTATAAAAAATGTTCAACGGCCAAATCACACAACATTAACTATAATAATAAAGATATCGCAGTAAGGAACCTTTAGACTTGGCACGACTTTGTCTAGATTTCATTACTTTTTAGAGATAAACAAGCAGCTCCATCGAGACTTGGCTAGTTTTTTTACAGAATGTTTTTGGTGGGATAAGTATTTTACAACACTAGACAATAAGTCCTTACAGCTTAAAACTCCTTTCATGCGAGTTTGTTTTTTAAATTGAATGTTTGAAAAGAAATATGAGGCTGTAAGTATAGATTGTAAGCTGCTTATTTTAACGTACCTAATGAGATGGCAACACTGATTATCTTCAAGTTCCAAAAGGAAGTAGTTTTGCAGCGTACACTTGTCAATCACGATTATAAATATGTTATTGTTCTTTAAACAATGAATAGTTGGTAAGGTTCAATCGAGCGTAAAATCTGCCAAACATCTTTCGATTGGCAGATTTTACGCCTACTTCACATATAATGCAAACAAAAAAATGTGTTGTTTATGTTTTTTCAACCTTCAATAAGGGGACGTTTTTCAGACACTTTGTGACATTCCCTCCTCCCCTGGTGATTTTTGGTGAGGTTTTAGGCGGACCCTTCTCCCCCACATAGCAACACATTTTTTACGCAATAACTTAAAAGGTTTTAAAATATTTGAAAAAAAAACACACTAAAAGTATACTCCTCGCGCCGAATCATGATCCCTATGACAGTTTACTCTTTCCACTTGTATTTTTACACCTGATTCCGAAAATGATAAACAAAACTTATTTGTTTCATATTATAATTACTGAAATTTGATTTTATATGTAAATGTTCGTGCTATACTTCCGAATAATGTCTACAAACCGTTTAAAAATGACAGCGACGCCATTACAAAAGTATGGAGAAAGAACTGTCATAGGGATCATGATTAGGCGCGACGAGAATAGTCAAGTATAACTGCACGTTGGGGTTTACGCGATTAAGTTCCGGTTGTTAGAATAATGAACGAAAATCGTGAAAGTATGAATAAATATTTAGCCCGATATATACGAGAAGTTTGTAAGCTAAAAACTATATCGTGCACTTAATACACTGAAAATGCTTGCCTAATTAACGATATAATTATTTTCTCGAAATTATTACAAGCGACATTTCCTAAAACGTGAATTTTAGCTTAAATGTTTAAATTGAGACGCTATAACTTTGAATTAACAAATGAATACCAACTTGTTTAAAATGCACAGTATTTATTTAGTTACATTTACTATTGTTGTTGCAACTAGTTTCCGCCTATACCTATACCGCCGACACCTAGAATCTTATAGTCAATGTCAGATTTCCAAATAGGTCTCCTCAAAAAAACACATTCTAAATTAAATATCTAGACGAAGGTTGTTTAAGCTGACTAAGTACAATTATTTTTTAACCAGCCCAATAATTTTAAATACTAATATGAATTATGCGCAAATTTGCGAAGGCTGTTCCGGATTTGGTTTTACGTGGTAATATTGCCCTCACTACAGCAACATAAATTTATCACTAAGCGACTAACAAGCATACAACCCTAATAGAAAGCAGCCTTATAACACATACAAAGTGTAAAGAAAAACTTGCAAGCTTGGTCTGCAGGAGGGCAGGAGGAAGCCCACTCTGTTACTTGACCCCCAAGTATGGTTGTTGTGGTTGAAATTCGGGATTGTCCCGTAATTGCCGTTCTTGTCCCGTGTCCAGGAATTACACTTTATAGTCCAGGATTTCGAATACCTACTTCTAGTTTATTTTTCAGTATGTTACTAGTAGGTAGGGTGCGTATCGTACCCACGTGCGTGTTTGTAAAATATTACAAGTAAAGCGATTTACTGATATATTTAACAATTTTCGCTTATTTTCCCAACGACCGAATTCGACAATTAATTTGTCCCAAAAATGAAATACCTTAATCTGGCAACCCTAAACCCCAAACGACCACAAAACTCAGGCGGAACTCCATCAAACGAGCCTTTAAACGAGGCATCAAAATGAGAATATGCACGCATTAAAAAAACCCCTTTATATGTATAGCGAAATTATTTTACTGTTAGCTTATTTTGCGTGCTGGGTTAAAGGTTCTACTCTAGTCAACCCAACTCTATCAGAAACTCTAGTCGACCGTTGGATATTTCACTGTTAAAAAGTTATGACACCTCATGCACAGAAAAACTCTACAAAGCTTTATTCTACAGGTGCTACATGCCCTAACTCTACAAACCATTGATAATAAAGTATGAAGGGCCGTTTCACGACCGCCAAACAATCACTCCAATGGACTTGATATGAATCTCTTAAGATGATAAAGTCATGCATTCCATTTCCATAGAAGAAATATGAAAGGATAGACTCGTAAACCGAGCCATCTTTCGTCTGACTGAAATCTAGTGGAAAATGGTCACACTTTTACTCATGTATCTTATTGGACATCACGTTGGACACCTAGGCTTCATATACTTGAATGTAATATTAATTTACTAGATGCCGGCGTGCGTGATTTCCGATTTCTTTATACAAATTATCATCCTCGATTTCCACCTTTTCTTAAAGTATCTCTACGTCCTCTAAAAACATAATTATATTTGCAATTTTTCTCTCTATCTCCACTGGTTTAGACTACATCTATCAGTACCATAGTCACAGAGGGCATTTCTCCAGAAATATGTTTGCGACTCATTCATCTGTCTCCATACATTTAGTATGAAAAAGGGCCAGATGAATGAGGTGACCGCAGACATATTTCTGGAGAAATGCCCCAGAGTTGTTTTATATGTATAGATTAACTACACAGATAGGTGCCTTCAAGTTATTCACCTTGGCACACAGACTGCAGTTGCGTACATTTCTTTAATTTTATTATAACTATGCGCGACTGGTAACCTATTGGGAAATCTATTCTATTCTAAATGAAGATTGTTCCCTACATTTCTTTGATGATTAATTGTTCTCTGAAAAGCATTGTAAACTTTTGCTATTAACATATGTACCTCTTAAAGACCCTAAAATATCAATTAAGAAGGATTACCTATGTAATCTATAGATGTTTACTATATAAATAGGACATATAGATTTTGTTCTTTATTTATTAATAGATTAAGTGCGACGCGGATGTGAAAACTTTACTCCACTCGTGTGCAAGGGGACATTCCGCGTCGAAGTTCGAAACCGCGTCGCATTGAACCTGGCCTAAGACTTTTTCACCGCGACGCGCCCGCGCACGCGCAGTCTCGATGGGATCGGCTGTGCGGGATGAATGCAAAACCGGTTGAGGTCCCTGCACATTGCATGCCGAGAAACAAAAATTGAGAGCCAATGCAGGCGGCCGACGCTTTGTGTTTGTGTCCGACCATTAGGTACTCAATATCTGTTCATAGGTACCAGTGGAGTGGCGTTAAAGAAATCCTTGTGCAAGCTGGAGTAGCTTTGGCTTCAATTTTCTTTAAGAGCACTAGAATTAAGTGCTAAACTGACTAATATTAGGCAAGCCGGTGGGAATCGAGTTCTATGAACGCCACGCCACTGATAGGTACATATATTCAGTAAGGTTGTTATAAATAGTTGGCTCAACTTTGAGTACGTACTCAACCAGGCACTACAATAAATACCTATGGCGAGACGTCCATAGCACCATTAGCACCTGACTCCCACTGGCTTCGCCTAATCTAAGACGTCAACACTGTTCTGATCTCGGCTCCCAGAGCCATTGGACATGGCTGAGCCCTTGGGCATAAGTACAAGACTGTGCGACATATTGGGATAGTAAAAGGAAGTGAAATAATACCAAAAATTCAAAAAATAAAACGTAGTGTTGGAGAATCGGCATTTTTTGCTCGCCATAGTGAGTGTGATGGCCCAGAGCATAAGCACCGCATGCCCTTTCGGTGAAGACGGTATTGTCTGCTGCTTTTTACTCCGGGATGATGTTGTCCGCCGCACCACTAATCGGCCGACGGAGCGGTTTTGATAGAGCAATCGTGCGGAGGCTGCGGGGTGAGATGCGGGTGTGTCGGTACCGAGCTGCATACAACGCCGCACTTAGCTAGTCGGTACCTAACTTTCAGGGCTGCCGCGCGCTTGTTTAATGAACATTGTTGTTAAGTTGTACTTAAGTGTGTCTGTACGTTAATGACTTTTATATAAAAATCACTATTGGAACCAAAAGTTATTATTGGATGTTTATACACAGATTTATGCTTTCCTTATCTTATCACGTCAACATTTTTTTCAACGTTTGATTTATGTATCCGAAAGTTATTGGATATTTTTTACCCGACTATGGAAAAGCGACAGCGTTAGGATTTTACATCTTAGAGATTTTTGTGTTTCATAAAATTAGTAGCTAAAATGCTTTCCAACATGTTAAAATTCGATTCGCGTAAATGCAACAGCAGTAGGTATGTCTTATTTATTTGGATGAGTAGGTTAATGTTCTCATGTAAAAGCTTAATTTATTTCACAGAAAATAATTGATTGTGACAGAAATTTATTTCGTCGAGCTTTCATTCATGTTCATAAAATCCCTTTCACAGTCGTTTTTTTCATTGCATAATTCCGTTTTCATATTAATCAGTAAATTGTGTGTTTAGAGTAATAAGTATACTTGAACATATTTAACCTAAGTACTTCTTTGTTTTCGATATTGCGACAACCCTGGCATGACAGTGGCCAGCGCAGTTCCTGTCATAGGCGGCCGTGCCTGTCAAATGTATGAGCGTTGAACAACTGTTAAACTGTACCACTGGTATCTTGGTGAATTTTTTAGAGTGCAATTTGTACATATAACATAACCTAGCTTATTATTAATGTAGCATGGGTAATACCATATATTATTCCTCACATACCGATTAAGATTATAATTCGAGGTGGAAACTACCCAGGTTTCCAGTTCAGCATACAATAGGCCACTGATATGAATCTATTGCGACAGTATTTGTCCATAAATGTCGGAGACTAATAGAACATAAGGCAGATTGCTATCTAATACTCGGGTGAATGGGTGTTACTGTGCATCATAAATATAAAGAAAATACCCATTAGACTCGGCATAGTAAATATCCACATACATACCCGTAACGTAAACATGTCTTGCAATATGTACGGTTGAAAGAAACAATTACGTAATCCTTTGCATATTGATATTGATTTATTAAGATACCTAATTAAATTACATATGAGCCAGGATAATAAGTTCATAACTGAATCGTACCCCAAGAAGCAAACACACTGTATAAGAATTTATACAGGCATTATAACCACAGATTATCTAATAGTTCAGTGGGTAGCGCGAACTCCGCGCCGGTCGTGTCGTCTCCGTTAACTTTATTCGAAAAGTGCTATAATTATGGCCAAATCTACTATAGACAGTTTAGAAAAAGTGTTACAAAAGCACCTAGCCCCTATGGAATCCAAAATACAGTGTGTTCTCGCTGAACTAAAGAAGTTAGAAGCAAAAGTTACAAACCTGGAACGGAATAGTACGTGTTCACAGTGCAATGGACGATCCAACGACAACCGCTCGCGCAACACGCCACGCAATTCTGACCCGAGCGCATCAGGCGACGCGACCGCTCCGAAAAAAAAATCCCGTGACTCACACGGTCAATAGTTTACGGCCAACCGCCACGACTGAGGTGATCAAAAAAACACCAAACCCTCATTCAGAAACCACTGAAGTCAAGACCCCTACTGGATCTGCCCCCCCAAATCCCGTCAGAAGCAAAAGGATTCTGAATAAAAAAGACGAGACCTCTCAGGATGATGCAACAAAAACCGCACTCCCATCACCGATGCCGGCGACCCGCTCGGAGATCGTGCAAACCGGGACCGTTCAACCCGAAAGTGTCGAGGAACTCGGGGACAACGAAGCGGAACCCCAGTGGGAAGTTGTCTCCTACAAGAAGCGGAACTACCACCGAGCGCCGCCTCTTTCCCGCATTACCGTGACCGGAACAGGACCCGCGGACGATATACTACAGACGACTGAACGACCAAAGAAAATACATGCTTGCTTTTTTAAATTTAATACGGAAGCCGAATCAATTAAGTCTTACATGGAGAAAAAGAAACCATGCGACCACTATAACGTACAAAAACTTAAATTAAGACATGAGTATTACGCCTCATTCGCAATCACAGTTCCTGTAAGTAAATTTGAATTTTTTATGTCGCCTGAAAACTGGCCGCCTGGTACTGAGGTCAGCGAGTGGTTTCGTGGAGGCGCCGGGCGCGGAGGCGCGCCCGCCAGGAACCGCCGCGCCGCGCCGGAGCCCGGCCGGCACCGGCGGGAGCGCGCAGCGCCACACACGGCCCCCGCAGACCGCGACTGACCTTCTAACAGTGTGCCACCAAAATATCCCTAAGATAAAAGTACCTGAAGAAACGCCAACCTCGAATATAAAAATATTGCATCAGAATATAAATAGACTTCAAAACAAAACATATAAACTTGAAAGTGAATTACAACTACAACTTCCAATCGTAAATATACTATGCCTAACGGAGCACTGGCTTTCTTCTACAAACATAGCTATGGTCAACATAATGGACTACAGCTTGCGCGCCCAGTTCTCCAGGCAGCTGAGGCCGGGCGGGGGAGCCTGTATCTACGCCAGGTCCGATATCGTGACAATGGAACGCAAGGAGATTACATCATTATCTATTGAAGATCACTTTGAAGCCTGTGCCATCGAGTGTATTGGATTGGACTTAATCGTTATATGTGTTTACCGACCCCCAAATGGTGACGTATCCTTATATTTTTCTAAATTAAATGAATTACTAGACATGCATTCCGTACAGAACTATAAAGTCATAATTTTAGGCGATATTAATATAGATATAATGGCAAATTGTTCCAATACTAGATATTTAAACAATATTATTAGGCAACATGGGTTCCAACAACTTGTAAAGGTACCAACAAGAATAACTGACCTGTCAAAGACATGCCTAGATCACTTATACACAAATGTACCTAAACAAGAGACAAAGAATGTATGTTGCATCGAATTGAACCTATCCGATCACCTTAGCGTTAGTGTTACTTTGAATATACGGGATAATACTTCCACTGTTACTCATATTCACAAAAGGTTATTCTCAAATAATAATATCCAAAACTTTATGCTATGTCTGGATTCATATGACTGGGATAGTATTTTGTTAAAAAGTAATTGTCCCGACACACGGACGAGCGCCGTTTTAAATGTAATAAAACATTTTTATGATGTATACTTCCCTTTGAAGAAACAGCCATTAAAGGCAACCGCTAATGCCTGGGTCAACTTTCCCATACGCAAATTACGTCACGAGATACGCGTAATGAAACTTAGGCTATCTAAACAGCCTAATGACACTGAGTTACATTCGTCCTTAATTCGGCTCGAGTCTAAATACTGGGTCATACTAAAAAATGCGCGTGGTGACTACATAAATAACAAAATACACAACAGTAGCAATATGTGTCGCAGCATGTGGGCTGTCATTTCATCTGAGACATGCAAATGCAGCAATAGCAAGAGCGGCGCCATCAACGCGCTGGTACGAGGCTCGGTCGGCGACTGCGAGGCCGCGCGCGCGGCGGCCGCCGCCGACCAGCTGAACCACTACTACATACACGCGAACAATAGCAACGCTCGCCCGTGCGCTAATGATGCACTTGCATATCTCGATCAGTATTTACGTAGTGCCTTAGTAGTGACGCCGACTTATTATTTCCATCAGTTCAAACTAGAGGAAATTATAAAAGCATGTCAAAACATTAAGCGTAAGAGCTCAAAGGACATAAACGACATGTCGACCCACATCCTGGACTACTTACCTCCGGTTGTAATTTCAATATTCCTTTTTCTACTTAACGAGTGTATTTCCGCCGGTGTTTACCCTGACTCATTAAAATTAATTAAAGTACAACCCATCTACAAAGGACAAGGGGAAATGCATCTTCCAAAATGTTACAGGCCCATTTCATTAATACCTATAATATCAAAGGTTTTTGAGCGTTTATTAAGTTCGAGACTGATGCAGTATTTTGTTGATAATAACCTGCTAAACAAGCAACAATACGCCTATCAGCCAGGTCGCTCCACAGTCGCCGCAGCGCGCGATGTCGTCGAGCGGGTGCTAGGCCACCTCGAGGGCGGGCGGCAGGTCGCAGCTATATTCTGCCATTTGTCGCGCGCCTTCGAAATGGTCGATCACGCGTTGCTTCTCAAAAAACTCGCGCGGTACGGTATTCAAGGTGATCTTCACAGTTCAATTGCCTCTTTTTTGTGCAACCGCAAACAGTGTACCTATGTGCTTGACAAAAAATCGAACCTTGAACCTTTAGGCAGCTGCGGTGTCCCCCAGGGATCGATTATGGGAAATAACCTGTTTTTGATTCTTGTAAATGACATCACAGCCGCATGCTTAGACTCCGAATTCGTAATGTTTGCCGACGATACAAGCATTATTGTACATGCTGAGAACTTTGAGAAACTGAGAGTAAAAGCAACTCAGACAATGCATAAAATTTCTCAATGGTTCTCAACAAACGGTATGCTCTTTGTTGTAAATAAGTAAAGCGCGTCTTTTAACAATTACTTTTATTTAAATATAAAACAAGTATAAAACAAGATTGCCGAGTCACACTTCGTTCGGTAGCGTATGCGAGAGGTCCTTATTGAAAAGTGCACGATAGCCACACAAAGCACGCATTGCTATTAAGAAAGCTTTAGTAAGTGCATCAGCGACCATGGATTCAGTGCTGACGTATTGCACGTTCACTTTTCTTGCAGCAATCTTCTCTTTGATGAAGTGGTATCGGACATCAATGTGCTTGCTGCGGGCGTGATAAGCTCCGGAACCTGAAAGACTGATTGCACTCTGATTATCACAGTGTAAGGTTAAAGGAATACCTGACAGATCATGCCAAAATTCTTCCTCAAGTTGCTTTAGCCAAAGTGCTTCTTGAATAGCTGTACTTAAGGCCATGTATTCAGCCTCGCTTGACGAAAGTGCCACAGTAGCCTGTTTTTTAGAATTCCAACTTATGCAGGCACCCTGAAAAATAAAAATATATCCTGTGCAGGATCTTCGGTCTATGGCGTCAGTGGCCCAATCTGCATCACAATAGCCAATAATATTTTTATTATCTTTCTTAAATGTAAGTTTCATGTTTATTGTTCCTCTTAAATATCTGAATATTCTTTTAACAGCAGCCCAGTGCTGGCTTGTCGGACTGTTATTGAATCTGCTCACAGAATTTACAGCAAATGTTATATCAGGACGAGTTCCTTGTGACAGGTACAACAAGCATCCCACAGCTTCCTGATATGGTACGTTTCTTATAATTGCATGTTCATTTTCGGCCTTAGTTAACTGAGTACCAGCTTCGAATGGTGTTGGTACTGGTTTACAATCATACATTCCGAATCTCTGTAATATCTTCTCTATGTAAAGTGATTGATCCAAGGATATTGTATTTGAACTGTTCCTTGTTATTTTAAAACCAATACATTGCTGAGCAGGTCCAAGATCCTTCATTTTAAATTTTTCTCCCAATTTTTGTTTAATATATTTCATACTTTCATCATTATTAAATAAACAAAGGATGTCGTCGACATATACTGCAATAAATATCATTTCTTGTTCATTTTTCATTCTGTAATATATGCAGGGATCTACAGTTGATCGTGTTAGACCAATGTCTAGGAGAGCAGCGTTCAGCTTTATATTCCATTGACGACTAGCTTGTTTCAGGCCGTACAAAGCTTTGTTGAGTCGACAAACTTTATTTGCTGTTTCATAACCTGGTGGTAGTGACATGTATATTTCCTCCTCTACTTCTCCTTGCAAAAAAGCTGATATTGCATCCATTTGATGAATTTTGAAATTGTATTTCGAGGCTAAACCAATCAAGTATCTTATTGATGAGTAACGCACAACTGGTGCGTACACTTGATGGTAGTCGACACCTTTTGTTTGTTTGAACCCTTTGATGACGAGACGGGCCTTATAGCGTGTGATGTCTCCTGCATCATTTCTCTTAGTTTTAAACACCCACTTGCAGGGAATTGATTTCTTGCCTTCAGGTAAATCCACTATAGTCCATGTGTCATTTTCAATTAATGCTTGATATTCGCTTTCCATAGCCTTTTTCCATAAATCAGAATTTTCACTGCTTAAAGCTTCTAAGTGGTCTTGAGGATCATTATCCAATAGACTCATAGCAGATTCTGAGTTTAAACATAGAAATGAATTTGGTACTAAATTCTCAGTACGTTGGCGAGGTCTCAAGTTAACATGACATATCGGAGAACTATCATCAGAAGAACTGTCAACAAGCTCTGAAGGTTCATATGTTTCATCACAGGGATCATCAAACTGGCTGGCATCATGTGTCATTGTTTCTTCAAAAATGTCTTCTTCACTGTTCTGTTCTATGTTTTCTTCTAAATCAAAAACTATTATTTTGTCTTCTTCATTTTTAGTATCATTTTTGTATGATTTTACTGCATTACTTGGTCCCGGAGGACACTCGTTTGAGGGTTTACTCATATTGCCATTTTCAGAATTTTTAATAACATATTTTTGACAAACAGTTTCCTCTAAAAATACTACATCTCTGCTCATTACTATCTGTTTTGTTTTTCTATCAACAAAGCGATACCCCTTGGTGCATTCACTGTACCCCACAAAGGTCAACTCACGTGATTTAGGGTCAAGCTTGTGACGTTTCTCCTTAGGGATATGCACCATAGCTTGGCAACCAAACACCTTCATGTGACTTAAATCAGGCTTCGAACCGGTCCATTGTTCTTGCGGAGTTACTCCATTTAGTGAGCGGCAAGGAGATCTGTTGATAATGTATGCAGATGTTGCTATACTCTCAGCCCAGAACTCGGTCTGTAATGAAGCATTAAACAACATACATTTAGCCTTTTCTATAAGGGTGCGGTTCATCCTCTCACTTAACCCATTCTGTTCTGGCGTGTATGGTGTAGTTGTCTGGTGTTTTATGCCAAATTGTTTAAGACATTTATCAAATTTATGATTCTTATACTCTGTGCCATTATCTGTTCTAAGTGTCTTTATTTTTAGGTCTAATTCATTTTCCACACTACTTTTAAATTCTAAAAATTTCTCTAATACTTCTGATTTCTGTTTGAGAAAATAGACAAATACTTTCCTAGAAAAGTCATCAATAAATGTTAGAAAGTACCTGGCACCTCCAAGCGACTGCTGCTCCATCGGGCCACATACATCAGAGTGGATGACCTCGAGCAAGTTTGATGCCCGGGTACCTTCATTTTTGAATGGCTTTCTTGTCTGCTTGGCTTCTATGCATGGATTGCATATATATTCCTTTTCTTGCTGACTCATCTTGACACCAGTTGTACAATTTTGAATCTTGTCTAGGTCATTGAAATTGAGGTGAGCCAGTCGTTGGTGCCACAGGTATTTGTCTTCAGTTGTCGCAGCCATTGCCCATCCACTTTGGTTGGTTAATAATTTGTAAGTGTTATTTACTAATTTTGCACTGGCCACTACATTTCCATTGCTGTTAATTACTGAACAGCCATATTTGTCAAATTCAACTTTATTTCCATTTTTAATCATTTTACTGACAGAAAGCAGATTTGTGGATAACTCAGGAATATACAATACATTGTTTACCTGTATATTGTCATACTGTCCTGTTGTTTCATTTGGTACTCTGATGGTTACTGTGCCACAGCTTTGTACTCGAAGTACTTTATTATTAGCAATCCTGATGGTTTGTACAGGCGGTGCTGTTTGACATTCAAGCCATTCCTCATGCATTGTCATGTGAGCGGAGGCTCCTGAGTCTATAAACCAGCTTGTGGCATCATTGACAGTTGAAGCTGAAAAAGCAGCGACAAAACCATTGTTTGCACTCTTCTGTTCCTTACTGTTATTGTTTTTAAACCAACAATTTTTCCCTAAATGGCCATAATTGTTGCAATTGAAACAACGCGGTCCTCTTGGCTTTTCTGAGGGATTTCGTTTTATTTTGTTATAATGATTTGGGTTTTTAAATTTCTTTGACTTTGCATAAAAAGCTGTAGTATTATCTGACCCTTTAACCTCCTGTAATAATTTGGTTTTAATCAGATCGGCACTAATTTTTATGCCTGAGCTCTCAATCCCCATAATCATTGGCTTATACTCGTCTGGTAATCCAGCCAACATTAAAGTACCGAGCCATTCATCACCGACGCTAAAATTTATATTTCTCAACTTGTGTGCTGCCGACATAATTTTGTTTATATAATCTTCAATGTTTGCACTTGTTTCTAGGTTTGTATTTATTAAATCTCGTAAAAGCCCAACTTTCCTGAGTAAGCCCGAGTCTTCGAACGCTTTACACAAATTGTCCCATACTTGCTTTGCTGTTGTAGCATCTTGAACATGGACATATAATTGTGAATCGATGGACAATATTATTTTAGATCTGGCTTTAACATCTTTCTTTTTATCGGCATAATCTGCCATTGTTACACATTCATACAACTCTTCATGTTGCAAATAAGCTTCCATTGCAAACTTCCAAGTAGAAAAATTGTCTCTTCCGACTAATTTTTGGATTGATAATGTGTTCATCGCCATAATTAAGCGTTTTTTATGAAAGCTGAAAAGAATTTGTTTTACGCGGAAAGTGAGGTTATAATATTTTAATTTTACTGTTTCACTTTAATTACAACTGTATTCTCACAAACTATATCAGGTAGGGACGGCCCATAACCTGTTGTAAATAAGTAAAGCGCGTCTTTTAACAATTACTTTTATTTAAATATAAAACAAGTATAAAACAAGATTGCCGAGTCACACTTCGTTCGGTAGCGTATGCGAGAGGTCCTTATTGAAAAGTGCACGATAGCCACACAAAGCACGCATTGCTATTAAGAAATTTCAGGCGCCGTACTTTGCATTCACTTCAACACTCTTAAATATCGATAAGACAAGCATTATGCATTTTCAACTTCGTAAAACTACCAGATATCAATTCAATATTTCAATTGACAATATAGACCTTCCACAAGTTGAACAAGTCAAATACCTGGGTTTTACCATAGACTCGGGCCTGACATGGTCTCCACACGTCGACGTAACGTGTGATAAGTTATCTTCGGCGTGTTTTGCCCTGTCTAGGCTGGCTCCTACACTGACAGTTGAAAATGTTAAAGCGGCATATTACGGCTACCTTCACTCCATTTTAATCCAAGGTATTGACCTCTGGGGCACATCAGCGAACCGCGATAGACCTTTTAAAATGCAAAAACGCGCTCTGCGAATTATTTCAAAGAAACCGCACGATCATCCGGCACAAGAATTATTTAAAGAACACAAAATACTCACTTTACCTTGTGTGTTCATACTTGAGGCTTGTAAGTTCGTTAGATCCAACCTGGACCAATATATGACTCGAGGGCAAAGTCACGGTAGAAACACCCGCGGACAACACCTACTGCTCGTCCCGCACCGTCGACTCGCTAAGGCTCGACGGTCACTCGGTGTCATTGGCGTTAAAATATATAACACTCTTCCAAGTGAAATAAAAGATTCTCCTAGCGATGCAATATTTATTAAAAGGCTTAAAAAAGTTCTAGTTGACCTGGCATGCTACAGTATTGAGGAATTCATTGTAAGAAAATAAGTAAAACCATACGTAGGTATAACCATCTAATATTATTAATTCGTTAATTTTATAAATTATGACACCAAATGAGATGTAATTAATGTAAATACCACAATGTTACAATTTAATTCTAATTGTATATGTAAGTAATTTAATTAATGAAATGTAATAATGTGACTTGTAAAAACATTTGCCTTTACCAATAAAGAATCTGTATCTGTATCTGTATCTAGTTCTTTAACTCCAGTTTGAACGCTATAAGAGCTGAATAAGCTCCTATACCTACAGCATGTGTGGTTCTTGGAACTTTATATGACACTAAATTTAGCCCCGCAATTTCATCTCCATGAATTTCACGACTCTTTAAAACCAATTTTCATCCCACTTTTTACAGTCACACTTCAGGAGCTAGTTTTCGCAAAATCCTTTTTAGCGCATTACTCCAAGCAACGTCCCATTAAGCAAAACGTGTGGTCCGTCTACTCGTACTTACAACCTTCAGAGGATTGAACTATGTGTTGTTTGTCTTGTCAATCATCACGGAACTGTTTATGTAATTAGGTGTTTCAATTAACAATTCCACAGTAAAGTTTCTACTTTTTTCTTACATGTCAGTCAGATTCTTTACATTTCCATTCAATCACCTTTGTATTCTATCATGGAGTGACGTATCTGCAGTTTATGCGATCGAAAGTGACTAGCTGCATGCGTTGGCAATTGAATCTGCGCTGGCATCATCAAGGTCGCACGGGCGTCTATTGCACGTAGAGAAATTTAGGAGCATAAATTGTTATAACTATCGTTCGATGACTCATTCAACCATGTGTTGCATAATTTAACCATAATTAAATTTTGAGCATCGAATCACATTGCAACATAATCATAGGTATCTCAACCCTAACAGTATTTATTCCTAGATATAAGTTATTTTAACCACAACGTGTTCAGTCTTAGGTAACTAAAACAGAATTGCTTTTTGGCAAATGCATTGTGTATTTTGACAATGAGATATTTCAGATTTTCAAGCCCATTGAACTACAAATGAATTGCTAAAGTAATTTCCGTTGCTAATTATTGTTACAACAGAAGAAACATAAAATTCAAATGCGCTAAGTATATTTACTTTATTGTTATAGTTATAACAACCGAGTGCTTTTGAGTTATTCAAAGGAGTCATAGTAACGATTATAGGTCACGTAGTTATGCTTGTACTAGAGGAAAGATAATAGGAAGGTTTATCCGGAGGAAGTTTATTCTGTCAATGTTATTGCGTCTAGTCAAATCACAAGAAATAGCTCTACTTCTACATATAATAATCTTATATTAATTATCATAATCGTTATCTCTCGTCCAATAGGGATTTAAATAGGTTGTAGGTATCTATATGTACGGAGTATAGATCTATAGGACATTCCTATATTACGACGAAAGGATTAGGGGGAAGTTTACTCGAAAAATCACATTAGATTAAAATGTAGAATTACAGACGTTTTCTAGGAAGAAAATACTGTACGCTACAAAAAAAACATTCGGTACATGTAGATGA
This sequence comes from Eudemis profundana, assembly GCA_947034925.1. Taxonomy (NCBI): domain Eukaryota; kingdom Metazoa; phylum Arthropoda; class Insecta; order Lepidoptera; family Tortricidae; genus Eudemis; species Eudemis profundana. Next base: position 19,690,928 of record OX344799.1, read on the forward strand.
AACATTATTTATACGACCCCAATATATTTTGTTGTTTATTGATAAACACAAACCATGCGTCATGTGATTTTGGATAATAATAGCAGATGATAATGATGCGGAGACGGCGAGTGGCCGGACTGGTCACCGCGGTTTAGGCTGCGCCGGCGCCGGTGACCTTGTGGCCAAATGCCGGAACACCATCTAAATGTCTTGTTTTGCGCGTCGGCTATCATTGGTACAAGTAAATTATGTTTTGAACAAAACACGGTTAACAATCGCTATCTATGTAGTTAGTTAATTATAATTTATACCTAAAACGATTATGTTTACCGACAATGCGACAGATAAAATGTAGGTACCTACCAGTGGCGTGGCGTAAAAGATATCCTAGGGTAAGCCGGTGCAGATTTGGCGTACATTTTCCTAAAGAGCTCTAGAATAAGGTGGTCAAAAGCCTGATATTAGGCAAGCCGGTAGGAATCGAGTTGTTTCGACGCCACGCCACTGGTACCTACTACCTACCATGCCATAGGCTAACTACATTATGCAGTTGTAAAATATCATAATTATTTTGCATTTATTCTGTATTTTCTATTAGGATATACTATTCTATTATACTTATAGAAATTATACATTTCTTTTTAGAATTTGGCTCATCGTCATTTATACGAAAAAACGTGTCTCAGATTAAGAGTGAAATAAAGAAGTGTGCATACAAAAACATTAACAGGGTGGAAAAATAGACAGGCTTTATTTTTTGAACTAGAAACCATAGTACTTAAAAGTACCTAAAGCGATTCTATATTTTTACATTTATATATTTATACGATATACTTCTCTATATTCGACGACCGCTTTAGCTTAGTTGGTAGTGACCCTGCCTATGAAGCAAGAGGTCCTGGGTTCGAATCCCGGTAAGGGCATTTATTTGTGTGATGAGCACGAATATTTGTTCCTGAGTCATGGATGTTTTCTATGTATTTAAGTATTTGTATGTATGCATCTATTAAATATATCGTCGTCTAGTATCCATAACACAAGCCTTATTGAGCTTACTATGGGGCTAGTTCGATTTGTGTAAGATTGTCCCCTAATAATATAAAAAATACCTACATTAACATAATTATCATGCTATCTTTGTACAGATTGTCATCCTACCGAAAGATTGGTGTAGGATATTACTGTGAAAATATTTAAACTTATAATATTGCTATATCAACTCACTGACCATATCTGTCAAGAGTGGAGTAGGTACATATACTTACTAGTAAAATACATACACTTGCACATAACGCAACTGACACTGCTCCATTTTCTGCTATGTTATCTATATCAGTTACGATATTGTCCTCGTATGTACCTATGACTCGTATGTATGTATATAAATGGAGAACAAATTGCTTAACTGTAAAACTACAATTATCTGATTGTATGATACTTGTTTAGATTTATTCATTCATTGGTTCACTTATTTAATGCAGGTAGGTAGGTACTTGACTTAAGTCTAAGAGTACGATCTTGTTAGGGGTTTGCAATTACAAATATAGCTTACAATAAATAAATAAATATTAGGGGACAATCTTAGACAAATCGAACTAGCCCCATAGTAAGCTCAATAAGGCTTACAAAGACAATACAAAGTAGAGAGTAATATTTCTCCTAATACGAGATACGTATGGCACACATAACTTAAAATCAAAAACTCTATTTAGATATTGTTTATTTGGTTAATTATATAGTCATGTAGCAATACTAACACCAAAAGGTCGTGCTCTTCCAGCTTAAGATCTAGAAGTTAGGAATACTTAATGTAAAATTTGTTATAATGAAAATGTACATTCATCCCCTTCAGGGGTCGAAAGTTTATTGGGATATTTCCTCCTATACACGGTCTTTAATTGATTAATGGTTTAAGACTCATATGTCCTTACACCTAAGCTATCTTAATGAGACATAGAATACCTTATCGAGTTAGCTTTAGGTACTTGGTTCTTATGTAATGAAATGATAATTATGAGCCCTAAGGTAAGGCCTATGTCTGAAGGCCACAACCTTCTCCAACCGCTTTAGTATTAGTATGTACTTAGGTATTTATTGACTCTAGAGCTGTCAAGTTAGGCCTGGTAGGTCGAGGATATTATACAACCGGATCTTATAATGACTCTAGCTTTGACACTTTTAAATTAGCCTAATGATATCTGGATATCATTGGGCTAAATTCAAGGGAACTTTTACAAAATCAGGGCTTCAAGAGATGCGCGAAAATCTTTGTGACGGTGTACATTCCATAGATCTACGCAACAGTAACAGGTAACAATTTGTTTGTCAAGACTGTTTTGAAGTTTATTAGATTAGTCGCAATAAACATACAGGAAAATTATGTATTAAACTATTGTAATTTATAATCCTTGGCATACATGCCAAGCATGCAGTCCTATTTGCTAATGTTCTCATTACCCGGTACCGGTACTGATTGTTTTTGTCTAGACTGTTGTTGTCATCGACATTCTGGGTTTTGAATAATTGCCTTTTAGTAATTACCAGTACCTCTACCTTAAAACAAAAAATATTAAGCAGGATCATAGGCAGCAAATATCGTTTTACTCCAGCGTGAACAAAGCGAACGATATATTGGCAAAGGGAATACCTACGATCAAGGACTCATACACAAACGTATTATCTTAAATGTGGGTATGGGGTTTCGTCTTTGGAGTCACCGGCTAATATGATTTTAGTTACAGTTAGTTATCGATTGAGTTAATAAATATTAGAGCGGTCTTACCTTCCCAAATTGCAATTCGAAATTCACGAACGATGCGCGCACGCAGTGGTGCGCCGCGGACTAGACTGTGCGAACCGCACCAACGCTGGGACTTTAAAAGGCCTTTACTCAGAACTACAAACACTTCTAACGCTTATCGATAAACGATATCCGTCGCTGACTCCCTAAGCATTCTACATACAAGCGTCAAACAAAGACAGCGATGTATAACGAAGCTATGTTACGCATCAAAATTGGTACTTATGATCAGGGGCGTATTTTGAAATTTGGCGCCCCGGGCCAATATATGTTTCGCCGCCCCAGACCCAGAAGTCAAGGAAAAAAAATATTTAAATAAAAAAAATACAAGATTTTTAATAACGTCTACTTATTTTTTTGCGGTGTACTAATTTATTTACAAAGCCATTAATGATGATTTCATTACAATCCAGTAACTTTATGCATGAGCTTGGGACAAATCCGGTAGTTCAAATTTTTTGCAGAATTATAATAAGCCAAGTTTGTACAGTATGTACCTAGTTATAATAGCATTATTTTTTCTTCCTACAAAAGGTACATCGCGCTCTTGAATGTGTGCGCGCCGTGCACGAACGCACTACAAGCAAAGAAATAAGAATGCTCCAGTATGGATCGCACTCACACAGACGAGCTATCGTGCGTTTTTGTGAATACGTGTCGCGCGCTCCTAAACGACCGAAGTTGGACTACTTGTTCGTCTTTATACTTTGCCTCGAGAGCGGAACTTAACTTTGTCAAAAATCGAAAAAACCGTAAAAAATTGGGTAGGTCTAGTTTTTGGTAGAACCTTTTCAGGACGTTTTAAAGTAGACTAAATTTACAATACCCATGAGACTAGAATTGTTTTCCTTTAGAGAAGCCTTTCAAAGTTTATAATTTTTTCGAACTTCGCAATTTTTTGCAATATTCTGTCGTTCTGAATGAATTTTAACCCTGATTCTTCGTAAACCCTGTTATACTATCGAAGCCTTGTACGTTATGGGATGATAACAAAGAAAATGAGAAGTGTGAACGATGATGTTTAATGACAAGCTAAGCTACGAATAAAAAAAAAAAAGGTAAGGACAAAAAAGTTAATAGGTTTATTAGTTAGTAAATTGAGTTATTCAAAATCAATAAATTTAGTTGTTTTAGCTTTAGCTTGGAAGGGCAGCACCGATCGTAGTGAGGATGATCAGCAAGTCAATGTCCTCACCAAAATTGCGAAGTTCGAAAAAATATGAATTTTGAAAAGCTTTATCTCGGAAACTATTGGGTCTACGGAGATAATCTTATTACTTCATATTGTAGAAAACTTAGTGTACTGTAAAAAAGGCCTGAGAAGGCACTATCAAAAATTAGTCCTTTAGGGTTATAATCGCCAAATTCTGAAAACCTAAATTTTCGCGGTTTTTTCGATTTTTAACAAAGTTGCGTTTGGCGCTCGAGGTCACAAACTTAGATTATTCATTCAACATCATAAACAAGTCTGCAAAAAATCAGAACTGGGTAGTTCTCTGCGACTAAACAGTCGCACCAATAACATCATTACCATCGCCACATTATGGATGAGCTCCCTATAAACTATGGAGTCGTTTTCGGTTATCTTGTAGAAGTCGCGTGCCTCTGCTATTTTTATCATAATGATCCTGATTGCTTTTATAAAACGGCCAATAATAGTGGCGATGGTAATGAAACAAGCAAAACGGTATAAAATCGCAGAGAACTACCCAACTACTGGATTTTCGCAAAGTACCCCATACTTTCAGGTGACAAGGTTACTGGATAATTGCGTTGTTTTGAAAATAGGCTTCAATATTGAGAAACCGCCCTTTCTTCACTCTGCGCCCCGCCCGCGCCCTTATTCGGAGCATGTACTTATTGTACTTACCAGGCCATATGTTTGTAATAACAGACGCGCTCCGTATTGACGAAAATTAACTTACGACCGTATTTTCGATAAAATAAAAGAATGGCGCCAAAACCACAACAAAAGGCTATCGGCCCGGGGCGGCTTTGCCGCCCCTGGCCGATTGGCGCCCCTACCCGATCGGCGCCCCGGGCCATGGCCCGGATGGCCCTAGGGTAAATACGCCCCTGCTTATGATGCACATTACTATTCCCTGTGCTTGCAAATTTCTGGAGCAAACCGAAGCCGCGTTGTGTAAGGAAACTACTGACTTCGTTACAGATTAAATAAATATCAGTGCAAAAAAGTTTTTAGGTACGTATAGTTAATATCTACATATGTATAATAATATGTAATATTAAAATGGTAAACATTTTGTGTAGGTAGGCGAATACAAAAAACATTCACCCATCTTCAATGTAAAGTCATTCATTGGCAATAGAGGTGACAAGGTATTGGGCATTAGCGCGCCAAACACAAACGTTTAGGTACTTCACATCATGAGCCTGGTCAACAATGATAACTGCCTTGTAAAATACCTGAGTCAAAAGGCATATATAATAGTACATTACTACAGAGGCCGGGAAGTGAGGGGTTCCCGGCCGAGTACATATAGATGGCCGAGCGAACGCGAGCCCAGATAGTTACGAGGCTGGCAACCCCATTTCACGCCGAGGTATGTATAGTGCTTTTCTCAAATATGCAATTTATTTATTTATCGTATGGCATAGTAATGTCACTGGATTTAATATAAAACTATTAGGATTCAGAGCTAAAAAGTTGCCCGTTTCAGGTAGGCCACTGCATTGTCGGTAAGATTTATGAGATCTTCTATGTGGCTTGTGTATTTTGTAATGGGGCACTCCAGAACCACATGCTCAATGGTCTGATCTGGATGTCCGCAGTCACAAGTAGGAGACGCACTCCACCCCCATTTATGCCAGTCATGGGCGCAGTTTCCAATCCCTGTTCTCAGGCGGTTGAGGGCGGTCCAGGGCCGGCGAGGATGCTTAAAGCCAGGAGGCGGTTTTGTGGGATCGAATGAGAAGAACGGGTTAGTGGTGTCCTTGCGAGATTCCCATTCCTGAAGCCATTTCTCCTCCAGGCTCCAAGAGGTATCCTGTTTAGCTGTTTAGGCATTAGTAGAGCAGGAGGGTTCCTGGATTTTAACCTTTTGAGCCCGAAGTCAGCAAGGTCTTCGTGAATAGGTAAGCTGTGTTTTTCTGGTTTGAGGATAGCGATTACTTTAAAGCGTTTGAGCGTGGTTGGCACCTGGCCTGAGTCGATTATGGCGCTGTAGAAGCTCGCTAGCCAAGCGCGCACCCTAGGCCCACTATGGATAAGGAACTCGGGAAAGATTCCGTCATCTCCGCAAGCTTCGTCTGTGGCGATATGGCTCAGTGACTTGGTAATTTCGTCTACAGTGGCAAATCTGCTGTAGTTATAGTTGGAGGCGCCACGAGATTAAAGTGCTGAGAGTTCTTTGTGGATTTTCCTAGAATAGAGTATATGGGGACCTCCCCATCCTTCCTTCAACGGCACCTGCCGTTGACAGCTTGATGATTCTATCAGCAACAGAGTTGGGACTTATTTTGGGTTTCGGTCTTTTTGTGGTAGAGCTATCCGTTAGTTTCCTTACCAAATGCCACGCTTTTTTGCTTGAATGAGTGAAGTTCATCTTTTCTACGGTTTTCTCCCATTTCTCTCTTCGGGCACCGTCAAGAGACTTAATGATTTCGTGGGCTGTGATACGGTTTCCAGTTAGTTGAAATTCTTGCCAGAGTGCTTCGGTCTCGGCATTCCAGCATGGCACATATGTCCGGCGAAAACCACGCGGTATGTATTCCTTGGCAACTGCTAGAATAAGTTTCCGAAAGCGTTCATAGCTCTGTGAAACAGCTGGAATCCATCTGATGTCATTGTCCAGTTTCTTCTTAAAGTCTTCCCAACGGGCCTTCTGGACGTTCCACCGGGGCACCGGGTAAGATGGTACAATCGGAACTTTGAGTCCGATGTCGAGCACGGTTGGTCGGTGTTGACTGTGCGGGAATTCTCCGAGGACAGTTCTTTGTATTGCCGGTGGGTTGTCTTCAGCATCTTTTGTTGTGAAGATCAAATCAGGGTTGTATTCTTTTCCCCACCGCGCAGACTTGAAGGTTCCTCTACTCTTGCTTTCAAACACGAGGAAGGTATTAGTGCTATCAGCCCATTCCATTACTTTCTCACCATTGCTGTCGATCTCCCCAGCTTGTGTGCGTTGACTCCCGTTATGTTGAATTCCCATTATGTTGAAATCCCATTAGGTTGAATTCTCATTATGTTGAATTCCCACTATGTTGAATTCCTATAATAGCCTAGCCTAGCCGGTTATTGCGCACAGTACCTAACGCACATAACAGCTCCACAGTTTCAGGACTAAGGGCGCGGACCCATGTCCACGGCACGGCGCCCGCGATTGACAGTTGTCTAACGCTCATACATTTGACAGGCACAGCCACCTGTGACAGGATCTGCGCTGTCATGTCAGGGTTGTCGCAATATCAGAAAAAACCGGTCAAGTGCGAGCTGGACTCGCGCACCGAGGGTTCCGTACAAACTCATAAGTATTACATGAATAGTTCAAGAAAAACTGTATGGCGATTAGTTTAGTAGGTGCAAATAACTATGTGTTAAGATTTTTGCTCTCAAAAACGGTGCAAGTTAGGAAAACCGTCATATTTTTCCTGTAATATTTAGGACGACATTAATAATTGGTAATTATTACAGAATTTTCTGTTCAGTAACTTCGAAGATAATAGGGGGAATGGTATTTTTTTGTTACGTTTACGCCATTAATCAAAAACTACAAATTAAAAAAAAAACAAAAACGGTGTTTTAATCTAAAAATCAAGTCCTTTCATTTGATACCCCACTCGATATGGTTCACTAGTAGAGTGATGAGGTCGCAAAATGACCACATCGCTCTTAGTCCACATCTCATAATGTCCGAGTCACAAAATTACCACATCGCTCCTAGTCAACATGTCAAAATGTCAGAATCGTAAATTGCCTGCATCTTGTCTAGTCCGTATCTCAATGTCCAAGTTGTAAAATGACCTTGGTGTGCAATAAAGTATGATTGTATTGTACTCTTGCACTTAGTATGTACTCAAAGCCAAAACATTTTGCTATAAGTTTTTTTTTTACTTATCTGTCGATGTTCGCTCGAAACTGAAAAGTTTTTCTTATATTCAATGTTTCTTATCAACGAACAATTGTTTTGAACAAAAATCGTACCAAAGATTTATTTGTATCCCATCAAAAATATTACATGTCGCGTCCATTAACGCGTCGCGCGGGCTTTTCAAATATTCTCGCCTAGTGTACGGCATGGCAAATGCTCCTGGTATTTTCCAGAGGACGATGGAGACGTTATTGGCTGGTATTGAGGTGTATCGTGTTGGATAGATGGTGTATGCATCACTGGCAGTACCAGAGATCAACATATGTCTAGACTACATGAAGTACTGCGCAGGTTACGTGACGCTGGCCTCCGTTTAAAAAAAGATAAATGCGAATTTTCGAAAACATTAGGTATTCCGATTTTAGGTATTTTGAACGTAGGTTATTTAACGTTAGTTTTTTTTAATTTTAGACATTCTGATACGTACCCTTAAATATGTTTAAAATTTGGAGCTTGTAGGTCTGCTAGAAGTACCTTAGAATTATAATGATCATCAGTCAGTGAATCAGTGAGTCAGTGACAAAACTAAGGAACTTTGACATGCAATAGTTCTTAAACTACACTTTCAAATTGAATGATATTGAGAATATAAGACTTATTGTGCCCTATATATCCCTGAAATTTCAGGGTTCTAGCTTAAGCCAGTACAAAATTACGGGAGGCTGAAAATGGCCTGAATGGCTTCGAGAAAAGGATAGTACGGCCGTGCCTATGTTTTGCTCGCCTTGGCGGGGGCACTGCCGTGCCCCCAGATTACTTACCCGGATGGTCCTACCACCACACAACTTTCGGGGAATCCCACTTAATGGGAATCCAACTTTCGGGGAATCCAACTTAATGGGAATCCAACTTTCGGGGAATCCAACTTAATGGGAATCCAACTTTCGGGGAATCCAACTTAATGGGAATTCAACTTTCGGGGAATTCAACTTAATGGGAATTCAACTTGATGGTCCGGAAGGCTTGTGTGGTGGCTATTAAAATCCCCTATGTAAAGCGCTGGGTGGGCAAGCCTAGGAAGAACCGGATCTGGCCACTTGCTGTTTGGTGGTTTGTAAACGTTACATATCTGCAGTCCACCAATCTGGATGATAGTGGTGGCAATGTTATCTAAGATTAGGGAGCACATTGGTGCGATAGATTGGCGGACGTATACAGCAATACCATACTGGCCGTGATACGTAGCCCCGACCATGCTGTAGTTCTGGATTACCCCTCTACGTTGCAGCTGGGTAGCATCCTAAGTGTGAGTTTCCTGAATGACGGCGACGTCAATATTGTGTTCTAGTAATATTTTTTCCATGCATTCTGCCTTACCAAGGCTGATCCCTTCGATATGCGTGTTCCTTCCTGGCCGGAGCACCTAGCCGAACGAGGTTGTTGTTATTGTGAAAAAAATGTACTCTTTATGTACCTTTATGTACCACATTAGAAATTAATTGTACCTCGGCAGTTTTTAAATTATAGGTCAAGAAAAGTGCCCGGCTATGGAGTGTACTTTCCAGCCGACCACTCGTAGATCTACTAATATACGCAATTTTGAGCTGTAATTCGAATTGCAAATAAATGTACCTATTATGTACCCATGAGAAAAACCTAATTCTTTTAAAAAAAAATGCTCCTATGAATGATTTTTACATACACCGAACATTTTGAGTTGAAGCGCCTGTGAAAAAGAAATAGCAACGTTTTACATTGCGAGTGGGCAAGCTCATCGCGCGACAAAGCCAAAACACAATTGATTGTGCTAAATCAGGTTAGAAACCATTCATAGGAATTTTTTTTTAATGAATTAGGTTTTTTTCATGGGTACATAATTGGTACATTTATTTGCAATTCGAATTACAGCTCAAAATGGCGTATATTAGTAGATCTACGAGTGGTCGGCTGAAAAGTACACTCCACAGCCGGACACTTTTCTTGACCTATAATTTAAAAACTGCCGAGGTACAATTAATTTCTAATGTGGTATATAAAGGTGAGTGAGTACATTTTTTTCACATTAACAACAACCTCGTTTGGCTTGGTGGTCCGGCCAGGTAGGAACACGCCTTCGATATTCAAGGAGCAGACATTGTCTTTTGGCTCTGGGGAGCGCTAGTTGTGGCATTATTTCTCGACATCTTTTTTTCTAAATATGGCAGAATACGAGCATGAAATCCAGTGTTGATGGCTGCGATGTACAGAAGGGACGGTGCAGCTGCCAAGTTGTTACTCTTTTAGCACCACCCGGGGATCACGTGTAGGGCTATCTAAGGTAGTTCCTACGGACGCAGAGTAACATCGACCCCCAATAAAATTACATCTTATAATTTACGAAGTAGCTATAAAAAGAAAACTATATTTTTTTGTACCTTTTCCCGAGAACTGAGAGTTATTTATTCAACAACACCCTCTAACGGTAACGCGATGTACTATTACGGTGGGTTACATTCTATCTATGTACAAATAAACGCAAAGAAAATGCATGTTCTATAGTTCTACTACTCGACGCTAGATGTCAGTCTAACAGCGTTGGCCAAATTCATAATAGTAACTATATTCACTTATACTCGTATTACTGTACTACTTAATTATTGTTCTAATTAACAAAAGGTCGTTATTTTGATCTTTGGGGTAATAATTTCTGTCAATGCCAGTGAATTATGTGTCTGGTAGAATAGTGAAACTAACCCGCTGCTAACCACGGTTCGCATATCAATATAGGTACCTAAAGTTCCGTGACCTGAGCCCCTGTAAATAGCGGGAAATTAGAAACAAACTTTAGGGAACGTAAAGGTGCACTAGAAAGTATGAAAGTTTGTATGAAAAAGTCGTAAATGCACGTGTGATGGAAGTCACGGGGAAGCACCTAGTTTTATTATACGAACAAAAGAGAGATAAAAGTAGTAAATTTGTTATTATTACAATGGATTGTTAAACCATACGATACCGGAACCGAAGCCGCGGGATGACTGCTCGATGATGCATCGCGGACCGCAACGACATGAACTATCCGCCTTTGTTCAACAGACAAAGCCACAAGTACCGGTATCCGTATTTAAACATATTACCTATAGCTATACAAATAATTATATTCTCGGCATTTTCATTTGTTTCACAACGCATGCCAAAATACTAAACTGACACCACAGAAGGAAAAAGTGTATGTACCTCGCGTGCTAAAAAGAAGTGGCAACGACCTAATTTGCATGCCGCTAACTTAAGTTACCGTCAATATTATTATCAGATTTGAAAATATGATAATAATAATTATTCAAATACAGAAGGCGGTACTTCTGGACACGGCGCGCATCGTCAGGAGGTTCCTCTCTCTGCAGCCCTAACCACCGGTAGCTTGGACCCCGCCCCGCTGCCATTAGTGTGGACATTGTTTTACATTTTCGTAGTAAAACGTAAGCAATAGTTTTGGTGCTTTTCCGAAGTGCTTTATGAACTGGAACTATTTTTACCCGACTGCGGTGAAGCCCAAAGGAGGGTTATGTGTTTGACCTGTATGTATGTATGTCCGTTCCTGTGTCCGCTCGTAACTACTCAACGGCACATCCGATTTTGATAAATGATACATCATTAGATTCGTCTTGATGGTGCGAGTGTCACTGGGTATGAAGTTCGTTAAAATAAACAAAATGGCGGATTTTATGCGGTCGGGTTTTTTTTAGTAAAAATGTGGTTATTGATGTACTTATTAAATAAACAAAATCGCGCTCTATGATTATAGAGCGCGATTTAGTTTTTCGATTTATTAAGGTTTTACGAAATATTAAGACGATCAAAAACCCTTTTATAAAAGGTAAAGTACAATAATAAAAGTTAAGTTTTGATAAATTTATAGACTCCACCTTTTTGGGCTCTACCATACGTTGTTAATAAATGAGGTACCTGGCAGTGACACGTTTCCAAATTCATGTGAAACCTTTTAATTGCTCAACTTTGCTATGACCACAGAATAAGTATTAGTGCTACACAAAGAAACTTCTCTCTCTCAAACTGTCGTTCGGGTCCGACCACCGGACGGAACTCACGGCATCCGACCGTCTCTCTATCGCATAACGCGTGATCGCTGGCTAAAACCACCCACAGGTGGCCTCAAGGCCACGCGGCGCGATCGCAGAGTGAGTCGCTCCTGCTATAACGTTGTCTACCTATCTACCCACTAACAAGCATGCAACCCAAGCAAACATGAAAAAGAACGAAAAGTGCATCCATATAGGCAACTGATACAACCTCTAAGTCTAAACTTTAGAGTCTAAAATAAAAGGTTGCGATACAAATGTCAGTGCTAACTGGAAGATAACGAAATCCATTCAATTTTAATTGAGTTGACGAAAACTCATCGATAAAACCAGCCGCAGTGTTACGTTGTATGCGATTAAGGCTTGATAACCGCACTGACACGTCTGTCTGCCTGCCTATATCTAGCGCTACCCCAGTCAATAGCGAGTCGCTATTAGCGACTGCTTAAATAAAAGAAAATCACTCGTTTCCGATAGTTATTGTTTAATGGAGTATGATAATGTAGGTATCATATTTGTTTCTATAGAGTAAAATAATAGACTCCTAAATGATTGCCTAAAAATTAGTGCTTAGCTTAACCTGTTGATGACTTCGAATTAATTGTTTATTCCTCAAATATTGAAAAATCCGTAATGTTATTTATCAGAAACATGTCCTGTCCTAATCCTGACAAAATATAATTAATTATTAAAACAAAACGGGGTTTAAACCGTTACGACACATTCTAAACATTGACATATAAATTATGTATATTCCGTGATTAAGTCCGGTTTTGTTACAGTAATGAGTGACTGTAAAAGCTTAAATCTAGAAAATATAATCGACCTCCCTAGGCTCACGATTAATACATATAGTACTACCAAATTCGAAATAAGTTTTGAACATTTATCTGAAGATTAGTTCAATTAAAAAATAACTGGCCAAGAGCATGTCGGACCATGCTCAGTGTAGGGTTCCATAGCCGTAACTGTAAGGAAAATAAAAAATACGATGTAAAAAAAGTACAACAACAAAAGAGCGTATCTTCATAGCAATTACGTCCTTTTGTTGAGAAGCGCAGTTTATCGGCAATGACTCAAAAACGGCTAATCCGATCTTGTTGAAAATAATTTTCGTTGAAAGTATTAATTAAGCGTTATCTTTGTAATTTTTTTTATATTTTTCGTATACACGGTTTAGAAGTTAGCGGGGGGGGGACACAATTTTCACAACTTTCGGAGCGATTATATCCAAAGCTATTCATTTAATCAAAAACATTACTTAAGAACCTTAACATGTTTTTGAAAGAGCTGTAGAACTATGTACCACACGTTGATATTTTCTGAAAATTTTTTTTTTTAGCTTCTGTTTCATGTATGGAGTGCCCCCCATAAAAATATTTATTTTAATTATTTAACTACCAAACTAAGTAGCGGCTCGTACAAGAAACCTATATTCCAAATTTCATCAATATCCATCGTGCCGTTTTTGAGTAAAATGCCTGTGACATACGGACAGACGGACAGACGGACGGACGGACATGACGAAACTATAAGGGTTCCGTTTTTGCCATTTTGGCTACGGAACCCTAAAAAGTGTACTGTGCCTGTTGTCTAGGATAAAAACAAAGAAAATGGATACATTATAGTAAGTTACATATATATTATCTATAAACTGTACCTAATGGTTATTTGCTCCCTTATCTATTATTGTTAAAAATGTATTTTGGAATAATGTTAACCTTAAAACATAAAAGCAAAGGCTGAGGTCAACTTCTAGGTTGATCGGACTACGTCTACTTAACAACAATCAACAGCGGAGAAATGGCAGCCGTAGCGCGCCGGCGGCCCAGTCTCGGCCCAACTGCAACCCGCGGCGCTCGCCCTCGCTGCAGGAGAAAGCATGAACAAACTCTAACAACACAACAGTGACAGAGTTACGAAGGGACAATAGTCACAATAGTGACCGACGGTGACAGACTTAAGCTCAAGTAGAACGGAATAGTGAGTGCAACCAGCAACCATGCCGGAGGGAATGGAGCCCGTCTCGAGAGTCATCTACCGTGAAGTCACGCCGGAGCGTAAGTTTTGTTTTTCTTTTTTTTTAATCAATAGGAATTATTGTATTTACTACCATGAATGCCAGAATTAGATGAACTAGTTTAACAGATAAAAATAAACCTTATGAGACGAAAACTTTAATAGTCATAGTTAAGTATCGACGAAATTTTTTCGACGTAACTTTGCCCCATACTTTGAGTGAGCTACTTATTTTGAAAACCTAAGTTCACGTGTCCATAGAATATTTGTTTATAATATTGATAAATTACAGTACAAGTTGAATTGTGGCAACATTTTAGTAAGTAATAGTATGTAGGTATGTTGAACTATGTAGTTCGCCCAAAAAATTGCGTTCAATATGGGATATGGGTAATAAAAGTTATTTGGCGTTTCATCAATTTATCACAGCTTTGTTAACTACTTCTCATTCACTATTATATAGTTAACCACCTACCAAAAATATAAATAACATGCAGTTGAAGTTGAAAAGAAAAACAGTAGACATAGACAATAACTAAATACGAGCCTTAAAATTTGTTTTGTTCCGCTATTATTTTGTTAATATCGTCATTATAATAATAGCTAATTTTCTTGCTTAACGAAAAATGTGATTTCTCTCGTAACAGAAATGTTTGCTCAGAGCTTCGTGAGAAACTTCAGTAAGTAAACTTTCGCCGCAATAAAGCTCTCTCCAGGTTTATATGTGACGTTCCCAAGCAAAAGGCATCACTTTGCCACTTGCTATAAAGACACGAGGGCTACCAATATCAATGCTTTTAGATCCTGGTATTGTCCATACAAAAGCTACCTGTATTCGAAGCCAAAAAAAACAGAAATAATAAATAGATAGATTATAGATTTATTTATTTCTGATTGAAAATGACTAAATGTTTTATTATCTAAAATTCACAAAAAGATCGTAAAAATAAAATGGGAATAATTAATTACATAATAAATTACAAACACATGTTTCTTGCTGGATAATTGGGTAGGTCAAGTATTTCAAAGATGTGTAGTTTATATATATTTTCTATAGACCTCGTCATTAAGTTCCAGAAAATATCGCTACTGCATTTTTATTCCCTGTAATCTTTCCAAAATATTGTATTAAATTTTCGATTAAAAAGGGACGCCAGGCTGGCAAAATTAGTGCCTAAGTTCGTAATAAACATCAAACAATAGGGAATATGCATGATATTTTTTATTTACTTTAATTTCTATAAGAAACATTCATCTCATTTGTATAAGAAACAGGAGGGAAATAGTACATTACATAACTAGGGTGGTAATACAAAGAAAGGCCGAGATCGCAGAAGTTTGCGGCCCGAGCTGAAAGCGAGGGACGTAAATATGCGATCAAGGGCTTTCTTTATTACCTCCCGTGTTGTGTACATTATATTATGTCTACACGCGCAGCGTGCGGAAAAAGTGACTTTATGGCCAGGTGTGGCATACAAATTATTTTCGTGTAACTATAAACATAACTAAGATATAAGACGACACAGATTTATTTCTATCTCTTTCTAGCAAAACCAAATATAGTATGTAGATTCTATGACGGTCGTGTACTATACAAGAATACAACTTTTATTGGTAAAAAAATATGACGTCGTAGTCCATATCGGATCTCTCTGTCTAATCGCTGTCTCATTACTGCTTTAAAATGTTTATATCCTCCGTATTTCTCTGTCGATTTTAATTTTATTTTGACTTCATCTCATCTTTTTTAAGATAATTTTATGATTTGTTAAGAAATGTGTTAAAAAAATTCATGCATATTCCCTATTGTCTATGCGAGGCCTGGGTGGGCTGTCAGATGTCAATTGTAACAAAACAAAATGTAAATAAATATCGTGAATATCAATATAAGAGAAGTTTGATAGGTATTTAAGTATACAGTTCTCGCAAACTTTATGCTAATGACGAGTACGTAGATCAATGCTTTAACACCTCTTAATTTTAGCAATATTGAGCTTATCGATCGTCTGAAAATATTCAAGGATCATAGCCATCTCACAAATCCTAGTCTCCGCGCACGAACTCATTTTGATCTATTAGTTATTTTGACATCAAGGGTGAAGCTCTAGAATTCTTGCAATTCTATCTACTTTTTTCTTCAATCCAAAGGCCAGCATCATCTAATAACAGCGAACACACAAATACCTAAACAGAATCATTGATTTTTTTGGTTGTCGCAAGTGACACTTGTCAGTCGACACACCACAGACCTCAACAGTTACCTATTTTGCTAAGACGGACGTACACACTCGACATTTTGGCGTCCTTAATTCATCGGGAATTTAACAAAAATATTTTTCTCAAACATGGCATGAAATGTTGACATTACGTGCCTAAAAATAGGCCACAAAGTACCTCGTTTCCTATGCGGCTTGACACTTGGCACGGAATGGAATTTCAGCCGGCAATGTATTTTTTTTTAATTTCCATTCCACATTTATTTGGGCCCCAGCATCACGGCGTTCAGCCATTAAAAAAACAAAAAACGATTTTTGCTATATTTGCAGTTTTATTTATTTAAAATTGACATGAACATAACAAATAACACATTATAAACAATTTCCAATTATTATAAATTGCAAACTAAACCACAAGAATACACATTTAAAATATTTCATCTAAATATTCGCGGTAAAAATGTGAACTGAAACAGCTTATTTTGGCCGAAGTTGCATTGTCTATGGATATAATGTCACTAATGTCACTTTCTGACAGCCAGTTTGTGTTATAAAATATTAAGTAAGGTTATTATAGTAAGTTTATTTATTTCATTGCATGTTTGAGAAAAGCAATATACATACCTCTGCGGGAAATGGGGTTGCCGGCCTCGTAACTATCTGGCCTCGCTTCGCTCGGCCAGCTATATGTACTCGGCCGGCAATTCCTTACTTCCCGGCCTCTGCAGTAATGTAGTATTACAAAAATTACAGGGAATAAAAATGCAATAGCGGTATTTTTTAGTTCATTACGTCGGGAACTATCGAAAAAAAATATAAATTACACATCTTTGAAAAACTTCACTTAGCCAATTGTAGGCATATACATACCATCTAGTACTAGACCTTTAAAATAAAAACATAATTAATGATAATATGTACCCATGCTGAACACAACTATTGTATTGACCACAGGAAAGGCGTTCGTTTTCTAAAACGTGGTCACACCTGGGATCGACATATATTTAGAACCACTGACTTAATTCACTTTAGTGCATGCATACCATATTCTATTTTAAAGCGCAATTTTATTCAAATAACCAACAGATGACTTAATACAATGATTGGAAGGAAGTGGGCAATTGATCGCAATTTTTCATAATTCGTTATTGTATCGACGTTCACACAATTGAAAACAATGGTTATTCATTTCGTTCACTAGAGGTAGTAATCTAACTCATTGCCCGTATATTGACACATTCCTAAGTATCGGTACCTATTCAGAGCTATTTAGGTTCTAATTTGTTTGTCTTTCCGTTCCTGATAGTTACAGATAATGGGAGTTTCATAATGGACAAAACTGCATCGAGAACGCTCTAAGCTGATACCTATATATTCAACTCGTATCCACCCACTACTGGGCGTAGGCCTCTTCTTTATTACGCTAATCCCCTCTACCTATATCTGATATATGTACATCCCAAAAAATGGGTAGAATTTATTTCAACTTCCGAATTTGTTTGTTTCATAAGAAAATTAGTTTTCATTTGTATTTATGCCTTAAATAGTCTTGTTGGTTGTTTGTTACCTATGTTTAGTTTTGATATCCCTACGAGATTTAATTTTCTATAATATGTCCTGGCCCTGAGTGGACCCTGAGTCATAAATATTGTGCAACCGTGTCTGAACATAACGCATAACGCATTGTATATTTTCGTGCGTTAACCTGTTAATTAATGTAAATACCGTACACATTGACCCCTTCGCGAAGGGTTAAAGGGATGACACTGCATCGAAAGTGATATTGACGTGATACGCTCCCACGTCACCGTCGCACGCCCCCAAATTTGTTGCTCAGTATGGCAGTTCAATTATTTGCTAGCTAAATTTATTTCACTAAAGCGAAAAAATTCAATAAATATTAACTTTCTGAAAAACAATTCCGGCTTCATAATAACATGGCCTGGTAAAGTCCATTATTTATTCATGATTAGCGCAAGTGTTTACTGTTTACCATAGTGATGTCCGATTTAGATAAGTAGAATTTATTAGATAGCAAAAGCAAAAATTTATTAGATAGCAAAAGATTTCGATCAAACTCATTTTCACATTTTTACTCATATCTGACCGTGATTGTCTTGCTCAGATTAATAAATGAGTAAGTGCGATGATTCAGCTGCCCTTGTGATGAATTTTCCTCAAATTATCAAGACTTCGTAAGAAGAAACAATGTCGTAAATTTTTCTGACATTAATTTACAAGTCACGTGAAATAAAACAACTTCTTAATACGTAACATAGCCATTTATACGAAATGCATAAAATGATGTTATTTCCAGGCCTAGTTGAGGGCGTCGCTCGAATCGCCAGTTGAATAATTTATGTGCCGCATGTAGGTTATCAAAGTATGAATCGATTGTGATAAAATAGTAGGCAGTTTGTTTTAGATCACATAATGGGACTTTCTTACGGTCATATTCAGGCTCTATATAATATTATTGAACCTAATGAATATCGACAGTGGAAATTTCAAATGTCGTAAGTCGTAAGGGACAAAGGTCTACTTTTCAGGAAAGCCAAAAAACAAAATTCCATTAAAAAAAACGTAACTTGGTAAATTTTTGACCGACTGGGATGATTCTTAGATTTATACTTTTCAAATAACTTCATCTATACCGGACTAATTATTGGAAATCCCAAAACTCAATAGTTTAGGAAATAGTGTCCCTTACGCCAGTACATTTCAGAAGAAAATGTGCGTTACGACTGTGAAAAAAACTGATTGTTTTAATCATTTTGTCGTAACTAAGAAAACAGTATTGTACATTACGAATTTCTGTGAAGTCAGATAAAAATATTATCACATTGTCATACCTAACAACCAATAGATATAGTCACATAGCGAATTTCTGTTGTAAAGTCATAGTTATAGTTTCTCGGTTAATGAAGTAAGTAACCATAAAATATAGTATGAAAATTCATATAGATTTGTATACTAAATTGGTCCATACAAAATAGTGACTAAGGTCATAATGTTGTATGGGTCAATTTTAAAATTTACGAAGTTACGACAACGTAGGTATATTCATCTCGTAACTTTTTTATTTGAAGGCTTATCATCATTTCAATAGAACAGATCGATAGAAAAAAATATACTGATTTCGATGGTATACTTACGACAAAATGTCCCTTAAGACATTTGAAATTTCCACTGTCGATATGTATGTACCTAAACTAAATGACAGTTAATTACCTAAGCTAGATTGCAGAAGTCTATCCATCAATACGTACTTACATAAAAATTTCTGATCGGCGCTCTCAAAGCAAATGCATATCAGATTGCGGAAGCGCGAAATCGCCATCAGGTTGCATCACTGTGTATAACATTAAACTATGTCGTCAGTAACACCCTATATCATATATTACCACATATGGTGGCAAGAGCCAATAGCGCATGAGCATATACCTACATACCTCGCCATTAAAAAAAAGCTTATTTCATGTAACTGGACTGTATGATACACAAGTACCGTAGAATGGGGTGAGTAGGCTTCGCGGGGGGAGTTGGCTTGCGAATCCAGAAT
The DNA here is from genome assembly GCA_947034925.1 of Eudemis profundana. Taxonomy (NCBI): domain Eukaryota; kingdom Metazoa; phylum Arthropoda; class Insecta; order Lepidoptera; family Tortricidae; genus Eudemis; species Eudemis profundana. Next base: position 19,710,634 of record OX344799.1, read on the forward strand.
TTCATTTTTGAGTAGTTACTTTAATTTTTGGGCTTAGGTTGCTCTCAAAGTAATTTGATTATATTTTTAGACATATTTTTTCTTCTTTTCGCAACATTAAGCTGCCAAATCATACAATTTTGAAACACAAATTCACTGTCAAAGTTGATTGCTCGAAATCGGCGGATTTTTAGTTGAATTTAACTTTGTTTTTAAGTGATGTTTACCAAAGTAAGTGTTCATCCACCTTTCGGATATCGTTTATATACTTACATGGCTTATTGGAAACAGAAAAACTTAAGTTATATTTTCTTTATTTATAATGGTTTTAACATAGAAAACGAGGCTATATTGTCAAAATATAAAATTGCTAGGCCTTCTCACCCCAACTACGGGGTGAGCTGGCTTTGCCTACTATTATGAATTTTTCGTTGAAACTATGCAATGAAGCAACAAACTATCATTGACAAACTGAAATTCTTACCTCCGGAACACTTTTTTTGTATATAAATCAATGTGCCACATATAAAAATAAACTTTTATCCAGGTTTGAACTTCGATTTCCAGCCAACTCACCCCGTTTTACGGTATGTATTAAGGACACTTATTAACCATTGCATTTTGGAGGATCTATCTGGACCTTAAAGGCCGGGCACCGACGGCAATATGGTTTAAAAGGCTATTTACAAGCGTGGGATAAGGGCATGGGATAAGGGTAGGTGGGATACTTGGTGTCGGTAGAGTCAGCAACCCGCGCAAGCAAGGGCCTGACTAGGAAATGCCACTTCGACTGTATGACCAGTCCATCATTGGGCTCATCTTACTGGCCTATGAAGAACCCCATAAAGTTCATAATCAAACACGATAAAACTAGGCTATTAGGTAACTAGTTAATGTAATTGCTCCAGATTTCACGGCATTAGCAATCAACTGCAAGTTCACGCCAGAACAATGCAATGCTAAGGGTATACAATGAATGATCTGTACCAATTATAATAAAAGGAAGTAGCGTGATGCCTGATGACAGATTGTTCATTAATTTTGTAATTTCTGCCTGATAGCACTAACTGGGGGTTTACCTAACTACACAGCAACAAACCAACGGAATCGATATTTTTTCGGAATAACTATACATCGAGTCTAAACTACCATTTCTTAAATTACGAGAATAGAGGTATATTATAGCGTAGTTATTTCGTTATCCACCTGATCGCTCAGCCGACTGGCCTAACGATCGCGGAATACTATCTATTTCTAGACTTGTTGTTTTTTCGATCTATTTATAATTTAATGAACTATCGTAACATCGATCGGTGTTGTGGTTACACTATATAGTATTTTAGGCGAAGTGATCCCTGGAAACGACTATGTATTTATGTCCTTGGCAATATTCATCAGCAAATAATTACTTAAATGAAATAATAGGGCTTTCATCATTGCGTCGAATTTCCCACATCCACTTTCGCTTTTGACTAATATTTTTAGTCGTTATCAACTTACATGTAATACTTTTTGGAATAACCAGAGATAGACAAAGTGTCTGATTTATCATGCATCTGAATATAACTCTCCTGAAAAAATATGACGAAACCTTGCTAATTTAGGTCACAATGATAATAAACATGCGCAATACCGTGATACGCGAGGCCAACAGTTCACTAGATCACAAGTTACTTTATTTTCTGTTGAGATATTTTAACCTTATTTTTATTCTTACTATTTGGTGTGGTCAGACATATATGGTCGAGGTGACGTTTGCTAAACTAGCAGAACCCTCATACGCGTGGGCTATAGAACCCTATAGAACCCCATCTACTTTTGTCCCAGGCTTGTAGAGAGCTTATAAAATACAATGCCACCCAGACTCTTCAGGCCCTGTCTGACCGTCTCAACAACGTACGCAATTTTAAAAGATTACGAATAAGAAATTATAGGCAGTATCTTTCCAGTGTAATGACAGTGTCAAGGAGAAAATGATTTAGAAAGTGGTAATCATAAGGCCGCCGGCACACAGTAAGCCGCAAGGTACTCTTGCCCATAAATGGCTGAACTGTCGTGTAAATAACTCTTATTTTCATATGTTTGTATTGATAAATTAATAAAGGGCCGGCGAGGTAAACCACTTGCGCAGGGACAGCTAGACTATGAACTTCGGCCGAACAGCAGTCGGGAACTGCATTCAGACTCACGCTGCATATTCTTAATTTAGCTAGTGTTTATTTGTTTAGCTTTTTATGTTATTGTAACGCGATTAATACAATACCTAGATATCAGATGATATCTTACACAAACTGTACTACTTGTGCCAAACTGAGCAAGTACCGAACCGCGTAATTTATTTAGAGAAAGGTAATAATGATGATGATTCGTCTTTAATAACAATATCCATTATTATGTATCTTATTTTTAAAACAACATTCGGGACCTCAGTATGCATTTATTTGTCTAAACCCGGTATTTTCTTGTGATATACCCGATATTGGTATCAAATCCGACATTGGTATCATGTGGAATTCCTCAGGGATCGATTTTAGGCCCGTTGCTTTTCTCTATATATATTAACAATGTGACAACGATTGGACTATCAGGACACATAACTTTATACGCGGATGACACTTGTCTTTTCTACTTCGGCCGTAATTTGGAAGATCTTATCCATCAAGCACAAAACGATCTTAATCTCTTTAACTGCTGGTGTCAATGTAATCTACAAACTATTAATACAAAGAAAACCGCATACATGATATTTAAAGCTTAAAATAAAATCGTCCCGTCACACATCAACCTTACAATCAGTAGCCAACCACTAAATCTTTCCCATCATGAAAAATATCTTGGGCTGCACTTAGATGACAAATTAAGCTGGAAAGAGATATACAACATGTTCGATCTAAGTTATCCTCTGTCACAGGCATACTACGAAGAATTGCATCTTGCATCCCTCACAAAGCGCGCTTGACAATATATAACTCATTAATTAAATCAAACTTAGATTATTTGATCGAGATATGGGGAAGTGCTGCCAAAACAAACCTTCTAAAGCTACAAAGATCTCAAAATAAATCAATAAAAACATTATTTAAATATGACTATAGAATGAACACTCAATTACTATATAAGAAAGTAGAACTATTAAACTTAAAACAACTATACACCTACACAACATGCATTCTCATAAGAAAGATTCTAACAAGTAAGATACATTCTGACATCTATTTCACACAACGAAAATTCAAACACTGTTTAAGAAATACAAATAAGTTAGAACTGCGAAAAAATAGAACCGGTTACGGTAAAAGTAGCATAATGTATGAGGGGGCTCGGATGTATAATGAATTACCAAACAATGTAAAAGATTGTGAGTCTCTCAGTGTATTTAAAACCAAATTGAAAGAACACATATCGTCGACCGTAGGCTGAATTACGGTAAGGGACATTGTTTTGCCTGTCCCTTACCGTAATTCAGCCTACGGTAGACGATATATCAAACTGTATAACAAATCTCTAGCGATCACGCTAAACATGTTTTAATTATGAGGAATTCTAGTATGTAAGCTCATTTTAAGTGAACTGTATTGATCTTATGAGTAAATAAAGCATCTCTAAACCTATATAGCAATCACAGACAAAGATTGGGTAAATATGGTCAAATTCAAATTGCTGTCTCGAATTACTGTCTCGAATTGCTTTGTTTTTGAGGAAACACCAAGAAAAGCTGGTTTTGGACATATGTACATTTTAAAAGGAAAAAGTAATTTAATTGAGCAGACAACCAAGGACTGATCAAGTCTATGCATGTTTCTTAGCTGTGGACATCCGCAACTATCAGTTTTACCACCTCGTATCCTGCGGCACGTGTGTCGCGACCGTGACTTATCGCGGCGTCGCTATCAGCCACCGATCTCTTTAAAGTTCACTAATCAAGATTGATATGAAATCAATATCCGTAGGTATAAAGCTGTAGTACGTTTTGTTTCCTTTCGCAACAATGGAGTGATCAGAGCGTGTGTCACGTCGGTGCCTCGCCTGTCACGTCCCAATGGGCCGTGACACATCTCGCTGGCTAGGTACTATCAGCCGTTGATCTCTTTACCGTTTTAATCGGGGACACGTTGTTTTTGATTAATTATGTGGAAATGGGACTTTTAAACACACCTACATTTATACAACTTCTAAAAAGTTAGTAACAGAAAAAAAAGTTTTATAACTCGCTGAGATTTGAATTAAAGGAAGTATGGGATACGTTTCATTCTAGCAGCTTATATATACTACACAGACATGTGCCCTTTCCAAAATTGTCTCTCTCTCTCTCTATTCTCTTTCGAGAATTTTGTAACGAGTAGATAAATGAAATAAGCGTGCAACGATTAACATCGCGTCGACCGCGACCGCCCCCGCGTTTGGGCTTGCGACACGCTTATCTTTGTTCCGTGCCCATTTATTTATTTACATTATTTATCTGACGCGCGCTTGTAAACAGTTGCATGTACCTACGTACTATTCGAAGCTCATCATTTGATTTACAACGTATTGTGAAAGGTTTAATAGCTTCACAAATCTTGCCTATAAGCATATTCAAACGGCGATGAATGGAATTAGTTAATGAGTTATTCAAATTTTCTATATTTCGTTTTCATCATGGACTGTGTAAATATGTTTGTATGTAAACACTTTATTGCACATAATAAGACAAAGTACAGTAGGTACAGAGTTGCAAAATAAAGATACTTCATACGAACTTATCTCTCGCAGAATTAAAAGGTCTTTAAGGTCACTTTTCAAATATATATCAATGAGGTAGAGCCTTATCATCTGCGGGCGAGTTAGAAGCGAAGTTCCATACAAATGTCTGGTTTTGTATAAACTTGCCCGCAGCTCGCTCGCAAATCGCCAGTGTGATAAGGCCCTTAAGACTTAAAAGTAACGAACCTTTTCATGCCACGACTATACAGTATAGTTCTGCTTATGATAAAGGACTCTTTAGTCTACTCCTAGATTTATTCGTCTGGTTGTCTGTGACTTTTGACTCCTCTGAAAAGTAGCTAGGTGCTGTACCTTAGGGCCGTATCTCACTGGCGATTTGCGAGCGAGTTGCGAGCGTGTTTTGATACAGATTTCAACCGACAAGTTTTTTATGAAAACACGCTCGCAACTCGCTCGCTAATTGCCCGTGTGATAAGGCCTTTAAAAACACAAATTCACAACAATACCAAAGGAGCAATATTCTAACTTTATATTATTTTCCAAAACTTGTATAAATCAAAGTAACAACAAACATGATTAATGACTTGCGTCACGCACCTACGTTATCGTTATCGTTACTTTCGATCGTAAAGTACGGATACATTTTACAAAAGCATTTGTTGATAGTGCCACGTGTGAAGGTGCATCAACCCGCCGCTGGCGCGCGCCCAAACATGTGCTGATAAAGTGATGCTGAACGCATTACTCGTTACTCGATTTTGGAGGAAATAAAAACCGGACAAGTGCGAGTCGGACTCGCCCACCGAGGGTTCCGTATAAAGACTTTAAATAAAGACTACACTAACCAACAATGAATTCGGGACATTTTCTATATTATTATAGGTAAATATTAGTATGTATTAGTTCATAGAAAATGACCCGAATTCATTGTCCGTGAGTGTAGTTAATTTAACAGATAATTACATGACTCATGAATAGAGACCGGATTTGAAGTAGCGATCTCAATATTAATATGGATGTGACTGGTATAATTTATTATTTTTTCTACACACAAAAATAATGTAACTTATCGGAACAAAAAAGTAAAAACCTTTTTGGAAGCTTTTGCAAAATATTGGGCAAAAATTATGATGATAATAAATAAAAACATTGTTTGTTAATTTTTGAAAGTTTATTTTTTTAAGCTCTTCTTCTTTAATATTTCTTCTGCACAATGCACACTAAAAATTAAGACCTCATATAACCAACATGACATGTATTTAACAAATCGCACTAGTCATATCCATATTTATATTGATTTCGCTACTTCAAATCCGGTCTCTACTCATGAAATTTCCGCAATACAATATTACTATAACTCAGTTCATCTAGTTCACAAAATCTGGTTTGTGGGAGGCGGTCGATATTATTACATCACATACATATAAAATGCTTGTCAAGGCAATAGAAATTCTTTTACGTAAGTTTTAAATCTATGCCAAAGAAAAATCCCTTGAGGTTTTTAGTTTACGTTTTATTAAGGAAAATATATTATATTCAGCGCATAGAACACATTTTTTATACAATATTCATTATCGGATATTTTGAAAGATTTTTTTCAATAGTCGAAAATGTATTCAACTTTGTAAGTATTCACTGGATTAACAGTGTTCTACAAAGATTGTACCATACTTTCATGCCATGATGCCCAATTTAAAATCTTGCGTCACTTCAAGAAAAAAAGTGTGGATATTACATGCAAGTTACATTTTTATTCCAAATCATATTATTAATTCACAAGCTAGGGTTGCCAGATGGCCGTCGTACGTCTGAATTTTGCCGACAGGCGCGGTAGGACCTGGCTCGCATTTCACATACAAACTAGGGTCGGGCGGAATACAGATTATTGCAGATTATCTTCGATTTCTAACATAAAAGTATACGTTATCAACCCAAACATGAGAGGATGCCCTGCATGACTGTGAAATCATGATTGTCAGGTATTAATTTTGTCAGAAAAGGTAACTGGTGATGAACAAAATGAAAAAAAATGAAAAAAATACTTTATTTTATAGTGTTTTCGCGCTACTTTTCTATCGAGCGAAGTGTTCGCTATCGTGTTCTAAGTGAGAGGAAGCCCTAGATACAGTTCTGAATATTATTATATATGTTTTACAGTGACCTAAGAGTCAAATAAGTGCTCTAAAAATGATTTGGAAACTAGGCTTCCGTGCCCGATTCTGGTCTCACCTCGCCTTAAATGATTTCCGTTCGAACCCCGGTAAAATAGAAAAAGTGCTGACAACAGTTTCTCGTAAAGTTCATTGCAAGATGGCAAATAAAACTCTTTCTAATAAAATATCGATTTCTGGGCCAAAATTGGGCGATGAACATTTAAATAAACTTTTACAAAATATATTATTAATAATAATTTTTAGTGCAGTTTTACGTTAGTTCTTAACCAGGCCTCAATACTTATTATGTATTTTCTTGATATTCTGGGCTTTTCGTAACAAAAATGTCTCAATTCTTACTCAAATTACCACTACCTACCTACGTTACCATTCCCCATGTCACCTCCAATTTAATTGCGTTACCAAAAAAGGGTTTTTTTATATTCATAGCTGACATATCGATAAAAGTTAAGATTCGGGTGAGCGTACTACTAATGCTTTTTTGAATTACAAAATAATATGTTTTTTGGAGATTATACCTACTAACGAGCAAGAAATTATGCGCTAAAATGTAAAAGGGACGTTTTTTTAGGCATCAAAAAGAATTTTGGATCCTTTAATAAAACTTAAGGCGTTAACCTAATTATTTGATAAACCTCTCTCACTCTTTTGTGCAATAAAGTTCAAACAAATAAATAATCTTTAGTTCTCCTGACAACCATTTAAAATCCTGACGCGACGTTTGGGTGTTCTTTTCCAAATATTCTGGCAATAATTGAAGTAACAGTAACAGGTATCAAACTAAAACACAATGTTCTACAAGATAATAAGTATGCTTATTGTTGAAGGTCCAAATAATAAAAATAAAAGCCATAAACAAAAATAGACAACACAATATAATTATAATATGTGGATGGTAATATTTAGAGCCTTATCACACTTGCACCGCGATGGTTTTGTATGGAAACTCGCCCGCAGCTCACAGCCAATTTGCTCCGAAAGTACTAAACCGATTGAGTTGAAATTTGGTACATATATTAAGGTTAATGACCCAAATACGGACGTGTCAGGGAAATATATGAATTTTAATCAAGTGGCCACTTTTTGGGGGTCGACTAGAAAATAAAAAATTAGCAAACTATATCGTGTGACATATTAAATAAAAGGGCTCACTATGAGAATCTCAAATATATTTAATAGATTTGACGTTATTTAAGAAAATAGGCAAATATTGACCATTCCCCTCCCCCCCTTATCTCCGAAACTATTGGATCTAGAATTTTGAAAAATATATGGAAAATAGTCCTGTAGATTACAGGAAAACGTATAAGAAGTCTGCGCAGTAGGTAAAGTATAATTGTGTTATATTGTTTTGAACGTACGGAACCCTCTCCACGCGAGTCTAAATCACACTTGTCCGGTTCTTTCTTTATTGCTACAAGCATTTAACTATTGCAGGTCGCGTTTATATAAAATATATAACATTATATTTTCAGGAAAGTCGCTCGTTTCATTCCACCTGGTATATAGCTCAGGTTCCATGAGGCAGACCTATAAGCTTTGGCGCGGTTGTAGGTCAAGGGCTGCGACTCGCAGCACTTTTCTCTGATATTACGTCACATTTTTAGGGTTCCGTACCAAAATGGTAAAAAAGGAACCCTTATGGTGCGACTCTGTTTTAAACTTAACATGATAAGGTTGGGGGTTCATGCGGCAGTCCTATCAGCTTTGGCACGATTCTAGGTCAAGAACTTGCGACTCGCGGGACTTTTGCTCTTCTATTACGTCACATTTTATAGAATCTAGTTAAAAGTTTCCAGTTGGCATGGCAGCCCTATCGGCTTTGGCAGAAGCTGTGCCTGCTGTTTTCCCTCTACTTAACATACCTATCTTTATTTGTCCAAATTTGTACCTCACATTATTTCCTCCAGCTTAAACGAAAAACTATTCAAAAATGTTTCTTTTTGGTAAGTCACTTAGAATAGATTAGGTTTCTTTTATAATTTTGCTGAAAGGTCAATAGTATGTAACTATTATGCGAAAAGAATTTTAGGAATAGCAACACTTTCAGACAATTTATAATTTTATAGCAAAATTGTTTTATATATATATATATATATATATATATAGATAAGGGGAACCATGCCAGCTCGTCGGGCGCGCGTTGCCCCCAGCGGCCGCCGCGCGGTTTTAGGTCACGGACTTGCGGCTCGCAGCACTTTCGCCCTGGTTTTACGTCACTTTTTATAAAATCTAGTGATAAGCTCCGAGTCGTTAAGGGCCGGCATTGAAAGAAATTTCTCATTTAAGCACCTCCCATTACCCCGCTACCGGGGCTGCTCCCCTTAAGGGGATTCGCCAATGTCGCCATCTGTTTATAATATTATGAACTTTTAAATCCTTGAACAGCGTATAGCGCCACCTAGTAGAATATCTTTTAACCACTTGTGTTTACTATGAACTTTTCGAACCATGCTCTGAGTAGGGGTCCATATGGGCTCATATAAAATTGGTATTTCGATTTTTTATACAAATAACGATTTGTGACTATACTCATAATTTCTCCGAAAAATTTTGCTCATAATTTTTTTGAATATTTATTAGTACTACTACCTACATTGCCTATAATAATAAAAAAATCGAATTTTTGTACACGTAATGTTATTACTTAGATGTTATATGTAATGTACCTATAATGTTATTGCCAAGAATTACTTAATTAATAAAGCTATTACATATAAATATTTTGCTCATAATGATTATAAGTTATATGTATAATTTGAAATCAACGTGTGGGCGGTTCTCCTCAAAACATTATTCTTGACCAAAAAAATGTCTATTTTACAAACCCCGCGACAGAGCATCTTTATTAAGCCAGATGTATACATACATGAAAAACATAACGTTTTATCATAAAGGCACGGAACAAAACCCATTAATTTTCATTATATTTACTTTTTTGTTTAAAATGGTGTTTCTGATAATGACTCCTTATGATAATAATGACGTTTTTGTAGAAAATAATGACGGCTCGTTGCCAACAATGATTTTCACCTGAGAATCAGGTCTGATGTATATTGATTTAAGTGTTTTTTTTTTTGTTATGGTTTATGATATGGACGACAAAAATAAAATTCGAATACATCGACACTGGAAATTTCAAATTTCGTAAGGGACAGTTTATCGTAAGCACACTAAATACACCATTGGAATCAGTAGGTATTTCTTTTCTATCAGTTCTATTGAAATTTTGATAACACTTCAAATAAAAAAATTATGAGATGATAAAAATTTGTCGTAACTTCCTAAAATTTAAAGTTGTATCATACAACATAGTGCCCATACGGTCACTTTGTTAAAGGGGTCAATTTAGCATACGAATTATTTTCATACATTTTATGGTTAATCACTTATGTGCTACATTTTTAAGTCCTAAAGGGGATTTTAACAATGTAGCAGTGGTGTGGCTTCCATAGAACCCGATTCCCATCGGCTTGCCTATTTTTGCAAAGCATATGACCGGAGTATCTACTACTCCCGAAGAAAAAGTAATCCAAATCTGCTTCGGCTTTTCTAAGAATATATTTGACGCCACGCCACTGCAATGTAGTAATATACGCGTTGTAATCCGTTTAAGTTGTTTTATTACAATGAGTGATTATCGCGGAAAGCGAAGACAATATTATAAACTTATTCTTTTCTTAAACAGTTACGACAATACTGATTAGGTATGGTTATTTGGAACTCTAAGAATTATAATTTTTATGCCACACCTGGCCATAAAGTGGCTTTTTCTGTAAGCGTAGCGTACGGAAAAAGCCGCTTTCTGGCCAAGTGTAGACATAAAATGACGTACATAACACGGGAGGTAGTAAAAAAAGCCCTCGATTGCAGATTTACGTCCCTCGCTTGCAGCTCGGGCCGCAAACTTCTGCGATATCGGCCTTTCTTTGTATTACCATCCTAGTTGTGTAATATACTATTATGTGCAAGTAGCCGAGTTTTGAATATATTACACCACAACTAGGCTTCGGTATTCCAAATAGCCCCAGGAAACTTTACATACCTGTTTCAGTCAAAAAATAAAAGACAAAGCTAATTGTTTACTATTATTAAACCGCGCTTATAATACGATTGAGCACATATGTCGATTTTGAAATAATACTTGAAATGACATGACAATGTAACTGATTTCAAGAATACCTTACATGACTTTCTCGCGCAAAAGGCATATTATACTGTGCAAGAATACTGAAGTGATAGTATATAGAATAATTTAGTAACTAACACCACACAATGACATACCTTGTAACTAACGTAATAAAATAATTGTATTATAAATTTGTCATGTTCAAAGGAAACGCCAACTTACTTTTTTAACTTTTTTCTACTCCTGTACTGTTATCTGTCTTTTACTTGGTCACGAACACTAATATAAGAACATACATAATATGAGTTCAGAGAAGTCTATACTCTATTCCCCATAACAGCACTAGTGTCGTTATAGCCACTTTACGTTATTGCTAGCAACCACAGACTTCTAAATCTAGGTTAAACTTAGGTCAAGGATTAAGCGCTCAATTTTAACTTTACGGTAAAAATGCACAACTACCAACTTAACAAACAATTAAAATCCTACGGCTTTTAAGAAAAACGAAACTTTCTGAACTAAATTCATTGATGCCAACATAAATACAAGAGTATTTTTAATATATTCACTGCGTGTCAACTTCATTTAAAAAATAAAAAGTTTACCATAGACACATACTGACAGTCATACGTCATATTTGCCTTCTTTGCAGGTTATGCCTTGTTTGTATTTTATATTTTAAAACCTGTCGTAGAAAAAGTATTGTATGCAACGTTGTATAATTAAGTCAAAAAATGCTCATTGCGTCTCTATTTGCGATACTCGCCGCATTCGCGGCTCGTATCGCAACTCACGCAATTCGCATTTTTTGAACCTTCTTATACAACTGTTGCATAAAATACTATTATCACTGAAATATTTATTTAAAGATAACTGTAATTGCAAATACATATAAACACATATTTCGGTAACATTAATTAAATGTTTAAATAATGTATTTCTTTATTTTGCAAATATAAAATCAACTAAAATGGCCGTTAGGTACTGCTATGGTTTCCGAACGTGACTTAACGTTCGCATTGTCTATGGACATATGTGACAAATGTCACTGTCTGTTTTAATATTTTCTTGTCATACTGGATCGAAAAGTAAGGTTATTTTATTAAGATTTCCTCACAAGTGTGATGAAAAACATTGTGTGTGCCACGGGCGGTAAAGGAATTACAAACTCGTGTTATTAAAGCCCTCGGTTTCACCTCGGGCTTATAACAAACACTCGTTTGTAATTCCTTACTTACCGCCCTAGATACACAATGTACTAGTAACATCTTTATTATCTATGTTGGACAAATAAATTATTTTGAATTTGAATTTGACATTGTCAATGGTGGTGTACATATAAATGAAAATACTTATTTCAGTACAAAAAAGTTCTACTTGGGAAAAAATCATTAATTAGATCACCTACTTAAATAAAATAATGTAATAATTGAACTTCGAAAATTATTCCCTCATAACATTATCGTCTTCAGTGCTATCTGTATCATCACCTGGCACAAAGAAAATAACATAGACGATTAGTGTGCTAAATAGTGTTAAGTATGTACGTTGTAATGTAAATAATTACGTTCGGTCAGAATTGTATAATGAGAGATTTGTCAAATACTGTCGACTATAATATTTTTTTATAAAACACACACACACAGCATTTACCAAGAAATACGTTCTAATTCTAAATGTATTACAGTGAAATCAGGATAACTAGGAGCTGGGTAAATGAGAAACCTCCATAGCTGGAACTCATGCTGAGGTCTCTGCACTTAAAGCACTGAATTAGGTACCTCTGTTAGTGGGACACAACAGACCTCTATGTCTGTGATTAGTTCTTTCGATTTTATCATCTTATTTGCCTCCGTAAGTGAGGCGACATAAAAATGACCTCTGTTAGTGGGACACAACAGACCTCTATATCTGGGATTACCTAGTTCTTTCGATTTTATCGTCTTATTTACCTCTATAATTGGGATTTCTTTGAATTTTATAGGTACCTCTGTAACTGAGACGACATAATTTTTTTCTTTCCGACTCGGAATTTATTGCAGATAAATTTCCGTTTTGTTTACTAATTTTTAGCCTACCCACGAATTTAGCACGTGGTAATTGTGCTTAAATTACCTCAAGTTTTAGTTTGTTTTTCTATAGTCCGGATGTTTAGGTAATTGATAAATGATGAATGCTGAAACGATGGTTTAAATTAAATTGAAATATGCAGAAAAGAGGGCTTAAATATTTATCATTGCGTGAATAATTAAGGTAATACCTAGCCCTTTATAAATAAAAATCGAAAGATACGCGATGAAATCTGTGTCGTTTATAAAAACATGTTTGATTTTCTTTTTAGAGGACGAAGGTGAAATTTGTCGAGTGTGCATCAAATTCAGTGAAACATCAGTTGCTCTTTACTCTCACTCACACTCACTCACTCTCACTCACACACATTCATTCACTCACAAACATTCATTTACTCTCACACACACACACACACACACACACACTAACTCACTGTCACTCACTCTCTCACTCACTCACATTCATTAACGCACTCTCACACACTCACTCACGTTCATATACTCACCCATTCAATTACTCTCACACTAGGTTACTGACTCACATTCACACACACCCGGTCACTTACACACTCACTCCCGCACAATCACTCACTCACATTCACACACACTCACTCACCCACACACGCTCAAACACTCTCACTAACTTTCACTCATACATGCAATCACTCTCAGTCACTCACTCACATGTTCGAAACTATAAAATACACGTCTATTATCTAGAAATTCATATACTAAAATCATTATTAGTAACAATCGTCATTATACTCCTAACACATTGTCATTTTAGCAACACGCGTCATTGGTGTCTCTGACAATCTTGCCGAAAATGATGTTGCCAATAATGACAAATTCTAGAAAATGCGGCTTTACAAAACAATTAGGTATATTAACAAGACAAGAATGCACTAAATAGTGTTAGTCCCATGTGTACTTTGATATGGTTATACAATAATACTCCACTGTAAATAAAATTATGAAGATACGGTGAAAAATGTGAAAGACGATAATGATGACAAACTTTGGAGAATCAAAATGAAAAGCTTACTACTCGAATCTCGCGATATGTATCATCTCCGAAGTTTGCCGATCTACTGAGGTGCGGGTCGAAGTGTTAATTTTTTTCTTTAGAAAATAATTTTAATAAACGTAACTAAAAATAAATAAAAAAAAATATTGCTGAAATAAATCTAATAAAATTGTGACATGACCTAGTCTCGAACTCGATTCAATAACGCGCCGCACCGGGTATAAATCTCGTCACTGCCGACTACGCTATCTCGAGTATTGAAGATGCTGTTGAATTAGAGCATCAGTATCAGCATATGACTTTTGATTAGATTATGGAATTACGTTTTAGGTTTAGTTTTCGGCGATCATTTACTAAGTAGGTACTTGTAGCAATCTAAGAAAATAAGTAGGTACAAAATATGTCCTAATAATTGAGAAGATCAATTCGAAGCATAAAGAAATAAGCATATTATGCGCTGATGGAAAATCAGTAGGTATCTCTAACCAAGGTCACGCGACCATTCTTTTCGTACACCGCCGGCTGTGGGTAGGTAGGTATTTATCGCAACGCACGAAGTTATGCGCCACGTAGTTTGGTAGGTACCTACATATTATAATTTTAATATTTAGGTATATGGATAAATAATAGTACATTACACAACTAGGGTGGTAATACAAAGAAAGGCCGAGATTGCAGATGTTTGCGGCCCGAACTGCAAGCGAGGGAATGCAAAAATGCCAAAACATAAATAATAAACATGTTTTCATATTATTAATAAGTAAAAAAAAGTGACCATCTCGAGGATTCGAACTATAGACTAATACTTTGGCCGAGGTGCATTACGCGCCCGCTCGTTGAGCCGTTCGGCTATAAAAACAGTGTGCCCGCGCTCGAAAATAGGAAGTTCTTTCTACACCTTCAGAATGGCCCACTAGTCGCGACGCGGCCGCTGGGACAAACGAACACAGGTCCGACCTCTGTAAAGCCTCACCGGCGAATGGGCGTTACTTGTAATAAGGGACGCATTTATAGTTCACGCGCATCACAGAAAGAGAACGCCATATACAGTACGTGCCTGGGTTTTTTGGCGTAAGCGCCAGATATAAAAATACGATTAAATCAAAGATATTATTATGTTTTATTAACATTTTTTTTAATCACTTAAAAGATAAAGGCATGAATGACATTTTTACATAATTTTACCGTTTATTAATCGGTTGTTTGTTCATACTACACAAAAAACGGAATTTGAAGACGCATTTTCGGATCTCTTATCTATCGAAGAAATTTTAAGCAAACATGTTTCCACTATAATCACTGAATAGGTTATATAGTCAAAAAACACATATCTGAAAAGCAGCCCATTTCATAATGTAGATTTTACAAAAATCTCACTAAAAAATAGCTTAAATTTTCGATGACGAGCCTTAAGAGGCAACCCTATTGGCTTTGGCAGCGCCCGCGCCAGCTCGGGCGCGCGTTGCCCCGGGCGGCCGCCGCGCGGTTCTAGGTCACGGGCTTGCGGCTAGCGGCACTTTTGCTTTTCTATTAGGTACGTCACTATTATGGAGCCTGATAGTTTCCGTAAAAATTACCCTATGATATACTTTAGCCATGTGTACTATGAATGAACCCAATCACGGGCTTGCGGCTCGCGGCACTTTTTGCTTTTCTATTAGGTACGTCACTAGGTATTGTAGTAGTAGTAGATAGTTTCCGTAAAAAATACGCTGTAAACCCTATGATGATATACTTTAGCCATGTGTCCTATGAACGCAATCTTAGATGACCGGCTTAGACTGTTCGTTTCTGTTAGTCTGTCAATGCTAGAAGTTTTGTTTCGTCAATAAAATTAAATTGAACGCTTGAAGAATTAATTGATACCAGTAAAAAAAGCCTGCTTAGTTTTCAACATGTCCATTTTAACAAAACATGTTACACCTGTAGGCTTTGTCACGCGATAACATTTGATAGACTGCTCGCGAACAGCATAATAATTATGAGTAATTAATATGTATATTACAACCACAGACAGGCAAGAACTTTGCTTCCGCTTAATAATACTTAGCTATTGTGGGTCATTTACTACCTACTAATAGAATATGTGAATGCATCTCCATAATTAACGCAAATGAACTTTATACGTCACTTTTAGTTTGATGCCGCTACTCGACACTAGATGGCGCTGTTACTAATATCTATAAGAGAAACTCTTCTTCGTATACGTTGCTAAAACTGCCAGCAGATGTCGTTGATATTAGTTAATAAATATGAAGTCAGTATCAGATAGGTACGAGTTTCTTTTAAAGTAGTAACGATTTTTTTTTTTTTTATTTATTGCGTGACCATGGGTGCATGCCCTTCAGTCGAAATATTAGAAATACATAGAGAACCTTAAAAGTAGTAACGATATATTATATGTATTGCTACTAAACTAACTACCAAGTTAAAGTAATTTGAGCCGCCTGGTCCTATACAAATAAAAAAAGGCTGAGAATTCACTGTAACGTTATTTCAATTTGCATAAAAAGTATTTTTCATCACACTTGCTCGAAAATGGTGTCATTACACGTAGGTTTTGCGGGCCGTAAATTACCTATTACGCCCTAGGGCGTAATGGTTTTCTTTTTAAATTTGAAACGCTGGTTCTGTTTTACTCTTATTTGTCATGTTCAAAGGAAACACCAACTTACTTTTATTACTGAAATATTTATTTAAAGAGAACTGTTATTGCTAATACATGTAAACACATATTTCTGTAACATTAATTAAATGTTTAAATAGTGTATTTCAGTATTTTGCAACTATAAAATCAACCATTTTAAGTCTTTACCGCTATGGTTTCCGAACGTGACTTAAGATTCGCATTGTCTATGATATATGTCACTAATGTCACTGTCAGTTTTACAATTTTATTTAGGTTAAGTAAGGTTATTTTATTTATTTATTTTATTTTATTTGTTCATGGAGAACCAACAGCCTTAAAAACTAAACAACAATTAAAGTAGTAGTAGAGAGCCAATTATAGGAACTCACTTATGGTGACAAAGTACCTATTATTTAACACTAAGTTAAATAGCACGCACAAATTTTGCAAATGCACATACTTAATACAAATTAAGAAGTAGATTCAAAATATACGGTTAACAAAATAATACTCATTATAAAATAATTTAATCTAATACTAAGAACACGCGGCCACACGCGGTCGATTGATACCTACAAGGAATAACGCAATTAAAAACGTCAATATTTATCTCCTTTGACTCACTATTTAGACTACGGCTGGCGCGAATCAAAAAACTATTTTTCCTATAATTTTAATTTTAATCAAATTTCCTCACAAGTGTGATGAAAAACATTGTGTGTGCCACGGGCGGTAAAGGAATTACAAACTCGTGTTATTAAAGCCCTCGGCTTCGCCTCGGCCTTGTAACAAACACTCGTTTGTAATTCCTTACTTACCGCCCTTGATACACAATGTACTATTTTTACATAGCATGATATAGTTTGTTTGCGCAAAACAACATGAGAAGTCTCAACGGGCCAAAAAATATACATTACGCCTGTCCTGTCTGCCACTTCCCCCAACGAGTTCCATGAGCAATGCAATCAATCAGTGGCCTCACTTCAGTAGGTCACCACAGTACAAGCAATTTTACGTTCGTAGCAAAATGATAGCGAGTAACGTCCAGTAGGGTAACTCACACTTTACCGTCGACCTCGCCGAAAATATAATTTCACCCACAGAAATATATTCGAAATAGGAGGAAATAGCTCGTCGATTTGTATGGGAACCTAGCGTGTAAGATTTTGTATTTTAAGTTTGACGCAAAGAGTGTAATTTAGTGATGGGAAACATACATTTTCCAGTTTATTTGGTGGTATTTGAACCAATAATTATAGGTACTTTTACTATCTGTTTTTTCAAATCTGATAATAATATTAGTTGACGGCGAGCAAAGAAGGTCCCTGGCCCTTCTTTTTCCCTTACTTTCTGTACATAACTGGGTTATACTTATTACTAGCAAGTAGCAAGGTGTAAAGAAATAAATATTCTTCGTACAAACCAGGTAATGTTTCAAAAAACCTACCGTCTTTGCATATTACCAGATACAATGACAGATATGTACGAGGAAGTATAAATTCTTCCTACATGGTTTTGTACAAAGAAATTGTTGTTTCTACTACAAAACCAAGGAAGTCTCCGAGTAAGCCATAAATAAAAACCTGCCGGTGCCGAGCCACTGCTGCGGTTCAGGAGCTTTCACATTTTACAACTCTTGTAATGTTGTAAATATTTAAAAAGTAATAGATAAACCCACATTAATAAGTTATTTATGCACTGGTCGAAGAACCTCTCTGATTTTGTACTAGGAACAGCTGTTTCTTTGTACAGAACCGAACGTAGGAAGAATGTATACTTGCTCATACATAACTGTCATTTGTATCTGGTAATGTACAAAGGACGAGGGTTTCTAGGTACATTACCCGGTTTTATACAAATAATATTTTGTTCTTTATACATTGCTAGTAATGTAACTCAGTTATGTACGAAGAGTAAGGGTTAGCAAGCGAGGTATCTACATACATTCCTTATATCTCGATATATTTGTGTGATTTCACTCGTAAACTAGTAATACTCGTAATAGTTTGTAATCGAGGGTTAAAATATTAATAAAAATCAGCCGAGTGCGAACAGTCCGTTTCGCACAGGACGGTTTCCATGCCAACGTCGAGCAAAAAACGCCAAAAAAGCACGTTTATTCTACGCAAATCCCTTTACTTTTAAATTGTATTCTGTTACATATATAGATACAGGAAATCAAAGTACACAGAAAAATTAAATGGCACTCGCCTGTGTACAGACCGGGAATCGAACCCGGTACTCTGGATTTCCGGCACAGTGACTCAAACATTCGTCCACCGTACACTCAGAACACGCCCTCAATTCTGCTATCTACCTTGACTTCCGTATCTTTTCTGTTAATAGGAATTAACCTAAACGCCACATATAAATGTGGCGTGGGGTAATGTAACATAAAAATGTGGTGTAAAATTTCCCGCATTAAAAACCAATGAAGATACAAAAAAAAATGTTTCTTTCATATTAGTACATTGTGTATCAAGGGCGGTAAGTAAGGAATTACAAACGAGTGTTTGTTACAAGGCCGAGGCGAAGCCGAGGGCTTTAACAACACGAGTTTGTAATTCCTTTACCGCCCGTGGCACACACAATGTTTTTCATCACACTTGTGAGGAAATCTGATTAAAATAACCTTACTTAACCTAAATAAAATTGTAAAACTGACAGTGACATTAGTGACATATATCAAGACGACAAATCACGTTCGGAAACCATAGCGGTAAAGACTTAAAATGGTTGTTTTTATATTTGCAAAATACTGAAATACACTATTTAAACATTTAATTAATGTTACAGAAATATGTGTTTACATGTATTTGCAATAACAGTTCTCTTTAAATAAATATTTCAGTAATAAAAGTTAAAAAAGTAAGTTGGCGTTTCCTTTGATCATGACAAATAAGAGTAAAACAGAACCAGCGTTTCAAATTTAAAAAGAAAACCATTACGCCCTAGGGCGTAATAGGTCATTTACGGCCCGCAAAACCTACGTGTAATGACACCATTTTCGAGCAAGTGTGATGAAAAATATTTTGTATTCTGTTTTTATTACTTTTTGTTATAGTAAATAATAATATGTACATTTCAAGTACCTTACGTACTTTTAAATTGTATTCTGTTTTTATTATTTGTTGTTATAGTAAATAATAATATGTACATTTCAAGTACCTATCAGTGGCGTGGCGTCTAAAGAACTCGAGTCCTACCGGCTTGCCTAATATCAGGCATTTGGGCACCTTATTCTACAGCTGTTATGGAAACGGTAGGTACGCCAAATCTGCACCGGCTTGCCCAAGGATATCTTTTACGCCACGCCACTGGTACCTATCTACCTATTATGGTTCAAAAGATGTGGCAGACGGACAGTCGAACAGATGGACAGCGGAGGCTTAGTAATAGGGTTCCGTTGGCACCTTTAGATACGCAACCCTAAAAAGCATAACGGACCACAGTGGCTTGACCTACGATTACGAACTGTAATTACTAATTCACGGGTCAAATTATATTAGGGTCGATATTGACGTCGAAGTTATGAATTAACCCACTGCTATATACAGTCAGCATCAAAACGCCCGTAACATCCAAAGCACCATATTAATATATCGTCACCAGTGGCGTGGCGTAAAAGATATTCTTGGGCAAGCCGGTGCAGATATGGCGTACATTTTCCTCAAGAGTTTTAGAATAAGTTGGTCAAATGCCTGATATTAGGCAAGCTGATAGAAATCGAGTTCTTGGACGCCACGCCACTGATCGTCACACACCTTTATTACTATAGGCACAAAGGTGTGTGACGATATATATGGCGCTTTGGATGTTACGGGCATTTTGATGCTGACTGTACTCCCTGTTGCGGCCATACTTAATGAATGAATGAAATTACGCTTCTTCGCGGACTTTGACTCCGCTGACGTAACTGGTGCAATTAACAGCTTTATACGGACACTCATCTACTGTATTGTATTCTAATATATCCTACCGCGTGCCATTCTGGTGATAGTTGCAAATACAGCGTTACCTACTACCCGGTCACAGTATCTGTGCTCCTCGCCGCGTGACGTCATGCTGCTGCTGTATGAAAAAAAATCTGTAAAAAGTAATTTCAATTTCTGACTTAATTTATGTATTGGTCTATTCTATTACCTTGTGCAATGATAATTACTATGTTAATTAAATCTTTGGTTCTTAATAAAAAAAAAGAATTTTGAGTTGATAATTTATTATTTTTACTTTACACTTTCAAGGTTGACTCTCTGGTAAATATAACCAGTAGTCATTGCCATTAGTTATAATAAGGACATAAAAATATCTGAAATTCATACTTCATTATTTAGCTAAGATATCGGTATCGGTATCGGTATCGCCGATATTAACTACTATATATCGGTATCGGTATCGTATCGGCAAAACTGTGTATCGTTACATCCCTAGTAAAAATGCACAACTACCAACTTAACAAACAATTAAATTCCTACGGTTTTTAAGAAAAACAAAACTTTCCGAACTAAATTCATTGATGCCAACATAAAAAAAAGTATTTTTAATTTAAGTATATTTTAAATTAAAAAAATAGTTTACCATAGACACCATACTGTCAGTCAAACGTCATATTTGCCTTGTTTCCAGGTTATGATTAATTTTGTATTTTATAATTTAAAACCTCGTCGCAGAAAAAGTATTGTATGCAACGTTGTATAATTAAGTCAAAAAACGCTCATTGCGTCTCTGTTTGCGATACTCGCCGCATTCGCGGCTCGTATCGCAACTCACGCAATTCGCATTTTTTGAACCCACTTATACAACTGTTGCATAAAATACTATTATGTATACTAAATGAACGTTCGAATTGTGTGTGTGTATGTCTATTATTTTCAATGAGGTTGATTACCTCTTTGTCACCCGACTACGGCCAAGCCAAATGGGAAGGGTTATTACTTAATATGAAATATAAGTAACGTTGCATTTTAGATGAATTAACACATATAAAACAAACCCATAACTTACTACTTCTTTTGCGTTTGGCGTGAATCCGTGAATGATTATAAAATAATGTACCTAAACATATCGGTATGATTTTTTTTAGACAAAACTTACTCGATATCGATAAAAAAATGTTTCTCACACTAGTTGAATTGCGACAGTCTTTTGTTTTGCTATGGATTTTCCGGGCTCTGCGTTATTACAGACAAGTGCTTTTTACTTTACATTACCGCACTAGTGTTGTAATTACCGCAAATTGACTAATGAAAGCACGCCATTATTCCCGCGCCGCCGCTCAGCGCCACGTGCGCGTCCATGGCGCGCGCCCCGCACCACACCATTCGACGAGGTGTTGTTAGATAACCCACAAAATAAATACAAAAATATAAATTTTAAATGATAAGTATTGTTATTTTATTCGCCAGTGTGTTGAAAAACGTCGTATGATACTCGTGGGCATTTGTCATTACAGTCTCGGCTATTCAGTCCCCGCCTGACGGCTCGGGCTGTGCAACACAGCCTCGACTGTAAGTTCAACATAGCCCACTCGTATCATAATAATATAGTTTTATCTATATAAGTATGTATTTATTTATTTTTAACTTAAACACTATTCGATAAGTATAGATTTTCACCCACCAAAAACGCTACTATTTTTTCATCACACTTGCTCGAAAATGGTGTTGTTACACGTAGGTTTTGCGGGCCGTAAATGACCTATTACGCCCTAGGGCGTAATGGTTTTCTTTTTAAATTTGAAATGCTGGTTCTGTTTTACTCTTATTTGTCATGTTCAATGGAAACGCCAACTTACTTTTTTAACTTTTATTACTGAAATATTTATTTAAAGAGAACTGTTATTGCAAATACATGTAAACACATATTTCTGTAACATTAATTAAATGTTTAAATAGTGTATTTCAGTATTTTGCAAATATAAAATCAACCATTTTAAGTCTTTACCGCTATGGTTTCCGAACGTGACTTGACATTCGCATTGTCTATGGATATATGTCACTAATGTCATTGTCAGTTTTACAATTTTATTTAGGTTAAGTAAGGTTATTTTAATCAGATTTCTCACAAGTGTGATGAAAAACATTGTGTGTGCCACGGGCGGTAAAGGAATTACAAACTCGTGTTATTAAAGCCCTCGGCTTCGTCTCGGCCTTATAACAAACACTCGTTTGTAATTCCTTACTTACCGCCCTTGATACACAGTGTACTATTATGTGAATAGAGATTATTTCACAAACTTGAAGATGGCAAAAAAGTAGTAGGTTATGTTGTGGTAAAATGTGGCACAATGGGCAAATAAGTCGTTTGTCCTGCATTTTGTATTTACCTATTATCTAACCAATTTGCAGAATGAACTTAGCTAGTAGCTATGATTATGAAAAATGGGTTTCTAGTTTGTATGTGCTTGCAATGTTGGTTATTTTATTACTTACTAATTGTCCAAGCGGATCTTACTTATTTCTCGTGATACATAAGGTTACATTGTATGCGGTATATTAGATACTATAAATAACATAATAGCTGAGGGGTTACGCTATGATGTCATACACTGACAAGTTATATTGCTTACTCCTCTTTCTTTTCCTTTCCGTTAAGTCAAGAGTTAAAAATACTAGGAGAGTAAACATCATTGACATTTTCTAACCGACGGAGCTTTTCAACATAAACAGTTAAGAACCATTGCAGATAAACTAGTTTTTTTAGTAAAAACCTCATCGAAACCTAACAAGGATACATTTAATTGGAAATAAGTCTTTAGCTTTTTATTACTTAGTAATCTCTCACAATTGAGATGTCACTTATCTCCTAAAAAATTACCCTGGCTAGGTTTGGATGTGGGACAGTCGATCACGATTAGGTACACCAAATCTATACCTAAGCTCTATTTGGCATCATTATTACAACACTTTTCCTTTAAAACCAAGTCGTTTTGACAATTCATAGAAATTTGCTGAATCAGACCAACTTCCCTAATCATCTGGAGCTCAAATATCAAGCTTTATCGTCTGACTCTGACACATTTTAGCGTCCGGGTTTACCCGGTCACGTGCAGGTAAATACTTTATTTTTCTATGGGAAAATTTTGTCTGTTAAGTATACACGCAAAAAAAGGCTTTGTCCGTAATGTACTCGATTTTGAAGTCCTTTCAATTACTTTGTATTAAGTGCCCCTGAGACGGTCAAACGGTTTGTTCAAACACGTAGATTTTGGTTTGACTCAAACCATTTTGATCGTTTTCAAAGGTGGTTTGAACGGTTTGTCAAAAATATACGGGTTTGAAGCCCGTTTGATGAAATTTCATATTTTTGTTGTGTTTGACGCGCCGTTTGATCGTGTCCCGACGCGTTTGAACAAACCCGGCTTAGTTTTGTGGTGGATTTCGTAGTGTGACACAAGGCTAATCACGGCGGCGTACCGAAACAAACTGCACAGTGCCGTTTGACAACCGTTCAACCTGACATCAAACGGTTTCATCAAACACGTAAGGTTTGAATCAAACCATTTGACCGTCTCGGGGGCGCTTTAGAATGCAAACATCTTGCAGAAGGTAGGTAGAGTCTGGCTAATGAAAGATGAGACTAAAAAATAGCGGCAAATTTAAAAAAACAACGGGTTGCAACACTGTTTATAGGGTGACAAAAACGGTAATGATACTTGAGCCGATTTTTGAGTTGTTGTCACCTTTTTAATTCTTCCGATTTTAGTGAAAATTGGTAAGTACATAGCTTTTATTAGAGTGTTAGTGTTTATTTATGATATATATTTACTCCCCACATTAGCCACGGAAAGAAAAGCAAAAACAATTCAGTAAGTATTTTCGGAAACTGTTACTTTCTTATGTTGCATATTGAGTATCAAAATCACCACAGCATACTATCCTCAGAAATCTAATGACGTTTGACACATTTGACGTTTGTATAATGTCGCCATTTAAAAAGTTTGGAATAAATGTCAGTCTCATCTTTCATTAGCCAGACTCTAAACATAATATTAAAGTAGGCAATATCGTCAAATACATCATAAACTTAACGAATTTACACAGCTCACACTCATTCGCGGGTACTTGTTCCATGGAGTTGATAAAAAAACTGTAAATACGGATAAAGTGGCGGGTACGGTCAGCAAATTACCGACGCTGCCACTCATATACGCAGGAGTCACGCAGCCCAACACAGTCGCGTGCGTTCCACATTGCGCTTCGATCGTCCCGCTTAGCACCAGTTTTGTGCATTTCGCCCTAAATTTTCCGTACTCTGTGGTTGTCGCTAAAATGGGAAAACGTGAGTAATTTAATTGTTTATTAGATTTATATTCTGCAAGGATATATAATATGTATATCGATAAAAATTATATGAGCAGTCATTCTGAAATTTACCAATAATCTGATTATCTGACTGTCAGAATTTTTAATAGATTTATGATTTTGTAATATTTAAACTGGAAAGTGCGAATTTAAATTAGTTTCTATTAGGGGTGTTACAAGTGTTACTGTTTAAAGAAGTTGGTTAGCTTCTCATCCTCATCCACAAATGGTGGAACTACCCAACAATTTAGTCGATTAAAACTGTGAGAGAGAATACGTTTATTACAATTATGCCACGTTCAATTTAGTTTAAGTTCCTTTGTATTGCTATTATTTATAAATTAATTAAATTTGTTAATTTTGCATAAATATTTATGCAATACTAACAGCAGAAAAATAAAATATGGAGGATTAAAATTTTCCATGTAACTACTATTTCAATTCAACGGCCATTCTCACGAAGTGTCTGCGGTCACCTAATTACCGCGACGCTGTTTTCATACTAAATGTATGGAGACGGGGTAATTAGACGCAGTTATACTTCGTGAGAATGGCCGTCAACAATGATTTCACAATCGTATGATAAACGATCCATGCATATCCTATGATAAACTGCGATTGAAGTGATACGTACAAGCATCTTGTTAAATCGTCTTAACCATGGTCCAGATTTCCTTTTCTAAGCATTTGATTTATTATTTGGCACGCTAAGATAACTAGAGCCCGTGCTCGTGGGCGAATAACCGCATTAATTATTACGAAACTAAGCAAGTACCTATATGAGTCACGTCATCGCTTATGGATAAGTGGATAACAAATGTTTTGTTAGAACTACCGGTGGGTTTTAATTTTGAGCTACATGGAGCTCTTGAATATTTAACTTGATATAGTACGTAGTAATTTTTGTTTAAAGCGCAAATAGAAACATATAAATTGCACTGTGGTCGGGGTTTTTATTATTTTCTTAATATAAAAAAAAAATAGGATTTCGTTTGTAGATGTTACTGCTCTAATAAAATTTAAAATTTCTTATTAGTGGGTAGGTTAAGTTAGGTTCAAAATAAACGACAAATGAGTGTCGCGTCGAGTTGTCTTATATAACAATCGACGGAAAAATAACAATATCAGAATATTTTATAAGTATGTCCATCTTCAAGTACTTAATTAATGGTCATTGTACACGGTGCAAGTAGCTTGCGGATTTAGGAACTTGCGCCAGTTATACGCATCGTGTAAACAACGGTAGAAAAAAGTGGTCGAACGACTCGAGCATGTACCTACCTGCGTAAATATTAAGTAACCTAACAAAGCGCCTTTACTTACTCCAGTTACTTGCACCGTGTACAAGCACATGGGAATACTTAATGCATCAAGCCTAGGCATAGATACCTACTGCTCGAACAAGAACATGCGACTTTACTTGCTCCAGTAACACGCTCCGTGTACAATCGCCATTAGTGTTAGTCTTCTTAATAGGTAAAAAGTAAACTTTTATATTTAATATAAATGCTGTTTAATTTTTAATTGCAATGCTTATTCTTGTCAACGTCTGTATTACCTTATATAAGGTAAATACCTACCGGCCTCTTCTTCAGTAACTAACCATTTTGCAAAAAAATATCGGAAAATGTTATTATATTGTTAAATACGTCTGCAGTGCACTGTGGATGCATCTGGCTGGAGAGAAAAAATATTCCTTGGCCGGTGTCAGCATTTAAATTAATGGCCAGTAACTAAATTACATTTTCTTATGTGGATCATTATTAACGATTTACCATAGTGCCCTTAATTACGAATACATCATAAGGCAAAAGGCGGTATCTCAAAAAAAGTCCCTTTTGAGTTATTTACACCACTATGTAACTTAGGGAATCCTGCATCAGATGACATAAACAAGTTCACAATATCTGATCTTAAGAGGAAACAGTAAGGTGGAGAGAATTGAAAATTAGGTATTCGTAAAATGTGTCGCTGTCCCTCACTGCCCGCCTCTCCCGCGCAGAGCGCGATAGAGACAACTGCAGCTTGGACCGAAAATACCTTTTAAAATTTCATGAAAACAACGTTTCGTAGTCCTCTGATTTCTTCCCCAAAACTTAACCTATTTAACTATTTTCTTCATTAAACATTGAAGTTCCTATGTTTTCCTTTTTTTTAATAATCTAGTCAAATTTGTTTTCTGGATGTGTGAACACAGCGGAAAATCTGGCATTTATTTAGGTTTTTGAAGGTTAATATCTATTTTGAGCATCAATTTATCGTAAAAAGGTTTTCCGAGATATAGTGAGCTCTTTCTATAAGGAATTCCCGGGTACGCCAGCTTGACGGTGTGAAATTTTGTACACCGTTAAGTTATGGAATATCTCGGCTTCTACGATAGCTAGAGAAATAAAATTTTAGGGCCCTAGGGTACTATTTGGGTACTATTTTTTGAGATATAAATCGTTTCCAAAAACAAAGCCGTTCCAGAGATACAAACGGTGTACGCCAGCTTGACGCCCGGTAGCGTACACCGTGAACAGGCCTTATATTTCGAAAAGTTTAAGGGTACTATTTTTTTCACCTAGGTATTTCGTCGGTACTATTTGGGTACTATTTATTGGCTGCATCAGATTCTGAATATCTTTACGGTGTACGCTATCTTGACGGACACAAAACTGCCCTCCTGTTTCTTCTTAAACATACATTAATCTTCATCGTTACAATATGAAGGGTAAACGGAAAGAACATGTCTAGCCAACTTATTTGTAAAGTACTATAACTATTGGATTAAATATGGATATATGAAAATAATATATATATATATTTTTTTACTTTTAAAGAAATGGTTACCATAGTAATTGTTCGTAATGAGTTGATGACTGACTTTCAAACCACTATGACTCAAAAAGTTGCTTACGTGACTACCCTTCATATACGCTCCATATTCCACATAGGAAATCAATTTTACATTTTCTCATTGACTTGAAATTTAAAAAATGGAGCTACCGCCATTTAGACGGGTATTGTAGTGCCATCCAGAAATTCGCCGATAATCCCTAATGCAATTTTGGCCCGTAACGAACCGACATAATATTTAGACCTGTGTTAAAAAAATAACAATAATGTGTGATTTATATGCAAAATATGTTAAAAATAAATAAATAATAAGTCATAAAATGTTTATTTACATACAAACGTGGGATACTATGATTACATCGTCTCTATTCTACTTAATTTAAAAATAGACATAAGTACAGCTTATAAACCGGTTCCGGCTAGTGATATTATTCCAAACAACAAACCTCAAAACAGTTAGTTAGGTAACCCTGATAGGAATAGGGTACTTGCCTGTAGTCAATATAAATTACTTCACGCTAGCCTTGAAATCTGCTTTCGAAAATTTGCAAAAATCAACTAAAATTCACCTATTTAACGTTTTAAACGATTTTTAAAAGACCAAAAGCTATAAATGAGGAGATGATTTGATGTTTGAGCACAATGACGTCATTATGCTTTTTCTCATAGAAACTTCATACTATCCGAGCGTTTTGACAATTCATAAAAAGTAACTGATTTGATCTGTCAGGAAAGTACCCTATTGGTTAAATATGTTGCTTTCCGCCTTGTGTAAATATAACACTTTTAATTCAATTTCAAAAGAATCTTTTGAAGAGAGAACGCATAGAACAAATAAAATTAGATCAGTAAAAAAAGTTCGTATTTTTTGAGTATTTTTACCCGAGACATTTTACATTTTAGTGTACTTCTTCATACAAGTAACTAGGGAATGCAAACCGGTTAACCGGTTAACCGAAAAACCGGTTAACCGCCTGTATTTGTCGACGGTTAATAACCGGTTATAGAGTCCAGAAACCGGTTTTTAACCGAAATATAAAAAACTATAATAAATTGACTAAAATTCTGTAATTTTACCTTATTCCTTTCAGATTATTCATTAGTTTTACTCTGCGAGTTCATAAACCTTTAAAAATCAATCACATTTAGATATGAGCGCCGCCGCGCCGCCGCCGCCGACTAAAACTTCGCGCCGCCGCCGCCGACGCGGCGTCACCGGCGCGCCGATCCCCCCTCCCGCGAAATAAACGTATATCAAAAAATAATAAATAAACTCTTTGCTACATCGACGTCTTACTTACACACTTAATTAAGTGGCGCCGTTTAATGAAAAGGCTAGGCAGTTTACCAAATCGCTAATTAAGCTAGTTGGCGGCGACATAGTATACACTAAAATTGGTTTTCTAGCCAAGTTTTGAAGATGTGAAATAAGCCTTGGCTGATTTGAAACCTCCCTAGTCTGAAATGACGTACGGGTAGGTTCTATATTTTAAAACTAAACTCATAACTCACTTGGGAATTATAGATTTTCATACAGTTTTGCCTCCCGTGGGAGTTATAGATTTTTATAACCCACGGGAGGTAAATCGGCTCGAGCTGGTCTATAAGCCCGCGTGTTATAACAACCTTTACGAGCAAGGTGTGATAAAGCTATATATTCTCTTGCCATGGGAAAATATTATATTATTGGAAAAACAAAAAATTATATATTTTCTGGTGCTAGACAAATAATTACTGTAAAAGGTTATCATTTAAATCCTGTTTGTCCAGGACAATTACAAAATTTGTAAAGATGCACAAGTATATCTTTTACAGATTTTTATGATTGATTAAGTTTCTGTGATTGCTAAATTGCCATGGTATTACGTTTTTTAATAGATTAAGATAAATATTATGAATTCCGTCCGTGACTTGAATAACCGACATTTACAATTCATGTTTTTACTTATTTATGTAGTTAGATTAGAAGTAGTTAATTATTGCATAAATATTTAAACTAAAGACACAGTGGTATTTTTGTATGTAAAATGAGCAAATGATACTTGAACAATTACATTACTAACGTCATGTAAAGTACCTACGATTATAATTTTATAGAAGATCAATAGATTAATTTTTTTTTTTTTTTTTACAATCGGTTTAGTATGATCAACAGGGAACGTACTTTTGGTGCCAATGACAGACAAATGACGTCAACCTACATAGGCCGATTTAGATCAGGTATTAATTTGATTTATCGTCACCGTTAACGCATTCACTGCCACCGACGCGTATGTGCGTTCCAGTGACTTTCACCGTGTGCCATCGACGCACAGACGCGTTCGTAATTACGTAAAGTGCATTACATAAAGTACATTTTAAAAAGTGTGGCACCTGGCGAATGCCCAGGAAAAGGAGGTGGCAGTGAATGCGTTAATTACCGGTATCGTTTAAGTTATGCATGAATCATATCATTCTTTTCTTTGATTAGCGTCAATGGTAGAAGACATTTCAAACCTAAAGAAGTGCCCATCTGTGTTTTCTTATTTATTTAAACGGAAAATTGGTAATATTAAACTTCCCATTTAGGGTAACACGGGCGAGAAAAACATCTTGATTTATAAAATGACTTCTACCATTGACACCAACCAGAAAGCAGTGATAGGATTATTAATTCATTACTTTTGCGATACCGGTAATTGCCGTTAGCTAGCAATTAATCAATGTGAAACGTAAAGTGAATCATGCTGTATGTAGGTTGACGTCATTTTTACGTCATCGGCACCGAAAGTACGCTCGCAAGCATTTTTGTGAAACCATCGAATAGCAATTCAAATTCCTTGCCTTGACTTCGGTACGAAAATGGTAATTTTTATTTAGTTACTGCAGTTATTAGAAAAAAATATCCATTTTCTGTTAATTATTCATAAAATAGTTGATTATGCACCGTTCTGTTTCGTTATAAAAGTGTTTCTATCAAAAATAGTAGTGTATTTTTCTTGCCTGGGGAAACTCAAGGTCACGCCGCCGAACGCCGCCGCCGCCGACCGATTTTGATCGGCGCGCCGCCGCCGACGAATTACCTATCGGCGCTCATATCTAATCACATTTAACTTTTACTATGTTCCTTTAAGGTTTTCTGCAGATTGAAGCGATTTGAGCATTACACACTAATAAAAGTACTTTTATGATTTAACAAACTCTCATCATGTCACTTTTTTTCTTTATGTTTTTTCTTCTTGCCTGTAGTTTTTCTTATTAGTAAGTGGTGTAGTCTATAGTCAACAGTAAAGTCAGCCAGATTCAATCAATTATAGTTAACAGTCTACATCTTTTCCTTGTGTTCCTTTTAGGTCTTAACGTCTGGTTTGTAACGGATTCGCCAAATTAAGAGTTTTTTCATATTTCCCAACGTACTTTATTTGCAAACACCGCCATAGCAAAAACCAGAGTCACAAAAGTGTTATACCGAAGACAATTTTTTTCAGTAAATTTTCAGATAATCGTAAAAATGAACTAAGGCTAACGCCGAAAATCACTGCCAAATTGATGACAAAAAATTGATACTTTGTGGCGAAACTGCGTAAAACTGATTCCCAACGCAACCTGTAAACCAATAGGTATTACTTATACCGTTGCTGAAAGAAATTTTCTTCACTTACTATGTAAAATGATGGGAAAAGTGTCTGCAAATATCTGGTGTAGCAGGTACTTTAGCGATATGATATTCGCAACTGAGTGTTGGTTACCATTCGATAAAGCAATATTACGCCAATAATACCATACTTACCACTACTATTATTGATGCGCAAGTGTGTGAAAATGTTTGTTTGTTTGTTTGGATGTTTCTTACTTAATAACGCAGTATCAACTGAATGGATTGAGCTGAAATTTGGCATGCAAGTAGACTAAGTCCTGGATAAGGATACTTTATATCCTGGTAAGCATTTCTCTTGATATAATATCGGGAATAACGCAGGTGAAGCTGCGGGTAAAAGGTAACAAAAAATGCCTCACAGTTTTAGTTAAATAACACGCTTTTCCAGCATTATTTTGACCGTACCTATAGTTGGGGTTGAGCCACAATGATAAAGAGCGAGAGAAAATTGAGCTTAAAGACTTGATCCAACGAAGTCTAACAGTATTGACATATTGAGCGGTATTGGGTTCTGTGGCCAAGGGAGTAGCCATCTATGAGAACGAGAACACGTGTTACACATGTACCCACCTCGATGCAAATACTTTTCAGCTTTGACGATCGAGCGAGAATAGATGGTGTTAAGCTAAGTTTACACTTTGTTAAATGCAAGTGCGAATGCGAAGTGATTAGTTAACAGGTTTTTTGGATGTTAAGCGTTAAGTGTTAAGAAATCGTTTACACATTGTTTAGTGCAGGTGCAAAGCAACAAAATGGACGACGAACAACGATTGGAATTACGAAATATTTTAAAAAGGATAGTCGCGGTCATTGCTTCAGAAATCGTAAATGAGGTATTAAATTCAACGTTTGCTCCTCAGTCCACCTCATTTTTGTACCGTTCGTGTGTCCATACTATGCATTTAACCCGCCGTGACGGCGAGCGCGGGGAGTATGCGGGTGTGAGGGGGTAGCTACTTGACAGCCAAAATAGACCGAGCGTCTATTCACTTTACTTCGCACTCGCACTTGTCACTTATCAGCGTGACCGTTTACACCTACATTTTACTAATCACTTTACACTTACACTTCCCACTCGCACTTGCGACTTAACAAAGTGTAAACTTAGCTTTAGGTTAAAAAACCTATTAAACCAGAATGATACGACAGTCAAAGTAGATGGCAAAATTAAAAGATTTGCTGGGTGCTCCGGTGGTCGAAGGCTAAAGACGCTGGGCCGGAAATCCAGAGGCACTGGGTTCGATTCCTGGTCTGGACCATAGGAGAGCGCCATTTAATTTTTCTATGTACTTTGATTTCTTGGAATTTATGTTACACAAAAATGTGTAATGTACCCGCATTAAAAAACTAATAAAGAAACATTATGTTCATTTGATATTGTAAATCTAGGTAAGTAGTGAATCCGTTTCAAAACAGGCCTTACTTTTGAATTCGGTCTGGTGGTCTGTCTGGCTAAATTATTACGATTTACTGTCAGTAAATTTTCCATTATTATTGTTTGTTTTTTAAGTTGATTTTGTTTATAATCGACTGAGCAATATTTTAAAGTAGTTTATATTATCATACACTCACAAAAACGACGAAAATGGACGAAAATGAATTAACCGGTTATTAACCGGTTAACCGGTTTTTTCGGCATCACTTCGGTTAATAACCGGTTATAAAATTTGCCCGGTTATTGCATTCCCTACAAGTAACATAATAATTATACATAGTACTTTGATTTTGAAACTACCTTAAATTAAAAACTAACTGAAACTTCCCACATTCTTATGTTCTTTAATTTTTTATTTATGCGGTATCTTGTAGGTACAATTATTAAAGGAAATTAAAAAATGTAGCAAAGATAAATTGAGACTAATCTAGACAAAAACATATAAAGCTGCGTTGTTGAAGTCAATTAAACATAAAATTTATTTGTTCCAGTATCACAACACATGTTGACAGACGTGGACAAGCTACCGGCGGTGCAGCTAGGCGACTTCCTGCTCCAAATTGAACTGGACGAACCGGGCGACAATGTGCGGGACATCGCTCGCAAGGAACTTAGGGAGACGCCCGAAATCGCCGCACCCGCCATTGCGGAGCTCCGTCAACTGCTAGAAGGTAAGCACAGATGGGAACACAAACTGGACGACTCCGTGCGTGACAAAATACGGAGCTTAGAAAAGACCCAAAATGACCGCACCCGTTTTCACGGAGCTTGGAGGTTGCTAAAAAGGTAAGTGGAATGAGTTGGATGATCTGTGTGCGAAAATGAGCTCAAGAAGCTTATAGAAATGCTCGAAAGTACCGCATATATCATCGCGGAACTCCGACAGCTACTAAAAGGTGTAGACAGCTCGACGAACTGGACGACTCGGTGCATGAAAGAACAAGGAGCTCGTACAAAAAGAAAACATACAAGAAACCAATGATTTCAAAAGTAAGGATAGGCCCATCCGAACAGTTCGGAGCTATTTTCCCCGTAACAAAAAATGCAGCTATAAAGACCAGCTGTGCAGTGCACGCGCCGCGTGTCGCACTGCCGGCTGGTACTGATTTCGCGGTATTTTTACCTCCAAAGCGTTGGAACCGTCTGCGCGCTCGCTTAGCCCTGTCCTTTGTATACGTCAATGCAAGAAACGATGTAACGAATGGACTGACAATGATATTAAAACCATCGTTTACTAAAATAGTTTAGCATACGATAATGAATAACGGAACAAACCATTAGCGCATCGAATAATATCTGAATTATCATCTTTAATATCATCGTATGAGTTAGGTATTTTTGTCGCCTTTCGTAAACGTCACGCCTTACTACTCTACATCCTCGTTCGATATGGCTCGGTGTTGCCGTGCATCGGTACTTTCCTTTCGCGAAGGTCATCCAGGGACACTGCACCGTGCGCGGTAATTTCCATCGATCGACCGGACCCGACTTTATTACAGTTTTAACCTTTAAAAATACCGGAAAAGTCGATAGTTTTTCAGGAACGACACTTTTATTTTTGGTTTTGATCATAATTCCGTTATTGTAGACGAAACTATTGATGGCCAATTTCAAGATAAGTAGTCTAGTAATAAATAAACTTTATTTAATTAGTTTTACCAAGCAAGACAAAACAAACGAAAATGTGTGATTAAAGTTAAGTGTTTATAATAAGCACTTACTTATTAGGTTTACACCTGTAATTATTCCGCAGTATTTCATCATTTCCTCGTTGAAGCAATGACTTTGCTCTATTTAAGTAGTCCAGTCACTTTTTCGTGAATATTCGTGTGCCAAACTGTTCAAACATATACGAGTACCAACTTAATTAGCAAATAAATGATATTTATTCAAATATTAATAGGACCTGATGAGTCATCACTTGCACGGATACTTAAGGAAACGCAGAAAAATCCAAGATAATCAATAGTGCTTTACAAGTGCTTTTGCCAAAAGTATACATGCATGTTGACATGACGTTGGATTATAGTCCAATGTGAATTTTTCCGAGTCCATCGAAATAGCATCGTTAGACGCAGTAAGGTGCGGTGATACCTACTATTATTCGACGTTCTTTAATAATAACGATGATGTACACAACACGGGAGGTAATAAAGAAAGCCCTCGATCGCATATTTACGTCCCTCGCTTGCAGCTCGGGCCGCAAACTTCTGCGATCTCGGCCTTTCTTTGTATTACCACCCTAGTTGTGTAATGTACTATTATATCATCGACAAGCTATGACGTATGGTCATTAATGATATTTCTGTTATTGCAGTGACACAAAATATAATTCATAGCAAAGTAAGAAATAAGAAGTAATTTTCAGTGTTTTATGGCGCGTTTTTCCTTATTTAGGCATTCAAGTATTGTCATTAAAGCCAATAATATTGTAAGTTCAGATTATTCGGTATATTGCACTGATTGTTCAAAACTACCTGAAAAAAAATTCATTACTCAGTAATATTAATTAACTATAGGATGCCGACAACTTCTTTCGCGGAGAGCGTTATAGCCGGGTAAAAAGTATCCTATGTATTAACCGGGATCATAATCTACCTGCATTTTTGTGTGATGCGCGCACAAATATCCTTATCAAATGTAGAGATTGCACTCCTGAATCATGTCAATTTTACGCCTGAATCATGTCTATAAACTGTTCTCAAAGGGCATAAAGAATCATCTCACACGAAGATTCGGTGAATTTCAGCCACCAGAGCAGAGTGGGTTTCGAGGAGGATAATGGGAGGATATGGCATCATAGACAACATCCACAGTATGCAGCAGATTATACAGAAGTCTGAGGAGTATAATCAGCCTTTATATCGTATTTATGGACTATGAGAAGGCCTTTGACTCTATCGAGACTTAGTCGGTTCTTGAGCCTCTGCAGCGATGTCAAGTTGACTGGCGATAATATCTAAGTGCTGAGATATATCGTCATTACTTAAAAAGACGCGTATCTAACACTGACTTCAGGTAAAAACGCAGCAAGTGTATATAACGCTCGTATGTAACTTTTGACGTTTTTCGTTTTTTTTTTCAAAGTAGTGACGATATGACTCTACAGCGCATCTTTGGAGAAACCTATATCCAACAGTAGGCTGCGACAGGTTGATAATGATGAATCTAAATTATTAATAACTGCTTAATTGAGTAGTAATATATATTTTTCAGCGGATAAGGAGCTCCACGTCCCGATGGAGAGCGACACATGGCTTGTCAGGTTCCTGCGGCCCTGCAAATACTACCCTGAGAGCGCATATGAACTGGTAAACTACTCACGTTGAATACAAATGTCTTCTATCGCGATCCTTGTTTACAACATATCCATTCTAAATTTATCATCTTGCGATTTCTTACGTATCAAGCCAGCTCATACGTCGTATCGTCATTGTCGCAGACCTCTTACAATTGCATAGTCAAAAAGAAAAGAGTGTCTTCTTTTGTGATAAACGTTAGTTTTGTAGGCCCTCTAATTGGACAGTCGTAGAACGAATTGATAAACTACGACATCTAAGTAATAGTTAAAATTTTACGGTCACTGATAGACAATGAAAAACCGCAACCGATGCATCTAGAATCACATTTTTTCTACGCTTAGGGCCGACACAGATGGACTGCAACCCAGCTGCAACTTTTATAGAAACCGTGCAATCGATGTGCAGCCGGGACGCAGTTCCCATACAACTCGCAGCTGTCATACACTTTTTTTGTCTTTGTGTGCCGAATCTGCTCTGAGTTGCGGCCACGTACTCCCAATCGGAATGGTGGCGGGCAGCCCTAAGGACTACCTGCCCCAGCTGTCATGCATTTATACATTCATAAAAGGCATTTCGAACGTTCCAGATCAAACGTTACTACGCGTTCAAGGTGAAGCACGCGAAGCACTACGACGGCCTGATGCCCAGCAAGGAGCAGAACATCTTCATCCAGGATATCCTCACGGTGCTGCCCACGCGCGACCAGCTGGGCCGGCGCATCCTCGTCGTCGAGTTAGGCAGTGAGTTCCCTTTTTCAGATTCTTCATTCATCATATCACTTTTACTTTGACACGTCCATTGCTGCAACATACATCTCCCCCGAAGACTTCCACAACGAACGGTCGCACGCCTTCTGGCGACCATAACCAGGTCGTCAGACCATCTTGCAGCGAGCCGACCTACATTGCCTCTTCCGGCAAACTTTTCAGATTGACATCTGTACTGCAATACATATATCTACAATACTACTGATCATAGAACCTAACGTGGTTTACAATATGATATACTTTCATCTTTTCGTATCTTTGAATATTGCGACTGGCGTACCGGAAGGAAGATGCCGTAGAGTTTATTCCCGGTACTAAAATGTCTGGCACTTTTTCTGAATCAAATGGACTGTCTTATTACAAACGTTTTGTACCAAAACTGTGTCAGTTTTGAGGAATGGCGCTATATCAGATATTTTGAAGTCGTTTACGCTATCAGATATCATTGAAAGTGTCTGCCATACATTGTAATATCTCTATCTCTACTCGCGGTGGCGCTTATGTGTTACACGCAATAACCGCTAAGTAAATGTTTACACAATACAGCCCAACGTATTTAGAAATAAATGTCTCAGTCATCGTTTTATTGTCACGCTTGGCTTTTTGCGGAAATGGACTAAATAAAACTACCAATTATGACGTTAAGCATTGCCTTTGTATGTTGTTTTTATATTAAATTGTTTCTTGGTTAAATTCCATTAGGATAACTACTTATTAGGTCTGACGGATTACTTATACGGCCTTCCACATGATTACTACTTATACACATATGTCTTGTGATATAATAACATGATTCAGTTGCATCCATTGACGTCATAATCTAAACAATTGGTTACACTTACAGTGCATAATAACTGAACACGCTGTAGGAATCAAAAGAAAACGTTGGTCACGAACCATATACAGTTCGTGACAATAATCATGATACAACCACCAAAAAGAGACCGAGTAGAGTAAGGTACGCCTGCATTCACACAATTATGTTAACTCAGTAAATGTAAAATACAATATAACGTTCTTTATTACATACCTAATCAAAAGAGCATAAGAAATTTAAATCGACTACAGCATATTAAATGATGTTTACAACAGGCGTTCTTATCCTAATAAGCAATCTCTTCAACAACCATGTCCTCATGTAAGCATACCTACTGATTAATTATGAAATTACTCTGATGAAGTGATGAATATTCTTCCGGAATATGTGATTTGTTTAATTTTACCGTTTCCTATATTATATAAACAAATATCTACATGATAATTTCAGAACGCTGGAAGCCGAATAAATGCACGCTCGACGAGGCATTCAAAGGCTGCGTACTGTTTTTGGAAGCGGCCATGATGGAACCAGTATCACAGATCTGCGGGGCGCAGGTCATCATGGACATGGAAGGGTTGTCGTTGCAGCAGGTCTGGCAGTTCACGCCGCAGTACGCCAAGCGACTGCTGGACTGGTTACAGGTTAGATACTTTTTTACACCACTGCTCGGAAAGGTGGCAACAGAGGGTTAATATTGGGAGTCAAAACGGCAAGTTCTTGGACAAGGAACCAGCGAGCCAACAATCTCATCAAACAAAACAACAATAATATTATTTTAATGATTGCAATAGCAATTGACCTATGAGAGCACGACGTGTGCCTCGGCGGCGCCTGGACTCGTATTCTTCAAACTCATTTGATCGAGAAATGAGTTTGAAGAATACGAAAAAAGGATATTGCTTTCTTTCCGCTTTACAACAACGTTTTTTCATAGTATATTGATAGCGGCCTGCGGCTGGTTATATAATATAACCAGTTCACTGTCGCACAATATGGCAAACCAGGGTTTCTTGAACTGTGGTGCATGGAGCCGGGTCTGTGGCTCACACATATTTTCAAGTGCCCTTGATTTTACTATGATTACCTATAATTCTGAAAAGGTTCGTTATTATCGTCAGTTGTTCTGAGATGTGGTAATGTCATCGCAATACGTTTTTCCCAAGCTTCACAATAAAACAGAGTTATCAGCTCCTTGAGTTTCCTTCCAAACCAAAGTCTTATCAGGTTATGGGCCTGGACAAAGCTCAATTCTGTTTAGGTGAAGAGGATTGGTGCGGCGAATCCTGTGAAACGGCTAACACCTTTTTCCCAAGACACGATATTTCAATAGCTAGTTGAGCAATACTACGTACTTATAGCACTATTGAACCATCACATTAACATGAATGCGCGACCTTATTGCTCCAACTGCGTCTCAAAGTTCAATCTTTATAAATCAACATGTGTAGGTATGTTGACGAATTAAAACATCTGCGTTACACTACTTACAATTGACACATATTTGGTTCCCCAGTGCTAGTGGTGGGTTCGATTTGAAATTTGATATGTATCTCGGCGTTTTTTATATTATCCGATCAGCAAAACTCGTCGACGAATAAATAAATAATACATAATCGATTTAAATATCTGTGGGTCAAGTCAAGTCACAAATATGATAACCTTTTTTTGAAGCCTAACATTGCCTACGAGTCGTAATTCTTTGGGTAGGAAAGGAACCCAGGTGGGGACTTACAGACTGTAAGCAGTACGTCTAGCATAACTGACCGCGACTTCGTTTTTCACGCGACAGAGCATCACCTGTCACTGTCACACTATATTGAGTGGAAAGAGATAGGTAGCACTTGTCGCGCGACAATGAGTCGCGTGTCACAGTTGTGCTAGAGGTACAGGTCGCCGGTCATCTCGAAGTTTCGCTGATTGCTCAAAGCGAGTAACAGACCAGCGGATAACCTAAGAGCAAAAGAGCTCAAGTCTTACAGTAGAGTTGTGACGTTCTGCATCTAGTTTATATGTGACTTGTACCCCATTTCACTAGACCCACAGATACTTAGATTGATAAGTTTCCATGTACTCAGAGCTCTGACACTTAACACTTATTATCTATTTCCAGGAAAGTATACCGCTGCGCATCAAAGGCCTCTTCGTGGTGAACCAGCCGTACATCTTCAACATGGTGTTCCAGCTGTTCAAGCCATTCCTCCAGGACAAGCTGCGGTCGCGGCTGCACTTCGTGGGCAAGGACTGGGAGCTACTCCACAAGTACATGAGCCCCAAGTGCCTGCCCGAGGCCTACGGCGGCTCGCTCAGCATTCCGAAGGTCACGGGCCCCCAATGGCTGGAACTGCTCATGATGTGTGATAAGGAGTTTAGTGGTAAGTAAACGTTTTTGTTTGAACTTAAAATTTTCTCGTTTATCGCTTTTGAAATCTAAAAATTACAAGACAGAAAAAAAAAACAGAATTCCTTGAAATAAGTGCAAATTATGACCCCGTCCCCGTGGCATGGTCCTGAAAATACTGACAGAGTTTCCTCGCTGAATCGCTACTAATTGGTTAGGTTTGCCAAACTTTAGAGCAGTTTTTTGGCGAATAAATATTGACGTCAGTTAAAGGCACGTTTATTATTATCGTTTCTGAGGCCGTTTAAAATTTCGCATTTTCTATAATTTTCCGTCCTTATATTAATTATACCATTAATCCAAAATCTTGTTGCGTCCAAATCGACGTAGGTAGCTATTTATTAAAATGAGATAGCGTGTCAATCTCTCATTCTAACAGGTAACTACGTGTATCGGTTGGATGACGACATCGGCTCGTTTGGACGCGACTACATATAAATGAGTCATTAAAAATCCAATTCAACAAAATCAAAAGACCTTAGCATGTGGCAACACAACACAGCAATGAGAATGAATTATCACCACGTAACCGACCCCAAAAGCACACGTTTCCACTACCTACTTTGTATTTAAGTGCATTCCACAATATGAACTTGTAGATTTTTCATCAATATGATACATTAATACTTTATAAAAATATAGGTCACCAAATTTAGTGGTCTATGCTAAATAAATACGTTATTTTTTTATGTATACAATTTTTTTTCCTTGTTACAGCTATCGCGTCCTATGGATACGTGAAAAAGTGATTGTTGAGAGAGTGACCATTAATTAAATGAGTTGGATTATTCGGTTACGAAGAAAACTGTTGAACGTCGGTGTGGCATTTCCTAGGCCAGTATTGTGATCTGCATGCTTTAAAAGCATTTCTAAAAAAGTTTATACATCAATCAACGGATCCTTAATTGTATTCTATTTAGTTACCAATATTTTTAATGATGATTTATTATTGGTATTTTGTTCATTTGGATAATTAGGGAGAAATATCTATTCCCGAAATTAATTATGGAAAACGATCAATAATAGTATTGTTTATCAATAAGAAAATGTTAATAAAACACCAAAGTTAACGACTTTTGTGACAGGTAACGCGTCCATAAAAAAAAATGTGCAAACTTTTTTTGAAATACTTATACCTAAACGTAATAAGTTAGTAAACATTGCAAGTAGTCAAGACATCACATGAACTCCGACAGAGAAGTGGTTTGTTCCGAATTATAAAAATAGTAGTAGAATAATGTAGATAGTACAAATATATTTTTATATCTAGATTCTAGAGGTTGCCTTAAATGGGGTAAAAACCGCGAATTGCCTCGTGATATATCGCCGCTATACACTGTTCTTGAAACATGACAATTTGTAAATAAACTTTACTGTCATGTATGGCACTAATGAATTTTTAATATTGTCACAATACGTTTAAAAAATTATAACTGGCAGCTAAAATGTTGGCGCCTTTTTTCCGTTTTTTTTTTATAGTTTTAAGAACACTGAATAATGGCGCCATCTGCAAGGGGATTCTAGGTTTTGACGTCATTTCAACTCTATAACTCGTGTTTTTATAGTAACGAGTAGGTAGTACAGTCACCTGCAATAATATGGCGGAACATTGTAGATATATATCTGTCGTACAAAGTGTTACGCGTCTACATAATTGTTATGCAAACAGCTAAAGTGTGGAACTCCCTGCTAGGGTTTGCATTATTCGTCCAATTTTACAATTCGGATAATATGAATACTTTGATTTCCGATATTCGAATATTTTCGAATATTAACAGAAAAAATGCTTATAAGCGCTTGAAATCAAAAATAAACTAACAAGTCATCTATAATAAATTAAAAAAAAAATAAGGTCCTTATCATTACAATTTTACTATAAATCTCTATATAAGGTCCTAATTTATTAGTTGCAGATATTTTAACACATCATACTTTACATTAAAATAATTAACTTTAAATAGAAATTAAGAAATCTTTTCATATAACTTTTTTGATTTCATTTACCTAACAAAAAAATTAATTATAATTTCGTCTAAAAAATATCACCATGTGCATTATCACATGTCACAATAACACTATCTGTCATGTCAACAATTATTTGTCGTAAATGTCGTAACGGTTCGGCGGGAAAACTGCAAATGTCATTAGGATGGGATTTATCGACGTGAAGTGGCAAGTTACAGCTACTAGAATCTGTTCAATGAGTTTTCATTTAGTAATCACATTAACAGGGTGTTATTACGTAGCAAATTTGTTTTTCCTTTTTCTCCAATAAAACATCGTAAAAGCTATAATGTTTCATGCTTTAATATACTCCAGAGACCGAGTACTATCAGCTGTAAAAATATCTGCAACTAATAAATTAGGACCTTATATATTTTTAGCTAAAATAATTGTTTTTGATTCATCAAACTTATACAAGCTGAAAATATATTTTCAGCTTGTGTTACTGCCTTCGGCCCTGTAGTGCTAGCTCTAGCTCCATCCGCTGCGTACACTATCTCTCAACATTCCTGTTCAGCAAGCATAATTATGTTTCAATGTCAGCCACTGATGTTCTGCGCCGTATTTGTTTATTCTTTTTTATTAAATAGATCATGAGACAATTTTGCGCGCCGACTGCATCGTCCAGTTCGTGGTCTCCATTTGAGAATATTTACGCCACATCGGCCATCAGTTCTTCAAACTGTATGCCCCAACTGTTGCCACTTCAACTTGCTAACTCTAGAACGCCGCCGCCGCCGCCAACGCCAATCACCTCAGTTTTTTTACGGATTTCTTCGTACTGATTCTATCACGTAAAGAGACTCCGAGCATAGCTTTCTCCATTACATGTTGTGCGAGTCTGAGCCGATTCATAAAGCCCATAGCGAAAGACCACTCTTATACCCAGTATAACATTCACTGCTCAAATAATTTGAGCATCCGAAATCCTGATCTGAATGATCGGCCAAGAGCAAGCTCATTATTATTAAAAAAAAAACCGGACAAGTGTAAGTAGGATTCGCCCACCGAGGGTTCCGAAATATACTTTAAATACAGACTAGTTTTCAGATTTTTTCCTATACTTGTACTATAAGACGACTTGCCAAATTTCATAGTTCCAAGTCAACGGAAAGTACCCTATAAATGTTGGTTCCCTTGAGAGTGTCGAAATATACGTTTTTGCGGCATAAACGGCCATATCTTTTTTTACGTTAACTTAAAAGTTTGATTTTCTTACAGCTTAAAGGAACTGTAGACTTGAGTATATGGTTTTATGTTCAACTCGATACATCCACGCGTTCCCGAGTTAAAAGGTCTTGACAAACAGACGGACGGACCGACAACAAAGTGATCCCATAAGGGTCCGGTTTTTTCTTTTTGAGCACGGAACCCTAAAAAAGATCGGGGTGAGCAAAAATATCGATACCTTTATACTCAAAGGGCGTAAACGCCATTAGCACCTACGGCGTTTACGCCCTTTGAGTCTAAAGGTATCGATATGTGCCCCGTTTCATCATAATTATATTATTACCGGTGACTGTATGTCTAAACTAAGGACGAGGTGGATCCTCAGCCTGCCTTGCCGCTATGCATTCCTAAATATTGTACCTATGGTTCGCTTGTATATATGTGCCAATAAGACTGACTATTTACTAGATTTGTCTATTCCATTTAAATTTCTTATTGGTACTAACATTTACAACGCCTAATTACAATTTATGTTTAATTATGTTACGTGATTTTGCCTGAATCTCTTTAATTTTAATCGTACCAGATATCATTATAAATATCATTATTTATTTTTAAGTTGTAAATGTAATATTTTGTACCTATTTTTGTGATTTTTGTTAAGTAAAAAGGTGCGACTTTCGTTGCGGTAATTTTAGTGTACTACATTAAATTGTTTTACTGTACTCATTGGTGATATTATATCTTTATGTAAACCGTAAATTCCTTTTTTATCAATATTTAAAGAATAAAGTAACACTGTGATAACTTTAATATATTCAAGAGCATAGAAAATGAGAACACTGTCAGCCCCGGATCTACGACTTTTTCGAACCGCGGCAGAAATTTGATGCGGAGCGCGCTGAGATATATTATTTCAAAAATCTCTCAAAAGTATCTGAATTTGGTACCCCATAAAAGCTGGCGCCTGGGGCAGGCCTCCTTCCCCCTTTCGATAAATCCAGGTCTGCACTTTGTATAGAAATTCCATATCAAGTGAACATGCCCGTTTTCTTTGCTGACAAGTGTATCTCGTGTTGATTATTTCTTCTGAATTGTTAACTTTATACATAGAAATCCATGACAGAGTATTTTTCTGTAACGTTAGTGTAGATGAAGACATAGTATATTAAATTTATGGAATTTATTTTTACAAAAATACAATTTAACAGCATTGATATAATATCATAACTGAAAGGGTGACCAAAATTTTTAAATAAGTAACTAGGCAAAATTGTTATTGTATAGTTATTAAAAGAAATAAAACAAAGTTTCAACAAAATTTTCAGTTTTTTATCAATTTATCAAAACATAAATAATACAAATATGTGTATATTGTACAAATAAAACTATATAAATTGTACTAAAAAGAGGAGATAGGTTTAAATTGTGGCCTGAAACTTTCCCAAATGATCGCATCAATTACATTGACGTAAGTTTAACCTAATAAATGTAGTATGTACCTACCGAGTCCGAGAAATATTAACCCACATTATTAGAAAGAAAAAACTGCTACAAGAAATAGTGTACTTGAAACCTTTCCTGCTATACCTATTC
Source organism: Eudemis profundana (assembly GCA_947034925.1). NCBI lineage: Eukaryota > Metazoa > Arthropoda > Insecta > Lepidoptera > Tortricidae > Eudemis > Eudemis profundana. Next base: position 19,755,615 of record OX344799.1, read on the forward strand.
GTGGGCATTTCTCCAGATATATGTCTGCGACTCATTCATCTGTCTCCATACATTTAGTATGAAAAAGGGCCAGATGAATGAGGTGACCGCAGACATATTTCTGGAGAAATGCCCTCGTAATAATAACTATTAACTCACTCCAGGCTCCAGTGGGCTGTTGCTGTTACTGCCCGCTGTGCGAAGAGAAAATACCACTTCCTAGCAAGAGGAAGACGTACGTAGGTAATATACACCTAGAGCAAAAAAGAAAGACCCAGATCGCAGCTGTTTGTGGCCGTGCCACAGGGGAGGGCCATGAATCTCTATAACGTTATTACGTTAACGTTATACGTTATTACTGCCCGGGATTTAACTGAGACTGTCACTTACGGCCGGTGGTACTGTAAAATTATACACACCACGGACGGTAACAAAATCCCAGATCGCATATTACGTCGTCGTAGTCTTTAACAACAAGCTAGCGTAGGAAAGAATTATACATCCCATACCTAAGATCAGTGTTTTTCAAAGCGTGGGTCGCGACCCCTTGGGGGGCCGCTGAGCCTCTAGAAGGGGGTCGCGAGGGTCGAGAAACCTCAGGCTAAAAGGGAAAAAAAGCACACGTGTAAGTCGTGTAACGGAATAAAATTCACGTTAAAAATCGTGGAGGATAGGGGGTCGTGAAATATTATCACATACAAAGGGGGTTGTGCAATGAAATAGTTTGAAAAACACTGCTGTAGAGGAACTTGTTAGATTATTAGTACATTACACAACTAGGGTGGTAATACAAAGAAAGGCCGAGATCGCAGAAGTTTGCAGCCCGAGCTGCAAGCGAGGGACGTAAGTATGCGATCGAGCGCTTTCTTTATTACCTCCCGTGTTGTGTTCATTATTTTATGTCTACACTTGGCCAGGCCAGGTGTGGCATAAAAGAAGTTTCCTCACACGAAAAAACCCGCACTTGGAAAAACGCAGAATACCCGAACCCTTTTACTAAAAATCATGTATGTATCTACCTATCTAACAGAATACAGCCTATAAAGTCATGGTTGCTTAGCAATAAAAATATCTTTTATAGTTTTCTTACGTACCTATTAGTAGATCTATGATCGTTCCCTTTGCACTTTTATCAGTTTCACTTTTAGCATCCAATAAGAGATCACACGTTTGTCTATAGGTAATTTTTTAGACCTTCTATCAACGAATCGGCGTACATACCTGTTTACCCAACTACGGTTAAGCAAAAAACGAGGGTTATGATTTTATAAAAAAAACGCGATTTCTAAATACGGATTCCGAAAAGCCCCGCCAAATACAACACGAAACCGAGTTTAAATAAAAAATCATCCTCACAAACTATTTTCTTTTGTTATCCCAATATCCTTCTTGAATTTCAGAAATCTAGCGACGGGTATTAAGTATCTAAAACGTAAATACGAGTAAGTATCCCGCGTTATTTACAAACTTTATTGCTCTTTACATAGCCGTAGGAGTTTGCCACTGAAACAAAAATAATATGTCATTAGTAATAATCACAATAATAGTTTAGTGTTCCATTTTATTTATTTTACTAAAGGCCTTGGTTCACGTACCGAGTAGAGTGGCGAGACAGGGGTGCGTAACGATGGCTATAAAAATTTTTGGTATAATATTAGTCGCAATAACGCTCATTTGATATAATTATTAAATCATATAACAACACTTAATATATTTACATATGATATAATTATCATTTCTTATAATGATCATTTGATAGAATAACATTTAATATAGCATTCTTTAAGTATAATGCTTATTTCCTATAATGAACTTATGGTATAACGTTATTTTCATATAAAATACAATTGGCATAACCATTATTGATATAATGTATTAGAGACATAATCACAAAACGAACTGCTATCAAAAAGTAGGTTAGGTTAGCTTTGAACTGCATCCCCCTACCAAAACGAATGGCTATCAAAAAGTAGGTTAGGTTAGGTTAATTTATTTATATACCTATTATACCTCTTGATTGTTATATATTATGATTTGTATATAAAATGAGCGTTATACCATATAATCGTTATAAGAAATAAGCGTTATACCGAACGTTAAATATACGAAATAAATGTATATATTTCAAAATTATACCAAACGTTTATTATACACAATGAGTGATTATACCCTTTGAAATTATATCAAATGTTGATATATCGATAGAAAATATATTAAATATTTTTATATCGATCATTACACACCCGGTCGAGGGCACTGTCTGTGTCTCGCCACTGTACTCGGTACGTACGTGTGATCAAGGCATACTTAACCTAGAGTGGGACTACGGTAACTTTGCAGAGCGGAACATGGCAACACCTCCATTTAAATGTCACATTTTCATAGAAATTTGACTTTAAAACGGAGGTGTTGCCATGTTCCGCTCTGCAAAGTTATCGTAGTCGCACTCTGGCAACTTTGGTAAAACCGTCAATCCAACCAACAGTGTTTTAGGCCATAAAATTCCTCCAACGGTGTTGTTGTTTTTGATCAATATGGCTAGTTTAGACTTGTAAAAGTGTCGCTTGTAGCTCCGTGAAACGGGCCACAGTATTACTTGTACTTACGTTTAAAGCCGTCTTCGTAATGTGACAGCATTTTCCACAGCAGCTCCCCTGAGACCTCCAGTTCGGGCAGCATGCCGCCGTGGCGCGGGCGCAGCGCTTTGCCATCCACGTGCGCCTTAGCAAACAAACTTTTATACTAAACTAGCATTTTCCCGCGGCTTCGCCCGCGTTGTTCCCATTACTGTCCAAAAGGAACTCTTTACCGGGATATAAAGTATCCTATGTTTCAATCCAGGACTTGGTCAACTTGCATGCAAAATTTTAGCTCAATCCATCCAGTTATTACCCTGTTATTTAGTAACAAACATCCAATCATCTTCACAAACTTTCACATTTATAATATTAGTAGGATCGTCATAAAGACGTAATACAGTATCAACAACCTGTTTGGGAACTTGTTGGAGCCTGTGATGGCTGCTTTTATCGCAAGACGACGCGACCGATCAGAACGATGTCACTTTTAATTATATATTTATCAATTCAATTCAATGATTTATTGGTATAGGTGTCGTGTAATAAAAGCTAGTTGCAAATAAAAAAATCTGATAAAATCATAATAGTACCTACCCGTTTGTTTTGTCAAAGGGTAACATACATACGACTTGGCAAGAGAATTTGTTGTTTGGAAGTCCAATCAGGTACACGGCGAGTCTTGGTATAATAAGTTGATAACCCCTTTCTAGCAACCATCTGTTATGAACCGAGGAACCTAGCTAAGTCATTGTTTTCTTATGCTCCAGTTCTGTCACTACGACATCCCTCCATAGTAGCTAGCAATGGCGTGTCGTAAAAGATATCCTTGGGTAAGCCGGTGCAGATTTGGCGTACATTTTCCTTAAGAGCTGTAGAATAAGGTGCTCAAATTACTGATATTAGACGAGCCGGTAGGAATCGAGTTCTATGGACGCCACGCCACTGGTAGCTAGCCTATACAATGGTGACGGTTAGCCCGTGCGCAACATCCACATGAGCATAGAGGGTGTTTGCTGTCCCTCTGAGACAGTAGTACTACTACGTAGCTCAACTGGTAGTACAAATGATACACCCTAAACTCACTAGTACTACTACTAAAAATACAAGAAAATCACTCGAGTTTTGTCATAGACCAGTGTTAAATCAGCTGGTAGAACATATGAAACACATGCCAGATGTAAACAAAATACAATAAAGACGGTTTAAAAAAGTTTAATAGAAAGGTTGATCAACACGCATATTGATCTATACACGTCACATCGCGTCCATGGTCTCGTCAGTCCCTTCGAGACCATGGACGTGAAGGTAAATAAATATATTGTTTATTTCTATGTGGTTAAGTCCTGTGTATGTTATTATTATAATACTGGGTGAAAATAGCGAAAGTTTAAATCTATATCAATAATATAGTACATATCAACAATATAGTTTTTCTTGCCTCTTTGCTTCTCGCAATGAACGCAACAGACTACAGGACAGTTGTACTACAGGTCCTCCATTATGGTCACTAGTCCTACTGGTAGTATTAATGACCTTAGGGTGTATCATTTGTACTACCAATTGAACTCTGTGGTAGTACTACTGTCTCAGAGGGTTTGCTGTCACTTCACACTCCCAAGACACATTTTGCAACCGTGAAGCTCCTCTACAAGCTGGCGCGAGTCTTTGCTAGCGCGTCAGCAGGAAAATAAATGTGCATTTCTCAAAAAAAAATGTACATCAATTAACAGATCCTTAATAGTTCCTAAGCGATGTCTCTCTAACATTGCACCATGAATCGTCTGTAATAGACGCAAAGGCCTATGATGAATAGTTCCTATATTGTTACCAATATTTTTGATGATTATTAATTATTGGTTCATGTATTGTTAATTTATTTGAATAATTAGGATAAAATATTCTCAATTGAATCTCAAGTATGCAAAATAATCAATGATTTTTTTGTTTATCATTAAAACAAATGGGTAACAAAATAGGAAAGTTAACGAGCTTTGTGACAGTTAACGCGTCCATACAAAATATGTACAAATGTTTTGCGAAATGCTCAAATAATATAAACAGGAATAAAAATCGATCAAATACCTTGAGCGAGTTCATGTCGTTGCCGTGGAAGTGTATGCGCGAGCGCAACTTCTCGCGCAGGAAGGGCTTGAACAGCGCGAACACCATATTAAAGATGTACGGCTGGTTCACGATGTGCACCGCCTTCAGACGGATCGGGATGCAGTCCTGGAAATCAAAGTTTGTAAGTGTTAACATTTATCCAGTGTCGTGCACTCCACAAAGACAAAAAGACACTCCCCACCCCCTAATTTCTTCCCTACTAAGGGTAGAAATTATACTCTGTCCTGTTAGGTATTTAAATAAAGGTAAACAAAAAAACCAAGTGACTCGGCAGCTAGTAGTATTGCGCCACAGATACAAAACGTTACTTTGATTGGCTGAACGAGCCGAGTCACGTGGTTGTTTTGATTACCTTTATTTAAATACCTAACAGGACAGAGTATAGTAGAGTAGACGCTATCTTAACACACTACACCTACCAGTGGCGTGGCGTCCAAAGAACTCGATTCCTACCGGCTTACCTAATATCAGGCATTTGACCACCTTATTCTACAACTCTTAAGGAAAACGTACCTACGCCAAATCTGCACCGGCTTGCCCAAGGATATCTTTTACACCACGCCACTGCTACCTACCCTACTACCATTATTAGGGTAGAAATTAGACAGTAGACAGAGCCTTTTTGTCTTTATGGAGTGCGCGCCGCACGCCACTGCCTTTATCCATTAACCGGTTAGGGTTACACATATTGGTTATTACTATTACTAATTTAATTTTGTTAATTTAATTTTGTTTATTTAATTTTGTTAATTTAATTTTGTTATTGATTTTAATTTAAGTTTAAATTTAATTTGCTAAGCCCTAACAGGGTCCATGCTGTACCTGTAATACTACAACATCTTGTAATACCATGGTTGCAATAAATAAACATACATACATACATACTAATTGCTCGAATCAAAGTTTCTTTTCAATTGTCAAATCCGTAAATAATAATAAGTAGCAGAGCTCGCAACTCACACTACAATAACCGGAACAACCGGATCCTATACAGATGTCAATACGTCATTATAGCATCAATCTTAAAAATATGCGGCTTTAGCTGGTGACAAAATTTGAAATAGTACATTATATCGAACGCGCGCAAGAGGCCGCTGGATACGGGCATCATAGGACTGGTCATGATGGCGTTGTTACGGCCATATACATGCGTCATAGGAGAATCTCAAACTATTTATTCATATTAAAACCTTTTAGAAGCCTGTAGTGAGTAAATTTTCTGTAGCGGCTGCTTTATATTTATTATAATTTTCACACATTATCAAGGCGTAAGCATAAATCGTATTTTTGTATTTGATTAATTATTGTTTTTCTCATATTTTACTTCCTGAGTTCCAAGCAGTCGTAAAGGTTTGTTAGAATTGTTTCATGGCAAACAGTTAAGTACGTTTAAGTGACGTAAATGAGTAATTACACACAAAGTTGCCCTGGCTACGCGCAAGACAGGCGCTATACCTATACCTATTTCCGAGAAGCGAGAGTGCAAGGCTGTGGCTGTAGGCATTCGTAATGTTATTTAAGGTGCAGCAATGCGATGGACGAGACCAAGTAAGTTGGGTTCACACAAATAGGTATTGTACTAAAAATACTAGGGAACACCACTATACTGCAAATGGTTTTGGCAGTATATAAAAACAACTATTTTCGTTACATAGAAAATTAAATGGAGAAATAAAAACAAATAAAGAAACATCAAACATCATGCTTCTTTCATATGTAGAACTATTTTCGTTTTTAGGGTTCCGTACCAAAATGGTAAAAAAGGAACCCTTATGGTGCGACTCTGTCTGTCTGTCTGTCTGTCTGTCCGTCTGTCACAGCAAGATATCTCAGGATCTACTGATGCTATCGACTTGAAATTTGGAATAGTGTTAAGAAACGCTAACCCGAGCTTATGAGATGTAAAAAAAGTCTTGTAACTTTTTTACTTTTTTTTTAAAGGGGTCCGTAATGAGACTTTGAAAATTGAAATTAGGACTATTATATCGAGTAGGGTATCAAATAAAAGGGCTTGATTTGTAGATTAAAACACTATTTTTGTATTTTTTTTAAATAAGTAGTGTTTGATTTATGGCGAAAAACGTTAAAAAAAATACCATTCCCCCCCTATTATCTTCGAAGTTACTGAACAGAAAAATCTGTCATAATTACTAATTATTAATGTCGTCCTATATATTACAGGAAAAATAAAACGGTTTTCCTAACATGCACCGTTTTTGAGAAATTTGCAAAAATCTTATCACATACTTATTTGCTCCTACTAAACTAATCGCCATATAGTTTTTCTTGAATTATTCATGTATCTACTTATGAGTTTGTACGGAACCCTCGGTGCGCGAGTCCTACTCGCACTTGGCCGGTTTTTTTACCCTGCTGCACCCGCGGACGTACCTGCACCCACTCAACTACTATCTTCGCCGTCTCCAGCTCAGCCGCCCCCGCGGACATACCTGCACCCACTCCATGACCATCTTGGCGAAGGAGGGCGTGAACTGCAGCACGTGGCTGAAGGCGAGCCCCTGCATGTCCATGATGACGATGACGCCGGAGACCTGGGTGCGCGGTTCCGTCATCGCCCCTTCCAGCCCCAGCTGCACCCCACGGAAGACCTGGAAATAAACAGATATAAGTAAGCTTTATGCAATAAAGTGAAACAGTCAGCAGTTAATGAGAAGCAGAAACTGGCCAATGTAATCTGTAATATTTAAACTTTTGCTTTGCTTTAGTTAGAGTATAAAGCAAAAGGTTGCATATTTGTTGTTATCCCAAGGAGTCGTTAAGAATGCACTTTTGATGCCACTAGCTCTCTTGCTCTTCCACGTGCTCTTCAAACCGGAACAAAACAATGTCAACAATGCATTGCATCGTTCTTTGGCAGTGTTCCGTAAATAAGCGGCTGCTCTGAAGCATAAATCCGGATGTAGGTCTATGTATTGTCTTTCCTATTCCTGATAGCAGGAAAGTTATCAATTAGATTAGGAGCACTACAGCACAAAAACATAAACAGCATCTTTAACTTTCGGTAATCAATGTAACTTTAATTGTTAATGACCCACCTCCGTTAGCGGCACCTCGCGCGGGTTCCAACCCTCTGAAAATGGTAGAAATATGTAGCATGAGTGGATACTCGGATTAAATAAAACGTTAAAAATGACGCTAACAGATAAGTATCATCAATTCATCACAGAGAGGACCAAGAAATTTCCCAACACAAAAAATTCTTAATTCAAGTAACAACAATACACAGACTATTTCTGCACCTTAAAAAGCACTCTAAATAAACCACGAAATGTCTAGTTTCAGAAAATTATATACCATTTAGTGTCAATTTAAACATTATCTAGTTCACATATTAACTGAAATCGTAAAGCCCCTTAAACAGGGTCTTAAAGCTAGTGAACACAATAGATTATCGCACATGTTGACGTCTGATCTTGTAATTATGTGCCTATTTATAAGTAAACAAGTTCACATTAGCAGCTTAGGGATTTCCTGAGTCTAAGGTCAATCGTAATATAAGTGACGTTCAATGACGAAATAATTTCTCCATGATACCTATACTAATAGATATTTTATAAATTTGCATTCACCGTCAGAACGAAAAACTTCCTTTGCTATTTCTATGACAGCATGCGAGATATGTTGAAGAAGACTAAAGTATTTGATAAAACAATTTTTTATTGGTTTTTCTCATACACGCTTTTCACGCTAAGCTACGATATTTCAACAAGTTAACAGTCCTCATAAAAAATGTTTCAAAATGTTCCTCATAAGTTCAGCAAATTACTTCAATCACTAAAAGGTAGACGTCCGAGAGCTCGACACTGTCCCAGTAGTCGCCATCTTGAATGTCAAGTCGTAATCATAAGCAATAGAGATTGACAGTCGACTATTGGGCATTGGCCTGTCGAGCATTAGGACGTTTACCTTACTCATCTCGATAACTATACTCATCTTACTCAGTATGTATTTTTATTTAAAAATGTATGTTATGACCCATATGTGGGGCACGGACTTGTGGAGGTAGTCCGTCGTGGCCTATATAGGGCACAGAACTGGGACGGTGTTAAGTTTTAATACTTGAATAAAATAAGAATAACAACTGACTGCCAGATTCGACGAACATGATACGCCGACCATGCTGATCCCGCGGCGCCAAGATGGATATGATGGAGTGGTCGAATGCGGCCCGCACGGTCGACGGCATCAGGTCGTGGCAGTAACTCTCATGGCTCTGCCGGAACCTGTAGAACGCTTGCATCTGGAAATAATGGAAGTTAACTTCTCTTTTGCCCTAAAGTAAAACATCGAATAAATAAATTACCGACAAATAAATAAATGTCCTCTTCCAATCACCCTATTATCTATTCTATTCTATAAATCAAACCTTTATCGGTAGGGTAAGGTACCTTTGAAAGTTTAAATTGGCAATTCTAGTATATTTTTTTATTTTTTTCGAAGATCTCGCAACGGCTCTAACGATTTCGATGAAATTTACTATGTTGGTCTTATCTCTGGAAAAACACGTGTTTTGAGTTTTCATGTGTTTTTCTCCAAGCAAAGCTCGGTCGCCCCGATATAGATATTATATAAATTGCCATCTGCTTTGCATCTGCTCACATTCACTGATTCGATACCGCATTCGCCAATACAGTAGGTAGTATCATCCAAAAGAACTGATGAACGTAGATATTATAATTGTAATTTGCATACTTAACATCGTACCTTTTTTAGAGCGCTATCTGCGTAAAACTTGCAGGGTCTCAAAAACTTCATCAGAAAGTCGTCATTATCTATAGGAATGTTGAGATTCTTTTCACCTGAAAATAATGATAAGTGGGTTTAACACCATGCTCTCACTGGCTATAGTCAATGTCAATACCATGCACAGTTATCCTATGTACGACCAGCCTCGTAGAAAAGTTTCAACCATGCCATATTCCTAAGGTAGGTAACATACAATATAGTCTAATTTTTTAGCGCTGTCCTAAGTACTCGGTAAATAATTTTCTACCCTGAAAGTGCCCATTTTTGTTAAAAACTACTGTTTTCTCGTCAATGAAGTACTTCGCTCTATTTTAGGTTAGAATTTTAACGACCGTTTTAGCCCATGTTTCTTCGTTTCTCTACGATTATCAGACGGCAATATTGTACTAATTCCACTTATTGACATAATTAAATACCGCATTACGTGTTAAAGATGGGATCCCCTTGTTTTCCATAAAGTTATAAGTCATACTGATTGTTAGTCATAATTATCGAAAGTCATACAGGAGGTAGGTATGTGTTTTTCAGCAGTAATATTTTTAGGATATTTTAAAACACTAGCATATAGAAAACAATAGGTAGACGGTATATATAACAATTCTGAATACTTAACGGTTTCATAGATAGCATGACGTTTAAAAATGATAGACCCGTTAAAGATAACACGATTCATGTTTTCCGGGTTCAAGATGGGTTTCCTTGAAGTCGCGTGACGGATAACGCACGATTTTTCTAATGAATTTTAAATAACGAAACGAGGTATATATAGGTCCAAATAATGGATTATAATAATGGTTTGGTTGGTTGGAATAATGGTTTATGCCATTATTGTTTCTTCCTATTCGCGATTTTGCACAAAATAAATTCCACACAACTGAATTTAATCACATGCGTAATGTTTCACAGTCGTTATTTCTACGCAATCTTGTTTCTTCCTAGTAGCGATTCTGCACAATATGAATTCCACACAACTGAATTTAATCACATGCGTTATACTTCACGATACTATCTAAATAATCATTTGATACCTAATTTATCTATATCATTATTTAGATAGTATCGTGAAGTATATAACGCATGTGATTAAATTCAGTTGTGTGGAATTCATATTGTGCAGAATCTCTACTAGGAAGAAACAAGATTGCGTAGAAATAATGACTGTGAAGCGTTACGCATGTGGTTAAATTCAGTTGTGTGGAATTTATTTTGTGCGGAATCGCGAATAGGAAGAAACAATAATGGCATAAACCTATGTTCAAGCCATCGCCTTTGGTAATTATGGAAAAATAGCCGTGTTCAGTAAAAACCTGCATTTTAAGGGTAGTATCTAATTAACCACTCAGGACTAGGGATTGCTATACGTCAGGATTTGTCCAGACATGTCAGGATTTTTGGTTTTTTGCCAGGATCGTGGCCAGGAGTGTCAGGATTTTTCAGTAACCTAAAATAGGTTTATAGAAAAACGAAATATACGGTTTTACTATTCATTTATTATAAATTCTAATATTGAAAGTGCTTTTCAATATAAGCAGCAGCTCCTTTGATTTTTTGTTAAAGTACCTAACTGTCACAAATTGGACACGTCACTAGGCTCTCTACTTTTTTAACTAACGTGAATCGCTCTTTACTTGAAAAAGCGAAGAGGAAATTTCCGGACTTTTAGGGTGGTGTCAGGTTTTTTTGTCAGGACATTTCAGTTTTTCCTATGGTAAATAACTCTACTCAGGACAGCACCGGAGAATCAGACTAAGTACCAGTGGCGTGGCGTCCAATGAACTCGGTTCTTACCGGCTTGCCCAATATTAGGCATTTGACCACCTTATTCTACAGCTCTTAAGGAGAATGTACGCCAATTCTGCACCAGCTTGCCCAAGGATATCTTTTATATCATAATAAAATGTATTCCAAGATAATCTCGAATCTACGTCGCGAGAAATACCTACCTAAGTGTATTCGTTCTACCTAAGTACAACAATCATCCAGGTCAAGGTCGAAGCTACAAATGCTACAATGATTAAACAGATTATTAAGATAGATACCTACGTAATCGTTTGGTACTGCGTTCGTTTTAACACTTCCGTGTCAGGTAATCTTTTGTGTTCTACTTACGAACTGCACAGAGATATAGTAAGAACAAGATCAAGGCCAACGTATTATACATAGGTCATAGGTACAAACAAAAGACATCATTCAATGGAAGATTGCAGCATAACACATTCGTTACGATCATAATGAAGTTTTGTTGCGATCCAATGGAATACCTATTCGCTGCGATCCTCTAGGGAGGGTTCGTTGCAATCCCTGCAATGGGAAGAATCGCGATCCTAAGGAAGTTTCGTTGCGATCCCAGGGAAAATTCGTTGCGATCCCAGGGAAAATTCGTTGCGATCCTAGGGATGATTAGATTGATTAGTTGCAATCCCTGGGAAAATTCATTACGATCCTAGGGTATCTACCCTACGATCGATCACGAATACGAATACTAATCTTCGTATAGTGATCGCTAAAGAAGATTTGTATAGTGATCGCTAACAAAGTAGAGTGGTTGAGAAGTTAGCACAATTCGATTCAATTTAGATTTTCGTCTTAGACTAACATAATATCGATGTCGCATACCCACGAGCCGCAACTTGAGGTCGTGTCGTGTGATTATGTTTTGGCCATGGGCCTTAAAATAAGTAGCCGGACGTAGCCTCGCAAACAGATAACTGAAGCACCTCTAGTGAGCCGGTTGCTTTGTACTTACGAGCTGCACGAACACATCAACAAGCATTGTTGCTTACCTACTACGAGTAGCTTGGACACATTGACCCGACCAACCAGTGTTAAGCGACCGGCTCACTAGAGGTGCTTCAGTTATCTGTTAGCGAGGCTACGGCCGGCTATTTATTTTAAGTTTTAGTCCTAAGATTATTACGTGGTAATAAAAAAGTTTGTTGTGGTATAAGTTTATTTAACTCTTCTCTGTAGTTTGAACTTTTTCACTTTTGCAGATAGTAATTTAATTTCGGTAAATTTTTATTGTATAGCATACAAAAGGACAATTGGTGGACTTAATACCTCTCTACCAGTCAACTTGGAAAAAACTTCAGTTTAATAATATACTTTGTAATCTCTTAAACTGCGAACATTTCTTAGTGAGGTGTGAAATGTAACCTGAAAGTTTCCTTCGACTTGCTTTCCGTTGTTGTGAAAGTTAAAAAAATCCAAAAAGCATTCCCAACATTTAAGTAATTTGCAACATGAACTCGGACTCATCATTTCTAATTGGAGACGTAATTTCTACCTTTGTTGTTCCGCATCCGATTGATTAGCCCCCACATATACTTATTTACAGCAGTTAAGTATAAATTACGAAAAAACCTTCGTCATTAATAACCTAGCGACTCGGCACTTCTCAAGGTTGAACCGTGACGTGAAGGGCAAGAATAGTTGTTGCTTTTTAGGGTTCTGTAGCCAAAAGGAGTCAACGAGACCCTATTCGGCCTTATTCAGCCTCCATTGTCGGTCTGTCCGTCATTTTGTATGTCCGTTTGTCACAGGGCTGTATCTTTGAACCGCAACAGGTAGAGCCTTGATTTTTTCGCAGAATATATATTTATATTACCGCTATGGCAATAAATAATAAAAAGAAAATTCAATTAAAAAATAAATAAAAACAATTTGGTATCAAGTGAAAAACCTGAAACAGAAAAATGCGGCTTTTTTAGCTTCCGAAAAATCGATATTTTTCCGGCTGACTCTTTGTCTAAAATGTTTACCAACGCTAGACTTTTTTATGTACAGGTACTGGACGCGGCCCCGCGATATCCGCGTGTATTTCCGATATTTTCATATAAAAGTTCGTCCCCCGTTTCAACCCTGGTTGAGTTTCGAAAAATCCGTGCCTAGTGCACGTATGTCCTAAAAACATGCATTTCAAATTTCGTCCCACACCTATCTTAATTTTACTGTAGTTTGCCTTAGTCGCGGGCCTGTTCTATAGAAAATAGATTTAAGTTCACACGTTAGAGCAGGTCTTCCCAACCAAGGGGGCACGCCCCCCTTGGGGGGCGTAGATAAATTGACATTTATCTACTACTACTAGGGGGGCGTAATAAGTACGTTTTCTCAAACATGGCATGAAATGTTGACATTACGTGCCTAAAAATAGGCCACAAAGTACCTCGTTTCCTATGCGGCTTGACACTTGGCACGGAATGGAATTTCATACTTACATTGCCGGCCAATGTATTTTTTTTTTAATTTCTATTCCACATTTATTTGGGCCACAGCATCACGGCATTCAACCATTCATTAAAAACACAAAAAACGATTTTTGCTATATTTTGCAGTTTTATTTATTTAAAATTGACATGAACATAACAAATAACACATTATAAACAATTTCCAATTATTATAAATTGCAAACTAAACCACAAGAATACACATTTAAAATATTTCATCTAAATATTCGCGGTAAAAATGTGAACTGAAACAGCTTTCTTTGGCCGAATTTGCATTGTCTATGGATATAATGTTACTAATGTCACTTTCTGACAGCCAGTTTGTGTTATAAAATATTAAGTAAGGTTATTATAGTAAGTTTATTTATTTCATTGCATGTTTGAGAAAAACACTATACATACCTCGGCGGGAAATGGGGTTGCCGGCCTCGTAACTATCTGGCCTCGCTTCGCTCGGCCAGCTATATGTACTCGGCCAGCAATTCCTTACTTCCCGGCCTCTGCACTCTGCAGTAATGTACATTACATTATTACATTTCCGAAAACTATAACTTTTTGATATAACTGCGGAAAGTATGTCATTTCTCACAAAAAATGTGTTTCTTATTTTTGTTGAAACTTTAGGGGGGCATGGAAATAATATTTTTGGTTCGGGGAAGCTCGGCGAAATACTAATGGTTGGGAAACCCTGCCTTAGAGCAACACGGAAAGGAGGCGACATAAGGCACTTGTCCGGCACACAAATTTCTGCCATATTTGGCGAGGGGGGAACGACGTAACGCACACTTACTTACACACGCGTACATGAAAAATCGTCTATCACTACGAAACTAACACACTAAATAGAACAACACATTGACCAATTCACATTCACAAAGATACATTTCACATTGAAATAGTGTAATGACGTGACGTGATGCACAACATTGATAAGTTTAGCAGAACATCATGGCAACGCGAGGCTGCTTGTACTTGTCAACTAGTAAACAAATAATGTCAAATCAGGTTTGGGTACTTTTGTGTTTTAAAGGAAGTAAATAATGAGATTCTAAATACTTTAGATGTAAATAGAAACACCATCCCTTTGTACGTTTGACGTGTTAGATCTCCGTTTGCAGCGAAATACGGAACAATTCGGCACATTCACGGAGATCTCTTCAGGTGAGTTACTAGATTTAGTCTGACGACTAGAACCCAATTGCAACTAGTTTTATGGTACGAATATGATCAGTGACAGAAATCGCTTGACAGAGGGGAAATACGAGTACTAAGCAAGTCCTCTCCCCACGAAGTCCGCGTTGCGATTCCAAAAAATAATAAATTTAGGAGAAATCAAAAGGGTTAAAGTAATTTCCTCATATTGTGATTATCTTATTGACATAATTCAACTAATTTCTTTGGTTCAACTTTGTCAATTTTTACTAACACGCAGGTGCATACTTTTGTTTTTGTAGGCAAACATCATTAAGGAGATGCTCTGGCGTACGATAAATTGGTTTAATGAGGTCGGGACAATAGAGGCGGATCTCTACAATACCTACCTATTTGTCTGCTATAGTAACTTCACGTATCGTCTAGCTGGGCAATTAAGGAACATTTAAATTTCAGACATTTTTTATCAAAGAACATTCTTAAACGGAATGTATTTTTCACGTCACGCGTTATTTTTACCGTCAGAGAACTGATATCGATGATTTAGTAAACAACTTTTTAAAATGAAAACGGCACAAAGTCAATTATTACTTATTAGGTCCCCTAGGGTGTAATGTAATGTCTTATTGTAAATCCTGAGTTTCACAGTGCAATAAAAACCTGTAATGCTGTGCAATTAATTTGTAAATAATTTTAAAAATAAAAAAATACAACGTTTTAATTTAGCTAATAAGTATTTAATTTATGTATGCTTAAGGAGCAGAGGAGCCGCCTGATAAGAATGAAGCCTATGCTATGGACATATACAACATCAAAGGAGCTGCGTACCTATACGTTTCTGACCTTTGAAATCCCTATTTACTCGCTCTTCGAAGAACCCCATAACACAACAGGAACACCTCAAAATTATAACTAACTCGTAGAAAGCGTAAAATAGTATGAAAGACGATAAATAAATTACCCTAAAACGCATCTCATTATTTTTGAATAAAAATGTATGAATATAAAACATTGCAAAAGATGTTCCTAGCTAATAGGTAAGCTGATAACATTCCTTAAATTGTAGTGTATAATTATTGACCTAGTGACATAACAACATGTTTTTACCTTTTAAAAGTTCTCTCAGTTCTCGCAATCCTTTCGCAACAACATCTGGCGTCTCTCTCAATTCAGTTTCGGCCTTTTCCGTATAAAACTTTTCCGTGATTGGCCAATTCTCTAGCTGGATCTTACTGTCCCCCCACATCACGTACGGGGTGCCATTATCTTCATACTGCAAATCCATTTTTGTAACAGAATAAGTTTCGAAAGTTAACTTAAACTGGCTGGTACTCCAACACAGCTGCTGTATCTAAAAATTTACTCGTCACTATTATTAAATCGGTACACTTTTTTACGTAATATAATATAATAGCGAAACTTTTTCGTGGAAACTTTTTGTGATGGAGTAAGTTAGACGCAACCGGTTCGTCTGTGTGTCGTGTCGGAATGGTCGCGGGTCGCGGAGGAGCGCCGGTCCACGCGCGACGGCCTGCACTGCCCGCTGCGTGCTCTTAACGGTACCATGCCACTTCCATGGCCCAGTACCAGTACCTACCACTCATTTACGTAGGCGAGCTTACCACACTAACTTATATATTCAGCCAAATCAAATGTGTGTCAAGCTTCCGCTTGGATCTAAATCTTTAGAAAGGAAGAAAAAACGCTAAAACTATAGTAAACAAAACTATGTACAACTTATGTACCTATCACCAAAGCAGCATTGTACAAAGTAAACGTACCTAAATATTTTTTGTTAAATAATTCGAACGGATTTATCTTGCATTCAATTTCTCGAATTTCGAGCACTTTGCAGCACTTGGGGACCAGCCCACCTTGTCTAAGATTCCATTTTGTTTTGCGTTCCAAACAAGCCAATTTTATTAGCAAACCGACCAAGCCAGCTACCCAGAATGAAACTAAGCCGGTTAGATCGCTGCGTCCCATGTATAACTGACGAAATTGGCTAGTTCGGACTTCGGAACTAATATAACTCCTCAAAATGATATATCAGAACTGTTAAAAAGTGTCTTTTATCTACGAACTTGAACAGTCCCTTTTCAGTAGCGCTGACCTCTGGTGGCAAGAAATGTCTGATGGTACATTGCAAAAAGGAGGAACAGTCTTATCTTCAGAAAATGCCCCTTAGTGCCGTTAAAGGCCCAACTCCCATAACTTCTTAATCTTTATTAGTTCTTATATTGTAATGTTAAACTTATCTGATTTGCGATTATCTATACTTAACCTGAATTACACTTCCTTTTGCTTCAGTAGTTTCGACACCTTAGGTGTGTAACGATATCTTACAGTTTTAGTAGTTTCTAGTTTAACCAGTGTTATTTATTACTAGGGGCTCTGTGAGCTTGTAGACCTCGCGAGTCTGTCAACCCCCATGGTTCCGCCATTTTGAAATATTCCAAATTTCAAGTCGATAGCATCAGTAGATCCTGAGATATCTTGCTGTGACAGACGGACAGACAGACAGACAGAGTCGCACCATAAGGGTTCCTTTTTTACCATTTTGGTACGGAACCCTAAAAACACCAAAAACGATATATGTAGTAAAAACAACAAGAACGAGAATCGGTTGAAAAATGTCGCCTGTACAGCCGGTCAGACACCGGACAGACATACAAAAGCATTTTTTCCCAAGCTAAAACGGAGACGCTTCACGCTCGCTTGGTCAAAATTTGTGATCATTGTTGGTGGTGACGATCTAGTTTACGCACCGCACTAGGGAATGTTACCCGGGTACCCGGATCACCGACTTTATTTAGAGTCTAGTACAACCCGGGTATTTTGACTCATAACCCTGATTAAAAACCTACTATAGCTTGGCAACTTCGTTGGTGACACTCACCTGTGAGGTTTTTGTTATGTGCAGCCGTAACTACTTAGGTACACAAGTTATCGCCAACACGAACTGGGGCCTCCGGAGGCTGCCTCCGTCGGTCACCGTTCGTGTTGGCGGTAACTTGTGTAATTAGTTACGGCTGCACATAACAAAAAGCACACAGGTGAGTGTCACCAACGAAGTTGCCAAGCTATAATTATGCATTTATCGTTTTAATTTAACGTCGGCCGCCTTAAATCATACGCGAAAAACATCACATGCTTGCTTATCTTACTTAACACTGCAGGCAATTCCGGCAAGTTCATTGTAACTGACTTTATTTAGAATCGGTTAATACCCGGGTTTCATATTTGACCGGGTATTGCATTCCCTACACCGCACCCGATCTTAGGCGGATCTCACACTGCAGCGCGAATCGCGGCGACACGCGACTCAGCGATTTTCAACTTTGTATGTAGAATCATCGATTTGTATAGAAAAATCGCGGGGTGGCGCATACTGAAGTCGCTACTCGCGCGTAGGCGCGTAAATCGCGGCGACTCGCAGCGACTCGCGGGCGTGTCAACGCGAATCGCAGCTACTATGCGCAGCTACACGGAAAAAATCGCGGCGTCACGCCGGCGACTCGCGACGTCACGCCGCGAGTCGTCCGTCGCGGCGACTGGCGATTTCAGTGTGTTCTTCGCCTAAGAAAGAACCACGAGCCTCGAAGCCTCGAGCCCAAACATTCGAATGCCGATGCAGTCTCCGCTGCTACAACGTATATAGATATAAGTCGATGTCCATGCCCATGATATTAGATACTAGCTTATGCCCGCGACTTCGTCTGCGTTGTAAATTATAATTAGGCAATTACTCTTTACAAAACCCTCAAATATTGGGCCCAAAACTGCACATTTTCCGCGAAAATCAATTATTTAGTCCATTTAAGGATTATTTCCAAAAAAAATAATTCATCTCATAAACCACCTGTTACTTACATACACAAAAAACAATCTACTAATTGCTACATGCTACGCATGAAGTTTCAAACCTTTTACTTTAAAAATTGTATGGTCCCTAAACAAACTTTCAACCCCTACTTACTCAACCCGCTTGGGAGATAAATTTTAATGAATGATGAATTCATTTGAGTTCTATTCATTTCAATTAGTTTTCCACTTAAAAAATCGTTTAGTGCCTCAACATTTCAACCCCCATTTAACCCTTTTCAGGAATGAATTAAAAAAAACCGTGAAATTACTTTCCTGTGCTCATATTGAAGGGTCTATTTACAAAGTCTCCGATCTCCAACTTCAAAAATCGTTTCGTGCCTATACAAAGTTTCAACCCCCATTTAACCCCTTTCGGGGATGAATTTCCAAAAGCTGTGAAATTACTTTCCTGTGCTCATATTGAAGGACCTATGTGCGAAGTCTCAGAGCTTCAACTTCAAAAATCGTTTGGCGCCTATACAAAGTTTCAACCCCCATCTAACCCCTTTCGGGGATGTATTTCAAAAAACCGTGAAATCACTTCCTTGTACTCATATTGAAGGATCTATGTGCGAAGTCTCAGAGCTCCAACTTCAAAAATCGTTTGGAGCCTATACAAAGTTTCAACCCCCATTTAACCCCTTTCGGGGATAAATTTCAAAAAACCGTGTAATCACTTCCTTGTACTCATATTGAAGGATCTATTTACAAAGTCTCCGATCTCCAACTTCAAAAATCGTTTGGTGCCTATACAAAGTTTCAACCCCCATTTAACCCCTTTCGGAGATGAATTTCCAAAAACTGTGAAATTACTTTCCTCTGCTCATATTGAAGGACCTATGTGCGAAGTCTCAGAGCTTCAACTTCAAAAATCGTTTGGACCCTATACAAGGTTTCAACCCCCATTTAACCCCTTTCGGGGATGTATTTCAAAAAACCGTGAAATCACTTCCTTGTACTCATATTGAAGGATCTATTTACAAAGTCTCAGATCTCCAACTTCAAAAATCGTTTGGTCCCTATACAAAGTTTCAACCCCCATTTATCCCCTTTTGGGGATGAATTTCAAAAAACCGCGAAATTACTTTTTTGTACTCATATTTAAGAGTCTATGTGCAAAGTCTCAGATCTCATACTTTAAAAATCGTGTGGACCCCATATAAACTTTCAACCCCCTTTTTAACACTTTTGGGGGTGAATTTCACAAAACGGTGAAATTACTTTTCTCAAATTATATTGAAGAGTTCATGTTTGAAGTTTCAGATTTCCTACTTCAAAAATCGTTTGGTCCCCATACAAAGTTTCAACCCCCATTTAACCCTCTTTGGGGATGAATTTCGAAAAATCCCTTCTTATCCCTTACTTACGTTATTCAACCACCTTGCTGTAAAAATTTCAAGTTTTTAGCTTCAGTAGTTTCGGCTGTGCGTTGATGAGCCAGTAAGTCAGTCAGGACTTCTTCTTTTATATATATAGATCACTATATCCATGCCATTCTAATGTCACTCATAATAGGCGCAATATGAGACGTCGAGTTGCGGAAAACTAGCCCGTGAAAACCTATAGACCTATACTTTTCCTTCATGTGGCATAGTCTTTGGGACACTCAGTATATATGGCCGCTTTGGATTTTAAACTATTTGATGCTGACCACATTTCATAGAAATCGATCTGGTAATTTTTGCATTATGTTCCAAAAACGGTTTATTTACGTTTTATTACTAATTTTTAACACTCCCCAGTTACTTTTTGGAAAATCATTATGCACAAACACACCTGGCCTAGATAGATTAGGCACGTATTTAAGTGATCTTTTTATTATTGAAATGATCGTTTTAATTTTGCAGAAACGGTAAGCAAAAAATCTAAATGGCCATATTTTTTAATGATTGAGCTTTTTCCTGTGAGATCCCACTAATATTATAAATGCGAAAGTGTGAAGATGTTTGGATGTTTGTTACCTAATAACGGGGTAACAACTGGATGGATCAAGCTGAAATTTAGCATGCAAGTAGACCAAGTCATGGATTGAAACATAGGATACTTTATATTCCGGTAAAGAGTTCCTTTAGGACAATAACGGGAACAATGCGGGCGAAGCCGCGGGAAAATGCTAGTACTTATAGCAGGGTTTCCCAAACTGTGCGTCGCGACGCCCCGAGGAGTCGCGACACTGTCCCAGGGGCGTCGCGACACGAGAAATTCAAGTCGCCGTAAGTTAAACCTAGAACGACCCGCACTTATCTTGGGTTACAAGGGCGTCGCAAAAAATTAACAACCCGCCAAAGGAGTCGAAGTATAAATAAGTTTGGGAACCCCTGACTTATAGAATAAATCAAATCAAGCGATATTTGAATCTGATTAGAACTACGCAAAATTTCATAAAAAAAAACTTTTTTATTAAAAATATATACCAATAATATTAATTTTGTTGATCATGATGGTTTTTTAAGTTTAGTTATAATATAGATCGAATCGAAGTGTATTTACTAGGAGATCAATATTAAAAAAACATACTTCTAAGTTCTTATAAAAACTACTAAGTATTAAAAAAAGCTCAATCATTAAAAAAGAGTAACTATCAAATATTAATTTTGGTTTAGGTACCAAACATAATTATGTATCATGTTACCTCATTTGCAGTTCATTTATAATTTATCTATAGATCAACTAATAAAAGGAAAGTATAGGTAGTTTCACGAGAGTTGAGGTTAATGATTACACACACAGCTACATGAAGTACTCATTGCAAAAAAAGTGGATGAATGAAATTAATGAGTGAGTAAATAAACACAAGGTTATAGTTTAACGAAACTTTTTGGTCTATCTTTCAATTCACTATTGAACTTGCTATGCTTGCTACCGATACGAAAAAAGAACAGTAATTTCAAAATCCCGCTGTCATTACTCGACATCAACTCTTGTGAAACTACCTGTAAATAATGTAAAGATTTTATACATAAAAAATGCATTTATTTTAAAAATGCTTATTTACGATTTTAGAAGCTCAATTAAATATTTCCCGATACATTAGGTCCCTGCACTCCATCTATGCCTGATCGTAGGCGCTCAAATCAATTATTATCTACACTCCAGAATCATATTATATGATTTGTGCCGTATAGTTATGCACAAGTTTGAATATGTAGGTACCTATTCCAACAACCTCCATAGAGAAATTTTACTTAAACTTAATCGATGCACGCCTCATCATTAGCTAGTTACAATCATCGTTATTTTGATGATTATGATCATTAGAACTTCCCGCGTTTAATCTTATTCCATCCGAGTCTGAAGTCTGAGCACCAACGAACTTCATAGCTATGACGACTCCAGTAGGCGCCAATACAGCAAGATAAGGACAAACTTCAGCCATATGAAGTCTTAGTGGACTCACTTGAAAAAATTAAATATGTACAACTGTTAACTGACCACCCATAGACATTAACACGTTGAATAAAGTTGACATTCGTTTACAAATGTACCTACAGTTAACAACGATTGTACCCGTATTTAGTTATGTTCGCCGTAATGCGAAGTTTCTTTAAAAAAAAATTTTTTTTCAAAATCTAAGTAAGCAGTATAACTGGTCATATAATTGAGGTACGTTCTTCAACTTTAACTACCCCATAGTATCCTATCTACCCTTATCGCACACTAATCATAATCATAATGTCACCTGACCTCTTTCGGTTCAGTGCAACGATGAAAGAGCGATGGAAACCAAGACACAAGGCAGGGCTACCTACAAGATGAACTAATTACTTCGTTGAGTTCTCCGGAAGTAAATGAAAAACGAACGTTCGCAAGTGAAACCTTTGGAAATTTGAATGTGACCTCTCGAAGTTCGCATCGTGACGATCTGCGAGATAAAATGATGTAATGCAGTGACTAATGAGTGGATGAGCTACCTCATAGCACAACTATTATTGTCCTACGCTAAGGCCACAGCCGTGGTACAATAAACCCGGTAAGTTCTTTCCGTGCAAGTTGGTGACGTCGTGTGTCTACGTCATTAACATTATTAAAGCCCATATTATACAATGGCAATGGCACCATTATTGTAACGTAGTGTAATAGAATGCTTTTGATGGTACTGATTGACATTATTTCACAGTGTTTTAATAGATTGAATTCATAATGTAATTGATTAGTGTTACGTGCACGCGCCCACACAGCCCGCGATCTTTTTATTTTAAACAACCTTAACGTTCTAATGGAGCGTAGGTATTTATTTCAAAAAGTAAAGTTTCCATACTGCTCTATTTATATTCTGTGACAAGTGGTGACGCAACCCTATTGATCAACGCCAAAGCGGCATTGACAAAGAAACTTGTGCCGACAAGTTTCTTTGTGTCGCGCCGCCTGTATTGTTAGATTCGAATAGCGAGGGAGCGGCCTTGAAGACACTGAAGACATTGAAGACATTGAAGGCATTGAAGACATTGAAGATATTGAAGACATTGAAGACATTGAAGACACTGAAGACATTGAAGACATTGAAGGAAGACATTGAAGACATTGAAGACATTGAAGACACTGAAGACACTGAAGACATTGAAGACATTGAAGACACTGAAGACGTTGACGCAAGTGACGAGCGTGGTTTAAATACGAGTCGTGCGCTACGGTCGAGGACATTTTCTTTGCAAACCCGAACAGTACGGACGTCTGGCTGACATAGATTCTCGCCGCGTAAATTGTTTCGTATTTAAATTGTTTTGTGGAATGGTTTGGTGTTTGATGGATTTTAATGACTGACTATTACTTTGACTATGACTAATTATCCATTGAATATTGAACCATTCTATTGTTATTTATAATTGAAATATCACGTATTTAAATTCTTTTGAGAAGTGATTTGGTGTTTGATGGATTTTAATTATTCATTAAATATTAAATCATTCTATTATTATTTTATAATTGATTTTAAATGTATTTTTGAAATTACGGTTTTACATGATTGAATGGCGGAGTGTTTTGTAGATTTATCCACTGACTATTTGGCTATTTAATTATTGTTTTAATCGTAAGTTTCGTGTGATATTATTTGATTTGATTTACGCCAGAATCCGTACATTAGCGAAGTGTGCTAAACAGAGCTTTTAACAACGAATAACGGTGACAAACGTTGAAAGCTCTGTGTTCATAGTTTAACGTAGCTTTCAAGGGTGGCATCCTTGACTCCAGATCTTATATAATGCTGGAGAATGCCTCGAGGTTCAATGGGGTCCAGCTAGCGTATATCTGAGAGGACCACAGAGTTGGACATTTGGGATACCATACTCTTGGAGCTGCGCTAGTCCCGAATCTCGGTCTTGTTATTTATCTATTATTTTATATACACGGATAGAATTGTCTTACTTTGCGTATCCATAGCTGTTTCATCAAGCTTATTGCGCAAGGGGGAGGCACTCACACTGGGTTGTAAGTTGCTTTCTCAGTCACCCAACTGAATTTTAGTTGCATAGTTAGGGACACACTACACTCACGCATTTAAATATGAGGCCGGCCTCTTTGATATACAAACTTTAGTAGTGATGGGAAACAGATAGATTTAGAGTCACACACATTGGGGGCGGGATAGTGCAGGCGGATAGGAAACTATTTTGTAGCTAATTTATTATTTAGGTAGCATTATTATTTTTTAACTCATTTTAATTAGTTATAGTTATCCTCTGATAATAATTATCTGAGTTTATTGGTATCTGATGGAATTCCTGGTTATTATAACTGTTTACTTGTATCTTTCTAAGATGTCACGAATTCTAATTATAATGTTGAAACAATTAATTTAATTATACTTGCAAATAATTTATTCAGGAAAGTATAAGCTAAGAATGGCTTACCCCAGTCTAGATTTAGACTACCAGAATGTTCTGGGCTTGCTGAGCTGCCCCAGACTTCTATCTACCTCATCATGCTATCTTGAATAAAATAGAAGATATAGGCTTGCGGAGCTGTCCTGTATCTTATTTAACTATACTATTTCAGACCGTTGTATTAGAGATTGTGACATCTATTCTTAACATTAATTGAATATTTTGTTCTGGAGAGTATAAGCTAAGAATAGCTTCAGTCTAGATTTAGACTTATAGAATGTTCTATGCAGGCAGAGCAGACATAGACTTCTATTACTCCATCATACTATCTTGAATGAAATCAAATAACTAAGGCTTGCTGAGCTGCCTTATATCACTGAAGATTGAAACTTCTTTATTGATTTATTTGAATATTACTTTTATGGAAAATATTAGCTAAGAATGGCTTAAGCCTAGATTTAGGCTTGCAGATGTTTAGTGCTTGCTAAAGCCGTCTCTAACTTCTGTTGTCTCATCATACTATTCTGAATGATTGTAATAATATAGGCTTATGAAGCTGGCCTAAATTCGACAAGGTATAAAGGAAGGATTCCATCCTTTCCTTAGACATCGACTCGTTGACAAGACCTTTACAGAAGTAAATACCTTCCGGCGGACAAATGTTTCGTTGCTTTATTTTGTCCTCAACGGCCCTTGGTTACAAAGCGATAGTAGATTGAATTCTGTGGGAAAAGGATGCTTAATATGGCACCCACATATCAGAGTATAATTGGCATTAGCTTCCTTGAAATAAGCCTGAAATGGTGAATGTTCTGCTTTCTTTGGAGAGTAAGAATGTAATACCCAATCAGCACAAAAAAAATACTCCCTTTGCATATCTCCTCTCAAAATGATTAGATTGCGTGCTAATCACCATTGGACTCTGAGAAGCCTCTTCCAGGCTGGGGGGGGAGGTTGCCCTGCATCAGGCCGAAACCTATCACGGCAGCGGGGTGGAGCTGCCGTCCTAGAGCCCCGTGATATCAGAGTTCAATAGCAGTAGTTAGGTACATTCAGACAGACCTTGACTTTGACAATATGATTAAACCACTTCCGACTGGTTATCTTTACCTCTACCAAATACCATACTAATCTTCATTGACTATAGACTTTAGTATTAATAGGTAACGAATAAATAGGTATAGGTATTACTCGTAGGGATAAATAGGTATAGGTGTGTGCAAAGAAATAGCTGAGTTCTGTGTGTTACATTAAAGAATATGGGTTCTCGGTTCATAATGTAGTGTCCTACCATTTAGACTAGACGATCATACGGTTGGCCAAGCCATAAGACTGGAAGATTCTTGTAGAGGTTTCTGATTAACTTTTACAGTAGGCAAGTTCACACTCGGCAATGCGGTACGAACGCGGATTTTGGTTGCACGACAATTTAAACGTATCTATATTAAAAGGTGTCCTTTAATCCGACGCCGTCATAGATTCCAGTTGTTGTCGGGCGTAAATAGGCATTCGCCATTTAAATCAAATGTATCTAGCTGTGCTGTGTGAGCAGTAGCACATAAACATTGCAGCTTACGAATAAAAAGGCGCTAATATCGATTTTCATAAAATGAGGATACTAATAATGAAAAAAAAAAATAGGGGGATAATATTTCTTACATCTCTAATTTGGCAATAAAACAACAGTGACTACATACTTCCTTTACTTAAAACACGCATTTCTAAATAACTGTTCATTTATAATTTTATATACATAATATCTATCATTGAGCAAGTATTTAACACATAAAAATATGTTTTTTTGGATTGAATTGCTAATTTTTTTGGAATGCTTGTTTTCTGAAGACAACATTACTAGATACCTAATTACAGATTTCAATCTATATACAAAGCAGGAGAATAAAATGTCCCCTGACTGTATTTCTAGCACATATCACATACGTTGACCTCATTTAAATCTATATTTTGGTGAATATGGTATACAACTGGCACATACTACATAACATTCACAGCCCCTCCCTGTATATTTGAATCATATTTATTAAGGCACGCATTTATATGTCACAATTTAAAATATAACAATATTTTCAGCTATAAATAATATAAAACGATACGCCACGAAATAAAATGTTTTCTCTTAAATAAAAATGATATAAATGTCATGATTTTCGCTCGCTTTTCCACGAAATTATTCGAACATATACCCCTTTAATACATCTAAACATAACGAAGAACCAGCCGTTTCGTAATAAGACGAATAAATGTAATTTTACTCGATTGTAATTTGTATCAAAATATCACACTTTGAACATTGTAGCTGCACCAACCATTCATACGATAATTATAATTACTTATCGTAGCTAACTACAGAATTAATGCATATAGACATTCACAATCACAACACATGTCATGGGCCATTCATGCAACACTAATTACGTAAATACCTAAGAACCCTATTCTGAAACAGCAGCCCTTGTTGTGCAGCCCGCTTGCTGTACAGACATACTTGTTTATGGCAATCTTCTATAACCTACTCTAACCCCTTATCGGGATCTGGATACCGAGGCCGTCTTATAAATGTAACTCTTTGAAGACTCACAGGAACGGTATGCAGTATAGATAAGACATCTCTGTACGTTGTTCATGGCTCGTCCACCTTCTACACGTATCGGGAAAGAGCGGTCGCCTAGCATGTGAAAGTCTGAAGCTGGCTTAAAGTTGAACCAAACTCCCCGTGTCTTCAGATCATATACATTAGAGTGAGCCCTATGTATATCTATTTCACTCTTGTGTCCCGTAGGCATATGTGCGTTGGCATAACTCCTAACAGAAAGATCGGCATGCTAACGCAAACCAAACTAAACCGTGGACGAGCCGCTAAATGCTTTTACGAGGTCTTAGCGAATCCGTAGGAGTTCCACTTCTCGATGTGCGGGATGACTTCGTTGATGACGGGGTACCATTCGGCGCCGGAGTAGTCGATGGCGGGCAGCTCGCCGCCGTAGTCGGCCGGCAGGTGCGACGGCGCCATGTGCTTGTGCAGCGACGCCATCTTCGAGCCGTGGAAGAAAATCTGCAAATTAACGTATTAGGTTACCTGATAATGTGATACATGGATATTTGTTTCAATCATAGCTTCTTGGCGGGATTCCATCGAAAGTCTATCGGAATTTGTAGCAAATCTCGAAAGACATGCCAAGATGACGACCAGGGCCGGATTAATCATGTAAGTCCCTATGTAAGTCTCGGGGCCCCTTTTCAGCCATTTGAAGATCATCACCTCTCTTAGAAACATTTACATTTTTTCGTGCGCGCGCAGGGCCCCTGGCTGATGCAGGGCCCCTAGGCAGTTTACTCTACCTAAAGGTTAATCCGGTGTAATGTGATGAATTAACAGTAACGAAGAGTTACTGTTAATTCATCACGACATGTGACGCACGGATTTGGGTTATAGCGAGTAAGCATTATTATATTATAAAAAGATGTAACTAGCTTTAGGACACGTCTTGTCTTTGGTCTTTGTCTTGTACTTGATCTTACTATAGTTACACAATATAACGACTATCATCATGAAGGAGTATTACTTCAAACCCCCATAGACTCCACCTCCAACTTCTCTATTACACCGGCCCTTAACGACACCTGAGCGTAAATTTAAGCAACTCCGCAATCATTTCTAAGCGTAAGATTGGTTACGGTGTCGTTCTTTAGCGGAGTCTTTGTGTCCTGGAGTGGATGTCTTTCAAATGATTGTAATACTTCTTTAATATTATGGCATTATTTTCTCTATGGGACAATATCTTATGACAAGATGGTCTGACGACCTGTTTAGGGTCACCGGAAGTCGAAAGAGGCAGGAGGCGTACGACCGATTATATTGCCTACTTACTCTGGTCTTGAGCTTCTCCCTGATGAAAGGCTTAAACATGTTCCAAACGACGTTGAAGACCATGGGTTGCTTGACGAAGTGCACCTCCTTCAGCCGCAGCGGCATGGCGTCTTGGATGAACGTCAGCAGCCGCTTCGAGAACGACGGCGTCAGACCCATCGTCTGCAAATTAATAACACATAAGCTTACTTTTTTTATATTACTTAGTTATAGAAGAACAAATGTATCGATGCACATTACAATCGCCCAATTCCTAGATTGATATGGACATTTGGAGATTATTGTTTTTTTTTTTGTAAAAACACAAATTCCTATAACTACTAGCTTGGATCTGCAACACGGATATTCTTGTAGACGTGGCATTTGCACTCAGTGCAGGAAGCCATGAATGCTCCGAATTTCGGGGCTTGCAGTGTTTTCTTAATTTTAAGCATGTGGAATTTGATGTCGAAACCCCAATAACTATTTTGCAGGCCCCATTGGGGTTCCATAGCAAAATCGGCATTTACGGGATTTGAGCTACGTCACTCACTGATAACGGCATAAGTACCGCAAGAATGCAATTGTAATAAATAAAACTGTACATTATCTTTCACTTAAAAGCAATGTACTCGTTATATTGTTATTTACGTCAATGATCATACTTTATTGGGGTAAAGTTGAAGATTTCGATAATTCGTCGTTCGTCCTTGCTGACTTTCTTGGCTGATAAGTAAATAGGTAAGAGATAAGTTAATCAATTATGTGTTGCTACCTACATAACTTTTAAGTTCTTATTGAAATTGATTTATCGGCGACTTAATTAATATTAAGTATACAATGCATATTTTCATATCGCACTACTTACTTTTCAAGTGCAAACATGTCTATTAACATAACACAATTAACACGGTTTATCAAATTTGAACTGGACGAATAGTCGAATATGTTACGTACTGTGGACTGGGCTTACTCTGATTCACGGGGTAACATTTATCATCGATTTTTAAACCCAAATACCTTTGACTTTGAACACGTTTATTAAGTATATTTATTGAGGTAGTCTACCTTAATAATAAATTGTTCTGAATGCATTCAAAAACCAACTTCTTTTAGTTGAAAAATCGATGATAAATGTTACCCCGTGAATCAGAGTAAACCCCAGTCTACCGTAAATAAAAACGGATATACGTAGGTAAGTACCTAACTATAATCGTAACAATGAATATATTACTACATTTTTGTGAGAGGTTGAGAATGGTTATAGTGTTATTTTACTATATCGTTTTTGGACTATACTTAAAATAATACCTACATCTAAGCTAAGCTGTAAAACGGCGCCTAACCACTCAGATAAATATGTAATGTGACCTTTCACAGGTTAAGTCGGGAAAAACTACAGAAAATATGTGATCCAAAACAGCAGTCATTAGCGAGGAACAGATAATAGATTCATAGACCACGGCCTCACTGCGGCTGACCACAATGTCACCCTCAACACTGGACACCGGTGCACCTAGGGTTGCCAGATACAGGGTTATCATTTCCTAGGTATTTCTGGACCAATGAATAGAAAAGTAAGTCTAAGTTTTAACTCCAGCAATCCAGTTTTTAAATCAGGATTATCGCCATAGGTAGATAACCCTGATCTTAATCTTTTTAATAGTAAAAAGAGGCCGAAGTAGGTAGGTACTTGAGTGTTAACATTGGAAGCTAGTTATACCAACGATACATATATGGGATACAGGCCCTGATACTTAAAGATGTAGATCATTTTTATTTGTATTTAAAATTTTCGGGTCAGTAAAGTGTTATGATAATGACTAACAAGCGTGATGGCAATGACTACCCTAAGTGCACCAGGGTAGCAATTACCCCCTGTTCCATCTATCCCTACCGCCATATCCCCCCTGATAGAGATATGTGGAATATTTTTCCTTTCTTTCCCACCAGTAGGGATATAGTTCCATGTATCCCTACTAAAATCCGCTGCAGTAGGGACTCGTGGAATTTTTTCCAACCATCTCGACCAGTTGGCCCCCTGGTAGGGACTCGTGGAATTTTTTCCAACCATCCCTGCCAGTTTGCCCCTTGGTAGGGACTCGTGGAATTTTTTCCAACCATCCCTGCCAGTTTTCCCCCTGGTAGGGACTCATAGAATTTTTTCCAACCGTCCATACCAACTTGCTGCCTGGTAGGGACACGTGGAATTATTTCCGACCATCCATACTAACTGGGCTCCCTGGTAGGGACACGTGGAATTATTTCCGACCATCCATACTAACTGGGCTCCCTAGTAGGGGCACATGGAATTATTTCCAACAGTCGCCATCAGATATATCGCAGCAAAGAAGGTGCTCACAAATATCTGCACGACTCTATTGTCAAGGCGTTAGAGTGCATGTTTAGATATTTTTCACTAGCCTTATATGTTCAGATATATTTGATGCCGACTGTACCCGAACCTCCACTATCAGTAAGCAGCAGCAGTCTGACTGAATAACAACACAAATAAAACCACACACATTTAATTTAAAATTATCTTAACATATCTAAAAAATGTCCCACGGTTATATCCCCTGTCAACAATTGCATTTGTGCATTCTGTATATATTCATCTCTAAGTATATACTGCATTCCTCTCTTTTTTGAAGTCTTTGTGGTAATTGACATAAATATGTTTTTTTGAACTGCCGAATTTTTATACAATTTTTTTAACAAGGCATATAAACTTAATTTTCTATTATTTTTATCGTTTATTTTAAAATGCCAGGCTTCAGCATAGTTGTTGGTTCTGTGTTTTTTACCGAACACGCACCATTGTTTGATGAAATCATCATTCTTCAGCCAATATTTTTTAAAATATCTTTGAAATTCTTCCATTTTCAATTCTTCTCTTATTTGGGATTCAATATATAACCACCCTTCTTTGATTCTTTCAAAAGGTAGTAATGGTAACGCTGCCGATAATGATATTACTCGTCTCTTCTCTCTGTTTGCAGTTAATTTTAACTGTCTGCCCTTTTTCCATATGGCTTTGGTGAAATGATAATAACATCCCCCTTTTTCAACAAATGGAAATACGGACCGCATAGCCTTAACGATGGCCTCTTCAAAATCGGCCATTATATAAGTAGGATTCCACCGTGGGATCGCACATTTGAGAAGATGAAACATTGTTTTATATGTTTCAGTCTTCTTGTCTGGCAGCAGGGCATATATTGTCGGAATTATGGCAGTTGACTGCATTGAACTTCCAACATCGCAATGGATTGTTACCAGTTGGGTAAATGGTTTTGGGCAAATTTTAAAAGTCCCATCTATAAAAAAAACATTACCCTCAGCCAACAAATCTTTCGCCCACTCACTCCCAAATATGATTATTCGTACACCATTATAATCATAATCAGCAATCACGAATTCCTGGTACATAGGCGGTACTTCTACCTCTTTCAAATTATCGAAAAACATTTTGCTTGTTCCTGCAGCTTTGTTTTTATGGTTATACATTGCTGATTTAATATTTCGAAATTGCGGAATTTTGGCTACCATATCTAGTCCATCGTCTTCAATCCCTGCGACGATGTTTTCAAATATTGCTGGAACCGGAAGGTCAGGGTTTGCAGCAATTTCTTTTTTACAGTTATTTAGACGTATGTCGACTTCGTTCTTCGCTACGTCTGGCAAACAAGACGATATATGAGGCACTTCTTTTAAAATAGTATTTCGATCCTAAAATAAAAAAATAAAGTTACTTACATAAGTATTAAAATAAGCAAGTATACCTACTATTGACATGTGCTTGGAAAACAATGGTGGCCAAACGGTTCAGGCGTACGACTTTCAATCCCCTTTTGATAGAGATAAGGTAACTCGATCAAAGTCCCCAATCCGCACTGGGCCAGCGTGAAGACTACAGCCATTACCTCTCATCTATGAGAGGAAGCCCGTGCCCAGCATTGGATGGGACGTTTATAGGATGATGATGATAGTGATTGATTTGTTGAATCAAGCGGAATAATAAAAAGATAAGGTGAAGTCGTAACCTTCTTCGTTAAAACTTACTTGAATTGTTACAGATCCGCCACATTTTGTATTTTTATTCTTAGCACACTTCCAATATTCTGCGTGTTTGTAATTTTTTTTACGATGATATTGGTAGCCATCGCAAAGCAATACCTCTCCACGGCCCCTTTGTAAGATTACTATTTCCCTAGGCATTTTAAAAGAACGCGTATAATGAAATACAAATTTCCTTTCTGTATAAATACGTATCTGATACGCATGACAATTATGACATTAATGATGTAAGTATTTGTCTGCTTTCAGAAAAGTAGGCACTTGTTTAGTATCGGCTAGCACTTTCTATGACAAGCAGCACTTGACTTGAGAAAGTAGGTACCTACATCTACATGAAACCTTTTTTATAATGATATGATTCAGTATTATTATTATCTATGTAACACTACTACACACTATATATTATATACAAATATATATAAGACATGGATAAGGATAGCTGCTGAAGCATGATAAATATCTAATAAATAATATAGGTAAATGCTTGGTCTAATAAAACAAGAGGACTGTCAATCGCCATACAAAAAACCGTACCCCGATATTTACAACATCATCTACCTATGTACCTATAAGAATTATTATTTGCAATAATTCAACTGTATAGTAAACCATAAATTACCCGCGCGAACGTCCCGTGGCCGGGTGCCTACTCGGTATATGGAATAGCGCGTCGATATTATTATTGCCGTCCCGCTCACGCCAGACGGCCTAACCGCACTCGCACTGCTCGCACGGCCGAGAAGTAGTTGCCTTGCGAGTGTGGTTTTGAAGTCAGTCCGTTTTGCACTCTGCTCGCGCGCTAATCCGTACTTAATCGAATAATTGAAATTTGTCCAGTATCCTAGTGATTTAGGGTATGAAACCCCTCTCATTCTTCTTTCATGTGTAACAACTGTATTATAACTTGTGGGTGAACCAATAGATCCTATAAAAACAGTGATTTCAAGACTTTTCTTTATAGGTACCTACCTATACCCCACCTCATAACTTCACTAGCCTAACACAACACAATGTGTGACTATGACTATCGTAGGTACTATGGCACAGTGTTTAACAATTACATCTATTTACAAACTAATTGTTGTCGTGCTATGTTTATTTTTTCAATTTTATAACCACGTTAACGTTTAGTTTTAAATCGCCACCTAGTTTTAATACTGACTATCCCCTTGCGGTCAGTGAACGATTCAAGGAATAGCGATTGACAGTTTTGTTTTTATTTATAGTGGGGCGGCTGTGTGGAAAAAAATCCATCTGTCCCTACCAGAAGACAAGCTAGTGGGGATATGTGGAAAAAAATCCATCTGTCCCTACCAGGGGGCAAGCTAGTGGGGATATGTGGAAAAAAATCCATCTGTCCCTACCAGGGGGCAAGCTAGTGGGGATATGTGGAAAAAAATCCATCTGTCCCTACCAGGGGGCAAGCTAGTAGGGATATATGGAAGATGTTCCGTCTATCCCTACTGGTTGAA
Organism: Eudemis profundana; assembly: GCA_947034925.1. Lineage (NCBI taxonomy): Eukaryota > Metazoa > Arthropoda > Insecta > Lepidoptera > Tortricidae > Eudemis > Eudemis profundana. The sequence continues at coordinate 19,789,551 of OX344799.1, forward strand.
AGCTAGTAGGGATAGGTGGATGAATAATTTCCATATATCCCTTCCGGTAGAGAAGAAAGGAACTAAAATCCACATTTCTCTACCAGGGGGGATTTGGCGGTAGGGATAGATGGAACAGGGGGCAATTACGAGGTCACACCCACGACGAGCTATTTACCCATCCAATATTCACGTCCTTAAACACCTGGAGAGGAAAACACACTTCCTCCACCGCTCCGTGACAAAGGACGGATGTGTAACTAAAATATTGACCTATCTGAGAACCCTGCGTCAAGCCTAGCTAAAATTAGCATTGTAGATAACTTACACAAACATACTAAATCGAGAAATGTTTTTAATATAGACGCACGCAATAGGAGATATCTGACATCCTTGGTCTCTTTACATGTGGGGTCGATCATCAACGTGCGATGCATCTCGAATCTCCAAAGATGGCTACTTATAACCGGAATAAACGTCGATTAAATGTACTAGCCTCGGACGTGAGGGCCCTTGATCCGAAACCCTGAATCATCTAGCGTTTTCCTTGCAGATCGATTCTTTGACCGTCCGATAATGGCTGTCTCCGTGAATTTTGATTCATAACAATCCTTAGAATAATCACAAGGTTAACTCTCTTTAAGCGTCTTTGTGGGCTCTTCGAAAATGTATAACAGTACCTAACTAAAAATGATTATTAGTTTTGTTTTTAATTAAAAGATTGTTGTCGCTCAATGACCGTTCCGAAAATATACATCATCGCACGTCGACTAACTAGAACTAAATTCCAACTTTATCAGATATAGAAGTCAAAATGGCAATGTCAAGGGTATTTCTAACGATTATTGATAATTAAGACGAGGAACTCGATCATAACCATTTCATTGGTTGATTATATCAATAATATTCTAAGAACAATAGTGACGGAATACGTGATTCGAAAATAAATTTTGATAATGAATTTCGCAGGATAAACTTATCATAAATCTAATACTTAAGTGAGTAGGTACCCTACCTCTTGGCCTATACTGATATAACAATCGAAATCTTGAATGATAAATAACTTAACAGTCATAAATTAGACAAACGAACATGCTTAAGCAATAATCATATTTTATCAACTCATCGGTAAAATGTTCGTGAAGGTTTTTATAGATAACAAGGATCCTGTTTAGGAGTGTATTCGTCATCTACAGTAATTTGTTGTTCATTGTGTAACACGCTGCTATAAATACTTACTTTCATAATAAATAAAGACAACAGAAAGAAGAAACATACATATTATCTCTTTGTTGGAAGTGCAATTGCACTTTGCATTTTGTACTTGGGTTTTAACAAACACATTGTTTTAAGACTTTGATGAATCACGCAATGCCTAAAGTGAAGTGTGAGACGTGATTTTCATACAAAATCATTAAGATGGGATATACCTACAAAAATGACAAAGGGACTAACGGTAGATATAAAAGTACTTACACTAACGGTAAAACAAAATTTAAGCTGCAACGTATCGATTGTGTTAACCGACTTAAAAAAATAGGGATGGTTCGAAAATTCCGTTTTGAAATTGCGAACGAAATTATACCAAAATATATCGGTTAGCGATTGAAGGGATGTTACAAAAACCACATAACTAACTAAAGTGGTTACATTACTTACACCTATTGTCATTAGGCAATGGTCCCATTACAGCATTACATTGCGGATCTGGAAAGGTCGATTGATCACACTGTGCCTGGTCAGCCCGCAATGAACTGTACTTTTGGACTCGCCCAACTTTACTCGCTTACTCGCCGGTAGTGGGTCGAGTGCCTTAAGAATGTCAACCAGTCAGTTATGTTGTTTTTGTAAACTTCCCTTCAATTAAACACCTCAACAAACAGTACCTATTCTTCTATTGCTACCTTAATTATTTTTGCGTCTTTTATGCACTCGAAGTACACAATTTCAGAATTCAATCACGGGCGTATCAGATCGACTCATTTTGTTGCAGGTATTGAACACTAAAACGTAATTAAAGCTCTCTATAGACGTTAGTATTACGAGAATGGCGATATTTTCAAAAACTAAAGCCAGTCTTGAAAAGCTGTTTGTTTAATTATTGACATTACTTTTTTTAAGCTTACTCATACGAAGGACTGCAAAATCACTGATGATCAGTTTTATTTTCCAACTGTTACCTATATCAAAGTTTTTGTCTGCAAAATATTTATTGATCATGGTTTATATAGCGTTATTTTTCCGACAGTATCTATATTTTTTTTATGGTATTTGTGGAAAAAGAGCTGAAGAGCCACCCCATGAAAAGTAGTCATTGCCGCGACATTTGTATAGGGAATGTGCACGACGAAGGTGCTGCCAACTGGTGCCGCCAATCTAAATCATGTACCCTCTCATGCTGGGGCTACATTGACGAAAACGCCCTTAATTTATCGCGATGAAGGACGATTAACGTCAGTGTAGCTACGACTTACTATATTTGACATTGACACTTAGATATTATCATTGACATTGACAGCTTGATTTGACAGGGGTGATAGTTTCCTTTATTGTCCGCCCGTGTCTCTTTTCTCGTTTAGTGCAGCCACCTATATATAGTTCATGCACGTTCACTATGGAACTTCGCTTCTATCTAACTCGCCCGCAAATCGCAAAAAATACTAGCCATTTTAAAGGTGACCGTCAAGATGGCGTACACCGTAAAGATATCCAGAATCTGATGCTGCCAATAAATAGTACCTACCCAAATAGTACAGACTTTTCGAAATATAGGTAAGGCCTGTTCACGGTGTACGCTACGGGGCGTCAAGCTGGCGTACACCGTTTGTATCTCTGGAACTGCTTTGTTTCTGGAAACACTTTATATCTCAAAAAATAGTACCCAAATAGTACCCTAGGGCCATACAATTTAATTTCTCTAGCTATCGTAGAAGCCACGAGTTTGTCATTCGGTATGCGCGTGCACCGACGACGAGTGAAAGTGCTGACAGCTGTTATCATTATCACTGCCCACAAAAATGCTATAGTTTACTTGTTATGTATACCTATTTAGTATTAATAAACGGATACTGATTTCATACTCTTGTTTACAAAGTTGCTGTTATCAATATCAGTCAAAACTCGAAGATAGGCGCCAAACGTACTGTTTAATAATATTTAAACACAGTCTGTCGCTCTACTACCGTTTAATTTTATATTTCTCATACATGCAATGAAATGTTGACATTACGTGCCTAAAAATAGGCCGCAAAGTACCTCGTTTCCGGTGCGGCTTGACACTTAGCACGTAATGAAATTTCATACTTAGGCCGGCAACGTATTTTTTTTAAATTTCTATTCCACATTTATTTGGGCCACAGCATCACGGCATTCAGCCATTAAAAAAAACAAAAAACTATGTTTGCTATATTTTGCAGTTTTATTTATTTCAAATTGACATGAACATAACAAATAACACATTATAAACAATTTTAAATTGCAATTTTAACTACACGAATACACATTTAAAATATTTCATCCAAATATTCGCGGTAAAAATGTGAACTGAAACAGCTTTTAGCCGAACGTGACTTGACATTTGCATTATCTATGGATATAATATGTCACTAATGTCACTTTCTGACAGAAAGTTTGTGTTATAAAATATTATTTAGGTTAAGTAAGGTTATTATAGTAAGTTTATTTATTTCATTGCATATTTGAAAAAAGCACTATACATACCTCGGCGGGAAATGGGGTTGCCAGCCTCGTAACTATCTGGCCTCGCTTCGCTCGGCCAGCTATATGTACTCGGCCGGCAACCCCTTACTTCCCGGCCTCTGCAGTAATGTACTATTGTCGCCATCGCTTACCTAATACTTACTTTAAACCAACGATACGATTAAATCTATCAATACACCTTCTCAAGCCGGTGTAGTAGATACATCTTTACTGTCCAGTTAAACATTAGCGTTGTTTAAATTTCGCACGACCTTTGTTTTTTTCAGTTACTCACTCCTTTTACTTTTTTTGTCTGGCAAAAAAGTAAAAGGTAATTTTTTTCTGCAAATGACCCAAATATGAATGTGGGTAAACATTGTTTTAAAAAACTTTAAACCGTTTCACAAAATTTAGTCCATAATGGAAACAAATATTTTAGTAAAGAATAGGACGGTAATTATTGTTTTTACTTCCTGGGTTGTCAGGGACTGGGCTACCGTGCCAAGCCACCTGAGCAAGCAACAGTGAACCCTAACACAATAGCAATAGAGGCCTTTGACGCTCCGCCTTTGTTGTAAAAACGTGTGTGTTTCAATCTAGATTTCATAAAACGCGAAAACAATGTGTAATCACGCGTTGCTTTGTAACATTAACACAGATGCCGCATTTGTACAACGTCTGTGAGTCTAGTGTACATATGAATAACTGAATATTCGATTCTTCATCATCATCATTATAATTGAACTCGGAGACGTTCACTGCTGCACGAAAAGGTCTCAGCCCACTACACACCGTATCATACCATGACCGTATTATGAACGTATCAGACACGGTAAGACAAATGCCGGTCGGTGACGGAACGTGCTCGTGGGCATAGTCTCGTACTTTTCAATACCTACAAATCATATTTATTTTGCCTGAAACGTTCATAGTACAGTATATGATACGGTGTAATGGGCAGAGACCTTAAGTGTCCCCCAAAGACTTTTTAACGAACGGTCGCTGAACACCTGCTATATATGGAGAGAACTATACTCGGAGTTTCTTTATGTCATCGAAATGAGTAAATCCTGACAGAGTTAGCTCGGTTATTAGTCCCAATTAACTTAGTTTCCTAAGGACTTCGTAAATCATATTCGTACTTTGTATATAACTGTGCAATACTGCCATAAAAATGCGTGTTCCTAAGTCATATAGATCTGTTCTAGAGATTAAAGGAAATCTTACATGCTGTGATGAAACGACCGGCCCAACAAAATATCGCAATGCCAATTATGATTCAAGATTTATCTTAAGGCCCATAAAACAGTATTGTATTGTACAGAATTAATTTAAGTACTTAAACGTCCTAAATAACGCAAGGTAAACAGGGCTCATAAATTATGGTGATTATTATTATGTTTGAAACGTCACCAAATTTTTAAAATAATTACAAAATAAAGAGACGTACCTAAAGCAAAATCATGGTCATTGTTATGTAATCTAGACGTAGCTTGCAACCGGGTGTGAGCCCCGAGGATTTCAAAACCGTCACCTGATATGCCCGAAATGTCTTTAAATAGTACTTGCTTAGATCACATGAAGTGACGGAGGGGTCCCACAAACCTGATCACAAATACACCTTCAGGTCCCAGTAGCCTGACCACAAACGACTGACCTGTGCCCATCCCATGTTGTGGAAGTCCATGACGACGACGGTGCCGCGAACCTGGGACTCGGGCTCCAGCATGGCGGCCTCGTGGATCAGGTAGAACAGTCGGAACAATTGGTCGGCGGTCACCTTCTTCGGGTCCCACGAACCTGATAGTCAAACAGTATCATAAGAGATATAAAAATATACTTAAGTACACGTTTTTCCTCGAGTACAGTTTGCATACTGTATTATTATATTATCATATCAATGACCTATTCATGTCAGATTGCAAACGATTCATAATAAGAAATGGGCCCAAATAAACTAACAAGCGTTGACTTGACCCAACATCAATAGATATAACGCTGCGCTAAACAAAACCTTTTATTTCTGTAGCCTTATGATGCTACGCTTTGTCACGCGATAAAATAAATGATAAAGCATCCGTCACGTTCTGACAAATAGTGTGTGAGAGTGACGGATGCTTTATCATTTATTTATCGCGTGACAAAGCGTAGCATCATAAGCCTACTGATAAATGTTCTAAAATACATCCACTGTAGAAAGTACCTCGCACGCGCTTGATTATGGTCTTCGTAATTTGTTGTTTGTGTTTGAACTTTAAGTACATATTCCGTATTTTTGAAAAAACACAAATTCCAATTACCTAAACCTACCAATTAGTTTGAATTTATACGATTTTAATATTTTGATATATCAACACACATGATCATTAAACATCATGAGTAGCCATTAAAATATTTTGTCAAATGCTGTGATATTGTATAACTATACAGGGTGAATTTTAAATCGTGAATCGTAACCACGTTTACCGGTAAAGCTACTTAAGACTAATACAGAGCACTAGTGTTAATTACAATTAAAGACCCGCTTAATTAATTATGAACAAAATGGTGGAGGCGCTTATACCATTAATCGTAATAAAACTGAATTATTTTATGAGTAAATACGATTTAAATACTTATGTTGACAATGTCGACGATGTTGACAATACGTGCCAAAATTCTATCCAGCCAACTTCAATATTAGGAGGTTGGATATCTAGTGTTGACATTTTCATGACAAGTACGAAACAAGAATGTAGGGTGACCACGAGATTTTAAAAATTAAGATAAATCAAATTAAAAGTGGACAAAATAAAAACGTACTTAATTTAGGTTTAAAAGCATTGTAAGTTATTGTTAACTATGTATAGACTACAAAAAAAATATTACGATTCACGATTTAAAATTCAACCTGTATAATGAATTAACTAGTTCGATAGCCAAAACCATTACCTACTCATTTATTTGGCCAAATACAGATTTATCACTCACTAGCATTTACCAGCGGCATCGTCCGCGTTATACCCGTTAATGTCCCAAGGTAACTCTTTACCGGGATATAAATTATCCTATGTTTACATCCAGGACCAGGACTTGGTCTACTTGCATGCCGATTTTCATTTCAGCTCAATCCATTCAGATGTTACCGCGTTATTTAGTAACAAACATCTAATCATCCAAATATCCAAACCTCTAAGCATCTAAATATCCAAACATCTTCACGTACTTTCTCATTTATAATATTAGTGTGATTTTATGTCAGAAATAAATCGCTAAGAAAAGCGTGTACGAGAAAAGGAGAGATCCTTTTCTCGTATTTTCTTATTGTTTCGCGAGAGATAAATATGAAGTTGTTTTGTTTATTGAGAAATAGTTAGAAACGCGGTTATATAAATCTAGCATAACGAATAAACCTCGATTAGGCAAATCCTGCTTTTATCCGCAATAAATGTGTCAAGACAATAAAATTAAGATAGAAAACTGATATGATATAGCTCTGTGACGTCCTGTTGAATTAATCCTTGGAATTACATATTATCTAGATAGAGTTTAATTGTATTATGCAAATGATAAACTTGAAGGAAAATTGATGCAATCAATATACCTACTCACAGTCTTTTGTAATTGAATGAAAACGATTGTTTATTTGCAGGCAAGTGTATAATACTTATTTTAATTAGGCAGTTGTTTAATTGTAGTGTATGTTTCATCGTGATATTTTCTTTATTCATGCTATTAATATTATATCTACAAGTAAATATTGTATATAGCTGTTTTATAGGTAACCAGTTTTGTTCTTGTATCAAAGAAAATGTCGATTGAGGTATAGAATGACTCAGGTTAATGTAAATAAAACTAAGTATGTAATTAGGTACCAGGTCAAGCGCAAAATACGCAACATCAGGTTAGCTCCATTAACATAATTTTACTTAAAAATGTTATACTAAAACTCAATTCGATTTTCATTTTGGTATACCCATCGTCATGTTTCTGTGTGCCCATGTAAAAATGAGCACTAATCAGCCCTTGTAGTCGCGACCCTTCACGACAACCCTGCGGTTGAGGAATGTCCACGTAGAGCCTACTAACTGATGCAGTATTTCGTCAAAGGGTCTTTAAACCTGTTGTTACATGACCTTAAACAGACTGGATTGCTAGTCCGCTCTTGGGAACGGCTGACTTTCTCAGTCGGACAGGCCGTCTAACAACGACGTATTTTCGAACATAACTAGTACAATAAGACAATTACCTCCCACGTTGACGATGAGCACCCGCCGGCCCTTGTTGTCGCGGCCCTTCATCACATTCACGACCTTGTGGTTGAGGAACGCCTCCTTCTCCTGGTCAGGCATCAGGCCGTCCAACAACGACGCATTATCACGTTTGAACTCTGCTATTCTACGCATCTGTGAAAGAGACAATGCTCTAGATATTACTGCGCTATTTTCACATTTATTATAGTTATATTGTCGGCAGGAATTAGCAAATATCAAATATCGCAACCACTGCTATCGAAAAGAAAACACATTTTGTTATTATAGCATTTCAGTAATACAGACTTACATAATTGCGTAATAAAATTCCATTTTTCAAAAACAAAAATATTGTCCATTCGAACAGTTGGAGACACGTAACTACCTTGTCATCATAATAATCGAGCAGTTTACGATATCAGAGGACACACAATGAACCCCATTTCCTCATATTATTTCGATAATATCCAGTATTACTAAGAATAACGACACAATAAGAAAACTACCGGAGAGTACCTAATTTACTGTCGTAGGTATATGTTTAAGATAAGAGGTAGTATGAAGCAACTTAAGTAAATTGTGTAGCAAATCAGCCATGACGGGGGTCGAGGGGCAATCCATTTGACTGTTCCATCGTTTTAATGATTCATGATCGTCACAAGAATAACATGACCCATGAAAAATACACACGGGTAACTGCATCCTTTATGATTATGAATTTATTAGCTTTTTGAAATAACGTTGTAACGTCTCGTCGTAAACAACAAACAATGAGTCCATTATAATATTTATGTTAAACTTAAAACATTAACAAACTACTCAATGGCTCAAATTGTGCTATTCTCTAAACAGAGCAAAACACAATTGACTTGTTCGCGTCACATCATTGTTAAATAAAACACTGTAAAATCGCGCAATCACATTATAGAAATATAATTTAACTATTATGTAATAAATAATCTAAAGTAAAAATTGTTGTTGACATCATTTGAGAGTTACAACTTCGTTACAACTTATCTTCAGATTTTAAGTGTCGCGAATAAACGTTAGCCGCATATGAACGACCTAAGTTGGTTGCCCAACCACGTGCGAGCGGCGGGTTAATGACTGATTGCAATAATGCGGCAACCCATGCCTTCAGAGCAACCATGAGGTTGCTCAATCATCATTCGGTTATTAAATTTAATAGAGCTGCCAATCGGTGCCGTTGCATCGACGCAGATTGCACTCAAGACTATAATGACAAATCAAATCGTGTAACGAAGACACTTAAGACTTTTTAAGTTGGTATTTGCGGCTTTTACTGTTGCCAGGTTAAAAAGGTGTATATCTGAATGAACTTCGAAGACATTCACAACGTTTTCGTTTAGAGCCAGTATGCTTTAAGCGTTGTATAATATCTACGGTAGGTACGCTTTTTAACAGCAACATATAAATATTGGCACAATTATGTCATTTAATTTACCGGGTGTTATGTAAGAAAGTAATAGGTTTTATAGAAATTATCCGTTCAAGAGAGCTAATGCTGTTAAAGTATACAATGTCATTGAGCGAACAATGCCATTGAGGTAATACAATACCACAAAAAAAAATAACAATGCGTAACACGAGTAAACCCGGGCGGTCTACCTGGCTCCCCGTTGAATCTGTAAAAGCAAAACGCATTATTATTTTTTTGTTTGAAAGCATTTGCCGCCTTATCATTACGGTCATAGAACCGATAATCCGTTGAAAGCTCATAGTATCTCTAAGTCTTTTCTCTACGGAATACGCACTTGCAGACCGTCGGGCGAATGTGAAATGCAAAACAAATTAAGATCGCAGTTATCTATAACTGCTTTTACACTTTACTGTCTAGTAAATAGAATCTATAATCTAATGATCTTTCAAGGCAGTTACACTTTTTTGACACTATATTCTCGTTATCCTAATTTGTGGTTTACCTCTCAATGCTATTGTATTTTTTAACAGCATTAGCCCAGTTGTCCGGATAAAAACTATATACGAATGCATTACAAAGACCAAAAAAATTCAAAGCCTAAGTTCTTCACTCGAATTAAGCAAATAACGTTTATGCCACACTCCCATAAAGTGGCTTTTACCGCACGCTACGCGTATGGAAAAAGCCGCTTTCTGGCCAAGTGTAGACATACATGATACAAGTGCACACAACACGGGAGGTAATAAAAAACCCTCGATCGCATATTTACGTCCCTCGCTTGCAGCTCGGGCCGCAAACATCTGCGATCTCGGCCTTTCTTTGTTTTAGCACCCTAGTTGTGTAATGTACTATAATATCTAGGCAACATATTTTAATAGATGGGGACAGTACAGTTCATAAAGGAAAGTAATTTTTTGGTCAGCCGTTATTAAAATTGATTCGCAAAAAAAAAAGCAGTTAAATCATTTGGGCAGCATACAAATATTTGGCTGGCAATAAATAAAAATCGGGCGGCAACTCTTGTTCAGCAAATAATTTAAAAATGGTTAACATTTTAACCAATATTAATCTGCTTTATTTATCATTTGTCTGCCTAATAAACAGTCGAGCTGCAAAATAATTACTTGGCCGGCAAGATTTTACAATTGGTTAGCAGAGAAAACATGCGTTGATTGCGTTTAGTTTGAAAAATCAGCAGTACTGTGGGCAGAGCGAAACAGACCACGTGACGCGAGCAGCCAATCGTGGGCGTGTTTGTTTTGTCATTAGGTGATTGTCAGCTGCCAGTGTCAAGTAGTAGCAAAGTATAAAGACAACCAAGTAGTTCGTCTTCGCCGTTTAGGAGCGCGCGACACCAGAGCGGGCCTAAGGCACAGGGCTGCCACTCGTCGGTTCTGTAAAATACCTACTTACTACGAACGTAACTTTTATTAGGTTGACCTCGATCGAACGAACAATCGTTCGAGGTCAACCTAGTAAAAGTTACTTATTTCAATATGAAAGTATCTGATCGCACACATCTGATGTTAATGTTATTAAGTATAATAGTTTAAATAAATTAGTATTGGTATGTGTACATGTAAGTAACGCAAGGATATTTCGGCTTGTTTCATAAAACCACTCTCGTGTTTAAGGCATTTTATGTATCAATAGAATCAACTACTATTTAATTAGTAAACGTTTAAAAAATCTGTTAATTTTACTCATCTCTGTCAAAGAAAATAATTATCTACTCTATTTAATTGGTATAAGTAGTTTGATCACAAAACTATCAAACATTCTATAAACGACTTAAAATATAACATTTATATAGGTACTAATAAAATACACACCTTTCGGGATCCTTAGGAATGCAGAAATATGACAATTCTGGATTTTGCGCATTATTCTTCAAACATCCGAACACACTGCAGTATATACGTCTTCTATACTTTGCTTCCTGCGCAGACATTTTGTACGTTCGACCGCTCGGCTCAGCCCTGACTAAGCCCGCGCCCACGACGCGACAATGCTTGCCTGTGGTGCGTCCGTACACGGCGCGCGAACGGCACGCACACATGCGCGCTCCCGATGTACCTTTTATCGGAACAAAAACTACCGTCTACCGTGGTAGTAGTGTTTATCAATTATCAGTGATTTTTACCATATTGCTATTTTTGAAGATACTACTTACAATAAAATGTAAAAAGCCCGCGAAAGTCTGAATTTAGGGCTTTCGCTGGTTAGGACGCGTGCCGACACTGCGCGCCCTAGAGTGTTTTTATAGAGTCGGAGGCGCGGAGGGAGAGCAGCCCTCGCCCGCCATGACGAAGTGACCGTGCGTCGTCATGCAAGGGCGGAAGGGCTGCTGTTCCCGCAGCGCCGGAGATACGGAAAGTCAACTTTTTCAACTTTGAAGTCGAATATCTCGGTTATTTTTGATTTCAGAGAAAAGCTTTTTCCATAAAACATGCTTATTTTAGCGAATTCTATACGAAAAAACAATAATAAATAGGTGTTATAATGAAACCAACATCCATCGAAATTTTTACGTCTTAAAAATTGTCAATTTTGAAGTCGAATATCTCGGACATTTTTTATTTTAGAAATAGAAGTTTTTCTAATAAAATATGCTTATTTTATTGTAAACTCGAAAATTTTATTTAGATGTGCCCTTTTGCTTTATTGCGGCAGAATAGTTGCGCCAATTTTGTGCATGCCAATTAGGTTTTATTGCACCTTTCATTTTGATGAACAAAATGGAATATTTTGCTTACCTACTGATTGCTTACCAAAATTTGATTAACCGTAGATCGCTTAATGCAGCTCAAATATTTAATTTGCTGACCAAAATAATTTAGAGCAGTTCAGTATATCATTAATTGCAGCCTGATTTATAAATGTTTGCTAACCATAAGTTGCTTACCAACTAGCTATTTTGGCTGACCAAATACATATTTCTGCTGACCAAAATATGAATATTTTGCTGATCGATTAAATGATACCCGTTAATAAATAGCCTTTGCCTCACCGATAACAATTCATAAACAATGATTGCCGAAATTGGCGTCGGAGAAAATGACCTTTCGTGATATATAGGTGATAATCATATCGGTCAGTCACTTTCCTTACGATCTGAAGAAAAATAAAAAACAATTATGATTATGACCAATGCGAATCAACCAAGTCGAGCAAAACAAAGGCACAGCCGTACCATCCTTATCTCGAAGCCATTATTCAGGCAATTTTCGACCTCCTGTAATTTTATGCTGGCTAAAGCTAGAACCCTGAATTTTCTATGACGTATGGCATAATATGACTTAGACTTATTCTCTATTAATATACAAAAATATTGCAATGTCAGTCACCTTTCAAAGATAGTTAGTTTATAGGTAATTCTTTTTTTTTTTTTTTTTAAACCTGACAAACTCACAACCCACAAACGGGCATTGTGATTGTCGGGCCGGGTGGTTGGCCGTTGCGGTCCCTGGGCTCGAACCAGGTCGCTGGCCAGACCACCCAATATAGGTAATTCTATACAAGTACATGCGATTACAAAGTTACTTTTGTAGTTCAAATGGCAATTGGAACGGATTGGAATGTAATATTTAAATAAAGAAAGACTACTTACAAAAAGAAATGAGATTCCATCAAAACCAGTACATGTAAAAAGATGCAAGTCTCGCAACGCAGTTCTTCTACAACAAAAAAGTTTTGAGATGTTATGTTAAACCAATTCGGTTATTTTAGTCAGTACCGGGGCAATGTCCACAGAACTCGATTTCCGCTGACTTGCCTATTATTGAACAGTGGAGGAACACATTTTATATTTCTCAAATACAGAATCCTCCACGGGTAAATAATAGGAAGGTCGCATTCGGTGGAAATCGAGATCGACATTACATCTCAAAACTTGGTTGTTGTAGAAGAACTGCGTTGCGAGACTCGTATCTTTTTAGATGTACCGTTTTTGATGGGATTCGGCCATAGATAGGGTAAGGAACCCGCATATTGTACGCATAGATTCTAGAATTCGGATTAAATGTGCGTAAACATAATGCGATGACTTAATTAAACCGCAACAGACTAAGTACAAATTACTACCTATTGAGAGATACGTACAATACATACCTACCTATATCAAGTGCAATACAAGCAATAGTCAATATCAACCACTAACTAACCTCACCTAGTTATTTCGCTTTTTTCCTAATCTCAATTTCACCCATCACTTTTCCATTTGCATGGTAAGTCTCATAGGTACTTACCCCAAACAAAAAAAGGAATCTTATGAATGTATAAATGAAATACTAAATACCTACATTTATTCCAAGCACTAGTCCCATATAATGTTAGTAACTTATAGAATCATCTTGTTTCACAACGATCTATCCGTGTCCTTTGTACTTACAATGACATCCATGACCTATTTAAGTTACACACATACATAATATTTACTAGGGAACACTAATTAGAGAGCTAACTAAATTTTAGTGTCAGCTAAAAATATTTGCTCGGATACCGCTTATCAGTCAAACCCGGTCATCTGTTATCGTTCGCGATATCATGTTGTTTCATGTTTGTCACATCATCGACAGTTACAGATTCAATAGATGGCTTGTTTGCGTATCAATTTAATGAAATAATTAACTTTATCATCTTTCAATACACGGACAGAAGTGACAACACCAACGTGAAGTGTTAATAGTATATTCAGGGTCGTATTTGGGGGAGGGCAGGTGGGGCTACTACCCCAGGCCTCCACAACACTTCCCTAATAAGTAAGGGCCTCCGCTAGTCCGTTAGGGGCCTCCGCTCCATCGTTGCCTCGGGGCCTTCACACGTCCAAATCCGGCCCTGGGTATATTATACACCCAGGGCGGTAAAATGGCAAGGTCGATAAATATGCGATCTGGGGCTATCTTCAATCAATCAATCATCTCTCTGCATAGTGTGCAGTAAATTCCACTTACGACCTGGGCAAAATATTCTAAATGAGCTAGTATTAACAGCGAACCCCGATTCCCGAATCAAAAGCTTGCCTGTGAAAATATTTTCCGTACCAAATGAAGGGGCCATAAAACTATTTCAGGGTTTTATGTGACAACGTTGTACTTGAGTTACAAAGATTCTTGATAGCATCGATAACAATGAAGTTTATAAACATGAACGAATCACAAATTAGGCAAAGGTTAGATTTAATTAAATCGACGTTAAAGCCGAAAGATTTATGTCACGATATTTCAGTAACACTTTACGCATATTACTCAATTAATGTTATATACTTATATGAACCATCTTTTCTATTGGAACGGGAAAGCATGTCGTCCGGTGAATTAAGGTCTATAGGTTAGACTAAATTGTCAGTTCAAAATGAACACTACTGTAAGTCGGTACTTAAGTCGTTGTAAATACAAATATACATGGTGATTTCTGGGTTGTGATCCCGGGCCAGTTTTTCTGACTCTATAACTGGTCAATATTATCTTATGATAGCATTTGATCAAAACAGCATTAATTAAAATGTTCCTATTTTCAAGTAAAATTAATCTTAAACTAAGTAAATCATGGTCACCCTATGACTTTTGACATACGCAGTATGAGAAGCGACAAGACAAGACGTCACGTTGAGTAGGGTGACCAAATTTTATGCAAAAATGTTTTTTTTCTACTTATAATCTGAAAAATAATTACAAATATTGGTGGTAATAAATTAATAATTATAGTATTTTATGCAACAGTTGTATAAGTGGGTTCAAAAAATGCGAATTGCGTGAGTTGCGATACGAGCCGCGAATGCGGCGAGTATCGCAAATAGAGACGCAATGAGCGTTTTTTGACTTAATTATACAACGTTGCATACAATACTTTTTCTACGACGAGGTTTTAAATTATAAAATACAAAATTAATCATAACCTGGAAACAAGGCAAATATGACGTTTGACTGACAGTATGGTGTCTATGGTAAACTATTTTTTTAATTTAAAATATACTTAAATTAAAAATACTTTTTTTATGTTGGTATCAAATCAATGAATTTAGTTCGGAAAGTTTTGTTTTTCTTAAAAACCGTAGGAATTTAATTGTTTGTTAAGTTGGTAGTTATGCATTTTTACCGTAAAGTTAAAATTGAGCGCTTAATCCTTGACCTAAGTTTAACCTAGATTTAGAAGTCTGTGGCTGCTAGCAATAACGTAAAGTGACGATAACGACACTAGTGCTGTTATGGGGAATAGAGTATAGACTTCTCTGAACTCATATTAGGTATGTTCTTATATTAGTGTTCGTGACCAAGTAAAAGACAGATAACAGTACAGGAGTAGAAAAACATCATTAGCTATATTCTCGAATATTGTATTACTAGCTATTTCCCGCGGCTTCGCCCGCGTTGTTCCCGTTATTGTCCCAAAGAAACTCTTTACCTGAATATAAAGTATCCTTTGTTTCAATCCAAGACTTGGTCTACTTACATGCCAAATTTCTGCTTGATCCATCCAGTTGTTACCCCGTTATTTAGTAACAAACATCTTCACAAACTTTCACATTTAAGTATAATATTAGTGTGAAGATTTTCGAATGTTAAAAGTTTAAATATACCTACAATTTAATATAACCAGAGATCGGAATAGGTAGAGTTTATTTACCTAAACTTCGAAGAACATAGTCGAAAAGTGGAGAGTCCCTTACAACAAAATTTTTATCCGGGACTTAAGTCTCGGAATCTTATTAAAAAAATATATTATTGGTATTCTTTAGCACATTTCTCGAACATTCTCAGTATAGCTGTCTCTTTCTAATAGTGCTGTCTCTTTCACTCCTTCGAGAAATTTCGCCATATACTGAAGTGTCCCAAAGGCCCATAAGGGGTCCTGAAAACGGATTTTCAGGTTATTGCGCCATCTGATAGAGGGTGTCCTGGAACAGACTGAAAACATGTTTCAGGCGCCTGAAAACAACGGCAACTTGGGTGAATTTTCAATCTTCTACTATGTGAAAGAGCCACCTCTGACACGGCCTGAAATCACCTTTCAGCCTGCTGAAAACGGTTCTAAAGCACGGAAAATCACGTTTGAAGTTTTAACCTATACCATCGGCGCAACACACATACACACATTACTTTTGCGCCGGTGGCTCTTTCACATAGTAGAAGATTGAAAATTCACCTAAGTTGCCGTTATTTTCAGGCGCCTGAAACATGTTTTCAGTCCGTTTCAGAACACCCTCTATAAGATGGCGTAATAACCTGAAAACCCGTTTTCAGGCGTTTTCAGGACCCCTTATGGGCCTTTGAACTACACTTCAGTATAGTTATGGCGAAATTTTCGAAGGAGTGAAAGAGACAGCACTATTAGAAACAGACAGCTATACTGAGAATGCTCGAGAAATGTGCGGAAGAATACCAATAATATATTTTTTTAGTAAGATTCCGGGACTTAAGTCCCGGAAAAAAATTTAGTTGTAAGGGAGTCTCCACTTTTCGACTTTGTTCTTCGAAGTTTAGGTAAATATACTCTACCTATTCCGATCTCTCTATATGAACTATCAACCCCTATTTAAACCCCTTAGAGGATGAATTTCGAAAAACGGTGATATCACTTTTCTTGTAATCTAATAAAAAGTCTAAACATGACGTTTCAAATATCTTACTTCTAAAATCTTAGACTCTCCATAAAAATTTTGAACCCCTATTTGAACGCCTTAGGGGATGAATTTTGAAAAATCCTTTCTTAGTGCACATTTAGACCTTATAAGGATCCTACGTGCTAAATTTGGAATTCCTAGGACCAGCGGTTTGGGCGGTGCGTTGATATACAAACTTTCAACCCCCATTTAAACCCCTTAGGGGATGAATTTTGAAAAATCCTTTTTTAGTACACCATTAGACTTTATAAGAAACCTACGTGCTAAATTTGGCATTCCTAGGACCAGCGGTTTGGGCTGTGCGTTTCAACCCCTATTTAAACCCCTTAGAGGATGAATTTTGAAAAACGGTGAAATAACTTTTCTTGTAATCTAATAAAGAGTCTAAATATAAAGTTTTAAACCTCTTACTTCTAAAATCGTAGACTCTCCATACAAACTTTGAACCCCTATTTGAACCCCTTAGGGGATGAATTTTGAAAAATCCTTTCTTAGTGCACCCCTAGACCTTATAAAGAACCAACATGCTAAATTTGGAATTCTTAGAACCAGTGGTTTGGGCTGTGCGTTGATAAACAAACTTTCAACCCCCATTTAAACCCCTTTGGGGGTAAATTTTGAAAAATCCTTTCTTAGTGCACCCCTAGACCTTATAAGGAACCTACGTGCTAAATTTGGAATTCCTAGGTCCAACGGTTTGGGCTGTGCGTTTCAACCCCCATTTAAACCCCTTAGGGGATGAATTTTGAAAAACGGTGAAATAACTTTTCTTGTAATCTTATAAAGAGTCTAAACATAAAGTTTTAAACCTCTTACTTCTAAAATCGTAGACTCTCCATACAAACTTTGAACCCCTATTTCAACTCTTTAGGGGATGAATTTTGAAAAATCCTTTCTTAGTGCACATTTAGATCTTATAAGGAACCTACATGCTAAATTTGGAATTCTTAGGACCAGTGGTTTGGGCTGTGCGTTGATAAACAAACTTTCAACCCCCATTTAAACCCCTTAAGGGACGAATTTTGAAAAATCCCTTCTTAATGCACCTCTAGACCTTATAAGGAACCTACGTGCTAAATTTGGAATTCCTAGGACCAGCGGTTTGGGCTGTGCGTTGATTAATAAACTTTCAACCCCCATTTAAACCCCTTAGGGGATGAATTTCGAAAAACGGTGAAATTACTTTTCTTGTTATCTAATAAAGAGTCTAAACATGAAGTTTCAAATCTCTTACTTCTAAAATCGTAGACTCTCCATACAAACTTTGAACCCCTATTTGAACCCCTTAGGGGGTAAATTTTGAAAAATCCTTTCTTAGTGCACCCCTAGACTTTATAAGGAACCTACATGCTAAATTTGGAATTCCTAGGACCAGCGGTTTGAGCTGTGCGTTGATATGTCAGTCAGTCAGTCAGTCAGTCAGTCAGTCAGTCAATCAGTCAGTTTCTTCTTTTATATATTTAGATGACTTATTTTCTTGTTCCAAGACCCAGAAATCACCGTGTAAGCATAATTTAACTAGGTGCGTGTATTTTATTTCCTTTTTCATACAAACTTTCATCCCTTTCAACGATTTAGGGGTTGAATTTCAAAAAAGCCTTTCTTAGTGCATTTCTAGGTCCCCTAAAGAATACACGTATGTTTCAAATTTTATCCCGCTTTCTACGGTGATTTAGACTGTACGTTATCTACCAGTGCCAGTCACAGGACAGTTTTATACTAGGGATGTTACGAAGGTGGTTTTATCCGAACCGAAACGAAACCGGAGATTTTAAATTTGTTTTAACGAAACCGAAACCGAAATCGGCACCGAAACCGGAACCGGAGGTGAAGGTGGAGTGTTGTGTAGACCAGTGTTTTTCAACGTGTGGGCCGCGACCCCCTGGGGGGTCGCGAAGCTTCTTTAGGGGGGTCGCAAGAGGTCGAGAGGATTTACCTACTTCAGTAAAAAATATTAAAATAAAAAGATAGATTTCATGTATGTCATACATGATCAAAAAGCGAAGCAATGCGGCCACTGGGCTTCGAGTTTCGGTATAACCTTCGCTTGAAATTAATCGGAACCGAAACGAAACCGGAGGTGTGAAATCAACCGAAAGTTTCGGTATATCCGAACCGAAACCGAAACTTCGTAACATCCCTATTTTATACGGTAGAATAAATCACAGAGGCCAAATATGCGCCCGTCATATTACTTGAGCATTATTAAGTAATTAATAATATTAAGTGTGTACTGTGTGTAGGTATGATGAGTGGATGCAACGCATCCGGCTCATATCGCACGATAAACTAGTGTCCACACCGCCCTTTGGACCAAACGCAATCTAACGCAAACAATACACCACAATTATCACTCTTCATTATTGATAGTATACACCTTATCATCTATTAGTTTTTTCATGTTAATGAGTTTTTACCTCGAGTTTTACCCCGCAAAACGGGTAGTCATGAGTGATGCCTAATTTAGCTCTATAGATCTCTGTGAAATCTCTTTGTTGAGCTCTCAATGAGTTTCTTTTTTAGGGTTCCGTACCTCAAAAGAACAGAACGGAACCCTTATAGGATCACTTTGTTGTCCGTCTGGCTGTCCGTCCTTCTGTCCGTCCATCTGTCTAGACCCTTTATCTCGAGAACGCGTAGAGGTATCCAGTTGAATATAAAACCACATACCTACTCAGGTTTACAGTCTCCAGGAGCTGTGATCAAATCAAACTTATAAGTTAACGTAAAAAAAAGATACGGCCGTTTATGCCGCATAAAATGTATATTTCGACACTCTCAAGGAATTCAACATTTATAGGGTACTACTATGAAATTATGCCAAGTAATACCGTCTTATTCTACAAGTATAGGGGAAAATTTGAAAACTACCTATACATTTGTAATTAAATAATAAAAAATACAACTAGTTTACTAAGGGAATAAAAAAATATAGGGTACTTTAATATATGTGCCTACAAATTTGTACGGAATTCTCGGTGGGCGAGTAGGACTCGCGCTTTTCTGTTTTTTTTTTATTAGACGACACATGTTGACGTTCATACTTTTTGCCACATAGACAGCCGGTCCGTATAGACATTTTGACCCCTGCACATTTCAACCCTTGAACATTTTGTCACTTTCACTACCCAGTCCCGAAATGCACTAGTAAGTGTATATATAGTATGTGTATACTACATAAAAGCTTGTAAAAAGGAAATTGATTATGAAAACGGTAACAAAATGTCACGTTATAAATGAAACGTGATATTTTCAATAGCAATCGATTATTTAATTATTGGATTCAAAACAAAGATGACTAACTAAAGTACATTTGCCTTTCAGAGTCATTTGTTAAGTTTATGCACGAGCATAATTAACCTGCGCTTTATGTTGCGTACCATTATCTTAGTTGTAAATCAGTACTTAACTACCATTAACTACAACCACCGAAGATACGTTATCGATAAAATTATAATATTACGATTTTTTACACAATCGCGCCTTTAGCCAAGAGCAATGCAAAGTCCTTTGTAGCTCGATAACCAGTGTTACAATCCAATATTTTTTACTATAAACCTCGGTTCGTACAAAAACCTTGGCACGGTGTTTTCCCTAATATCGAAGAGCGGTGAGATTGCATTCTTCCGTGTGATTCAATCAACACATCGATATATAGGTGCAATTATGTTTATTAATGCACCGAGTGGGGCAGTGTGATGAATTTGTACAATAAGCGACGTGGGTCAGGCCCTGAGACTTATCAGCTGCACTTGAATTATCTTTTTAGGTATGTGACTTCAAAATTGTGCAGAACTTTGCTTATTATCGTCACAAAAAATCAAGCAACAGTCCGTGCTCCTTACCGTAGTTGTGGCCCAAAAGTATATATATCAAAATAAACATTCAATTTGAACGAACTAACATGCACATATATTTTCACACGAACTAAGAGGAAGTGAAACAAATATACATTCGCTGTAAGGAAATAGTATCTCGTCGCTGACATTATTTCAATGCTCTTATCAAATTACAAAAAATCAGAAGATTGCAGAAAAGTGGAATGTTACCTAAGTAATAATAGATGATTATATCCTTATGGCGAACATGCTAGAGTTAAATACAAAGATACCACTTAGTACCAAAGTCGATGCCCTGCGCATAGGGTTGCCAGATGGTCGGGAATTGGCGAGATTCTCCCGATTTTTTGTATGTCCTCCCGACTCCCGACAAAGAAGAAAATCTCCCGACAAAAGAGTTCATTTTAAAACTTACTCCGATCCACTCAGGTGGTCCGGCCAGCGAAAATTACTGCTGTTTCAGGCTAAAAAAAAAACTCGCGCGTCGAGCGCGCGGGGCATCTCCCGATCAAAGTCTCAAAATCCCGACATATCGTTACCTGCTCCCGATAATAGGGTAATTCAATCTGGCAACCCTACCTGCGCACCAGAGTATGCACTGCACACTGTCATGTGGATTATAATGTAGTGATAGAAGCAGTTGACATTGGCTGCCGCTAACAATGTTTATTCTGCCGGTCCTTGCCACGACGATGTTTGCGGCAAACATAAGTAAGGATAAACCGATTAACAACGTCTCTCCTAAACAAGTTTAACGTAACGCGAAAATCACCGTATTTTCTCAAAAACCGACCCATTCATAAAAGCTACATCTAGAGACTGGTATGATTCCCGGTAAAAGCCTTACAATTTTCTTACAACGTACGTAGATATTACACGGCATTTCCCTGCCTGCTGATTATGTTCGTTGAAAGTTCTAATTACAAGAGTTAAGAGAGACTCGTAAAAGTATTACCCGTTGTATATCCAGTTTATAAGTATAGTCGCTGCGAACCAAGTAATAAGTTGCTAGGCGGGGATCTGGCACATTATTATTGAAACGCTTCATGTCATTTTATATGGAGCATGGCAATCATGGTGATAAGCGATGCACTTTGACATAAGCTATCGCTCTTCCGGAATGGGATGTTTCCATGTAAAAGTCTATCTCCTTATATAATAACTATGTGGGACAAACAGAGGTTATACTGTTTGCTGATAGTGCCGTGCCGTTAACTGTTGAGTAATCTGCGTCCGATAGTGCACGATTGACATTTCCATTCATAACTTTAAACAAATGGATTATTTTATTATCTTATTTTGCAACCACCAATATGCTATGGCTGTATACTCGTATGATTCGGGAATGAAATTGAGGCGGTTGAATAATAGACTTTAAAGTCATGGGGATTTGCGTTTGCATACGCAAGGCAAGCGAAAGACAACGACAGAGTCTCTAATAACAAAGCTATGTTATGTCAACCCGCAATACTCGTAAAACAATTATAGTCGATGTATAAAGATGTTACGACAAAGCGCATAACAATCGGATTCATTTCATGATCCTGCGGTGATGCAAATAAGAAATATTGTAGTTTATATAAACAAATAGTCATCAATCATCGCTATCGTGTTTGTATGTGGAAGCAGTTAGTTTTTTATAACTTTTCGGAGTTTTTAGCACACATTTAATATGATATTGTCTCGTCCAATGAATCATTCTGTACTCATATCTAGTTGACAGAACAGAACATGTTTGGTTTTGATAGGTATATGTTAAGATTTATGATTCATCTAAATAATTGAGTAAAATTTATTTGATAGTCAGTAAACATAAACTGTGTGTAGAATCCTCTATTTAGAAGTCGGATAAAAACCAGCTATGAGCGTAGGGCAATGTCGCCGTGCGGAAGGCTAGCATACCAGGAATTTAATCAATATTCATACGTATATTGCATCAGATTGATCCTGTGTTGTGCCGCCATTCTCTGCACACTTCTAAACAATTAAAAAACAAACTGTCTACATTGTAATGTAGACTACATTGTAATGTAGACTACATTGTAATGTTTCTAAACATGAACCCCAATTTTGCGTGTAATTTTGTAGCGATGTAACATAAGGCTACGCTCAGTTTATGAACGTCGAGGTCTAGGACAGTCCCACGAAGTCGACCGTTAACAACTCCTAATAGTAAAGAATTACTCAACTGTACGTCATTACGATGGTTAAAAGTTACGCAAATTTGGTACGTACGTTGGCGGGTACGTTGCCGGCGCGGCCTGTATGGCATGCGTAAAATTTGTCGGTCAATGAGGACTACTATAAATAACGCTTTTATTTCACCTGCTATTGTTTTCTGGACAAAAATATTTGACTACTACATTAATTTCAATAAAGTAGTGACTGGCAATGGCTAGGTACTTATAACTGAGATGGATCTTCAATTTTTGACATGAGTCGAAACACTGAAAAGATTTTGTCAAAATTTTAATTTTGTCAACGCTAATTCTCATTTAACAGTATCAGCCAGTTTAATAAGTTGAGGCAGTCATTTTAAGATGAGATAAAAACAGAAATTCGCATTTCCAATGGTGTGAGATACAAGCTCATAGTAGCACTACATGCGACTTCAAAACACGCACGTACGCGCCGTTTGTTATGTACACCTCTAATTTAAATTGCAGACCGCAGACATACGAAAATATCCAGTACATTTTGAAATTACTATGTACTTAACACCTATTATCTGTCATGATAGAATGTCGAAACGATGAAGTATGGTGCTCCAAGGATTCTGTGCCGGCGCCCCGATTCAGACGCATGCGCGTGGTCAGTTTGATATGCAACCCACGTGTCACAGACAGATTCAGTGTTAAACGTGGTAAAACACGATCAATTATATAACCCTGGCTACAATAGAATGGCACTTCTCGCAAAACATCGAAAGGCTATTAGGTCAATTCAGAATCCACGAAAGAATGGTGAAGATTTTCGTCATAATTTTCATAACAATAATTTAACGGCCGTTTTCGTCAGTGCAACATTACTTCAACGTATGTACATAATAGCAACGACATAATTGAGAGTTCTCCTCGTATGTTAACGGTAGAAACGTGCCAGGATAACTTAAAAGCGACTAGTTATGTGCTCAAGTTTTGCTGAGAGGCTTTAGTTAGTTGAAAAAGAAAATAAAATATTAAGAAGAAAAACGGCTCCGAGACGTTTGATAAGAACGAATAATGACGAGATGACCTGAAGCACTAAAAAACAGGGTTCGCATGGTATATTATGCGAAACCTGTTTTTTAGTACTTCAGGTCATCTCCCGCAATTCCTGCCATTAGTTACACTACTATACTGTACTCACCAGTGCTAGAGCGCTCTCTGGATACCACTTGCAGGGCCGCAGGAAGATAGTTAGCGTCTCGTCGTCGTCTCCGAAATGCAAGTCCTTATTCTCCTTGAGCAGTTCGCGCAGGCGCTCGAGCGCCTCGCGCACGCGCTCCGGCGTCTCGCGCAGCTCCTGCTCGGCCAGCGCGCGCGTCTCCGGCGACAGCTCCTGGCTGCGCTCCAGGCGGAACTCCGTGGAACTCATGGTGATTTTACTAAAAAAAGAGGTAGTAAATTAATACGTCGCCATGTCGATTTTCGATAAAACATGATAGAATCGTTATTCAGGGTGAAGACTTGAACAAAAGCTATCTATACGACGTAATCTGGGAATTTGGTGATGATATCAAAAAATATCAGAGGCGGATTTCACGTAAGGCCAACTAAACCCCAGCGTATGGCGACTAATTGTAGTACTAGGAACAGGAGTTCTCTGCTTTACCCTAAATCTGGCTGGGAGAGAATGCCTTACCTATAGCATTAAGTTCACCTTTTATACAATAAGATTTCTTTTGCCCAATAAACAAACATGGTGCTGAGAAAAGGCCGACGAAGGGCGACCAAGACTGGACAATGTAATTTTTTTCTAGAAATATATTAGTCAAACTAGTGTTTCATAAGAAGCGCTCAATAACAATAATGGTCAACCCGTCGTAAAACATACGGGTAACTTTTAGCTGAATACAATAGGCGGTAAAGGTCTGCTGCATGCCGTAGTTTAATAGTTATCCTGCTCGAAGTTAATTAACAGTCAATTTGTTGATTTATTCGTGATAGCGAAGCCAATGTTGTTAGTTATGCACAGCATCAACTGCACATCGACTTGGATAATTAACAAAAAACTTAACGTAGGTACATAAACACGATAAGTAAAGATTGAGCTTAGCTTCATCTGTTCTCACTAAAACCATTATAAATGTGCATGTTTCTATTCCTTTTAAGTAAAGCAAGCTCTAATCTTCAACGCCTATACAGGTACATAAGTATTATCAGTTAATGTGTTTGGTCCATGAGTCGGATTCCAACTAACACTGGAGACTTCCTAGAGATCTCGGCAGTCCAGTACCCGACTTGACACTGTCCGCGAGGTGAACGAGGACCTATTAGGATTCCGAGCACGCTAGCACGTGGCCACGCCGATTTAGAACGCTTAGTATTCAGCTGTCTTCGGAAATGAACCGGCTTGATTTGTGATTGCCACGAATTGACATCGCTGCCACAGTTTGAAAACCTACAGTTGTTCAATGGCCATTCAAGCCGCGTATACATACAGTACCTAACTGCGATGCATGCTCTGAAGTCTGACACATGAAAGTACCTATGTGTACGATTTCCTCTATTTGGCATAACTTTAACTGTTCTGAATTTATTGTTTGTTCTAATTTATAACTAACATAATTCTCTCCTCTATCTTACTTAAAAGAAAAACATTTCAAAAAATCTATTGGTTCAGTTGAAGAAGAAGATAGGTTTGTGTTCTTCGATAATGACCTTTTCTGAAAAGTCAAAAGTAGGGGAGACCGGGTATGGTTGTCTCGCGGGTTGGTTGTCACAGCGGCCATAAAATAATACTAAACGAAACATTAAGTACATCGATCGGTGCTAAAAGATCGCAAGAGCTGTACATCCTTCCGTACTTCACCAATCGATGCACTTATTCCTTCGTTTAGTATTATTTTATGGCCGCTGTGACAACCAACCCGCGAGACAACCATACCCGGTCTCCCCTATCTGTGAGATTTCGTATAAATAAACATATAGGGTGTTGCCAGTAACAGGAGCAAATAATTAAACAATAAAACTTTTGTTCAATAACTTATAAAAATTATGTAATCTAGGTATTGTATACCAGTTTTTATATAAGTTTGCAATGTAATTTTCTTTTGGTGTGCAATAAAGTATGATTGTATTGTATTGTAATCTTCTGATTTTCTCTTTTTCATACAAATTAAATAGTATTTTCAATGTACGTTAACATAAGTCTAATTGACGTCACGCTACAAACATAATTAACATCGCAATACCTACATTGCGGCTTCAAATAAACTTTAAAGTGTTCTAAAAACCAAAACATAAGTTATTTTTAAATGTCACTGAACAAATGTTGTTTTTGAGGACTACAACCTTAGTTTTAATTATTTGTTCCTACTAGTACAGGCAACACGTTAAAGCAAAACTGGGGGAACTGTCCGTTAAGCGCGACCACAGAATAAGTAATAGTGACGAATAAAACTGACGTTCGAGTCCGACCACCGGACGGAACGCACCGCACTCGATCGTCTCTCTCTATCGCATAACGCGTGCTCTTTCTGGTCTCTGGCTAAGGCCCTCCGGAGGGGTAAAATTTGGTGAAGACGCGCGGTGAAATCGTGGAAAAGCTACTCCCGGCGCGACGATGTAATGCATTCGGGCTTGCCCCACCTGCATCCAGCGCTGCGACCCCGCACGCTTGCTCTGTCTAAACGTCTTCATCAGCCGACTGTATGTTCGTTAGACTATATCACGATTGTGCTGTAAATAGGAATCGGTATAGTACCTACCTAATAAAGTAAGCAGCAAAGTGATTGTTGTGCCATTTATATTGAATGGTTTTTTATCTAATTTATGTTAAAAGTACACTCATCCGGTTCTATAATATATTTGTATTAGGATCTGCAACAACGTATAAAATGTAAATAATAATAATGATAAGTAAGGGATTTCGTAAAGAATGAGATTTGGGCTGCATAAATTTATGCAACTTATTACCTACTAGATGGTAGGGTCGCCCAAAGTAATTTCTTTTACTAGTACTTAAAGTACCAGATATTCGCGCTACTACTACTACTATTTTTTTTAAACGTACTCATATAATGGGATTCCGATACCCATATTCCTACTATATGCAAACAATTTGAGTAATCGGTGCATTTTTTTTTAACTTGATAATGCGTAACAATGTAACAATGCGAATCGGACCACACTGGATAAAAAAAGAGTAATGGCAATGACTTAAGCAACGAATTCGTACAGTAACGGAGTTACACAATTGTATCCAAACGTGCACATATTTGGTAAATATCTGCAGTACCTATCTGCATTCGGTATCAATAACGCACTGCGGGCACGACGCACTATCACGGGTTGTGTGCATGACAGATCGTACATATTTACCTATCGAACATATTTGTATTATTATTATTAGGTTGCACCGGATTTACTATTTTATCCATCATCTTCGGTTCAGTAAACCCTGCACGTGTCTTTGTTACACTTGTTCTAAATTAATCTGCACACTTTACACTTTGAAATTTTATGCTGCATCGATACTCTCACAAATAATGACAACATAGTAGGTTACTAGACAATATGTTCTATCTTACCTAAGCAAATATAATCTATATTACTTTATAAACAATTCTCAGTGTTCTATAGGCTGAGCTTGCTTAGTTCTATCCCTGAACTGTCACACTCTTCTGCAACTACCCACATCTACTAAAACTTTCTTTACAAGCCTCCGTAAAAAAGAAACTGGTAAAATGTGGGCGGACATTATGATTGATTGATTAAACTTAAGCCTTACCAGATAGGTAAACTGCACAATTATCAAGAGAGCAATAATTTCACGCCCGGAATTTCATAAAACAAAACAACGAAACCTAATTACACAACAAACAAAAACAAAGCACGACACTGAAGCAGCCGACTGCAGTTGCGCTCCAATTTGTTCACATAAGTGAATAAACAATATGTGAAAATCGCACACTAACCTCGCTTCGATCGCGTAGAGGAACTCGCGCGCCGGTGAAAATGACAAAGGGCGGGAAATCGATCGTTCGGCGCGTGAGAGGCGCAGCGAGTGTGCGCGCGCGCGCCTCCGCGCCCGTTATATACGAGCGATAACGCGCACTGCTTTGTGAACGCATAAAGACCCTTTCTCGGGGTGGAAAACTAATTACTACTTAATTTGGCCTGCTAATGATTATGAGGGTGATAAAAATAACATAGGGATGAAATCGCATTGTTATGATGATGTTTAAACATTGTTTTCTTTATAGCCTTTGTATTTATGAACTGAATACAGCGGAACGCTCGCCCTTGGTGTCGTTGGACTTTGCATTCAATAAGTATTTAACCGTGAGTCAAAGCACCCCGTAGCCGCATAAGTGAATAGGTATTAATAGATATACCTAGAAGTTTTCCAGTTTTTGCTTATACCTACTATTCTTCATTCCTATTACCTACTTATTCTATTCTCAGCGCCGAAGTGTCCATAAAACCCCAAATAGAATAAAAATATAAATAAACAAGACATTGACTATACCAACCTACCAATTCAAAGAAAGGCAAGTTACGATATAGAATTCTAATGTGGGGTGGGCTGGAAAAACTTTTCTAAAACGATAAATCGGATAGGTCGTGGAGAGATCTTCAGCGATAAGACCGCCTAGGTATTGTTTACTGTACTACTGATGACTGTTTTTTATATACTTAAGTTCGCATTGTCATTTTCTTTTGGTATGCAATAAGGTATGATTGATTGATTGATAGTTCGCTAATGGTTATTTATTAAATTATATTCACCTTTTCTTACCTGAGAATAGTGCCATATATTTTTGATATATCTGCTTTATAAAAAGCATAGGTCATTCTCCGATTATTCATTACGGCTCCTAGTTGAAAAAAATGTATTTTTTGATAACCAGCAAACGACAGTCACAAGAACCTTTGTTAACTTAACACGTTGATGGACAGAACGCCTATAGGCGTCGAAGGCTTACTATGGGATTACATTGCCCAAGGACGACGCCTATAGGCGTTCTGTCCATCAACGTACGGACATCAAAAGACTGATTCATATTTTTAACCGGCTTTCATAAGAAGTACGGTTCTCTATTCGTCTGTATGTTTCTTTTTTGTGTGTTTGTTCACCGATTACTCGAAGACGGCTGAACCGATTTTGAAAAATCTTTTTTGTTTGAAAGGGTATATTTCAGAGATGGTCCCATTGCAACCAAATCAGGATCTGATGATGGGATCTTAGAGAAATCGAGGGAACTGTTCGAATATTATAGGCACACATATAGCGATTTCGGTATTTTTTAATAGTTTCTCGAGCATTTCTTATTAACTTTAGATTCCGCAAACGCGTAAGCGTTAATTTAATTAATTACTTCTTTAACAGTATATGTAACTTGGCGTACCTACGTTATTAACTGAAATTGCAATTACTTCAACCCATTTTATACTCAATTTAAGATGGCAGCTAAATATACTTTTTATCGTCCGTAAAAATCGGTGTCACACAATACTTACAGTTGCTTCATACGCGTGGCGATGGCGTGAAGAAACACTGAATGACAATCTCGGTGGTTGCATCTTTACTAGCCTTTACTAATAAGTGAACTGAGCAACTGCTATTCATGCAAAATTAGAAAGAACTTTTAAATTTATTTTATGTTCCAGATTGTTTGTGACGCTGTAGTAGGATAGGATGCTTCGTGACCATCCATACAACCTGATTTCCACGGAATGCCTATTTTATTTCAGCACTTTATCCTATTGCTCTTAAAGAGAAAATAAAATATCTTTACGCAGACTTATACACCGTGTATTCTGTCCTGTGCACTTTAAAATTTAGAGACCGCTTCTGTTCCCATTACCAGACTATCGCCAGTATCAAGAAATCGGGACCCTACGCTATCACCACAGAACCAATCCTTTTAAATTTACGCCGGTAATGTAGGCAATATACGTATACACAGGTTAACCTTGAACCTCTCTTGTATGTATACTGTATCGTAAACATAGGGTGCAAACTTACCTCAACCGTCAAAAGATGTTCCTTGACAATAAAATTATAAGCATCGTTAGCGTTCAAAACGTGAAGAAGCACAAGATAAACAAAGCCCAAGAGCACAAAGCAAGGGCCAAAGTTTACCATGCAGTGACTCATTATTTAGATGAGATAGGTGCAACGGTCAACGTATAGGGTGTCGCACTATAAATCTATATTTGCGTAATCCTGATTAATGTGACAACTAGAATGAGGACGTGTTGACATATTGTAGGTACACGGGATCAGATACCGTGGATAAGTAGATATACTTATAGACGGAGATGAGGCCGTCGGTAAGTCTACCTGATCGAGTATCAGGATAAAAACTACACCACATGAAAAAGGATAAAATGTTATCCAAAAAATTGTATGGTGGCCCTGTACCTCTAGCACAACTGGTCATCGTTTTGCAGAAACAGACCAGAGGCAAGATTCGAATAGGTACTTGGATTATATACTTTATGTATGTATGTATGTAAACACTTTATTGCACATAAAATTACACAGAAACAGTACAGAGATCAATGGTTATGTACAAAGGCGAACTTATCCCTGTAAGGGATCTCTTCCAGCTAACCTTTACGTAGTTAAGCAGAATGTTTATGCCTAAATTTTTTCAGCATTAGTCGGTTTCTGCATATCTACGGTCAACTGTGACATGCGACTCTTTGTCGCGCGACTCAATATAATGTGACAGTGACAGCTCATGCTCTGTCGCGCGACAAGCGAAGTATTGTAGTCTTTGAAGCGAAGTCGCGGCCAGTTGTGCTAGACAGCCTGGTCACCGTTGGTTCAAAAATATAGTTATGAAAAAAGTTTGAAAGAAACTATAGGCTTAAGTCCAACGATGATGGCGAACAACTACAATAATACGCTCTGGCTGCAAATTACAGACTCCAAAAATTTTTTGGACTCCCGTACTTGCAAAAGGCTTTGGTCTGCCGAGTCAAAGAGTGAGAGCGAGCAGAAAGTATTAGTTTTTTTTTTAAGTACTGTTGTAACTGCACTTTTGGGCCCCAACGGTCACCAGGACTTCGGATACGAGCTCTTTCATAACTTTTAATTCTCTTTCATGTTGTATGTGTCGCCGCCAACTAGCTTAATTAGCCATTTAGTTAACTGCCTAGCCTTTTCATTTAAATTTTAGGTTTGTTAGCTTGTGTCCCTCAGGGCAGAAATAGAAGCCCCGCGTAGCGGGGCTTCGCAGACCTGCTGGCGGGTCATAATTTAGTGAAAATGCTAGGCATTTAACCAAATGGCTGATTAAACCAGTTGGCTGCGACATATGCATTTCATCCTGGTAGGGTTACCGACAGACCCATCTCGATATATTAGTAGGTAAGTATAAACAATAGATAAGGCCTATCAGACAAGAATAACAACTAAAAAAGTTTGATGCAATCCTCACAGCGCTTGAAACAGTTTGTTTCCCTACATAGAAGTGCAGACAAATAACGAGTTTCTGATATTATTAACAAGAGACAGAATGGATTTCCATCTTTTAAGTTAAGCTATAAGTCATAAGTTAATGTACTAACAGCTAACTACTTATTGTTTGTGTCAATATTTAACTACTTAGCTTATCGTGACACCAATTAAACTCATCAAAATATTTTTTCTCGTGTTACTCTCAAAAATAAAGTAAGTAACTTGAATAAAACGCACAGTATTCCTTGTAGTTTATGTATTCGAGGTGGAAGGTTCGTCGTCTTCCATCGCGTTGGTGCTGGCGGCGGCGTCGTCTGAGTTCGCTTCGTCATCACTGCTCGCTTGCTACAACAACAAAAAAAACTTATCGAATGTTAATTTAACTTTACAATCGATGACGCGGCGCACAATTGATAGATTTTCTAATTGTTTTATGCAAGCAAACATTTTCTGTCGTTGCCAGCCGTGACAAGTCACCAACTCAGCATATCGACTGCAGGCAAACAATAGGTCAAATTTCCCGATGCAGGCAGAGATCGGAACAATTCATGGTGCTCTAGTCTAATCTCGCTCTTTCTCATCACTCATCGTTATCTGTCTGTGTGAGTTAGATATGTTGTCGCGAAGAGACTACCTTTGGACCAGTTGCATACACTGACGGAGAGTTCCAGAGGTAGGCAGCGAGCGATGTGAACACAGTACGCTGTCGTTTTAGAGCCTCCGGCAACATCGGCGATACAAATGACACCCTACATGGTACGAGTGCACTAACCTCCAGCTTCAGGTCCGCGTTGTGAGTAGCCAACAGCGTCTGCTTGACGTAGCGGAAGATGTGGTCGCGTGCGGCGAGCTCGCCGCCGGGCGGCAGCCAGCTATGCCCCGCGAGACGCTACAGCCCCGCGTGGCGCTACATGGCACAAGTGCACTAACCTCCAGGTTCAGGTCCGCGTTGTGAGTAGCCAACAGCGTCTGCTTGACGTAGCGGAAGATGTGGTCGCGTGCGGCGTGCTCGCCGCCGGGCGACAGCCAGCCACGCCCCGCGTGGCGCTACATGGTACAAGTGCACTAACCTCCAGCTTCAGGTCCGCGTTGTGAGTAGCCAACAGCGTCTGCTTGACGTAGCGGAAGATGTGGTCGCGTGCGGCGTGCTCGCCGCCGGGCGGCAGCCAGCCACGCCCCGCGTGGCGCTACATGGTACAAGTGCACTAACCTCCAGCTTCAGGTCCGCGTTGTGAGTAGCCAACAGCGTCTGCTTGACGTAGCGGAAGATGTGGTCGCGTGCGGCGTGCTCGCCGCCGGGCGGCAGCCAGCCACGCCCCGCGTGGCGCTACATGGTACAAGTGCACTAACCTCCAGCTTCAGGTCCGCGTTGTGAGTAGCCAACAGCGTCTGCTTGACGTAGCGGAAGATGTGGTCGCGTGCGGCGTGCTCGCCGCCGGGCGGCAGCCAGCCAAGTCCCGCGAGACGCTACAGCCCCGCGTGGCGCTACATGGTACAAGTGCACTAACCTCCAGCTTCAGGTCCGCGTTGTGAGTAGCCAACAGCGTCTGCTTGACGTAGCGGAAGATGTGGTCGCGTGCGGCGTGCTCGCCGCCGGGCGGCAGCCAGCCACGCCCCGCGTGGCGCTACATGGTACAAGTGCACTAACCTCCAGCTTCAGGTCCGCGTTGTGAGTAGCCAACAGCGTCTGCTTGACGTAGCGGAAGATGTGGTCGCGTGCGGCGTGCTCGCCGCCGGGCGGCAGCCAGCCAAGTCCCGCGAGACGCTACAGCCCCGCGTGGCGCTACATGGTACAAGTGCACTAACCTCCAGCTTCAGGTCCGCGTTGTGAGTAGCCAACAGGGTCTGCTTGACGTAGCGGAAGATGTGGTCGCGCGCGGCGTGATCAGCACCGGGCGGCAGCCAGCCGCGCCGCGCATGGCACAGCAGCCCTGCCGGCGACGCGGCCAGTAGCGCCTCCACCTCCGGCAACTTCACGTCACAATACTACAACAGATCAAACACGCAATGTTGAATGAGTCCGCCATGCATCGCTTCAGCTGCAGTCCATCTATATAGTCTATGAAATTAACCATGCAAAATCAACTATCACTCAGTGTTTACAGTAAACAATCGCAAGCATGCCATACTACAAAAATTTTACTTAGGAGGACTGAAGTGATTCTCAATGTTTAAAATATTTTGACATTTCTTCACAGTCCCCTTTAGTTACGAAGGCTAGGTGGCGCTGCAGTCGCGCGCGTAGTCAATAATGGTGCGAGCGCAGGGGCGTATTTACCCTAGGACCACGTGGGCCATGGCCCAGGGCAGCAGGCCGTGAGGGGCGGCCGGCGCACGCCACGAGGTCCTTGCTCAATTTAAGCACAAGGCGCCTCCTTGAAGGGGTGCAAACTTAACTGGTTTGGAGTGCTAAATTTCAAAATACTCCCCCCACACAGTCAAAAATAATGATACCCACCCCCTGTGCGAGCGCGAGCGTTACCTGATAGAAGATCTGGCGCTGAGCCGGCACCATGCCCGGACGGAAGTACACGGAGCCCTCGGGGATATCCTCGGCAACGTTGTCCTCGACGCGCGTGTTGGGTTTCACGCGCTCCGCCTTCTTGTAATGCAGCAATTGGTCGCGAGTGGTCACCATGGAGTGGATGCCGGCTACGAAAAATAATCAAATAAGGTTTGTTCTTATTTATACAATTTTCTCGGTATTCAGCTAATGACACAAGTGCCAAGCGCTTAAAAAGAAGCCACGATATTATAATGGAAAGTAGTGACACTGGTGCTACTCCTTAATGTTATTGTACAGTAACAGTACTCAACTAATAAAATAATCATCTAAGAAGACTAATAAGAAGAACAAACTAACTACTACTACACACTAACTAGTACTAAGAAGGCATTTCATATTGGGGAAAAAAACTATCCATGAAAGTAAAAATCTACACATATAAAAAAATAATAAATAAGTATAAAATTAAATAATATCTATTAAATATCAATAAAGATCAGTATAAATTATTCTAGATGATCTTTAATGATACAAGTTTAAGAAATGTATCGAAATTATTTGTTTATCAGGTACCTTTCCTGGTCCACATCCACACATTCTTTATGTATAAAGAATAGTCTTAATAAAGTATGTGTGACGAATATAGTATGAGACGAAATACGAATTGAACCAAAAACGAATGGGACGAATTACGCTGCCAAGTAATAAATATTACCTTGATGTCTTAACCTAAAATCCAAAGTCTGGTACTTTCTAGATTCCGGCTCTTTCCTAGGATCGTAACCATATTTAACCCATTGCATCCTCCACGGTCCATCCTTCATATAAATGGCCAAACAGGGCATTATGATCTTCAGGGAGCCTATCTTGATCTTGGTATGGTACCTCAACAAGTTCTGAGACCAAATTGGCCTTTCTTCAAACAACTAAAACAAAGTGAATTCTTTTAATAAATTGTCAACATTTTAACCCAGAGATATAAAAACATCTCGAAGCGTTTTGACCGCGTGTTTAGAAAATCATTGTTGTCCGATGTTCGACGGTTATTTACTACAACGGAAGGACAAATCGTGACAAGTTTGAAGAAAGTAGGCTTAGCCTCGGGACTGTCTTTTGGTTTCATAAAAAGTTAACTTTAGGTATCTTTTTTAACAATATTTACCGAGACGACAATGACGAAAATAAAACGCCATAAAAACGCTGAATATTAGCCCACATAGGTACACAGTATTTTTTAAGTTTTATTAAGCTTGACCATGTCTATTTGTCCGTTTCAAATCTTGGAACAGCTTTTTCGACTACATCTATTATTAAACCAATTGTAATGAAACTTTCTACACACAAAGTTCCCGTGACAATACACCATTATGATAATTTCGACTTGGTTGAGAGTCTGACGACGGAGTCAGATGGTGGCCAATGGTAACAGTGAAAGATGAAACTGTTTAACTTAATACCTAGGGCGGTAAAACGAAGAATGTCTCAGATCGCAGGTATTTGACGCCCGAGCCGAAGGCAAGGGCGATAAATATGCGATCTGAGGCTTTCTTTATTACCGCCCGTCGTAAGTACAAAATGTTACGTCTCGCCCAGGCCAGGCGGATTTTCCGCACGCGTAGCGGGCGGTTATTGCCACTTTATGGCCAGGTGTGACGTAATAGTACATTTAAGTTACTCACTCTTTTTTCTTACCTTTTTAATAGTTTGCATCTCCTGCTCTAATAATGGGTAAATAGTAAGCCTCAAAGAGTGTTGCTTCAAATATGCTTCATTAGGTTCAGAAGGCAGATTGTCAGTCAAATTAAATGTAAAACGAGTCATGGTAATCCCTCTGTCACTTCTTCTTTTGTTATGAAAATCATCATTGTCAGGGTCCTTCTCTTGCAATGTTTGGTCCTTTTTGTCAGGATATCTCTTGTCTGAATAGGAGTAGTTTATTGGCTTGTCTGATCTTGTGAAATTGGATGGGACAACGAACAATGAAGATTTCTCCCTGTGTTAAGTAAAAAGGTATTGATAAGGTATTTTGAGTGATGAGAACTGCAAGGACGGGTCATTACACTCTAAAAGAGATTTCAAGGACTTTAGTCTTCTCCTTTTTTGAAGATAGGTACTATTCTGTAGTCTGTATTACCTATAGTCTGTTGTTTTAGGTATTTAAAAAAAGGTAAACTAAAACTACGTAACACGGGTCTTTCAGCCAATCAAAGTAACATTATGTCTCTGTGGCACAATACCACTAGCATAATGATCCAAGTCACATGGTTTTTTGTTTACATTTTTTTTTAAATACCTAAAAGAACAGAGTATTAATAGGTGAGGCACCTTTCCAGAGATTTACATTAAAGATACATGATACAACATACAAGAAACAAGATTGAGGTGATACATGTGCTTATGCTGGGTGAGTTACCTAGTTGTCCATACAAACAAAGAAAAAGATTTTATTTATCTTAATTTTTAGGGATTCTTTGTCTAATTGATAATGCCAGCTCCATTGTGCTTCTGCTACACAATTTTCAAAGAAATGTAAAAAATATACATAAACCCCTATAAAAAAGGGTTAATAATTTACTTTAACAACATCAATTCTGGTTCATGTGTATCATGGCATTTTGTGCATCAGAAGATCTCTCATGAGAAGAAACTATATTCTCAGTAATTAAAAGTTTATCTTTTAATGATGCTAATAGAAGGTGCTGACGCATTGGGGGCTGATTGTATATTTTTGTGTTTCTCATGTTGTTATAAGCAAACAAAACATATCACAGTATAAAATGAAACCAATTTTAACCATTTTTGACATTTAACATGGATTATTTGTCATCCCTTTTTTGTTTGGATAGAGAACCTGGCAACTTAAATCACCTATACTATTGTACGGCCATTAGCAACTGAGCATTGGGGCCATAAATCATTTTTATGGCCTCTTGCTCGCACTTGTGAGATGTGAGAGATGCGTGTGATGGCGTTTTCGGCATTGACAGCTGGTTTTATTGCTCTGATACTCAGTTGATAATGGCCCTACAATAGTAATCCATTACTTTTTAGATATGGACTACAAAATATAGTGAATATACACAGTATTCGATATCTTATACAATACAATACAATACAATCATACTTTATTGCACACCAAAAGAAAATTACATTGCAAACTTATATAAAAATAGTGGTAAACAATAGGCGGTCTTATCGCTAAAGAGCGATCTCTTCCAGACAACCTTTGGGTGGCGGAGTCTATGCAAAGTTGACAAAAGTAAATGAGTAGGTGGTGAGGAATAACGATGCATCTTACGTCATGAAAGAAAACTGATCCATTCCTGAAGGTAAAATTTCTTCCATAATGCACTCTGACTTTTCGCCTTCTGTTCTAACTGGAAGATACTGGAAGTCAAACATTGCTGTAAACAAAAAATGATTGACTAAATTTCTATATTCAGCATTATAAAACAATCTATATGTCGCAGTACGATAGATAAAGCCGCTATATAGTTATAACCCTAGGGATATAATTATATGTCGTAACATAGTTATACGAAAGCGATTCATTACTATCTTACTAGGAATATAACGATAATACGTCTTTAGTTTAGTAATATAGTTATATTACTGGATTAAGTTTAGTGAAATAATTGTAGGTAGGAGTGCGGCGGTGCGGCGGAGGTATAGTTATATCCCTAGGGGGGTTAGTTATATGCCGTATAATACGTATTATAATCATATTCCTAGTAATATAGTTATATTACTGGATTATGTTCAGTATTATAATTGTAGCAGTGTAGAGAAGATGTCCCGACTGACTGACTGACTAGCTCATCAACGCACAGCCGAAACTACCAAAGCTAGGAACTTGAAATTTTCACAGTATGGTGGTTGGTTTAAAGTAGGAGATCTGAAACTTTGCACATAGACCCTTCAATAAGTGTAACGAAAAGTAATTTCACCGTTTTTCGGAATTCATCCCTGAAAGGGGTTAAACGGGTGTTGAAATTGCGTATAGGGACCAAAGGATTTTTGAAGTTGGAGATCTGAGACTTTATTTCACAGTGTTTTGAAATTCATCCCCAAAAGGGGTTGGTTAAATGAGGGTTATGAGTACAGAAAAGTGATGACAGGAAAAAAAGTGATTTCACAGTTTTTTGAAATTCATCCCCAAAAGGGGTTAAATGGGGGTTGAATCATTGCGATCGATTCACGAAAGCTGGCGCGAGACTTGACAGGATTTCTATGAAAATAGCTGTCACTCAGTAGAAATCTCGCGCCAGCTACGCGCGCGACCTGTACTTTGACGTAATAGTAATAGTAAATAGTTGATTTTGTAATAAAAATAAAAACGAATATACTTACTGTTTTCTTTGATTCCCTGGCAGATTTATAACCGTTTAACCACATTAGTTTAGTAAAATATCGTATTATAATCATATTCCTAGTAAAATAGTAATATCTTACTAGGAATATGATTATAATACGTATTATACGGCATATAACTATATCCCTAGGGATATAACTATACCTCTGCCGCACCGCCGCACTCCTACCTACAATTATTTCACTAAACTTAATCCAGTAATATAACTATATCACTAAACTAAAGATGTATTATAGTTATATTCCTAGTAAGATAGTAATGAATCGCTTTCGTATAACTATGTTACGACATATAATTATATCCCTAAAGTTATGACTATATAGCGGCTTTATCTATCGTACTGCGACATATATATAGCTATACAACTGATGAACTCCACAACCCATAGGTTGTCAAGAAGAAATCACTCTTAAGACCACCTACCTGTTACCAATGTCTTGTGTAATAATAATTTTGTGTGTTAACTTACAATCAAATTTATAGATCCTCTTCACATGTCCCACAATGGTGGTTCCCAGTACCTCTCTTTTCACCTCACCCCCATCCTTTGTTTTTTTCACTTTAACCTTCAACAGCACGCCGGCTGTTTTCTTATTGTCGCCAAAAACTTTCTTAATAAACGGGTTATGAGGCTGAAAGTTCAGACCCAGGCGCTTTTTGTTAGGCTGTGCTAGTACCTGTTTCGATAAAAAAAATATATAGCTTATTACATCCGGATTTAAACAAAAAAAAACTCAAGTAAAAACTTACCTCCGAAACATTACGGATGCCTCCTAAACACTCGATAGCTTTGTCGTCGTTCTTCACAACTCCGGGAAATTGAATGCAAACCAACTCCTGATTTAGATCTTCGGTTTCCATAGTTTCCAGTATTGTAAATTTTTGATCTTGATAACACCAATCAATAGGTATTTTCTTCACGAAGAAATTGGAACATTTATCTAAAGCTCCGAGGTTGTTTTGTATTGATTTCGTCTTTTGTTTGACTTTTGAGGTTTATATATAGGTTATGTTTAGTTGACAGTTTTGACAAGAGACAAGAGTGCGTTCAGAAATAAATGAACCATGCTAATAATAATTAAAATGACTAAAAAATGCAGTGTAAAATAGGTAATTTATTTAATATCACAATTTTAATCTACATTAATGGCATTCTTAAAATTAATTATCAAATACGCATACATTATCAATAAAATAATGGAATTCATCGATGCACTACAGCTTCAACAGCAACTAACAGTCTGAAACAAAGACATTGGAGCATTAGCTACAAAATTTGAAGATGCATCTAATAGACATCACGTTTTTGCCTTAAGCACTTACTTTTCCAACAACATATTTCTTTGCCTCTCAACCTCAAGTCTATCCTTCTCCAATTTGAGTCTTATATTATTACATCTCTTCTTTTCTAAAAGTTTTTGCTTCTTTATTCTTATCTTCTCCTCTTCCAAGTTTAGAAGCCTGTCATGCACCAGTCCTGTAAACATAAGAATTTCAAAGCAACATGTTGGTTGATTATATTATTTAAAAAAAAATTGGTATTAATTTGCTCCAACATTTTTTAGTTTATTTTATTTATATAGGATTACCAACAGATACAGCATACAAATAACAGTATCTTAGATTATCACGCAGGTTACACAGAATGCCTATCCAATTATAGGTAACCACGGCTCACATAGGTGTAAATAAGCAATATAACCACTTTAACCTAACAACAACAATAATTGTTACTTAAGTGCAAAAAAATATAGATACATTTCGTAAAACTATATCTAGGTATCAAGAAAACCTGCACTTGAATACTAACTGACTGGTCTTCCCCTCTTCCACAAAGGTTTCCCAGTAACGGGTGCAGAAGACACCTCATTAGAGCCCATCGCTTGGTCAATGTCTCCAACAACTCCATCATCTAAGCTCATTTCAATGTCTGCTTGAGTAAAGTGCTGTGCATCCGGTGGCCATTTCTAGGTACAATAGAATAGATATAACAATTAAACAATAATAATAGTTTCCTTTGGTGTAATATTACTGAGGACATGCAAGTAGATGAGACTTGGTGTATTTAACTAATGCTAAATCAAAAGTAAATCAGTAAGAAAAACATTTTAAATAGGTACCATACTACTGGTAGATGGATCAGAACTGCAAATGTCGTTTGATACATTACTCTGTGACGGGACCTGTAACATTTGATATTATCAGTCACAGAAATGTAACATAGATTCTGAAATAAACATAACTCTGGTTATAAAAATGAACATAACTACCATGTGATTTGATGAAACAGCAGATGTTTCAGGCACTCCGGGCAGTCCAAACACTGATGTATTTGTGCATATAAGTCTTAAAATCTTCTCTTCTGAATCTGTTAACTGAGTACCTGCATTACAGCCAGGAGTGAACCGATTTTTGCGTATTTTAAATGCTTTCTTTTTCACATTTGACTTCCAGTCACGCCAGGTCTATAAACAAGTAAACATGACATTAGTATGATTACAAAAATATACCTGCCTGTTTTATTATGTTGAATTTACTTACCTGTTGCCATTTATCAGGAGTCTTTATAGCACCAGAACCAAAACCCGAGTTTGCATTTAGTTTTTCAGTAATTTTAATCCAAGCATTTGTTTGACGAACTCTACCCTCCAAGCCGGTGAATTTGCCAATAGCTAACTCTTTATCCTCCTCTAAAAAGTGCAGAAGCATATTCAACTGCTCGGGGCTAGCTTTGCGTCTTTCCATTACAAAAACTTAACAATAACATTAGCAATAATGAATTAAATTCAGTAAATTATAGAGTATATTAGTGTAAACAAACACAACACAAAATGTTCAGCACATTATTTATTTTTGCAGCTAGACGTCGATAAAACTAGCTTTTTTCTTATAAAC
Source organism: Eudemis profundana (assembly GCA_947034925.1). Lineage (NCBI taxonomy): Eukaryota > Metazoa > Arthropoda > Insecta > Lepidoptera > Tortricidae > Eudemis > Eudemis profundana. Next base: position 19,830,752 of record OX344799.1, read on the forward strand.
ATGGTTTCAAGTTTATTTATTTTTTTGTATTTCAACAAACTTGATGTGTTTGACGTTGACATTTTGTGGCCTCAGATTAAAAACGCAACTAAGGACGTATACACTAATCTAAAATAAACTTTAACTGATTGTATTAAGGCTTTGCATTGCATTTGTGTAATAATAATGTTAAGCCTATTGCATTTTGAATTTTAGCAGCAATGAAAGTACGTTCGGATATAAACATTACTTAAATTGCGTGGTTCGTCATCAGAGTTTGAAAATATAAATTCCTTACATAGCCGAAAGTAAAGTAAATAAGTAAATTGGTGCTACATTTCTTAAAAAGTAATATTTAGCATTTTTTCTCGTTTCTTAAGAATATTGCGGTGCTTGAACTTTGTATTTGGCGTAATATAAGTGGTATCTGAACGGCCAAATTCGTTTAGAAATTCTGTGAGCGTTGTTACCTATGATTGTTACCAATAAATATGTAGTACAGAATCATACTACTTAATTAAGTTAACTGTTAAAGAAAATATTGTTTCTATTTACTTATCAATCAATTTATTGAAATTTTCAAAGGTATAAAAGTAACGGGCTAATATTAGCTATTTCGTTTAACACTAGTTGATCTTGATGAACTCTTGACACTTGACAGTTCGTAACATAATGAAAAGTTGTTTATACACTTTTGAACATTAAGAAATGAATACTCTTATAAAATTGAAATTGCTGCGAGGCAGTTCCCAAAGGGAGAAAATAGCACGAAGGAACCTCCGAGATACATCCGATTGCATAAATCTTCCAGACTCGTATTTAGTCAAGAATTGTGGTGTTAACCGGACAGTATTTCATCAAATTTTGCTGATTCTTGAGCCAGTTGTTCCAAAGACACAAAGATCCAATGGTATACCATTCCCTCTAAAGGTAAATTACAATTTCCTGAACTAAATATGGGTATTTGCTTACATTTATAAATATGGTCCTTCTAACCGGATAATTACGACACTTATTAACTGTGACATTATATTTTGAAGGTATTGCTGACTTTGTCATTCCTGGCTCATGGTTCACATCAGAAATCGGTGGGCCAAGACTTCAATATCAATATTTCACAGAAGTCTGTGAGCAGAGTTATTAAGATCATAGTGGAAGGGATCAACTTTGTGTTGGATAAATGGGTAGTATTCCCCAGTAGTTCTATACAGAAACAAGAAATCAAAGATGGGTAAGCAATTGTTTCAGTATAGTGTATAGGAGCCTTTACCTCATGCCCATAATAAGTATATTCTGACTACTTTTATTTACAGATTTTACAGGAAGTACCACTTTCCTGAAACAATTGGATGTCTTGGTGGTACTTATGTAGAAATAGTATGCCCCAGAGATGATGAGGATGCATTCTATGATACGAAATGTCAATACTCCATTCATGCACAGATTGTAAGTTAGTGAGGCTAAACATGCGATCATGCAAGTATTTATGCATTTGCCCTCCTATGTTTGTATTCCAAAATATAATATTTAAAACCTGAATTTTTTATTACATACCAACTACAATGGAGTGGAATAGTACATTACACAACTAGGGTGGTAAAAGAAAGAAAGGCCGAGATCGCAGATGTTTGCCAAAAGAAAAGAATTAGAGATGAGACATGTAAAAGAGCCCTTGAGGCCTACTTGCAGAAATATTTTGTTTTTAATTTTTTTTTTTATTTGCGGCCCGAGCTGCAAGCGAGGGACGTAAATATGCGATCTCGGCCTTTCTTTGTATTACCACCCTAGTTGTGTAATGTACTATTACTGCTGTGGTGGTCCCGATATATTTTATTTTTCATCGTAGCTATTCATTACTTTCCTATTTACCCAAAATTTAGTTTTCTCGAGAGATTCCTTTGATTTGCGTCAAAAAACGGACGCTACGCAGGGTCACTTGGCATAGGCATAGTAGAATGCACTTTATTATGAATGTCAGAGTCTACTACCATTTTCAGCATTTCCTATTACTTTGTACTTATATAACTCCCATTTATGGGTATGAATTATTCCCAAAAAAAAAATAGTTACAACTAGATTATGTAATAACGTTTTAGATGTGTGATGCAGACATGAGGATAATAGCGGTGTGCTGCCGGTTCGGCGGAGCCGCGAGCAATGCGTATATCTGGCACAAGATGAACATCCGACCTTTTGTTGAACATGTCAGCCGGCAGGGCGAGACTGGCTGGATAGTTGGTAATATTTCTTATTGTTTTTATTTATTTGGGCTGTGGGTGACGTAAGGCCTATCTTTTAATATGAGAGATCAGTTGAAAAAATGGCCAGGATCATTCCACGTAAAAGTAGCGCGAGTCACGATTTCATTGCGTATTTTTTTCATTAGATACAAATTTAAGTGTCAAAATATCTAGGGATGATAATTAACACTTCTTTAGAGATAAATTAACACTTAAATTTGCATTATGTCATATCAATATGTCATGTCGAACGACGACCGACGGAGGCAGCCTCCGGAGGCCCCCGTTCGTGTTGGCGGTAACTTGTGTGAGTAGTTACGGCTGCACATAACAAAAAGCACACATGCGAGTGTCACCAACGAAGTTGCCAAGCTATAATAGTTCAAAATGTCCCCAGAATGGGGCTAGTATTGCAGGAGAGTATGAAATTAATAAAGCAGTTGTAGACGGAATAAAGTGCGAAGAGTTGAAAAAAATCATATTTTTGGTGACTTACTCGTAAGTAGGTATTTAATAAAGCGGCAGTATACCAAAATTTTACCCATCTGCAATAGTAGCGCCACCTCTATTAAGCACATTTCTACGGACAGGTTTCGATACACAGAGACGTTCTCTTTACCTCCATAATTTGGGCCTTTTACATGCCGCTAAGGCTGTCCGTCCACTGGAGCGGAACGGGCCTTTAACCAATGGAATTGTAATAATGTACGTCAACTGAAGCAGAATGGAGAAGAGCTTAAATTCTATTGGTTAATATTGGCCCTATCCACTCCGCTCTGCTCCAGTGGGCAACCTAATTCACAACTTCGCCGTCATCTCGGCCTTAATTTAATTTGACCTATGAACTAGTAATAACAATAGGCTACTTGATGACAGTTCAAATCAGCTTCTTTTTATGAAGTGTCAAAACGCTCCGAAAGTATGCAGTTTAGTATGAAATACTATCTTGTGACGTGCTTGTGACGTCATGCTCAACATGGTGCCTTATTTTTAGTTTTCGTCATTGTAAAATCGTTGATGGCACGAAAATAAGTTTGAATGATTTTATCCGGGCTGTTTTGGAGCGTAATTTGCTGGTTAGAGTTAATGAATTTATTTTGATTGTTGTCAAATACCCTATTCGTAATCGGGGGTCAAAATATGTTGGTATGGCATTTTACTATTAATGTTTTCTTTTGCAGCCGACAACAAATACCCGCAACGCGCTTGGCTCATGACCCCCATTCCCCACGCGCCCCAAGGCACACCAGAATCTCAATACAATCACTTCCACGCTCGCACGAAATCCTGCATCACCCGATGCATCTCGAAACTGAAAGGGCGATGGCAGTGTCTCCACAAACGACCACTACATTACTCACCACAGAGAGCAGCGAAGATCATCAACGCTTGTGCTGTGCTTCACAACCTTTGTATCAAAGCTGGGTTAGACACAGAACCTTATGTGGAGCCCGAGTTGCCTGTTCTCAATGAAGCTACTGAAATGCCGGAAGATAATGTTAACGATTTGTACATCGGCATGGAAGTGAGGCGGCAGCTGTCGGAAAGGATCTATTATAGCGTTTAAAATGAGATTGTAACGATTACACTTTACACTCGAAGCTGCACGGTCTAGTGATATTATCCATCTTTCTCTATTTGGCATAGTATGAGAGAGGCGGACGATAGTATGTCGCGCGACACAGTTGCGACCGCCCATCTTATATTTATATGTCACTACATTATTTTTTTTGGATGGTCGTGTTTCTTTGGGTGTACTAGTGAAAACAAAAGACTGATTTTATTAATTACAAAAATATATTCTATTTACGCAGTTGTTATTTGGAGACGATCGTTAGTGCATGAGGATCTGCATCTGAGCTAGCTGGCTGTAGGTGTCGCCGGGCATCCTGTACGAGATGTTGCCCGCAAAGGTGTTGAGCACCTCTGCCTGTTCCCGCAACCATTCCAATTGCTGTGAAAAAAATGTTAATTAAAAAATACATCCAATATTAACCCGACTTTATGGTTATGGCTAATACGCTCTACAAGACTTGCAACGTTAACACCAACAATCGGTCGCAAATAGGCTGATTGCAAGGTAAGTAGACAAATTGAGGCGAGTATCGCGCATACAGTGCGTAACATGCGCGTAGTAGGCTATCAAAAACAATGTAAGGCGCTCACCACCTTACTAATATGCGCTTATTCATGCCCTTTACAGCTAAGACGCAAAATGATCAACAAACCTTATCATTGTTATAGGTTGTCGCGGAGAACGCGAAACATGTAAATAGTATGTATATTGAACTATTACCTTTTTGGTTATTCTCTTACTGGCAACATGAACATTCAAATGTGGGTCTGTCAGTATTCTGTGACGGACGTTGAGAGACAAAGAAAATATGAGAACAAGCGGAGGTCGATTGGTACGTATCGCTTAATATGTCGAGATCGCGCAGTCGTCGAGCCCTCGAAATCCCGGGTGAGTTATGAGCACTGCCCAATGTATTGTTTTAATGTCATAGTGAGCTTGAGTTTAACATTTGTGGCCCACATGTGGTCTCAACGTTGTAATGACGTTGAGACCTGATGAGCTGATGACAAAGAATTGGCTGGCACTCCTCGTATAAGAATGGAGGAGTTCCCTGTGGTCAATTCCTCATCTTGTGCAAACTTTGAGACCTGATGACAAAGAATTGGCTGGCACTCCTCGTATAAGAATGGAGGAGTTCCCTGTGGTCAATTCCTCATCTTGTGCAAACTTTGAGACCTGATGACAAAGAATTGGCTGGCACTCCTCGTATAAGAATGGAGGAGTTCCCTGTGGTCAATTCCTCATCTTCTGCAAACTTTGAGACCTGATGACAAAGAATTGGCTGGCACTCCTCGTATAAGAATGGAGGAGTTCCCTGTGGTCGATTCCTCATCAGGTGCAAAAGCTCTAATATGAATGTAAAAGTGTAGGTAGCTTGTTGATACCAGTTTGAGCTACTGAAGGTATTTTGGTGGCTGATGGTGAGGCTATAAGGGGTTGATGTGGAGGCCTTTCCGGGGGCCCTCTGGGCCCCCCCTTAGTACTCATCGCATGGGAGCAAAATGCAGAGGCTCTAAGACGGAACTGATGAACCAACCTTATCATTGTTAGTCACAATGCGCGGCGTGGCACTAACGGGCTCGCGCACCGGTGGCACGCGCAGCCGCTGCCGCTGCGCGACGAGTATCGCGCACACGGCGCGCAGCACGCTCGGCAGCGCGCGCAACAACGCGCCGCGCGCCGACCGCGTGCCCGCCACGCGCGCCTCCAGCTCGCTGCGCCGCAGCGGCACTAGCTCGCATTCGCGCAACGTCTGTTGAACGAGAAACTCCATGAGTTTGTAACAAAGGCTGGGGAGTTGGAAAGAGTTAGGCAAACAGTGGAAGGATTTCAGAGTATAGTTAAGGTGGACCGTGTGGAGACGGCTAAAACTTTGTATAAAGTAGACGCAGCTAATCACTGAGCATAGACACGATAATACAGTCATCACCAGGGAGCAATACCACTCTGCAATACACTCGTAATACACGCACTATAGCACCTCATCTTTTTAGGGTTCCGTACCAAAATGGTAAAAAGGGAACCCTTATGGTGCGACTCTGTCTGTCTGTCTGTCCGTCTGTCACAGTCGGATATCTCAGGGACTACTGCTGCTATCGATTTGAAATTTCGCTTTGTCGCTAACCCGAGCCTACTAGATATAAAAAAACCTTATACCTTTTTTACTTTTTTTTAAAGGGGGCCGAAATGGGTGGTCGATAATTTTAAGTTGTGCTATTATACCAAGTGAGGTATCAAATGAAAGGGCTCAATTTGTAGATTCCAAAACCATTTTTTTTTCTTGATAATGAATTTTTTGAATTAGGACGTAAAACGTTCAAAAAAAGTACCATTCCCCCCTATTATCTTCGAAAATCTGTAATAATTACCAATTATTAATATTATACTAAATATTACAGAAAAAATTTAACAGTTTTCCTAAATTTTTTTGTTTGTACGAAACCCTCGTGGGCGAGTCCAACTCGCACTTTACCGGCTTTTATTTATCCTACGATATACTGCAGTGGCGTGGCGTCAAATGTATTCTTAGTAAAGCCGGAGCAGATTTGGATTACATTTTATTCAGCAGTAGTGGATCCTCCGGTCATATGCTTTAAAATAGGCAAGCCGGAGTCGGGTTCTATGGACGCTACGCCACTGATTGCTTACTGACCTCTAGCGCCGCGTCGTAGTTCTCCGCTTGGAACTGGTCGAAGAACACCAGCAGCCGGCACAGCTTGGTGTAGGCCTCAACTAGCGCCTGCGGCAGCGCGGGCGCGTCGCGCAGCCGCCGCGAGACGCGCTCGGCGCGCGCGCCCAGCCGCTGCCGCAGCGCGGACGCGTCGCCGCCGGAGTGCAGCACTTGCGGGAGCAGCATGCAGAACAGCTCCAGAACTTTTTCCAGGTTCTGAAAAATCATTCGTGATCATTTATTGCAACCATGGTTTTGCGATCCGGATCGGGCACCATTGTATTAAATGCTGCTTTGTTGCCTTAGTTTGTTGCTTGCTACACGGCACAATATATTGAGCTCAAGTCAATGTTGTCCACAGATTATAAAAAAATAGTGCAAACAATGGAAATATGTTCAGTTTTCCTGCGGCTATTTTCATACACGAGAAGACACGATTATGGTCCACAAAACAGTTAAACAGAATTTTAACTACTTTTTATTTTTTTTTTCTAAAATATTGCGCAATGTGCTCTACAGTCGACACTATGAGACGAGATTGTACACTGTAATATAAACTACAAATGTAAACTGTCTCAATCTTTGGTTTAATCAGTGCGCAAACATCAATATTAAGTACACACGGTCAATAACTTTGCGCAATATGCAATATTACGCCATTATATTATTACGTAAGTAGTAGTAGGTGGGTCGCCTTAGGTGTTTCACGACAAATATGGATTAAAGGGCCGAGGGAAGGTACAGGTCGATTCACAAGAGCTGGCACGAATGGATTGAACGAAAGTGATGTCACTTGCCACTGTTGAGTGGTGTTCTTATACGGAAGGATCCAAATATTTTATAAGCAAGTACATAACACTTCTTCATTAATAGTAAAACTAAGCAGGTAAAAGACATGGCAGAAAGGTAAATTTAACGGTTCGCTACAAATATTTTACTATCATGGAGTTTTTATTTAATTTATACCCTATTTTCACACTGACGCCGCAATCTACGAAATCATGGCGTTAATATGCGGAACTTATACGTAATTTAGGCGTCAGTGTGCAAACAAGGTTGCGATTATGTAAGCAGAGATACACAATGCAGACTGGGTTACGAAGTTATGAGACGGGATAGTCTAAAAACACGATTATCGCTAAACGAATCAACCTGTATTTAATCATTTTGTAATGCACACATAAACATTATCATTCACTCGTTCAATCCATTCGTGCCAGCTCTTGTGAATCGACCTGTACGTAATGTTGGTTTATAGGTACAAAAACTTACCCCGGCTATGTCGTAAACAGTAATGGCGTCCTCAAACAGGCCTTTGTTGACCAGCTGCTCGGCGACATTCAGAGCGATAACCTGCAAATGAACTCTTATTAGTATTTCAATTTCATTATCCCTTTTATGCCATACCTGGCCATAAAGTGGCTTTTTCCGCACGCTGCGCGTACGGAAAAGTCCCTTTCTGACCAAGTGTAGACATAAAATGACGTACACAACACGGGAGGTAATAAAGAAAGCCCTCGATCGCATATTTACGTCCCTCGCTTGCAGCTCGGGCCTCAAACATCTGCGATCTCGGCTTTTCTTTGTATTACCACCCTAGTTGTGTAATGTACTATTATATTACTAGCTAGTCGGTCAGGATTTTTAACCTTCAGGGTCTCTCAGACACACGAACAGGTTGCCTTCAGGGTCTCTCCAGACTGCACTGCACTCATTTTGCTGTCGATGTGAGGGTTGTTGAACTGGTCCAGCAGGCCGGGCCCGCGCACGCCGGTGGCGGTGTCGGCGCGCCCGAACAGCAGCTCGTAGTCGCGGCTCTCCAGGGCCAGGTCTGTGCAGCAACACATGAACAGGTTGCCTTCAGGGTCTCTCCAGACTGCACTGCACTCACTTTGCTGTCGATGTGAGGGTTGTTGAACTGGTCCAGCAGGCCGGGCCCGCGCACGCCGGTGGCGGTGTCGGCGCGCCCGAACAGCAGCTCGTAGTCGCGGCTCTCCAGGGCCAGGTCTGTGCAGCAACACATGAACAGGTTCTTGCCTTCAGGATCTTTTAAGTTTCTGGAATAAGTTGAAACCACAATAGCATATTACCAAAGTATAAAGACGAACAAGTAGTCCAACTTCGACCGTTTAGGAGCGCGCGACACGTATTCACACAGACCCGTGATAGCACGTCTGTGTGAGTGCGATTCATACTGAAGCATTCTTATTTATTTGCTTGTAGTGCGTTCGTACACAGCGCGCACACATCCAAGCGCGCGATGTACCTTTTGTAGTAAGAAAAATTACTGTTATTATACTGTGATATTACGCACCCAAAGCAGTAATATAAATAACCCAGTAGTTTATCGCCTGCGGCTCGGGCCATACATATGTGATCTGGGGCTTCCTTTATAATCTGCCGTGGTGTGTACATAATAGGGATGATGACTGGGTTAAAAATATGTAATTCTATTTAGTCCGTCAGTTAGATTATGGAAAAATATGGGACACGTATTTTTTGGTTTATCAAAATATTAAAAATCGACAAAGTTATAGATCATCAAACTTCTGGAGTGGGGGCTTGTGACGTCACTCTTGAGTACAATTTGTACTCAAGAGTGACGTCACTCGAAACTTCTAAGCACTCTTGTCAAACAAAACAAAAAAGACGTGTACAATATTTTTTCATAATGTAACAGACGGACTAAACAGTTTTTTTTAGTCATCTAGCCTATTGTACTACTGCTCCTGGCTTGGTTTTTAATCAACAATTTGTCAAGCGGATAATATAAAGAAATCTGACGTTTTCGAGTTAATCGACTGAATAGCACCCTCAGAAGTCGTCGAATCTGAACGCGCGACGAGTTGTTTGTGACCTACTTAACTCCTGGTCTTACCTCAAGAAGAAGTAGTAGTGTAACGCGTCAGAGGAGTCCGTGAGCTCAAACTTCCTCACGTACAGGAGCAGTAACCGCGCCAGGTTCAGCCGGCGGAGCGGCGGCGGGTCCTCCGTGTCCACAGACACTGGAAAATGTCATACAATAACCACATTATAATAAAAAAAAACCCGACCGCGGTGCACTTTGAAACTGCATTAAATCCGCCATTTTGTTTATTTTAACGAACTTCATGCCCAGTGACACTCGCACCATCAAGACGAATCTAATGATGTATCATTTATCAAAATCGGATGTGTCGTTGAGTAGTTACGAGCGGACACAGGAACGGACATACATACATACATACAGGCCAAACACATAACCCTCCTTTGGGCTTCGCCGCAGTCGGGTAAAAACATATGAAAGATAGCAAAGTATAATCAATTCATCATCATTAATTTAAGAGTTGCACTCTTGTCGGTGGATTAGTTTCCAATTTTGTCTGACGTACGCCAGCTTCTTGACATTTTGATAAGACACAACATCAACTTTTTCCTTCACTTGGTCCATGTAACTGCGTCTAGGTCTTCCTCTACCTCTTTTTCCCTCTATCTTTCCTTCCAGTATGGTTTTAAAGAAATTGTCGTGTCTTATCAAATGTCCTATCATTTTTCCTCGTCTGTTTGCAATAATATTCAGGATTGTCCTCTTCTCTTTCACCATAATTAATACTTCTTCATTGGTTTTCTTCTCTGTCCAGCTTATGCCTTCCTTTCTCATAATCAATTAATCAACTCAATAGTTCAAAATGAAAATTGCAATAAAATGTCGCAAAAGAAACTTGGATACCTGCATTTTACCCAATCCTCGGTTCAAGGTAAAAAGCTGACTGATAGAAGGTTTTCATTTGATTTTTCAAAATACCTTACCACTTCTTAACTCTACCTTTTTCATTCACATGACGATTATTAAGGAGGAGTATATCTATTACATGATGTTTAAAAAACAGGTACCTATTATTATATTTACTACTTACACAAAGGTGCTTGGACGTTGCGTGGCGTCCCCAGCATGTAGACGTCATGTAGTGCCAAGGCCATGTGAACACCGTGTACACGATATCTAAAACCAAAAATTGAAATAAAGACTATTCTAAAAATAAAGATAACTTCTATCTATAAATCTACGACAGTAGAAAACTCACGAAATACTAGAAAAAAAACCGAAATAGCTTTACATGATATTTGAGTAGTTCCCTCAACTCCTCATGAATCCAACCAACAGAATTGGATTTTTAAAATTGGGAATTTGCGACCAATCTGGAAATCTTTTTTCAAATCGGTTCATAAACAACTGGGGTCTGAGCTGAACAATTAAAAAAAAACCTTTTTATGAACTCTGTTAAAAAAAAATCTAGTTTGGATACTTTAAGTTAGAATTTATTTACCTTGGTATTCTTGACAGGAACTCTATTGCTGGTTCGAACTGCCCAGTCAGAGTTAGCACTTGGAAATATACCAGTGGTTTTTCATAAGCGTGATAATGTGTTTCACCTGGACAACAGAACAAAGAACCCAATTATAAAATTGTTCATCATGATGTTAGAAATAAGCATTTGCGACTCTTAACAAGATCTATTAATTACACAACGATTGTCATGCGTTTCACTTATATTACACTTTATGTTATTGAAGATGATTTCTAAAGGCGACTTTGGTAAAATTAGGGTTTATAAACATTCAGATTGCGGAATGTTGAGACCAGTTGTCAATAACATCACAGTCTGCTAGCCGACGACATTGTTTTCTGAAAACCCATGTATGCCTAAATTCAGAGCAGTACCCGTAGTGCCAGACTGGTTCTGTCGTTTAGAGTAAATTTATTGCATACCATACTCAACACTATCCAAGATATTTTATTGCAGTTTAGCAAAGCAATATTTCTTAGCTAGTAACTCGATATGCATTCCCACGAAGCCTGCATCGACTAATTACCATATTCCTCCAAGATCAGCTTCTGCAAGTCCGAGTACGTGAAGGACTCTGTCTGCGTGGAGCCGCTCTTGATGACGGACAGCTTCAGCCAGAGGTAGTCGTCGGCTGTCCGTGCCACGTCCGAGTGTTCATCCGAGTCGCAGCCTCCCACCACGCAGTATACCTTAGGTAAACATGAGTCAGATTCAAGATATTTTTGAATCTGTGGCTGTGACTGTGAACCAGCGGCGTGGCGTCCATAGAACCCGATTCCCACCGGCTTGCCTATTTAAAGCATATGACCGGAGTATCTACTACTCCTAAAGAAAAAGTATGGCGGCTATATAAGAATATATTTGACGCCACGCCACTGCTAGGTACCACAGTATAAGCAGTAGTTTTTCTTCCGATAAAAGGTACATCGGGGGCGCGCACGTGTGCGCTCCGTGTACGGACGCACCACAGGCAAGCATTTGCCCCTGCGCGCCCATGCCACAGTATGGAGTGCACTCACACAGACGCGCGATCGTGCACCTGTGTAAATACGTGTCGCGCGCTCCTAAACGGCCGAACTCTTTGTAGGTACAGTCGCCATCAGATATATCTGAGCTGTCAGTGTACTCATAAATATCTGAACACTGTCCTTTTTTCATAGCATTAAAGCCGTGTTCAGATATTTATGAGTACACTGACAGCTCAGATACATCTGATGGCGACTGTACTAAATTTAATTTTATCCCATATTAACCAAGTTCAAACGAGTTTTGAGATAGAACTTACTAACAACAAAAAGACAAAAAATAATAGATAATCGAAAACCACTTCCTGTTAAAGTCGTGCTACCTTAGGCCTCCGACTGGCTTAGTCCGCCACTGCTGGACACAGAGTACACGGGCCTTATTCTTGCATCCTTATAGCGAAATTTACTACATATAGCTGGCCAGGATATATGTATGTAAAAAACAATTCAAAATATATGTTACTATTACCACACCCTTCTGGTTATAGCCTAGATGGCTGGCCGTGATCGCAGTTTCAACCGCATGACCTTAGGATAATATAGTCTAAGCCGAGGAGCGTGTGGCGTACACACGACGTATAGAAAATAAAATACTCACGGCTCTTTTATACGGGTCAGTTGAATTGCGAACTTGGATTCTGTACTGGAAATTGATGGCAGTCTGTAGTTTATCGCTGAGAGCTTTTTCCGGATTGCTAATATGCTCCTCTAGGGCCGCTATAAATTCTTCATGGTCCCGCCTGTGAAACAACAGTAATTTTTAGAAGCAAGGTTTAAAACAGTTTAGGAATTTTTAGAACATTCTAAAGAGCTACATATGATAATGATCTATTGTGATCGCAGTTGTGCATGAGATTAGAAACAAACAAAGGTTTCTTAATCGTCCGTGGCTTCTACAGCATTTTGCCTTCTTCTTTCTCTATATCTTTACTGCCTAGTAGATCTAGCATTATGGCTCTGCGGTTCCTCATCAGATTACAAAAATTAGTCCCTCCTACTTAGTACAGTGTCAAGAAGTCAGAAGTCTATATCTATGACGACACGTTTAGCCTAGTGGGAGAGACACCGCTTACGAAGTTAGAGGTCCCAGGTTCAAATCCGGGTAAGGACAAATATTTGTGTGATGAGCACAAGTATTTTGTTCCCGAGTCATGGATGTTTGCTATCTATTTTAGTATTTATTTATCTTTGTATTTATGTATGTGTGTCGTCTAGTATCCATAACACAAGCCTTATTGAGCTTACTATGGGGCTAGTTCGATTTGTGTAAGATTGTCCCCTAATATTTATTTATTTATTTATACTGTCATCTAGTACCCATAGTACAGTACAAGCATTGCTTGGTTTGGGATTAGATTGATTTGTGTAAGATTGTCTTGCAATATTTTTCTCTAGTCGCGAGTGGATCATGCTAGTCTCTATGGAATCGATGTCATCTACCGGCGGTAAAAATAATCGGCAAACTCACCCAGCTTTCCTAAGGCAATGCAGCGCCGCGTTAGCATCGCCGCTCCTCAGGCAGTAGTAGACCATGGGCCAGAGCGGGCGATCATCAACCACTCCGTCCACCAGCGCGTGTTGCGGCGCCTGCAGCCGCAGAGCCACGAACCCACGGACCAGGGGATACGTGCCCGGCTCGCCCCCACGCAGCGCCGCGCCCGGGTTCGTGCGGACAACATCGCTCATGTACTGCTTGTATCTGTTTTATTTTTATTTAAGTTAATTAAACACACAAACTCTTACAATTAAAACGCGTTACAGAAACCTGTAGGAGGTATAAGGGCTTTTTTATTTAAAGTGCGTTCTTAACAGTTAGCAGGTCGTCACAGAACTGACGATTAGTGTCCAACTACACGGGTATTTGAACTACGGGTATTTGAACATACCTTAAGTCTCACCTAACCGTAGATTTTTAAATTAAAAATGCCCTTAAACGTGACGCGAATGTTTCGCACCGCTCACAACATTGCAAGGAAATAAGTATTCTTAATAGTAATGTAGCTAACAGTGGCGTAGTGTCCATATAACCCTATTCCCACCGGCTTGCCTATTACTCCTGAAGAAAAAGTCATAAAAATCTGCTCCGGCTTTACTAAGAATATATTTGACGCCACGCCACTGCTACCTAATGACACCAGCAATCACACAGCGTCGTTACCGATACATGTGGAAAATTATGAGATAATGTAGTAGTAGCGCAGTCCTCGAGGCCTCGGTTGAATGAGAGCTACCAGATTTTTTGTCACCAAGGTGGCAATCAATACTGAGAAAGGGACTGAAATAATATCCTTTAAAAAATCACTTAACAGTTCTGACGGATCATTCAAATGAAATCATAGACAAGATACAATCCCATTTAATAAAGTGGCACCTGGTGGGCTAAAAATTGCACAGAAAATTGTGTCATATGAGATATTGTGAACAGGTCTGCCCCTAGCATGCTTGATTATAATCAAGCTGCTTGGTATGGAACCCAATATGGTACAGCTTACATCCCTATATTACCATAATGTCAATCTATGTATTTCACTGTCATCTATTACTTACTTAAGTCAAACTATTTGATTCCAAATATACAAACCTCTTCTCTAAATACTTTTTTCCTTGTGCAATGAGGCATTGTTGGTTGGTCGGGTTACCCCGCACCTTTAGAGGATCTTCCTCTCTTGCGAGTAGTGGAATGTTTGCCATTGCTTTAATAATTTCCCACATTTCTTTAACTTTCTGTAAAAGAAACCATAACTTTAAAATTATGTCCAAAAAATTTTAAGTTTTTTTCAAAAATTGAAAGCACCATTATTGGGTGGATATATTTACAGGATTCCTTATTATTTAAAACAAAAATTTTAAATAATATACCCTGAGCAAGACTTCAACTTCGATTTACAAAGGCTTCCGCCAGTTCAAAATGTAGGGTTCTGGGGGCACGCCGTGCCCCTGCCAAGTCGAGCAATTACAGTTTACATCCAACTGATAAGCAAGTTTCTTTGAATAAATATTAATGTTTTTGGAGCACAAGCTTATAGATACTAATATTTCATAATAAATATTTCACTTACAGGATCATTCAACTCCTCCGCCACCTGTGCAAACTTGTGGTACAATGGTGTTCTAGATTTGGACCCTTGGAACACAAGTTTATTGTACTGTTGCACTTGCTTTGCATAAGCCACCTCCACTGGGTCCAGGATAGAGTGCCCAAACTTCTTGGGTGTGTCGGCAACACTAGGTGGTTCTGCAGTACGCTTCATGTCTAGCCAGTTCTGTGACGGGCCTATCATAGCATTCATGAGCTTGATCTTCTCTTTGTTCCATTCTGATAACATGTGCTCCCATTTTTGGTCTTCAACTGTTTGTAATGCCTAAAGATAATAGGATTCCATCAAATTTTGTATCTATCATCCATTCGTCCATTTTAGATTATGCCTTTGAAATATTTATACAAAGTGAACTCTCAGAATCTTTTGTGAAATGTGAATAAAATATAAAAATGAATCTTTCAGATCATAATCTGCATCAAATGTAAACACTGTTCAAATAAATAGGTTCATTTATTAATTTCATAATCATAGCTAAAACATGTCCACTACTGGGCGTGTTTCCCACTAAATTATTATTATCATTGAGGACATGGTGGAATTGCTACCATTTACAGGCAAGTTGGTAAATGCAGTTATGCAGTCACTACTACCCGACCTTTGGACAGACATTAAATAGGTACTTAGAGATGTACCAATCACTGCTTGTGTAAAAAATGTTCCTTACTGACAAAAAAATTAACTTTACAAATATTCAATAAAATAGGTAGTCTTTATACTTACATTTCTGTTCACTTCATCTATTAGTGATAATATGGCATTCTCCCTTTCATTTTTCAGGAAGCTCTCCACATCGGAATCTGCAATCGGCTGCAGAGGCTCGAATGTGCGTTTGGAGCTCAATGTATCCAGCTTTTGGGATATTTGCTGCAAATCTATTCCTTTTGAACCGAACAAGAGATGCCTAAAACAAACAGACATATGAAAACACAACATAAACATCAAATACGCATCAATCTATTCTGTATTTACAGTTGAAAGGAATACATACGCTTGGATGTCGTTGGCACCGGATTGTATTACTTTGGAATATAACTCTTGTGAAGCCTCCAGAACCTGCCCCAAAGAGCGCTCAACCCTAGGCAGTTCCTCATTGCCTTCTATTTCCGTCGTCAATTGCTCAGCTTGCTGCAATAACTTGCTAAAATCCGAGTCACCCATGGCTTTATAGGTTATTTTTATTTCAGTACTTCTTTAGGATCTTTAATGACGATATTTATATTTCACAAACGTTTAGCAATACATCGGAATGCCTTGCTTTTAAATCACAAATGCAAAATTACACCAATATTCAATTATTTTTAAACCGTCCACCGTTAGCAGCGACAACGAGCAAAGCAAGCGAAGCGTTTCATCTGTCAGTTTGCTTTGCCTGTCAATCCTGTCAAGTGTCATCCAAATAAAGTGCGTTCGGATACTTGGTAAAGAAATTTTCACACAGCGTTCATAAACGCATAGATAATCATCGAAATCCTGCATGAATCGCATAGGATAGGATATTCGGTTCAGTTTTAATCTTTAGTTAAAGTCGTTTCTGTCGAAGCTAATATGGCTCATCTCATTATAGTGGGATTTCGCTTTGTTTGCAAAGGTAGAAAGCAGGGGCGTATTTACCCTAGGGCCATCCGGGCCATGGCCCGGGGCGCCAATAGGCTAGGGGCGCCAATCGGCCAGGGGCGGCATAGCCGCCCCGGGCCGATTGCCTTTTGTTCTGGTTTTGGCGCCATTCAACTGACTTTTACTTCTCACCTTTTTTATTTTATCGAAAATACGGTCGTAAGTTAATTTTCGTCAATACGGAGCGCGTCTGTTATTAAAAACATATGGCGTGGTAAGTACAATAAGTACATGCTCCGAAAAAGGGCGCGGGCGGGCGGGGCGCAGAGTGAAGAAAGGGCGGTTTCTCAATATTGAAGCCTATTTTGCAAAACAACGCAATTATCCGGTAACCTTGTTATCTGAAAGTATGGGGTAAGTACTTTGCGAAAATCCAGTAGTTCTGATTTTTTGCAGACTTGTTTATGATGTTGAATGAATAATCTAAGTTTGTGACCTCGAGCGCCATCGCAACTTTGTCAAACATCGAAAAAACCGCGAAAATTTCTACTACTAATTGGACAAATTTTTGATGGTGCCTTCTCAGGCATTTTTTAAAGTATACTAAGTTTTCTACAATATGAAATAATAAAATTATCTCTGTAGACCCAATAGTTTACGAGATATAGCTTTTCAAAATTCATATTTTTTCGAACTTCGCAATTTTGGTGAGGACATTGACTTGCTGATCATCCTCACTACGATCGGTGCCGCCCTTCCAAGAGGGCTAAAACAACTAAATTTATTGATTTTGAATAACTCAATTTACTAACTAATAAACCTATTAACTTTTGTTGTTCTTACCTTTTTTATTGTTTATTCGTAGCTTAGCTTGTCATTAAACATCATCGTTCACACTTCTCATTTTCTTTTTTATCTTTTTTAACATCCCATAACGTACAAGGCTTCGATAGTATGACAGGGGTTACGAAGAATCAGGGTTAAAATTCATTCAGAACGACAGAATATTGCAAAAAATTGCGAAGTTCGAAAAAATTATATGCTTTGAAAGGCTTTTTATCTCGGAAATTATTGGGTCCACAGAGACAATTCTAGTGTCATGGGTATTGTAAATTTAGTCTACTTTAAAAACGCCCTGAAAAGGTACTACCAAAAACTAGACCTTCCCAATTTTTTACGGTTTTTTCGATGTTTGACAAAGTTCCGCTCCCGAGGCAAAGTATAAAGACGAACAAATAGTCCAACTTCGGTCGTTTAGGAGCGCGCGACACGTATTCACAAAGACGCGCGATAGCTCGTCTGTGTGAGTGCAATCCATACTGGAGCATTCTTATTTCTTTGCTTGTAGTGCGTTCGTACACGGCGCGCACACATTCAAGCGCGCGATGTACCTTTTGTAGGAAGAAAAATTAATGATATTATACCTAGGTATACTGTACAAACTTGGCTTATTATAATTCTGCAAAAAATCAGAACTACCGGATTTGTCCCAAGCTCATGTATAAAGGTTACTGGATTATAAGTAATGAAATCATCATTAATTGCTTTGTAAACAAATTAGTACACCGCAAAAAAATAAGTAGACGTTATTAAAAATGTTGTATTTTTTTTATTTAAATCATTTTTTTCCTTGACTTCTGGGTCTGGGGCGGCGAAACATAAATTGGCCCGGGGCGCCAAATTTCAAAATACGCCCCTGGTAGAAAGGAGGTTTTATCTAAAAAATGCATATGGCAATATCACAAGCAAGAGGATTAATGAATCTTGATACTTGGCAAATATCTTTCCGTTTAATAAGTATATAATGTGTCTATATACCTACTGATATAAATATTCAGGACAATCTTGCACGTGTAGACACATATTATGTAATGTTACTAACACAGGGATCCAAGTTGGTCGAAATAAATAACTATTATTATTAGAAAGAAAGAAAGAAAGAAAGAAAAACATTTATTCAATAACGCACACAAAAACAGGACTTGGGGCAACACAGAAACAGATCACATAACATATGCGTTCAGGAGTGCACAGTGGGTCCAGCAATGTGTGCGATAATGAAAAGGCCTTGACTCAGCATTGTGTTACAGTTGCAGGTGATGCAAGCTGTAACGCTGTTTTGTTTTTCTGTCAGAGCCTTACGGGGTCCGGTCCGACTTGAGAAAGGCGTAAGCCAAACAATTAATAATACCAAAACAAAAGACAAATAACTACTAATAAATTACATGCAAACTTCAAAATATTTTTTTTTGTAAAACAGCTAAAGCCAGGAAATAAAAATAGAACGTGTCGATATTAAAGTATGTATATATATTTAATTATATATTACATTACAATAAACGGAAAAATTACTGCCAAGTATCAAGATTAAATAATGGCCAGTTCAAATTATTCCAGTAGCATTCCAGTCCAGCAATCCAATCCAGTGCTGGAATGCAACTGGAATAATGTGAACCGACACTGGAATGCACTGGAATGTACTCATTCCAGTGAGCATTCCAGTCCAGTGACTGGAGAGACCGTCAACTTTTCATTCCAGCTCACCCAATCCAGCGCCACTGGAATAGTGTAGACAGCCATTCCAGTTGCAATCCAGTGCTAGATTGAACATTTAACAATGAATACGAGATAGTTGTTTTGGGGATACAAAACTGGAAGACTGGAATAATGTAAATGATATGCTCCAGTCCACAACTGGACTGGATTAGCGCGCTGGTTCACTGGACTGGAATAATGTGAACTGGCCAATCCTCTTACTGTGGTTTCCCCATGTTGCCATAAATATATTTTTTAATAAAACCTTTTTTCAATCTCTGCAAACTTAGCGTAGTCGCACTCTAGAAAAGTAAGCAGTCGACGGAAGTATGAACCATATCAAACTGAAGCTAACTTTCAGAATTGAAAGGGTGGAAGTAAAACATGCTTTTATTCTATCAACGTTGTACTAGCTGTAGAAAGATAATTTACATGTGGTTAGTAGGAAATCTGAAGTACAAATGAAAAGAGAATACTGTCCTCACATCATTTACTAACAAAGAGATACACAACAGTAAGTACTTGGTAGTACTAATACAAATCCAGTTATTACAACACTTTTCACTTTACTATACACAAAGGCCAATGCTTCATCGAAACTTTTGAAGTGAATGCCGTCGATAAGAAGCGCAAGACAAGACTCATATTTCCATTGAATTCTTGGTTCATTTGAATTTTTTTGGTCCAAATATGAGATCCGCGTCTGGAGCGCCTTTTGGATGTTGGTACTTCTGCCGGACGTGTTGCCCGCGATTAGGGTTCCCGCCGCCGCCCGACCCTCCGCCACTTTCTGCACTATATTCTTCCTCTTCCTGCCTTTCTGATATGTTTAAGGTCAAACTGTAAATAAAAACATAAGTTGTAGTACAAACTACTCTAGATTCAATACGCGGCAACACTACAAGTACATAATTTCCATGATAATTTTGGCAAACAGTAGCACAAACTCGCCAGCATCAAAAGAAGCACATGTGTCGTTCCTTTTGTATCTTATATATAAGAAAAATACAGTGTGCAAAGTTTAGCTCGATCCCGACGAATGTGTGCAATCAGTATGAAGAAAAATATCGTAAAGTTTTGCAAGAAAGACAGTAAAATACTATAGGTTTTTAGTACCGTTTAACTCTCTCCTTCTCTTGCTTGTCTGCCAATGCCTGCTGCTGCAAGTTGCTGGCCAGTTCAGGTGGAGCGCTGAATGACTTGTATTGGGGCTTCGTGCCTTTTCTGACCATCAGAACAAACTCTACGCCTTCTTCACCTTGCTGTAATCAAAATATTTAAAACATTATCATATAAACGTTCATAAAATAAAACAAAGTCCTAACATAGTAAATAAATAATTGTTTGTACAGACAGTGCCTACCAGTAGTTGATCGTAGGTCTTCTTGGTCGTTTGGCGGCAAGTCATAGGCACTGCTATGTCTCTTTGCTGCGGCCTGTTCTCGCGCTGTCTTTCGGCAATATTTTCCATTACCATCTTTTCGAACGCCGATTCAAATTCAACGTCTTCTACCTGAAAAAGATCATTCTGGTAAATTACAGAGAAGATTAAAGTGAAGGTCTGGTGGGTGAGTATTATCGTCGATATAATGGATTCGGGCACATACAGAAAAAAAATCTATAAAAATATCGTAATACCGGTTTTGGAGCAGGTCTCCTCGGTTCATTGTCTCTCATGTCATCACTCTGCACCTCATTGTCGTCGTTCCCGGCGTTTTCCGTTAGCGGTTCATCATCGGAACTCTCATCCATCATCTGCGGGTTGTCAGTCTCATCATCAGTTTCTATAATAGTGTCCAATCCGTCGTTAACACTATCATCCCCCTGATCTTCGTTATCGTATTGATCTTCCTCTCCCAATTCAGGATACAGAGTCTGCCTCAAATCCTCGATCGCATCCTTACACTGCTGCCAATCCGTGAACAGTGTCAGCTTCGGCCTCAAAGTCGTCAAGCATTCCTGATAAATATACTTCACGTAGATAGGGAATTTATTCTCGTCAGTCCAGCACGGATCCGAACATTTGAACCAGTAGTAATTTTGGAAGAAGACGAGAAAATAATCGAGTCTCTTTTTGCTGGAGCCGCTATTGAAATACGCGCCGCAAGTCTCCAATAGCGCGCAGACCAGTCGGATTCTGAACACATTATCTGGCGGATCCAGGGGCGATATTGTTCCGTGATCATTCGTCACCCCAAAAGTGATAAAGGAATAAAGGACGGTGAAGACATCGCGGGAGTCCAAAAGTTTATAGTTGTAGAGCTCGCCGAGATATCGTACGGTGGCTATGCGGCGTTGGTTGTAGCGAGGGTGTGGGTCCTCCATGGTGACGCGGATTTCCTCGAACACAGCATCAACTACAGATGGCGCCACAGTTTCCTGCCAAGCGGCGAGCTCTGCTGCCATTCGGGCCAACGCTCGCCGAGCGCTGGCCCGCACTCGCCACCCCCCGGCCAAATGCTGAATCGCGACCGCGGATATCTCAGGATCCTCCCAGTTAATCTTCCGCATCAATCTGAAGATTTTCTCTTCGTTGCTCTTTTGCAAGTCCTCGTGTAGGATTTTCCTTATGAATTGATACATTGGCGGTTCTTCTTCTTTCGGCTGCGCCGGGGCCTCGGGCGGGCATACGTAGTAAAATGCGTTTTCGATCTGCGTCACGTATCGCGAATCTAACGCTGAAACAGTCTAAACACACAAATAAGGTTGGATACACCGTCTACATTATACGTGCCTATTATTGCTGATGTTCCATTTAAGTATTACTAGTCTCACCTTTTTCCTCATCATTTGTTGCAAATAAATCATCGTTCTCTGATGCGTGTCAGGATTACAGTACAAATATCTTCCACAAGTTTCTAACAGATTGCACGCCATTTCAATGTGATGATGTTTGAAGTCGTGTAATAACACTTTGAGGCAGTACAGCGCTTCCATTTTGGAGTAGAGGCCAAATTTGACTAATTCCCCAATGAATCTGACCACTTTAATCTGCCAACAAAAAATATAACAATGACAAAAATTCATAATCAGACAATAAAAGAGCAAATCAGAATATTTCTGAAAAATACCTTTGACTCAATATTGATTTGATCCTTTTTCCTAACATGATACTTAAAGTCTTGCTTCAGCATCTGGCACAAATCCAAACATACATCAGGCAACACTGGATACAGATTTGCTGCAAATCGCGAATAAAATGGCAACAAATCCAGCCTGGTTCTGGCAACACTGAACAGAACCCTCGTTAATTTCTTCCTGTTGTTTTTGGTATTGAGATTCAAAACAAAATCTACAGCTGCATTGTCAATTAGTTCGCGATTGATACAGTTAGGTAGTTCGTTTAAAAATGCGTCTAGTGCATACCTGTAATAAAAGTTTTGATAATTAGAAAAGTTTAAGTTGTTACAGCACGGAACGACACACTTTGCCATAAAGTGGCTTTTACCGCACGCTACGAGTACGGAAAACATAAAACGATGTACACAACATGGGAGGTAATAAAGAAAGCCCTCGATCACATTTTTACGTCCCTCGCTTGCAACTCGAGCCGCAAACATCTGCGAACTCGGTCTTTCTTTGTTTTACCACCCTAGTTGTGTAATGTGTAATGTACTATTTTAGTATTATTGGTGAGTCTGATTATAGTCTGAAGACTGATAGCAGATCCACCATTAAAACAAAAAAAAAGGAAAAAAAATGGTGAGTCATACTTGTTGGAGACACTGGTCGGCTGAGCGTCGTCCTGCTCGACGTCGGCGACCGCGGCCGGCTCCTCACTGTCGCTCAGCTCATCTTCCTTCAGATCCTCGTCCAACATCTCTTCCGTTACAGTTTCAGTCTTATTTTTTGTAGTCTGCAAATATTTATAATCTATAACAATCCTCTAATACCCCCCGGTATTAATAATACAGGGGTCTCCAAACTACGGCCCGCGGGAAGATATCGGGAGGGCCTATGATCCGGCCCGCGAGGCATTCTAATCCGGCCCGCGGCACAGAATAAGAATAGTACTACGTACAAAAGTCTCCTCACAGAAGTCGCACAGTAAAGTACCTACCTACAGATGATGTGAGACACGAAAACAGATTATACGTAACTCCAAGTCGACCATGTCATGTGGCCCGCGCGACATTTTTAATGGTGCTGTATGGCCCTCAGGGAAAAAAGTTTGGAGACCCCTGCTCTAATACATACAGAAATACATAAATCTTGAGACGTCCACTGCCGAATATTGGTCTCGCCCAAAGATTTCCACAACGAACGATGTAGAGTGCGACTACGATAACTTTACAGAGCAGAACAAATTCCTATGAATTTTTTTTTTTTTTTTTTATATTATTATTCTTTCTGCAATCAGCCATTCAGGCTATAATCAGAAGTGATCAATTTAAAAATGTGACTTTTAAATGGAGATGTTGCCATGTTCCGCTCTGCAAAGTTATCGTAGTCGTACTCTAATACCTTTTGCCTCCATCGATTTCAGGCGACCTTAACACTTTCACGACCGGACAAAAAATTTAATAACACCCCAGATACCGACAGAGCCCGCTAAGTGGGTTTGTGACGTCAATAAAGTGCAACGTAAAATCGGCCGGCAACTGAGCAAAAGTTACGCGCGTCTAATAGGCGGGTTTTTGGTCGCGAAAGTGTTAACCAGGTCAGACAATCTATTGGTAACATGTCAGACTATCATGTGGGGGCCGAACCACTGCAATAGGGAATGTGCACGACAAAGGTGCTGCCAACTAGTACCGCCAATCTAAATCAAGTACCCTCTCATGCTGCTGGGGGAACATTGACGGAAACGCCGTAATTTATTGCGATGAAGGACGATTAACGTCAGTGTAGCTACGACTATATTATATTTGACATTGACACTTACATATTGTCATTGACAGCTTGATTTGACGGGGGTGATAGTTTCTCTTATTGTCCACCCGTGTCTCTTTTGTCGTTTAATGCTGCCACCTATAGTTCGTGAACGTTCCCTATACTGTAGGCACTGTGTAGCCTGTGTGATATCTAAGATGCTGTTATTTGTATGCTCTATCTGTTAGTAATCCTAAATAAATAAAATAAAAAATAAACTTGGAAGTTCCTAACTTTGATATGGTTTCAACTTCACTGAGAGTCGATTATTGATTACGATGTATAATGGAAGAGATCGCTTTTTAGCAATAAGACCACCTCTAATATTAATTTGATCTTTGTACATTATACTTTTAAGGAGTATAATAATGTATAGCTGTAAAATTTTACGTATATATGTATCAAAATTCATGCTATGGATAACTAGTTCACTTGAATATTTCTTTTTCAATGAAAGTTAAAGGAATGTACACCACTCTTACCTCTTTTAATTGATAGTTAGGCATGAACACTTTCAAATCCGGCAAAAGAGTATAGAAGGTCCTTGTGTCTTCGTCCTGCCAGGGATCTGTCCCGGCCTGCATGTTGAACTCCTCAGTGCCTCCTATCGTCACCGTGCCAGGAGTCTCTATGACTGTCATAGATAATGTGGGGGGCTCTCCGGCCTCACCTAGCTCTTCTCCAAGGACTTCGGCAAAGCTTTGAGCACCGGCAAGGAGTTTGTCATATGTTGCCTGAAAGCATATGCAAAATTAATAGTGAAATCGCCTGATATTCGAGATCATATATCTTGTAAATACAGAAGTATAGGTAGATAGGTCAAGTAAAAGTCCATGGAATGAATAAGTATAGAAACTATATAGACAGTGGTTACGGTATAACCAGTACTGCAACTTCATAGAAAATGTGTGTACCATAGCTCTCCAAAGAGAACCGCATCATGACACATTCACATCAGTAGTTCAAAGGCAACTAAGGCGCCATAGTTCTCTTCGTGTAAGTACGAGTACTTACGTAATACCACAGAATAAGTATTAGTACTACATACCGAAGCTTCTCTGTCTAAAAAAACTGTCATTCGCGTCCGACGGCCGGACGGAGCTCGCCCACATCCGACCGTCTCTCACTAACGCGTGCTCTTTCTGGTCGCTATTCTATTGCCACCCATGGGTGTCGAAATTTAATAATAATAGCCGCGCAACGGAATCGCGGATTGAGTCAGACCTGATTCCCAAAATGCTAGCGTTAGACTACTAGTTATACTGTGCGATGGTGAATCACATCTCCCCAAGATAAATAAAAGTGATCTTAATATGACTTTAAATATATATACTATATTAAATATAAATCTGGGGCAGATATGAGAGCCCCCACTGCTAAAGTTAACGCACCGAAGCCTGCCCGATTCCCCGTCAAACCGTTAAACTCGCATGCTCCCCCCAAGAGCCGTAAGCCCATACCAGCGGGGGGAGCACGGGTCTCGCGGCCGTCGCAACCAGCTCCGACGAGGCAGCCGACGACGACGACGCACTACCACCAGCGCGGCTCGAGAACATCGTCGCGTCAGCCATATCAACTATACTATATTAAATATTAATAACACCAAATGTGATTTGCAGAGCATTTAAATGCACAATGATAATATTACAAAACTGGTTATTATACATTATTCCCAGGCTTTTGCCTGAGAACAATACCACATTGCCATTTTTCAACTAGAGCTTAGTAAGAGGCTGCCACCAATGTGGTACCTTTTACCTTGGATAGACATAATTATGAAAGACTTCTATACCTGATGCTGCTCCAATTGGTCCTTCCGCTCCTGAGACAACTCCCCACGTGTGTGCAGTGTGCGCTGATTCGCCGCATGCAGCGCCTGCAGCTGCCCCCTCTCCTCAAGCAGGTGTTTTGTTAAGGTGGCAAAGTAGTCTTTCAACAGGGTCCGAACCACTGCCTGCTTCTCCGCCGGTAGAAAAGTGTTCCGTGGTATTGTTACATTGAATTTCTGAATCATAAATGAATGAATGCACAATATTAAAGTTATTACTTATATTCATTTATGAAATCAATTCTGGCTACTTAAATAAGATGGTAATGCTTATAGAATACGAGTTAAAATATTTAAGAAACAAAAACATAGTTTTACATGTGAATTACTGCATAATTTCATATTTTTTACTTTAAGGCATGAAACATAATCGCGCCCAGTGCGTGGCGGGTTCGAGGCGTAAATAACCATAATTAGTACGAGATTTTCAGGTGTCTGCATAAAAATTGAGCTATATTGTTGTCCATGTTACACAGAGACATTTAATCTCGCGACAGGGTGTGCATACAAAACGCGATTTATGTTTCGTGCCTTATTCAAATATAATCTTGTATATAGTTGGGAACATTTTCCATCAATCAACACCCTAAAAAATCAAATGAATAGTAAGAGGCTAATTACAAATGACTACTTGAATGTCATAACAATATAAATACATTAAATCATTATGCAATACCTCTGCAGTGTCCTTGATTTTCTTGGGTGCTAGTCCAGCATAATCCTCCCCACAGTGCTTGCAGAATGACAACAGTATTGGTATGTTATTGGGCTCTTCTTTGTCCATGTTGATCAACACCGTAAGGACATTTCCCAATAGCGGCAAACCAATTTTATTAGGAAACACACCCACTGCCACCAGTTCTGCATAAAACCTAATATCAACGCGCAACTTAGAAGAATTCGTTATTTTGTCTGTCACTTTCAAAAGTTTCTGCCAATTTTCAAAGAAATTTGAAGAGAATTCCGAGTATGTGCGATGAAGAACTGAACACAAGTTTATAGCCGCTGGTATATCAGACATCTTTAACTTTGCTTCTGCTATGGCAGCTGCAACCTCGGAGATGTATTTGGTGAGGTTTAATACACTAAAATCCTTCAGCAACACATCCATTTGGATGGCACTAAAAGACTTCAGTTTTTTTACAAAAGTTGTGTTCTTTTTTAAACCTGAGTCTAATTTTGAAAAATGGCTGTCTGGTGGTCGGACGCAGTTCAAGTTAGTGTTTCTCATTTCAGTTTTCTGCTTGATTCTTGCCTCTAGGTTAGATATATATTCGGCAAGTGCCTGTTTATCCTGCTCTTCCGTATTTTCGATCTTCTCTTCCGCTGCAACACCTGCTTCAGTTTCATTTTCTGTGGTACTCATCGTGAATCAGTATATATCACATCCACATTACATAAAACGATTATCTGTTCTTGTTTGATATGTGTTTCATGTTATTTACTTCATTTTTGTGTTCCACGTCCATTCACAAAGCAATTAGCAAAGCTCGCTGTGCTGTGACAGTTAAAAAGACAGTGACACTGTACAGGAGTATTTTTCTAATCATACTTACCTAAAGAAAAAAAACTGGTTGACGATTACACTTTTGACTTAAATAAGAATAGCTTGAATGGTTTTCTTGACTCGATTTCGTCAGTCAGTCAGCTATATACATACATACCCCTCGTCAAAACAAGTACCCCTATCGATTGGCTACCTAAATTGTGCCGTTCGACGCCGCTTTAAAGTGAACTTATTTTAATTTCTGTGGTGCGCACTTTCGCTAGTGAGTGAGAGTGACGCTCTGACGCTAGTTGACTTTTGTTGCTTGACTTTGACTGACAGTTGGCAGTTGCTGACAGTTCAGCAAATTTTGAGGTTACTTTCAGTGCTGCAAAGTCTCCTGATTTACCAGGAGATTACATGATTTTAGGCCTAGTCTCCTGGTCTACTGGTTTTTTTTCATAAATAGAGAAAATCTACTGGTTTTTAGGATTTTTTTATTTGTCGAACAGAACCCGAGGGTCCCAAGGTGTGTTTTTCAAAGTTTGTATTGAGTAGGTATTTTTTGTATAGTCTGTGGAAGTTATAGGCTTGAAATACAAGGTTGCCAGTGTATAATTGGCTACAAAAATTGTACAATTGGGAGAATCATTATGTCCTCGTCGTATCCTGAACATCCATGTATAATAAATAAAATTAGGTTAAAAATACCACTAATAAGTTTGGGATAGTGCAACCTAGAAAAATAATGTTTCTTAGATAGATACGTTGAAACCTATTTTTGTTTTTGTTTATTTTCTATACTGTTTGTATGCTGATCTCGAGTTTTCGAAAATTGTGCAGATTTGGCGTGTGGAATACAAAAAAAATTACTGGTCCCATTGTTGAAATGCATACCTATTCTTAAATAAATATAAATAGGACGCGCATTTGTACAGCTTTACTAACATACATACACGCATACTTATATTTGTTGCACAAAAAGGCAAATCGGCTTTCTCCTGATTTTTTTTGCAGTCTCCTGATTTTTTACTTGGCAATCTCCTTTTTTCTTAGAGGTAGGGGTTTGCAGCACTGGTTACTTTATGTAAACAACCCTTTAATTCACGGGTGTAAAAATGCAAATATAAAAAGACTGCTAAAAATGTGCGGAATAATTTGTGAAATTTGTAACTCAGATTCTGAGATACCTAAGGTATGTACCCCCACAATTATAAACTTAGCACAATCAATTTCATTAGCGCCAATTCCAAATTTGTTGTATTTCAGATTTACCAAGATCGTGGCATAATACAGCGTGTGGAGAACAGAGGTCCTGACTGTGTTCATACTGTCGAAGTTGATGCAACTGAAGGAACAACGTTGTATTTCCGTGGTGCAGTACTGTGGATGCAGGGACTAAAGCTAACACCTCAGCCAGTCGAAAATGATTCTGGAATTCTTCTTTACAATGGAGATATCTTTGACGAATCTTGGGATGACAGCGTCTCTGATACAATGACGATAATGAACAAACTGACTCACAGAATGGTTATTATGTCCTATGATATAGTTCTGTATTACCTTTAATTTAACACTTTCACAACCAACAACCCGCCTAGCGGGCGCTCGTAACTTTTGCTCAGAAGCCGGCCGGTATTTTTGCACTGCATTATTAGTCTCACAACCCCACCTAACAGACTATCAGTTTCTGGGTTAGTTTTAATTTTTTTGTCTGAAGAAGAAGAAGAAGAAGAAGAGACATTTATTTTGTAACCAAAAACAACTAAACAAGGATGCAAACTTAATCTATTCTTAAAACTAATGGTACAATGGTAACAAAAATGGAACCCACTCAGCATGTCTGGTCATGAGTGTTAATGCTTTTTTTATTTCAGGAAGGTTCAATGGAACAGCATATTATCACAGAACTGAAATTACTCAGAGGTCCCTTTAGCATCATTTATTATGATAAACTAGATAAAATGCTGTATTTCACTCGTGATCATATTGGTAGAAGCAGCCTTTTATTCTATAAAACCGAGAAGTCTGTAGTAATTAGTAATGTCTTAGGTAAGTTATAAAATATTTCCTTTACAATGTTTAGATTGCTAGTCATATAAAAATAGTCGAAATGCAAAAATGTTTAGTACAAATGAAGCCACTGTTAACTGACCACCCATAGACTTTAACATGTTGCAATAAAGTTTATATTCATTTAGAAATGTAGTTAACAGTGTGTTTGATTGTACTAAGATTGAGCTAATTGTTGTATTTTTAATTACTTGCTCTCTACTTATTTTAATTACTTGCTCTCTTCTTATAATTAATTATTTATAGGTAGAAAATACAATTGTGTAGAAGTGCCTGCGACACATATTTATGGTTTGGATATCAAAACTAACAAGGTTATATTGTATTCATGGGATAGCAGTGAAACAAAACAATATTTAATTGGCGACTTGTATGATTCCTTCCAAAAGCTACAAAATATACCTGATGAAGAATTTAAAGTGGAATCTGGCATGATAGACAATCTACAGGATGAGGTAATAACTATGAATGTAAATGTTTTCAGAAGAAATGTACCATTTTGCAGCTTGTCAATGAGGACAATTTTTAATCATCCCTTCATAGCTAATAGGCTACAGAACCTTATTGACAACTAGGCAAGTGGCACCTTTTGCCTTGTATATACATTACCAAGAAGTATGTCATATATTTTTGTAGTTACAAATTCCAGGATGGTGTCATAGATTTCCTTAAAACTTCAGCTGGCAACTGTGAAAACCATGTGAAGATGATGGAGACACTTTTGACACATCCAACTATAGAAGCAACTGCTAGAAGACTAACTGAACTGCTACAGAAGAGTGTAAAGATCAGACTAAAGAGGCAGCCCAATAAGTGTAAAAACTGCCTAATTAGTGGAGCAGCAGCATGTTCCCATTCTACAATAGGTGTCCTATTCTCAGGGGGTTTAGACTGTACTATTCTTGCATATCTTGCTGACAAATATGTATCTAAAGAGCAAAGCATTGACCTTATCAATGTTGCCTTTAAAAAGGATGCTGCAGCATCATATGATGTGCCTGACAGATTGACTGGGAGACAATCCTTTGAAGAGTTGAAGACTCTTTGTCCATCAAGGTAACTTCTCACTCTTTAAATAATGATAATTGATATGAATCCATCATCAACATAATTAGTTATATTTATTTGTAGGAAATGGAATTTTATAGAAGTTAACATCCCCAAGGATGAATTAGAGGAATATCAAATTAAAAGAATAGCAGACCTGGTGTTCCCAAGAAGAACTATTTTAGATGAAAGCTTAGGATCAGCTTTATGGTTTGCTTCCCGAGGACAAGATGAGAACAGCACTTCACCTTGCAGGGTAAATTGAGTTCTACTTCATAACAGTAAAATACAATTGGGATTCTCTAAAAAGTTTATTTTCTTAAGTATGTTTCCAGGTCTTGTTAGTGGGTTCTGGTGCCGACGAATTATTTGGTGGCTATAAAAGGCACTACAATGCGTTTAAACGACGTTCCTGGTCAGGGCTGAGTGAGGAACTCCTCTTAGACTGGAAGAGGATATCTTTCAGGAATCTGGCGCGGGATAACAGGGTGATTTGCGATCATGGAAGACAGCCCAGAATGCCTTACCTAGACGAAGAGTTCACAGATTATGTCTTACATCTGAAACCATGGCTGAAGTAAGTCACAACAAATTAATACATATGTGAGCACCATTTAACTTTATGTAACTGACAACAAAAAGGGTTTGGGTGAATCAACTTTTCGACCCACACTTCTGACGTCTCTGGCATTACCGAAAATGTCTCTGGAGTTACCAGGAAATCGAACTTCTAATAGGATATTTTTCTATTTATTAGGTTTATGAAACCTTCAACATTGTAACAAACACCATAAATTTAAACATAGACAAACCATTATTTAAAGGCGTTATTTTTCAACGAAAATAAAAATTGCTGACAGTGTCCTGTGGGCAAAAAATTTGATTGACCTGTCGGTCAATTTTGTATTTGATATTTTTTAGTGCAATATTGCAAAGCACTACAATGTTCAGCTAGCTTTAGGGTTCACTACAGATGCAGGAATAATGCACAATATTAATTATTTCTTCTTTTTTCCAGGTGTTTCCCTAGTGAGACTCTTGGTCCTGGTCTCGGAGACAAACTTATGTTGAGACTTCTTGCCTTCAATTTAGGGTTAAGGGATGTTGTGTCATTGCCAAAACGAGCACTGCAATTTGGGTCAAGAATAGCCAATAAAAAAGAAAAGGGCAGTGATTTATCTAGTAGATTCTTGGACACGTGAAATAAAAATAATGAATAAGAATACATTGTGTCATTATTTTGTCACCTTTATTTTCAAGACAGTTTTGTATTAGATCAGCCTTTCTCACCCTTTTTAAAGGGCGGACCTCTTAGTACTGCCTTGCCGTAATCTGTGGACCCCCTTCCCAAAAAGCACTCATATTTAATTTAACACTCACGCCCAAGCATCAGCCTAGCGGGCCCTCATAACTTTTGCTCAGATGCTGGCCGTTTTTTTCATACCTCATTATTGTTCTCTCAAACCCGTCTAGTGGCGCTGTTGATATCTGGGGTAGTTATAAATTTTTTGTCTAGTCTTAAAAGTGTTAATATTTATTTTGCCGGAGTCCCCCTAGGATAGGTCCGCGGACCCCAGGTTGTGAAGCACAATCGTATTAGATTAACAGTTAGAACTTTTTTTTATGATAGTGGTCTCTTTTTTGCAATGTGCATTGTGATGCTTCTTTAAACCACTATGCGAAGTGTAAGTTTTGTCACACATATTGCAGCTATACGGCTTGGCTCCTGTGTGTGTGCGCATGTGAGTATGCACATCACCAGACCGCTTGAACCTGCGGTCACATCTAGGGCAGGCATAATTCTTTTCGTCACTATGTATTCGCATATGTCGGATCAAATCTTGCCGCTTTGTGAATGATCTTCCGCATACTTCACATATGTATGGCTTGATGCCGAGATGAGTTCTCATGTGAATCACCTTGTGTTCAGCTCTAGTAAATGTTTTTGAACAAAGTTTACATGAAAACTGTTTAATTCCAGAATGTGATGCAATGTGCTTCATTAGAACTGATTTGTTTTTCACTATACGCCCACAAATTTCACATTGGTATATTTTATGCTCAGCAAATTCTTTTTTTCTAAATTTTCTGGACTGTTCTTTGTTATGTATTTTTTCGTCATTGGTTGGTGCCAGATTATTTATTTGATCTGATAGTGTTTCACTTTCTTCTACTTTAACTGGAACTTGTTTATTAAAGTAATCTATATAAAATGCAGAGTCAGCATCATCAGATAGCCAGGAATCAAATGAGTCCTTTAAGTCACGCTGCATTTTATTAAATATTTCACATTCTAATTTAATATCTACCTTGATGTTGTCAAGATCACTATCATCCAAGGTTAGTTTGTTTGGTGAGTATGGGCTGGTATTCACTACTTTGCCAGTTCTTAGTTTAGAATCAACAAATAAACATTTTTGCTTGAAATCATAAAACTTTCTGACATCCGTTTCACACATATTACAAATTACTGCAGGCAAGCCGTCTCCAACACAAATCTGGAAGGAGAGCATTTCAAATCACTATTCAAATACCTTTTCACTGGGTGGAATTGTTTTAATAAGATAAACTGTATAGTATTTAACTGCTTTACAAGCAATTGAGTGCGATTAAATGGTCAAACTTACCTTTAAATCAATGCAAGCGAGGATTTTTTTATCAAGAGTTGAATCACCATCAACTTTAAATAAACTGGTTACAGTCTCTGTATTCATACAGAGCCTACAGATTTTTTCACTCACAGACATTATCGATAATTGTTTTGATAATTACGTCCTATTATAAATATTTGAAGCCTTTCGGAAAGCGCAGCATTTATTGTGAAAGAGGTGTCTAGACTCGCCCTTATATATGCTTTACTTTAGT
Source organism: Eudemis profundana (assembly GCA_947034925.1). Lineage (NCBI taxonomy): Eukaryota > Metazoa > Arthropoda > Insecta > Lepidoptera > Tortricidae > Eudemis > Eudemis profundana. The sequence goes on from OX344799.1 coordinate 19,863,932, forward strand.
GTATACTAGGCTTAATTTACCTGTCAAATGTCTATGCCAATTGTTTATGGTCACCTTGCTAGGCGCGAAACCGCTTCTGTCATTGTGTGTTTTTGACTCGTATCGTTAGTGTTACTTTCGAAGTAAAAACTAATAATTTTGGTGTTTCTTGAGGAAATAACGTTGGATTCCTTTAAATAAACCACTAAAGTGCTAGTGTGGGTTGCATTTGTCACGTGTGTGGGTTTTTTGAGAGCAAAATGGACTCCAGTGATGAAACACCAGCCGAACCACGTAATGATTCCGCGGACGGCTCAGCTTCGACACAGTCCAGCTCCGATGACTCGTCTTCAGAAGACGAGGGCTCGTCTTCGCGGCCCCCAAACAAGCGAGGTAAAGGCGAAGATCCGCGGATCGACGCCCTGATGAATCAGGTGGGTTTTCTGACTTCCTTTATTCAGGGATTTACCGCTTCGAACGCTTCGAGCGGGAAAATTGTACCTACTATACCCGTGCCGGAGGTTAATACTGAGACGCCTTTTTTAAGGGCTCCGACCGAGCCCCCAAAGGTTCTTGACCTAGGCGATATTGAAACTCAGTTCGAGTTAGTTATCAAAGGAGCGGATCCTTCGAGACTAAAACAACTACAACAATTACAGCAATTTGATAGTCCGGCTTGGAAAACTATAAAGTACAAGAAACCTTTGGAGTCTCATTTGGCCTCACCGGGTTTCACAGAACTGAAGGCCAATGATGAACTCACTTATTTCCATCCTAATAAGGATTACCTAGCAGGTACAGAGAGGATCATGGCAGCTTTATCAAATGCTCTTTTAGAGCAGAGAGCTCTGCTCAGGTCGGGCCTGCAGGCAGTAGTTGATTGGGTGGTGAAGTCCCCGGAGGACATTAATGCCACATCACTAATTGGAAAATTCGAGGGTCTGTTTGGCTCATCTTCATCTTATTCCAAGAACTGTGAGTCTCTTCTACAAATAGTTTGCGGAAAAAGGGCGGAGTGTATTGCTTTTACAGACAGGCATAATTGCCTGTACAGACAGGCAATTGTAAAGGATATCCCGAATAAAAATATAAAAGCAGCCTTGCTAGATATTCCCCCTAGTGATGAACATCTGTTTCAGAAGGTTAAATTGTTGAATTTTATTCAAGCTCAGGGTGGCCCACAAACCTGGCTTCAACCACCAACTATTAAAAAGGATACAGAAAAAAATCTTAAAAGAAAGGACCCAGAACCAGGACCTTCTGGTGTCAAACCAAAAAAATTTAAGACCTTTCATAACAAGAATAAAACATATAAAGGAAAAGGCAAAGGCAAATCCAGTTCCTTTCGTTCCAAAGGAAGTGGAAATGACCAAAAGTGACAAACTACCTTTCATTGGGGGTTGCCTGGCTCAGTACCGGGAGAGGTGGTTGGAGTTGGGGGCCAGCAATTTCATTTTGAATGCAATAACAGCTTCCCGTATTCCATTTATTCAAAAACCCCCATTAACGCGAACAATACTACCAGACTTTGCAACCAAGCCTTCTGTACAGATGTCCAAACAGATTCAAGAACTAAAGTCCCTAAAAATTCTGGAAAGACCTCAGACAGTCTCAGACAGTTTTTTCTCAAAGATGTTCCTTGTACCAAAGAAAGATGGAGGTGTGAGGCCTATCTTCGATCTGAGAGGTCTCAACAATTATGTGGGTACAAAAACTTTTCACCTCATATCTCATACCATAGTACCGGAGTTCTTGCAACCTCAGGATTGGCTCGTGAAAATAGACCTCTCTCAGGCCTATTTTCATGTGCCAATATCCGAAGCACACCGACCCTTCCTCCGCTTGATTTACAAGGGAGAAGTTCTTCAGATGACTTCGTTACCCTTCGGCCTTGCCTCTGCCCCCCGGCTTTTTGCTGGCATAACTTGCTGGGTTGCGGAAACCCTACGCAAAAGAGGGATGCGCGTGCTGGTTTATCTAGACGACTTCCTTCTGGTCCATCAGGACCGCTCCAGGCTAGCACAACAGGCCTCGGAAGCCGTTCAGCTACTGGAGTACTTGGGGTGGCAGGTGAATCATCAAAAGTCAATTCTTTTACCCACAAAAGAACTCGAGTTTTTGGGTCTTCTCTGGAAATCAGAAACAAACGAAATGTGCCTACCAGTAGCAAAACAATTAACCATCAAGGAGTCTTTGCGCAAAATGATCACACAGAAAACATGTCAAATACGTCAGTTACAGCGTCTGCTGGGCCTGTTAAACTTTGCCTGCTTCGTAATTCAACGAGGTCGCCTTCATTGCCGGCGTCTGCAGATTTTTCTTCGGCAATTCTCCCATCAGAATCTGAAGAAAAAGCTCCAGATTCCAAAGTTAGCATTACAAGACCTTCAGTGGTGGCTCACAACTACGGAGACCACATCACCCATACACAAGATGAAAGTGTCACAATATCTAACAACAGACGCTTCAAATGTTGGTTGGGGTGCTCATATGGGAGAGACAACAATGGCAGGCTCATGGAATCAAAGACAGAAGGTATGGCACAGCAACAAGAAGGAAATGTTTGCAGTCTTCTCAGCCGTAAGAGTTCAGAGCGAACATCTGAGGAACTCTCACATAATGTTGCAATCAGACAACAGGACCTTGGTGGCATACATACGGAAAGAAGGAGGCACTCGGTCGATAGGTCTACTGGCATTGACGTTCCAACTCTTAAAACTGATTGATCAGTTCAACATAATTCTGTCAGCACAATATCTTCCGGGAAGATACAACTCCATCGCGGACCGCCTGTCTCGGGGCAGAGCGTTACCCGAGTGGCATCTGACAACCGAGGCGACCGCAGAGGTCTTCAATCGGTGGGGCAAGCCAGAAATAGACCTATTTGCCTCAAACCGCTCGGCGGTGGTAACCAGATACGTCTCAATCGATTAGGGCTTGCAAATATTCGACTTTTTCAAATATTCGAATATTCGAATATGATTTTGTAGATATTCGAATAATTCGAATATTATTCGAATACTACCAAAAACTATTAAAAAATCGTTTTTCTTAGTATTTTTTGTGAAAAACATGTTAGAAGAGATATTTTTTACGCTGCGATTACCTTAAGACTAATCAAACTTAATTAGTCTTACTCAAAACCTATAAACCGACTAGGTAGATGAGGGAATTGCTTTGTTTGCAATATTTGCACTGTGGCATTCACTGTTATGCAGATGACAGCACGGGTGATGCCTCCTACACCGGCCGCGCCAATATTTCTCGGGATAACGTCATCGAGAGCCGTAACAGACTTGTGTCTGAAATTGAAACTTCCGTAAAAAAAGTTTCAGAATGGGGTTGACTTAATCTAGTCCGTTTTAACCCTACGAAGACACAGGTTTGCACTTTCACCGCTAAAAAGCTTACGTTTGTTTCATCACCTCGTTTTGAGAGCACCCCCACCTAACTGCCACAGCCACTATTAGAATCAGTGAAGTCCAGTTCCGCGGCCATTTAGAGGGTAAGGCTAAATTAGACTCTAAGAAGCTCGTTGTGCTCAACAGATCGAGACAGTATTTCACTCCGGCCCACCGCCTACAGCTTTATAAGGCGCAGGTCCGTCCACATATGGAATACTGTTCTCATCTGTGGGCTGGGGTTCCCCAGTACCAGCTTCTCTCTCTAGACCGCATTCAGCGGAGACCGAATCGTATCGTCGGCTACCAAGATATTTCAGATGGGCTCAACTCCTTGGCACTGCGTAGAGATGTAGCCTCGCTCTGCATCTTCTATCGTCTGTATAACGGGGAGTGCTCCGAGGAATTGTTCGGATTGATCCCTGCCGCATCTTTCCGCCATCGCCCTACGCGACAATATTTCCATCGTCACCACTTAGATGGTTGGCAGTCCACAATTGTGCGTTTTGCTAGAAACTTCCTGCCTCGCACGACTGAACTGTGGAATAAATTGTCGCCTGCAGTGTTTCCGGACCGTTTTCTCGTTTGCCTCCTATTTCATAAAAAAAAATCCTTTGGGGGAGTTATGTCGGACTCACCCCCTCAGAAGAAGACATACTCACTTAAACCACCTGGACCCGAGTTAACTGAGACTAGCAATCTGTCTAAGAGTTGGAGTCAAATATTTGCATGTACCCCACACGTGCTCCGTGGCATGGACGTTAATCAGGTGGGGCGAGACGGCCTTTCATGCAACAGAAGCGCCGGCCACATGGAAGCTCCGTAGACACAGTGCACATGCTGGTGCAACGTATCCACAAGCCCTGGTGGGTAGTTAGTTGGCTGAATTCCGCATTCATGCAACCTCTTAACAGGCTGGTTCAGCGTATAACCAGTCCCAAATCATAAAGCTGTCCCGTCGCCGCTTTTTTGTACTTTAACTAAATTGGTAGGTTTATCCTCGTAAAGCCGGTTTCCTAAATTAAGGATATTTTGCTGAAGTAATTTTCGAGGTTATTAATATGAGAATAGAATTCTAATTTCATATATGCTCCCCTGCTCATCACCCCCTCATGGGCCTCACGAGGATACAATACAATACAATACAAGTATACTTTATTGCACACCAGAAAAACACATTACAAGAGGTACTTACATAATTAGAACAATTTAAATAGGTAGACAACAGGCGGTCTTATCGCTTAAGAGCGATCTCTTCCAGACAACCTTATGGACCTTGAGGATATTAGTTTTAGAAATTTTAACTGACTGGTCCATGCTTCGAGAGATCCCAGAGCTGGCGCATACTTCTCCCAAAAAAATGTCCTTGCAATTAAGAAAGTTAATGACGCATGCAAAAAGAAGACCATGCCACAGGCAGCAGCTCAGCCTAGAGGGAATATTCTAGTTTTTAATTTAATCATTGTTTTTTATAGCGTAAAAAGTTACGCTGCGCTATTTTAGGTATATTTAGTTTGAAAAAATGTAATTGATTACTTTATCCTTCTTTATTATGTCCTTTGTTAGCATTTTAATTTAAATTCCATTTAATTTAAATAGGTAGTAAAATTATTCGAATATTCGAATACCTTACCAGGTATTATTCGAATAGTAAAATTAGCCGAATATTCGAATAATTCGAATATTCGAATTGCAAGCCCTACAATCGATGCGAGGGACTCCTACGCAGAATTTACAGACGCCTTCAGTCAGGACTGGGACTACAGCCTGGCATGGGTCTTTCCACCACCCTGCCTCATCCCCAGAGTACTGACTCATCTAAACCGAGCACGGGGCATGTACCTAGTGGTAGCCCCAGACTGGACTCAGCCGTATTGGAGAGCAGATCTCCAATCCCGTGCACTAGAACATCCAGTACAGATTCAGAATCTCCGGAAGGTCTTAGTGGATCTGACAACAGGCCTACCTCCACCAGAAGTCCATCGACTGGACATGAAAGTTCGGATGGTTGGGGGTGGGCTGCAAAGCTAGAGACCTGGTCGAAGGAACAGAAGGATCTTTTGGCGAAAAGCTGGAGGAAATCTACTTTGCAGACATATAGGGCTCCACTGAAAAGATGGTTTGAATGGTGCTCCGAGAGTACTGTAGATATAAAATCACCTCAAACGCAGGACATTGCTAGATTTTTAGCCCACACTCATTTAAAAGAAGGGCTATCATATGGCACAATGTTAGTGCACAAATCTGCAATAGCTACCTATTATGGACAAAATGAGGCTATATCGTCAGACTTTCTAGTTAGACACACTCTTAAAGCTATCGCTAATTCTAAACCAGCTTCCTTCAAATCCCCTATCTGGGATCCCAAGATAGTATTTAAGTGGCTCCAAGAAAACCCTCCGAATATGACTTTATATGATGTCTCTCGTAGAGCAGCTACAATTATGTTATTGGCTTCAGGACGAAGACTGCATGATTTAACACTCTTAAGTGTTAATAATGATAATTTTGTCAATTTTGGAAATTCAATACAACTTTGGCCTGTTTTTGGTTCAAAAACTGACAACAAATCTTATCGGCAGTCGGGTTGGAACTTACTTAAACACCCTTGTGAGAACATATGCCCTGTGAAATCTTTAAATGACCTTATTGAATTAACCAAAGATAGAAGATCAGGCACTGACATTCATAGTTTATTTATTACTATTAAGGGAACAGCCAAGCCTGCAACAAAGGCAATTATTGGAGGATGGGTGAAATCCGTACTTCGTGAGGCTGGAATAGATTCCACTCCAGGAAGCTGTCGTTCAGCAGTGGCTTCCCTAGCCTGGTTGGAAAATAGACCAATTGAAGAAATACTAGCCAAGGGCAATTGGAAGGGAATTAACACCTTTCAAAAGCATTATTGCAGAGAAATAAATAAAGCGCAGAATCGGGCTAGTGATGATTTATTTGATAATTTCTCTTGTATTTAGTTACAAATATTTGTTTGTTTTTTAAGTTTTAGTGATTTACTACTTATTGATCTCTTGTTATGAGGAGTTGATGAAACATAACAATATGCTATTTGTTTTAATTAAGAAATATACATTTCATTCTTTCAAGACTGTTTATATTTCTGATATATGTACAACTCAGAATTATTAAAATTTGATTTTATTTCTGAGAATGTCAACATTGTGTGTTTTTGTTTATGTCACCAGCAGATAACAGACACGTCTTCCACAATAAATGCTGCGCTTTCCGAAAGGCTTCAAATATAACCGTTTTACATAACAATAAAACGGGTATTTTAAGCCGAAAGGAAAGCGCAGCATTATAAGAAGTTCTTCCTGGTGAAGACTACAATGACAGAAGCGGTTTCGCGCCTAGCAAGGTGACCATAAACAATTGGCATAGACATTTGACAGGTAAATTAAGCCTAGTATACACTAAAGTAAAGCATATATAAGGGCGAGTCTAGACACCTCTTTCACAATAAATGCTGCGCTTTCCTTTCGGCTTAAAATACCCGTTTTATTGTTATGTAAAACGGTTATATAATATCATCCATCAGTGTGTACGGTAAACACAAGACTGTTTAGTTTATTTATATAATTGAGAGAGCGTTCGGAACCTCGGACACTATTGGATATTATTAGATTACGAGTTAATATCGTACGATAATGTTCGAAATATACCGGAATCGGCCAGATAATGTTAACATGGAAATATATATGCCGCATACCGCATCGTCAGCCTTTTAACAATCGAACAAACTGACTGAATTTATACATAGTTATGTGAAAATCAATGTACCTACGAGTAGAACTACGTGGTATTTGAACGCCAATTATATTGACCGAAACTTGACCTCAGCCCGACTGTCATTACGTCTGTCAAATCTAGTAGTAGTTCAAAATGTAATCATCTTTAATCTTAAGCAGACCATTATAAAACCCTAATTTCCATATCACTTATTTCAAATTGGTTTTTTGTTTTAATAACAATAATTTTGATTTTATACCACATAACCATGATTAATTTTAAGTAATTTAAACACTGTAGTGTGAAAATTTATATATTCTGGATGTATTCGAACGAGCTCTCCGTAATTTATATTATTGTGTTGGTACTTTGGTTGGATGTAGTTGTTTTGTTTATCTGTAGTTCTTAGTACATGGGCGGAACTTGCGATTTGGCATTTCATATTATTTTTAGTCTGTCTTTATTACAAAAATGGCTATGGCTGCAAACCGTCGCAAGCAAGACGACAAAAATTTAGAAATTTTACGTGAACTTATATCTATTAATGGGAATAAATATTGCTTAGATTGCAACCAAAGAGGACCTACGTACGTTAATACTACAATCGGTTCGTTCGTTTGTTCAAAATGTTCGGGAATGCTGTAAGTAATATTTTGTGCGTTATTGTGTTGTTGCTTTTGTGCTAGAAATTAGATCAACAAACAGATAATTTGAACTGCACGATTTTATTTGCAGGCGTGGCCTTACACCGCCTCATCGAGTAAAGTCGATATCAATGGCCACATTTACCCCGGAAGAGATAGAACTCATAAAAGTGAGAGGAAACGATTACTGCAGGCGCGTTTGGTTAGGCCTGTACGAGGGTGAAAGTGTGAACTTTACTGACGAACAAAGTGTCAAAGATTTTATGTCGGATAAGTACGAGAAAAAACGGTACTATCTTGATTCACCACTGAATAACCCGCCTATTACGAACGGAAGTTTATCATCGAAGAATAAATCGAAAGCTAAAACCGGAAGTGTTGCAGCAAACTCAGCGCAGCTGATATCGATAGCGACACCTGTGACGAAGTCCACGGTTAACAATAATACGCTGTCCAATGCGCCGAAAGGGGGAAGTAGCCTGCTGTCTACAGGCAACGATGTCAGCATGAAAATAGCGCGGCCAGTCCACAGTTTCCCGCAGCCCGGCCTCGCGGCAGCGCCCGCCTCCGCCCCTGCTCCAGTACCTGAGTAAGTCACTGTTTCAGTTCCTATTATCCAATATTATAATCCTTGTCTAGGCTCTAATAACTCTTGTCTGTTTTTCTTTGCAGTTTTCCTGTTGATTTTTCAACTGCAAATATTTATAACAGTAGCCAGTTTAATAATAATGTAAACAACAATTTTGTGCCCCCGCCATCAACCACTCCAGCTTTTGCTGCATTCACCCCGCCATCATCAACTGCAAGTGAGTACCAGAATCATATGTAAGATACCATACCTTGCAGTATTTTTTCATTTCGTAAATCATCAATGACTGTTGTAGATGATCGCTATGCAGCTTTAGCAGATTTGGATTATGCACTGAGGCAGCAAAACATGAAAACAATGGGTATGTACAATTTATATCCTTGTGAATCTAATTAACTAATTTCTGATGATTCTAACCCAGTTGTATTTTGCAGAGGAAGGTAACAACATTAGTAGCAAAAATCCATTCCAAAGCGCACCAACCAATGACTTTTTTGGCAACAAGAACCCATTCTACAATGGAGGCTGGAGTGCGGCTCCAGCGCCTGTGCCAGTTAACCCTTTCATGGTAAGTGGACTTCAGCATCTAATTATTACCACATGTGGGTCATTATTTAGTGTTTCTTTCATGGCATTTATTGTCATTACTATTCAAGCCAATATCTTTGCAAGGAATGGTGATGAGTTACCACTCATCACCATTCCTTGAGGTAGTCTGTTTTTATCAATAGAGGAGTGTCTTCAAAAGGGCTTATTTTTGTATGGTTTTCATGGAGAAATAAGCCCTTTTGAAAAGACACTCCTCAACAGTTCTTACCACTCCTCATTCCTTGCATCAAAATATATTTATGGCAATGAGATTTTATTGAGCAGCTATAATGCTCAATTAAGAATCCATGTGCAATGTGTATTCTGCCGCCATAATAAAATGGGACACATCCAACATTTTTTTTCGAAGTTGAGTTCTATATATAGGTATTTGGAATCAGTGATATTAATTGATTCCGAATATGTATTCAATTCAGTGTCGAAAAAAAATGTTAGCTGTGCCCTTTTGAGTTATGGCGACAGAATTATGGTATTGTTTTATTCATTACTCTAACAGTAATATTCTATTATACAATGAGCTTTGTTCTAAACAAAAAGCATTTGTCATAGAACAAACGGAACTGTATATTGACTCTCAATAGAATAAACAATCAATCCAAATTATCAGGATGTTCATTGATGTATTTATACATTATTATTCTGTATAGTGCATATTCTGCTTATCACTCGGAGGAAGTTATAGTATTTAGTGTAACAGTTCACAGAACTTCTTATCAAATATATAAAATTTTACAGTTTATTTTTATGGACATACCAGTGACACAGAATAATGATTACTGTGAATCATCGGTTTTTCGGTGTCTTTAATGCAAACTGATATGGGTTTTGCCAAAAAGTGGCATGAACAATTTTGTAATTTACAACAGGAAACTGTAGTTAGTGCACTGTTGGGATTTTACCTAAATATGATTGACCTATAAGACCATTTTTATTTCAGCCATCGTCAAACTCTGGAAACTACGTAAATTCGAAGAATCCTTTCCTCTGATAAGCGTGTCTATTTTTGGAAGATAAAGAACAAATGTATGTAACAAAAAGCACAAACATAGCTACAAATTTATTATAGTATATACATTTTTGAATAAGTATATATGTATAGAAATTTCTCGGTGATATTATATTGGCATTACAACTATTTATCAGTCCTAGTATAATGTGCTTAATATTAGCAACGGAAGTGCCTCTTTATGCCTTATATTTCTCATTATTTATTAGGCAATTGAAGGGTTGTTTAAAGTATTGTAGGTTATGTCTGGAATAGTTTAAAATCAAGCTAACAGGAAATCTGAATATGAGTGCTAATGTATTGTTGCCGTGTCCAATCTATTACATTTAATTGTTTATGCCACACCTGGCCATAAAGTGACTTTTTCCGCACGCTGCGCGTACGGAAAAATCCGCTTTCTGGTCAAGTGTGGACATAAAATGATGTACACAACACGGGAGGTAACAAAAAAAGCCCTCGGTCGCATATTTACGTCCCTCGCTTGCAGCTCGGGCCGCAAACTTCTGCGATCTCGGCCTTTCTTTGTATTACCACCCTAGTTATGAAATGTACTCGTGAGTAAATAAACACCATTGAGTCATATGTACAAAGGCGTCTATTTAATCACCTATCGTATTTAATGAATACGAACCGCAGTAAACGAGCTGCAAAACCAAATCGAGCCTTTGTTTTTATAGTCCAAAGATAAACGAATAAATATTTCCAGTCAATGCATTGGGCACTTGTTAGCAAAACTACGAAACGAGACAAGTATCTAGATTAAGCAACATGCTGGGTGTGATGAGTCACCAGTTGCGCGGAGTGGCCTTATTTTATAGTCATGAGGAAGTGAGTTTAGAGTGTCCGTCAAGATAGCGTACACCGTAAAGATATTCAGAATCTGATGCAGCCAATAAATAGTACCCAAATAGTACCGACGGAATACCTAGGTGAAAAAAATAGTACCCTTAAACTTTCCGAAATATAAGGCCTGTTCACGGTGTACGCTACCGGGCGTCAAGCTGGCGTACACCGTTTGTATCTCTGGAACGGCTTTGTTTTTGGAAACGCTTTATATCTCAAAAAATAGTACCCAAATAGTACCCTAGGGCCCTACAATTTCATTTCTCTAGCTATCGTAGAAGCCGAGATATAGTGAGCTCTTTCTATAAGAAATTCCCGGGTACGCCAGCTTGACGGTGTGAAATTTTTTACACCCTTAAGTTATGGAATATCTCGGCTTCTACGATAGCTAGAGAAATAAAATTTTAGGGCCCTAGGGTACTATTTTTTGAGATATAAAGCGTTTCCAAAAACAAAGCCGTTCCAGAGATACAAACGGTGTACGCCAGCTTGACGCCCGGTAGCGTACACCGTGAACAGGCCTTATATTTCGAAAAGTTGAAAGGTACTATTTTTTTCACCTAGGTATTTCGTCGGTACTATTTGGGTACTATTTATTGGCTGCATCAGATTCTGAATATCTTTACGGTGTACGCTATCTTGACGGACACAGTTTAGATACCTACAATAAGATTGCAACGTTTCCATCCAAATGGCACTCTTGTTACAAATTTACACATGTTAATCCTAAGTAGGGTGATATTAATTAAGAATATGAAATTTAGCCCACAACATGTAGGCCGAGCAACCGAACATTTCCACACAAAGTACTTTAGTCATTAAAAGATTGTAATTTTCTGGGTGGAATGTTTATTTACACATTATGAAGTTTTTGAGGCTTAACGTTGTTATATGTTTTATCAATTTGTACTATCTAATTTTACCTGATTAATGTGTACGTGTTTTGTTTATCATGAATTTTTAATATCCGATTCATTATTTTCCTTAAATTATCTCTATTCTGTCGCACATATGATTTAAAATTGCTGTCCGCAAAAATATTAACCCATGACAATGTAGGTAGTGTATGTTTTTTGTATTGTCATTTAATTAGTAAGTTTAAATTGATGTAACATGATTTTTATTGAAATTTTGGTACTTGACGCCTAATCATTTAAGTATCAGCTTCAATAATGATAGCTCGCAAAGATCGTGAGTCTCACGCACTCGTAACACATCTTTAAACAAGCTCTCAAATCATGTGCTTGATCTGGTCTGTGATTTAAATCCGTAACTCTTTAGTAATCAATTAATAGCGAACAATCTTATCAATGCACTACTATTTATTAATTAGTTATTAAATTAAATGTATTGTTTTTTATTCGAGCACCAAGATCTGTTATGTTGTATTAATGGTGTAAAAAATAAACACTTATTTTTTTTAACAAATTTGTTTTTTATTAAAAATCGAAACCGATTGATTTATTTTACAGGGAGATCTTAGCTTAATTTAGTTCTGGCGAAGTCGAGACTAGTAATTTTGCGATTTGTGAACTGCGTAATTTCAGCCACACTAATTCTCAACAATACATTTTGACAACTCGTTTTGCATCACCGTGTTTACCAAACGGAAGTATAGTATGAAATCGAATGTAGCAGAAATTACGCGACTCCCAACTCAAAAAATTACGCTCGTCTGGTTTCACCCTTAGCTTAATACTCAGTCCATTTACATCAGTGGCGTGGCGTTGAAGAAATCCTTGGGCAAACCGGGGCAGCTTTGGCTTCAATTTTCTTTACGAGCACTAGAATTAAGTGCTGAACTGCCTAATACTAGGCAAGCCGGTGGGAATCGAGTTCTGAGGACGCTACGCCACTGACTTACATTTTAAATTTTCTAATGGTTGTTGGTCACATTTTGTATTTGCTGTTCCGCCGAGTGAACATGGGGGTGGAGAAGTTATCAGGCGTGACGTTGGGGCTCGGCAGCGGGGTCTTGTCGCGCGACACCGTCGAGGCGTTCCTGACGGCCTCGGGCACGTCCTCGTGCGAACAGTGCGGCTGGGACGAGGAAGCCGCCAGTCGTTTCTCTGATATCGTTTTTAGTAAGTTTTTACCGGCCTCCTTAGTCTGGAAGGGAGACATGTTTTAGGTTTCCATAGCTCAAAACCGGAGCAATCTCGTGCTTATTACTAAAAACTTAAAATTTTTAGAGGTGTAACAAGAACATGCATTCAAATAGCAGTTTTATTGTCTAAGTTAGAAGGTTCAAATTTGCAATGACTTATTTTGCTAGAACTGGATAGTTTAAAAAATTTCAACTATAAGTCGTATTGGACGTCACCTTTATTTATTGGGGACTAAGTTCGAAAACTCATTTTTAATCTTCACAAACTACTCACAACATGCGCGCGGCACTGCATGTAACATCTAATGGGGATGCACATTTGTAACGCAGCGCAATATACATGCTGTGTCGCGACGCGAGCGAGATAAGTTGCGACCGTCTTGTCAAAACTGAATAGAGTCCTAGCAAAGAAGATGCCAAAGGCTCAAGAAGTCTTTATTGACACTAGGTATCCCAGTATAATAAATAGCAGTATTATTTCTTCTTACAAAAGGTACATCACGCGCTTGAATGTGCGCGCGCCGTGAACGGAAGCACTACAAGCAAAGTTGCTACATTACTATCGTCTCTGATAGAAGAAAAAAAGTGTCCCAATTTTTTTTCGTTACTTTTCCATACACACTTGTATGGCGGTAACGGAACGGAAGAGCGATATTTGTATGAAAAATTTGGTACGCGTGATTCTGAGTAGAAATGGTATAAAATTTCTCAGATCTAAAAAAAGTTAAGAGTACAACTTTAAAAAAAATGGCCCCTTTATACTTTGCTAGTACCTATGCTGCCATTCTCGGACTCACCGTGTCAAGGTGGTACGGCTAGCGACCTGGTTCGACCCCAGGGAACGCCACTGCCGACCGCCGGGTCCGAATATCGCAACGCCCAATATGGGTCGCGAGTTAGTAAAAAAAAACTCACCGTGTCGTGCTCCAGGCACTTGTAGGCGTAGTGCGCGGCGTGGTCGACAATTTCATTTCTCTAGCTATCGTAGAAGCCGAGGTATAGTGAGCTCTTTCTATAAGAAATTCCCGGGTACGCCAGCTTGACGGTGTGAAATTTTGTACACCGTTAAGTCATGGAATATCTCCGCTTCTACGCTAGCTAGAGAAATGAAATTTTAGGGCCCTAGGGTACTATTTGGGTACTATTTTCTGAGATATAAAGCGTTTCCAAAAACAAAGCCATTCCAGAGATACAAACGGTGTACGCCAGCTTGACGCCCGGTAGCGTACACCGTGAACAGGCCTTATATTTCGAAAAGTTTAAGGGTACTATTTTTTTCACCTAGGTATTTCGTCGGTACTATTTGGGTACTATTTATTGGCTGCATCAGATTCTGAATATCTTCACGGTGTACGCTATCTTGACGCACACCCGCGCCGTTCGTCTATATACTGTGTATGGCAGTGAGCACTCACCGTGTCGTGCTCCAGGCACTTGTAGGCGTAGTGCGCGGCGTGGTCGAGCAGCGAGAAGCGCAGGTAGTACTGCGCGAGGTAGCGCTGCGCCGGCGGCAGCTCCTTGCTGCCCGCGTTGGCGGGGTCCTGGCACGCCGCCGTGTACGCGGCCGCCGCGCTGTTCGGCATGTTTGACTTCTCGTACAGTCTACAACAGTGTTTTTCAAAGTGTGGGTCGCGACACCCTGGGGGGTCGCAGAGCCTCTAGAAGGAGATCGCGAGGGTCGAGAAACCTCAGGAATGCTCAAAAGTGTAACGGAATAAAATTCAGGCTAGAAATCGTGGGGGATAGGGGGTCGCGAAATATTTTCGCATAAAAAGGGGGTCGTGCCATGAAATAGTTTGAAAAACACTGGTCTACAACATTTCATTAGGTATTGTAATCACAGAAATATACAGGGTGGCCCATTTCTATCGGTCAGTATGGGAAAGTCTGAAACTATAAGACATACGAAGATCTGTTCTTAGGAGCCATGTCATCGATTTTAGGGACAAGAAAAACTGCATAAATAGATTAAAAAAAAAAAACTTTAACCGGGAATCGAACCCGGTCGTTTTGGAAAATAAGAAGCGAAGCCTGCATCCCAGCTGAGGGTAACAGGAAAAAAATAGACCTATAGTTGTTTTCGTAATCTGGCGTTATCAACGAGTGGATACAGGCTTTTTCGAGGATTTGCCGCGCGTAATGGAGATTGCAGACAGTTATTGTTGGATTCTCGGATCCACCAACCAAGAATAAACGCACTAAGATATCAGCGTTGTCTTTGATGCAAGTATTTCAAGTCGAGGAAAGGGCTCAGTTGGATGCCCTAGATTACCTTCATAACTTCCACATCTAAGCATGCACTTACTTAGCTAATTTGAATAGTGCCATCCCTTCAATATCTCCAGTACTATGAGCCTTGTAGTAGCATTTCAAAGCGTTTGGTATTTTGTCCATTTTCTCATACGCCTCTCCCAGAGACACCAGCATTCGCGAATCGTCCGGTTTTAACTGCGCCGCCCTTGAGTAGTAATATATGCAGTAGCCATTCAGGCCCAGTATTTCGTAAGCCTGCCCGAGACCGTTCCACGCACGATAATCGTTTCGGTCCACATCTGAAATAATACGGCCTAATTTAGCATCAATTTACGTTGGTAGTTAAACAAATAAACATAGCCTTGTTTAAGCATGCAAATTGAGAGTTCAATGTAAGTTTCATCTTTATACGGAATGCTGATAATGTATCATACATCGTGTTAGTGTTATTAAGGGCAAAGTGCAAGTAACTCGTCAAATCTTTGATGAATTCTTTGTCCAATAACTAATTTGTCTAATTATCTTTTCTCATTATTTCTTGGAGGCACTTGTACATTTTGTTAACACGGACGTATACCGGTTGGAAGGGAACGAGGGACTTTCCTGCAAATGTGGCATTGTTTAGCCTTAGTACATTATTTCCTCCAAATAAACTTATTGAATATCTATCACCGTTTTCAAGTTACAGCTTGTTAAACTATCATGCAAATAACTGCGTGTTTCAACCCTATTGTAGAGGCCATACGCCAGGGTTTCTTAAACTGTGGTCCATGGACCCCTTAGGGGTCCGTGACACGAGAGCCGGGGGTCCGTGGCTATGCATACAACACAAACTTTCATGTGCCGTTGATTTTATTTTTCTCTGATTGTATTCGGAAAGGGTCCGTAAGGTTTTCGAAATAATGTTGGTGGTCCGTGACTAAAAAAAGTTTAAGAACCGGTGCCATACGCGGACACGAGCGGCAACGTAGCGGTAGCGGCGGCGAAGTTGTAGGGTTGTACAAACATTAAAAAGTTATGTTTTGATGGTTTTTTTATTTTATTATTATAGGCATTTAACTATTGCAAATCGATTCTACATCAAATATATGACACTATATTTTCAGGAAAGTCCCTCGTTACATTCCACCCGGTATAAGAGGGGGGTTTAGAAGGTACAAACCCTCAGGCCTTACGACTCGATGGCCAGTGAAGTCTTTATTTCGAGCTCGCTGCTCTCGCGTTATCTGGTAGTGCTATGACCCACCCTCCTCTTAGACTTTCTGTATTTACGTGCTTGTTTGATAATGTAATCTAATGTTTTGATAACATCAATATAGTCTGCATAATATGGCTGCGACATATACGCGCACGACATAGCCGTTACATCACAGTATAATACAGTAATGTTTCTTCCTACAAAGGGTACGTCGTGCGTTTGAATGTGTGCGCGCCGTGTACGAACGCACTACAAGCAAAGATTTACCAATGCGCACCACTGCTCCAGTATGGAGTGCACTCACACAGACGCGCGATCGTGCGTCTGTGTAAATACGTGTAGCGCGCTCCTAAGGGCATTTCTCCAGAAATATGTCTGCGGTCACCTCATTCATCTGGCCCTTTTTCATACTAAATGTATGGAGACAGATGAATGAGTCGCAGACATATTTCTGGAGAAATGCCCCTAAACGGCCGAAGTCGAACCACTTGTTTGCCTTTATACTTTGGTTATACACTGTGCATGAAATATATCTAGAAATTGTGTCACATAACATGTAACTAGCCCTAGCACAGGCCTTGGTCTTTTTGGGCTGTTACTGCACACTATGTCTCTAAACGCTTGTCTGGACAATTATATCATAGTGATAGTGATAGTGAAATATATGCTGTACAACGTGTTGTAAATAAATAAAATAAATATGTCGAGCAGTGCAAGAAAGATGAGTGTAGACAAAACAGAAATTTACCGATGGCCTGTCTATAGCACTGGATAGCAGCATTAGAGTTTTGCAGTTCAATGAACTCGTGCCCCATGAGGATCCACGCCGAAAGGTATTGTGGGTCGAGGGACAAAGCTCTTTGGAAGTATATCACCGCCTTCTGGTGCTCGCTCCGTAAACTGTAGTAGTTTCCTGTAATAAACGAAAGTTGACCATTGTGCGTGCTGTAATGCCTATAAGTATAAGTTTACAGGTAGGCTACATCCTACTATCACATCACACTAACCCCCACCCAGTCCGATCCACTCAGGGTGGGCCGGCTAGCGACCTGGTCCGACAATTAGTCAGTCTTCAAAAAAAAAAACAATAAAAAAAACCTCACGCTAATATTATAAATGTCAAAGTTTGTGAAGATGTTTGGACAGTGGCGGCGTGAACCAGTTGGGTATCCGGGCGGAAAGGTCCAAATCGAGTCCTGGATTGAAAAATGGAATACTCTATATCCTGGTAAAGTTTTCTTTTGGAATTATAACGGAAATGACGCAGGCGAAGGCGCAGGTTGCTAATATTATAAATGTGAATGTTTGTGAGGATGTTTCATGTGTGTTTGTTATTAAATAACGCGGTAAGAACAGATTCGATTGAAATGAAATCTGGCATAGAAGTAGAACAAGTCCTGGATTGGAACATGCCATATTTTACCCGACTGCGGCGAAGCCCAAAGGAGGGTTATGTGTTTGACCTGTATGTATGTATGTCCGTTCCTATGTTCGTAACTATTCAACGGCACAACCGATTTTGATAAATGATACATCATTAGATTTGTCTTGATGGCGCGAGTGTCACTGTGTATGAAGTTTGTTAAAATAAACAAAATGGCGAATAATAATTAATATCTCAGTAGGGAGTTCCCCTGGTACAATAATGGAAATAATGCAAGCGAAGCCGCGGGCAAATGGTAGTTGAGAATAAAAACCTAATCTAATCTCTTGCCCTGGTTAGATGAGGCGGAGGGCACGGCGCGTGACTATACGCTTGTTTTATCCGGGGTCGCGCGTTTGACCCCGGCCAATCTCAACCCAATTATAATCTGATTGAATGTAATTGGCTCAAATCAATAATAAATAGATTTATTGAACTTTAGAATTTCCTCGCGAATTCGTCCGCGAAGGTGAAAAACTCGTGATTAAACAAGTACGTATTTTGGTAAGAACAAGTAGGTACTTCAGGGGCTATTCTTCAGAAATATGTCTGCGACTCATTCATCTGTCTCCATACATTTATTATGAAAAAGGGCCAGATGAATGAGGTGACCGCAGCCATATTTCTGAAGAATAGCCCAAA
Organism: Eudemis profundana; assembly: GCA_947034925.1. Classification (NCBI taxonomy): domain Eukaryota; kingdom Metazoa; phylum Arthropoda; class Insecta; order Lepidoptera; family Tortricidae; genus Eudemis; species Eudemis profundana. The sequence continues at coordinate 19,882,373 of OX344799.1, forward strand.
GCTCTCTTTGCTCACAGAACAGCACTAAATTCGAGCTCGGGAAAACAAGTAACGAAAAAACATGTTCTTGTGACTGTTGTTCATATTATGAGCAACAATTGAATATACTTATATACATCACTGTAATTAAAATTATTGTGCAACCGCCTACATAAGAGCACACAATGGTTTGGACCAGTGGTGGGCAAAGTTTTTTCATGGCGGGCCAGAAAATATAAGAAATAGGGAATATGCATGATCTTTTTTATTTACGTTAATAAAACCTCATTCGTATAAAAAACAGTAGGAAAAAAATATTTTTCGAATAACTATAAAAATAACCAAGATATAACACAACAAAGATTTATCTCTATCTCTTTCTCGCAAAACAGAATATAGTATAGAGATTGTATGGCGGCCGTGTACTATGACGTCATAGTCCATATCGGATCTCTCTCTCTAATCGCTGTCTGATTAGTGCTTTAAATTGTTTATATCTTCCGTATTTCTCGGTCGATTTTAATTTTATTTTGACTGTATATCATCTTTTTTACGGTATTTCCAAATTTTGTTAAGAAATCTGTTAAAAAAAATTCATGCATATTCCCTATTTCAGAGGAGGGCCAGATCTATAGCAAAAATTTTGTTTTATCAGGGGCCATATCAGTATTACTATAATTCGAAGGACCGCCGGCGGGCCGGATTAAACCCTCCCGCGGGCCGGAGATGGGACCACTGGTTTGGACCATCCATAAATGTGTGCATTGCACCAAAGTAACCTGAGTACGTAACACTGAGGTCACCCTTAAACGCCCAAAAATCACCGAGGTCGGGAGTTTAGGCCTCCTCGGGGCTCAATTGTCCTAATGATTCTGGTTAAGAAAAAATGCCATAAAGACGATGTTGTAAGGTGGTCATTTTTGCTTTACAATTTGACATTGACAGCTTAATTTGACAGGGGTGATAGTTTCCTTTATTGTCCATCCGTGACTGTTTTGTTGTTTAGTGCTGCCATTGTACACGTTCCCTATATAGGCTGGTATCAAGTGGTATAAGGTAGAGTAGAGTAGTGCACATCTGACCAAGATGGTTTTTTTTTTTAGAAACTGACAAACTCGCAACCCATACACGGGCGTAGCGATTGTCGGACCGGGTGGTCGGCCGTGGCGTTCCCTGGGGTCGAACCAGATCGCTAGCCGGACCACCCTGAGTTTGGTCGGACTGGGTGGGGTGCCGGGGGTGAACAAGATGGCTGATGTGGCACAACTCACCAATGACACAGCAAGTCTCTACTCGGTACTTGTCGATGGAGACGGCGCGCTGCGCGAGGTGCGCGAGCTCCATGCGCCGCTCCTTCAGGTACAACAGGTGCGAGTACACGTCCCAGTTGTCCAACCGGTACGGGTCCATCTGGCACAGCTCCCGGAATAGGGCCAGAGAAGAATCCACGTCTGAAAAAGATGGCTAATGTCAAGGACCATTAAAACAAGAGGACTCTCCATACTTTGGATCGTACCCCGACCGCAAGGGGATATCCAGGCAAAAACTAGATGGCACTAAAAAACTAAACATTTAACGATGTTATAATTGAACAAAGAAACATAGTACAGTAACAATTAGTTCGTAAACAGCTAATGATAAATAAATTCTAACATTTAAATACTGTGTCACGCTTGCAAAGTTGAATAATTGTAAATAATATAATAGGGATGATGACTGGGTTAAAAATATGTAGTCCGTCAGTTAGATTATGGAAAAATATGGGACACGTATTTTTTGGTTTATCAAAATATTAAAAATCGACAAAGTTATAGATCATCAAACTTCTGGAGTGGGGGCTTGTGACGTCACTCTTGAGTACAATTTGTACTCAAGAGTGACGTCACTCGAAACTTTTAAGCACTCTATCCTAAACAGTTTTTTTTAGTCATGTAGCCTATTCTTACGATTTTAAGCTAACATGGTCATTCACATATTAACGACGGGATATTTACCATGTGTGTAATATCGGGAACTCACAAAAACAAACATAGGTACATGGTAAATATCCCGTCGTTAATAGTCGTTATTATAATATAATTCTTATACCAAGCTTATACATAGATGGCGTTGTTAATATCGGGGAACAGCTTTTTTGGCTAATGTACAGATGATTCGAGTCGGTCGGTATTCTATACATACATAAATTGGGTCATTATTTGCTTGCACAGCGTCGATTATGTTTAAAATAAGTTTTATTTTATAGCTTGATACATTTTTGGCTGCGCGAAATGACATGAGAAGTCTCTAAAAACCAGAATCAACGTGCAATTGGGCTTTTAAGGTCAGCGCCATCTATCGGCATAATCTGAAACTAAACGTTTTTTTGCTAATTTTTTTTTGCCTTCTTGAGTTTCCCATGTCATTTCGCGCAAGTAAAATGTTTCAAGCTATAAAATAAAACACTTATTACTTTTTATTGCAAAATTTTAAACAAAACCCATCTTTGTGTAATTGGCATTCATACTTTAAAAGAATATTCTATTCATAATGTAACTGAAAACCTCAACTAAGGGAAAGAAAGCATTCACAGTATTTCCACTTCCACCCACTAATAAACCCCTGTCAGAGAAGAATATTGAAAAATAGTTGTATATTGCTTACATTCAGGCATGGTTTATGTTTAATTTTTTCAATGGATAAAACCCATAAACTAATATTATATTATAAATACAAAAAGTAACTGCCTGTTTATCTGTTAGCTTTTCACACTCAAACAACAGAACCAATTTAAATAAAATTTGGTATGAAGAGAGTTTGAGATTCTGGGTAAGACATAGGATCAATTTTATCCCAGAAATTTTAAAGGGGGGTGGAAGTATGTATGGCGAATCAATAACAGTGGCGGTTTATTTAAACCAGTCGGGTACCTAGGCATAAGTAAAAAAGGTCTACTCTTTGATTGGAAGTTGGTTCCAGCAGGCCCCCCACCGGCGTATGATAGGCGATCTGCTGTGTCACGCCTCAGTGCTTGGCATATCCCTTACCTGATCAATAATTTATCAAGTAAAGGGTATAAGGATATAAAAGTCTTGTTCTAAAACTTACTCTTTATATGAGAGCCAAAAGAGAGAGAGACAAAGAGGCAAAAGCTAGTTCTTTATATGAGAAAATCTACTCACTTCTTTCTATTTTACTATAAGTGGATTACATTGTTATTATATAATTTAATCAGGCAGGCAGTTGGGATAACTGATAATGCCTGTATCCAGTGAGATATTGACTTATTGACATGCTTGACCGGAAATATCTAATCTGCAATATGTTAATTTCTGTGTTATGTAAGCTTTTGCAAATTAAAGATGTGTCTTACCCCTTCTGTCATGATGAGCAATAGCCATCTGTGCTATGACATAAGTGCTCTTATCAAACCCAGCAGCAGCCAACACCATGTATCCTTCCAGAGCTTGTTCCGATAGCTTCAGGTCTACAAATGCATGCGCAGCGAAGAAGTACATCATCCAGTGCTTTGGTAATTGCAGGGAGTCCAGCGCATCATATTCATTGGCTAGGCCAGCTAGCTCGACCCATGCACACCAGAGTATGGGCACGGCGGACACTGCGGCTTGCAGTGCAGTTACTGCCTGACTTCTCAGGTCTAATTTCTTTAAAACTACTCCTTGTAAGTATAGTAAGTATCCATCTAAGTTATTACGGTTGGCCTGAAATTAAAAAAAAATAAACTCACACCTTAAAACTGGTTATATTTCATAGAAATATTCAATTAAACTGAGAATGTTGATGAAAGATCATGTTATTGTTAAAGAGGCATATGAAAATTTAAAGACATTGTTTTTACTCTTGACTCCTTAAGAAAGTCGTTATTAGGGGCCGGATTTTCGGGAGGCAGACTATTTAAAGCATTGTAAAATAATTATGAGACAGAAAAGTGAACGGAAAACGATAAAATTCCTTAAAATGTTTAAGACTATTGATACAACTATAATATAAATAAAGCAATGCTTTTTTCCTAACATCTGAAAACTGCTGTACTAAAAATCCGGCCCCTAGTCATTATATTCCTTCTTAAATTGAAAAAAAAATGTGGATCTAAAAGTTTATCCTCAAGGCTACTTTAGCACATCTAAGTTATAAAACCCGTTGTTTAAGACTACTAGCGAATTAAGTAAAAATTTACAACACTTAAGGCAGAAGTTGATAAAGGCAAAAGGCATGCAACCATTCATTGTAGAAGTCTTTGGGGGAGACCTATGTTTAGCAGTGGACGTCTCGAGGTTGAAATGATGATGAAGGAGTAAAACGTATCAAAAACGGTACATACCTTAAAAAATGACAACAGATCTAACAACACCTGGGTGGAGTCAGTGTTCTCGGCGCCAGTATCCGTGGCGTTGTCCAGTCGCTTCTTCTCGCTGGACATGTACTGTGAATACCGGTGCAGGAACACGCACTTCTGGCTAGTGCAGTTCTCTACAAAATGGGCTGCTCTGTCGTACTCTTGACAGTCAAAATAACTTTTGGCTAATAAATAAGATTCCTTCTCCTCCGCTATGATCCCGTCGTCGTAGCTGCCAGGAGGCTCATCCATGCTAAATTTATGATCTTTTAAAGCAAAATTAAGCTCCGCAAGCCATTTAGTCGTTTGTGTAAGACCGCGAGCAGTGCATTCTGGTATTCCATGTAAAATATCCTTTCTGACCTGATCCAGGTCTATTGGGATGTCACCTTTAGTATTCATTGCTAGCGGCATATTTTATAATATCAAGGAAATACGAATTCGTATTCAAATAAAAATACACCGTCGACCGGTAACAAAACAAACGTTTTGCGCGTTGAGGTTGATTGAAAATTGAAAATGAGATCTGTCAACTGTCATTGTCAATTTATCCGTAATGTCCACAGGTAGACAGTACTTAATCTTTTTTGTTTGGTATATTGGTACACAGGTTTTTCTACATTCTTTTATTTTGGAGGATGTTCATCTAGGACGTTTTCTTATCTGTGTTCATGGTTTTAGTATGTTTCAGTTACGTTTAAAAACGTTAACTTTTGTGTTATTTTGGCTGTATACATAGAATTCATGTCATTAATTTAAAAAAAAGTATACTTAGTGTTGCTAGCTAGAACTTACAAAGCTAAATTTAATTAATTTTAACCTGTTTAGCACTACCATTTTGAATCAAATACAGCAGTTCTCATGTAAAGATACCAATGACATAGTTGTCAATAAAGTCCTAGTGATATATTATTACTATGAAGATGTAACAAAAGTGGCAACGTGGAACCACTTTCTTGGAAACGTGCTAATATTTCGTTAGGGTGTTAAAAAAGTTTACAGTTTACATAATGTTAAGTAGTGTATTGATTGAGCACCTGCTTTGACACCTATTTACACATTTAAGAATTTTATGAATACTTTTCAGACAGTGTTAGCTATAAGTGAATTCTAGATCTGGTAACACTGAAAACGAATGTCATCTTCATTTTAGCTATCAAATCCAACCATGGCAAACTAAGTGAACGAACCAAGAACGAACGATTTACAGCAAATTGCGATTGTGTTGTGCTTTGGTCATCTAAAAATTTAGCAAATTCTAATAAGTAATTAAAAATAGTGAGCATGGCAGACTCAAACATAGAACCTTCAACAAATGACGTAGAGAGTAACTATTCAACTCCGGCAAATGATCCGAAAAACATGCAGGAAGTAACACAGTATGTAAGTATTGTAAGTTTGTGTTATAAGTATTATAACCCTTTATTCTATAATGCATAATATTTTGATATTACTTACCAGTTAATAGACTAATACTGCTAATGATATGATTATGACTCAAAAGGAATAGTATCAATTTAAATTCTGATTTGAAATTGTTTCCTTCCAGGTGCAATCGCTGCTTCAAAATATGCAAGACAAGTTTCAAAGCATGTCTGATCAGATCATTAACAGAATAGACGAGATGGGGACTCGGGTGGACGAGCTTGAGAAGAATATCACAGACCTCATGACACAAGCCGGGGTGGAGAATGAGAAGTAAAAACTTCATGCACAATGTTGGGGTTGTTTCACATTACGGTACTTGCTAGGTAGTTTGCAATATCAATCATTTAGAATAGACAATGCAGTTCAAATTAATAAACACCAAAAGTTAGTAATCACAGTAGGTTATTGTGTATTGCAGGGATTGTGAATCATTGCCATGTATGCGACAAAGTAATTTGGGCACATATAAATTCAATTTTATATAATTGAGTATCAAAGCTATCTCAAATGGCGCATCATGTCATTAAAAACTTTTTTTAGACAAAATGGCACATATACCAAAAAAATGTTTGCCATCCCTGGTGTGTTGGAAGTTCTGTTTATGACATGTGCATTATTAAAATATAGATTGTATGGGATATTCATCAACTTATTTATGTTTTGAAAAGTCAAAATGTTTCAGATTATGAATTTCATTAACTTTTTGAGTGGCATATCCCTGATGCCAGGACAATAAAAAACAATTAGAAAAGGAAGAAAATAATTTTGATCAGGGTTACATACAACCCTCCGGGGTAGTGAAAACACGAAATTTAAAACATGCCAACTCATTTAACACTTTAGATGTGTATGAATAGAAGAACTGCAAGTCCTGTAAATCCCTATATTAAAAAGGCAGAGAAAAGGATAAACCCATTAGGTTATGTTAATTTCTAGGCTTAGATTAAAATTACAACAGAAATTTGTGACTAGCCACTAATAAATGAGCCACTAAACTGATGGACCATTGTATATTAGTGCCTGCCACAAACTTTTTGTTTTCTTTTAATCTAAGTTTCTAGGCCATAATAACTAATTGCTGCCAATACTTAACCAATAAAAGCAATGTACCTTTATGATGTAATTTTAAGGATTTAATTTTTGTAATATAGGAAATAGCATTTATATCACTTAGTGTGCTAGTTTTGATGTAAAATTTTGAGAAATAAGCACATGTGTTTTGATATAAGGCATTTCCAAATTATTTAATTTGTAGCCCTATTTTATAAATTACACTTAGTCCAAAGAACAGTTTGTATTATTTTATTCATAACTTTGCTAAATTTGGAGGGTGCATATTGATTTGCCACGGTGCCAGTGACAGGCTGGTACAAGAAGGGAACTAACATGAAATCAATATTCCATACATTTATGAGAATTCTACATGCAATATAGCAACAACAAATTTAACTACATATATGAAGTTATAACAGCTATAAAAATGGAGTGTATACATTTTAAGTATAGGTAAGATTGTGAAGACTGAAGAACATTTAAAATATACGGAAGTGACGAACAAGTCCAACTTCGGCCGTTAGGAGCGCTCGACACGTATTCACACAGACGCGCGATAGCACGTCTGTGAGTGCGATTCATACTGGAGCATTCTTACGCATCCTTATTTCTTTGCTTGTAGTGCGTTCGTACACGGCGCGCACACATTCAAGCGCGTGCCGTGATGTACCTTTTGTATAGTAATTGTCCGTTCAACTGGGCTAATGCTGTTAACGAATACAATGCCACTGAGAGGTAAACCACAAATTAGGATAACGAGAATATAGTGTCAAAAAAGTATAACTGCCTTGAAAGATCATTAGATTTTAGATTCTATTTACTAGACAGTAAAGTGTAAATGCAGTTATAGATAACTGCGATCTTAATTTGTTTTGCATTTCACATTCGCCCGACAGTCTGCAAGTGCTTTCAACGGATTATCGGTTCTATGACCGTAATGATAAGGCGGCAAATGCTTTCAAACAAAAAAATAATAATGCGTTTTGCTTTTACAGATTCAGCGGGGAGCCAGGTAGACCGCCCGGGTTTACTCGTGTTAGGCATTGTTATTTTTTTTGTGGTATTGTATTCTCTCAATGGCATTGTTCGCTCAATGGCATTGTATTCGTTAACAGCATTAGCCCAGTTGAACGGACAATTACTATAGTAAGAAAAACTACTGCTATTCTATTACACTGTGAGGCCGTGTTCACTATGTTGATCAGGATTTCACTACATCGTCGACTCTAGGTTCAATAGGTGTAAGAGACATTGATTTGCTTTTCTCTTACCCCAATCGAACTCTACTAGAGTGGCCTAAACACCTACAACGTTATCTGTCTGATTCTGAATACATATGCAACAGAATGTAATGGGTGAACGATATTGCCCAACAATATTGAAGGAGAGCGAATTAAGAGGTAAATTACGGTTACGTTAATACCAACAGGGTCATTCCACGTAAAAGTAACGCGAGTTACGATTTCATTGCGAATTTTGGTGTCAATTCTAGGGTTGATATGTCACGCTAATTTGCATCATGATTCAACACGCAAGTAAATCATGACTCGCGTTACCTCTTACCGTGGAATGACCCAACAGACAATACAACTACATCTGGTGCCACCGCACTGTTGTTGTGCTGCGATACTACCTATCGGCCTGTGCAAACATCCCACCGTCGCCGCGGACCACCTACATAAATAACAGGCGGCTTTGTATCATCCGCGCATTCGATATTTATTGTAATTAATTGGAGCGCTCAAGCATCATTCATCAGCAGCTGTTTCTACATTATATAGTTTACACAACGGGAATGTCACGCTACTTGCCACTTTACTTACTTTAGCCGTGTAACGTAGCATTCGTTTTGACGACCGCTTTAGCTTAGTTGGTAGTGACCCTGCCTACGAAGCAAGAGGTCCTGGGTTCGAATCCCGGTAAGGGCATTTATTTGTGTGATGAGCACGAATATTTGTTCCTGAGTCATGGATGTTTTCTATGTATTTAAGTATTTGTATCTATTAAATATATCGTCGTCTAGTATTCATAACACAAGCCTTATTGAGCTTACTATGGGGCTAGTTCGATTTGTGTAAGATTGTCCCATAATATTTATTTATTTAATATTTATTTATTTAATATTTATTCGTGTATAGTATATTATACATTATAGGATTTATGGTTTAGCGTCATTTCACAAAAAAACATTTCACAAATGATCATTTAACAAATAACGATTCACAAACTATTCATTTCACAAATATACCAGTTAACAAAATCCTCATTTAATAAATGATTATTTGACAAATGTACATTTCGCAAATGTAACACTTTGCAAATATATTGAATGTTAAATAATCATTTAACAAATGTTCAATTCACAAATAAATCATTTTTCAAAGTAGTTGTTTCACAAAACTTCGATTGTTAAATTATTGTTTGATTTATACTGTACCTATGTCTGCAATTTTTATTAGGGGCAAATAATATAAAGACAAGTACTCATTTCATTCAAATACACGTTGTGCAATATACATTATTTTAAATCCTGGTTTGAGAGGACTCAGCGGTGACTTCGGTACAGTAAAATACTTACAATCATAGTGTTTATGAGGTCGTCCTACTTTTAATGCTAGTAATATGGCTGTATTGTGGTCGCAAGATACCTAACACTCCTCCTCGCTTCGCTCGTCGTCGTACCTAATGGTGACTCTGGAAATGTCTTCATTGGTAGTACGTCGGAAGGGTTGCAGTAAATATTATTTGATTTGTAAATTGTAATACGCAAATAACGCATAATCCCATCGTGTCATATCTTCGCTAGTTCAAACTTTGCATTTTATTAACGTTCATTTACCAATCGTTATTTTGTCAAAGGCTGTAAATATTAAATGAATAGTTTGTAAAATAAAGATTTGTAATATAAACTTTTTTCAAGTAAATATTTTGTGTAATGAACGATTTGTGAAACGTTATTTTGCGAATCGACTAATTTGTCATTAGTTTATTTGCCAAACGTTATTTTTAAAATGAATATTTGTGAAACGTTTTTTGTGAAATGACTGAACACCAGGATTTATAGATACCTACCCGAAGTGCGCCCGATATGCATGACACGGCTAAATTAAGAACAGTGTCAAGTGGCGTAACATTCCCGCGTAGTGACTGCAGGTAGAGGTTGAAGAAATAAAAGATGAAAGTTCTTAAAATAAGAATCATTGTAGGTCCTTCGTGTATGTTAGTTTACTGTACAGTTTTAAACAGAATGTTATGTAAAGCTTCCAATACTGGTATAGGACTTCCTAAGTGTGATACTATACAGCAGCACGACCACGGACGATTTTGTTATTTCTTTTGCGGTACATATTCACGAAAAAAAATGTACTATTTTGTTCTAATCATTAAAAAATTTGTACTCGTACGGTTTCGGAGTTGTGAGATAGAGGTTGTGGTCGTGCTAGGTAGATGCTACCTGGCACGACCACACTGAGATCGAGGTTAGTTTGATAGTCGAAATAAATGTACTGAAATTGTACTATTTTGTACCGAGTATAAAATAATTATACCGCTTGCCAATTTAAAAAAAATTACCTTTTTGGTTCGCGGAGTACAGCCGACGGAAATGAAAGCGGTACAAATTCACGAAAAAAAATGTACTTTTATGTACTCTTCATTAAAAAGTAATAACTCATACGGTTTCGGCAGTGTGACACAAAAGGTGGGGGTCGTGCTAGGTAGATGCTACCTGGCACGACCACACTGCCATTGAGGTTAGTTTGATAGTGAAAATAAATGTACTGAAATTGTACTATTTTGTACCGTACATAAAATAATTGTACCTCTTTTCTGTAAAAAAAAAATGTCCCTCAATGGTTTGCGGAGTACAGCCGACGCAAAAGAATGAGGTACAAATTCATGAAAAAAAATGTACTTTTAGGTACTTGTAATCAAAAAGTAATTACTCATACAGTTTCGGCAGTGTGACACTAAAGGTTGGTTAAGGTTGGGTCGTGCTAGGTAGATAGATGGTTCCTGGCTCGAATACGCTGATATCGAGGTGAGTTTGATGGTCAAAATAAATGTATTCTATTTGTACAGTTGAGTTCATAAATATATGAGCATTTCCTAGGCTTCAATAATAAATGTACATTTACCGGTACATATTCATCTGAACAGATTTATCAATCAATAATATATACACGTTTTACCTGCCGTATTTATCTGAGCAAGCTTCTCAATAATATGTAAGCAACTGAAAATTGATAAAATATCTGTACTACGATTTTTCAAAATTATCTAAACAAGTGGAAATATAATAAATATCTGCACAAGGGTTTTTTCGTGGTTTTTTCAATTATTTGTAAACAGGTCGTGGCGCATAAATTTCTGTACTGACGTATTCCAAATTTATGTGAACAATTAGAAGCTCGTAAATATCTGTACAAACAAAACATTTCGAATTTTGAAAAAATTACAATCACCGAGAAGAGTACCGTACTGTCAAATAATACATTTGTCTCTTTCAGTTTTAATGTAACGTCATAGAAATGTTATTAAGTAAGGGTATCATTTAATCGATCAGCAAAATATTCATATTTTGGTCAGCAGAAATATGTATTTGGTCAGCCAAAATAGCTAGTTGGTAAGCAACTTATGGTAAACAAACATTTATAAATCAGGCTGCAATTAATGATATACTGATCTGCTCTAAATTATTTTGGTCAGCAAATTAAATATTTGAGCTGCATTAAGCGATCTACGGTAAATCAAATTTTGGTAAGCAATCAGTAGGTAAGCAAAATATTTCATTTTGTTCATCAAAAAAAAGGGGGCAATAAAACCTAACTGGGCGCAACTATTCTGCCGCCAATCGTGTGCGCATTTTGTCATTCGGTAATTGTCAGCTGTCAAGTAGCAGGTGTCACTGTGATATATACAGGGTGTCACTGTGTTATATACAGGGTGTAACTGTGATAGATACAGGATGTAACTGTGATATATACAGGGTGACTGTGATAGATACAGAGTGATACTGTGATATATACAGGGTGTCACTGTGATAGATACAGAGTGATACTGTGATATATACAGGGTGTCACTGTGATAGATACAGGACAGGATGTCACTGTGATATATACAGGGTGTCATTGTGATATATACATAGTGTCACTGTGTTATATACAGGGTGTCACTGTAATGTATACAGGGTGTCACTGTGATGGGCTCATATAAAATAGGTATTTCGATTTTTTATACATCTCTTAATGTTTAGAAGTTATATTATTTATTCACAACGTGTATCGTTTCGTTTTTAGGGTCAGCAAAAAAAATAACCCTAACCTACCTATTTTTGAGAGCCGTTTCGTTTTTAGGGTCATCAAAAAGAAAATAACCCTAACCTACCTATTTTTGGGAGCCGTTTCGTTTTTAGGGTCATCAAAAAAATAACCCTAACCTACCTATTTTTGGGAGCCGTTTCGTTTTAGGGTCATCAAAAAAAAAATAACCCTAACCTACCTATTTTTGGGAGCTGTTTCGTTTTTAGAGTGACACCCTGTATACATTACAGTGACACCCTGTATATAACACAGTGACACCCTGTATATATCACAGTGACATCCTGTATCTATCACAGTGACACCCTGTATATAACATAGTGACACCCTGTATATATCACAGTGACACCCAGTATATATCACAGTGACACCCTGTATATTTCAATTAAACTGCTTACAGACATGTTTTCTCTGCTGACAGTGACATCCTGTATCTATCACAGTGACACCCTGTATATAACACAATGGCACCCTGTATATATCACAATGACATTCTGTATATATCACAGTAACATCTTGTATACATTACAGTGACACCCTGTATACATATAACACAGTGACACCCTGTATATATCACAGTGACATCCTGTATCTATCACAGTGACACCCTGTATACATTACAGTGACACCCTGTATATAACACAGTGACACCCTGTATATATCACAGTGACATCCTGTATCTATCACAGCGACACCATGTATATAACACAGTGACACCCTGTATATATCACAGTGACACCCAGTATATATCACAGTGACACCCTGTATATCTCAATTAAACTCTCTGCTGACCAATTGTAAAATCTTGCTACCCAAGTAATTATTTTGCAGCTCGACTGTTTATTAGGCAGCCAAATGATAAAAAAAGCAGATTAATATTGGTTAAAATGCTAACCGTTTTTAAACTGTTTGCTGAACAAGAGTTGCCGCCCAATTTTATTTATTGCCAGCCAAATCTTTGTATGCTGCCCAAATGATTTAACTGCTTATTTTTTTTTGCGGAACAATTTTAATAACGGCTGACCAAAAATTTACCTTCCATTAAGTAATATTCGTTTTTTGCTTCTTGGCTATTTTAACCGACTTTCAAAAGAAGGACGGTTCTCAATTCGTATGTATGTATTTCGATTACTCGAAGACGGGTGAACCGATTTGGAAAATATTTTTTTTGTTTGAAAGGGTATGCCTTCGAAATGGTCCCATTGCAACCTAATCAGGATATGATGATGAAATCTTGGAGAAATCGAGGGAGCTCTTCAAATATTATAGGCACAATTTTATCAATTTTCAGTTGCTTACATGTTATTGAGAAGCTTGCTCAGATGAATATGGCAGGTAAAACGTGTATATATTATTGATTGATAAATCTGTTCAGATGAATATGTACCGGTAAATGTACATTTATTATTGAAGCCTAGGAAATGCTCATATATTTATGAACTCAACTGTACAAATAGAATACATTTATTTTGACCATCAAACTCACCTCGATATCAGCGTATTCGAGCCAGGAACCATCTATCTACCTAGCACGACCCAACCTTAACCAACCTTTAGTGTCACACTGCCGAAACTGTATGAGTAATTACTTTTTGATTACAAGTACCTAAAAGTACATTTTTTTTCATGAATTTGTACCTCATTCTTTTGCGTCGGCTGTACTCCGCAAACCATTGAGGGACATTTTTTTTTTACAGAAAAGAGGTACAATTATTTTATGTACGGTACAAAATAGTACAATTTCAGTACATTTATTTTCACTATCAAACTAACCTCAATGGCAGTGTGGTCGTGCCAGGTAGCATCTACCTAGCACGACCCCCACCTTTTGTGTCACACTGCCGAAACCGTATGAGTTATTACTTTTTAATGAAGAGTACATAAAAGTACATTTTTTTTCGTGAATTTGTACCGCTTTCATTTCCGTCGGCTGTACTCCGCGAACCAAAAAGGTATTTTTTTTTAAATTGGCAAGCGGTACAATTATTTTATACTCGGTACAAAATAGTACAATTTCAGTACATTTATTTCGACTATCAAACTAACCTCGATCTCAGTGTGGTCGTGCCAGGTAGCATCTACCTAGCACGACCACAACCTCTATCTCACAACTCCGAAACCGTACGAGTACAAATTTTTTAATGATTAGTACAAAATAGCACATTTTTTTTCGTGAATATGTACCGCAAAAGAAATAACAAAATCGTCCGTGGTCGTGCTGTATAGTATCACACCTTCCTAATGTTATGTCATCATGTGTGTCACGCGAAACTGAACCTTTTGCGGTTAAGCATAGCGCGCAATTTCTAAGATGGCGTTGATATATGGGATGATGGCGTCTAGGTCACGACTTCCGGTTGAAGGGAGGGAAGGAGCGAAGCAGACTAACGGTACCTAAGTGGAAAGTTTTTCAGATCACTTTGGCGCTATTAGTACATTACTGCAGAGGCCGGGAAGTGAGGGGTTGCCGGCCGAGTACGGCCGAGCGAAGCGAGGCCAGATAGTTACGAGGCTGGCCCGAGGTATGTATAGTGCTTTTCTCAAATATGCAATGAAATAAAAAATATTTACTTACTTTAATACCGATTACTTTCTGCGTTTCACCGTGCTTTAACCTATTTGGATTTGATGCAAGGAGAAACGCACAGATATGCTGTGGGATGGGAGTGGGACACATTGCTTGTAAGACTGACGGCTGATTGGGCCGTACAATAAGTTCTTGGAAGACACGGGAGAAAACTGTTCATAGTGTTGTTCCTTATGCGGATGGCTGAGTCCAAGAATTGGGAGCCGGGGTAGGCATACTAGGGCGGGAGTATGTAAGGTATGTATATAATGATAATGATAAAAGGTACGTAACGTAGTCACTTCTGCCTTCTCTTCGCCAATTAAGTTACAGATAAGTATAGGTAATTTACTTTGTTTGGAATAAAGAAATGTGACGCTTGAATTATTTTTATTATACACTTAAGACACACTAACGACTTAGCAAGGGCGCCGACAGCAGTTGCACCCCGCCTGTCATGAAAGAAATATTCGAAAAAAAATGAATTATTACTTAATAGCATGAGTAGATGTGAATGCACCAAATGCACCAGTCATCTTCATCTTGCTGGCGTCCATGCTATCATATCTTGACTTTTGACCACATTTTAAAAGTAGAATGAAGCAGGTATAAGTATTCACTTGACTAACGCGACTCAGTTTCTTCCGACGTAGTCCCTTCTTCGGATTCTTCGGAATCCTAAAAAATAAATTGTTTCTTTGTATGCATGGAATAGAATAGGAAAGAATATAAAAACATTTTTACAGTTGAGAAAATTGACACGCAGACTACTTTTAGAGTAGGTAACCACAGTAGTATCCAAAGCTAAAGATTTTATGTTTGGAACTCATGGTTTCATTTCCCGCTGTTTGAAAAGTTTAACGATTAAAATGTAATGGTAGTTATTTTTAAGAACTTACCGTAGTTTCCTCTTCGTGCTTGGCGCTCATGAGTGCCGCGAGGGAGGAGGCCCGGGGCAGCGTGGAGGCCCCGTGCTTCTCAGGAGTTCGCAGCTTCCTTGTGTTCTGTAAAGCCATAATCACACTAACCGCATAACATATAACACACACACTAATCATATTTTACACTAACCAATTTGATTCCTAGGGCATTGTAGAACATTTTCACAGTAAGATTAACTTGTTTTGCCGTGAGAAATGCTGCGTTGACATTAATTCTATCTAACTAGGACCATAATGTGCAAAAATTCTACAATGGCTGAGGAGGTGCTGCAGTTTTACGAATCTATAAATCTGAAAGATATCTGTGAAACTTATTGACATAGCAAACATTTTCAAAGGCATCCTTCAAATTTCTATAGTCATTGTTCGATGAAAGTTTCTCGAGACATTTTGTCGACGTCCCCCGAGGTACGTTTGCCCCTCCTATCTTGAAAGGACTACAGTCCGGTGCCTATCAACTTTGTTTCTCTCCGGAAAAAGCTTTGTTGGGCTGAACAATGGTGACGAAGTGTCTGAGAATTGAATTCGGCGATACCTTCGTCATCTTTGATTGTAAATATTACGAATGAATCGGGCGGAGCAGACCGTACCTACTCCGATATAGAATATAGTTGCACTAGATGCCGCCCAGCAACTTCGTCCGCGTGAATTTGTGATTTTTCATACAAAATATCATCCCGCAATTTGCAGTGGTTTAGGCTGTAGGTTGTCAGTCAGTACACTTAAGTAAATATGTTAAAAGGAGATCGTGTCCAAACACGCAACTCTACCTTGTTGTGATATCAATACTTGCACTTGCTACATGTAAACAAAGTATCTATGATGTACCTACTCGCGCCTTAAGATACGTTTCGTGAGGGTTATGCTAGTCTAGTACAGTCAGCGTCAAGTAGTCAGTAACATCCATAATCGCCATATATCGCAACAAATTTTTATTAAATCATAGGCACAAAGATGTGTGATGAGATGATATATCTGGCGGTTGAATGTTACAGACTATTTGATGCTGACTGTACCTACTAATTTCAAGATTTTCAAGTCACTAAATCTATGGGTGTAATAATTTAGCATCAAAGTAATAAACGGATCCTTTGAACAATGCTGCACGTTGCGCATCGAATCGACTTCAAATATTTTGTGGAACTTTGTGACGTTTAGAATAAGATCCGTTTTGGTCTGGCTGGCACGGACTCACCGCGGGGTCGTCCCGGTTGGGCGAGGGCTGCAGCAGCGAGGCGAGCGAGGAGGAGCGCGCCGACACACCGGTGCTCACTTGCTTCTCCGGGGATCGAAGCTTTCTCCTGAAGTTCTATAAATGGACAGAGCGATTGGGCGTTTTTCGACTAGACTGCAAAACATGCAAGATTTGCAAGTTTGCAAAAAGTTGGGAAAGCTCTCAGAAATTTCTGGAAAGTTACACAAGTATTATAATAAAGTTTCAATTTTGGGTAATTCTCTATATGATATTTTGAAAAATTACTAAGATTACTCCAAGTGAAAAGTTTCATGTTTTTTTTTACATTTTCTATTGACTCATCAGTAATTTCAACTAGATATAAAGCAAAGTGTTATTCTAATTTAGTACCTACCATACATTGCGAATATTTACCGTTGGTTCCGAATCATCTGTGAGACCTGTTAGAAGCTTCACGAAAAATAAATAATTATTAAAAATAATGTTAATCTGTTTATTACCTATCTTAACGAAGAGTGACATAGAGCAATTAAACCTTTGTTCGTCACTTTTTTATCGTAACTGACTTACATATGTAGGTATGAGTTATGTTCTTGGTAATTGTTTATCTACTCGTAGGAGTCGTCATAATGGTCAATAATGACTACCTAGGGAATTAAATGTTCGTTCGTTACTTTCAGTAAATCCAAGAATACCCTTAAAATTAAACACCAACAGACAGAGGTAGCAGGAGTGTAACTGAGAAAATAATGTCTAATGTACTTAAAATATATATAAATAAAATCTATGTACTTTGTTAAGTCCTTCATTGTCGGGCAAGAAAAAACGATAAAATGTAATAATTTTGAAATCAATGCGGTAGGCAGAGAATATAGTGCAGGCAGGCTGCACTTCGGAGGTTTTCGCCCCAGACAGCTGTCCCCGCGGCGATGAGAATGAGAAATAATGAATAAGTAGTCCGAAATAGTACCTAACTTAAAAACGTCTAATAAGACTTTTTAGATGTTTTTAAGCTATATCAAAAACAAATTTTTGGCAAGTTTCTGCAACTTGCACATCAGTAATCATCAGTAACCCTGTAACAGAGATACAAGGTGACTTTCCTTGCCCAGCCAAAATGTCTCGATCTGTAAGATTACCAACGATGATATAAGAACTTACGTCGAGGTCGGCCTTGTCGTTGATGTCGGCGACCTGCTGGTGCGCCACGGTGAGTAGCTCCAGCGCTTTAGCGTGGAAGCCGAGCTCGATGAGCAGAAAGTCAGTCAGTAGCGCCTTTAGCTGCTGCAGTTTGCGTCGCTCGAAGAACTCTGTCTGCTCGCTGAGGCCCTTGGCCGTGCGCGACATCTCTGCAGATGCCTTCAGTAATTCCGATTCCGCGTAGGTCTACGATCATGTTTTGTATACATATAAATATGTGTAGGAGGTTTGATGTAGTTTATCCATGGCTTCATTTACACTTAACTACTTTTATCCTTAAAATGCACTTTGTGTACAAAAGAAAGCACTGGGTCGAAGTGCATCCAAAAGGCGCCTTTAAAACTTATACGTGCTTTTGTATGACTGAAGCAGTTCCCATAGCTATACTATATAAAATACATTTTGGGGTCACGCGTTTATTTAAAAAATAAGACAAGCCAGACCAAATTTATTCCGCTTTATGTTTTCAAGGTTTAGTTAGTCACTATTTTATTTTCCAAAGAGGAACCAACCCACACAACTAGGTCAAAATCGACATTGTGGGTTGGTTCCCGTTAGCAAAACTACGTTATGATAGTAAAAAGTTACAGCATTAGATGTGGAAAGGTGCATCTTGTTGGTAGAAGCTTGTTTCCCATTATGAACAGATAAAGAGAATCGGATTGTAGAAGCTCAATGCGATATTTTATCATTGCTACAGACGGTTGCTAAGCATCGCGTGACTATGAATTGATCGTGAAATGATATCCGCTTGTGGCGAGGATAAGGATAGAATCCTAGCATACCTACGAGTTATAAATTCATTCATGTCTAAGACGTACCGGTATCCATACCTATATTGAAACGCAACGGTAATATATCTTTCGAAACAATTCCTAAACATATTTGCTATTTTGTGTAGGTAGGTATGCCTTAAATAAAAAGTAAGTGGAGTAAAAAAATCCCATGTGGGATTAAATGAAATACAAAACTGGAAGCCTCTTTTCAGTCCGATAGGGGTTTGATACTTGATAGGTGCAGTTTGTCAGGTAATTTTTAATAAGTAATTTCTTGCAATTACACATGCGTATGGCTAATCAGTTGCTTGCTACCCGTCACTAGATGGCGCTAGTAGTACGATTGAAGTAAAAATAGGGTTTTTGGATAAATAAAAAAAAAACTATTACAAATGTACTGGACAATCTAGGGTAAGGCAAAAATAAAAATCACATCATTGACTCCTTGCCAATAGTTAATGTAAGACCAATTCATCAAAATAAACCTACAAGTGAATTGCGAGACGTCTAACGCCATCTGTCGTTGGGAATGCAAACTAGTGTTGAAGGTGACCCACCTAGAATGTTTGAAAATTGAACTACCTATTTATGCATTTTAGACGAACTTTAGGAAATTAATAAATAATTATATGACTTGATAAAACCAACGTACCACTTGCTGCCTGTTGAATGGCTGCCGCTCCCTGGTTTTATCCAGAACCTTCTTCCTTGCGAGTTCCTTTTCTCTAACGTTCATGGTGTGCTTTACTTCCTCCCTAGCATGCTTGCATATTGCCTCGTATTGACATAGCTCACCAATAACCTGTATTACAAATATTAACTAACATAACTATTTCTATTGCCTGCGTATGATACCAACATGCTAGGCCAGTGGACATACCTTGGCTTCAAGACGTTGTACTTCACAATTTCGGTATTCTTCAACGGCGGTAAGAGTTATTGATAAGTTTTCAAGACCAGCGCTTAAAGATTTATTAACTATTTCATTGTTGGAGTAGTCTTTGAGGACCTTAGCGAGCTCGTCGCCTTGGTCACGTAACCTGTGGGCGTGTTGATAAGACGATAAGATGTGCATTAAAGGGTTTTACTAGCTATTGCTAAATTCAAAATTAATTTATTGCTAAGTTTAAGTGTTAGTACAGGAAATCAAACGTAAACAAAATTATATACCTTGCCGTCCTCCGGGCATAATCGCCAAATGCAACACACAAGTCCCCAAAGTTTTTTTCCACGTTTGTAATTCTATCTTGAATAAACTTTGCTTGCTGCTCATAGCTTAAAGAATGGGAGTTATCTCCTCTAAACATAATTAATTATTTATTTGGTTTATGCGCTACACCAAGCACTGAATGTTTACATACAAATGTTGCTATGGAAACCACTTTTTAAAATCATTCATATTGGCGCCCATTGACGTATACATCTATGTTGGCGCCACTATAAACATCAAAATGTGAAACTTTGAATTAAAACTGGGGCACCAACTTAATCACGTGAAAAATTTCGACGGTAAAAACTATACCTTGATCTCTCTGTGACTGTGACATTGACAAATGTCAGTTTGACAACATGAAAATTAGTCGATCAGCCTAAGCCATTTCATTGTTTTAGATAAACAAACAGCTGTTTTTGTCGAAATATAGCATAATTTGTTTGTTATAGCAATATGAACGAGGAAATTGATGAATTTGAAATTTACCATCAAGATTTTACAACTGCATCAGAATGGGAGGTGTTTATTGCACGAATAGAAGAGATACTAAACGAGTGGTCACTGTCCAAAGCAAAAATTCCTCTTAGTTCAGAGTACAGTACAAAATGGGTTAGTAAATGTGAAGATATTAAATTTCATGGCCTAAATTTCAAACTTTCGTATCACACACTCGAATCTATCGAAGGCAAAAGTGATGAGAGTGATAGCAAGTCTCTGTTAGAAGACCTTCAAAATGGCATTTGGGCCGCCACTGCTAACTTCATCGATGAGGTGGAAATCGGCAGTCCGTTTCCCGTTTCTACGTGGTTCGGACTTAAACGTTACCTAATGCTGTGTCCAAGTGAACCTCTTGTGGATGGTAGTCTTATAAAGTTAGTAATGAGCTCGGTGAACATAGCTTTTGCCAATGTGGACTGCGGGGCCCCCTTCTTCGTCAAAGTCAGAGAACATTGGCAGCAGTGTTACTTGGGTTTTTATGAAGACAGTGAACATAAGACTAGTTTTGATACCATACACTTGAAGCGCATCTCTAATCAGTGTTCTCACCTCAGTGGCCTTGTTAGTTTGTTTAAATCGAAGATAGCCTCGCCAGTCGCCCTTGGTGCCGTTATAGTATCAGCAAAATTTTCTTATGAATTAAAAGACGTGGATGCATTTGCATGGACTCGCACCACACATTCAAACGAGTTCCTATCTATAGAAGGTTTTGATGTTAAAAAGTTGGTTGCACTGCCTTTTGGTTCGGAAAAAAATCCAATCTACAGTGCACTGTTGAATGCCATATGGCCAAAGTTCCTAGAGAGTTCTATAGTAGATTGTTCAACATTTTCCGATATAGACCCCATAATGGCCCCAACATGGACAATAAGTTTGAAATTGAGAGACAGCTTGAAATGTCAACTGTCTGAAACCATTGACAAGATGATGAACTTATTGGACAAAAATAGTCTTTTAATGGACACCCTGGGCCTCAGCCGGAGCCTGGGACTGGTGAACCCACTCCACAAGATCACAGAGGCTCCTATAACTATATCAAAGCTGGTGAAAGCTGCAATTGGCCAGAGTACCAACATCCACGAGTTCAAAGGGCCTATAGCGGATGATTTGCTCATGGCATTGCTGTATTATATCTTTCCTGATGCAGTTGAAGAAGATTCCTTCAACTACCCAGAAAAATTAGAGATTGAGTTTAAGGTTTGTATCATCAATGGAAAAAACAATTTATCTGCTATTTAAATACAGGCACACAGTCTTTTATGAAAGCCATTTTTGTTGCATGGCCTTTTTATTGCAGAAATCGTTTCCTTATACCATTCTAAGAACTATGCTAAAACTCTGCCATCAATTCAATGTGTAGTTTTTGAGAAATTAAATTGTAAAGTTGGCCGGTTAATGGGCCACTAGAATACAAAATAACTGGCCAAGAGCATGTCGGACCATGCTCAGTGTAGGGTTCCATAGCCGTAACTATAAGGTAAAAAATATAATAATAGATTTTTTTCATATTTTTCGGACGCATGGTTTAGAAAATAGAGGGGGGGGGGGGGACACAATTTACACAACTTTCGGAGCGATTATTTCCAAATACATTCACTTAATCAAAAACATTACTTAGGAACCTTATAGTGTTTTTTAAAGAGCTGTCGAACTATGTACCACACGTTGATATTTGCTGAAAAAAAAATTTTTTTACTGTCTTTAACATGTATGGAGTGCCCCCCCTAAAAATATTTATTTTAATTATTTATATACCAAACTAAGTAGCGGCTCGTAAAACACACCTATATTCCAAATTTCATCAATATCCATCTTGTAGTTTCTGAGTAAAATGCCTGTGACATACGGACAGACAGACAGACAGACGGACGGACATGACGAAATGTCGAAATGTCCGTTTTTGCCATTTTGGCTACGGAACCCTAAAAACACATAAAAATCAAACTGGGCTACTTAATTGAAATTCTATTAAACACTCCATACATCATAAAGAATATCGTCGACCGTAGGCTGAATTAGCGTAAGGGACATTGTTTTGCCTGTCCCTTACCGTAATTCAGCCTACGGTCGACGATATTTTACTTGTTTAATTAGTTGTAGGCTCCTACCACAGTGATTCTCATATTTTGTAAAATAAATTGTTCCTCTGTCATGATATTACCGGTTTGGTAAAAATTTTGCCTAGTGTTCAATATTGATTGGCATGAATAAGAAATAATAAAATATACAAAAATTGGTAAGTCTGTTGATGTATTTTCCAGGGTGAAGGAAGCGAGGGCAAGCTGTGCGGGTATGTGAAGACGAGCCCAGAGGGCGGGCTGGTGTGGCGGCTCTCGGTGGCGGCGGCGCGCCTGCTGGACGCGGGGGGATTGCCCTACCTAGCGCACCTGTGGTACGAGTTCACGCAAGAGCTGCAGTACCGCTGGGAGCGCCGCATTCTGGTGCCTGGGTGAGTAACTATGGATTGCTAGTTTTAAATTAATAACAGTGATGCACCATGTGGGAGGCCGGGGAGCTATGGAACTGAACGACTAATGGCGGAGAGCGCGGTATTTTTTACAAATATTTATAATTTGGCAAATTCTTTTTTAATACGCGCCTGTGAAAGTGGAGGCTCGGCAAATTTCTAGGGACCGCGCCGGACGACGCAAACTCACGCTACATTATTAACGAGAATTTTTCGAATTATATTACTGAGCAAATACTACCAGTTCTGCTGTCTAATATCCCGGCTAGAATCACAATGGATAAACAAGATAGCAGGAATGTTAACTCGAAGGTTTAAAATAAAATTATTCAAAACTTACGTGGTGTAACAGTTTAATAATCAAAATATTTTAATTTATTAACAATATTTTTACTAAGAGTAAAATGTATGTACAAATAGTTATAACATTAGCACCATTTGGATTATGCTTCTCTTGTATTTGGTTATCGGAAGAGTTAACTGAGTAATAATATTATGCACTTCTTACTTACTTGTCTAATATTTACAACTTACGAATCTTACACTACACTATATCTAAGTAACTTATTTAACACTAAGTAAATGTATGAGTTTTACGATTCAAAAGTGAACAAAATATAGTGGATATAAAATAATATTGCCGTTCCACCATAAATAAATATAAAAATACTTAGTCAAAATGTCGCCCGTCAGTCTCACAATTTCGTTGGACGGAAAAGATCTCTGACTAGTTCTCAATCAACCAAACAGATAAACTTCGCGATCACATCATTCATACGAG
Source organism: Eudemis profundana (assembly GCA_947034925.1). Taxonomy (NCBI): domain Eukaryota; kingdom Metazoa; phylum Arthropoda; class Insecta; order Lepidoptera; family Tortricidae; genus Eudemis; species Eudemis profundana. Next base: position 19,906,124 of record OX344799.1, read on the forward strand.
TAAACCTGGAATAGCTTTTATAAGATATAAAAAGTATGCACTTAATCGATTAATAACTTTCCTGCGTACGTATTTCGGACGATCATATACGAACGATCTTGATAGTGGTAACGATCCCCCACTTCGAGGGTCATCCTAAGGATCAATGTCCGTTTTTGGAATCGGACGCCTTCTCGAGGCTGTCCCACGGCGGGCTGTCGCTCGCGTCGGGCGGTGGGCGGTCTTGGCGCGCGCGGGGCTCGCGGCCTCGGCGCGCGGGGTGCGCGGGGTGGGGCCGGCGCGCCGCCGCCTCACGCGCGGACCACGACGTGCAGGCCGCGCCGGGCCTCGGCGACGGCGAGCAGGGCGCGCGAGGCGTCGCCGCGCCCCGCGCCGCCGCCCGCGCCGCGCCCCGCGCTCGCTATAACGGCACCAGGCCCCCTCGGGTCGTCGGGTTCCGGGCCATGTAGATGTCCATGTCGTGGTCGGTCCAGTTGTCGGAGGTGTCGCAGTAGCCCATGCCGAGCGAGCCCACGCTGTAGCGGCTGGCGGGCCGCGAGCGCGACCGCGGCCGGCGCCGCGAGTTGGCCGTGCCGCCCGTCGCGCCGCCCGCCGCGCCGCTCAGCGACAGCCGGGACGCGCGCTCCGACGCCGCCCCCAGCGACTGCCGCGACTGCCGGAGATCTGAAATGTGAATTTCGGGGTTGATCGTGGTTCGGCACCGGAAGCCGTCTCGTGCTACGACAGAGGAAGAGAAGCGAGCGGTCGGGAAGCGGGCGGGGTCAAGCGGGACTCACCGGTTCTCGATCCGAGGAGGCTGCCCGGGTAGCCGGGCATCCCGTAGCGGCCGGAGTGCGCGTAGCTGTGCTGCGACTGGCCGTCGGCGAGGGAGCGGGCGCGGCCGGGCCGGCCGGGCAGGGGATCGGGGGGAGCCGGTTCGGTATAGGTTCGTGCGCGCGGGATCGAACGTGCGCTGTAAGCCGACACTTGATCCCACTCACGCTGCTTGCCGAACGCGCCGAGGGTGGCGAGCGAGGAGAGCGGGCCGCCGGGGCTGGGCGTGCCGAGCGCGCCGCAGCAGGCGCCGGGCAGCTTGTCGGGCGCGTGCAGGCGGTGCACGGTGCGCGCGCGGCGGCGCGAGGCGGCGGCGAACACGAGCACGGCCACGACGATGGTCCCGCAGATGGCGGCGCTGGCCGCTATGGTGATCTTGTCCATGTTGGACGCGGCCGCCGACACCGTGCGCACCTCGCGGCACTGCCCGTACGGCACCGACTCCGGGCTCACGTGCACCTCCTCCAGCGAGATCACGCACACTACTATACATTCCTGAAAACATACAGAGGTGCCAGTTAAATGCATGACATTTCCACATACGTAGGTACATTATAACTATTGAATCAGAAACTACTAAGTACGTCAACGTCTATCTAGTTCATAGGAGACTAAAATCGGTTGAAAGGGAAATTGATCGAATAAATTTTATAAGCAAAGAGTAGATTTTGTAATTTAGGTACACATACAATAAGTACGATATTTATTTCCCAAGGTGATGGTACTTACAAAACGTAATGTGTATCTGTCTTATTTTATAGTTAAATATGATATGATGTCATTTGCTAAATACTCACCTGCGATGGAACGTTTTTGATTTTAAATTCTCTCTCGCTAGCTTCGAGCGGCGGGCCTTGCTTGAAACTTTTATCGCCGAACAGTCTGTACACCACTCGGAATCCGAGAATATTTGCGACGTCAGAGTCCCACTGTATAATGACGGAGTTGTCTTGCCTGTAGGCATTTTTAACGATGACCTCGTTAGAGTCGTCCACTTTTGGTTTCTGTGGAAAGTTCATAACGAGCGGCGGACGCTGATGAGGGGCGTGGCGCCAGGTGGGCGCCGCGGGGCGCACGGCCGGCGGGCGAGTCGGCCGTGCCGTGCTGGTGGTCGTCGGCGTGGTCTCTCGCGACGTCGCCTCGCTGCTTGTGCTCGTGGCGGGACTGGTCGAGGTCGTGGTGGTACTAGTCGTAGATGTAGTGGTGCTTCGCACAGTCGTCGATGTTGATGTTTGACTTATTTTCCAATCATTCAACTGCTTCTGCAGCGTGGTCGGTTCCATTGGAGCAGCGGTTGTTTCGTGCTCGCAAACCAGCTCATTTGGTTGGAAACTGTAAAACCCACGATCACGAAATTGCGGCGGGTTACCGCAAAACTGAGGGTTTCTTTCTCTAGACGTCACTTGCAGTTCACCGTCTCGAATCCATTCTATTATCCAGCGAAGGCGACAATCGCAATTCAGGAATCTACCTCCAATGCTTAGTCCCCGAAGGGTATTGTTTAAATGCGCCAGGGCTTCGGCGGGCACGGTCGGTAAAGGATTTCCGTCTAATGCTAAAAGTGTGATCGACGGATTTCTTCTAAAAGCGTCAGCCGGCAACTTGTTCAATAAATTAAACCCAATGTCGAGAACTCTTAACTCTGTCAAAGTTCCTATGGCAGCACCAGGAAATTCTGGCAACAAATTATTTAGAAGACTCAAGGAACTTAACGTAGTTTTAATGCCAGCAAATGCGTCTTCCTTTAGTGTTACAATTAGGTTTCGCTCCAAATTCAGCGCTGTTAGAGATTCCAAGCCCTCAAATGCTCGTTTGCCCTCAGGTCCAGGTAATTCCCTAATACTGTTTTGCGACAGATCGAGAAATGCTAAACTGCGAAGGCCTCTGATGCATTCTGGAACACTTTTTTGTTTCGTTCCCTTAAGATTTAAGTTTTTTAGCGAATTCTCTAATCCAGTTAGCGCATGTGGCGCCAGTGTGACGTTGTTGTCCGATATTTTGAGTGTCGTTAGCTTTCGTAACGTGATAAACGCATGATTCTCTATATGCGTGATACGATTCTTTGATATGTCAAGCAAAGAAAGATTCGTCAATATCTTGAAAGCTTTCATCGGCACTTCATACAACTCATTGTCTTGCAAGTTTAGATTCTTCAAATGCGGACCTTGTCCACGAAAGGCATCATCGTCAATTCTGGTAATCTTGCATCCTGAGATTTGGACATTATGTATTTTTAAGTGCGTAAAAATTCCATCAGTCAGGGCTGGGATTGTTGAATTGTTGATGTATAATAAGTCTATCGGAATATTTCTTGTGCTTGAATTTAATGCCTTCAACAGCGTAGCAAAGTCCACCTGAAAATAATAGTTACTAGATTAGATTCAGAGCTACAGCTTAAGTTCTGAAGAATAACTATTTAGACGGCTCGATAGGTGTTGATAGTTAAACATTTTTTTTTTACCGCCCAGTAGCTGTGAAAAGCATAATGTTAAGTCTGCCGAAAGTGCAATAGATGCGGACTTGTATTCTTCGTGGGCCTCCTCTTCGGGTCGGACCTCGAACTCACTCAATGTATTGCTTACTTTCCGGCCTTTACAACAATGTAGGTAAGTGTACCATTGATTCTAGCATATACATGATTTTGTTGGTAAATATGATAAGGGGCTGTGTTACCTGGTCGCACTGCACGGAGAGGTCTCTTGCGAGGTTGACGGCGCACACGCAGGCTGTCTGCAGCGCGGGCACGGGCTCCCAGGGGCACGTGCCCAGCGCGTGCCCCAGCGCCGCCGCTGCCACCACCAGGCGCACCCACGGCCGGAGCCATGCGCGCCCCGAGACTCCCTGCAAATACAATACAATTGTATCGTTTACAAAAAGTATTTTGTAAACGATACACATGTCACAGGTAAAATCTAGTAAGCTTTTACCTGTGACTTCGTTTGCTTAGACTCGGTAATAGCCTTAAAGGAATGTATGCTATTAGATAATATCGCCAAATATTATTAGATATTTACCATTCGCTTTTCAGTGATAGAAAAACATCGTGAGGAAAGAGGAAACCTGCATACATCCGCGAAGAAATTCAAAAGTGTACCTACGTGAAGTCCCAAATCCGCAGTGGGCTAGCGTGGGGACTTCAGCCCTTTCACTCTCGTCTATGGGAGTAGGCCTGTGCCCAGCAGTGGGACGTATATAGGCTGATGATGGTGCTATTCAATTCCTTTAGATAAAAGTATTCATTCTCGGATCTCGAACTATCTGCACACCACATATTATCACAATTGGTCCAGCGGTTTGAGCGTGGGAATGTAACATACAGACAGATAGAGAGACAGACGAACAGACAGAGTTACTTTCGTCTTTATAATATTAGTAGGTATGGATTTATATCAAGAATGTGCATATGACGTTTAATAGCTGAGCCAGACAGATGTTTATTTTGTATTGAAGTATTACGAGGATTTATAAAGTGCCCTGCTTGGAAATTCTATTTTCTCCTTGCAAACGTTAATTGATGGCGTAACCCGCATAAATGAGAAACTGCCTTTCATAGTTAGAAAAGCGCCAGAAATGAAGATTTCACAAGACTCTTGCAAAGCGTTGTGCGAGCTGTTTAATTGGACAGGCGAGGAATTCGACGGTGACATTTTCTCCGCGAGTGTCTCCGCTCGCCCGCGCATCCTCACCTCGAGTCACGTGTTTAATTATTTGTATGAGACGTCTCGCTTTGCTCACTTTCAGTTTCTTAGTGCATATTTGAATACGCTTTTACGTATATTATGTATGAAGTGACGTAAAATACTTCACATTATAGGGAACGTGCACAACGAAGGTGCTGCCAACTGGTGCCGCCAGTCCGAATCTTGTACTCTATCATGTTGGGGCCACGTTAACAGGAAACGTCGTTATTACCGCGATCAAGGACGATTAACGTTAGTGTAGCCACGACTTACTATACTTGATATTGACATTTCGTCAGTACTTAAAAAAAAAACACGTAACTTATACTGACTTCAGATAAAAACGCAGTAAGTGCATATGAAGTTCGTATGTAACTTTTGACGTTTTTCTCTACGATGTTTTTAGGGCATTTCTCCACAAATATGTCTGCGACTCATTCATCTGTCTCCATACATTTAGTATGAAAAAGGGCCATATGAATGAGGTGACCGCAGACATATTTCTGGAGAAATGCCCTTTAGATACGAGTTTTTTCCACAGTAGTGACGATTTCTAAATTCTAACCATGACTTTTTCAGGCCTGGTAAGTTTACTGTCCGCATAGTGTCTCTTTTGTCGATTTAGTGCTGCCACCTATAATTTCTGCACATTCCCTATAGGCATAGGCATATGACGTTGCAGAGAACGATAATTTGGAAATGGAGCTGTAATTACTGTTTGCGGTAAATTGTAACGCGTATCGATTACGGGTGGAAAAGATAAGTTGTCTAATAAGCGAACGCGCGTTTCTCCTAACAAAGTGGAGTGTAAGAAACCGCGGTGCATGTTATGAGCGGCAATCAAGCGGTGCACGGACCGTTGCCGGGGAAGCGCAGCGTGGCGGCCGCGGGCGGCTGGCCGCGGCGCCCGGGAAACTCGGGCTTTCCCTGCATGCACTCCGCACACAACACTACGTGCCGCTTCCAGGTACTGAAGGGTTATTCTTTAATAAGTTTCTGGCAAAAAATGTTCGAGACAAGCTTTTATTGCCAACTGTACTCTTTTTGTATAGTCGCAAACTGAACCCAGCAAACACGGCGAATTTAGGTATATGATCCTAAGGCTAGTGGCTACCATCCGGCTTCACATCAGATCAGCTCCATGTCATAATAATGTTTCATTGTGATCTGATTTTCATATTCTAATTCTTGTTCCAAATTATAATAAGATAAGATTGCACCTTAATTCTAGTTTATTGAGATTTCTCGTGTCGTGTGTTCGCGCAGACAAAATGTATCAAGCTATAGCTTTGTGATACACGTTTCTATTATGATTGATGATGACCTTGTTTATGTTTGTATGGAAAATCGACCGTCTTGAATCACCTTAAAGCACTTTAGATAAACTTATTTAGTTAAAATAGCGATGGTTTCTCTATTATTAGTATTTCTTTGCTTGTACGTATTCTATGGTGTAATTCTAATCAATACAGCGGTTTCTAAATGCAAATAAGCCACACCACAGTCGAGTTTTTAAAATTGGCTTTTACTTTTGTACATCTTTAATAGGCGTGGCGGGAGCACGACAACGCACAGACACAAATAGACACAGAAAGTAATGGTGAAATGGAAACCTAACAAAACAATTTCTAAGTTTAGAAAAATGTTTCAAATATAACCTATTCCATGACACGTAGGTACGTCTACGTACCATAGGTCTACTTTACTCTTCTATAAGTCTTATATTGGTCTTAGATTATATAGAACCTATATATGCCTGCAGAGCTAGCAAAACTGGCAGCGACTTCGCTTCTCGCGCGACAGAGCATGACTTGTCACTGTTACACTATATTGAATGGAAAGAGATAGGTAGTATTTGTCACAGTTGTGCTAGAGATACTGGTGTACTCTTCTTCCTCGTCTTATACCTACATATACGACCTCGGTATAATGGTAATTTTGCTGCAAATAAAGAATTCTATTCTACTCATAAATGGTACAACGCTCTGCGCGTTCAATACAATAACGCGTTCAGAGTGCTGATGGAGCTGCCCAGATTCTTATGTTTGCGGAGGTGCGGGTAGACTGTTTCTACGCCACTATGCGCAAGCGATCCACATCCCTGGTGCAAATAGTGCGGATCAACCCCAACGGCATTCTGAAAATGATTGCAAACAGGTTGGATTTCTTGTACGTGACTCATTGTTGCTTGACTCATGTACACAGAAATAAATAAAATATTAAGCACCTATGTAACTAGCACTAGAATAAGACTCAAATTGTTACTAACACAATGATCCTTGTTGGTCGAAAATAAAACTATTCTATTCTATTCATACAATGTCCGCATTCTTTACCTACATATACGCCTGACAGGCTATAGCAAACATTTGCGGATGTCCAGAAATAATAGACTGATGTTTGTGGACAAACGATGGTATCAGATTTCGGGGGTATCACAATCAATTTCACGTATATCGAGGCATCCCTAGTTTTGTCACTTTCAGTGTACATTTGAACTGTTTTTATTGTGTGAAGAATCACGCAAACTTGCAAATAAGGTAATGAATTAGTTTTTTACCCGACGGGATGTGACTGTTAAAGTTAGTCATTTTATTTTATAATCTAGAAGAAAATAATGGGATACAGATGAAGATACCTCCTTAATATGTGTTTATACGAAGCTTCAAAAATCTAAATTTAGTTACTTATCAGCTCACCAATAGTACATTACACAACTAGGGTGGTAATACAAAGAAAGGCCGAGATCGCCGATGTTTACGGCCCGAGCTGCAAGCGAGGGACGTAAATATGCGATCGAGGGCTTTCTTTATTACCTCCCGTGTTGTGTACATTATTTTATGTCTACACTTGGCCAGAAAGTGGCTTTTTCCGTACGCGTAGCGTGCGGAAAAAGCCACTTTTTGGCCAGGCGTGGCATAAAATACTTTACCGACATTGAGTTATTAACAATATATTGATAAGGATAATTCCATTGTCTTTGCATTGTATTTGCAAATTTGGGGCACCTACATGCAATTAATAGAACAAAACTTAGAAAAGCACAACAAACATCTATAAATAAAGTGCGTCCTCATAAATAGCGCATTGTATAAGCGTTCCCTGTGTTTTGTTCTATCGAGAAACTGCTGATTCCATGGTACCTGTCGCACTCCGCTCTCGCGCCACGCTAGCCCATTTACATGAGTTAACCGAACATCTTCCGATTTCGCCGCTAACGGTACTCCACGAGCTTACGTTGTTCGATTCACTTTCGCGTCTTCGTAGCCTTTGAGCTCGTTTACTACCAACACGATGATACGTACAATTTCGCTAACCGACAATGATTTATTTTATTTCTAAGTTGAATATAATTATTTTTCGAAACTATTTCCATGATAGCACAAACGGTGAAATTATGATAATTGCTTGTTCGTTGAATTTGTAAAATTATGCCTTGCGGTTAAAGAATTTAATTAACAAATTAACTGTTTAGAGATTTTAGCGCGGATTGCAAGACTGTCCTTTGTTTGACTTGTATTGTAGCTTTGGTTTGCGGTGAGATATTTCAAATGTAACCTCTGTTTAAAATCATCCTTATAAACTTTATTGTTACCGAGTGTTTTTGATTATTTTTCTGCTTTTGTGCGATACTTTTTTCGTGATATATATGTATGTAATGTACCTACCTATATGTAAACACTTTATTACACAAGATAAGGTACGGTCGGTATAAATATATGCTTGGTAGGTAGAGGTAAGTACAATGTCACTTTGTTTATACTCAATGCAGTCTAATTAGTAACTTGGTAAGTGTAGTAAAATTCTCAACTGTTGGCTAAATCCTAGTTTAGTTCGCGTGTACAAGAAAGTTTCGGGAGCACTTCCCGGCGACATGCCTGGCCTAAGCCATCTTAAGTCATTAGCAAAAGTAGCATATTACGGAAGTTGTCCCCCAACAGCCGCTGGATGCTTCGGATTTGTTCGGGCTTAGCCAGTTATTCTCATTAAACGCTTTACTTGCTGTTGTAGAACTTACTTGTATCAACAATACCAACATAGATATTTTGTACATCTGGTTAGCTGACTGACTCGTCATTTATTTTGAGCGTGGTTTTTTGCGATATGATTTAATTTCGTCCAAATGATTTCTCAGTTTGGTTTGTTTGAGTGACGGGTCGATTAAACTTTGCGCAGTTCCATGCGATCGTATTATATACCTACCTCTGACTCGGCCGGGCAACGCGACCAACAAATTTTATTGTTTTGACGGGTTATTCCCACCTTTTACCACCAAGTTGTTACCAGTGGTAACAGATGGGAAAAAAATTCCCACTAGTTACCACTAAGCGGTTTAGTGGTAACAAGTGGGAATTTTTTTCCCATCTGTTACCACTAAAACAATTGGTGGTAACTAGTGGGAAAAAAATCTTTAGTGGTAACAATAATATATTTTACTGGCTTATGCTCACGACTTCGTCCGCGCAGAAGGATAAAATAGTACATTGTGTATCAAGGGCGGTAAGTAAAGAATTACAAACGAGTGTTTGTTACAAGGCCGAGGCGAAGCCGAGGGCTTTAATAACACGAGTTTGTAATTCCTTTACCGCCCGTGGCACACACAATGTTTTTCATCACACTTGTGAGGAAATCTGATTAAAATAACCTTACTTAACCTAAATAAAATTGTAAAACTGACAGTGACATTAGTGACATATTCCATAGACAATGCGTACGTCAAGTCACGTTCGGAAACCATAGCGGTAAAGACTAAAAATGGTTTATTTTATATTTGCAAAATACTGAAATACTATATTTAAACATTTAATTAATGTTACAGAAATATGTTTTTACATGTATTTGCAATAACAGTTCTCTTTAAATAAATATTTCAGTAATAAAAGTTAACAAAGTAAGTTGGCGTTTCCTTTGAAAATGACAAATAAGAGTAAAACAGAACTAGCGTTTCGAATTTAAAAAGAAAACCATTACGCCCTAGGGCGTAATAGGTCATTTACGGCCCGCAAAACCTACGTGTAATGACACCATTTCCGAGCAAGTGTGATGAAAAGTATATGTAGATTTCAGAAGGAGACCATTTCTGGTTTGTAGTGAGTAGGTAGTCTATAATAATATATATTATGCAAATTTAAAAAGTATGCTATATCTTAACTCCAATTACACCCTCTAAGAGGATTAATTATGAAAAATGGTGAAATCACCTTTTTCATTTTTTAATAGGTGTAATGTATTTGCAAAGTCCTTAGCTTTTTAAAACCGGCCAAGAGCATGTCGGGCCATGCTCAGTGTAGGGTTCCGTAGCTATTCATTCAAAAAAGTGCTCTACGTTTAATTAAATAGCAAAGAGCGTGAGCACTTACGTCTTTTTCACGGGCACTTACGTCGTTCTTGACGAGAAGTTTTTCAGCTATATCTCAAAAACGGCTGAACCAAATTTGTTCAATATAGTTTTCATTGAAAGTGTTTTTTAAGCCTCACTATTGTGATTTTTTTCATAATTTTTTGATCAGCGGTTCAAAAGTTAAAGGGGGGGGGCACGCTCATTTTTTAACTTTCGGAGTAATTATTTACGAAAATGTTACTTCTATCACAAAATGATGTTTGAAGACCCCTATTGTTTTTTAAAGACCTATCCGACACCCCACACAACAGGATTGAAGCGAAAAAAAAAATCACCCCCACTTCATGTGTATGGGTTCTCTCGGCATGACAAATACACATACTTGTACCAAATTGCAGCTTTCTACTCTTAACAATCACTGAGATAAACCGCGGACGGACGGACAGACGAAACTATAAGGGTTCCTAATGACTACGGAACCCTAAAAATATGCTCCCAATACTAACTTGCTAGGTACCCCAATTTTACCCCTTTTGGGGATGAATGTTGAAATCAGTAAAATTACTTTTCATTGTAATCCTTTTTTAGTGCGCGCCTTCGTCATATGAGTAAAATACTGTAAAAAAAACCAAAAACTTTCTACAGGCAGCTGTTTCGGCTTGGATTTAGTATTAGGATGTAGGATGTAGTTACTGCGATCATACGCTTAACCCTGGAGATCTTGTTTGCCATTCGTTATCTATTTGAAGTTGGCGAATGCAACCCAGTGATTTTCCAAATTTGCCTGAGCACCCATCTCGGTGTAAAAGTGCGAGTAACTCCGTTTGATGTTATTTTGTTAATAGTACATTACACAACTAGGGTGGTAATACAAAGGAAGGCCGAGATCGCAGAAGTTTGCGGCCCGAGCTGCAAGCGAGGGACGTAAATATGCGATCGAGGGCTTTCTTTATTACCTCCCGTGTTGTGTACATCATTTTATGTCTGCACTTGGCCAGAAAGCGGCTTTTTCCGTACGCGCAGCGTGCGGAAAAAGTCACTTTATGGCCAGGTGTGGCATAAAATATTTTAATTATGTTTTGTCGTGGTCGGTTGTCGGTTACAATATATCCCATTTTTGCCATCGATATGTACATATAATACATAAACGGTAATCGGTAGGGTAGAAATCATTGTTACCTGCGGGGCGTCAAATCTGGAGTTCATCACCCATCACCAAAGGAGATTGCCGACTTTTGGTACCAATATCGTTATTAATTGTGTCACAACGAAAACGATACCAAAAACTTAGTTTTATTTTTTAAACCAGAGGGATTTTTTTATTACTGAATTTAAAATGGGAAATCTGAGATCAATTAAAAAAGAATTTTGCTGTACGATTTCCGCCGCCACCATGAAAGATGTATGAATTCCTTAGAACTGTATTTGACAGACAAAATCGGTCAAAATCTAAAAGGCCTATGACAGTGGCACCACCGTCTACGCGAATGTATACAAAAATATTAATTCCATAAAACTCCGCGGTTCTTTCTAATACGAACTGCATGATCTTAGCAAGAAAGTTGACAGCTTGACATTCTGTCTTATTCTAAGTTTAAATATTAGGCACTTTATAAGACACGTCTTTTCACAATTTTTTGTCGAAGGACGTAAATCATTTTAAATTCTTTATTTGGTACAAATAACTCGTGATATCTCGCTGATACTTCACTATACGAGACATTGCGCGTAAATGTAATGTTACAATATTTTTTATCTCACGATGTATCAAAATAGTTTCAAAGAACTTTTTTTATAATAACATTTTAACAATCTGAATAGGCACAATAAAAAACCTAACACAGGTATCTGAAATGACATGTCATACGACTAAGTTAAGTGAAGTCTCGACAACGTCAGGAATTAAAGTTATTAGGTGATTTTGTATTTGGCCGGTTGACAAATATTTAGACGGTTTGCTACGCAAAAACTAACTTCGAAATCAGGAAATCAATCTCAATTTCCTATTGATCTCCGAATACAATTTTAATGGGATTTAGTGATTCGGAAAGGCAGTTTCTTGTTCTCTAAGATACAGTCGGTTTCGTGTTGACACAATGACTTTTGATTTGGTACGAGGCCCCATAGACGCGTCGGCAATCTCCTTTCGAGAAATCTCTATCGCACTGACATATTTGAAAGAAATAGTAGGAGATAAAAAAAATCGAAATGCGCGATCTTCGCGCTAGCCGGCCTGTGGTTTATCAAAGTTTTAAAGTAACGACGTTCCTAAAAACCTTATTAATGCATTTTTATATGTTACTGATATAAACAGAATAGAAGATTAATAACTAATCCTCAAAAAACGAGATATAGTGACAACCCTGAAAAATCGGCCGTTTCGTAAGAACTCGCTAGAGGAGTCGGATGACATTGCCTTTGGCCATCTATAATTGTATAGTACGAACTCCCCTCGGGAGTCGGGTGACATGTGAGCAAAGTTACTGAGAACTCGCTAGGGGCGTTCTTGACAGTGAAAGTGTTAAAGAATTAGGAATGACTGAATTGATATTTCGCAAGAAATGATCAGGTGGAAATGACGGATATTTCCTCAGTATCATAAGAAGTACCTAGAGTGGATGATATTTTTTTCTCGGCTGCTGATTTCACCATTCTAAAGCTGCGCAGAAGCCCACTCCAAAGAAACTTCCATACAAGCCACCTGCTGCGCAGGTTAACTTATATTATAGGTACTATCACTTTTTTTTCGTGGCACCAGCGACAGCTAAAGGATGTTATTTCCAACATTCGTTAAGAATTGTATGTAGGCTACGGCCGCTGCCAATGCCAATATTTGTGACAGAATCACGTTTCATTTAGATGAGTTTTGTTAGCTCAAATATCTGGCTTTGAAGCCTCATACCTATCTCAAAAACGATTAATTTTACAGAGCTATTAGTGAGCTCAAATGTTTTCGAATGAAATATTCTTTTAAAGTTATAAAGTAAAAAATGTGAATAAACCCATAGTTATGAATTAAACATTTTTTAAAGGCAAAAACGACGAGTTGTGTAGGAATCGTAGTCTGTCGTCTCTGCCTGCCCAAATGGGATACAGGTGTAAGTATGTATGTACATATATCTCCAGACTTCATCAATAGCATTAAATAAGCTAAAAAAATTGGTGGTAACTACTGGGAATAAAATTCCCATTTGTTACCACCATTTATTTTAGTGGTAACAGATGGGAATTTAAATTCCCATCTGTTACCAGTGGTGAAAGATGGGAAAAAAATTCCCATCTGTTACCACTGGTAACAAATTGGTGGTAACAGGTGGGAATAACCCGTTTTGACACCCACCTGCCACACGGCAGAAAAGTCTTAATTGAAAGCGAGTTAACTGGAAAATGTTTAATTTTAGATGAACTGACGTGAAGTGGAAGGTATTTAATTCTTTATGGAGCATTTATTTTTATCACTCAGCAATATGAATTTTATAAGCGAGTTTAATAACGTCTTGCGCCAATACTTCAAAGGAATTCTTCAATTATGTCGTATTATACTTGATTGTTTCTAATAGGTAATTAATTATCAATGTTATCACCACCTGTAAGACATACATATTATGATTATTAGTTTTATGGGAGACCGACAGATGGCGCTAGTAGTGCTAACTTCTACCATACTCTTCTGCTGACAAGTGTTCCAGAAGATGAAAAGTTCGAGATTTTATTTTTACACATCAAAAATATGCTGTAATTAATATCAAATGAGGTAATTATAACACGACGATGCTTATTCAAATAAATTTATTAAAACTGTTTAGTTACACAATTTTCTGGTAGATGGCACTTTAACAGAATGAAACTAGGTATCGTTTGTCCGTCGCAGAATGTACTTGACTAGCGGTGAGCGCAGCTGTGTTGATCTTTCCAAAGGTTAATGGGGAATGATGATCGGATTGGACATGCGACTGCATGAAGTCCGCAGCCATTGTTACGCTTTGGCGGGCCTAAATCCCACTGACCCCTAGTTTTTGGAAAGATCTGCTACTTCAGTTAAAGTATATGAAACTCTTCGTAAATTCAATAGAACTATGTCAATAAAGTATTAGTAACTATAGAACTGTGTGGCAAGCGAATAGGATAGAACTCCCAACTTTTTTTGTGATTGCTGGAACTTGATCTGCTAAGCAACTTCACGGACATACATCTGTATAATACTACTCTACGTGTAAAGAAATTAATGTTTTACAGAGGTGTTTTTATGATATTAGTATCGATTTGAAATAAAAACATACCGAGTGTAGTGTGGGGGTAAGACAGCCGGTGAAATTACTAGCACAGAGGCTATCATAGTCCTCAGGGTTGGCAACGCATTTGTAATATTAGATTGCAAATGTCCATGGACCTCAGAAGTCACTTAGCATCAGGGGACCCGTGGCTCGTTTGCCTTTCAATGACAAAAAGAGTATCAACATACATATTCGTTAAATTTATCATTCTTGTATATTAATAAAAAAACTCCAAAATGTACGCGCATAAATTCTCTAGTTGTTGTGTTATATAGATATTGTCAAGGCAAGGTTTGTACACCACCCGTGCGAAGCCGGGGCGGGCAGCTAGTATTTAAAATGGCTTCTATTTGTCCGCGTGGGTGTGTTTGAAGTTTCAGAAGTTCACGACCCGCGTAAACGCCAAGACTTGGTTCGAGTCAAATCGCCCGTATGTTAATATCTAATCAAAGTTTGACATCCGTATCCAGCCAGGGTAAACATAATTGTGTTGCGTGTTGCGTCACGAGTGCCGTTCCTAATGTTCGTATTATTAGTATATCGGGAGCGTGCCCCGCCGCGCTTCCACTTCCAGGGGCTATTCGCCGCACGTCCGCAAGCGGGATAATTCAAGACACGATCTTTATGCGGCACGAGACTCGGGGATACCAGCTCGAACTGATCTTCCTCCTGTTTATATATAAATATATTTACCGCTGTACAATCTGTTCACACAAGCGATTACGCAGTGGATACAATCGTATTACGTTGGTCGGGGAATGACACGAGCGCGATAACGCTGCTATCAGCAGTAATTCGGGAAGTGGTGTATGTAGGTACATAGTAGAACTGAATGACTAGAGGAGCACCGAATTAAAGAAACTAATAAGTCAAACATGTCACTTGTGTCCTTATGCCGTCGTACGATACCCGTTTTACATTTCAATATCCCTCTAGATTCTAGAGTCTAGAAGCCGGTAAATATTTCATATCCTGCATTTCAGTAGGATAGCGGGCAGAATATGGAATATCGACTGATTGTATAACGATAACCTTCCTTTGTACTAAACGCTGAATTTATCGTCAAGTTGTTTAAATATTTACTTCATTTGCAGGTGATTTATTATGCTCCATTTCTCTTAAAATTTTATAGGTCTAAAAACTTTGTAGCTCTCTTTATAAATTTATAGCAAGCTCTACCAAGATATACCGACCCCATTAAAGTTTCACGCCCCTGTCACTCCGTCGTGGAATGTTCGGAACTAACTGACACACCGCAATTGGCTTGTGGGGTAAGTTTCATGACATCCAACTTTTAGCGTTATTTATAAGATTTAATTGGCTTCTCGGATAGGTACTTGGTTTCGTTCTTAATAGAATATTAAGTACGCAGGTAAATCTTACCCCGACTTCATTCCGCTTTTGTTGTTTAGTTTGACAAATCGCGCGCCACGGGGGCGAGTGTCGAGGCTCGAGTGATGCGAGAGGCGTGCAAATACAGTCTGTCACGAAAATAGCACATGACGCTCTTCATCAATAATGCATCGTCGTGAAATAAGAGTTTAACAAGTTACCCAATACAAACAGATCTCTCTTGAACAAAGACACTATTAAAAACGTCATTTGTCACATCCACCTACAGCGAAAGTTTGTGATTCAGCATTGGCACGACTCCGATAAGTCATGGTTTCGGTTTGTACCTTTCTCCGGTGAATCACTTGTTTTTAAATCTGAGCCTTCTTTGTCGCCGAATAATAGCATCGCGGCGAAGGAATATTCAAATTAGGATAATGAGATGGATCGAGTTGTTTAATGTTTCCATTTAGGTTGCACGGCAAAGTCGCTAGAGGTAATCTGCATAAATAAGCTCATGATATTCTTAAACGCGGCTATACTAGTTGAGCATTTATTACGGCAGTTCCGTTGTGGCCATTTAACCGGCTTGGTAATGTCGGTCATTATGCTTCTGGAGCGTGCCGTGCGGTATCGGCATGAGTCGCCCAGTTGCCCGCCGAGAGGAACATCATGCACATAAATATGCTATACAAGCTCAATAAAAAGGTAGTTTATAGGGAGATGTACTACAACAGTTTAATTAGAAAGTCAGACTACGCTAACTCTGCAGAGGTCGAAAAAAGGTTTTATTGCAAAAAACACACATGGCAACATCACAAGCAAGATGATTGATGATGATGAGTCTTGATACTTGGCAAATATATTTCCGTTAAATAAGTATATAATGTGTACATACCTACTGAAATAAGTATTCGGGACAGTCTTGCACAAATTGATCTACTTCCAACCAAACTAAGCAATGCTTGTATACATGTACATATTTAAATATAATATTTAAATACATTGAAATTATCTAAGACCCTGGAACAAATCGTTTAGTTTGGTTGAAACTAGATCGATGTGTGCAAGATTTACCCAGATATTTTTTTAGTAGGAATCCTCTTGCTGTAGTTTCCGCGGGTAGGGGTTGGGTTGCATAAAGTTTAAGCAAATATTTTTGATACGCATATGAGGACTCGTCATACTCATCATTACGCATAACTGTAAATAGTCATACATTTATGCGCATAACGATTTTAATCATAACGTTTATGGACATACTGTGTAATGGGCGTGTCCGTCAAGATAGTCAACAAACGACTTACAAAAACGACTTATAATCATCAATATTATGACTAAATAAATGTATGACAATTTATATTATGGTTAAACCAATTATGACTCCGTATAATTATGACACGGAACAATTATGCCATAGGACAATTTATGCCAAAAAAAAAAATATGAGCATCAACTTTATGCTTAAACTGTTATGACAATCAATAATATGACAATAGTTGTTATGCAACCAGACGGCCACCCAGTTTCCGCATGTTGCCATATATATTCTTTAATAAATCCTTTTTTCGACCTCTGCAAACTTAGCGTAGGGGAGACCGGGTATGGTTGTCTCAAGGGTTGGTTGTCACAGCAGCTATTAAATAATACGAAACGAAGGAATAAGTGCATCGATTGGTGAAGTAGGGAAGGAGGTGAAGCTCTTGCGATCTTTTAAGACCGAGCGATGCAATTATTCCTTCGTTTCGTATTATTTAATGGCTGCTGTGACAACCAACCCGTGAGACAACCATACCCGGTCTCCCTTAGTCCGACTATATATGTCTTGTTTATGAAAAGAGAAATGCAGTAGCGAAATTAAAGGGAATAGTGAAAAAACTAGAGTCCATTTAATCCGAGCGAAACTGATTAAGAATTCTCAACACGCTCTGCTACGCTCTTGATAGTAGAGTTTGGATATCTTTGATGGAAATTCGTTTTGATGAATAGGAATTCAAGTGAAGTATTGCCAACAGCGGTAGATGAGAAAGACGCATGGTCGGGCTAATGACGTGTTGTTCCATCACGTGTTAATTGCGGGTATCACGGCGGTGATGCTGACGACGCGCCGTGACCCAGCGCTGCGACTCGCGCCGCGCGAGCTTTCTCCCGCTGACAATTGTTTCTCGCCAGCTGTCTCATTACCTCCACCTACTTGAAATAAATGTCTCAATGGCAAGTTTCTTTCAATTTGCCATAATTGTCAATGACTATGTGAAGGTTCCCAATTTTGAAGTCTCGTTATGAGTGAAATGGACC
This sequence comes from Eudemis profundana, assembly GCA_947034925.1. NCBI lineage: Eukaryota > Metazoa > Arthropoda > Insecta > Lepidoptera > Tortricidae > Eudemis > Eudemis profundana. Next base: position 19,923,862 of record OX344799.1, read on the forward strand.
GTAACAGTTGAGCGGCATAATGTCTGTAAGTTTGCCAATCTACGGCGAGTTAGTATTATTTTTATTTCCACTTTCTTGTTTTTTCACAAATAATAGCTGGATGTGTTCTACTTATTGCAAATATTTGTGTAGATTTATTATGCAGATAATTCGAATGATGAGAAATAGACTGCTGTTCGGCATAAGTATTATGATTAAATCGATTGAGAAGATGGCACGTATCCAAAATGGTGGCAAAATAACTATTTGAATAACTTTCAAGAGTTGTATATTTTCTCATTCAGATCAAGTGTCTGTGTTATTATGTTTTACAATCTCAACATTTCAGCAACTTTATCAAATATCGCCAGTGCATTAATCTCGCTTTCTTGTAATAGCCAGAAAGGTCCATCGTTCGTTTCACATAGTTAACAAAGCAATCACACAATCCTCCGAGGACCTCTGACCCATCTCGGTGCGTATACGAGGCGCCGAGCCGGGTCAGGCGGACGTACTTAGGCGATATTACGGCATGTCCGATTGACATTCTAAATCCCGTTTTGATCATCCCGATTTCGCGTTGCTGTCAAACGTCGATCGACAGGGCTTAAACCCTCGATTACAGCCTTATAGTTTGAGCCTCAACGATCCGTACCTCGGATTATATATTTCGAAATGGTTTTCAAATGTTAGGTACAAATGGGCAAGGCCGCGGATTTTGAACAATGTGACATAGACGTAACATAAAAAAATATACGTGACGTTATCATAAAACGTTACAATAAGTTGTCGTAAAGCTTTGATCATACTGGCAAATATTCTCATTAGATAATGTAGCTAAAAAAATACATGTTATAAAATATAATTAAAATTTAAGTGGCTAAAAATATAAAATACTTTGTTACGTTTATAACGAAAGTCTGAAAATACTATTATTTTCATGGTGAAATAACGACATTTTGAATATAGTAATACATTTCACCTGCCTAAAAACATTACCTTATCGTATAAAAAAACCGTTTCAAAATAACTACTACCTACTTATCGTTCAAATCACACATGCACTTCAGGGTGTACCCTTGTTTTGCCGACAAACTTTTCATCGAATATTATTTCATCGACAACGATTCATCGAAACTTTAGTACTAGTAATATTGTTTGGCGTTTTTTTGTTTCATTTACTATTCATTTCAATTTTTCTTACTGCGTAGAAATACTATTCAACGAATATTACTTGATCGCTGATTTGTTTCAAATTGTTTTAATTGGCACAATTACTAAACATTGCAATTCATTTATTCGACGTATTACTTTAATACATTTTTATATGTCGTACTATACATTGTCACATTTTTCTGTTGTAAGAATTTGCAATAGTACATTACATAACTAGGGTGGTAATACAAAGAAAGGCCGAGATCACAGAAGTTTGCGGCCCGAGCTGAAAGCGAGGGACGTAAATATGCGATCGAGGGCTTTCTTATTACCTTCCGTGTTGTATACATCATTTTATGTGCTTTCTGGCCAAGTGTGGCATAAATCCGGTCTATAATGATTTATGTATACAATATTAGCCTGCGAAATTCCGAATCTAGGGCTCTCGCTGGTTAGGACGCGTGCCGACACTGCGCGCCCTAGAGTGTTTTTATAGAGCCGGAGGCGCGGAGGGAGGGCAGCCCTCGCCCGCCATGACGAAGCGCGGGAACGAGTGAGGCGAGCGGCTGAGGCTGGTCGCCGAAGGCGACCAACAAGCCGAAGCTGCGGAGCCGAGCGAAGTGACCGTGCGTCGTCATGCAAGGGCGGAAGGGCTGCTGTTCCCGCAGCGCCGGAGATACGGAAAGTCACTATTATTTTTTTTAGCGAATTCTATACAATAAAACAATAATAAATAGGTGTTATAATGACACCAGCATCCATCGAAATTTTTACAAGTCTTAAAAAATTGTCAACTTTGAAGTCGAATATCTCGGACATTTTTTATTTCAGAAAAAAGTTATTCTAATAAAATATGCTTATTTTATTGTTAGGCCAGACTTACACCTGTAAGTTTTACTTACGTAAGTAAGGACGCAGCTATAGGTTAGACTGGGATAGTGAGTCTGCTATCTCAGTCTAACCTATCTGCGTCCTTACTTACGTAAGTAAAACTTACAGGTGTAAGTCTGGCCTAAACTCGAAAATATAAAACTACCCACTACCCACACACTATAACCGTGCAGAGTGAACCGATTGACGTGACTGCGTTTAGTTTCGATAACGAAACATTGGTGTCCCCTTGTTTCGCCGACAAACGTTTCATCGAATTTTCATTTTGTCGACAACTTTGTTCTCCGAAACCGTTAACTTTTCAGGATTTTTAAAGAGTCATCATGTAGATTAGGTTAGGTTTGTTTTATATTAATTTATAGAAAAATATGGTTTCAGAGAAAATTAACTTTCGATGAAATGATATTTCGATGAAATGATATGTCGATGAAATGTTTGTCGACAATTCAAGGGTAAACCCGAAATGATTACAAAGGAGAACCGGCAAAAATGTATGAAGGCTGGTCCAAGAACCAATAGCGACGTGACATATATCATTAGAAAGGTGTTTCAATATACTACAATAGTTACTATGGGAGCTCATTTCAAATCACTGTGTGAAAGAAGTTATGGCAATATAAAAAAACTTATTTTTATATACGATTTTAAGCAATAAAAATTAATTATTTCGTATTCCATGACGTTACAATCCACCTGTCAGGCCTCCCCGGTCCCTCAGGCTCCCCCAGCCCCTCCGGCCCCCCAGGCTGCCGCTAGCAGGGCACCGAAGGCACCCCCCGCACCGTTGACGGGACTTGAGCTGGAGGCCAGCAAGGCGAAAGCCCTAAATGCCCGAAGCAAACACGCCACTAAGGCTATAAGCGGAACCAGTTCGACGATGAGAAGTCTCTGCGCCTTATGATCCGGGGAATTCCGAAGAAGTTCGCCGAATCAGACAGAGGTCAAGGAGGACCTGGTTAGACAGGGGATAGCAGTTCGCGAAGTTCACCGCTGCTATCGCAAAAACGGTGGCAAAAAGTTCGATATTGTCCTCGTCAAAATCGACTCGAATCACCCCTCAGCCCACACGATTTAGAAGTTGAAGGAGATCTGCTTGCTGACGGGTTTCCGGGTCGAAAAACCGCGTCGCCTAGAATACACGAGGCAGTGTCACAACTGCCAGTATTACGGTCACAGCCAAACGGGCTGTTTCCTGCGCCCTCGTTGCGTGAAATGCACGGGCGACCACTTGACCCGCGATTGCAAAAAGTTGAAAGATGTGCCGCCATCTTGCGTGGTTTGCGGTCTTACTGGCCACACTGCCAACTAGCAGGGTTACCTTAAGGCCCCAAAGCAGATTGCTAAGACTAAGGAGGTCTTGACAACCGCAACAAGGGCCGAGTGGCCCCCGAGCGCAATTCGCGCAACTTCCCGGCCATTGCATCAGCCCCGCAAAAGGGGAAATACCTGCCACCGTCTGCGGCGGGCGCTTCCCCTGCTCCCGTGTCTTCCACGCCCCCCGCGCAATCTGCGCGCCCGGCGTCCTCAACGCCCAGTCTCCAGACAGCGGCATCGTACGCCACTATCGCCTCCGCAGCCCGGGCCGCCCCCATCCCGCTTCTCGCTGCCCCGCTAAACAGGCAAAGTTTTGAGAGGCAAGTGCGTTCGTATAGTGAACGCCTTGCTGCTCTAAACGGAGCTCTTGCTACCGCGTGCAACATTTCCGCCCCGCTCATCATGCGCGAAATAGGACAGTTAGTCGCTTCTCAGAGCGGTTTGATCTCTAACTAATATGGATAGTACTAGTCTCAAGATCAAACCACGCTCGCTTATCTTACCGGGCCGGAGGGGCCGGGGGAGCCTGAGCGGCCGGGGAGGCTTGATAGGTGGACTGTAACGTCAAGGAATACGAAATAATTCATTTTTATTGCTTAAAATCGTATATAAAAATAAGTTGTTTTATATTGCCATAACTTCTTTCACACAGTGATTTGAAATGAGCTCCCATAGTAACTATTGTAGTATATTGAAACACCTTTCTAATGATATATGTCACGTCGCTATTGGTTCTTAGGACCGTTTTGTCCGGTCCTCCTTTAAATAATTTCATGCGGAATAAATTTTATTACATTCAAAGCAACATGAAATAAAAATACCCGTAAAGAAAAAACATGATATAAAATGTATACGAAATAACACAAGTACCAATTAAAAAACACTGATTTAAATGAACTAGTAATGATTCATCGACGCAATGACTTGTCGATGAAATGAAAATCCTTGGAACGTTGCCTTTGAAATAATATTCGATTAAATGTCTGTCGGCAAATCAAGGGTAAACCGCACTTCAGACGTTATTTTGCAAAATTATGACTGAGTCAACTTTGACTGCCATTTGTGACGAAACTGACGAGATTTCTTTTTTTCTTTGGTATTAAATACTCTACAAGACTATGAGTTTATAGTGTATAAAACCACATTTATAACAAAATTGGCTTTAAACTAGCTCTATAACGCGTCACCAAAGTATTCGTAACATAAACGTGGAATTCAGGTCAATGAAAAGAAGGGAAGATAAAAAAATAAAAATATTTGATAATTATGATTCCGCAATCGATAGGACCATCGTTATGTTATAAAATTTTGTTTCAATCAAAAATATGATCATGAAGAGTTAAATATCATAAAAATAACAGGGATTTAGGTACTCGTGGTCGAAAAAAATTTCGACTTTCGTTTCGTTACGTTTTGGACGGTTTTTTAATTTTAATAATTTATTTAAAGGGTTTAAATTTATTATTGCATTTGCGACCTTGGAAAATTATATTGCGTAATATAATAAAATTGTTTTTAAACCTCTAGGTGTTACCAATTTTTCGTAACCAGTATGGGAAATTTGAAAAGTCCAAATTGGTCAAAATCCGCGGCCTTGCCCATTATATTCAATACGTTTCCGCATACTTCGACAATGTGCGATAAATGTGTACCTTCAGTTAGATAGCAAGTGGCGTGGCGAGTAAGTGCATGCAGTTACTAGCGTACTTAATTGATCAGACGAAAAGTATAGGGTTCCGTCCTTCAAGTACTTGAGTAACGGTTACCGTGAGAAGAAAGCGCGCCTCCTCGGGGCTCTCGGGCGCACCTTGTTCACTACTGGTCGATACATAACAGTACTGACGCACTTACTGCTATATGAGTTATGGGCGGCTCCCGTATTAAGTAAGGGCAGCCACGCGAAGACGCTTTGATCGTCGTGCAGTGAGCTATGCTTACTGCGGTTGTTCATTAGCGCCACGAGTAGCTGATGTCTACATTCCGATGTAAACAGTTAACACGAATTGTGTGTCATCAGCGTCTTTACTGGGTCAATCTGCCTGCCGTTCGTATACTATTATGACTTTTATAACAGTCGACGACGAACCAAGGTTGCTCGAACAACTTTCATGTTTATGAGAAATCGGATGATGCGGTAAAAATTCGGCTCATAATTAGGTACCTACATATACACATTATATTCGTGTACGCTATTTTTTCCGACACAATTATACAACTATATCCGATTGATAATAATTGCAACAGAGAGTTCTAATAGGCGCGTTCCGGATCCCGGCTACAATGGTTGTATTAAGAAACTTCCCTCTGGTTATATTCGGTTTAATTAGATCCGAGTAATCAATTACCTTGTATGATTATCCGTAAAAAATACGTAATGTTCATATGGGTGGGTGCGGCTCATGGACTTCGTAAAAAGTATGTTGCCGGTGCAAACGCTAAATATGATATCGGGTATGCATAGTTCCGAATGTAAATTACGTTTAATTGTGTATCGGAATGTTCTTATTTCAATAAGCGGTCGGATGAGCGGGCAGTTGCCTAGCGCAGTGAAAAGCGGGGGAGTGTGAAATGCGCGGTATGCGCCGGTGCGTTAATGAATCGAGGCGGACTCGAGACTCGCGTAAAAAGTTTAGCGAGCCGTTGGCGACCGCGATGCCGAGCGGCGCGCGACGCGGCCCGGCTCCGATGCTATCACACGTCTAACACTTCGATTAACATTCATGCATTTAAATATGTAAAGTAATGAGCTAAAACAATGCTCTCGCTCACTTTGATCCGAATGGTTTACGCCCATTAATTCAAAACAAATACAAAACCCGACTTATTTTTCAAATGCGTAATGTTCTGTAACGTGTTTTACTAGGCATGCTACTGACTAGTATAGAGAGGAAGTTGTTTATACTTATTTAATTTTCATGCTAATTAGCCGTGTAGCGCAATAAACTCGTTAAAGTCACGTAGTTCATAAAGGGGAACATTGAATAACCTGTTGGATGAAAAACCTTTGAATGAACAGTAGATACTTCCTGAAGTCTGCCTTGTATTTCTTTTGCAAGCTTAGTTGTTACATGAGTTACATCGGCTGGATTAGCCTGTCCAAGACTGTTCCGATTCGAGTTATTTGAAATGTTATTATTGCATTCGCTTTATTGCGGCTTTTAGGTTAAAAGCGTGCATCATTATAACACAATCAATATAAACGGCGGAGACAATGGCGGTAGGCGAGGCGTCTCTAATGTCTACGGCGTCCGCTAATCCATCTTCTCGGCAGGCGTCCGCAGACGTGACTAAGATGCATGTCGCCGGCGCACCTGTCCGGGTCAATAAACCACATTAGCGGCATTACTGCGCTTACCGCGTGTTAGGTTAGCGTGGAGTACTCGTGTTGCAAACCGTGCAAACGTGATTCAACCGCGAGTGTCAAGTCGGCCGAGAAGCGTTTAACATACTTGGCCCGCGGCGACCGCGACTGTGCTGTCCCCATGCAAATCGTTTACGCCTTATACGGATAGTCCCGGTTCGATGTCTTCCTTATCCGGCAGGTTTTGTTTGCAAATCTTTTTACATATTGTGTAAGTCCAGCAATCTTCGTCCCGTCGAATTTACGCTACCTTACCTTAGAATTGAGTTGAGACCTAAGAGTGACATAAGAAATACACAATACGTATTAAAGCTATTACAAGATCATAACGCTTCAAATTTATAGCTGGAGACAAATCTTTGATATCACTCAGAGGGTTGCTTATAGACGTAAAGAGATGATTTTATGTTTAGGTAACGCTAACGGCGACCACTTAAAGCTTTTATGGAGCAATTCTTGCGCCGCGGCAGGAGCCATAAATGACAAAGGGAATAACGATCAGATGTTGATAGCTAGCTACAGACTACAGTATGTTCTCACAATGACGCTACATTTCGTAAATGAGGGGGCCGTGGTAAAATTAAAACATTGAAATGGGTATTTAAGTTGAAGAGAGTTGTTAGTGACCCATATTCGCGGCTATTAACCTAGCGGCATGGTTTGCCGCGCCGCCTGCACGCTTGTCGGGGGTTTGTTGACGGCTCGAGTATTCGCGCATTAATCTCGACGGACGACGAGGAGACAATACGCGTGATGTACAATGGCGGGTGTCCCACGGCGCATGCGCTCCGCCGAGCTCGCTAATAGCGGCACAGTTATTCTGCCCATTGTCTTACGTGCGTCGTCTAAGGTTTTTGTCCACTCGAGACGTCGATAAAAATTTCAGGGAAAATTAAGCGCCGTCGCCGCTGACTGACGAAAATGTAGGTAATGGACTGCCGTTAGCGCCGTGCGGTAAGGCTGCCTTATTGGGGCGTAGACTCATGTCGAATTCCATAATATAGGTACTGTAGTTACTTATATGGAAAAACAAAATGGATATATAGAAATGAAAAATATAAAGATTAAGACTTAAAAATAGCAGACTTCAATTTCGCGAATTTTTTGTTTTTCAGGATTTCATGCCTCAAATTAAAACAGAAGCGTCTTATAGATAATTCAGTTGTCCATCCGTTCATTCTGTATGTCCGTCTGTGAACATGAACACTCTTTTTTAGGACTTGTAAAATAACTAGTATAGAGTAAAGTCTCTTTTATCTTTTATACCTTATTAGGTAAAAACATTACACATTTGTCTGTTTCACTGTTTAGGATTTCATTGTTAGAATTTTTTAACACTACAAAGCAAGGTAGGTTATCTCCGAAACTAGAAACAGCCCTAAGGTAGGTACCTTTTCCCGTGGAGCGCCACAAATATCTTTCTTTACTTAAGATCGTTGCACTAGTGTGTTTTTATAAAATATGACACATTTTATAAAGGATATTCTCATAAGCGGCCGCGGTTTCGTGCGGAGGTTGGCGCCGCGGGAGGAGGCCGGTCCTCCCGCGTGCCTCCGGAGGGCACCAAATACACTATAAATAGAAGCTTTTATAGCCGAAAAGTTACTGTAAATTTACAACCACATATTAGGACGCCGTGTGGTGAAAGCAACCACGTAATAAGTGTTATTATTGCTTATTACACGGTACTTATCTAATACGACTAATAACGCATGTTAGCATTTATATAATGGTAATCGTTCGCATATGTACGTAGATTTTGGAGAATCCAAGACTAATAAGTAAAGTTTGTTAACAGAATTCAAAACTCAAATTATATACAATACTTCTCAGTTTCGAAAAAAATGTTAGATGTTCCCTTTTGCCTTATGGCAGCAGTATATACGGTAGCAACGCCACAGGTGCATACTTAGAGTAACTTTGTAGATTGTTTTTATTTGTATATTGGCTTCATAAATAACATAAATATCGTTATTGTGTTGTTGCGGTCTGGTATCCTTGATGAACGAGTTGGACGACCCGCACTTGGCCAGTATTAAAGGACAACACGATGTACAAAAGATATTTCTTTATCAGTATATTTTGTGCGGGAATTTTATTGAATAAAAACACTGAATTCGGAGGCTTGACACGTTTTCGGTCAGCGGGCAGCACGCGGAACAAATTAAAAACAGAATTGATGTTCGGCAGTTTGACAGCATTCTGATTGTTTTGCACTTTAATTTAGGGACTACGAAACATAATACATAATGTATATCATATCAAAAAGAAAATGCAAGAGAATTATTTTATTACAGAAACAAACAGGAATTTCCAAGAGACAGTACTTGGAAATATATTCATAGATATTTACTATGTGCGAGAGAGGTGGCGGTTGGATTCTCGGCTCAAGTTATCGTCGTTCAAAATTACCAGAGGACTGGTACCTAGTTTTTAAAAGAAAAAGAAATTGTAGTCGATCGTGAAACTCTCATTTGCATACTAAAATTGAACATGACTTTATGAAAACGGTTGGTGCATGTCCGGCCGTTAGCTCCTGGGTCCGGCCGTGAGCTCCTGAGGAGCTCCGGCTCACATCCGACGCACAGCAGCGGGCCGTGGAGGCAGGCCCCGTTGCAAAGGCTCGTATAAAAAAAAACTGGTGCAAAAAAGGTGGCGGCTGTTCTTACGCGACAGTTAGATTTTTCGCGAAACTCTTCGTTTTTCTGCGGAAACACGATTTTAGGTGATCCTACGCCGACATAAGTACATAAGAGGATCGTTCAAGTTCTACTAACGGCATACGCATAATATGTACCTTGGTTCAGAGTCTGAACCAAGGTACATATTCAGACATTATGCTCAATTGCTCATTGTTCAACCTCTCAGTTGAAAGTATTAAAGAAAATGTCACGATCAAATGTTTACTGTAAATTTCATAAACTCAACAACTTTTGATCGGCGTATTGAAATTTATGTAACATTTCTGTATCGTAAAAAGCAATTACGTAGTCGTATCGAAGCGCACCGGCCCCAATTAACGTCGCGAGCGGGTTGGGTAGGGTTACCATATCTTCGGATTTATCTTCAGATTTCAGGCTTTTTGACTCATAACTCACAACCGGATTCCGACCGGACTTTTAAAATCACAGGATTTTCCATTTTTGAATAGTAGATTATTTTTTATTGCAGAAGTTACAAACAAGATAAAACATTATATGATGATAATATGGTCGCCTGCTCAAACTTAAAAACGAGAACTAAGTTTTGGAAAATTTTACAGGAGAGCCAAAACTCGATTTTTCACTTTAAAGACTAATTTAATAACTTTATTGTATTTTTACGAATATCTGAAAAACTCCGAAAATTACATAAAATGTAAAAATGAGGGTACGTGCGTCTCGACGCGTGTACCTAACAAAGTGAGCCAAAAAGCAAAATCTTGAAAAAAAATCTTACTCTTTTTTAACTTTGAGCAGCCGAGGTAATATTAAAATGTAATTACCTCTTTTAATGATTTTATCTAGTGTGCAATAAAGTAAATTTGCATTGTATTGTAATATTATAACATAACACCTTGTTTATGGAATCAATTTTTATTAAGTGAGTCGTAGACGTAATGATCTAATGATACAATCTGAGGACTGTTTATAAATTTTCTCCGGACTTTTCCATTTTTCACCTGGTAGCTCTAGTCGGGAGCGGCTCGCCTGCGACCTGCTTTGTTAAACGCTGCAAATTCCTGTTAGCCCTCCTGATGTAGGGGCCTCCAATGACACCGGTAAACAAAGCCCGCGCTCCAAACTTTTAACTTGCAGCTTAAATTACCCGACTTTCATGCTGAAGAGTTTGGCAGGCTACGCGGCCGTATTTCGTACTTTTAATAGATTTTGGAAGAGAGGTTCTCAATTCGGTTGTATATTTTTTTGATGATTTTTACTTCAAAACTCGTTTATAAAAATGGATTGGAAAATTCATTTTTAGGGTTCCGTACCCAAAGGCTACCATCGGAACCCTATTACTAAGCGTCCGCTGTCCATCAGTCCGTCTGCCATACAGGGCTCTATCTTTTGAACCGTAATACCGTGAAAAAAATACTTGAAATTTTCACAGAATGTGTATTTCTGTTGACGGTATAACATCAAAATGACAACAAATAATAAATAACAAAATAACATGAAAAAGAAAAGGGAGTTCCCCGTACTAGAAAAGTGTGGTTTTGGGCATTTCTCCAGAAATATGTCTGCGGTCACCTCATTCATCTGGCCCTTTTTCATACTAAATGTATGGAGACAGATGAATGAGTCGCAGACATATTTCTGGAGAAATGCCCTTTTGGCGTATTTTTGATCAACGGTGGTACGGAACCAAGTGTGATAAGGCTCGAAGGGTTCCGTACGGAGTAAGAACACGAAGGGCCTTATCACACTTGCGATCTGTGAGCGAGCTGCGGGCGAGTTAGAAGCAAAGTTCCATACAAATGTCGCTCGCGGCGAACTCGCCGCGAGTTCGCCCGCAAATCGCAAGTGTGATAAGGCCCTTCCTGTTCTTACTCCGACTCGCACTTGGCCGGTTTTTAATTTTTTTTTTTTTTTTTTATTTTTTTTTTTTTTTTTTCAGAATGGTGTACATAACTAAATGTTTACAATTAACTCGCCAAACTGCTAAAACAGTTTGTTGGCGAGATCGCGCTCATATTTCACAATTCTTAGCTACATTCACCCAGTTTATTATTTCTAACAAGTATACAGGGTGTCCCTAAAACCAACTTTTATACGATCAGGGCTGATAGACCAGCTCATAAGAACCTAGATTAAGCAAATTTGACCTCAGTAAAAATCTCTTAGTTTTCGAGATATTGACGTTTTTGTAAAACTCGTGCTAAGTGATACCCTGACTCGGTGTTTTGAGTGTCATTGCTAAAATATCAAGTATTTTACAAATCTGTTTTTTGCTATGTGTGGCCAAATAACTATGCTATTGAACGTATTTTCTATTTTTGCTAATTTATTCATGCTGTGGACACAGTACAATACAAAAAAAAATTATTCGATTTTTTTCAAATTTCACCTCTGACTTCGAACTAGCGTGGTGAAAAAAAAATGTACCAACATAACCAGGCACTCAACGTAAAAAAATTGCGCATTTATTGTAGTTTCTAAAATGGTATAAAATTTACTAAACACTGTAATAATTTTTGAAATAATGATATTTTGTTACAAAATTAACTGTCTGCCGCCTTCATCTCATACGATCCGGTTGAACTAAGTTTGCACCTGGCGTGCTTGACATCACATACAAATTAGGTGCAAACTTCACGTAATCGTCAATATCTCGAAAACTAAGAAATTTTTATGAGGTCAATTTACTCAGTCTCGTTTTTTATGAGCTGGTTTATCAGCCCTGTTCGCCATTTTGTAAAAGTCGCGAATTTTGATAGCCCGGATCAGTCTTTCGAAAGTCATGACTTCAAATTTCAGTATTTTCTTAATCTGCTTTTTGTTTTAAACATTACTTAATAATTATGCTATCATACCTTATCAAAATAAATTAGATTTTACGTGATTCAAAATATGACCTCGGATTTGAATCGCGTAGTACTTAAAACAAAATTACCATGCTAAAATAAAAAAAAATAATGTAATTTAAAATAGTAAGATTTTACACACTAGACACCGTAGTTTTTAAGATAATAGCATTTTAATTCAAAAGGAGGTTATACTACAATATTCCATTGGTTAAATTTCGTACCAGAATTTGAATTTCGAACAAAAAAGGTATGATAGCATAATTATTAAGTAATGTTTAACAAAAAGCAGATTAAGAAAATACTGAAATTTGAAGTCATGACATTCGAAAGACTGATCCAGGCTATCAAAATTCGCGACTTTTACAAAATGGCGAACAGGGCTGATAAACCAGCTCATAAAAAACGAGACTGAGTAAAATCGACCTCATAAAAATTTCTTAGTTTTCGAGATATTGACGATTACGTGAAGTTTGCACCTAATTTGTATGTGATGTCAAGCACGCCAGGTGCAAACTTAGTTCAACCGGATCGTATGAGATGAAGGCGGCAGACAGTTAATTTTGTAACAAAATATCATTATTTCAAAAATTATTACAGTGTTTAGTAAATTTTATACCATTTTAGAAACTACAATAAATGCGCAATTTTTTTACGTTGAGTGCCTGGTTATGTTGGTACATTTTTTTTTCACCACGCTAGTTCGAAGTCAGAGGTGAAATTTGAAAAAAATCGAATAATTTTTTTTTGTTATTGTACTGTGTCCACAGCATGAATAAATTAGCAAAAATAGAAAATACGTTCAATAGCATAGTTATTTGGCCACACATAGCAAAATACAGATTTGTAAAATACTTGATATTTTAGCAATGACACTCAAAACACCGAGTCAGGGTATCACTTAGCACGAGTTTTACAAAAACGTCAATATCTCGAAAACTAAGAGATTTTTACTGAGGTCAAATTTGCTTAATCTAGGTTCTTATGAGCTGGTCTATCAGCCCTGATCGTATAAAAGTTGGTTTTAGGGACACCCTGTATGTATAAGTTAAGCTGGTATCAAGTTATCCAAATATATCATGAAGCAAGAATATTCTTGAAAAACATGTCCTAGGGCATTTTTTCCAAAAATATCCTTTTTAAGGTGTTCTTCACTACATACTTACTACTTTTGTTTTCGCCTCTTAACCACTCAATTTCATTATAAATTTTTGGGACCAAAAACTTGTTTGTCCTCTTACCATAATAATTTTTTTCATAGTTTTGTACAAATTTTCCTAACCTAACACTTCTTGTATTATATTTATTCTGCTTAAGCACTTTGAAGTCATCTATATAGTAATTTTCCAAAGCAATCAGGTACTGTACTCTTAGATGTATAGGTAGTATTTTTCTTAATCTATATAACTGGTCATAGTTTCCTTTACACTTGATTTTAGTTTTCTTATTTACTAAGTGTTTCATAAATCTAGTTTGCAGCCTCTTTATTTCATCTAAGTACGTATGGAAAGTCCTGCCATATACACTAAGCCCATAGTTAATTACTGAATCCGCTAATGCATAATACACTACAAGCATTGTTCGTTTACTAATTAATTAATTGAAAGGGTGCTTCTTTTTTTTTTTAGAAATCGAGTTCTGAAGAATCCATGAGGAATTGAGATAATTCCTTAAATATTATGGGATCATTTCAGTATTTTTTAAAGGAACTCATGCATGATTCACTGTGAACTCGTTTTTTTTTTCAATTATACATATTTATAAATGTTATAAATTAAAGGAATTCGCTAAATGGCTGTGACAGTTCAAGGCCTTGTTTTTACATAAATATCGCGTTTGTTTAAAACTATTATAATGATAAGTTCGCCTGTTTTACCGCTATTATGCTAACGACCATCAGCTAGCGATGAAAGCATTCGTTTATATAGGAGCAGTTCGCAGTTCAAGACATGTTAAGTTATTATGCCTACATTCTTACGTAAAATGAAACGGTAACTGTAACAGCACATCGTAATGCGTTTTTAATATGTTTTGAAGCGCTGTTGTGTGGCGGCCCGGCGGGCAGGTGGCAGGTGCCGCGTGAGCTTCCCATTGCAGCGATATCGACTGACTCTATCTCGCTTATCGCAGTTCCATGTTCTGTTAATGTGGCCTTTATCCGTTGTGTTGAAGACAGGTTTTTCCTATGCCTGATATGGCATTTAAATTTTGATTTTATGTCTGGTTTTTACTGTTTCTCGCGTCTTGGTTTGTGCGATTGGCTTTCATTAATATTAGCCCATAAAATAATTTTAGGATCATACATTTTTACAGCTGTAAGTAGTCCTTATGCACCGTGCAGTGGTGTGGCATCCATAGCACCATTCGAAACTGATTTCGATTCACTTACGTGTTTTAAAACATGTTGAGTACGTTTACTAGTCAAGATATGAAAACCAAATTCGTTTCGGTTTGCCCATTGATATTTTTGACGCCGCATAGCTATTAACTTGTAAACTATAGTTTCCTGTATGCAGCTAAAGATAATTATCCATATGAGAACAAGTTCGCTCTATCTATAAGTGTACCCTCATCAATATGTTACACGAACGAAAGCTTTCGTAATCCTCGGTCCCTGGAAAATATTGGCAGTTTGGATCGCACGTTGCATTTCCGCGAGTCGACGTTGCATTATTATTGTGCACGTTCCGAAACCGAATAGCGCCTCGCGAAGTGGCGTCCCCGGATATTGGGCGGGTGTCGGCTTTGTTCCACATTTGCATGTCCAAACTTGCTGCTAATGAAATGCAGTCGAACCTGGATCAGTGGGATTTGAGGGGACATCCACTTAGAGGATTCTCACTAACAGTTTCGTCAGTGAGAAAGGATAACACTAATTGTCTTGTTTATGGAGGTAATGTTTCAGGGAAAATAAAATGCACTAATAACGATCTTATTGTTACTGTCAGGTAAGTTGGTGCCGCAGCGTCTACTTACTCGGGGTTTAGCACAGGGAGAGATTAATAATATAAGTAGATTAACTGATATAATACCGATCTGTTTTTAGGGTTCCGTAGCCAAAATGGCAAAAACGGAACCCTTATAGTTTCGTCATGTCCGTCCGTCTGTCTGTCCGTCTGTCCGTCTGTCCGTATGTCACAGGCATTTTACTCAAAAACTACATGATGGATATTGATGAAATTTTGAATATAGGTGTCTTGTATGAGCCGCTACTTAGTTTAGTAGTTAAATAACTAAAATAAATATTTTTAGGGGGGCACTCCATACATGTTAAAGAAGCTAAAAAAAATTTTTTTCAGCAAATACGAGTATCAACGTGTGGTACATAGTTCGACAGCTCTTTAAAAAACACTATAAGGTTTCAAAGCAATGTTTTTGATTAAGTGAATGTATTTGGAAATAATCGCTGCGAAAGTTGTGTAAATTGTGTCCCCCCCCCCCCCCTCTATCTTCTAAACCGTGTGTCCGAAAAATATGAATAAAATCACAAAGGTAACGCTTAATTAATACTTTCAACGAAAATTATTTTGAACAAGATCGAATTAACCGTTTTTGAGTTATTGCCGATAAACTGCGCTTCTCAACAAAAGGACGTAATTGCTATGAAGATACGCTCTTTTGTTGTTGTACTTTTTTTACATCGTATTTTTTACCTTATAGTTACGGCTATGGAACCCTACACTGAGCATGGTCCGACATGCTCTTGGCCAGTTATTTTCCCTTTACCTGCATTCTCAAAATGGGTTACTTTATTTGGGTTATATGGATTGATCTCACTTGCATTGCTTATACCGCGTATAGTTACCAGTACAATATCTTCGTAAAATATAGTGTAGAGGTTCTTAATGCTATATTTCTTCATCTTGAATCAATTCCAAACTTATTCACACAATCCTCTTACTAGAGTTTCTTATGTATTTCTTCGCACTGATATAGCATTTCGGAGTCACAACAGCCATATGACAAATGAAGGAATATAAGAGTTAAATGGGTACAGCGATGTGAATAAGGTGCAACCTCAGCGGTGTCCACTTGTCATTTTATACTGCGCTAGCTTCTGAGCGCCTTATGTCGCTTAAGTTTACGACAAGCCATTCGTTTCGCGTTCTCATATCTTCTTGATTTTATATATCATTTCAAGAGTTGACGCGCCGGCCTGCAGTCGCAGTATTAAATGCTCAACTGCTTTTAAAATGCAGAGCTGACTATATAAAGAGTGCGAACATAAAACAATAAGATTCTCATTTACCTCGTCAACGTTAGCGTTTGTGAGATACTTACGATATCGGAGATACATTTTTTTCGAGAAACTATCTGAATAATCTAGAGAAAGTTTGCGGTTGACGGAACCACGCGTGCACGTGCGACATCGCGTTGCTGTTGAAGCTCTAACTCTCAGGGACCACAGGACGAGTATCATAATTATGCCACGTAAAATTATGAAATTTGCCTACAGGAAACCAAAGTATATTTTTGGCTGCAGATGACTTATTTCAATGTTTAATGGGCAATTATTTAGTGTTGTGATCAACGCTAGCCTTGAAGACTTTTGCACTTTAAAGGTTCGCGAACCTTGGAGGCTCGAGCCCTCAAGACTCGAGCGTTGAAGCCTCTTGAAGGCTCGGCTACGAAAATCAGATCGTCAAGCTTCAAGCCCGGGTTCAAGTCTTGAAAACCCGAAAAGCTCCAAAGATGGAGTTTTATCCTCTTTGATCGTAGGTTTCGTTTAGTAGTGACGTAATATTAAAATAAATATTATGTATTGGTGAAAAAAAAAAACGTATTTTTCCGTGCATGTTTTGCTTTAGAATAATTGATCCAATTTTGTAGTCAGTCTATAAAATTTCTCTGAAACCTAAAGGCTTGAACTCTCAAAGCTTACAGGCTCAAAAACTTGAACATTAAAATCTTTAAAGCTTGAGTCTTAAAGGCTCAAGCCTTTAGGGCTCGGCAGGTGCGATCTTGTAGTTTATGATCCAAAGCTCAAACTCACATTACTCAGTGTAATCTGTCGAACATGTATTTTGAGATGCATCACGCAATTGCTCGTTTTCAATAATACATAAGTGGCAAATGTTTCCCTATCAGGTCACTTTTCTGTTCATTTGCCACTTAATTCATCGCAACATCGGAGATTTAGGCAGGACAACAGTGGTTTTTTTCTAGATTATTAATAAGAGAAGCGAAGTATATTTTCATTGTATATCCATACACTGTACTTTTGAATTACGCGACCTAGGCGACAGTGAGTTTAATACTTGCAGCTTTCTGACTAACTGCCTAGGTAATTGAAGAAATGCGACCCATTCTGGTCGCCAGTGTTTGCAAAGCAAACAGCCGAGGCAGTTCGTAAACAGTCAGTGTAAACGTGCCCACTGCACTCTTGCAAATTCGGATGGTTGCTGCAGTTTGCTGCTTGTTATGTGAATTTTAAATGGAATAACTCTTGGAAAATATTTTCACAAAAAATGCTGTTATTTTTCCGTAAAATCCGCAATAGTCCGCAAGTGTGTGAAATAATGCACCTGCAGAGATGCACTCCCACTTCCGTGTGTATGGCAACATTTGAAAATAGCTAAACTTCATAGTGACGAATAAACCGTGTCGGATGCTGATGGTCGGAAAGTGGGCCAATGTACGCGATGAGGATTTTCTCTAGTGCTCTAGCAGCTTGAAAATATACCTGCAAAACATCCCTCAAATTGCAGTGCTCAACTTACCATGTCGCGTACAATCCTCGCGGGGTAAGCAGATAATCCTTTGAAAATGGCCACTTTCGACGAACACTGTCACGTGAGAAATTTTGTTTATTTAATTTATGAGATCACCGATAATTTGTCATCGTTAGGGCACAACAGTGGTAAAGAGGTCACTTTCGATTAGCGATCGGGAACCGGTACGGTGGTTAGGCCGGCGGCAGAGCCATGTTGGGTGGATGCACTCGCGGCTGTCGTCGGCGGCGGACTGTGCGCCGGCGCCGGGCCCCCACCAGGCTCCTGACCTACACCCAGTTGCTGCGGCCGCGCCGGCTCCGGTAAACAAACGGTTCAGCGACCGATTACACGGCGACCACCTCGCCAAGCGCTGACGCCTCCTCAGCGCTCCCAGCTTCACATTTGTAATTCAATAAGCTAACGGTCCCGAGAGCGTTCGTGCGCTCAGCTCGCTCCCATCGGATCTGGGTCATGCCGCACAAAGGCGGCCAAATAATTCGACTTGCTGTAATCGGCGTCAGGTGGGCATTATGGCGGTGGCGATCGCGATACGATACATTCGCAAAGCATTTGAATCAATCTGCCGCGATCTCTCGAGGCGATGTGCGAAATTTGCATAGGTAAACGAAAGAGAAAATGTTTCGCAGTTTGCGTTAGTCGCCGAGCGTTCTTTTGATTTATTTAGGTGCTTTCTTTTCGAGGTCGTGCATTTGTCTACTTAAATTGCTTACAAAGTGAAAGTTAAAACGACGTCGGTGGAACGTGACAGTTGTTATTTAATGATCACATGTAAAAATCGTACTAACTAGCCTTTTCTTTTTGTGTAGATATTGTAAGTGGCATTTACGCACTTTTATTTAGAAATGTGAGACGAAAGAGTTGCTTATTTGTATTTATATGTATTGTTGACAGAGTTGCAGAAGGAACGCCTAACGCCAGAACCTGTCTGCTGCATCAGAAGCTGCAACTGCTAAACTGCTGTATCAAGCGCGCGCAGGAGTCCAGCGGCGCGCCCGGCAACTCCTCCGAGGACGAATTCTACGACTGCTCGGAGGGCGAGAGCGCCGACTCCCAGCCACCCTGGGACCGACCCGTCGGCCGGCTCAAACGCCTCGACGATGCCACTCTCAAGAACGCAGCGCCTCTCTATATTCCCCGCACGCAGGTAATAAATATAACTCGGTAGTACTGTACTTTGCTTTTTTTTAATATATTAAAATATGGAGACATGTAAGCGTCGTAATGTACAGTTACATGATAATGATGCGGTTTAACGCCGGTGCAAATACATATATTCAAACAGTTTTACCATGAGCCTAGTTTTTAACTGTTACACGATACTAAGTGAAGTGTCGGAATGTAGGATCCGGCCCCGAAAACGGAGGACCAGCTGGAAGAGGACGCGGAGCTGATGGTGCGGCTGGGGGACGACGCGCGCGCCTCCGAGCTGCGTGCGCGCATGATGAGCGCCTCGCTGCTGTCCGACATGGAGGCGTTCAAGGCGGCCAATCCCGGCGCCGAGCTGTGCGACTTCGTGCGCTGGTACTCGCCGCGCGACTGGCGGCCCGACGACGGCGGCGCGCTCGGCGACCGCATGCTGCTGCCCGGCAACCCGTGGGTCGAGGCGTGGAGCGTGGCGCGCCCGGTGCCGGCCGCGCGCCAGCGCCGCCTGTTCGACGAGACCCGTGAGGCGGAGCAGGTCCTCCACTTTCTGCGCTCGCGGACCGTCAGCGGCGCCGCGGAGCTTCTCTTGCCGGCCGTTCTACGGGCCGGGGCCGCGAAGGCGCACGCGGAGGGCGTCGCGGCGGTCAGCATGGCGGTGGGCGGGGTCGATCAGAGGCGGTCGTTCGAGATTGCCGCTCGAGAGCTCTATGATGCGGAGAGAGAGGCTTGCCGGTCTATTTGCGTTCGCACCGTGCTCGGTGACAGCGTGGAAGACAGGCCCTTGGACTCGGCGGGCAGGAGCAGGATCCTGGGCGCGGTGGGCGGCAGCCTGCCTCCGCCGGCGCGGCGGGAGTTCACGCTGCGGGTGCGGGACGACGTGGCCCCGCAGGTGCTGCGAGCCGCTCTCTCCACCGACATGTTCATCATCGGTGCCTTTACAGAACGCATAGTGTGTTTGTAGCGTCACTATTAATCACTTGATGCCATCATGACACAGTGCCAGCGCTCTCGTTTGTAGTGTGTACTTAACCTGGGTACATCAATTATATTACCACAGTTGCAATCGAACGTTGAGACTAGCGAAGCAGTTGTTACAATTATTAGTATGCCTAATCATTATCAAGTTGTATTCGTGTAACACGACACGTGTGAATGAGAATCTATAGATGAAAATAGTTTGTTCATGGTCTTCCTTGATTGTTGATAGGTTTAGATAGTTGTATATGCATAAAATAATAAGAGTCAAATTAGAAGATAGGTTGATTGAATCACCTGCTTATTCGTATGTTCGTAATCACCCGCACGCAGGCGTTACGTCGACCTATCTCGTAAGAATAGCTAGTTATTAGTCCTTCGTTTAAAAAATACACTTAGGTGTAGTAAAAGGTACAGAGACTTTGTACCCCTCTTTTTACGATGGTATTGTTCGTTATTATCGAATTAGGGTTGCGATCACTTTTTAGGGTTCAAACGGGAAAAACGTATTGGATCACTTTGTTATTCGTCTGTCTGTTAAAACCCTTTATATCGGGAACGCGTGGAGGTATCGAGTTGATTAAAACCATATACTCAGGTCTACGATCCCTTGAAGCTGTAAAAAAATTTAACTTCTAAATTAATGTAAAGAAATACGGTCGTTTATGCCGCAAAAAACGTATATTTCGACACTCCCAAATAAACCAAAATTAATAGGGTACTTTCCTTTGACCTAAAACTATGAAATTTGACAAGAAATACTGTCTTATACTCGTACTACAAGAAGAGGGAAACATCTGGAAACCATACATTTGTAATTAAATAAAAAAAAAATAGTCTTCACTAAAGGAATCAAAATTTACAAGGTACTTTAATATAATGTACCTACAAAATTGTACGGAACCCTCGGTGGGCGAGTCCGACTCGCACTTGTCCGGTATTTTTAATTAGTAGACAATGCCATTGTACAAGTAGGTACACAGCTTTGTTGGTATTTCGTTTCATTCAAGGGGTCTTTTTGAAAACGAGGGATTATAGTTAACGTTTATAAGCATATTGGTGCAATTACCGTTGAATAGATACGTTATTTGAATTGTTAATAGAATTTATTAGTATACTAAACTGTAATATATAAACTTGCATTTTAATGTTTGTTTAAATTTTATGTTAATTTACTTTATAAATATTCCATTAGTGCTACATTTTGCGAGTCTTGATCAGTTGTGATACATATTTCGTACAGTTTATCAAGCCGGCTTATCAAACTGTTTGCCAAACTTCTGTTTTACGATGACTGCCTACTTGTAATACTTTCTCCGTAATACTCTCGTGAATATTTATTTTGGTTAGACCATATGTTTGTTCCATAAAAACGTGACTATGTAAATTTATATCGATAACAAGACCGTGTTTTATTTATAGCGCGGGTAATAGGGTCCAGAATACCCGAACCCCGAATAACGCGGAATATTCAGCGGCCGCGAAACAAATTCAAAGCCGAAACCTTTCGACTCGCACCGCACTCGGATCAGAGTGTAAGCACCTATTTACTCCTGTTATGTTCAGGATGATTTAGATAGATAGTCGGTAGATAGTCGTTAGTTTGTCAGAAGGAAGGTATATAGTGCGAATCTTTCCAGGTGAATTTTTCGCTTCGAGTCCTAATCTTTCAAACAAAGGCCATTGTATCCATTATGGCAGCTTTGCCATAATAGATACAATGGCCTAGCGCCAGGCGCTACAAGCTAGTTACAATAGATACAATGGCCTTTGTTTGGCGCTAGCTAGCTTGTAGCGTCTGGCGCTAGGCCATTGTATCTATTATGGCAAAGCTGTCATAATGGATACAATGGCCTTTGTTTGAAAGATTAGGGCTCGAAGCGAAAAATTCACGGGAAGATTCGCACTATAAGTAAAACGGGGAAAAGGGAATCGAGATATCTCTCGCTGTCTACTTCCGAGATCCGGAGATCAGTTTTATTTGCCGGTTTATGGCTCTCTCATCGGCGTTAATGAAATAAACGGAGTAGCCACACGGGCAGTCGTCTCGGCGTCGCAGTACTTGTGAGCGGACTTGTGACGTCATTTTTTGATCCTTGTGCTGTCACCGACTCGGTACCCTGATCGTTATCATACAGAGAGTGACGAACGACGAATAACCGTGAAGTGTGTACATTGCGGGGTA
This sequence comes from Eudemis profundana, assembly GCA_947034925.1. Classification (NCBI taxonomy): domain Eukaryota; kingdom Metazoa; phylum Arthropoda; class Insecta; order Lepidoptera; family Tortricidae; genus Eudemis; species Eudemis profundana. The sequence continues at coordinate 19,946,106 of OX344799.1, forward strand.
CTACGGGTCGCGGGTGGTGAGGTTAGTCGGCGAGGCGGCGATGTAGAGGAGGAGCGGCGCGGCGACGGGCGGCGGCGCGGCGCGGGTCGGGCGCTGCGCATGCGCGCGGCGCGCCGGGCCGGGAGCCTCGCGAGTCCGCTCAGTGGCGCGTCGGGACGCCCGGTCGATTCCAGGGGTGCGCGCAAACACTCAACTCTCCAAAAACCGAATGAACCGTAAATTTTGTTTAAGATAAACCATAAAATCGCCGCCATACTGAATGGATTCCGAGACCGTTCCTCCTCGGCTTGACCTGTCACCCGTCACTCTCTAAAATTTAATCAACAGCTGCGGTCAACTTTGTCGCGATATCGGTATTTGGGCAAATATTTACTAGTAATTAGTTCCAAAACGAAAGTGCGTAATCACGCATGGATTGTTACAGTGTCTCATGACCTAACGAAATAAATTATAAAAAAAATACGCGAAAGTGTAAAATCGTTAATTTTAAATTTTAATATGTCTAGATCGCATTCTTGATAATAAATTAGGCGTTTAAGTGTCACAGTAGAAACGTTATGAAAATTAATAAGTTTTTATAGGCGGTTTATTTTATTTAGTCGTTGGACATTTAAGTTATAATATGTGCTAGCCCGGAGCCGGCCCACAGCTCAGCAGAATGACAGTGAAACTTGTTGTCCCGAAGGTAAGTGCCTGATAAATATATTTTTTTTTTATTTATTAGGAGCATTGGCAACAAGGCCATCAGCTCAAACCAGAAAACAAGTAACATAAGAGTACATTCAGTTTGGTAGATAATAATATATGTCATAGTCCATGCGGGAAATATATACACTCTGTGATAATAATAACGAATTAACACATCGCTGCTTATCAAGAACAACGGCTCAATCCAAAATAATTCCGTGTTGAACTTTAAATTCTAACAGTGAGTAGTAAGACTCAAAATAAATCTACTTGTCATTTTGGATTACGCCGTTGTTCTCGATAAGCAGAAACAGGTAAATCGCAGCAACGTGTCGGATAAATCCACGGATAGGTATATAAAGTAGTATTTTAACCTTCCTCTAACCTAACCTACATATGTGTGTATAATTGTATAGGTATCGTCATCTAGTACCCATAGTCAAGCATTGCTTAGTTTGGGACTTGGTCGATTTGTGTAAGACGTCCCCCAATATCTATTTAGTTATTATTTTACTATGCATCCCGTTTGTGCTATGAATCTGATATTTTTTGTTTATTTTGAACTCAATTACTAAAGGTTTTCGCCAAACGAAAACCTGAGTTTCGCTCGCTGTGATGATCAGTTAAAATGCCAATCGTTTCTTAAATAAATTGGCAATGATCTTAGCCTTGGATGCCCTTGAAGAAGGCTCGATACGTGCTCATATAGCAGGTAACTGTACCTACTGACCCGTGAACTTGTAATAGAATCTTAGTTTCCCTGTATAGCACGCCACAAAACGTGTATATCTGGTTCCGCAGGAGAAAGTCCAAACCTCATCGGTTCCATTCGTATCGAAAATTTGAAATGTTTTAAATAATTGATCGAACGGAGAAACTTGTCTTAATTACTGTCGTGTAACTTCCTTCCACGTCCTGTTTGCAGTTTTGTTATGTAGGTATTTCGTTGTTCACTTTAACCAGTTAGACGAGTTGTGCGGCCGCAAACTGCTTAATTTTGGAGTAATTGCATTAACTTATGCAACTCTGAATTCAGCATCCGTTCCATTACGAGATTGATTATTCTTAGGGCTCTGTATAACGAAACCCTTATCGTCCGTCCCACGGCTGTCTGTCTGTCCGTCGAGACCCTTTTGCAAATCCTTTCCCGAACGAATTTAGTTTAGACTGACTGTTTTTGTTTGGAGGATTAAACATAGCTTATTTGTTTCCACGTAATACGTATCTCTATGGGGATTCCAGAGACTAAGATTGCCGATAGGTATATGATAACAGACAGAGGGGTAGATTCAAAGATAAATATAATATTGTTTCATATATAGATACAAGAAATCAAAGTACATAGAAAAATTAAATGGCGCTCACTTGTGAACAGACCGGGAATCGAACCCGGTACCTCTGGATTTCCGGCCCAGCGACTCGACCACTCGTCCACCGTAATACCCAGTAAACACCCTCAATTCTGCCATCTTGACCTCCGTATCATTCTATTTTAATAGGACTTTAACCTAAACGCCATCTATGAGAACCCATATTACACAGGTGTCTCACCCCAATGCGAACCTATTACAGGCACGACGATCGAGCGAGAGATGGCGTTGTTGTGGTGTAATTTACCCGCATTAAAAACCAATGAAAAAACAACATGTTTCTTTCATATAAAGTATAATATTGTTTGTTCTTCTTTTAATGCCATCTCCTACCGTAGGTAAGAGGGTATCTTTATAATTTGTACTTTAGCAGCGGCTGATCTGATGAGTTAGGTACTATTACTATACTATTAGTTGTATTACTCTACCTGAATCCTTTTCGATGGTTTCTGAGCCAATTATCCATTTATCTCCCTTTTTTGTGGATAACTATATGTACCGTTATTAATTGTAAGTACCTGATCTTCAAATTGTAGTTGTGTTTACGCCATACAACTATTAATTTAAATAGTTACTGATAGCGTCGATCATCAGGGGGACTTCATTTCATATTACATGCCGAGTTAATTGGATACTTTTTGCATTTCACCGCTTTACTAGTTTAAAGGTAGGTATACAGGGTGATTGGAAATTCGACCTATCCCTTGAAAGGGGTTATTCTAGAGCTTATTTGCAATGATTTAAGTCCAATCAACCGGGGGTCAAAACTCAATGGTTATCAAGTTATTTGACTTTTAACTTATTTTTTTTAAAACCCGCCTTTCGATCTAAAACTGCTTATTGTGAAAAAACTGCTTAAATTAGTAATGAAAAAGAGCCATCATCTAATAGCCAATAAATGGTTGATTACGAAAAATCCAAAAAACATGCCAAAACCTTTGAAAATGTTACCAATAAAAGAATTTAAAGTCAAAAGTTTTTGGATTTTGTTCAAAATTTTGTAATTCTTTGAGGCATTACTTAAAAAAAAATTACTACACTTCGCGTAAAAATTACTAAAATTAGTTCCTCAGTTCATAAGCTTTCTAAAAAGGTAGAATTGTTGACATTTTTTGCATAACTTTTTAAAATAACATTAATAATAAGAGAGGTGGTAGAGAATTTCGCCTAGCGTACCGGACCCTTAATCAGTTTGTTTGTGTCACTTTAGTTTCTCCGTGGGCTTTGTTTGTCTTCGGTTTCTTATTTTATCTCATCTTCTTAGGTTAGAAGTCACTAAAAGTAACCTTCCGTGATATTTCGGTTAGTAATTTATCTGTAAGTTCCCGGTTGCCTTAAGTTTGCACCTGGTTTCCTTGGTGTAACTTACAAATTAGGTGCAAACTTAACGCAACCGGGAACTGATTGATAAATTACTTATTGAAATATCACCGAAGGCAACTTTTAGTGATTCCAATCCTAAGAAGATGAAATAAAATAAAAAACCGAAGACAAACAAAATCCACGGATAAACTAAAGTGACACAAACAAACTGATTAAGGGTCCGGTACGCTAGGTGATATTCCCTACCCCCTCTCTTATTATTAATGTTATTTTAAAAAGTTATGCAAAAAATGTCAACAATTCTACCTTTTTAGAAAGCTTATGAACTGAGGAACTAATTCTAGTAATTTTTACGCGAAGTGTAGTAATTTTTTTTTAAGTAATGCCTCAAAGAATTACAAAATTTTGAACAAAATCCAAAAACTTTTGACTTTAAATTCTTTTATTGGTAACATTTTCAAAGGTTTTGGCATGTTTTTTGGATTTTTCGTAATCAACCATTTATTGGCTATTAGATGATGGCTCCTTTTCATTACTAATTTAAGCAGTTTTTTCACAATAAGCAGTTTTAGATCGAAAGGCGGGTTTTAAAAAAAATAAGTTAAAAGTCAAATAACTTGATAACCATTGAGTTTTGACCCCCGGTTGATTGGACTTAAATCATTGCAAATAAGCTCTAGAATAACCCCTTTCAAGGAATAGGTCGAATTTCCAATCACCCTGTATACTAAATATGTACTTAGTTAGGGCCCCAGACCTGTTGTGTATTGGTTAAAAATTATAGCCAAACATCTGAAACATACCTACATGTATGGATGGTACAGTCGAGTTCATAATTATCTGAGCAAAGAACGGATCAAAAATATCTGATCTAGTTCTTATTCTTCTGACAATAAGGTCTTGTTCAGATGTTTTTGGTCCAATCTTTGCTCAGATAATGATGAACTCGACTGTACCTACATAGTTACATAACTCCCTTTTTTATTTTTTTTATTTGGCTATTTTAGAAAGTCAGGTGATTAAGGTGCCGAACCAATTAAGTATTATAAATAAAATATACATAAAAACTCGCACTAAAGCCTTCATGCTAATTATAAGAGATTAGACGCTTGTGAACAACGCCTTTAAGTAGGTAAACCAAAAATGAATTTAATTGTTGGCTAGGTACGTGTAGCTACATACAAGGATGACAAATGAAAAAAAATATACATAATAGTGCATATACCTACCTAATTTTTGTTATTTACACTTCATTGCACAATACAAGAAAGTACAATGTCGTTCTTAGGTAATCTACCAGTCAACCGTCAGGGTAAATAGAGACATTAAAATCATTCATTATTGCCTTCATCAGTAGGCTTATGATACTACGCTTTGTCGCGCGATAATTAAATGATAAAGCATCTGTCACTCTCACACACTATTTGACAGAAAATGACGGATGCTTTATCGTTTATTTATCGCGCCACAAAGCGTAGCATCATACACCTACACTACAGGGTTTCCAATCTTATTCAGCCCGTGGCGCACTTACAAGTTTAGTACTTCTACTTCGTCACGGCGCCCTACCCTAGTTCGCTCAAAATAGGTATTGTTGCTTTATAGGTACCCGCGAATATTTGTGGTTTTAGATAATGATAGAGGATCGACTCACGGCGCCCCTCTTTAATTTCTACGGCGCATCAGGGCCCGCGGCCCACACTTTGGGAACCCCTGGCCTACCTTACATCGTATAGGAAACCTATACATGTAGAATTTTTCCTTTTTTATACATATAGTGTATAAGTTTACCTCCACGTAACGCCTAAGTATAACTACTTACCGTCAGTTTGAGGTATGGACAAAAGGTGCGGTTGAAACGAGCTAGGTACCTTCATAAGGTAAATATGGGCCACATTCGTAACCCCTGCCGGTTATAAAAGTGTGTACCTACCTACGTAGGTTCAGCCGCTCCTAGAGCGAACGCGGGAGCGGTCTCTACATTTTTTGGACACATGAGGCATAACGTGATAATATAAATTACTTAAATTTGTATAGGTGGAGTGATTCACGTCAAAAATCACCAGTTTATTTCGAAATGTTTCGCCCGTGGCTCCTCTATATTTTCTACACCGTAGATTCGAAAAATCTGTCCTTATTATTGCCTACATCGCGTACAGGAAACCTATAGATGTAGAATTATTTTTACCGTAAAATGAGGCTAATTAAGACTCGCGAGGCTTTTTGACACTAAGAAAATATAAGTTAAAAGTTAATTTATTTTTTCCTTGCCAATGGTAGAAATATAGACCTTCGTCTATCAGTGCCTAAGTGTAATGCGAAGTTGGTTAGTGGTCTATTAATAAGGTTTTTATTAGTTTAAGTCATTTTTCCAAATAGCCTCGCGGGTCTTAAATAGCCGTTTTACGGTAGCCAAAATTTCAGTTTTCTAGCTCCAAGGATTAACCTGAGCTTGAATGAGTCATCATGTCATCAAGCTAGGATTTACCTTTAAAAAATACAGTAAAAAAGGAGAGAAGTATGCACGGTACAAAATTTGCAGAGTTGATACCTTTTTCTTTATTCGTCTGTACATATTGCCGTTGACAAATAGTTTAATGCGGAAGTAGATAAGAAAATATGAAGGACATATATGTGCTATAATTGAAATACATATATTTTATAGCACAGCTACGTGTATGCGAGTAAAGAAGCTATATGTTAAATGGAGCGTTGACCACGTCCTCTATGTCCACTGAATGGTCGGCGGCCATTATAAATAGACCATTATAGTGTGCGCTCGTGTGGACAATGGCTAGGCGACACTCCGATGCACGTCTTGCGGCGTTTGCCTCTTCCCATATAGCAATTTATATTCAACATTTCCCTTCTGCCCGATAAAAATCCCACATGACACAATCATTCATCTCTGTTTTACTTTGGGGATGAATTTCCGAAAAATAGTTCTCCCCCCCCCCCCCCGAATTAATTTCGCCGCTAGAGGCGCTAGAGTAGCGTGTGCTCTCCGAAATGTCAAATGTCACTGTTTGTGGGAGCCGCGGGAGGCTACACGGACTTTATTCGTTATTACAATAATGTTATCAATATTTTGCAATATCTGAAATTTTTTATGGCAAATATGAGTTACGGGTCAACGAATGTCAGTGCTTTGAGACAGTTTCATCATTCGGAAACTTACGTCCTCTTTTTTCCGAACTCAATACTGCGGCATGCTCAATATTTTTATGGTACGGTTTTATGGCTTCAAATACGATTGCAATGTAAACTACATTTTCACACCCATAATAAATATCTGACAGCTACCTATACTTCAGGACCCTACTCGACAGTGGCGCCAACTGGTGCGCACAAAAACGCTAGCCTTCAATTTATAGGTCTTTTTAAGTTAAGAGGTCTCATTTGCTCTGAAAAACGGCCCGATATAAATTATAACACTTCAATTAAATTTTATTATATTTTTATTAAAACAACTCACTTTCAACAACAACAACGTTATTTCGAAATAAAAAACCGAACAATATATGACTTTTCATCGAGGACATCGAAAGTACCTCTGAACTTAGAATGACCCTTATCTCACTTTATTTGATGATTTTATGAACCTATAAAAATAAATAAAATAAAAATAAAATAATTTATTTCTGTAAGTAGGCCCTCAAGGGCTCTTTTACATGTCTTACATTCTTTGTCTTCTTTTCTTTTTGGCGCTTCGGGTAATGACTAATGACCTTCTGGTGAGAAGAAGCGCCGGAAGAAACTCACCAGTTTCTCTTTCTCTCTCTATTTCTAGTCAATCACTGTTTTGTTTTATTAAGTATCCAAATAAAAATATTCACATATGGTATCGGGGTAATGGTTTGCATACGAACAATTTAGTTTATATGAGAATGGCCACGACTCCTGCTTATGGTGATGCTATCTATTTTATGTGCGACCGGATAGAGAACGGACTGACCAATTAAATTACATTCATGTTGCTTACTAGTACTGTTCTTATATTCGTTAATGAAATACGTACCTGTTCCTTTTTGATCATGAGCGGTACCCAATCACGAACGGCACTAAAAAAACTATAGGAGCTCCATCCAAACAAAAGGAATAATAATAACATTGTTAATTCCTACCCGCTCAATCAATGTACTCGTGATGTAACGTAAGCATTCGGATATAACGAGTATTTCCTTGTAAATCGTGCTAATCGTTATTTTATATACCTAAACGTAGAAAATATACCCAGGCCGGAAACTAAAAACTTTGATAACAGTTACTACTGAGTTCTCGTTAAGTTATTACTGTACGTCTGATGCGCATGACGTAAATATGTACTGGTGTTTAACCGTTTTTGATATGAGTTACTTCCCGGATATGAGCTGGAGTTCCTGCCGGAACCTCGGTTCGCAGCTGCCGGTTATATCGCCGGCAAGTCGTCTTATTTCCACTACCCCGTTTCTTATATTTCTGCCGAGTGTCGAGTAAACTATTTAGATGGCTATTGCGCTATCTTTCAACTCCGGTATATTCTAGTTACATTCGTAGCCGACTTTTTTCTATAAATTTTTTATTTTGAAAGTAGATCTCAAGAGCCCTCATACTGGTGAGAAGAAACGTCATAAGAAATTGACCTGTTTTTTATCGTTATATGCACTTATTAACATGTTTATAGATACTAGGAACCATGGAGATTTATTTCAGCATTGATTGCATGGAATCATAAATGTATTCCATGCCCTCCGGCCCGCCATCGCAACCATATTTCGCAACTAGCTGCTGTAGAAAATTGAATATTCTTTGTACGCAACTGGTTGCGATAGAAGAGTTTTCATTATGTGTTCGCAACTAGACGTCGTTGTCGACTATGTTTCGCAGCCAGCAACTAGTTGCAAACAAGTAATGAAAACTCTTCTATCGCAACCAGTTGCGTACAAAGAATATTTATTGCTCTATCGCAGCTAGTTGCGAAACATGGTTGCGATAGCGGCCGGAGGGGTTCCACCCTTGCAAACTCGTACATAGAGAGATGTCAATGACATCGGGAACTCACGATAGTTACACTCGAGACAATCGAGAGAGTTAAAATGGCCCCACCCTAAAACTGTTCGCATTAGTGGATGTAATAAAATGCGACTGAATTAACCAAGACTTAAAAGTTGTCATCTAAAAATTAGCTAAAAAATTGTATAAAGCCATAAATGTATAAACTTATAAATAAGGCAATAGATAACTCCTACTAAATTTTTGTATAATTGCTCAACAAACCCAACCAATCAGACCCCTCAGGTCTCTATCTATCAACTCTGACGAAACCAACTAGACCTTTACCCAGGCTCCCTCCTCAGGGGAACTGGCACCCCGGTGATGACCCCTCTGGCGCGCCGGGGGGCTCTTAAAAACTAGCGCAAGGCCCCCTTAGGGGGCCTAGTGACTCACCGTTCAGGAGTACACATGCACAACCTCGGACCCACATGCACAAAAAAAAAAAAGAAAGGTGAGTGCACTACTAGTTAGCCTAGGTAACCGGGAGTCGGGGGGTGTTCTGGATAGACGTGCTCGCGATCCCTAAACACCCCCAAAACGGCAACGAGGAAGACGCCGCAGTGGTTTTAGTGGGTAGGCTCCTCACTCGGAGGAGAGAGCCCCACATAACCCCCCACCCAACATCTGGCTTCCCCAAGCCCGGGGGGTACGCGGAATAGCGTTTCCACTGCGTTAAAAAAAAAAAAAAAAAAAAAAAGGTAACCGGGAGTAAAACTGTAAGCAATATGAATAAAGATAAGAAAATAACATTTTGATGAACCTAAACTCGTTTGCTTTATGCCTTAAAGGCTAGAAAATGATGACAATGGGGTATGCAATAAATTCCTAGGATTTACAAACCCGCTCTTACGCTGGGGTACTTGGGTACCTACAAGTACCTAGGTATATTGAAGTATCAATGCCTCAGCTGCTAGACTGAAGTCGATCTCATAATCCGGCAGCTGCTCGCGAGCGCTATTAATCCGAGCTTAAGCGTCTAGAATAGATAGCCGGGTGAAAACTAAAGGGAGCAAAAGATCTAGGTTTGATGCCTGACTTACTGATGTGAGGTAATCTTTCAGAGATTAACTACAGCACGTTCAGATCTCTTGAAATGTAGTAAGATTGCAAACTTAATTCGATTAGGGAATGGGTGGTAATTATTTTATGTTTATCAGTTACGATTAGTACCTGTGCCGAGGAACCAATTCCCATCGGTTTGCTTATTTTTCAAAGCATATGACCGGAGTATTTACTACTCCTAAAGAATAAGTAATCCAAATCTGCTTCGGCTTTTTTAAGAATATATTTAACGCCACACCACTGATTAGTACTTATAGGTGCCAAACATTTAACAACTTTTCATCGTGCGTCACGAGTTAAAAATCATAACCTCTCGACGGAAAACAAGTATCTTATGAGTTTGAATTGAAGCCTATAATAATGTAGGTCTATTTTTCTGTCTGTGGCATTGTAACCCGCGGCCGTTTCTCCCATAGCTGCCAGCTGGTTTTCCTGTGGTGGTTCTTAGCCAAGTTTGATGGAGATCAGTAGGCTTATGATGCCACGCTATGTCACGCGATAAATAAGTGATAAAGCATCCGTCACTCTCACAGTATTTGTTAGAACGTGACGGAAGCTTTATCATTTATTTATCACGTGACAAAGCGTAGCATCATAAGCCTACAGGTTAGAAATGTTCATCGAAATTGTCGGTGGTTTTCAATTTAGTCGTGTCATGATATGTTATTTAAAAAAGCACTTGTACCTATAATTTTATCGCTATTTGCTGAGCAGTCCCCCTCCAACATCTTCAAACTCAAATAACTGAGTTGACGACGCTACAGCTCTCGAGATGTAAATCCGAGACAAGGCGTGTTTACCAGAAGTGTCCTGCCGGCTACGGCGGCGGCGCGCTCGAGCCCCGTCGAAGCGCCCATAAAGCGAGTCGAGGGCGCGAGAGAGCCCTCCCGCCCTCTTACTTTTTCACAGTTTCTCACTGAATTTGCCGACAAATTTTATGGGCAAACTAGTTTCGATCGCCGGGAAGAGTACCTATCTAAATATTTATACTGTGGTTTGAAACTCACTCAATTTAAGCATAAGCACTTTGTTAAATTACTTATACTAGTTAATTGAAAGAAATTAAGTACTTAGACAGGTGTTTTATCTTAAAAAGGTGTAAATCATCTAGGTTAATAAGTCTTTTTAATCAACTGTTGCCTACTCCTAATGAACTCCTACTGCCCGTGTTGTTAGCCCAAGGCTCAGTATTCATATAAATGTGTGTTTTTTCACAGGCAAAGTTTGGCACAGATTTCCCATAAATATAGAACTCTAAGTCACACTAAATTCTGTTTCCATTCGTAGAGCACTGAAGGCCTCGGGCAGATATTTTTACCCCGGAATCGTCCGATCTACTGAGGGCTGCGCCAACTATTTATACAAGGACCGAGATCAGTGGTTCCCAACTTTTTTTACCGTATCACCCACAATCTCATCGAGATTTGTATTATTCTTCTTCCTTGTCGTTATCACTCTTGACAGAGTGGTCGTGGTCATCACTTCAGGCGTTGGTGGCAAGCTTCACAACACGCCGCCACTCTTCTCTGATGGCCGCCTTCCTCGTGCATTCATGTAGTGATGATGAGCCATTTACTGCCGCTTTTATCTGGTCAGTCCACCTCATAGGCGATCTTCCGCGTGGCCTGGTACCCTCGACCTTTCCCTGGACCACAAGTCGCTCAATAGCCACCTCCCCTCGGCGGCATATGTGACCAAAAAAGGTGAGGATACGAGACTGTACCAAAGATGATAGACGCTGCTTGATGCCGAGTTCTCGAAGTATAGACTCGTTGGTACGGAATTCAGTCCACGATACTCCGAGCATTCTCCTCCAGCACCACATCTCTAGGGCGTCTATCTTCTTCTTCTCTACTTCCCGCAGGGTCCACGTTTCTGCAGCGTACAAGAATATGGGGAATACAAGTGCTCGAACTAGCCGGATTTTTGTGGCTCTATATATGTTGCGATTCCTCCATATTTTCCTCAACTTGTCCATTGCAGACCTAGAAATTGCCATACGCCTCTTCACTTCGTCGATACATCCACCGTTGTTCGTAATTAAGGCTCCCAGATAAATGTATGATTGCACCACATCACAATTAGCAATTTGTGTAGTTTCTGGCGAATTGTTATTCATGCGGTCGACAATCATCATTTTTGTTTTATTCCGGTTTATCTTAAGTCCGAACTCAAGGCTAACTCGTTCCATCTTGCCGAGAAGTTTTTCCATGTGCTGGGTACTGGTGGCGAACAAAGTGGTATCGTCTGCATATCGCAGGTTGGAGATCTTCAAGCCACCGATCGAGATGCCATCTGTCCAATCTTCAAGTGTGATCCTCATTATGAGCTCTGTGTACACATTGAACAGCAGTGGAGAAATAATACATCCCTGACGGACTCCGGCACTGGGGTGGAAGTGATTGGATTGGACGTCATCTGCGCGTACTGAGGCTGTGCCATCCTCATACAGTCTTCGCAGGAGGTGTACCAGGTGTTTTGGAACACCCATCGCCGTCAGCGTTTTCCAGAGTTTGGGCCACTTGACAGAGTCGAACGCCTTAGAGAAGTCCACAAAGCATATGTAGGCGGGCTTGTTGAATTCTCTGGCTTTCTCTATAATTTGTCTAACTGTCAAAATTTGCTCCCGGGTTCCCCTCCCCTTAACAAAACCAGCCTGTTCAGGAGCAATTTCTTTGCTTAGGTAGGGCTTTAGACGCTCGTTCAGTACGTGCAGTAAAATCTTGCTTGCGTGAGAGATAAGAGCAATAAGTCGGTAATTACTGCACGTCTTGGTGGAACCCTTCTTGTGCAAGGGGACTAAAACAGTGTGAGCCCATTCTTTCGGCCATTGCCCCGTGAGCCATATCTTATTGCACAGGGTGTGGAAGATTTGGACGCCATGTTCGCCCGATGCCTTGATCGTCTCGATCGGTATGGCATCTGCCCCTGTGGCTTTGCCGTTCTTCAGATGTTTAATAGCGGCTCGTATTTCATCTTTCAGAATATCGGGCTCAAGATCTTCGTTTCCGGGTTCCGTAGGGGCGTAACACTCTGATTGCGGGTCTTGAAAGAGGGACTGGCAGTATTGTCTCCACGTTTCAGCTATTGCCTCTATGTTCGTCACCGTCTCTCCAGTAGAGTTTTCGATGGCCCAGGTCTTGCAACTCAGGGTTTTTGTGATGGTGCGAATTTTTTGGTGTAAGTCCCTAGATTCGTGCTTATTTGCATGGACTTCCACTTCCTATCCTATCCTATTTTGTATTATTACCCCTCAAAAAAATACGTATTATAAGCTTATAAGAAACTACTCAAAGTAAAACGGCTTAATATTCATGCATATTACCCCTGAGAAAACTTCGTTTTACCCCTGGAGAGGTAATTACCCCCAGGTTCGGAACCACTGACCTAGATCTATATTTGCGGTTTCCAACTAGATCCTTTATTCGCCTCTTCTCCGGCTGCGCACTGTAAGCAGCCTACCCACCCAGTACCCTACCCACCCACTGTATATTGTGCAATGTACCTAAATTGTATTGGTTACTGCCTTGCTACATTTTTTTTGATAGCCTATCGTAGTGTCCCACTGCTGAGCAAAGGCCTCCCCCCTTGATTTCCAATCGTCCTGGCTCCGAGCAAAGTCTGGCGTGCCATTAAGAAATGCTTCCAGGTCGCCCCCCATCTTCGCCGTGGCCTACCACTTCCTCGCCACCCGTTTTGCGGTACCCACTCCGAGGCTAGTTTCGCCCACGTCTGTGGATGCATGCGGCAGACGTAGCCGGCCCAGTCCCAGTTCAACCTGGCGGTCTTTGCACCAACATCAGTAATGCGGATTTGGGTGCGCAGCTTAGTGTTCCGAACCCGGTCAGTTCGTTTCACGCCTAGCATGCTGCGTTCCATCGCTCTTTGGCAAACCTTCAATTTGGTATTTTGTGACTCGGTAAGTGACCATATCTGGGCACCGTAGGTTAGGACAGGCAGAATGCACATATCGACGAGTTTTCGTTTTAATGCTACGGGAGACCCTTGAAAAACTCTTTCATAGACCAATAGCTCTTCCAGTCGTTTTGGATCCGTCTTCCAACCTCTTTATCCTGCCTTTGGCTGAAAGAAACTAATTGGCCTAAATATGGACTCGTCGACTTAGCGTATTGTCTGCCCGTCTACCTCGACCCTACGTTTGCTGTTATTGGTTATTATTTTTGCCTTAGCCCCGTTCACTCTGAGACCAATTTGAAGGCTTGCCGAGCTTAGGTCTTGAAGCATTCCTTCAAGTTCTAACGTTGATGGAGAGAAGAGTACAATGTCATCAGCGAAACGCGGATTTATCAATCTCCTCTCGCCGATGACAATGCCTTTGTCCTCCCAAGAGACCGCCAAGTTTTTAAGCCCTTGTTCGAGTGTGCTAGTGAACAGCTTAGGCGATGGCGGGTCTTTTAACACCTTGCTAAATATCGCAATAATTATAGAATCAATGTTTCAACGTCAGTGAACGTCACGCACATTTTATATACCTATTTTCGTGAAAACGTAATTGAATGATGATCATGGTTTTGGTTTTCCTGGGACTATTTTCACTCAATGAATCGGAGAAAAGACGAAAATGAGTAAAATAATATTTAAAAAGAAGGTTAACTTCTCACGACATTTTTGTTAAAATCTATTTTTAACCGACTTTCTAAAGAAGGACGGTTCTCAATTCATCTGTAGGTATGTTTTTTTTAAAAACATTTTGTATGTTTGTTACGCGATTACTCGAAGACAAATGGACCGATTTGGAAAATTCTTTTTTGTTTGAAAGGGTATACCTCCAAGGTGGTCCTATTGCAACAACATCAGAATCTGATGATGGGATCTTGGAGAAATTGAGGGAACTCTTCAAATATAGGCACACATATAGCGATTTGAGTATTTTTCATAGTGAATTGTACATTTCTTATCGAATCTCTTCATTTGAAGTCAGTTATTAACCGACTTCCACAAAAGAAGGACGGTTTTCATTTTTTACATTTGTTACGCTATTACTCGAAGACGGCTGGACCGATTTGGAAAATTGTTTTTTTGTTTGAAACGGATTGGCCCTCCAGAGTGGTCTAACCAAACCAACATCTGATGATGGGATCTTGGAAAAATCGAGGGAACTCTTCGAATATTATAGCCACATATACGGCGATTTGGGAATTGTTCATATTCACTCGTGCATCTCGTATCAAAATAGATTCATTGAAAGTCGGTTCTTTTGAAAATTTTAATTTTGTGATTATGTACTGTATACACAGCAGTGGCGTAGTGTAAAATATATCCTAGGGCAAGCCGGTGCAGATTTGGCGTACATTTTCTTGAAGAGCAGCAGAATAAGGTACTCAAATCCTCGATATTAGGCAAGCCGGTAGGAATCGAGTTCTTTGGACGCCACGCTACTGATACACAGCACAGGCAATTATATTGCTCGCATTCTTGCCTGACCGCATACAGTTCGGCAGAAATAGGCACGCTGCTCATTATAACTCTTGTCATAACAGAAACATGCAAGCTTTATATAAATCTTGATTTATTAATGTGGTGAGGAATGCGTGTTATATATTAGTATAAAATATATTTATGCCACACCTGGCCATAAAGTGGCTTTTTCCGCACGCTGCGCGTACGGAAAATCCCGCTTTCTGGCCAAGTGTGGACATAAAATGATGTACACAACACGGGAGGTAATAAAGAAAGCCCTCGATCGCATATTTACGTCCCTCACTTGCAGCTCGGGCCTCAAACTTCTGCGATCTCGGTCTTTCTTTGTATTACCTCCCTAGTTGTGTTATTGTACTATAGATCCTTTACGCAAATGTGTAGAAATATTGAAAATTGGAAAACTTACGTGTTACTCGATTTTTCGTTGTACATAGATACTCGTATTCATATACACCGTGGGCCCGTATAACCCGACCAACTTTAACCATAGATTCTAACAACTATTAGAAATAAAAAAAGTTATGTGACGTATAGTCGATTAACGCTTACTTTCCGAGATATTCATAATTTTTTAAATAAGTGTGTAACAAGCCCTAATAAATGTGACTAAGATACCTTCACTGATTTTTTAAAATCCTTTAACTAAACAGAAATTAACCTTCGCAGTATTAGATGATAAGCGATTACACAGCCAAAATATTGACCTTTCGTTTCCATTTTCGCTTATTTTTCCTTTTTAATAACTTTTCTTCCAGTAAGGACATATTTATAACGAGGGATTGAATTTATTGATTTGTTTTGTTTCATAAGACTATTAATGTAAAATGACAAAATTCGACCTATGTTGATATAACGTTATTTACTTGTAAAACCATCAGGAATACGTGGTTAAAGTTGGTCGGGATGCACGGGCCCACGGTGTATAAAGGCTTTTCAGTCGTATTAAGCAAAACTTGTAACCTTAAAAAGAATATTCCGTGTCCATTAAGACTTAAGAGTTAAATAAAAGTAATTTCGTCCTGAAATTGTGAGCCTTAATTATGCAATCAATTTTCGATGAATCTCGATTCTTATCTAATGAGATCATTACCATTCAATTTAGATTTAAAAGTCAGGGTCCTCTACAGCCTCTGCCCTTACCATCTGTCTACAGACAGACTGAACCGAAAGCGATATTAAGGTGAACAAACGAGAATAAACTTCGTATTATTTATGTCCGTGTTTACGACGTTCACGTTTTCAGGAGCTTTTGTAATATTTATATTTTCACTTTGAATTTACTGTTCTGCGCTACTAACTGTTAATGCCGACGTAAACTGTGGTTGTTTACATTTTTGACACAATAACGGTTTTTCATTTTAAACTAAATACATTTATCATCAGAGGTTTTGATTACATTTAAATACTTGAAACATAGCACGTGTTAATAGTTATATGGCTCTATTTATGCGCATGTTGTTTAAGGGATAAATATTGTTGACATGTATATGAAAGTATTTGTGTCAGTTACATAACGAACGGATTGTTTGCACGTCTCGGATAACTTGGCGACCGGCCAGCAATTGTTTCCGCAACGTAAAAAATACATTGACGGCTCACTACGGGAACGGGGAGCACGCTACCAAAAATGTACTAACACACGAATTAATGACCCCGAAGATAGCCCCGATAGATCATCATCATCATGTCATATGTGTATGTCATGTGTGATCATGTTTTAGACTTAGTGACTTAAAGAAGCACGTTTTGTGTGCTAACCCTAACGCCTAGCATATTTAAAAATGCGATCTATGAATACGGTTTACGTTCAAAAACGCTCAAAGGAATCTAGATCTTATTATGGAGTAGGGTAAGCAGGGCGGCAGATAATGCGCATGTTACGTATCAGATGTGAGATTCTAGTAGATTTAAATTACGTTGTTCGATATCTAAAAATGCTTGGCGAAAATGAGCGTTCTGATTTTTTTAAGAAAATGGGGTCGTCACTTGTGATGAGGATCTCGGGGAAGCCCTCGAGCGTCATTGTCCCGAAGGCCTCATAATGGAGGTGTTCATTATTCGAAGTGTAACCAATAATAAGCGTGGAAGAGGCCCGGCCCACGCGACAATACCGCTGACAATAAGAGCCTTGTTTGTCCCTTCTCATAACATCCTTGTTGATGATGCTAAATAACGGTCCCGAGTCCCAATTTCATCTACAATTACGTACATGTCTCTAGAAATGGTATGTTAAATTTGTCACACCTACATGATTCAAATTTTAGTCATATTAATGTGGGGCCATGTTATTCCTAAGTAGCTTAGTGTTGTAGTTCCTTTGTCATTAAAAGACGATAATATGCCCGAACAGAGTACGTATACACCATCTTCAGCACCCTACAGTTTATTATAGTAAAGTTTCATATGCTATTTGTAAACTTTGTAGGAAACCGTCTCAAGGAGCACTGACATGTATTCCCAAGTGCAACCATGCTTGCTATTTAGTATGGCATTAGTCGTCAGGTTAGAAAGCGTGCAAGTATAAAGCGGCACCGCCCCATGCTACCAACCCTTAGCCACAGTAGATATTACCTAGGTAACGCAGTAAACGTGCTCTTGTATACTTGCCTCCATAAAATACTACTGCTGCAGAGAACATTGTAAAGATGCCGTAGCGCGCAAAGTATGCTGAGTTGCCGAGTGGTACTCTTCTATTTTTCTGTGATTTTATTTGTTTTTTTTTTTATAATTTTTTAAGGTGCTATTTATCGACTTTATCCTCATAAATATTATGTTTTGGACTGTATGTTTTTTGCCATAACAAATCTAAATATACAAATGTCCAAAAACGACGCACTTTCACGGGCTCTACCAAGATTACCAAGAATCTCGAGAGGGTTTTCTGTGTATAGTATGCTTCTAAATCTAAAGGGTTAGTTGAGATACTGCGTCAGCTATTATTATGTTTACTGTGCCCTAGACTTCGCGAAATTGCCTACGACCTGCCACTGCGAAGTTTCACTCTCTGCATTATTATGACTTTCTCAAAGGTTTCAAAACCTTCCTTTGTGTAGGCAATGCGCTACATACAAGGCTTTTACGTACTATTTATTTCTCCGGCTCTTTAATGAAATTCTCCTACAAGTCAGAAATGTTGTGATATTATTGCATGCAATGTAGCACTGGAACTGGTTAGCTAACACGTGAAGTACATAATCGAGTAATGAATGTAAGTAAGTGATAGATGAAAACACAAATACAAAATAAGTGTAGTAATAGTGTTTTTAAGTAGGTACCATATTGAGGTGTCAAAGAAATAATACTTCGTTTCTTTTTTATAGTTTACAATTTTAACGGCCAGTTTTTGCCCCTGTTTCTTCGTTATCAGAGGGTAATTTTGTTGGATGCACTAGAAGTTAGTAGGTACGTTTAAAATATAACAGGACTCACATATCTGACTTCAAAATTGTTTTCCTATCTCATGACGGATAACGCACTATTATTTTATTCTAATCTAAAATATAACGAGGTAGAGGTACTATTTTAGCACCAAGAGAAAGGTACGCACGGAAATCCTTACTATATCTAAAAGGTAAGGAAATTGAAAATGCCTTCCACGGCTTATAGCTAGCAACTTTTTTTTTTTTTTTTTTTTTTTTTTAAGTTAATTAAATACACAAACTCTTACAATTAAGACGCGTTACAGAAACCTGTAGGAGGTTTAAACGTGACGCGAATGTTTCGCACCGCTCACAACATTGCAAGGGTATAAGTATTCTTAACAGTAATAATGTAGCTACCTAATGACACCAGCAATCACACCTCGTCGTTGTCACTAAGATAATATTTTTTTAGTGTGTTTTTACACGATTTTTTGCTATTTAGTATGTTCGCGTGTATATCTTCGGGTAAACCATTTAAAATGTTAGGCAACATGTATTCCCACGTCCTTTTCCCATATACATTTACATAACTAGGTAAAACATACCTAGGTTGATACGAGAGGTAACGTAATTGTTTCATTCTACATTTAGTTTTTAATAGTTTTATTTTATCATACTCATCGAGAACCAGTAACATATTTCTTTTATTAAAAATTGACAATACTTTACAGTGTTTGAAAACACTGCTTTCATCATTAAATCTATTTCTGTATGCGGGTACAATGGTTTTTAGTATACTTAATTGAAGTTTATAAATGTAATTTATGTTGGTTTTATATGTACGTCCATAACTACTTAACTGAAAACCCCGGATGTATCGCTGTAGGCTTATGATGCTACGCTTTGTTGCGTGATAAATAAATGATAAAGCATCCGTCACTGTCACACACATATTGTCAGAACGTGACGCGACGAATGCTTTATCATTTATTTATCGCGTGACAAAGCGTAGCATCATAAGCCTACTGATCACCGATAAATTTGAGGTACTCGATGTTTCACATGAAGGTATTTTTGGACACAACAGCAGTTCTAATGAAGATAAGGCAATGAAAAGCTTTACGTAGAATATATTGTGACTATATATGCTGTGTATAATTTTATTCAGTTGAAATTGGAAACATGATGATTTTAAATGCGATACAAATACCTA
The DNA here is from genome assembly GCA_947034925.1 of Eudemis profundana. Lineage (NCBI taxonomy): Eukaryota > Metazoa > Arthropoda > Insecta > Lepidoptera > Tortricidae > Eudemis > Eudemis profundana. Next base: position 19,965,599 of record OX344799.1, read on the forward strand.
CTACCTAGTGTGCACACGTGCCTGTGTAATGTGCATGACTACGTAAGTGGTGGTAGTACTCTTTGGTATTCGGTAAGAGAGTACATAGGTATTATAAATGTAATCCGACTCATATGCACGTATTTATACGTAGTCTGAGAAGAAATTTGACACGCTAAGCGGCGGGAAACGCTGTAAGAACTTTCCGAGTCACGTTTATTTGAAATATGCTCTGCAGGGTGTGGCTCGACGCGTAAGCCGTTCGCGCCGATAAACATTCAAGTGCTTTTGAGAAATAAAGTTATTTTCCGTAAGTTTATTAATTTCCATTAGTGTGAACTTAAAAAAAAATGATTTCAATCATCACGCCAGGGCTTTACAAATACCATAAGGATGATATAGGCCGATTGGCGGTAGACATTCATTTTGTCGAAAAAAGCTTTATTAAGACTAGATAAGATTACGCCCGCGACTTGTCCGCAAAGGGAAAAAGTAATGACCCTTATTTAAAATTGAACAATAGAAATTTTAGACTAGGAAAAGAATGTATAAATCATTATGTGAAGGTTAAACACCTGTACATATAAACAATAAAAAGATTATAACAATACTGGCGACCCGCCCCGGCTTCGCACGGTGTTTCTCTATTATATTATGCATGTATTATACATATAAACCTTCCTCTTCAATCACTCTATCTATTAAAAAAACCGCACCAAAATCCGTTGCGTAGTTTTAAAGATTTAAGCATACATAGGGACATAGGGACAGAGAAAGCGACTTTGTTTTATACTATGTAGTGATAAACTGTTTTTAGTTCAACCTCTCTGTGTAATAATTTATTTGGGTATGGTATGGATCGACTTGAAAGCCCTAGCACTGATTTAACGCCGCGCGGGGCGATGCGACGACCGCACGGGCGTTAAGATTCTAGAATGTTCTTTTCTATTGTATTGCGGGAGAGTGTCGTATCTGTTCGAAGAACTATTAGGGCCGATACAGACGGACTGCAACCCAACTGCAACTCTGTACGATTTGTATGGGAACTGCATCACAACTGCGCAGTCGGCGTGCAGTTGTGATGCAGTTCCCATACAAATCGTAGGGAGTTGCAGTTGGGTTGCAGTCCGTCTGTATCGGCCCTTAGATAATCTGTGCTAATTATTCGAACGTAAATACATATTTTTATAGGGTTTGCTCCCGGGAATACCGGAACCGAAAGTCATAGGATTTCCCGGCATTTTGAGTCGAGCAAAGAACCAAGACGTGAAAATAAAAGTCCCGGTACTTGCGAGACTTTCGGGATACACATTTAAACAGCATTTGTCATTTAATTATTTTTTCTGGTGTAGTGAGTTCTGTCTATCGTAATTCAAATAGTGACAGAAATGGCGAAAAATTAAGTATAAGTAATTCGAAAAGATCAAGGGCGTAGTTAAATTTTAACCAAACGAAACACGGGTGGCCGCCGCGGTAATGGCAACGATGGCGACTCACCCTCGCCTGCCCCACTGGTCCGTAAAATTGTGATTATTGCTTAATTATACTAATAAATGTGCTTTTACTGCAATATGTAGTAGTTTTTATTAAAAAACTAACTGAATCCCATTAGACTGAAGAATCGACACAGTTTTTGAAGACCCGTCCCGAAAATACCGAAAACACCGGCAAATCCCGGTTCTATTATCGGCCAGTACCGAAATACCCGGTTCTCCGGAAAGGTATCGGTACTGCATACCCTAGTCCGGAGCTCTGGACTCTCAGTATGTATATACATGATATAGCTATGAGTCACTTTTTGTACGACAGGAGACCGCTTGGCTTGTAATGTGATTTGGCAATTTCCTGCGCATTTTACCAACAAAAGCATTGGGGGATGCTCTAATAACTTTTATAGGCTTCTGTTTTATAGGCACTTTCGTCTTTAGTGCCAAAAAGGTACGGTGTTGTCGTATAATGTATTTAGGTGAAAAACAATCGATTAAAATAATTTATTACCAATTTTATTAAAAGCCAATACAAAACAATAATGCATTTTGAAATAAGACGATCATGATCATGAATATTCTGGTTCTAGTTAAGCTCGCTGGAAGAAGGGAAAAAGCGTGCAATCGTTTGTTCTAAGAATCCCAATTCTTTCCCCAAAGACCTACCTATATTCACTATGCGGATTCTCCGGATTGAAATAATGATGATTTATTTATTGAATCGTAAAATATGCCACATTACCTATATAAAAACATTAACCAAATTGTTACGCAAATTCCGAAATATATATTTCATCACACTTGCTCGAAAATGGTGTTGTTACACGTAGATTCTGCGGGCCGTAAATGACCTATTACGCCCTAGAGCGTAGTGTTTTTTTTTAATTTGAATACGCTGGTTCTGTTTTACTCTTTTTAGGGTTCCGTACCAAAATGGTAAAAAAGGAAACCTTATGGTGCGACTCTGTCTGTCTGTCTGTCTGTCCGTCTGTCACAGCCAGATATCTCAGGAACTACTGCTGCTATCGGTTTGAAATTTGGAATAGTGTTAAAAGTAGCTAACCCGAGCTTATTGGACATAAAAAAAAATCTTGTACCTTTTTTACTTTCTTTTTAAAGGGCTCCGTAATGGGATTTTGAAAATTGAAAGTAGAGCTAATATATCGAGTGGGGTATCAAATGAAAGAGCTTAATTTGTAGATTAAAATGCCGTTTTTATTTTTTTCTTAAATAAATAGTCTTTGATTTATGGTGAAAAAAGTTTAAAAAAATACCATTCCCCCCCTATTATCTCCGAAGTTACTGATCAGAAAAATGTGTCATAATTACCAATTATTAATGTCGTCCTAAATATTACAGGAAAAATATAACGGTTTTCCTCACTTGCACTGTTTTTGAGAAATTTGCAAAAATCATAACACATACTTATTTGCTCCTACTAAACTAATCGCCATACAGTTTTTCTTGAACTATTCATGTATCTACTTATTAGGATTATTATTATTATTAGGAAGACCGTTATATTTTCTCTTCCTAACTTGAATATTTTTTTAAAAATTTACAAAAATCTTAAAATATTATATTACTTCTACCCTCCCTACGAGAGCCATCTAGCGGAGAGTAGCAAAACTAAGCGATGGTTTATTTCAGATTACATAAAAAATGTCTATTAAATACAACGATCACTCATCAGGAATCGGGAAAAAAACATAAAGTAACAATAATTATTAAAAACTCTATAATAGGAGTATGTTAGGACATTTGACACTAGTAAATACCATAAAAATATAATACCACTAGCGCCATCTAGGGACACAAATCTAAAATAAGGTAGCTTGTGGCAGCAATATTAATTTAATACACAAAAGTGTGCTTCAAAACATGATTCCTTCATGAAAAATGATACATGAGAACTAACTTAGTTGACAAACAATTATTTCAATCAGCCAATAACAAACAGTAACGTTTAAATTTAAATTACAAGTAAAATTTACGCGCTATTTAGTATCAATAGATGTCGCTGTAGCATACGCTGCATCGCGCTGTTAAGATTTTTCCTGGTTTAATAGGGCTAAGGTGGGTTTAAGACAGGGTTGCTGTTAGTCGTAAGGTTGATCTACTTATGAGTTTATACGGAACCCTCGGTGCGGTGCGCGAGTCCGACTCGCACTTGACTGGTATTTTTTGTCATGTTCAAAGGGAACGCCAACTTACTTTTTTAACTTTAATCACTGAAATATTTATTTAAAGACAACTGCTATTGCCATTACATGTAAACACGTATATTAATTAAATGTTTAAATCGTGTATTTAGTGACTTGACATTCGCATTATCTATGGATATACCTATGTCACTTTCTGTTTTAAAATTTTCTTCTCATACTGGGTGGATTAGTAAGGTTATTTATGTAGATTTCCTCACAAGTGTGATGAAAAACATTGTGTGTGCCACGGGCGGTAAAGGATTTACAAACTCGTATTATTAAAGCCCTCGGCTTCGTATCGGGCTTCTAACAAACACTCGTTTGTAATTCCTTCCTTATCGCCCTAGATACACAATGTACCTACTATAAACATACAGCTTCAAGACATCTGTCTTGTCAGTTCCAATCACCCAGGCGAGCCGCGGGTAAACGCTAGTAATTAGTAAAAAACTGTTTAAGACGCTGTCAACAGCAAAATGCCCTTGAGGATTCAGGATTTTGGCCCATCCCCTAGCCCCGCCTAATTGCTCCCATCCCAGCGCTATTCACAAGTGAGCGGCGAGAAGCGTAACTGTTTGCATTCGGCTTGCGATCGCGATCGAAATAAACACGCCTGCCGGTAGATGGCGTTAAACTCCTGTAGGTTTCCCATAGAGCGCAGAATAAAATAGACAGGGCGTCGTTAAAATAATATAGTTGGTTTTTAATTTATTTTCATAGTTAAAGCGTGAACAGATAGAATGAAATTTGGATATGTAATACGTAAATAAGTAATGAAAACTTTCAAACACATTTAATGAATTTGGGATATGTAATATAAGTAGTTAAGATTTATTAGAAAAACATACAGTATTTTTGTAAGTAGTAATACGATTATATTGAATTAAAATATACCACTTCCTTTATGTTTTTCTTGATGACCTGCAATGTAAGGTCATCGAGAAAAACATAAAGGTAAGGTAAGGTTTACAAATAAATCAATCGATTTTCGATTTGACAGTATAAGGTATTTATACTTGGTATCCGTAACCTGGTATCCCATCTAAATCATTCTGTAAAAAACTAGCCAAGTCTCGATGGAGCTGCTTGTTTATCTCTAAAAAGTAATGAAATCTAGACAAAATCGTGTCAAGTTTAAGGTACCTTACTGCGATTTCTTTATTATTATACTTAATGTTGTGTGACTTGGCCGTTGAACATTCTTTATTCGTTATAGTAGGTACAAGTCAACAAAGAAACTTTGTAATCGCATGTATTTGTATAGGATTACAAACTTATGTGTGCAGTTGCAATATTTGGAGGTTTTTTAGGACTTGATAGGCTAAAAACTAACTATGTTTACAATTTCAGCTCTCTGAGTTTATGGGAAGTACTAGTTCTATTCTGATGATCATGAGTCAGTGAGTGTCTGTCGTAAATGCGAAACTTTGCTTTCGCTTAACTTCGGAACTAAATGACCTACAGACTTGAAATTTTGGATTTTAAGTATGTGATTATAGCTTACTGGATGACGAAAATTTCTGCGTTCTGGTCTTATCTAGAGGTTCTCAAATAGGGGCCTGAAAATGCGGCGAAATGGTTCCAGTAAAGGATGGTACGGCAGTGTTTGCTTCGCGCTCGATTTGGCGGGGGCACGGCAGTGCCCCCAGATATGTACCATGCAACTCCGAGTACCTTTAGTAGCTAATGATAATGTATGTTACGTAGGTAATTAAATTAAATGAGATTGAATATAATATACAATATAATAAATACTTAATACAAATACCTTATACTGTCAAATTGAAAATTGATTGGTTTAAACCTTACTAACTGACGTGCCCGAAAAATTACCATGGAGTGCGGTGTATGATAATACATACATACATACATACATACATACATACATACATACATAAATACATACATACATACATACATACATACATACATACATACATACATACATACATACATACATACATACATACATACATACATACATACATACATACATACGTACGTACGTACGTACGTACGTACGTACGTACATACATACATACATACATACATACATACATACATACATACATACATACATACATACATACATACATACATACATACATACATACATACATACATACATACATACACCTTAGGCCTTCATACACAGGGTTTCGCACACAGGCGCTGCCGGGTGTGGGCGCAGCCCTGAGCTTGCCTAATGCATTAGGCAAGGAAGAATAATAATTACGTCAAAATAAAATCGCGGAGTGAGACATGCCTGCTTCCGCTCGTTTCCTAAAACCACACTCGTGTATTGATGCCTCCCATAATACATAACTATTACCGTCGACTCCAAAACTTTATAGATCTATGCAAACAAAACGTTTCTCGATGGGCGTAGCCAAAACCGCATCTGAAGAAGCGTTGAAATGTGGACCTTACATCCAGTGACATAAGGTCCACATTTCAACGCTATGAAGGTGTAAAACTGAATGAGTATTCATTTGGACAGGCCAGTGGCTATTGCGGTGATCATACATTTAACACACTTAACTAAATATTTACACTTCTTATATTATAACTTTGATTTATATAAGTACGTATACAGTATTTTAGATTTTTAACACAAGGTTAAACAATTTTTTGCGATGTTTTCGATGCGCAAACGAGAAGCATAGGTCCGTCTAGCATGGCGCGTCAGCGCACACTGTCTATTTGTATCGGAGTAAACGAGAGCCTACTGTCACTGTTTCTGGGCAGCCGGGTCTTAGAAGATAATAATAAATAAAAATTGAAATAAAAAAAAGTGTGGACTATTTGTGAAATGTGACTCGTTAGCGGTTTAGGTATGAATATGTTGACTTCATGTTTTTATTTGCAGACCCATACGTTAAAAAAATAAAGACATAGAACCGTTTAATGATGATTTTAAGACCAATCTTTGCAATTTTTTTCTATCGAGCCGATTTCGTGAAATTATGTATCGCGTCCGTCCACGGTCTTCGAAATATGATGAATATTAACATATATTTTTTTTGATGTGCTAGAACAAATGGTTTTTCTTAAAAAACTGCTTAAATAACATCAATTTCAACAAAAGTAGGTCTTGTCAGCCTCTTAAGGTTGTATTTCTTTTATTTCAGTATTAAAATCAGCGTCCTTCGTCGATAGTCATGACGGTGGTGGTGGGCTCGTAGTTGGGGTCGAGGGTGCGCGAGCGCACGATCTCCTTGTACACGAAGGCGGACTTGCGCGGCGTGCGCGGGCGCGCCGGGTCTGAGTAGTCCACCTCGTACAGTCCAAAGCGTTCGCTGCCAGAAAATAATTCAATGTAGGTATTTAAGTATAGTAAATTACACAACTAGGGAGGTAAAACAAAGAAAGGCCGAGGTCGCACACATTTGCGGCCCGAGCTGCAAGCGAGGGACGTAAATATGCGATCGACGGCGTCAGAAAGCGGCTTGTTATCTATGATTTTTTAGATTGATTGAGAAAGGCACTGGAAATGGCAGAAAGGGCATTTCGTGAATGACTCGGCAGGCGGTCGATGAAACAAAGCTGATACGAACTTGCTATATTCTTTCTTTCTCTAGGTACCTATCCTTCTACTTGAACTGTGAATGAGAAGCTTTCTGTGGTTAATTAAACTGAAAAGGGGGGTATTTCGTCCGCGTCATTTGTATGCCAAACTAAATGTATGGCACACAAATATCGCGGACGAAAATCCCCCCAAAAATGAAGGACGTTAAAGAACACCAACTAAGAACCGATCCAGAGAAAAAGTCTAGCAGGGAAACATGCAGGCGTTTGTTTGTGTTGTGTGACAGAAAGCTCAATGATTAAAAATCGGTATGTATTTCAAATTACGACATTATGATCAGGAGAATAGGAAGATGATAAAAATAAACATGTTGCTTACTTCAAATTATCATGCTAGTACTTTAAAGTGGTATGCGTCCCATACTCCCAGGTACCGTAAACCAGTAAACTAATTATTATGTCAGTAGGTACAACTTACATGTAACCCTCCATCCATTCAAAGTTGTCCATGATGCTCCAGGCGGTGTAGCCCCTGACATCAGAGCCCTCGTCCATGGCGTCCAGCATGGCTGCTAAGTAACCCCTGTAGTACTGGATGCGATCTTCGTCTTCCAGACCACCTAGCGTCGCGAAACCATTCTCCGTGATGAATACCGGTGGGTTGTTGTAGTCCTTCCTTATCTTAGTCAGCAGTTTGTAGAATCCCCATGGAGTATACTAAAAAATACAGGATTATTGACACATTGACTAAGTAAGAATTTTATGTAGGTAGCTGTGGCGTGGCGTGAAATATATCTTTGGGCAAGCCGATGCAGATTTAGTGTACAATTTCCTTAAGAGGTGTAGAATAAGGTGCTCAAATGCCTGATATTAGGTAAGCCGGTAGGAATCGAGTTATTTGAACGCCACGCTACTGGTAGGTATAGCCGCAAATTAACAATGAACATACTTTAACAAAATCTGACTCCCCGATTCTCCAGTCTTGTAAATTGTATGCCACTGCATTGATGTCATCCCAGAATGAAGGAGCAGGAAAATGTCCATTGGCGGTTTCATTTCTGTAGGTGTATTTAGAAGAGTAATGATTCAGGCCAAAGTAATCGGAGGTGCCACGGACGTAGGCTTTCTCTTCATCGGTGAATTCAGGTAACCTCGACCTTAGGTACCCTTGTGCTGCGCTGTTGCTCGCAATTTTTTCAACCATTGCCGGTGGATAACCGCCGCTCTCCGAGAAAATAGGATGCGCGTATTGTCCCCACTAAAAATAACATGAATATTTAAGTGCACAAGAATTAAAAGTAAAATCAAGGTAAACAATGGCAAAACTCTTACATCAAATTGGTTCGCTTCCTCAGCGGCTTCAACGGAGTCGATATTGTTTTCGTCTTCAGGCTCATACCAAACGGAACTTAATGTTATGCTAACTGTTCCGCCCTGAGTTGCTCTAAACTCGTCATCGTACATATGCCATGTCTTAGCATGAGACATAAGCATATTCTTTGAGCACAGATATTCTGCCACCCCCTGTATGTTTAGTCGCGGTGCCATGGTCACATCGCCATAACCATAATAGCAAAAAATATGAGGTTCATTAAATGTAATCCAAAACTTTACTCTGTCTCCAAATAATTCAAATGCAGCACGAGCGTAATCCGTGTACCAGTCCATAATGTTGGGGTTCGTCCAACCACCCATTTCTTGCAATTTCTGGGGTAAATCCCAATGATACAGCGTGATCATAGGCGTAATATTGTATTTGAGCATTTCATTAATGTAGTTATTGTAGAATTCCACTCCTGCAGGGTTTATTTGATCCGGGAAGCTGGTCGGCATCAGTCGAGTCCAGGAAAGTGAGAATCTATAGTAATCGATTCCCAGTTCCCTCATCATCTCTACATCTCTTTTGTATAAATGGTAGGAGTCGTCCGCGATGTCCCCATTAGAGCAGTCTTTGATCAGGCATGGGTCGGCATGAGTCATATGATCCCAAATGTTTTCCGATTTTCCTGTAGGGTAGGTATAGTTATAGACATTATGAAAAAATATAAAGTAGATACTGGACGTTAAAATGGCTGGTAGGTAAGAATAGGTTACGGTAATTATGGTGTTTAGCATACCATCTTCATCCCAAGCGCCCTCAATTTGGTAGGAAGCAGTCGCGGTTCCGAACAAGAAGCCGTCGGGAAATTTGCGCGGCTCATCGCGAGCACTGGCAGCTGACTTGCACTCCGCCAGGACAAGTAAAGCTGCGCCTAACCTAAAATGAGTACAAGTTCATTTAATTTAGGTGACGCAACCTTCAGTGTTTTGCCCTTAGGTACTACTACTCAGGTCTCTAAAAAAGCGTTACCTCCGAATCGATCCTGTCTTTTTGGATATAACAGTAAATTAGTTATATCAATAGGTTAATTTGAATCTTGTTTTCATTAATTTTTACTTATAATTAGCGGCTTAGCAATACCAGTAGCATAATAAGTGTAGGTCATCCTATTACTAGGAGTCACGATAAACACAGTAAAGCTAGTAGCAGTAGTAGGATTCTACTACTACTAGCTATGAAGAAAATTCGAAGATCGCGTTTAATGGCGTGCCATAAAGAAAGCCTTATGTCTAACAGTGGACTGAATACGCGATGATGAAGAACATGAGAAATACCGTTCATAAAATTAGCTGTAGAAATTGACATTAAAATCGTTAAGCATGTAGTTCTGATTTATTAGTATGTTGTTGTATGTACCAGTTAGTAGTAGGAATCCAAATTTACAACTTCGAAAAACTCATGGTTACTGCGTACCACGCGTATAGTATACCGCAAATCAGCCCATCTTTCAAGGGCCATAGGCCATAGCACACATTTTTCGAAGTTACAAATTTGCATTGACACTGCCCCTAAATAGTCCTTACAACATACTAATAAATTTAAACAACATCATGCTTTTCGGTTTTAGCATTTTTGTATTAATTTCTACTGACCTATTAGACAATTAAAGAAGTTCTAACTCTAGCTATGCCTAATGCTATGCCCGAAGACTATGCGACATGAAGTGAAAGTAGGTACCTCAAATCAGGGCTCGGATACCGGTATTGTCTCCATACAAAAATACCGGTATCTTTTCCGTTCTTTTTGTTCTTTGGTTTATTATTGATTTTTTTAATTAAACAATCTAATAATACGAAGTCATTACTTAAATTCATTATTGAGCCCCACATAAAAAGCATAAAATAATTCAAAATATTGGGCAGTTTCGGCGTTTTATGCAAAAAACCGGTTCCGAGCCCTGCCTGCCTCAAATATTGTAGATATTTTTCTGAAAGGAGACTTTATTTGTATTTAAAAAATACTTGGAACTGCATTCAAATATTTAAAAAAAAATCACCTATCTTAACTAGGAAGTAGGAATCAAACCCATCAAACATGAAAAAAAAAAACAAATTTTAATTTTACTGTATCGACCGAAAGGGTTACCCGTTAGAATTATTTTTTCTTAAATAACATGGTCAATATTTTTTCGTAAACAAAAGGAAGACCATGAAATGTTACATTTAAATTTTAATTATTATAAGCAAGTATAAGCATTTAAGTAGGTATAAGCTATTAGTTTGTAATATTTTTAGGAAACTGTAAGTCTACTGCATACATTTTTGTTTTTGTATTATTTACAACTACATGAGACTGTTTGTTTCTTTATTAAATAAATAAAATAAAATAAAATTATGTATTGCATGGTACCTATCGTGTACGATTTTTCCAAAAATCTTTGAATGCAGTTCAAATTATAAAAAAAAAGACTTGAGATTTGAAAAAAAAAATATCTACAATATTTGAGGTACTTTCCCTTCATGTCGCATAGTTTTAGGGTACCCTGTATATCACACATGGATAGAAAAAAGCAATACTTACAATAAACTTTTCCACATTTCGCTTTAATGTCAAACTTCTTATGAGGATTTTTGTGATGTTGTGTTTATATATTACTAGATAAGATTAAAAAATTTGAAAAACCGACACTATCATTCATTCAAAAATTGATATGTGATAATGGACAGTTGAACTTGGATTACAGACGTCACTCACACACAAAACATTGTCTGATAGTTGTGTTTGCGACAAGTAAAGTTATTTTGTATGTAGCTATAATAACATATATTACTTAAACATACAAAAAGAAAATAAATTAAGCATAAACTCGGGTTTCTATGTTCCAGTGTACACAACTACGGCCATACTTCTAGTGGGGGAAAAGTGGTGCCATACTGGTACAAATCGTTCGAAATACGCATAAAATCTTCGAAAAAAAAAATTGTACACATTTGTCACCTTTCACAGGTATGGCATTATTATCAGACTTCTATTTATGATCATACAAGGAACTGGTAAAAGAAAATCGGTTAAGTGCGAGTCGGACTCGCGCACCGAGGGTTCCGTACAAACTCATAAGTAGACATATTCATAGTTCAAGAAAAACTTTACGGTGATTAATTTAGTAGGAGCAAATAAGTATGTGTTACGATTTTTGCAAATTTCTAAAAAAACGGTGCAAGTTAGGAAAACTGTTATATTTTTCCTGTAATATTTAGAATGACATTAGTAATTGGTAATTATTACAGATTTTTGTGTTCAGTAACTTCGGAGATAAAAGGGGGAAATGGTATTTTTGTTAACGTTTTTCATTATAAATCAAAAACTATATATTAAAGAAAAAAAATTAAAACAGTGTTTTAATCTACAAATTAGGCCCCACATCATTAGGTCATTTGATACCCCACTCGATATAATAGCTCTACTTTTGATTTTCGACATCCCATTTCGGTCCCCTTTAAAAAAAAATTTTTTCTCTCCAATAGTATATTATTAACACTATTCCAAATTTCAAGTCGATAGCATCAGTAGATCCTGAGATATCTTGCTGTGACAGACGGACAGACAGACAGAGTCGCACCATAAGTGTTCCTTTTTTACCATTTTGGTACCGAACCCTAATATGCGGCAAAGTATGGCATGGTGGTTTTTGTGACCATGATCAGCTGCGCAAAAATTGGCCTGGTCCAAATGGTTCAATAGCTTTTTTTTAATGAATACTGGTATTACTAGTATGGGCCAATATCGAGATTCCGGTATTAGCCATACAAACAATACCGGTATTGCATGCCCTAGGCAAGCGTCAATGAATAGGCACTTCAATAAAAAAAAAACATTGCTATAGTGGAATTTCTAGTAGTTGCCTGGCCTAACACATATGGAAAGGACTTTTTATTTGCGATAAATTAAAAGTTTAGTTTATATAAAGCTGGTGCTGGTGCATCAATAACCGATTGCATGTTATTGACGTTATTGTTTTTTTGGGGATTCTCGTGTATGTAGTTTTGCACAAACAATATGTATTTGTTATGTCATTAAAGTGGAAAACAAAGTTGATAAATGGGCTCTAAATTTAGATCACTTGTCATTATTATCTGATATACCTAGCAGCATTTTTCAAGAACAAGGTTTGTTGGGATTACATTTACATACCGAGAAGAGACCACCTCTGATATAATACGTACCTCAAAGATTAGATTCCATCGTTATCTATGTTTCTAAGGAGAAAATGTGATTGTTGGTTTATTGGTCTGTAGCTCTCTCACGGAATAGCGCCGCGGCAAATTTTCTTAGGTAGGTACTTGCTTAATGCTTATAGGGATAGAAGAGAATATGGCTGTGACGTGGGCTTTTATTACGGGGAATGCATATTTCCCCACGGAGAAGCTAAATACGTTTACCAAATGGGAGAAGCCATGGGAAAACCCTAGTTTACCTTATGCGTTTATGCTTTTTTCAATGCGTTTAAGTATATTTAATATTCGACAGGTCATCACAGGTCTACTAGATTAATAGTAGGTTTCTCTTTATTAAAGTACTAATTAAGTGATTTCTAGTGTACCTACTCGTATATAGATGTTGTGATATTTAATGAACATTGAAGCAAGAAGTATTTAAAAATGGCTATCGGTGGCAACGGCTATAGTTATAATTTTAAGGGCATTTTCATATATGGGTATGGCCACAGAGCTTTTCTCATTCACTTTTAAATTCGTTATTGTATATTTGGTAACACGAGAAAGGGCGGTTAAAACGCTCCATGGTCTAACCCAGTTAATAGTAGGTGTGTCTCCCGCAAGTCCGACTGGTTTGGTTTAGGTCTTGTAGACGTAGGCTTCTACGTAATGGTAGCACCACACGAACAGCCCGTGGTTCTGTAGTCATTAAAACTTTTCCGCTTTATACTTAGCAATGCTGACATCGTCGTCGCAAGTCGCGGCAGATTAAGAACATTTGTGTTCGTAGTAACTACCACGTGGCAACACGTTTTTACATTATTCTGTTTATGTATGTATATCTATGCTAATATCTAGTCGTTTTTGTTTAGGAATGGTGTTTTTACATAAAATAGTATTCTGGATAAAAGGTCTGTTATGTCACAAAGCGACTTTTTAGGGGTAAATTAAGTAAGGAAAGTATCACAGCGGGTGGCCGTCTGGTTGCATAACAACTATTGTCATATTTTTGATTGTCATAACAGTTTAAGCATAAAGTTGATGCTCATATTTTTTTGGCATAAATTGTCCTATGGCATAACTGTTCCGTGTCATAATTATACGGAGTCATAATTGGTTTAACCATAATGTAAATTGTCATACATTTATTTAGTCATAATATTGATGATTATAAGTCGTTTTTGTAACAATTGTAAATTTCATACATTTATTAAGCCATTAACATTGATGATTATAACAATCGTATTGCATAAATTTTGATAATGGACTTGCGATGGTTCTTCAAAAAAGAAACGATTTATATTATTGAAGTATTTTTAATTTGTACTCTTTACACAATATTAGTGACCTCACACAGAACCAAATCGCTACCAGAAAAGTAGGTTAGGTTAGGTTAGAACTGTTATCTCACACATAACCGAATCGCTGCCAGAAAAGTAGGTTAGGTTAGGTTAGAACTGTTATCTCACACATAAGCAAATCGCTACCAGAAAAGTAGGTTAGGTTAGTTTAGAACTGTTATCTCACACATAACCGAATCGCTGCCAGAAATGTAGGTTAGGTTAGAACTGTAACCTCACACAAAACCAAATCGCTGCCAGAAAAGTAGGTTAGGTTAGGTTAGAACTGTGACCTCACACATAACCGAATCGCTGCCAGAAAAGTAGGTTAGGTTAGGTTAGAATTGTTATCTCACACATGACCGAATCGCTGCCAGAAAAGTAGGTTAGGTTAGGTTAGAACTGTTATCTCACACATAACCGAATCACTGCCAGAAAAGTAGGTTAGGTTAGGTTAGAACTGTTATCCCACACATAACCGAATCGCTGCTAGAAAAGTAGATTAGGTTAGGTTAGAACTGTTATCTCACACATGACCGAATCGCTGCCAGACAAGTAGGTTAGGTTAGAACTGTTATCTCACACATGACCGAATCGCTGCCAGAAAAGTAGGTTAGGTTAGGTTAGAACTGTTATCTCACACATAACCGAATCGCTGCCAGAAAAGTATATTAGGTTAGACCCAACATAAAAGAGAACTTTTAAAAAAACTTTTTAAATTAGGCTTATGCGTTTAGCAATTTATGCATTTACTTAGTATGGTTAAAGTGTTGTATGAGCAACCTATTTATGCGTTTAGCATTTTATGCATTTACTTAGTATGGTTAAAGTGTTGTATAAGCAACCCATGTATGTCCATTATAAAGTATGCTTGAATAAATGTGTACACAGTATGTCCATAAACATTATGATTAAAATCGTTATGCGCATAAATGTATGACTATTTACAGTTATGCGTAATGATGAGTATGACGAATCCTCGTATGCGTATCAAAAATATGACCCTAAACTTTATGCAACCCGACCCCTACCCTATCACAGCATATTGAAAATCATCACAGTAGAGCGAACATTGAATAAGAGTGTGACTGGTGTGACTTACATTGCCAAATTAAGGGCAGGATTTCCGAAATCGACCTCCGGGAGAATCAAAATTAAGTAACGAAATATTCATATTTTTGGATCGAAAAAGAAATACATTATAGTTCAAGAGTGCTTCTGTGTTTCTGTGCGGTTCAAAACACGATACTTTTAACTTCGCTCGATCATAATTCGTCACGAAAACAGGTAATTTTTTAACAGTTTTTCCAGTTTTACTCGAGTTCTATCACACTTATACCACCAAAAAATATGTCAATCGATAGATAATGACATTTTACCGGGACCTGTGCGGTTAATTTTTTTTTAAATAATTTATTTTTTAGTAGCTCAGTACTATATAGCAACGTAGCCCACGCGCTGTGGCTTCAGATGCCCGCCGGGCTTGTCCGAGGCCGGACCTGTGTCGCTTTCGAGCTCGTGACAGCTCTCCTCACTCAACGGATAAAATAAACGTCACGCTAGAATCACAGCGTATACACTCTAACAGTAATCCAGCCTTTGATATCGAGTGACACGCTGACGTCACTTGAAATTACGAGTTTACATATCGATATTAAAATGAAAGACTCTTTAACTTATCATTATTTAAATTTTAAATCGGGCGAGCTTTAAATTATTGTTTCAAACTAGGGCTCCTGATATCCGTGATACACGCCGAACCGTAGCTACGTGTTCTTAACCCCGGCGGTACTAAGATCACGAATTTCACGGACACGGCTAAATACGTAGCCCGTATCTGCGTTCGTGTCCTGATTCACGTGACACGCCAAGGTACGTATCTCGGCGTGTCACGTGAATCCGGCCCGTACTTGCGTTCGTGTCTCGGCTACGCTCGGGTAGCTAGCGCACGTCTCGTCGGATTGGATCAACGGCCCGCCTAAACTATAAGTGCCTTTTCACACGTCCCGGTTGCCGGGTAGCCGGCGCCGGGTACCCGGCGGCGAAGTGTATGGCCATGTACGTTAGCTTACGCCGGTACGTATGAAAGTTAACGTGCATGGCCATACACTTCGCCGCCGGGTACCCGGCGCCGGCTACCCGGCAACCGGGACGTGTGAAAAGGCACTAACAGTTAGGTATATGTATAGTGCTCGACCAAATGTCATATAAGATCCTATCCTGGGCGACGAAAGAGGGTCATAATTTTTTTCAAAATAGCGGGAAATTTTCAAATTGGTCGTAGAGAGTTGAAATTTTGCATCGGGGTAGATTTCGGGCCCCTAATTCAGATTGTTAAAAAATTTTTTGAAATTCAAAAAAAAAAAAATTTGTATGGCGTTTTTTTTTGAAGCGCATTGGCGTAAAAACGGTGGCAGATAGGTACAGGGTGCTCGACCAAATGTCATAGAGGTTTGCAAGGAGATTCTAACTCCATTTTTTTTTTCAATATGGCGACTTCAAAATGGCCGCCGATTTTCAAATTGGTCCGATGGGGCCCAAATTCGGTATCGGGGGGTTTTTGGGGCCTACAAGTCCGAATCTGGAATCAGATTTTTTTCGTTCATACAAAAAATATTTTTAGGTATAACGCGTATCGCATGAACGACACATAGCTCGTTAAAAGTGACATCTGTCATTTTAAATTCAAAATGGATGCAATTTTTAAAGCCTGCGCTCCCAAAAACGTGTAAATCCACACCTATGCCGGTTTTTTCTGTCAAAAAAAAAAATGCATGCAACATTTTAAATCTGCACTCCCGAAAACCCATAAATCCATCCATACCCGTATATAAATCGGTCACTGAATTTAAATACTTGGGTCATTGGGTATTAATTTCATTAATTGATAATTACCAATTGAAATTATCAGGTTTAATGTTCATTGTTAACACTAAATTAAATTTTCGCCTAAAACGGTTCTAAGTTTACTCTTCGTTTAACATTCGACATCACAGATACCAGATACAAACTTAACCAGGCCGTATATTATAGTAGAACTACTGTTACACTTGTGCTATGGCACATTTCACATTTGTAAGTTCATTTGAGGTCAAAAATTTACGCGATCGCGCAGCGGGCGGCGGGGAGCTCGAATTGCTTGTCGTCTTCGAACATCCCCCCCTTAATATCTTGGCTGCATCAATATGTGGATACTCTATAAGATTTTAGCGATGGTTGAAAACAAAAATCGGATAAACTGTCATTAGCATGGGAGTCACGTTGTATCTTTATTTAATTTACACGGAGAGGTGATTCCAATTTGTTGTTGTACACAAAGGAACGGGTTATCCTCTCTTAATCGGGGTACGAGTTTTGATTGCTTCACGTTTCCCAATTAAAAAGCGAAATAAATGGAATATATATTATTGACATATTGTATAACGTTTAACCTATCAGATTACTACATTACACAACTAGGGTGGTAAAACAAAGAAAGGCCGAGATCGCATAAGTTTGCGGCCCGAGCTGCAAGCGAGGGACGTAAATGTGCGACCGAGGGCTTTCTTTATTACCTCCCATCTTTAATTTTATATCTACACTTGGCCAGAAAGCGGCTTTTTCCGTACGCGTAGCGTGCGGTAAAAGCCACTTTATGGCGTGGTGTGGCATAAACGACCTTTTCGTCCTTTATTTAAAGTGGAGGGCATCATCATCATCATCATCATCATTAAAAGTACATTACACGACTAGGGTGCAAAACAACGAAAGGCCGAGATCGCAAATGTTTGCGGCCCGAGCTGCAAGCTTTCTTTATTACCTTCCGTGTTGTGTACATAATTTTATATCCACAATTGGCCAGAAAGCGGCTTTTTCCGTGCGCGTAGCGTGCGGTAAAAGCCACTTTATGCTATATTAAAATTGTTTTGAAAACGGAATATTTAAAAATGCATAAATGGATCGATGTTACCTGCAAATTTTCGATGGAGCGTTAATACCTGCGTTTACGTTATATGTTGCAGTAACTATGTGTTGCGTAGATAAGTAGTGATTTATAATTTTCGGGAATGCCCCATATTCGAATTTACCCCTTTAGACCTTACCCTATTTTTCTCTTCATAATTAGGTAACTAATAACTGACTGAATAACTATAGCACTTATTAGTACTGGTAGATAATGGGGTGGTATTGAAACAGAAAGTGACATCTGAAGAAAAGAAACGTCGCTAGAAACTCTTCAGATAGTTTCTTTTCTGAAAAACATACATTCATATAATTTAAATAATAATAACTTACAGAAATGCAAAGATCTTGCATCATATTTAGGCCTTAAAATTCGGATCCATAAAATAATTAGGTATGTTATAATAGAAGCAGGATGAAACAAGACACGCCTATATATATGACAGTGTTGTCAGATGTTTTTGGATGTTGGTTTTCATCATTTATAGGTATTATTGCTGGTGCCTGTACCATATCGTTGTCAGCCAATAGATAGATAGATAGATAGATAATTTATTTCATGAGAAAATAACAGTATACATTTGTAGTACAAAGTTACAAGCATTCACGTCATGTACGTCAATATACAAAATTAGAATAATAAAAGTAAAAATGTCACAATTTCATAATACAATAACAGAATTAGCAAATAATAATCAAATCATGTCTCCCAATAAGGATCGTCATAACAATTTGTAATAATTGGAACAATAAAATGGAACAATAGACGCCGCCAATGAGCATAAACCTCACCCTTATCATAAGGCATTTAGACGGAGCGAGAACTCGTATGCGATTTTCATTTCATTGCGGTGATTAATCGATCAACTGTACTCATCGTACCTAAGGTAGCCCGCAATGTATAATAGACTTTTTAAAATACCCGTATTTGCTATGACATTTGTAAAGAATCGTAGGTACATAATGATAGCGACCCAGAATCAAAGTTGAAGCCATGTTTTTGTCGACTTAAAGTTCCAAAAGCGGGGGATGGTTAATTGGAAATCCTCGTAGCGGTTCGTCAGCACAATTTTTCTTGCGTCTCTAGGGACTTTCAATGTAGGTAAGTAAACTTTCTTTGGTCAAAGGTTAACATTTAAAGACCACTAAGTAAATAGTTCTTCAGGTATTTTAGGGTTCCATACTTCAAATGGAAAAAGCGGAAGCCTTATAAGACCACTTTGTTGTCCGTCTGTCTGTCTGTCTGTCTGTCTGTCAAGACCCGTTATCTCGGGAACGCGTGGAGGTATCGAGTTGAAACTAAATCATTATACTCAGATGTATGGTCCCTTGAAGCTGTGAAAAAATCAAACTACTCAGTTAACTTAAAAAAATTATACGGCCATGAATGCCACAAAAAACGTACATTTCGATTTTCTCAAGAAAACCAAAATTTACAGGGTATATACCTACTTTCCGTTGACCTAGAACTATAATACCTACCATCTTATATTACATTTATAGGGAAAAATCTGAAAAAATACTTTTTAACCGACTTCCAAAAGAAGGACGGTTCTCAATTCGTCTGTATGTTTTTTTTTATTTTTTTTTTGTGTGTTTGTTCACCGATTACTTGAAGACGGCTGGACCGATTTGGAAAATTCTTTTTTTGTTTGAAAGGGTAGACTTCCGAAGTGGTCCTATTGCAACCAAGTCAGGATCTGATGATGGAATCTTGCAGAAATCGAGGGAACTCTTCAAATATTATAGGCACACATACAGCGATTTCGGTATTTCTCGTCCATCTCTTATTAGCAACAAGTTTCTAGTGTTAACAGACTTCAAAACAAAGAGCAATTTTTATGTAGGTTTGTTCCTCGATTACGGCTATTTGATTGAAAACGGCTAGACCGATTTGGATTTTTTTTCTTTTAACTAAATAGACTTAAGTCTATTTGGTTAAAACAATATTTTTTCAGCGCCACTAAAAATTTAAAAATAAAGTAAATTTTTAAAACAAAAAATAAAAACCGACTTCCAAAAACTTAAACTAAAAACCAAAAAATAATATGTTAATTACCTCAAAGAAATGGATAATCAACGATTCATAATATATACATAGGTATACAGATATTTATAGTTTTTAACCTGTTATTTTTGAAGTCGGTGCCAGCTAAGGAGCTCAACATAGCCAGCTTTGCGTGGCAGTGGCAGGCACCGACTTCAAAAATAACAGGTTCAAAACTATAAATATCTGTATAGGTACCTATGTATATATGAATCGTTGATTATCCATTTCTTTGAGGTAATTAACATATTATTTTCTGGTTTTTAGTTTAAGTTTTTGGAAGTCGGTTTTTATGTAATTAAATCATACAAACAACAACATCTTTATACAATACAATACAAGTATACTTTATTTAAAGACTATATCGGAACCCTCGGTGGGCGATTCCGAGTCGCTCTTGTCCGGTTTTTTGTTGTAGAATGACATATACTTTGTCGTATGATAGTCAAGTTTAACTTAATTGCCTGAAGTCGAAATGCGCGAATGCGCCACGCCACTGATATACGTTGTATGGACGCCACGCCATTGCGACCTTAATCACTGAACATTAAAATTAGAGAACCCTGAAAACAATTAGTCGAATCCCTAATTGACTTAATCGACGGGTAGAAAATTCTGCATAAGTACTAAATGTTTTCCTTATATGTATTTATAATAATTAAAATATAGCTAAGTGTACATTTTGCAAGTAACCATGCTTCTCCTCGCTCTTCTAATAGATTTAAAAGCCTTTTGTAATTAAGGTTACACATCGTCTGTTCTAAACATCCATCAAGAAAATACTTACGCTGAATACTGCAGGTGACACTTAATGCTTAGCTTAGTACCTACTGCCTTGCCTACATTTTTCTCTAGAAATAATGTCTGCGGTCACCTCATTCATCTGGCCCTTTTTCATACTAAATGTATGGAGACAGATGAATGAGTCGCAGACATATTTCTGGAGAAATGCCCGGGTATTTATTCCGTTCTCTAGTACGTGTAGGTAAGGTACCTAAGTGTTAGCACAAAGTATGACCGTACACAGGGCATTCCGAATTAAAAAGAAAGGTTTTAAGTTGTAAAAGAATCGTTCCTTATTTCGCGTCGGTACTTACTCGTATACCACAGATTATCTAATGCCTATAAAGGCTAGAGACTTTTCTTATACTAATATTTCTTCTAACATGGTAAATAAGACACTAATTAATAATTAGGTAGCTAATAAATGTATTTAACTTGCAACTGATAGACGGCCTTGATATGAAATTAGAGCCATGTGATTAATATCGACTATAGATCATATTACAATATAGTGTAGTTAGTTTAATGTACAGATTACATAAGGCAGTGAACTGGTCGCGCGCGTTAGGTATACTGTACATTGTATGTACAAGTCCATTTTTGTGGATATTTACTTGAAAAAATGCTGGACCTTACCTACAAAGTCCGTTCGTTTTCTTGATCAGTGTCAGTGCCCTAAAAACTTAGCAAACAGACAGTGAAACACATAACATAATCTTTCCGGGAGTTAATTATAATGGTATTTTTTTGTAATAAGTGGCAAACGAGCAGACGAGCTGTCTGAAGGAAAGCAGTCACCTTCGCCCATGAATATCTACAACACCAGAGGTGTTGCCTATATAGGGCTGCCATCTCCAAAATTTGATATCCAGGAATACAAAAAGCGTAAATCCCCAGATTTTGGAGCTCAAAACCCGGACACCAACAGCAACGCAGTTTTTTTCTGGGGAGATGGGGGGGGGGTGCATTCGCTCTCCACGGCCGCGAGTAGCAAACCCGGACAACGGATGAAACTCCGCCCGGACGCCCCGGACGCTCTCTAAACTAGGACAAATCCGGGGAATCCCGGACGGATGTCAGCCCTACCTATACGTTGCTGATCTTTGAGAGTCCTGTTTATACGCTTCTTGAAGCCCCATGTCATAGCGCTCCGAAGTAGGGATTGCAGCCAGACTCGAAAACCGAAAAACGAGTACTTTTCGATTAAACTCGAAAACCGAGTTCGGTTTCGATTTTTACTCGAAACTGTCTGAAGTAGTTTTAATTTTTTTTTGTGTAATGATAATGATTAAATTAGTTTGTAAACTCGGGATTAAGTAGGGTAGTAGGGTAGTTTTTAGGGTTCCGTACCAAAATGGTAAAAAAGGAACCCTTATGGTGCGACTCCATCTGTCTGTCACAGCAAGATATCTCAGGATCTACTAATGCTATCGACTTGAAATTTGGAATAGTGTTAAAAATCGCTAACCCGAGGCTATTGGACAGTAAAAAAATCTTATACCTTTTTCCTTTTTTTTTTAAAGGGGACCGAAATGGGACTTTGAAAATTGAAAGTAGGGCTATTATATTGAACGGGGTATCAAATGAAAGGGCTTGATTTGTAGATTAAAACACCGTGTTTATTTTTTTTCTTAAATAAGTAGTATTTGATTTATAATGCCAAACGTTAAAAAAATACCATTCCCCCCCTATTATCTTCGAAGTTACTGAACAGAAAAATCTGTAATAATTACCAATTGTTAATGTCGTCCTAAATATTACAGGAAAAATCATAACGGTTTTCCTAAGTTGCACCGTTTTTTAGAAATTCGCAAAAATCGTAACACATACTTATTTAGCCGATACTTGTAGCACAGGTTATTCCTATTACAAGTATCAGCGTCACGTGTTAAAGAAAAACCATTGTACTTACTTATAAGTTAATGTATTGTACCAGTGTTTCTAAGCTTCAATAAATATATTATATTATATTATTTGCTCCTACTAAACTAATCGCCATACAGTTTTTCTTGAACTATCTATGTAGCTACTTGAGTTTGTACGGAACCCTCGGTACGCGAGTCCGACTCGCACTTGACCGGTTTTTAATCTATCCATCAGAAACCGTCAAATTGTGAACGACCTTGCACTTACCGACAAAGAGTTTACAATCTGTCGGATTTCCTAGAGGATATGGCACCATAGACCACATACACAGTGAGGCAGATAATACAGAAGACTGAGGAGTAAAATCAGCCCCTGTGCTTAGCATTTGTGGACTATGAGAAAGCTTTTGATTCTGTCTGGTTCTGGAATCCTTGCAACGTTGCCAAATAGACTGGCGATACATCCAAGTGCTGAGATGTCTCTAGGCCGTCCAAGTACAGAACCAGCACACTAAGCCCATTCTCCTGCAGCGGAGTGTGAGACAAGGGGATGTCATTTCCCCCAAATTGTTCACGAATGCACTGGAGGATGTGTTTATGACGCTAGCTTGGGAGGGTCGTGGCATTAATATAAACGACGAGTACATTTCACACTTGCGATTTGCAGACGATACCGTCATTTTGGCTTGAACTTTGCAGGATTTAGAATACATGCTGAACGGTCTAGCTGCTTTTTCTCAACACGCCGGTCTTAGGATGAACTTGGGCGAAACCAAGGTTATGTTCAACGTTATTGTTTTACCGAAACTGACTGCAGTGCAGGACGCCCTTCTCGAAGTTGTTCAGGAGTACGTTTACCTCGGGCAAGTTCTGCAGTTAGGTAAAAATAACTTTGTAAAAGAGGTTAATAGAAGAATACAGCTGGGTTGGGCTGCGTATGGGAAATTACGTCGAGTCTTCTCGTCGTCCATTCCACAATGTCTGAAGACAAGGGTTTTCGATCAGTGCATCCTACCTACCAGTCTTGACATACGGAGCCGAAACGTTGTCGCTCACGGGAAGGCTGAGTACCTACGTAAATTTAAGGTCACTCAGCAAGCTATGGAAAGGGCCATGTTGGGAGTATTTCAGAAGGATCGTATCCGTAATGATGTGATCCGACAGAGAACTAAAATCGTCGACATAGCCCAAAGGATTAGCAAGCTGAAGTGGCAGTGGGCTGGCCATATCTGCCGCAGAACCAACAAGCGCTGAAGCAAGCGTGTTCTCGAGTGGAGACTACGGATCGGCAAACGTAGTGTGGGGCGCCCTCAGACAAGATGGAGTGATGATCTTCGCAAGATGGCTGGCAGAGGTTGGATGCCAGTGGCCGCGGATCGTGCTCGATGGCATGACATGGGAGAGGCCTATGTCGAGCAGTCGACTAATACGGGTTGATGATGATGATGGTGGTGCGTATACACAACGTATTTCTGTCATTTTGCTTTTCTGTCGTTTCGCGTGTGTGTCATTTTGCGAAGTCAGAATATGTCTTTATCGAATTAAAGGCATTTTTTTATGCAGTAGTCAGTTATTACGTCGATTACTTACGTGTTACGAAACTTAAAAACCTATTTTTAAGGTATACTTAAGTAAAAATATAAAAATCCGTAATATTATAAGGACGCAAAAAAACTCGAAAAACCGCGGTTATTAACCGAGTTCTATTTCGATTAAAACTCGATCGAGTTACTCGGTTAACCGAGTTTCGAGTAACTCGTTTGCAATCCCTACTCCGAAGGCACCTCAGGAGGGAGTTCATTCCTCATCCTGCCAGTTCGCGGCAAACATGAGCGTGATGCCGATGCCTGATTTTACAATCAACCTCGTCGTTCGGGTCCAGGAATTCGTAGTAATTATAACTCGTGTGTTTCCAGATGTGGCGGTGGTGGAGGTGAGCGATGCGGGCGCGGTGGGCGGCGTGGGCGCTCGCTTGGTGCGCGTGCGCCGCGGCCGCGCCCGTCGAGTCGCCGCCGCCGCCGCCGGCGCCGCTCTGCGACCCGCTGCTGCTGCGCCACCCGCCACCGAAGCCCGTAGTAAGTTCATCATCATCATTTCAACATTGATACGTTCACTCAAGGACCTTAAAATAAATAGCCCGACGGAGTCTCGCTAGCAGTGTGCGTACTGCTCGCAATAGGAAAAAAGCTAGTTGATGTGTGCGTACGGCTCGTAAGTACAAGTAGCCGGCTTATTAAAAATGGCTTCAGTTCTCTGTTGGCGAGGCTACATCCGGCTATTTATTTTAAGGTCCTTGCGTTTATGACTGAACATAAGTCTCTCCCAATCACTTCTACAACGAACGGTCGCACGCCTCCTGCCTCCATCGACTTTCGGCGACCCACACCAGGTCGTCGGATCATCTTGTGGGGCTGACCTACGCTGCGTCTTCCGGTTCGTGGTCTCCATTCGAGAAAATTCACGCTCGATCGTCCATAGTAGTAAGTTATATGGTATCAGTTTTATTCCCTAGTAGTATGGTCATTGTACAAGTTTACTTGTGCACCAATACGAGTAAAACAACTAATTTAGCACTCTGGCTGACGCGGCAGTCCATCGGAGAGTGAGCACCCCATCCCCCTACACACCGTCGCCTCATACTGCTTCGCCAATAAGTTTGTATAATATTTATTTGTTACATGTTACAGTGGTAACAATCCAAATAAGTTGAAATAAAATGTATATTGTCATAAACTACAGCTGCTAAAGACATAATATGTAAGTTACTCCGTGGTTGTTATCTACAGAGTAAGTATCAATAAAAAGTGCAAGTAGGTAGTTGTAAGAATTATTTACCAATGTCTACTGGTATTGAATTTTCACTCCTCATATCCAACTAAAAGCGGACCCGGTTTCATGATTTCGTGATTTTTACTATACTGCTGCGCTATATCAGATCAATGTCAGACGTAAACTCGGACGTAAACAAAATTGTTTATCTATATTCTAAAATGTGTAATACCAAATGAATCGAGCATTAAAATCGTGTTTGTTCTTGGTATAAAAACTCGTCTGTATTCCTGAAAGACATTAAATTTATAAATAATTCATCCAATTATACGCGGGGCGTCGTGATCGTGAGCCGGAATGCACCAACTTCCAACGGCCAAACTTGAGAAAATTAATTTTAAGCGTGCCGTCATTTTGCGAGCTCGTCCGCGGGCCACCACGAGTTCCCGACCGGTTTGTTTCACGAAGGGTTTAGTGCTACAGCATGCTTAATCAGCGCTGAGCTAGGCTGATTCAACTTTTGAATATTGCTTGACATCGTGAATTATCAGCGTTGCACGCAATGAGAAACAATTTAGCTGTCAAAGAACTTTTCATCTAAGCTCGACATGCTACATTAAAAAAAAACCGGACAACTGCAAGTCGGACTCGCTCACCAAGGGTTTCATACAAATTTATAGGTACATACATACATATAATAAAGTACCCTAAAAATTTTGACTCCCTTAGTAAAGTCTATTTTTATGATATAATTAAATATATAGTATAGTTTTCAGATGTTTCCCTATACTTGCAGTATAAGACGGTATTACTTGCCAAATTTCATAGTTCTAGGTCAACGAATAGTAAGTACCCTTTGAATTTTGGTTCCCTTGAGAGTGTCGAAATTTACGTCTTTTGCGGCATAAATGGCTGTGTCTTTTTTTCACGTTAACTTAGAAGCTTGATTTTTTTACAGCTTCAAGGAGCCATAAACCTGAGTATATGGTTTTAATTTCAACTCGATACCTCCTCGTGTTCCCGAGATAAAGGGTCTTGACAGACAGACAGACGGACAGTCGGACAACAAAGTTCCGTCTTTTCTTTTTGAGCTACGGAACCCTAAAATGGATCTTCTTGCTCTAGATTGAACATCAGCCCTCCCGCCAAGTAAACGTATTGGCCGCCTTGAATACCAAATTACTAGGTAGGTATACCTAACTACATAATAGGGAATATGCATGATATTTTTTATTTACTTTAATACAAGCTCATTCCTATAAGAAACAGTAAGAAAAAAATATTTTTCGAATAACTATAAAAATAACCAAGATATAAGACAACAAAGATTTATCTCTATCTCTTTCTAGCAAAACAGAATATAGTATGGAGTGTATGGCGAACGTGTACTATGACGTCATAGTCCATATCGGATCTCTCTGTCTAATCGCTGTCTGATTAATTTAATGCATTAAAATGTTTATATCTTCCGTATTTCTCGGTCGATTTTAATTTTATTTTGACTTTATGTTATCTTATTTAAAGTATTTTCATATTTTGTTAAGATGTGTCTTAAAAAAAATTCATGCATATTCCCTATTGTGACAGAGAAACACTTTCAATGCTATAATTTTATACGTGTGGTGTGCCTAACCCAATATAACAAGTATTGCCACTTCTGACCCAAATTGATGAGATAAATGCGAAGTGCTTTATACTAATGGCCCAAAATAAAATTGTCCTTTCTTATATCATCCGGGGTCAGGGCCGGGACGAGCAGGATGCGATACCCTTTTCCGGAAACTGTCGTTCGTACTTTTGACTCGCCACACGTGTCAGGAAATAAAGTGTCCGGAGTTATTTTCACCGTAATGCTATACTAGGTTACTTATATGTATTTTATACGTACACGAAACTCTGATTGAGTTAGATAAAATCTTCGATATCGCTTGTCTTTGTGATTTTCGTAAAATAGTGAAAAATAGACTGAAGTCGTAAAATATACTGAAAGTTTAGTGGATAGAGTACTTAAACTGTATATGCATTGTGGTTTAATTTTGTATTTTTTATCAATAAAGGATATACCTAGTTCGTATGATTTATTTATTTATTTATTTATTAATACATGTTAACATGACATTACAGTAAAAAAAACCAATGAGTCATGAAACGTAGAAATAAAATATCTATTTAGGCAACGAAACGGCGTGGCCCTGTTGCATCGTCGTCTCCGGTGTAGGATTCGGCAGGTAGGATGGGTATTCGGTAGGATGATATCACTTATCATACGAAATAGGCGCATATAAGACAGTATTAGTATAGCACCCGGCGGATATCAAAGGTCCGAGATAGAAGGAAATAGTTGTCGATTTGTATGGGAACCAAACGTGTAAGATTTTACGGTAGCCGTTTGATGTCAAGAGCATAATTTTGTGACGAAAAACATAAATTTTCCATTTCATTTGGTGCCTTGGTGGTATTTGACTACTTTTTAGCACGTGAGGTACAATACACTCTTTCCTTCTATTAAAATTAGAAATGCCCTCATGGTTATAGTGATTTTGTTTTCAATTGTTTAGAATGTGTTGGAAGTGGAGGCGGCGGCGGCGCACGCGGCGCGCTCGCTCTCTGAGCTGATCGAGGCGGGCACCGCGGACGAGGAACACGCGACCACGCTCGCCCGCTCCGTGCTGGCGGCGCCGCTCGACCCGCCGGCTGACGCCGTGGCGCTCGGCGCGCCCCAGCTCCGCCTCGGCGTGCTCTTTGTCGCCGACCCACCGAGACTCGTCATCTTCCAACAAAACAACTCGGCCGCCTTACAGCAGTTCTGGAAGACTCTAGCCTCAGGTCAGTCGGTAAATATGGCAGGAGGAACATTGCACAGTTTCCTGTTAGTATGACCGCAAGGAAACCAGGACTGGCCATCCTGACGCATAGTAGTAAAGTAATGAGTACACGCATTTACAACAATATACCGGAGGAAATTAGAACTTTACCGACCGACGGAATGAGGCTTCACGTACTAATCAAAATCCTTTCGTTCAAAGCCTATAAATTCAGTCTATGAGTTCCTATATGAGTGAAAAACCCACCACATTGTCATTTGTAATTGAGATTCTATAGGTACCACAATTAAAGCAAAATTATAAATACGGACATGAGTTGTAACATTAATAATTTTGATTATTTTCGACGTTATGTGTTTTCGATGTTATTAATGGAATAAAGATCTATCTATCAGCGTGGAACGCGAGCACCGTCGTGTGGTCTAACGCTTGGTACTCCTGCGAGAGAGACGACCGCGGCTGGTGGGGCGGAGCCGCCGCCGCGCGGGGCTCCGGTGCGCTGCGTGCGGCTGCCGCGTTGTTCCACCGCGTGCCGGTCTTACCATGCGAAGAGGCCATGTACGACCGGATGGGCGGACCGCCGGCCTGCGATCCCGACACGACGGACTGCGAAGCCTCGCCGGCCTCAGGATCTGATTATCAAAGTATAGAGGTAGAGCCACTTATACACTCAAATAATAAAGTAACGATGTCGAGATAATAAGTTAAATCTGTCTAAATATACTATCTCACTGTATTCTGTAGTCCTACCACAATTACCGTAGCATTATTTCCTGTTTTATACATTACGATACTCTTCATTGCACACTAAAGAATTACAGAGATCCTTCAATGAAATCATCATAAATCATAAATCATAAATCATTTATTTGCATAAAACATGGTTGGTACATAGGTGATAGATAATATAATAGACATCGCATGCTTTGTCACAGGGTGACATGCAAATTATATCTAACAAGGTTAAATTATAAATAATGCAACAAATTAAATTATATTATATAGCACAGTCAAACAGTAAAGGCAATATGAATTAAAATTATAACATTATTTCATAACAAAATAATAAACAAGTAATGGTAGAAAATAGGCGTTCGTATCGCGAAAGAAGTGACCCCTTATACTTACAAGTAATGCAAAAAAATGAAACATAATTATCATACACCCAACTAATTATCATATTGTGAGAATGGCAGATTTTGACGCTAGATTATCGGTTGGTGCATTAACCGCAAAATTCGAGTAGCAGGTACCTAAAGTCAACTACTGAGGTAATTGCGTCTATGAGCGCAAATGCCTTTTAAAGATTCCATTACTGTTGCCTGTGCCTATATTTTTATTGACTGAGACACAGGATTTTCCTAGTTCAGGTTCATGTAATAATTTAGGGACCTACTAATTTTAGACCCTCTTGCCTATTGGTTATGTTGTAACTATGATTATTAATAAATGATTTTTATTTTATTTTATTTATTAAATCCGAAGTCTTTAAAACTACCCCTACCCTACCTGCCTGTAAAGTAGATCGTATACTACATGCAGGTAGGGTACCTGGGGGTAGTTTTAGTAGTGCCCCGATTGACCTTAATAATAATTTGTTAAGTATCGCTGCAAATGCCGAAGCGGATACTGGCACGAGATCGGCAGCGGCTGGCTGAGCGGGTCGGCCATAACGTCGGGCGCGCCGCTGCGCTGTGCGGCATGCGTCATGGGCAGCGAGCAGGCCGAGTGCGACGGGGAGATCTTCCACGCCACGCTGCTGGGCTTCAACCTGGCCGGCATGCTCGTCTGCCTCATCATCGGTCTTATTATATTCAAAAAAAGAAAATGCAAAGTAAGTTGAAGAAGTGTTAGAGATTCAAGCTTTTTGAGAAAGTTAAGTTGGGTACACTCGTGGTCAAATAATACGGGTCAAAGTCGAAAAGCTTTGTATTTTGCAAATTAATAGTGTTACTTGAATGAAACTAACTCTATGTTAAATAAATAAAGAAAGGCCGAGATCGCAGATGTTTGTTATGCGTTCGAGGGCCTTTCAATTGTATGAACTGGCCCTCAAGAATCCCGGACTTAAAATCCGATTGAGCATGTATGGGACGAGCTTGGGTGGCGTGTAAGAAATCGAAACCCCGCCCAGCTACACTTAGAGACCTGAAAGATGCGTTAGTGGAAGAATGGACCAATATTCCGCAACATCGCATAAGAAACTTAATAAACAGCATGCCTAATCTGGAAGCTGTAAGGAGAGCCCACAGAAATATACCGTCCTTCTATCTAGAAGGAAAAAGTTCGTCGATTTGTATGAAAACCAAGCCTGTACCATTTTTACCCGACTGCGGCGAAGCCCAAAGGAGGGTTATGTGTTTGACCTGTATGTATGTATGTCCGTTCCTGTGTCCGCTCGTAACTACTCAACGACACATCCGATTTT
Organism: Eudemis profundana; assembly: GCA_947034925.1. NCBI lineage: Eukaryota > Metazoa > Arthropoda > Insecta > Lepidoptera > Tortricidae > Eudemis > Eudemis profundana. The sequence goes on from OX344799.1 coordinate 19,996,331, forward strand.
GATAAATGATACATCATTAGATTCGTCTTGATAGTGCGAGTGTCACTGGGTATGAAGTTCGTTAAAATAAACAAAATGGCGGATTTGATGCAGTTTCAAAGTGCACCGCGGTCAGGTTTTTTTTAGTAAAAATGTGGTTATTCGCTTGGCATTTGACGCCAAAAGTGTGATTTAGTGATGGAAAACATAAATTTTCCATTTCATTTGGTGGTAATTGAACAGTTAATTATACCATTATTATCCAATTTTCAAATCTGATAATAATATTGACGGTAACTGAAGTAAACGGCGTACAAAGTAGGTCTCCGCCAATGTCTCCGCCACTTCTTTTTAGCACGCGAGGTACATGCACTTTTTCTGTGGGAGAGCCCGTGGAGCCAATACGAAGTATTAATTTGATTTGGTTTATAGTTTTTTTGTGTTGTATGACTTGATGTGAGGTACCAACTGTTAGTTTTTCTACGTAAAATTTGTTGATATTTTGTTTCCTACGTAATTTTAATAAACAAATGAATAACGTTTCAAACCTTTGGTGTTGTTTTATTAACTACTGAATGACCCAGTTTCATTCATGCTAGCTCTATTATTTTAGGAGATATTCTAGTTTTACGTACTGACCCGTATTCTTTGTAAACGAGTGTAGGTAGTTCTAGTTGAGGGAGCGTACAATCGATAGGACGTATGGACACTTTCACAAAGACTGATAGTTCTGTGTTTTATTCCAGGCCGTAGCAATGTGCATGTGGACTGTCCTGGAGGTGGTGTTACTCGGAGCCCTGTTGATGTATGGATCCGTAAGTGTTAACCTAATTTATTAATTGTTTGAGGTTTTTTTCCCATTATACAACATTTTTTAAATCTATAAATCCCTACGAGTTTGGAAATTTTAATGCTACACGCCCTTGGCTTTGTACAATCAAACACACTTTTGCACTTTACCTGTATAGTGAACACTTCACCATAAATTAAGATAGGAAGAGTTATCTTATTTTGTTTAATCGGATGTCATTTTGACCCCCATCGTGTCGCTACCTACTTATCTTGACATATGTTATTTGAGTTGACGATTACAATCATTCTTATCGGAGTAAACACAAAACAAGATAAAACTTTCAAGTAGTGAATTATCTTATGCAATATGTTATTTTGGATAATGTCTTACTATCGATGAAGATACACTAATCCAGCTAGTCCTAAACCAATGTTTGTATTTTGGGTAATAGACGACGATATACATACTTACTTATATACAAAAATACATACGTAAGTAGATAGAAAGCATCCATGACTCGGGAACAAATACTCATCACATAAATATTTGCCCTTACCGATTTGAACCCCGGACCGGACCTCTAGCTTCGTAGGCGGTGTCACTCCCACTGAGATAAATTTAGAAACGGGCATTTCAGCATCGTCATCTTGTAAAACGCGACTTTTTAGGGTAAGTACCTCAAAAGGAAAAAAACGGAACCCTTATAAGATCACTTTGTTGTCCGTCTGTCTGTCTGTCCGTCTGTCAAAACCCTTTATCTCGAGAATGCGTGGAGATATAGAGTTAAAATTAAAACCATATGTACTCAAGTCCATGGTCCTGTAGCTGTAGCTACTATAAGATTGACGCTGCGTAGAAACAGGAAGACGTTCTGATAAGAACGTTTCCGATTAACGTCCGCGAGAAACAGTACAGCAGCTGCGACGTATTCACCGCAGCGAACGACGAGTGACTGTCGCGGCGCGGGCGCCCGCCGGTCACGAGACGTCGCACATCCCCGGCAGTGAGCAGCGGACTAACGCGTAAACTTTGGCGCTGCCTAGTTTTATATTGTAGCGAGAATTCAAAACGCCCCATCGCGTGATTATCGTATGATTTTATTGCCATCTTGTTTTTATATATTGTAAATAGTTGAAATAACGAATATCATTTGTCTGTACATATTCTAGTTGTAAGTCTACATTTTTAGTATAAGTATAGCCCTATTTTTGTAAATAAAACAAGCACAACAAAAAAAACACAACAAAACATTGCTACCGCGCTCTGCGCATGGATTACAGTGTTACCCATGGATCACAGTGTTTCGGATTACTAAAGGACCCAAGAAAATCCAGGATTCCCTCCCAACCGGGAGATGCGCCGCCGGACCCTACTACCTGCCGCCCGGTCGCTGATAGGCTAGTTAGGGCTTCTGTGAGTAGTTACACATCCGGGTCGTCCGAGGGCGGCCCGTTACACAGTGATAGGATTAGGGACTCACCGACAGTTGACGAAAATATGTTTGACTTTGACGTCCTACCTGCGGACTCGGACGGCGGTGGGCCCCCGCGTGCCGGCGGGGATACGCCCCTGGTCGGGCTCTTCCTCAACTTCCTAAGGGAAATTGATGATGAGCTCGTGGAGCGCTTCCGCGCCTTCGCCCGGGCGTACCACTGGCCCCCGACTCCTAAGGCAGGCCACAACAACAAGACCAGGACTGACTCGGCCCTCACAGGGCCCGCTCCGGCCGAGCTGGGCGCGACCGCGACCCCGGCCACTCAGGCCACTAACGCAACCCCTCAGGACTCCATGCCCCCCCCTGCCGTCTCGGCGGGCCTGGGGGCCTGCGGCGCGGACGCGCCCAACAAGGCAAAGACCCAGAAGCACGGCAAACCGCCGCGCTCTCGCTCCAACTCAACTTCAGGTAAAAAGGGCAGTCGCTCCCGCTCCCCGAGGCGCAGGGCCTCCGAGCGCGGAAGCGTCAACCCTCCGGGCACCCCTAGGAGCCCCTCTCCAAAGAGCAGAGACACCATGCTCAAACCAGGTACTCCGGTCATTATTCCTCTGGAACCCGACCTATCCCAGCTGGACGCCTCGCTTCCATGCGCCCAAAATAGCCCCACCCCTATGGAGGGTGAATGGGAGGAAGTAGGGCGCAAACGTCGCCTAGCCGGGTCACCGACAATCCCTTCTCCGGCTCAGAAAGCTCTCCGTACAGACGGAAATATTACCCAACAAGCCACGCCCTCAAACGGCGCCATTGATCTACCGGTAGCTAACTCAGGCCTACCAAGCCAAACTGGCTCAATTACTTCCTCCCAAGCGCCTTCCACTCAGGCCTATCAAGGACCCACTCCCTCTACCTCTTCCTCACCCGCCATGGACACGGGTGCCCCCCTGCCACCACAGGAGCCTGTAATCAGGGAAAAAATCCACCACATTTCATTTGTGGATAAATCGAAATGGGTAACTGTTTCGGCACTAATGGCGCAGAGGGGCATTCGGCCGTTGGCGGCATACAACAGGAGGTCTGGTATCCATTTAAAAGTTAAAGGTGCGGACATGTTCAGATCTATATGCACACTGCTAGGGGATAACAACATTCCCTACAACCGCTCCAAGCTCCCAGGAGAGGAGACCTTTGATGTGGTCATCAGAGGCGTCCCCAAGGAGTTTGGAGTTGACGAAGTCAAGGCCGACCTGCTGAGGAAAGGTATCCAGGTACGTGAGGTCCACCGCCTCCACAATAAGAGGCGGGGGGCCTTTGACCTCGTCCTTGTAAAAATAGACCCAGATCCAAAAACCTGCGAGAAAATATTCTCCATAGAGGACATCTGCATGCTCACGGGCGTGCGTATTGAAGAACCTGACAACAAGGACATGGTGGTACAATGTTTTAATTGTCAATTATACGGCCATGGGCAGAGAGGATGTTTTTCGCCGCCGAGATGCGTGAAATGCGCGGGCTGGCACGAATCGAGGCAGTGCCCTCGTCCTAAGGACTGTGCCGACCCCGTAGTTTGCGCACTCTGCGGTGGAAACCATACCGCAAGTTACCGAGGCTGCCCGGAAGCCCCGAAGCGCAGGAACCAGTCACGATACGCACGCCCGGGGGCAGGCCCCGAGCGCGCCCGCCAAACCGCTAGGTACGCAAACAACCCAGGCTACAACCTCTTAGCAGACCAAAACTCTTTCCCGGGTCTCTCGCCCCCTCACAACCTCCCACCAACATTTGCCAATACTGCAAATATGCAACCCCCCGCGCCTCAGCGCCCCCGTACTGCCCCACAGCCCCCCGGCCGCCCCGCCGACCCGCGCCTCGCGCATTACGCGCCCGCGCCTCACCAGGTGCCCAGCACAGCCTGGTCATACGCAGCGGCCGCCGGAGGGCCCCCGCGCCCTCTCAACCCTTCAGGTTACATACCGATTGTCGGAGCTAACGAGCTTCCGCCGATGCTTAAGCGATTGGTCGCCTGGCGCGAACACATCGCCGACATCGAGCGGAGACTCGCGGGTGCCGACAGTCAACTAACACAACAGCTGTTAAATGAATATGACGTAGCAACGGCCACCCTTAGGGGCCCCTTCCCTCCTACAAACAATTATGTCACTAGGCCCTAAAATAAAACCTTCCTTCATTCATCTAGCGACTTATAATGCTAACGGTTTGGCGGGCTCAAAAGACCAAGTACTTAAGTTCCTCATAGATCACGATATAGACCTTTTTCTGGTACAAGAGACATTCTACAAGCCACATACAAAAATCTACAAGCTACCTGGATACTCACTGGTACGTAACGACCGCACAGACCGCAGATTCGGCGGCACGCTTATTTTTTATAAATCACGACTGCATTGTATGGGTATCGATCCTCCATCCCTTTCTAACATAGAGGTGTCCGTCTGCCGTCTCTCGGTGGAGGGGCACCTCCCACTACACATAGTGAGCGCATACCTATCTCCAAACAAGGATATTCTTAAAGAAGACCTTGTTAAGATCGCCCAATTAGGCCCCTCTGTTATTATTGCAGGCGATTTAAATTCTAAACATACGTCTTGGAATTGCGTGGCTACAAATCCCAACGGGAACCGCCTTTACCACCTAATAGGCGACGACCTTATACTCGACCTTATAGCGCCCTTAGAACCGACCCACTATCCCCTTAACGTCGACCACAGACCCGACATACTAGACATCTCACTTCTAAAGAACGTATCACTCAGGATGCGTTCTATAGAAGTAGTACATGACTTAGACTCCGATCACAGACCAGTCATTTTGCGACTTGGCGCTGACGCCCGTAACGAACCAAGTACCAGGACCGTCGTGGACTGGGAAAAGGTTAAAAAAGGCCTCGTAAAGGCATCCTCTCTCCTCGACTCGATCCCTGAAACTATGACAAAAACAGACGACATAGACATGGCCATTTCCCTTCTTGTCAACTTCTTGCGTGAGACCGTTGCTGACGCCTCTAAGGAGGTACCCAACGATCCCACCAAGCGGAGGCCGTTAACGCCCGAGCTAAAGGAGTTGCTAAGAAGGAAAAATGACGCCATGAAAGACGCAGCCCGCTTCCCTTCTCCCGATAACCGGCGTCGTTTGAGGGCCTTGCAATGCGAGACCAAAAAACGACTGACTGAGTATCGGGCGAACGAGTTTAGCGCCCTGTTAAAGGAGCTCGAACCCAGCCACCTAGCATACTGGAGGCTGGCTAGATCTCTTAAGACAGAGGTGACTTATACATCCCCACCACTAGAACGTCCAGGCGGCCTTCCGCCAGCCTTCGATGACGACGAAAAGGCCGAGTGTTTGGCCGACAGCCTCGAGTTACAGTGCTCGCCCAGCCTTATACGACCCGACCAAGACCACATAACGTTCATCGAAAATGACATAAACATAAGGCTGGGGCAATGCCAAGACCCCTCCCCTCCCCTCGACCCTGTTACACCCGATGAACTCATTTTATTACTCCGTAGCCTTCATGTTAGAAAAGCACCCGGCGCCGACGGGATTTCTAACAAACTACTGAAACTTTGTACAGAAGAGGTATCGCTCATTTTAGTTAGGATTTTCAATTCAGCCCTCCAACTCTCTTACTTTCCCCCACCCTGGAAGGAGGCGGTTGTTATCGGTATCCCGAAGCCGGGAAAGCCGCGGACCCAACCATCATCATATCGACCCATTAGTTTGCTAAGCTCGTTAGGTAAACTATACGAGAGAATTGTCCTCAGACGAATCCGTGAATTCGTAGCCGACGCCGCGCTTACCATCAATGAGCAGTTTGGCTTTCGAGCCAGACACTCATGCGTGCATCAAGTGCTGCGAATCACGGAGGACGTGCTAGACGGGTTCTCTCGTATGGGTGGCCTAACCACTGGAGCCATTTTCTTAGACGTCGCAAAGGCGTTTGATAAGGTTTGGCACGCCGGCTTGATACACAAGTTGTACATAGCCGGTATGCCCGACAAACTCATACGCCTGGTCCGCGACTATCTCACAAACCGCTCCTTCCGCTACAGAGTAGACTCGGCCCTCTCTGCACCCCACCCAGTACACGCAGGCGTCCCCCAGGGCTCCACATTATCACCGACACTATTTATTTTATACATCAACGACATACCCAGGGACTCCCCGACAGTGAAATTTGCTCTTTTTGCCGACGACACGGCCCTGTACACTACGCACCACACGCTCAACGTAATTACCCGCGATCTCCAGCGGGCTATCAACGATCTAGATCGTTGGTTCACCCGCTGGCGTATCGAGGTCAATGCCGACAAAAGTGCGGCAATACTGTTTCACAAAAACAGTAATTTACTCTCTAAACGAGCGAAGCAAATTTCACTGGCCGGCACACCGATTCCCTGGACAAATACAGTAAAATACCTAGGGGTCACTTTGGACACTAGGCTCACCTTTCGTACACACCTCAAAAATGTGAGACAAAAAGCCCTTTTTGTTCAACACCGACTTGGGCCGATGTTGAACAAAAACAGCAAACTATCTACTCCAAATAAACTCCTACTATACAAAACCTGTATCCGACCAATCCTATCCTATGCCTGTCCCGTCTTTACACAAGCCCCGCCCACAGCACTAAAACCGCTACAAGTGCTCCAAAACAAGCTCCTAAGGCGCGCAACTAGCGCCCCCTGGTACCAATCTAACCTATCCATCCACTACGATACCCATATGCCCACAATAAAGTCGTACTTTGTCTCTTGTACCAGAAAATTTTTTGACAACCTACCCCACCACCCTAACCCATTGATTAATAAAATTAGTTACAGCACCGACATACCGGAGTACCTGGAAGACGAAAATGACCCCGCTATAACAAATAGCGTAAGTGACTTTAACACTGACAGTCTCACTACCCCGACTCCCCCCACCCCCCCGCAGCCGCGAGCTAAACGACGTAACCCTCGGTTCGTCCGACGACCCAAACACGCCTTGACCGACCCGGATGACGTGGTCACCGCGACCATCAAACGATGGAACGAGGTGACCACGCCACCCGACTTTGACGAAGACTCACTACTGAACGACACGACCCTCATTCAGAGGTGCTCGCGGCGGAGGGGCCGACCACCGAGACAGTGACCTACATTCGCAATTAGAGACACACTATACATACATACCTACACCACATTGCTAAACATTAGGATTAACTTACAAAAACACAATTACAAAGTAATTTTAAGTGTAGTATTATATAAATTTTGCCTCTATCCGCACGGCGGGGGCTTCACCCCCGCCGCGCAGTTATGTATTTACTGTTAGAGGGCCCTGCAGACGCCCTACAGTCTAGCCTGGTAATAAAAAAATAAAAAAAAAAAAAAAAAAAAAAAAAATAAATAAAACATTCCGATTCCGACACGGATCAGAGTTTCTATTTAATTAGGAGTTACTTTCCTCTACCAACCAGTCTCTCCTAAAGTGGTGACCCCTGTGAGAAGAAAACCCTGTGAGAAGAAAACCCTGCAAGAACAAGCCCTGAGAACAAGCCCTGCAAGAGCAAACCCTGCAAGAACACAGAAGATGCCAGCTACCAGCGAGCAGCAACCAGCCGGAACCAGCATGCCAGCCACCCAGCCAGCACCTGCACCAGTTCCGGAGCCAGCACCTCGCAACAAAGTCCACGGAATCACCCTATCACTGCGCTCACAACAAATATCCGCAGTCACGACGATACCAGCAATGCAGCCGCAACCGCCTCTACTCGTCCCTCAACCGCCAACATCACACTGTCAAGGCCACGACGACACAGCATTTCTAGTCGCAGAATTAAGAAGACTTTCGCTAGAAATCGCCGAACTGCGACCAAGATCACAGAACGAGACCCGCCACAGCCGCCCATGCAGCCGAAATCGTTCGCAGTCACGTTCGAGCAGTTACTCGAAGAATGGCGAAAGCAGAAAAAAATCACCATTGCCGTACTGCTACCATCATCGCCGCTATGGTATGGACACCGAAAAATGCAGCCCGCCATGCAGTTTCCGACCGATCCCTAAGCCGTCGGAAAACTAGAACCAACGCTGGCTGCGGCGGAAACCAGCGTCCCTGAACAATCATACCGCCTATTCGTCACGGACAGGAAGACAAAACTATCGTTCTTGGTCGACACCGGTGCAAACATATCGGTCGTACCGAGAACGAAAAATACACCTGCCACAGCTCTACCTTTTCAACTGTACGCTGCCAACAACACAACAATACCTACCTACGGCGAGAAAACCTACGAGCTCGATTTCAACCTGCGTCGTCCGTTTAAATGGAAGTTCGTCGTCGCCGCCGTCACGAAACCAATCCTCGGAGCCGATTTCCTCAACCATCACCAACTCATAGTCGACCTGAAGAACCGAAGATTAATCGACGGCAAAACACAATTAACTACGAACGCACAACTTTCATCCGCAAATATACCTACAATCCGCAGTATCGACGTTCAACAAAACTACCACGACATTCTAGCCGATTTTCCTGGAATTACGCGACTCACTTCTATGAAACTCAACCCGAAACACTCCGTCGAGCATTTCATAGAAACGACTGGGCCGCCCGTCCACTGCCGCGCACGACCTATCGCACCGCATCGCTACGAACAAGTCAGAAAAGAATTCCAGAACATGATCGAACAAGGTCTATGTCGTCCAAGCAAAAGCCCATGGTCGTCGCCATTACACGTCGTACCGAAGAAATCGGGAGATTTACGTGTGTGTGGCGATTACCGAAGATTGAACGCGGTAACTAAACCCGACCGTTACCCCATACCACGCATACGAGATTTTACCTATCAACTCGCCGGAAAGAAGATTTTTTCTACGCTCGACCTGAACCGTGCTTACCAGCAACTCCCAGTCAGCCCGCAAGACATAGAAAAAACCGCAATAATAACTCCATTCGGTTTATTCGAGATGAATCGTATGGTCCCGGGTCTGAAGAACGGAGGGCAAACTTTTCAACGATTTATCCACGATGTACTCAGAGGACTCGACTACGTATTTCCATTCATCGATGACCTACTCGTCGCATCAACTTCCGAAGACGAACACCGAACGCACATACGCACCATACTACAGCGACTCGACGATTACGGCGTAACAATAAATCCCGCCAAATGTGTGTTCGGCCAGCCTACAGTCAAGTTCCTCGGTTATCAAGTAAATCAAGACGGAATACAGCCACCCGCCGAAAAAGTGAAAGCCATAGTCGAGTACCCTAAACCAGAAACAATAGAAGAGTTACGACGTTTTCTCGGTATGATCAACTTTTACCGAGAAAACATTAAAGACGCCGCAACAATTCAAGCACCACTCAATAAATACCTACACAACGCGAAGAAACGAGACAAGTCGAAAATCGAATGGACCGACGAAGCAACGCGCGCATTCGAAGCGTGTAAAGTGAGCATCAGCAACGCCACTCTACTCGCTCACCCGCAACACCAAGCTCCGATCGCCATATTTTCCGACGCTTCAAACTCGTCAGCCGGTGCCGTCCTACAACAATGCATCGAAGGCAAATGGCAACCACTCGGTTATTTTTCACGCAAGTTCACCGACGCTCAGAAGAAATACAGTACTTTCGACCGTGAACTAACCGCTATCTACATGTCGGTGAAACACTTCAGAAAAATGTTCGAGGGAAGACCGCTAATAATATTTACAGACCATCGCCCAATTACCTATACCTATACGAAGTCATCGACCGACAGCGAATCGCCACGCCGAACTCGTCAGCTACTCTACATTAGCGAATTTACCACCGATATTCGCTACGTGAGTGGGAGCGAAAACGCTGTCGCGGACGCACTCTCGCGCGTCGACGCAATCAGCTGTCCAACACCGATCGACTTCCAAGAACTCGCCGCCGCTCAAGAAAGAGATAGCAACAACATTCAAAACCTACAACAACAGAAAAACCTATCTCTCAAACAAATTCAAATTCCCGGAACCGACTACAAAATTTACTGCGAAACATCTACAGGCAACGTTCGTCCATACCTACCTACCGACTTCCGACGCAACATATACAACTGTATACATAACGTCAGTCACCCCGGTATACGAACTACGCGCAAGATGCTAGCAAGCAAGTACTTCTGGCCAGCAATGAACAAGGACATCGGAACGTGGGCGAAGTCGTGCACAGCCTGTCAACGAGCGAAGATACAGCAACATACTTCAAGTTCTATATCTACGTTCAAACCGACCGGCCGATTCGACCACGTACACATCGACATAATCGGAGCCCTACCGACGACATCGGAAGGTTATCGTTACTGCCTAACGATGATCGATCGCGCTACTCGATGGCCCGAAGCAGTCCCACTAAAAGAAATCACCGCCGAAGAAGTTGCCAAGGCCGTCTACGAAGGATGGATATCAAGATTCGGAAGCCCAACCACTATCACAACGGATCAAGGTCGACAATTCGAGAGCCGAGTATTCCTATACCTAACACGGTTACTCGGAATCGATAAAGGTCGTACCACACCATACCATCCGCAAGCAAACGGAATCATCGAACGTTGGCACCGAACCATGAAGACCGCACTGAAGGCCAGACTCCAATCCGCGACCAGCTGGATCATCGAGCTACCTACAGTGTTGTTGGGTGTGCGCGCCGCCTTACGAAGCGACACAGACGTAAGCGCCGCACAACTTACCTACGGTTCAAACATTCGCCTACCCGGAGATTTCCTATCGCCCGACACGAACAATGACGTCATCATGGACAGTACCTACGTCGAACAGCTGAGAGAAACAATCCGCAAGCTGAAACCAATACCTACGAAACCACATACCAACAACAAACCTATATTTGTACATCGAGACCTGACTACGTGCAAATATGTTTTCGTTCGTGTCGACGCCGTAAAAAAGCCACTTCAACCACCGTACGACGGACCCTACAAAGTACTAAAACGCAACGACAAAGTTTTCACCATCCAGTTACCTACAAGACAAACAAACATATCGATCGACCGCCTGAAACCTGCCTACACCATCAACGAAGACACCGAAGACACATCAACACCGATACCTACAGCTATATTTTACAACAACGTCAACAACCAGAGTTCAACGACACCGCACGATCCCGATAACAACACAACACAACGAAGCACGCCTACGCACACAACTGCAAGTCAAGCACAACAACCGCAACAGCCACGGACTTCACGCAGCGGCCGTACCATCCGTCTGCCCGTACGCTTCGCTTGAAGGGGAGCCATGTAGCTGTAGCTACTATAAGATTGACGCTGCGTAGAAACAGGAAGACGTTCTGATAAGAACGTTTCCGATTAACGTCCGCGAGAAACAGTACAGCAGCTGCGACGTATTCACCGCAGCGAACGACGAGTGACTGTCGCGGCGCGGGCGCCCGCCGGTCACGAGACGTCGCACATCCCCGGCAGTGAGCAGCGGACTAACGCGTAAACTTTGGCGCTGCCTAGTTTTATATTGTAGCGAGAATTCAAAACGCCCCATCGCGTGATTATCGTATGATTTTATTGCCATCTTGTTTTTATATATTGTAAATAGTTGAAATAACGAATATCATTTGTCTGTACATATTCTAGTTGTAAGTCTACATTTTTAGTATAAGTATAGCCCTATTTTTGTAAATAAAACATTCCGATTCCGACACGCATCAGAGTTTCTATTTAATTAGGAGTTACTTTCCTCTACCAACCAGTCTCTCCTAAAGTCCCTTGAAGCTGTGAAAAAATCAAGCATCTAAGTTAACGTGAAAAAAAGATACGGCCGTTTATGCCACAAAAAACATAAATTTCGACACTCTCAGGGAAACCAAAATTCAAAGGGTACTCTTCGCTGACCTAGAACTATGAAATTTGGCAAGTAATGCCGTCTTATACTGCAAGTATAGGGAAAAATCTGAAAACTATACATTTTAAAATGAAATCATAAATAAAATAGACTTTACTAAGGAAATAAAAATTTATACGGTACTTTATTACATGCACCTACAAATTTGTACGGAATCCTCGGTGGGCGGGTCCGACTCGCACTGTCCCGTTTTTACTACTAAGGAAACTCATAGTAAAAAGTCGCCTTTTAGACTATGAAAGCGGTATTATAGTATAAAGTCCTACCACAGGCAGCGACGCAGTACATCAGGGTGCCCAGATGGCGGTGTGTGGCGGGAGCGTGGCTGCGTGAGCTGGGTTTCGTGGCGTGCTACGGTTCCGTGGTGCTGCGGCTGTGGGTGCTGCTGGCTGAGTTCCGCACGAGGAAGGCGCACCGATGGACTCCGAGGGACTCTGAGGTATGTACGCCACAAGGGCGGTAAAGTTCGTCACCACACTTTAGCGGTGAATGGTGGGTAATATGGATATGAGCTGGAAGTTGGTGCGGAAAAGTTGGGACATTTTGGACTACTTTTTTTTATTTCATAAATGAAAAGTGCTCGTGATTCTGAGTAAAATGATATAAGACACACCATGATCCGACAAAAAAAGTAAAAGGTAAATTTTTTCTGCAATTGACCCCAATCTGGCGAGTGCTGGCAAATCTATAATATGCCATCCTCGTTCTGCGGCCACTATTTTTCCATTTCACGTTGAAACGTTGCAGGTGCTCCGTATAGTGGGCGCGATGTTGTCGGGCGCGGCGTGCTACTTGGCAGCGTTTACGGCGACGGCGGCGTGTGAGCAAGAAGGCTGCACCAACGCAGCCTGGCACCACGTCACCGCTGGCGCTGAGCTTTTGCTGTTAGCGGCTGGTGCCAGGATAGCTTATGCGGCCAGAAACGCTAATGTGCCGTTTCAAGTGAGTGATGCACTTATTTTGCAGTATTTTTAGGGCCGAACTCGTAAGGAGCTTCCTTAAGGGATCGCGTGAAGCCGATACTGCCTCATCGGTAGCTCTCCACAAATCAATGCACGTGAAAGCACCTAACTACCTTGCAGTGTTAATGGCGGTGGTGTGCCACTCCAAGTCCAAATATTTGTTGATGCTTAATGTGATGAAAGGATCAAAAAAATACATTAATTGTTATGTCCTACTTGGGACGAACTCGGTATCTCTGAATTGGCAGCCCAACGTTTCATTTTGAAGGTGTCACAAGTTTACATACAGTGTGGCGTTACCCGCGAGTACGAGTATTTCAGTACCCGATTTGGCTCGCTTTTTCTTCAATATAGTGGGACATGTGCCCAAAGTAGATCTAAATAAGCAAGCTGGATTCGAGTTCTATAGATGCCACGCCTCCACCATACGAGTACATATACATTCCACGGAAGACCAGCGCTGAGACATTGTCACGATGCCGCAGCACATGGTGTTTTTTTGCGGTTAACCTGGCAGCACCCACTGGGTGTGTTCCCTGCGCGCTATCACATGGGATTACTTCAAGAAACGAGTAAACAGAGCTCTCATAGATCGGCAACGCATAGGCCTCTCTGGGTGTTGCAGATATCCATGGGCGACTTTGACTGCTTTCCATCAGGCAGCTCGTCTGCACGTTTGCCATTTATACCTAACATATTTTTTTTGTACTACATGCAATAAGGTGGTGTGTTAGTTTTATATCTAATTTTTGTCCTTGTTGTTTATTTTTGTACTGTCATTTCTTACAGCTAATTTTATTTTATTTTTATTTATTTAATTTAATAAAGAAACAAACAGTCTCATGTAGTTATAAATAATACATAAAAAAAAATTGCGCAGTAGACTTACAGTTTCCTAAAAATATTACAAATTAAATAGCTTATTAACATGACACAGCTTACTTACTTGATTGGATTGTACAGTATATTGAAGGGATAGATTTTTGAGCTTACTTAGCTTAACACTAAAGATATCTAAGTGTGTAAACTTTTTATTATACTTACAGCCTGCACGCCCTTTTAGTGAAACCATTACCCGTATATGCCGTTCCACTGCGGGGGATATGGAAGAGTGGTTTCTTTCTACAAGCTAATAAATGTGATTCTTTCTTTCTATACTGTATTTTCAGGAGCGCGGGTGGCTGGCGAGCGCGCTGGGCGTAGAGTTCCTGTGCGGGCTGGCGTGGCGCGGCGCGGCGCTGGCGGGCGCGGCGCCCGAGCAGTCGCCGCTCGCCGCCACGGCGCGCGCGCAGCTCTCGTCCGGCGCCGCGCTCGCCTGCGTGCTCGCGCCGCGCCTGTGGCACGGCTACCGGGCGCGCTCACTCGCACAGGAGGTGAGAGGAGGTCGCCAGTGGTGTGAAATCAGCCACATCTTCGAACTTCGAACAGGCCGGAGCCACAGAATAAGAATCGGATGGCCGGACGGACCTGACCGTGACGGAGCTGACTGTCTCTCTCTATCGCATAACGCATGCTCTTTTTTACTCTCGAGTGGCGATATTTAATAATAATTACCGCGAATCAGAATTGCGGAGTGAGTCAGTCCTGCCAGAGCAGAGTTTTCGTAACAAGTGAATAAGGGGCTAAAGGTGTAAGGAATCGAGTTAAATGGTCGCGACGTCACTAAGTAATATTAAGCATTTTCGGAGCAGTCGCCGCTCGCCGACACGGCACGCACGCAGCTCTCGTCCGGTGTCATATCTTCTGTCATCATTATTATCCGAATCCCCGGAAACGTAGAGATATAGTTATAACGGATTATTTAAATCTGCCGACTCGAAAACCTTGAAACAAGTTTAAAATAGTCTTTGTAAACAATTATGTTTTCAGGTGTCCCGTAGGGGTCCGGCGGAGGGCTTCGGCGTGGAGGGCGAGGAGGAACCCACCTCCGAGGAAGTGAGGGCAGAGTTGAAGAGGCTGTATGTCCAGCTCGAGATCCTCAGGAACAAGACCCTCCGGCGGGACAACCCGCACATCAGCAAGCGGAGGGGGGGACGCAAACCGCCGCACAGGCGGTTCTCCCTGCAGGTATACACGGCGAAGTCGACTCGACCCAACTGAGCTTGCATCATATCATTCAGTATAACACAGCACATATACAAGTGCAGTGCAGAAAACTACATGTATCATGTACTTAATACTCAGTACACTATTTCACGCGCTATATCAGACACAAAAGTGCTTAAAACGAGCTTGATATTTTAAACTCTCCATTATGAACATGATCATAACCTTACATGGAACTAACAGACGGACATCCGATCACGAAGATTTTCCAAAATGAGAACCCAGATGTTTTGTCAATGATTTGTCTCCAAAAAAATAATTCTCTCCCGAAAGCCTATGTTTGTGTAATGTATGTAAAAGCCTGTTGTGTTTAGATTTGAAGATTCCTAATCAGTATAATAGTATATAGTTACCCACGAATTAGATAAAGTACCTAGTTAATATTGATTTAAACTTTCACGATTTTCACTCATTATTATAACAAAACGGGACTTAATCGCGTAAAAACATGATATTACCTCGACGTTTCGGACGTGCCGTGACGTCCATGGTCGCGAAGGGACTGGCTCGCCATTGAAATATCATGTTTTTACGCGATTAAGTCCCGTTTTGTTATAATAATAAGTACCTAGTTAGTTTCTATTACATACTATACATAATTACCCATTCGTTGGTTGCGTCCCGTACTTCTACAGAATATATATGTACCTAGGTATCTTCCTAACATGACATACTCGTACCAACCTCTTACTGTACCGAAATGTATATAACTATAACATTGTGATACCTCAAACCCTTCTGTGTCGGTGTTCTATCTTCATGTCCATTAATTGAATGTTTCATCTTCCATTCCACACCGACTTTAGAAAAAGGGCAGTCGTGAAAAGGTAAGGAAAGGTGTGATAATATCGCATGCGCACACGTGGAGCACCCGCATGTCCCCGGACCCGCGTCCACCGCCGTCCGCGCACCCCGCCCTGCCCGCGTCTCCGTCTGCAATGTCTCGGATGTCCGCTTTATCTGTACCACGGGCCCCCAACCGACATTGGGAACCCGGCGCCGCTCGATCCGTCCGAACTATATTTCAATCGAATCTTCCAGCCGAAATTCCGATTGAAATCATAATAAACGGATGTTTTTGTTCGCTAACTATTTCTGCCGTTCGGCTTCACCTTCCTTTGAGCGTCTATCATCACGCTGACGTTTGTTTGTAGAGTTTAAATCGATGCTACACGAATAAATTATGATTTTCGTTCGATCCCAACCTGACTGACCGTTTGCTCTAGATATTTCATTTCAAAGCGTGTTGACTTTATTAGCTAACTTACGGACATACGTTATCATTTGTGCATCGAGATTCCTACTGATGCAAAGCGTTTTCGTACTGCAGTTTTATTCCGGTTTTAACATTTAGGTACTTTTTGATTTTAAATATGAATATGCCACAATATTTTATTTAACCGTGGTTTTATGAAAAGTCAGCACGTTTCACCGTCGGTAATAACGACGGAGCCGTTAAAGTGTGGCGTGTGGCAGGCTCTGCAGGCGCGCCGCGGGGGCAAGGGCAAGGCGGGCGGCAGCGCCAGCGCCGTGGAGGCCAGCGAGGCGGGCGACGCGTCGCGCACGCCCGAGGACTCGGTGTGCTCCAACGAGGGCCCGTCGCACTACACGGACTGCGACGGCCAGTCGTGATGCCGCCCCGACGGGAACGGCTCCAGTCGTTCCACGGCCGACGGCAGCACCGGTTACGGCAACCGACTCGAGGTGTGACAAGGTACTTGCGGTGTTCGGTCGTCTATCACCGGATGGTGGAAAAAATCTTGCTATGGATGTGAGGACAATTGTAAACAGGCGGTGGTGGCATTTCATTATTTATGAAACATCCTATTATATTGACGAAGTCCGCGAACTGCGTTTCGCCTACTTTTATAATAATTTCTATCATATTTGAATGTTACCTTTGAAAGGTGTGGTAAAAATATTAAAATCATTGACGCGACAACTTGCGGATGAGTAATGGAATTGTAATCGGAACTTTGAATAAAAGCTTCTGTCTAATATTGGAGCATAAATTACGCTCAAAATGAGCACGGCGTGTGAGGTTGCGCCAAAGTAAACGTAAGTGCTGAGAGTTTTATCGTCAGTAATAGAAATACCCCATTTCAAAGATAACGGTATCCAGGTTTGGGGTTGTTTTGGTGAGTGTAGTCCAAATAAAAGCCTGGACTGATTTGGAAGTTTCTGTACCTACAATTGCCGTCTGTTATGATGCCAAATACTCATGTGTACCTACCCACCTACCTAAGAAAAAGTTGGAACAGAATTTTAATCTTAGGCCTATATTAATATACTGCGCACCTGACGACACAAAACCTAACAACACTTAAATAATTTTTAGTGCTACTTTGGCGTAGTTTATTAAAATCGGCCTCACTTGCCTGTATATTACATTATGGACAGTGACTCAGCTAGTTCTCAATGTAATAGCGATTTGGTGCAATAGAGTAACGCGGGTATTAGAGAGGTGAAGTTAGTTTTCGTACCTAAACTCGTAATATATGTTGAGTTTAGAGCCATATGGTCGTTATTGGTGTTCGATAGACGAGCCGCGGGAGTCGCTCCGTCGCCAGAGCAATAATTTGCTTAGTCCTTGGTAGGGTTACTAATACCGATATTTTGAGTACAGTCAATAACGGAATCCCGATATTGCCCATACAAACAATACCGGTTTTGGAAGCCTTAGTCTCTGACCTTTAATGTTGCTGTAAATAAGTAGTTAGGTATAAGCAGTCACATCCACTGAAATAAACCGAAGTGTAGCGTTCATAAATAGGCCTGTGAAACCATGGTTTTTCGTTTTTAGAAAGACAAAGCAAAAGGCTTTGTACTTATACAAGTTACAGGCTTTCGATTACTCTATTATTGGTTGCTTTTAAGGTCATACAGATTTCAAAGTTAAGTGTTCGCGTCTTTCCTGTGGACATCACAAAATGAAGGGATTTAAACTGGGTCTTTTTAGGAACGTAACATTACTCTACTAGGCAGTAGGTACTACTAGTTGATACAAACATAGCGATGTGTACGCGGGCCGTTAACTGTTATTGTTTTGCCCACAGGAAAGATGTTTATTTGAAATCTGTAGGACCCTTAAAACTGAGGCCACACGAGCGTATTTTTTGAGTTTTAAGATAACTCATTTTTCATCACACTTGCTCGAAAATGATGTCATTACACGTAGGTTCTGCGGGCCGTAAATGACCTATTACGCCCTTAGGGCGTAATGGTTTTCTTATTAAATTTGAAACGCTGGTTCTGTTTTACTCTTATTTGTCACGTTCAAAGGAAACACCAACTTACTTTTTTAACTTTTATCACTGAAATATTTATTTAAAGATAACTGTTATTGCAAATACATGTAAACACATATTTCGGTAACATTAATTAAATGTTTAAATAATGTATTTCAGTATTTTGCAAATATAAAATCAAATAAAATGGCTGTTTTAGGTCTTTACCGCTATGGTTTCCGAACGTGACTTGACATTCGCATTGTCTATGGACATATCATGACATATGTCACTAATGTCACTGTCTGTGTTAATATTTTCTTGTCATACTGGGGCGATTAGTAAGGTTATATTATTAAGATTTCCTCACAAGTGTGATGAAAAACATTGTGTGTGCCACGGGCGGTAAAGGAATGACAAACTCGTGTTATCAAAGCCCTCGGTTTCACCTCGGGCTTATAACAAACACTCGTTTGTAATTCCTTACTTACCGCCCTAGATACACAATAGTACATTGTGTATCAAGGGCGGTAGGTAAGGAATTACAAACGAGTGTTTGTTACAAGGCCGAGGCGAAGCCGAGGGCTTTAATAACACGAGTTTGTAATTCCTTTACCGCCCGTGGCACACACAATGTTTTTCATCACACTTGTGAGGAAATCTAATTAAAATTAACCTTACTTAACCTAAATAAAATTGTAAAACTGACAGTGACATTAGTGACATATCCATAGACAATGCGCAACGTTCGGAAACCATAGCGGTACAGACCTAAAACGGTTGATTTTATAATTGCAAAATACTGAAATACACTATTGAAACATTTAATTAATGTTACAGAAATATGTGTTTACATGTATTTGCAATACCAGTTCTCTTTAAATAAATATTTCAGTGATAAAAGTTAAAAAAGTAAGTTCGCCAACTTACTTTTTTAACTTTCCTTTGAACATGACAAATAAGAGTAAAACAGAACCAGCGTTTCAAATTTAAAAAGAAAACCATTACGCCCTAGGGCGTAATAGCTCATTTACGGCCCGCAAAACCTACGTGTAATGCACCATTTTCGAGCAAGTGTGATGAAATGTACTATTTCGTCACAGTGTGGCATGAAGATGCCTTTTGAATTAAGCAGAATGCAGCTTAATATTACAAGACTTATGTTCCGCAACGCACAGTTAAAAAAAATACCTACGTTCGTTTGGCCTCACCCTAAGAGTAGGTATATAACCTTTGCAAGGTTACTCATATTTTTAAAAGCGAAAGAGTTATGTTAGTTGATACTTGATAGGCGTAATGCAGAGAGTTCTGAACCGATAAATGTTACTTTTTCAGCGTTTTAGAATAGGCTGAAGTTGATATTGTACTGCTACCTAAGAGGGCCCTGTAGGCTCGGCGTAACTCGAGTTTCCGTACAAACGTAGTTTGGTTTTCATTTAATTAAATGCGTACATCTCGTAGTGATAAATCATGTGAAAATTTACATATCGTGTCCCCGCCAAGTCGAGCACAACAAATGACCGGCCGTACAATCTTGTTCTCGAAACCATTCAGGCCATTTTCAACAATTTCAACCTACTGCAATTTTCGAGAACCCCGAATTTTCAGTGACATATAGGGCATAAGATGACTTAGATATATTCTAAATAAAATTCAATTTGGGTTTGAGAACTACATATTGCATGTCAAAGTTCCTTAGTTTTGTCACTGACTAACTCTGACTGGCTCATGTCCATGACCATCATAATTCTAAGGTACTGCTAGCAGACCCACGCTCCAAATTTTTAACATAGTTGGTTTTTAGCCTATCAAGTCATAGAATACTTATTGCAATTTCAGTCACCTTTCAAAAAACAAACTGCATAATTAATGGCCAAGTCGTTCTATGTATTTAATAAAAAGATAAAGATGTGTAATATTGATACGGTCATAAATTAACCGACTTGGTTTTATATTTTATCTCACAATTTTCTGTTTTTCGTTGAATCATAACCACAAAAACTAATTTTGTACATACCTGCACTCGTATTTGTAATTAGATACGGTAATCTGACATCACTTTGGTAATTGTTGTTGTAATTTAATAAATATTTTGTTATTTAGAAATTATTTCATAAAAACATGAATGGGAATATGGTATACGATGAAAAATGTTATCTATACTTAAAACAAAACATATCGCCGAAATCACATCAAATGTACGCTCACAATTGTCAAAAAGCTGTATTTAATTCAAAATACTTTTTTAACTTATTTAGGTAAATGTCGGTAGGTAAACGTCCTAGTGCTTGACACACTAAAGCCCAATAGTCGACACCCTGCTGTGTCGCCTCCATTGCTACTGCCTTAACATTCAATATGACGACTACTGAGACGTGTCGAGCACTCGGACGTCTACCTTACATACAGCTTAATATTAACCACGCGTTTGTTATTCGCAACTGTGCAATCAGTATGGGGAAGTGACCCCATAGTGGAAGCACGGACTCCTGAAAAAAAACCTTCATGACCCCACAACGGGGGGGGGGGGGGGGGTCGAGCCTACAAGCCCCTCTTAACGCATGATTTGCGGTGTGCCTTTAAGCAAATAATCAGTCGTATGCTTTGCGTTACTGGTATATTCAGCTATATGGTGAAATAGCAGGAGCAAGGAATGGTTCTGTAGAATAGCATATAATGAAGGCCCAATCAAGCAATATAGTATATATTTAGTACAATTTCACATACAGTTCGTAAGTTCACTAGTTAATGACTGACAGAGGTCCATACGAATACAAAGCACGCGCAAAATAAGTAGCTGATTTTATATTAAATTGAATTTTATTTATGTATTTCATATACAGACACTGTAATGATAGAGTAGTTATATGCGTTATCTTAAAATGTGATGTTAGAGACCAATGTAACAACCGCTGCAGTATTAATTGTAATTAATGTATGTATTTAGTTCAAACATTCCAGCTACAAAATATTTCGTCGAATTACACAACGGATTGATTTTTAATAGAAATATGTCAAATTAAAAACATGTAACATATGTTTACTTACTTCTATTTAAAGCTTTTCTTGCTTGTATAGGTTGACTTGTGCACTAAGGGTGTCCCAACGTACCGACGCCGAATCGGCTAAAACCGATCAAAAAAAGTCGTCAATGTCATTCGGTTCTTATTTCGTGGAAATTATGCCTTTTTTAATCGACTTTAGCCGATTCCGCCTCATAGATGTGGTTAAACTCTAATTAGACAGCAATTTAGCATCCTAACACACCGGCTGAGGCGGCCGGCCGTAAAGGACCATGTGCGGAGCATTCCCTTCACAGTCACACCCTCGCCTTAAGGCATCGTCCTAATAGAACGCGAATGCGCGAGCATCGTAAGTTCGCGCGAATTTTACTCGTACGAACGCGCGATCAAACATATTGAACTCGAATAGGTGTCCTAACTTACGTGTCATAACGTTCTATTAGGACGATTCCTACCGCTCCGCCAGTCGTAGTGTATATTTATTTGCTTTTGATGCCCTTAGGAATTGATTGTTTTATGTATCTCTAAACCTATTATTATGCTATTTTATTAAACTTAACGTGAACGAACGTGCGTCCATGACATAAATAAGTCATAATATTGTCTTCGGTTTCCGCGATTATCACGTATTGTAATAAAACAACTTAAGCGGATAGACACCACGACCACCACACACACCTGCAACGCTGTTAAGAAAAGGGTTACGATTTTTTTTTATCCGTTTAAGTTGTTTTATTACAATAAATAAGTCATTTTACAAAAAAATGGTTTTGAGTCCACCACTAAGTATAACTAAAACTAGAAATCTCATTCTTCTAAGTACATATTAATAACATTTGTTTGATATGTTGATAACCGTAAAATCAGGTTTCTCCAATGCCTCACCTCCAAATCACCCTCAAAGATCCATTAATGCACTCAACTATGGTCCAAGAATCTCCGAGGCTACATGCCGCGCCAATTTTGGCTTTAGTCAAGTTTATCATGAGCAATAATAAAATTGAATATTATACTTCGTCATAAAACTATGGCTGAAAAAGGTGTGCAACAGTCTACACGATAATGCATAATAGCAAGGACCATTAAAACAAGAGGACTGTCATTCTCTATACAAAACGCTGTTCCCCGAATTTACAACGCCATCTATGTATAGGCTTGGTATAAGAATTATATTATTTACAATTATTCAACTTTGCAAACGCGACACAGTATTTAAATGTTAGAATTTATTTATTATTAACTGTTTACTAACTAATTGTTAATATACTATGTTTCTTTGTTCAATTATAACATCGTTAAATGTTTAGTTTTTTAGCGCCATCTAGTTTTTGCCCGGAAATCCCCTAGCGGTCGGGTTACGATCCAAAGTATGGAGAATGACAGTCCTCTTGTTTTAATGGTCCTTGATAATAGTTTATACGATAGTTGTGTGTACTGCACCATTAAAACCTGAGTTTATGGAAATATATTTATTGTTGTACTTAGACCTAATTTAATACAAATTTTCTTTGTAAGTGTTGACTATTTATTTGTATTTTTTTTTGACTATCCTAAAGTACGCAATTTATGATAGTTAAAAATTGAGTTTCATAGAAAATTAGGACTCTTTGTGTCCAGTTGTTATTGTATTTAAAACATTTTCTCTAAATTATATTGTTGGGTCGGCCATTTTCACAATACGGCAATCAATAAAACTGAGAAATTAAGCTAATTACCGTAACGTTTTGTCCTGCTCTTCATATGTGTATAATGTGTATAAAAAGCAAGAAAAAATGGCTATGGTAAGGAGGGCTACATATTTTTTCCACAAGAGCGACACTATTGCGAAAGGGACATAGCATAGATAAGTCATAGAAAAAAAGCACTTGACAGTTGTTACCGATCATTTTGCAAGGTAAAGATCAAAATAACATGACGTCATAAACGATACAGACAGTCATATTTATGCGACATCTGTTGAGCTAAAAATAGGTAGCCCTCATTACCGTAGCTTTTTTGTTGGGTTTCATACCCAACACGTATATAATGGGTATAAAAAGCCAGATAAAAAGGCTACGGTACCTAATTAGTTGTTAACAGCACGGTTACCTTGAGTCGCGAGAATGGCCGGGGTAATACCTAATCGGGTAACCGGGTAGAGAAGGCGGTATAGTGTAAGTGTATATACTAGTGTAAGTGTTCAATATTACGTGTGGCGAAGTCATATAGTATTGTTTGTGTTCCGTTGAGCTTTGTTCCATGTTTGCGATGCGCGAGCGCGTATATTGTGATGCCGAGTAGTATATCGATAATATATTATTTATTAATAAACCACATGTTCATAATTCGTTTCGTTTTATTTTATACAGTACAATATATTTACCCCTACCTTTCGTAAGATAAGATGGAAAATTTATTATGAAGAGTACCTACTCATGATCGCTTGATGTCAAAGACTACCTACTTAACATTGGCATGGTGTCTATAGGTATATAAAACCGATTCGCACCTTATTCTTAAAATATAATATAAAAATAAATATAAAATATAATTATATTAAAAAATATTTCAAATTTACTCTGGCTTAATCTCGAAAAAACCAAACCACTGCTACCAAAGACAGAAGGAGACGACGAGACAGGACGAGAAGTAATACGAAATCCCTTTAGAATTTTCAGTTTCCCAACACATTTAACTAGGTACCTATTTTACAGATCAGCCCGACTAAGCAGTTCAATCAAAGCTTGGGTTAGATAAACATATCTGAAACCGACGTAATAGTACATTACACAACTAGGGTGGTAATACAAAGAGAGGGCGAGATCGCAGAAGTTTGCGGCCCGAGCTGCAAGCGAGGGATGTAAATATGCGATCGAGGGCTTTCTTTATTACCTCCCGTGTTGTGTACATCAATTTATGTCTACACTTGGCCAGAAAGCGACTTTTTTCGAATGCGCAGCGTGCGGAAAAAGCCACTTTATGGCCAGGTGTGGCATAAAGATAATTTCCTACAAGAGCCTTTGTATTGACGAATTGGATGACAAGTAGTCAACTCTATGGATAAAAGTGATGATACCTAAGATAAAAGTGAGTAAGTCATCTGTTTCTGTAATATTAGCTAAGGCCTCTACGCTGCTACGCGGCGTAGACCGTAGCTCGATCTCGTAGCACGTGCGTTGCCTAGCAACCATCCCTTATGTTTATGCGTCTCATGAAACATTCCTTTTTGTTTTTATTACAACACGAAAATGTCGCATGACGACTGTCCATGGCAACGAGACAGCAGTTAAGTGAGCAAGGGAAAAATGTAGTTGAATATTTTGATAACAAGAATAACATGGAAAGATGAGGGATACTGGTGAAATTACCAATGAGGTTGTTCGGTAAAACGTTTGTGTGACGCTATCATGTCAGGTAAGAAAAGTTAATGTGTTAAAAATTGTCTGTTACAATATTGGTTAACATTCGGCCAGTTAAAAAAAAACCTTTGTTATTAAAGGATTTACTTTTAATGCGACTAGAACTCATCACAAAACCATTATAAGATTATAACTAAAGATAAACCGTGGATTAGGAATTATATCTATTTGGGAACGGTATATTTGGTTTATTTCTTCCGGTATGCTTATCATTTAACAAGAACACGGACGGGAATTTCTGTAATATCGTATTAAGAAATCAAATGCAATGGTTTTGAGGCGAGTTATCGTGCCCGGGTGGTTTACGAGGCACCGACATGTGGGCCGGGAACACGACACCCGCTCACGCCACTCGCTATCGGACTCACGCCATATATACGATCCTAGTATTCACCCTTTCCATTTGACTGATCAGTGTTTTTAAACCTTTTTCATGGCATGACCCCTTCTTTATGTGAAAATATTTCGCGACACCCTACCGCTTACTGTTTTTCACTTGAATTTTATTACGTTGCAAATATCCCATCCGTACAACATTTTTTGTTTTTAACCTTTTTGCCTGAGGATTCGCGACCCTCGGGACATTCTTCAAGAGGCTCTATGACCCACCAGAGGGTTGCTGTTCCCACATGATTGAGAAAGACTATACCTACTCTACTGGTACCCCGGCTATCACAGTCACAAAGACCCTTTTTTACGTCGTGAGGATAGTAGGTACGACGTGCGTGTCTCAACTGTTTTTGGCGAGAGACTAGAGTCCGGGTTTTAAAGTGGCGTAGCTGGTCATCGGTGGCCACTGACCACTCGCACCTATGGTGGGAGCCTCGCAATATTTTTCTAGTTATTAAAAAAACTTCGTTTCGTCAATACTTTCTGCCTGGAAAAAGAAAAAGGGCCTGATGTCAGGTTACTGAACAGGCGTGCTACATTTGAGGCCCCGTTGGGTGGTTACCACCAGGCGTTTCTGAGGTTAATGTTTCACAAAGCTACACTACTGAGTCCTAACAAAATATCAAACAAATAAAGCCCGTTTTTTCGATCAAATAAATTTATCATACTAAGTGTGAAAGGCTTGGATAATACATTGGGAAGAAAAGCTAGCGTGCTAATGGTGCAAACTAACACTTAAGTCGCAATCGCTTGATCAGACGTAACACGTTAACTTAACATCAAACTAACAGAAAGATAAAGACAACGATTAAACAAAAACATAACTTAGAAGTTCGCAGCCACTTTACCCCTAGAACTCGCAAACTTTCGTAGACACTAGGATGGACAATACAGCAACAAACAATAATATTTGTAACACAAAGGAATAGGTATTAAATCTCAGTACAAAATTCCAATTCCTATCTGTGCTTATTTTAAGGCATTTGAGAGCAACAGTAAGCCAAATTTCCTCTGGCTTACCCACGGCTAAGTAGAACTCTTATACACAACGATATTAACCAATGACAGTGACCACTGTAGGTGTCGTTGCTAGTCAACAATACTTAACGACACTCTGTGATAGTTGTCAGAAAGGGTTGGTTGACTAGTAACGACGGGTATCTGCGACTGTCACAGCGTGTCGTTGAGTGTCGGCGACACTCGACGACGCATGCAGTTGGCACCGTCAATGTCGTTGCGTGTAAGAGTTCCCTAAGTTTCCTGTCTAAGAGATCCCTAAGTTTAACCACGGCTAACCAAGTAAGACTGACTACCCCTATCGAAAATCCATGTTAAGTAGTTTACTTCATAGCACGTCGGCCCCAAAATTGGAGTAGTGTCTGTGTTGCATGAGTGTAAGGTGTTTGCGAATCAATTCGCAATAAATAGTTAACCTTTCAATCGTTAGAGGGTGGCGTGTCGCTATAAACGGTTTCTACCGTGGACTCACCGCCAATCTTATGGGGCACTAAGTTTAAACTACGTGGACTGTACAGGCTGATCGTAGCCGATATTTTATAAGGTCAGTTCACGAAAAGAATGGCAATGTTAGTTGTAATATGTTAATTTCAAATTCAACACGATATTTGAGTAGTGTCTTTTCAAAAGGGCTTATTTCTCTATGAAAACCATAGAAAAATAAGCTCTCTTATCGCTTATCAGCCTATAGCATACCTAGAGTATTTTTGTTTAAAATATGTTTTTTTTTGCATAAGGCGTGGCTGATATGTTTCCTTGGCGTCTTATTACTTATCAAGTATGCCTTTTGGAAGCGCCGCTAGTTTTTCTAAGGTTAGGTTTTTCAGCCCTCTTGGCATGTGTGTGAACGTCTTTACACATTAGGCCCATCTGGCAACATTAATTTTGAATTTGTATTTTTAAAGTGGGTAGGTTTGCACAACAGTAATTTTGACGGGGGAAATTTATGATTTTTCTCAGTCTACCCGCGACCACGAACGCTGAAAAGGGTTACGAAACGTCGGGACTTAAAATGTAGTAATATACGTGATTTAATCTGTTTATGTTGTTTTATTACTATGAATACATTCTTAATTAAATCATAGAAAAATATACTTTATTAAGGGAATCAAAATTTATAGGGTACTTTAATATTATGTATCTACAAATTTGTACGGAACCCTTGGTAAGCGAGTCATGAGCGAGTCCGAATCGCACTTGTCCGGTTTTTTAGGGTTCCGTACCTAAAAAGGAAAAAAAAACGGAACCCTGATAAGATCACTTTGTTGCCCGTCTGTCCGTCCGTCTGTCTGTCTGTCAACTCAAGACCCTTTATCTCGGGAACTCGTGAAGGTATCGAGTTGAAAATAAAACCGTACTTTGGCGACACGTTTAGCTTAGTGGGAGTGCCATCGCCTACGAATCTAGAGGTCCCGGATTCAAATCCTGGTAAGGGCAAATATTTGTGTGATGACCACGAGTATTTGTTCTTGAGTCATGGATGTTCTCTATCTATTTAAGTATGTATATCGTGGTTTAGTACCCATAGTACAAGCATTGCTTAGTTTGGGACTAGCTCGATTGTAAGATTGTCCCCCGATATTAATTTATTTTATTTATTTATACTTAGGCCTACGGTCCCTTGTAGCTGTGAAAAAAATCAAACTTCCAAGTTCACGTAAAAAAAAACAAAATTCAAAGGGTACTTTCCGTTGACCTAGAACTATGAAATTTAGCAAGTAATACCGTCTTATACTACAAGTACAGGGAAAAATCTAATAACTGTACTAGTAATTAAATCATAACAAATATAGTCTTTATTTAAAGTATTTGTACGGTACTCTCGGTGCGCGGACAAGTGCGCGGTTTTATTTTATTTTAAAAGGTAAAATAAGTAGGGTAAATTCGGTTGAAAAGTGAATTCCGAAGCAGCCTGTATCAAGTTAAAAGGTAGGCACTAGCCTAGGCCGGGAATGGTTCCTGCGAGGAAACTCGATCAGTGCTAACAATGTCTTCGTACCCCAACGACCTGGAGCACACCTCCATCTACAATCGCGATATTAATGGTACCGATCTGCTCCATTTATCTAAATGCGTTTCAGAAGTGTTCAAAAACAACACCTTTATAGCACCAAATACCTAGGACGGGAGCTTTTTATAAAATCTAATTAACTTATGTACCTTTATCTCAAAGTAGTTTCTATCTTTCTTGATAACATCAGAACAATAAAATTAATTATTAAAACGGGATCAACAGGCGCGTAGTTTGTATTGGGAAATATTACTTTTATGGGGGAAACGTCTTTTTAGCCCGGGAAGTGATGTTATTATATATTGTTATTGTTCTTCCTTTTTTTAGAACTTTACCTAAAAAATCAACGTTTCAATTTGTTCCTTCTGTTTGGTGTTCGTTTCAGTTGACCATGATTAAAAAACTTATTCGAATTACCAGACAGTGAAGAGAGCGACGGAGAAGGAGGCCTCGGTAACTTGAACCGGCTGATTGTGAGGCCGCCAGGCCACAGCGGCAAGGCCAAGCGAGGCCAGCTCTGCTTCGACGCCGCATTCGAGTGCGGCAACCTGGGCCGGGCTGACCACATCACAGAGCTCGAGTACGATCTGTTCGTGAGGCCTGACACCTGCCGGCCTCGCTCCAGGTTCTGGTTCAACTTCACCGTGGAAAACGTTAAGCAAGATCAGGTACACTATGACATTCGATTTGTACTTAGTTAAAAACACATCCTCAAAACAATCTGCTGAGCGACAAAATCGGACCATATTACCACGTATTTACTTGATACATTGAAGCTAATAGACGTATCTACAAGGTTACTTTATATTTTACAGTTTTAAATTACGTAATATTTTTCAGAGAGTAATATTCAACATAGTCAACTTGGGCAAAGAGAGAACTTTATACAACGGCGAAATGACACCGCTAGTCCGATCGACCTCGCGTCCGAAATGGTAAGTTTGCACTGTTAACTAAGCAAAGCAATCGTGGCGTGCACTTACACGATGCAATACAAGTTTGCGTGTGCTTGCACGTTGGATGCAATTAGTTTCCGTACGTGACGTGACTTATGCACGGAACAATCAAGCTCGACACTTTGATTGTTGTACGTTGCGGCCCGCTCCGATCCTAATCGAGCCAGCCGTGCATGCTTTATGTATGCAGGGAACATGAAGGCGATAGCGGAGGCAGAGACAACGTGCCTTCTATATAGAAGATGCATATCTATGCATAAACGTTAATTTGTAGTACACTCGGAGAAATTGCGATTATCCGCCTATCCCCTATATTTACTTATGTATGTATAGGTAGGTAGGTTGTCTGGAAGAGATTAAAACCTTTACTATTATTCTTAGTATAGTATTATCCTTTTTGGTATGTTATAAATTGGTATGGAATTGTAATAAAATATTGAACTCTTCTGTATGCTCAATTATTTTGTTTCTGTTCTGGGGACGGTAACTAGGTACTACGATAATCAGATGAAGTTAAATATCGTTGTGGTAATGAGTTTTAAACAGGAAAAACTGCACTGCACTTGACTGAATAGATTATGTAAAGTATTTTTCTTATCGTTACTACCTATTTATCTTTTGTGGTTTTCAAACTCGGCGATCGCTTTATCCATTGCATAATTACAAGTAGGTATATAAAGCCTCATCATGCACGTACCTTAAACTATAGTGCAATTCACTTAACTGTGGTCCAAACTAGACGTATTAAGTAATCCCTTGTGTGTACATACCTCGCCAATTTTGACTTAAGTCGTGTGAATCAAGAATGTAAATACTGCATCATATAACTTTAGTTTATGCCACACCTGGCCATAAAGTGACTTTTTCCGCACACTGCGCGTACGGCAATAGCCGCTTTCTGGCCAAGTGTAGACATAATAGTACATTACATACCGAGGCCAGTAGAGTAAGAAATGCCTCAGATCTCATGGAATTGTCGACCGAGGCGAAGCCGAGGACGACAAACATGTGATCTGAGGCTTTCTTATTTACTGGCCAAGGTTTGTATACTATTTTTCTGTTCGACGGAGCCAGAAAGCGGCATCTTGAAATCGGCAAGGTGACGCTTGCCGGCCGGAGGGCAGAAAAATGATGTACACAACACGGGAGGTAATAAAGAAAGCCCTCGATCGCATATTTACGTCCCTCGCTTGCAGCTCGGGCCGCAAACTTATGAGATCTCGGCCTTTCTTTGTATTACCACCCTAGTTGTGTAATGTACTATAAAAATAATGTGCAACTGTCTACACAAGAGTGCATATGCGATCGAGGGCTTTCTTTATTACCTCCCGTGTTGTGTACATCATTTTATGTCTACACTTGGCCAGAAAGCGGCTTCTTCCGTACGCGCAGTGTGCTGAAAAAGCCACTTTATGGCCAGGTGTGGCATAATAGTTTGAATTATAGTTATGTACACTGGCTGGACCATAGAAACTTAGTTTATGGTACTAAATTTTACGCTAGGCAGCGTATACCCCGGCGTTTCATCTTCTACCACAAGTCGCCGGTGCACCGCGGACGCCGCGTGCTGACCCTGGCCTTCGGCTTCGACCGCGAGGAAGACGTGTACCACTTCACTGCAGCTGTTCCCTACTCCTACTCGAGGCTGCAGAAGTATTTGACGCTGTGGGAGAAGCGGGCGCAGACGTTTGCTGCTAGGGAATGCATTGCGCAGACTACGGTGAGACGTCAACTAACTATCATAACTCTATTGACGTCGTACTTACGAGCATAATAAGCCCCTGTGTACTTCATAAGGTAGGCTTTCAATTGCTTGAGACTGTATCAGTAGTAAGTCAGTAATAGAGATGACAGCCGCGTCTTAACTATTGGACATAAGCAAAGCAAACATTAGACGTTTGCCTTACATGTTGTACAAATTCGAAATAAGTATACTTAGATGTTTTATTACTTAAATGAAAGAAGGTTCTAATTTCAAAAACACAAAACATGCTATGGAACTTAGGTACGAGGTCAATATGCAAGTGCAATTGAACACATACACAAAGTACAAACTACCTAAATGTTAATTTTCACTTTAATGAAGGGATTCGAAAAAAACTTTATAGTGGAGCTACGCCGTAGCCTACTGGCTCCAAGGTTTATAAGGGGCAATGAGGTTTCTTCGCTTCGTTAGTTTATTGGAGCGATAAAATATAACAACACTTGTGTAAATTATATCACGAGCAACGGAATTTCGCATAAGTAGGCACATCAAGGCTAGATATGTTTACCAAAGTATTTTATGCCTCATTTTATTGCCTGGAACTACGAAATAAAATATTTTTTAGTGTTCCCGAAATTTAAGGAAACAAGAACTATTTTTACGCGAAATACCTACTTCTATGTGCATATAGCGTAGTTTTGTTTCAAATCAAGAATAGGAAAAACAACACATTTCATTAATTTCTAAAATGAAATATACGACTATAGCAAAAACGGAAAGTCGACCTCATCACGATTGGGGATCTCGGGGTGCAAGAAAAAGAGATCAGAGAGGAGTCCGCGGTCAAAGGAAAAGGGGCTCCGAAGAAGCGCGTCGTCCTCATCATAGCGCGCACGCACGGCGGGGAGCCCCCGGCATCTTTCATCTGTCAAGGTACATAGGTATTATGTCTTGATTGTCTAGGCCAGGACTTTCCAACCAAGGGGGCAAAAAAATCTATTGAACACGTAGGTAAATTAACTGTTCCGAATTGCCATTCAATCGCTGCTATACAAGATTCGACAAGTCATAGTGTCATAATGTGTGTTTCTTATTTTTGTTGAAACTTAAGCTGCATTGCCCCCCGGCATGAAAATATAATTTTTGGTTCGGGGAGGCTCGGCGAAATAAAGGTTGGGAAATCCTGGTCTAGGCTCTTAAACATTTTGGGCGTCGGAGCCCTTTTGGAACATAAAAATTTAAACAGAACCGGATATAAAAACCTCAAAGGCCCGTACATAGGAAACTCAATACCGTAAAACGGGGCTATTTGGGACCATTTGAGGCTATTTGGAAAAATGCCTTATACTAATAAAAACCTTACTAACTAATAGACCACCAACCAACTTCACATTTGACTTAGACTCCGATAGACGAAGATCCATATGTTTCTACCATTGCCATGGAAAAAGATGGTTATTTAACTTATATTTTCTTAGTAGGTACCAAATAGCCTCGCGGATCTTAATTAGCCCCATTTCACGATATTGTAAATTTTTTGTAAGCATATTTGCATTTTTAATGTCCTAGAACAGGGCCCTGCCTTTAGTTACCTAGTAAGACTTAAATTGCAATAAATAAATTAGCAAAAAATTATATCAAACTTTCGAGAACAGTCTCAAAACCTGAAATTGCCATTCTCTTACCTACTACCTATAAGGTAGACGTCCGAGTGCTCGACACTGTCCCAGTAGTTGCCATGTTGAATGTTAAGTCATTAGCAATAGAGGTGATAGATAGCAGAGTGTATTAGGCAGGGCCGGATTAACCTTTAGGCAGAGTAAGCAACTGCCTAGCGGCCCCGCGCGCGCACAATAGTACATTACACAACTAGGGTGGTAAAACAAGGAAATGCCGACATCACAGATGTTTGCGGCCCGAGCTGCAAGCGAGGGACGTAAATATGCGATCGAGGGCTTTCCTTATTACCTCCCGTGTTGTGTACATAATTTTATGTCTACACTTGGCCAGAAAGCGGCTTTTTCTGTAAGCGTAGCGTGCGGTAGAAGCCACTTTATAGCCAGGTGTGGCATAAAAAAAATTAAATGTTTCAAAGAGAGGTGATGATCTTCAAACGGCTGAAAAAAGGCCTACACTTACTAACATTGCCTAGGGGCCCCCACATGATTAATCCGACCCTGCTATTGGGCATTGGCGTATCGATCGAGTACTAACTAGGACGTTGACTTTATCTGAATTTTATTTTCTATGGCAATAGCTTATTCATCATTATCATATTCATTGAACAAAAGGCAAGAAAAACTACTGGAATATTGATCTTATTTGCTTACAGGATTGCTTGACTATTTTCTAACTTCATCGGAAAAAGCTCTGGCGCTTCGGAGCAATGTAGCAATTCAGGTAATATGTACCTACAGTTATTCAAACAGTTTGCCATATACTTATTATGAATTCCTGACTCATGATGCTTTCTCTATTTAAATGTTTGTTTATCAATATATGTAGGTACATGTATGTATTTCGTCGTCTATAGTGTAGTTTGTTGTAGTAGGTACTTTGGGACTAAGTTGATTAGTACAAGATTGTCCCGTAAAAATAAAATAAAAAGTTTATTCCTTTTAAAAAAAAAAAGAGCCAAATCCCATTACTAATTTATTAGGTAGCGTGATCTTAGACTATTTTGATAAGTATCGACACAAATGACGTTAAGATGGCTGATTTACGATGACTTGTTTATGTTTATGATGTTGGCCCAATGATTAATCCAAGTTTGTGACCTCGAAAGCCGAACGCAACTTTGTCAAAAATCGAAAAAACCGCGAAAATTTCGGAGGAGTATTTTTGACACAAAAACGTCATCGTCGTCGTTCATCGCGTGGTTTGTATGTGTGTTCGCCGTGAACGAGCGCACTATAAGGAAAGTTTTACGAATGCGTAAGGATGCTCCAGTACGAATCGCACCGCCTCGACTTTGAATACATATCGCGCGCTCCTAAGCGGCCGAAGCTTGACTACCTACTCGTCTGTCTTTATACTTTGTAGGTGGTCCCAATGTTGAACCCGGACGGCGTGTTCCTGGGCAACCATCGCTCGGACCTACTGGGCGCGGACCTCAACCGCAGCTGGGTGACCGCAACCACCTTCGCGCACCCCGCCGCCGTGGCGGTTAACGACCTAGTCTCCAAGCTGGTCGCCGAAAAGGTAACCGTGTTGATTTGATATATGGTATACAACATCTGTAAAGGTTAGTCTAATAGACTTTCTCTATAGTAAGCTCATGAAAATCTAAGTATCTAAGTTACGTACTTACCTACCCATAGAGGCTAGGTTGAAACTGTATGTACCTATACACGACTCCACCTACGTATTTCTACACTACGATTTCCAATTTCCACGAAACCTGAATTTATTGAAAGTTTGTAGGTATCGTGATTTCACAATATTTGGTTTTCAGTCGCTGCAACTGGATTTTATAATCGACTTGCACGCGGACATAAGCTTTGAAGGTGTCTTCGTCAGAGGGAACTCATATGACGACGTTTACAGGTACGTTTAGATATAGTTTAACTGTCGTCAACCGCGATTTCGTCCGCCTGAATTCTTGACTTTTTCCTACAAAGTTTCATCCTCGTTTCGACCCTTTAGGGGTTGGATTTACAAAATCCTTTATTAGAGCTTCTTCGTCAATAACGAACATTTGTTTCAGATTTCATCCACTTCAGTTACTGGCAGTGGTTTAGGTGGTGTTTTCACATTAAATTCTAAAGGACTAAATATTTCCAGTAATTAGTTCGATTGTTATTTGTAAGGTCTGTAGATTGGAACGCATAACAGAAGACCCCTCCCTCCAGATTCGAGCGCCACGCCGTCTTACCCAAGTTCCTATCCACCCGCGTGGAGGCCTGGAGACCCGAGGCCTGCCTGTACAACGCGGACCCTCTTGCCGCCGGGACGGCGCGCCGCGCGCTCCCCGAGGGCGCCATCGACGCCTACACCGTGCTTGCGTCGCTGGGAGGTCGTCGGCTCAGCCCTAAGGGGCCCTACATACATTACACTGAAGATGCTTGTATCCTTCTGACAACTTAGTTCAAGTTGATTGAGATCAGAGATTTGTGTCAAACGCAATAGTACAAGGGTCAAACTGAAAGTTCTTAGAAAATGAAAAACTGAACAAACTATCAAGTTATTAGTTTTATTACATCTTTTCAAAATAGTCTCCGCACATCAATACATCGCTGCATCCGATGGAACCACTGAGAAAAGCACCCTGCCCACTCGTCCTTAGGGGTCTTTTCTATGGACTTTTTGAGCTTCGGTCAAATTATGAGGTATCCACCGAGTAAAATCTTCCTAAGCGCCAAATGTTCATGAAGGATTTCGTGAACTTGACTCATACCGATGCCTAAGCTTGTGCGAATCTGCTGATAGGTCACTCTTTGTCAGTCTCTATCATACGCCGCCCAACACTGATGTTATCTTCAGTCGTCGCCGTAGAAGGCCGTCCCTCACGCAGACCATCGGTGAGATTAGTGCGACAACGTTTAAATTCATTAAACCAGTTGTAAACAGTGGCACGAGATGGGGCTTCATTGTGAAAGGCCAATCGAAGTCTATCATAACTTTCTTGTTGACTTAAATGACATCGAAAGTCGTAAAAAATCCTGACGTAACACAGACAATTTTCAATTTACCGCCATTTCGCGAAACAAATGACAGATGAATGGAATACGTACACAATAATATTAACAAAGAGTTCCATTTTCAAATTTAAAACTTATTTTTTCATTATATATTTTAAAAGTGGTCAGTTCTAAAAACTTTCAGTGTCGCCCTCGTATACATACATGCGCCGAGTAGTACGAAAAATAATGACCGAGATCGCCTGCAGCTCGGGCTATAAATATGCGATCTGCGTAGTGTGCACACAATTTTAGGTTTTACCCTTACCAGGAAGTGCGATTTTCTCTCCGCGCAGGAAGTGGAATATGCCTTTTACAGCCTGGGGTGACGTAACGTGAAAATCTTCGAGTATTGGACCTATGGGGTCTATGAGCTGACTAAGGGGACAAATCAACGTTGACATGCTTATTTATTCGACTATAACTCGATTTATCCGATTTTTGTGTAATTATTAGAGGTTTGATTTTTTTTAAGTTCGATCATGAGCAAAATCGTTTGAGGGGTTGCGGAGTAAGATATTAGATCTCTGTTCAGCCAGGGCGAAATTTTTAATCAACCATATTTCAATTCAGTATTTATTGAAAACACGAAATCAGTTATGAACTTAGGAACTATTAACGCCATCTACATTTGCATAGCATTATTAGAAAAGCCTCCGAAAAATTCATAAATCAAGCGTATTTTTAATCCAAGGAAGATATAATTTTTTTTTCATCATAAAATTCACTATAATATCTTGTTTTCATTCATAATTGATTTTATGACTATGAATATTACCCCAAAAACAGGTACAGCTAGTGCCATCTAGTGTGGAGTAGTTGAAAAGTAGAACGAACGAATAGTAAAAAATTTAGTTGAAATGCGTATTTAGGTAATTGTCAATTAGAATAGATTATAACGAATGGTGTTTATATGTATTAGATATGTATCGAATTAATTCCGTCATATTTTCTATGAGATAATCGTGTATCAATATATTTGAGGCCATTTTTTTATGTTACTAGCGACATCTAGTTATTGTTATTACACTACTCAATACTTATATAAAACTTTATAAATTTATGTAAATCATAAAAATATAGCGAATAAAGCGCGGTTTATTAACAAAAAAAGCTAATTTGGAGTTACTTACCGTTACTATGTCATCCAAATCTTAGTACAGCTAACGCCATCTAGCATAAATGTTGTACACTACTCCTTATCATTATTTTTATGTACGGTGATACCAAAATGTACGTTATCCGTTGATGACTACGTTACCTAGTGATCCTTTACTGACCACGAAGAAACTGCAAGCGAGAGAATAGGTACTATAATTTATAATGTCGCTGTGCTTTGTTGGCTGTAACACGCAATAAATTACTTAATTTGTATCAATAATCATCTTAGCACAACAGACGCAAAGATCGGCAGGTCCATAGTGAAAGCCCTCTGCGACTACTACCGGCACATCGGCGTCATACCCCCGCGACAAGGCGCACCCAGCAAGAAAAAAGACGGCCGCGGACGCCGCCGCCGCCGCCGCCCCGCCGTCGACAGAGACAGGCCAGTCCGCATGTGGCGCCCACACGAACACTTACCCCACATACATACAAAAATGTAGGATTTGTTTCGCACTAATATTATCTTTTGCACAGCTATACGTGTGACTCGACACCCTTACAAGGACACAAGGTACGCTCACAGATGTATATCCTCTCAAGTACAAAAATATAAAGATAGAAGGAAGAGTGTACATGTAACTCGAGTGCTAATAAAAAGGGCCAGGTACCTTTGCTCGCCGTCAACTTCAGTTTATAACAAGGACCTTAAAATACCTAAATAGCCAGACGGAGCCTCGATAACAAAGAACTGAAGCATTTATAGTCTACCGGCTACCTTAACGCTGGTTGGTCAGGTCAACGTGTGCGTGCTGCTCGTAGTAGGAAAAGACTAGTTGATGTGTGCGTGCGGCTCGTAAGTACAATACAAGCAGCCGGCGGTTTTTTGTTAGCGAGGCTCCGTCCGGCCATTTATTTTAATGTCCTTGATAACAACATTATTATCAGACTTGAAAAAATCTGATAACAATGGTATAATAATTAATTGTTCAAATACCATACCACCCAATTATGTTTTTAACACTAAATTACACCCTTGACGTCAAACGTCAACCGCAAAAACCATTTCCTTCTAGCTGGATATATTTCTGTGCCGTCAAGTATCTGCTCGTCACAATACTAGCAAGTATAATTATTTCACTAACAACTCGGTTGGACGAAGTTTGTAAGTGCTACCGGTATTGTGTCATGCAAGATGGGATGCGAACTTGGCCCAACTGAGCAGAGCACTTTATAAATTTGATTGCGGGCGTAATCAGATGTTACAAAGACAGTTTTGCCCATTTTTACTCTGATGATGCTCATGATGACTATAACCCACGATATTGGCACGAATTTTGGACACTGCAAAAGTGCAAATAACGAGAAACTTTTAGGGATGAATAATTGAACATTGTCCAAATTAAAGAAATAATTAAATTGTAGAGTAACAAAGCATGTTTTTCTAGAATATTTACTTTTTTGGGTTTTCTTGCTCAGAAGCGTATGCACTTTCGAATCTAACACACGAAAATTGTGTCCCAAATTCTTGTATGGAAAATTATGTATCCAGTACGTCACGTCCATAGAAATAAAAAAAATCTCCCAAAATCATAAACGTGATGATCTGGAATGGAAATTGTGGGACACAATTTTTCGTATGCTAAGTTCGAAAGTACAAACGATTCTGAGAAAGAAACACCCAAAAAGTCAATATTCTAAGGAAAACACACATGTACACTTTTTTTGAAAAACACCCACCCAAGTAATACTTTTCTAAAGATCCGCATAATTTCTACTAACTAAACTAGGGCTATACCAAAACTAACGAAGACATCGCTTAACCCTTTAATGCCCAAAAATCACGAGGTCGGGACGCTTTGGGGGCTCAAATTATCCTAATGATCTTGGAAAAAAAGTGCCAAAATACGATGTTGTAAAGTGGTCATTTTTGTTTTTTACAGCGTGGAAAGTTAAATTCCACTTATTTTAAAACTTTTTAAGCTCATACAATACACGTACTAAAGTCTGGATCGGTCGGTAGAGCTGACACTAGGCTCTTACCAGGATCCTAGAATAACACAATATACCGGTATGACAGGTCCCCCAGCTCCAGTCCCGAGCGGCGGGTGCTGGCAGCGCGGGTGTTGTCCCCGCCGCTGCCGCCCGCTTCACCGCCCGCGCTGCGGGCGCTCCCACCGCGCTCCACGAGGCTGCGCCGCTCCAAGCCACGCCCGGAGCCCGACCTAGACCCGCTGCTGCCACTAATTACGGGTACAATCACGCATTTTTTAATCTTGAGACGTCCACTGCTGAACATAGGTCTCCCCCAGATACAACGAACGTCCTCTCCTCACGGAGTATAACAAAAATTATTACTGTGGTCGCCAATCCGCCTGCCAAGCGTGGCCATTATGGTAAAACCCCCCAAAACGGCAACAAGACAAGCTCAAGCATATACATCGGACTTAAAAGTATACAAAATCAAGCTTTCAGGTAGATATGTGCCTAAAAGTGTGATCTTTACATTAATGTCGATAAATAGAGCTAGTAGGTTTTAATTGTTCCATAACTTATTAGAATATTGAAAGCCACGTTTTGGCCACGCCCCGCAACCCGGCATAGACCTACTGCTGCTGCTGAACACAGGTATTTACATCTGAATACGCATTGTGTGCCTTAAAGTATGATCTTCAGTTCTTCACATTAATGCCGATAGATGGAGCTAGTAGTCTAGGTTTCAAATTACTTCTAGTTTGTTACAAAATTCATGGCTAGGCTGCACCGTACTTAACCACTCCCCATACGAGCATTTAGGTAAAAGCAAAAAGAACATGTATACATCACCGGCCTATATAGGTACGTCTCACTGCTGGGCACAGGTCTACTCTCATAGATGAGAGTGAATGGGCTGTAGAAACGACGTACTATATCGATCGATTCTTGTAATGTTAATCGTAGCTAGTTTATATCTTCTACTTCTAGTCCTATATGATAAAAACATAGCATATATTCGGGTCGTTAACTATCATTGTTTTGTACACAGGAAAGACGTTTCTTCGAAATCTGTATGACTCAAATGCCGATAGATGACGCTATTAGTATGGGTTTAAAATGCCCGTAGGTTATTACTAAATGTATGTAAATGAAGCCTAAGCAACGTCATTGTTTAACTTTTTCAATAAAAAACGTGTTTTTTTAACCTTAACCTTTACGTGAAAGCCATACAAAGATGAAGAACTTGAAAATTTCTTCAACCTATTCAACTGTGAAACGTGACATCTGGCACGCGAGCACGCTGGTATTTTGCAACTTTTTCTCTAAAGCCTCGTGTAGTATGTTACCGTTTAAATTAGACAAGTCGATTTTCGTCCATTTTCGGTAGTTGGCTTGACTTGAAATTTGGCGATTACAGTTTAAAGGAGCAATCATGCGATTCATGTTTGTCAAAATAACACCTTTTTTTGAGACTGAACGTAGGTAGGTACGGTCACGGACTTTAATTGTTAAGCCATGTAGGGTTCAGCCTCATTTTTCGTGTAATACACAATTTATGACTCGACTATTGTCAGGTGAACCCCAAATAGCTCAACAATTAAAAAGTCCGTGAGTGTAACATGTAAATTTGATGATAATGGAATAATAAAGTAACTCTTTACGGTGGTTTAATCCTCATGCCGTTCAAGAGACATCTTTATTGTGTTTCGAATGTCTACAGAATCTGTAATAGAATCAGACCTTTAGGTAAAAGGCCCCTGAGGCCTATTTACAAAATAAATTAATTAAAAAAGAAAACATTTCTATCGAGCTCGAAAAAAAGGCTCCAGATAAAAAAAATATTACATATTCCGCATTAACTTTTTTAATATCACCAATTAACATTTAGGTTAACAGTGTGTATAGTTTCAGGCACAGCGGTCCGGACTCCGCGCCTGTCGGTTGTGAACCTGAGTGCGATTGTCCGGACGCCGGTTGGGCTGGATCGTCGCGAGTTGCGGCCCCGCCTGGCGCGCCCGCCGCGGCCCCACCACGCCAAGCTCACCAGCGACGAATACGACACCCACGACTCCGACTCGTAGGATACAGGATTGTTACTGTCAGTAGGGAATCTGTGTGCGTGTGCGATCGGACGCCGGCTGGGTTGGATCGCCGGCCGGGTCATTCTATGAATCTTACAAATATATTCGCGATTTCCCTGTAGATCAGGGTTTCCCAACCTTTATTTCAATTCAATTCAAATCGTCAATATTTCGCAGAGCCTTCCCGAACCAAAAATAATATTTTCATGCCCCCCTTAAGTTTCAACTTTTTTTTTATAGCAGCAGCGATTGAATGGCAATTCGGAACAGTTAATTTACCTACGCGTTAAATAGGTTTTTTTCGGAAATGTAAACGTAACTATTACGCCCCCCCTAACATTTCTCTACACCCCCCCAAGGGGGGCGTGCCCCCTTGGTTGGGAAGTCCTACTGTAGATCCTGCCTCCATAGGTTTTGGGCAATTGTGTAACACTCGCCAAACTCTATAACAACCAAAAATGACTTGCGACTGAGTTGGGACCTGCAGGGAATTCGCCAATAGTTGTAGACAGAGGAATAAGATCCCCGAAGAATGACCCGGCCCCCCACGCCAAGCTCACCAGCGACGAATATTACACCCATGCCTCCGACTCGTAGAGGGTTGACATTCAACATTTCAACGAAAGCATTGTTGTTTGAAACGGTTTTTCTTGGGTTCCATATAAAACAAACCTTAATGGGTTCTACAGACCGACTTTTTAAAAAATCCTGGTAAGTTTACAGTTTCAGAGAAAAAGTTATCGACGAAATGAAATATCTCTGAAAAGTTTGTCGATAAAACGCCCCTCGTAGGGTAGTAGGGTAGCGATATCACACTGTCGGTGAACCTAAGTAGCGACGATCAGGCCCACCGACATGACATGACGATTTAATTGGTTTTCTATCTGTTTTACCTTTTGACTACCACCACACCGACGTTAGCGCATTTTCGTTCCGCGTTACGTAGGTATGATTCAAAAGAACTAGAAATTTTCAGTTGGTTAAATAACAAATCAATTTCAGTTACGCAAGAACTATTAGTAAAAAGGTTATTTGGAATCTCTATTCCAAATAACTAATAATAATACTTCTCTAAGTAGGTACTATATGTCGTCACTTCATACAAAGTGTTTTATATTTGAAGATAGATTTCGATTACTTCAAGCAGATTTCGCGTGGATTTGAGATGTTATTGCTTAAAATTAAATATGTGACGTTTCCAGGCAAAAGGACTACTATGTGGCTTATCGATAACGAGGTTTATCAATTGCATTTTTATAGATAAAGGCTATTGCTAGAACCTCATTGAGAACTAGTAAAGTGGTACCTTTTAGTCTGAGGACGACATGTTTATTCACATTTTCATTTGATAGACTCATGCCGTGTGCGAAATGGGAATGCCAACAAGCTTGTGGCGCTTGAGGGGTAAATTAGATGCCTCGAAATAATCGAGCCGTTTTTCGCATTATCAGCCAAATTTTGAAATGACTGTATAATATCTGCAATCGCTCGAGGCCACCTCGGAACGTCGAGAATTAACATTTAACTACGTCATGGTAGTCGACTTTTTTGAATATTGTATTTTGTTAATTTCGATCCAAACGATTTCGTCTTCGTCTTGGAGAAAGGTCTCGGTTTTTTTTGTCAATCGCGTCGTTACAAGTGCACGATTCGTAATAATCACAGGCAACAAAATTAACATTGATATATTGAAATGCGAAAACAACAAAAAATGCATACATGCATAAATCATTGGTTTTTCGCTTGCATGTTTCAGATAATTTTAAAACAAAGGCGATATCGTTGGATTCGGAAGTAAACGTTATATACCTTCATATTTAAGAGTGCTGTTTGAAGCAAAAAAAATACTGGCTGTGCAATTTAAAACTTTTTCACTTTATTCCTCTAATAATTAATAGCACCTTTTCTCTACAAGTATCGCATTGTACCATTTGTGCCTTATAGCATAATGCCCCTCTTTCAAGTTTGTATACCAATAAATCAATGAAACAAGAACATATTTTTCAATTAAATGTATAATGTCCAAGCTTTTCATATTTACAATCACTAACATCTAACTAATCGTTCAGTCATCTTTCGTAGAACATAAGTTATCGAACACTATTACAAATATCACTACTCAATCATAACCGCAAACGAAAAACGAAACTGAGTATCGCACCGAGATTAATTCTCTGAA
This sequence comes from Eudemis profundana, assembly GCA_947034925.1. NCBI lineage: Eukaryota > Metazoa > Arthropoda > Insecta > Lepidoptera > Tortricidae > Eudemis > Eudemis profundana. The sequence goes on from OX344799.1 coordinate 20,039,252, forward strand.
CATCGCAATCAACAATTAATCAATCGTCCGAACAAATTTTGGTTTAGACACAAACGAATCGACGTCACCTACGCAAACTAGGAGTTAATAGGAGCATCACGAAAATACGTCCGCGGGGGCGGGGCCCCCCTAATAAATATCTTTGGCATGAACCGACGCTCGCCGACAATTCACACACTAACGACCGGATCGCTTCACGTCGAGTCGGTCAGTTCGGTCGCACGGGGTCCGGCGGCGGGCCGGGTCATTCCCACTTGTCGGTGTCGTCGTCGCTGGCGGGGGGGTCGGGGGCGGCGGCCGGGCCCGCGGCCGCGCCGCCCCCGCTCCCCGCGCCACCCGCCGCCCCCGCCCCCGCGCGGCGCAAGCGCAGCTGCTCCTCGTCCTCGGGGGTGCGCATCTTGCGGAACTCGTACACCAGCGGGAAGATGCGCTCCACGGCCGACTGCACGTCGCCCACGCTGCGAGCTGCAACAAACCAATCATTTTATTAGAGTAGAGTTCAGTACGGCAACTCAGAAATTCGACGTCAATACGCCCCTAACATAGATTAAGAGTAATTCTTCAAATAATATCATCAAATAAGAATGACCATTAATAACAGTTCATAGTTCGGAGGTCACGCTGCACTGGTGCGTCAGTCGAAATGACGAGCGGGCCGACATGTCGATCTCCACTTACGAACTATTATATGACTAGTTCACAGGTCTATTATATTAGAGACGAGATTAACTGGGACGTTCTGATTGCTGTACTGAGTGTTACTACCGACAATCGTAAACAGTAGGGCTAACAAGACTGGCCGGGCGACTTAACATTACGCGACAAATACGGACATGTCGCAAAAGAAGTGAATTTTGCGCGCAGTATTGCTTTTGATTGCTAGAAAGGAGATTGAAAATCAAATAGCGTCATATTCGGCAGTCATTTTCCAAATATTTAAATTTATGCGAGTGCTCACCAACTGTGACGTCACCGAATTTCCTTGTTGCTTCATTTTCTTTTATTTGTCCGATAGTAACACCCGGTCATTTTTAACACTCATGTATCATTCTCTTATTTTCATCAGTTGGACCAAAATATGACTCACTAAGTATGACTGACCCAATTTGAGGTTCAACATAATCAGCACTCGCTTATACATCTCTTAACACAAAACCATCTGTTATGTATCTAGTATGGTGCAGAGCGGATGCTGTACGTGGTATATGTGACTGGAGATAACAGCCAGTTGTGGGTGGGATCGTCGCCGATTACGATTACTTACAATAAAATTCGGATTGGCGATGTCGTCATCAAAGCCTGAGCGTGACAATTTTATTATGTAGCATTTAGATTTAATATTGAGCAAAGCACTCTTGCTTCGTTTAAAGTATCATATGAAATCTTAAAAAGATCATGCAGCAATTTATACACCGTGTTTTTTTATTTCCGTTAAATTCGACAGGTTGCTTCATACGTCAACAGAAGCTACCTGGTATATCGCTTTTTGTTAAATTAAAAAAAGTTTTTTTTTTTTTCTTTTCATACAAAATAAATTAATATACAGCCTGTGGCCTGTAATATGAGCAAAAAAGTTAAACGTGGGTTCTACTCCTCAAACTAGACAACTTTTATTCAGCGACTTTTAAAAATAACTTGTGGTTTGATTTTTAGCACACTTTAAAGTTTATCCGAACACGCAATGTATTGCGAAATTGATTACGTCTGTAAGGTGACAAGATTGCCAAGCAATGTCAATTAGACGGAGTTTGATGTACATTGAAAATACTAATTACTTTGTATGAAAAAGAGACAATCTTAAGACTACATATTTTTAAAAAGTGGTTGAACAAAAGTTTTATTATTTGAGGAGTAGAATCTACGGTTTAAATTTTTGCTCGTATTACAGGCCACACCCGGTAGAGTTGATAACCATTTTAAAAGAAACTTCTGAGTTAGTCAAAAATTAACGTCAACTAAACAGTGTTGGGATGTCAGCTCATTTATACTGGTTGGTGATTAAATTACGATTATGAATATTTTATAAACGTTACAACATTAGTTTCTAGAGAAATTAACTTAATTAGATCTGGAGAATGTGCCCTCGAAGTTAACGGAAATCAATAAAAACACGGTGTATAAAACCCGGCTAAGGCCGCGGCCCCATGTCCACGGCACGGCGTCGCCGTGGAAGTGGGGCCGCGGCCTAACTGCTATACAACTCAACGTCAGTTAAGCGGGATCCCCTTGTTTCCCATGAAGTTATAAGTCATAATGTATTGTTTGTCATAATTATCAAAAGTCATACAGTATTTGTTTTTTCTGAAAAGGTAATATTTTTAAAAAACGCTAGCGTATCGAAAATAATAGGTTAGGTTAGGTTTGTTTTATAACAATTCTGATAAGTTAATGGTTTCTTAAAAAAAAGGTTGTATGACTTTCGATAACACTACGGTATGACTTTCAAAAACTTTGGGAGACAATATAGACCCGTTGTTTTTCAGGGTTTGTTTAAAATTTCCGTTTTATTCGGATTGATTCTGATTTTTTCGGAAAATAAATCATGTCATGATAATTTACTAATGCTTCTTATAGACACAGGGCAGTGTGTCAGCCAAGTGTACCTGAAACGAAACGGTCAGACACCCACCAGGTGTAATATTACACTAATATTTCAGGCCTTTATTGATCCCCATGGTTCAAAATACATTTAATCTACACACTAGTCATTTTGAATGTTCTAGTAAGACTATCCCACTTCTGATGAAGGCGGATCACCGCAGTCGTCAAGATTGACCATAGCTTCCGTGTACGTATACCGAGGAGTTATATTTTAATGACTAAATCCCAAATTTTTAAAGACTGACTGACTGACTTAACTTAGTCATATGAATGTTTGGGTACTTCCAGGTGGCGTAATTGTTAACGCCCAAAAATCACCAAGGTCGGGAGTTCAATCCTCCTCTTAATAATCCTCCGCTCAATTGTCCTAATGATTCTGGTTAAGAAAAAAAAATGCCGAAAGACGATGTTGAAAGCGGTCATTTTTGCTTTACAATTTTGATTGTGCCCCATAAAGGGTTAAAATAAATATAGACATATGTACCTGTTATTGTGACTCCTCCCGTGGAGAATATTTTTAATGTGGCTTTAGGATTATATAGTTTATATGTAACACCAGGATGCAGCTCTGGTTCATAACTGAAAAAAAAAAACAATTTTAATATAAACAAGATAAAAGTATACAAATAAAATCAAACAAACAGTTGAACAACCAAATTGTTATGTAATTTTTCAGCAACATTAGCATTTCAATAATGTTGAAAGGAAGTCAATTTCCAACGGAGTTTTGTTGTGCTTGATAAGGATCAAGAAGTGTGCTCATTTAAATTTCCATTTTAAATTTTTCTAATGATTCATATAGAAAATAATCAGTGAACAAAATGAGATCACATTTGAATGAATACTGATAGTTATTCGGCCAATCAGTAAGTCAGTCATATTGTATTAACATTTACTAGATCCAACCATCAATAATAATAATTTCGTTTCAATAGTAATTAAGCTCAAGCTCAAACTGTACCAATTTTCCTGAAATGTGTATCGAAATGTTTTAGTCCCTATATGTAACTAAGTACCTGCAGGTAAATGAACTCATTTGTCTATTTGTTTAATATTTTACGTATCTCGAAACACAAGTCCAATGTCATAGTGTCATTGGCCCCTGATGATGACGTCGAAATTTTTGCAATGCAAGGAAACAAGTTTCAATTTTTTTTCTAAAACTACAATTTTATACCTATTTAATTTTATTTTTAACATGCTTTAGTAAATGTCATTTCATTCAAAATAATATGACGTGACTTACGAATAATACATTAATACACTGAACTAAGAAAATGTCAGAAAAAGTTAGGTATAATAAACTAAAGATATTTTGAAAGATAGGTCAATTGTGTAGTGAGGCATTAACACTATATTCAACAAATAAGTGAATAATTTGAACAAACAAGGAAAATCAGACACTCTGTACTGCCAGAAAAGTTGATTATACTTAGAAATATAAATAATTGTCTCGGAAAGCTAATAATGTTCTGATTAGCAGAATTATTATTTGGTCCGTGGAGGATAAAAAAAAGTTAGTTTTTTGTTATGCTCGCCTAATAATTGAGCTGGCCAAAACATCATTCAGAGTTTTTGAGGTTAGATACCCAAGGGGTGCCCGGAACCCTATTACTAAGCCTCCGCTGTCCTGTAAGACTTGAAATTTTCACAAAATATGTATTTTTATTGCCATTATAACAACAAATAATCCAGACAAGAAACGTCTGACCTATTTTTGTAGTCTTTCCTTGAGGGTGGTAGGGAACCCTTCCTGTGCGAATCCGAGTCGCACTTGGCAGGTTATTCATTTCGCTGTCCAATAAAGTATAATTGGATTGAATTGCATCACTGTTGTGATAATTAGGTTGAAATAAAGATACCAACGGTCTTAATCGCTGGTCAGTTATTGAATATACAATAATAAAGATCAATACTCACTCTGCCTCCCTATATTTATTGGAGAAGGCCGTAATCCGTATTCCGAAAGGCATTCGACAGGTTCCTAATACATTGACTACGCGAAAGTTCTGGAAGCGCACTTGGAAGCCGAGCTTCTGCAGCGCGCGCGCGTACCGGCGCGCCGCGATCTTGGCCTGGTCCTCGCTCGTGGCGCCCGTGCACGTCACGCGCCCCGACGACCAGATGGACGCCGTCGTGTACGGACGACGCAACTTCATGGTTACCATGCCGTTCTCGCGCCGGAACTCCACGTTAACACCGTTCAGAGCTATTTGTCTAAGGTTCAAGTGGCACTTAACACTAAAACTACACACAACATTGTTTATCATGATGTCTATTTCGGGAGTCTCCTCCTCGTCGGCGGGCGGCGCGGCGGTGTCGTGCGCCGGCAGAGGCACCATGGCGCGCTCCGCCGGCTCGGGCTCCGGCGTCGGCTCGCAGTATTCGTGGTCGGGCACCATGTGGTTGGTGATGCTGATACCATTCTCTTGGATCAGCGTAGCCATGGCCCCCACAGCGTGCTGGAAATAACCGGGGAAGGTTTTTATACATTAATGCACATATTCGTCTACAGTTCTTGGTTGGAAACAAAATTGTAAGTGAATGCAAAAATACATGCAGACATTAAGTCAAACAATAACCTCATTCATTTGGAGTTTATACCTCATGTGGAGCTACATAGCATATTATGTTGGTACATTTGACATTATTGTTAGGTGGAAGGGGGTTCAACAAGCTCTGTAAAAACCTCACGTCATAAATGCACACTGGCCTTGTACTTTGTTAAGTTTTAAAATGTTCAAGTTTATTTTTCAGCTACAGATGTAATTCAACTCATTAAATAAAAAAAAATAGTGACATAGTAAGTTTATGTTACAGCATTTGTACAGCATATTTGCATGGAGCTATGTAGTAGGTTTACTGAAAAAATAATTATTATTATAATGCAAACCTATTCTCTAGAAACAGGAAATTAGTTATTCCGACTTAATCAAACATTGATTAAAATACATAAAAATGAATGAACTACAGTGTTAGCAGTTATCGGCAGGCTCCTACAGAAAATCGTAAAGAGAACTTTATTGAAAATTGTTGATTGCATAACAATGGCCAATCCCAAACATACACATGAAACAATGAAAACAAGTTCCACTCTGCATGGTTCCACATGTTATTATGCAACATTTTGTATAAATCTCAATTTTCTCTACTTTAAATTTTATGAGACAGAGGATGGTTAGCTTGAATAAATTAAGACTTTTTTTAGAAAGTGTCACACTGAATGGTAGTGGACCTCCTAACTGCTATCATGGTATCAGTATAAAAGAAATTATTTGATACATTCAAAGATTGGTGTGTTTGATGTTGTCGGCCAATTAAATGAGGATTTATAGGACAACACCCTTTCATAGGAACAAAGCATTAACAGTCTCAGTCAGCTTTTAAAAAAATCTAGATTCTAGGTGTTTAGGCTAGAAGATAAGAATATTTCAAACTATGTATATCAATTCAAATACTTATTAAAAATAAAAAATGATTATTCAATAATCATCTAGACATAGTAGAATCCCAACCTACTTTACACAAAGGAACCATCCAGTGTGCCTAATTCGTCCTTGCAAATTTGCAAGTTTACTGAACAGACAACAACTTAACATTGAATGCAAACCCCATAGAATACAAAACAGAATCAAATTTCGCGAGTTACGAAGGAGGGATAGCAATTAGGCCACTTCCCACGGCGTGGCACGACGCGAGAGCGACTACAACAGACAGATGACACTCGCACAGCTGACTGCCGGACGAGCGCCCCGCTCCCCGCTCCCGCCCCGCATCCGCCCGACCCTGCGCGCTGCACCCTGCGGCTTGTCTGCGCCCTTGCGCTGGGATTGCACTTGCACATGGCAATTCATCACGCGAATATTACGCACTTCAATACCCCGTCCCGTTCGGCAACGGAACGTCGAAAGCCTTCCCGCACGCGTGATGCACGTCATTACTAATCAAGGTATATCAAATCTTGGAATGATATGGCCATTATTATTCCCGGTCAAGCGATCATACCAAAATAAGTCGAAGTCAGCAGTTATTGACCCCGTAACGACCTGAACCACACGTGATTGAATTAGAGTACAAAGAGAAAATATTTTTCAAGAGTTAGGTGGAACAATAAAGGGTTATCCCCAGATCCTTTCCACTTTCACAGGCTTCTGTGACATCAGTATATAAAAGTATGAAGAAGTAGGTAAAATTATTACAAAATAACACGAGAACTTGAAATAAAATGGGGCACACTCAAGTCATACAGGTGATGCTGTCAACGGCAGGATCTGGGGATATCCGTATTTTTTACATTTATAACATAGATTAAAACAACAATTACCTGAGATAATGTGTTATATTTGTCACAATTATTTTTACACCAGCAACGAAGTAACAAATTTCATTGCAAAAAGTCAAGGTAGCATTAAGAGTGCTGGTAAATAGATGTCCTTGCACGATAACAACTACTTTAACTCACAAATAACCACCATTTATTAACAGTAGCCCACGAATTCTTCGAATTGATAATAAATGCAAAATTAAAAACTTATGCACATCCTGCCTAGCACCGCCATGTTCCATTCAAGATCAGACAAATGAACGAATTTTACGAATGGAAATGAATTTTGGATTACTGAGTGAAGGATCCTGCGTGTCTATGAAACGAATGAACAAATTTCTTTGTAATTGTTTATGTTTCATTAAGAGTCGTATGCTCGATGCGGGTATCGTAATAAATAATTTGGTCAACAAACGGAAAAAATCTACGTGTACTTGTAATACCTCTACGAAACGAAGTTGTATTATTATACTTTTAGGTGTTATGCCCTTTTTTATAACTTAAATTAAATTGCTAAGTAGTTTTTAATCTGATAATGAAGTAGTAGCATGCCGCATCGCGTAAGCCAGGTTTATATTTTGTTAACATCTTATTTTTATAGTCTGTGGTCCTGGAGTCGCCATTGCGAAGTTCATACTTGCAGCTAACTTCATAATATTGTTCGATCATCGGTCAAGCGGTTGAATATTTCGTAATTAGACAATATTTTTAAAGCTGTGCCAATAATTATTACAATTTAGTGTTCGTTTACTAATAATAGTCAATAGAAATCTGTTAAATCGATGAGATATAATCGCGAGCGTGCATATGCTTTGTTGTGAGGACCACCTTTATCTGCTGTCATTTTGAGCTATGCAACTCAATTTTTTCGACTTTTCGATAATGAAATATAAGTTAGCGGTGGAATAGTGCGTCTCGGACAAAACGAACGGGCAGCGGTCTGCGAAGGTCGTGTACTCGTCGAGGGTACGCGATGTGGCATCAGTGGGTGGTGTGAGCTGGAGAATGTGCGGTGGCGTTTAGTGCGTGAAGACGTGAGAAAGGGTGTCAGTATGGAGGTAGTGGCGAAGGACGAGGAGCGCTTGCGGCGGCTCCGCGCGCTGGAGGAGCGGCTGTGCGACCCGCGCTCCCCGGGCAACGTGGACTCTCTGCTGGACACCGTCGCGGCGCTCGTCTCCGACTGTGACCACCCGGCCATACGCCGCATGAAGAACGTCGAGGCCTACACTAGCAGATGTATGTACCTTTTTATTATTTCACTTAAACACCCTTAAGCCATTTTCCACACATTTTCAACACCTCTGACAACCAATTAATGGTATATGGTAGAGTTGCATATGTTCTTAACAAAGACTTATCAGAACACTTAAGTTTAAGAGTGGAAGAAGTGCATGTTTCTTCTACTTTAAATTACAGTCACACATAACATGTTTGAGTAAGATTAATGTTATTGCTACCTGATTGACTGCTATCTGGAAGACATCCCTTTAAAGGACAAGTCTACTATTAATATTTAACACACAGTGTTCCGTTTCCCCGGTTTTTAGGCAATGTAACTTGTTACAGACTGAAAACATGAGACTAACATTATCAACTGAAGTGCTATTGTTATCTATTTGCAGATATCTGAGTTGTTTAATGACAACATAGTCATTAAACAAACTAGATACTAATATTTAAAAATAGAAATTTTAACTAAATTCTTAGATATATGCAGTAGTATGTACATATCCAAATAATGCATGCTTAATTAATCTTAATGTCTTACATAAAAATGTCAATAAATTTAAATCTCCTTTGTTATAGATGAACAGTTTGCTTCTGAAATAATTGATCTTCGTATGAAGGCAGCAGACTTTGACCTAATCAAAGTGATAGGTCGAGGGGCGTTTGGGGAAGTACAACTAGTCAGACACAAGTCCACACGTCATGTGTATGCCATGAAGCTGTTGAGCAAAGTAGAAATGATTAAGAGGTCTGACTCCACATTCTTTTGGGAGGAAAGACATATAATGGCACATGCAAACTCCGAATGGATCCTAAAATTACATTTTGCCTTCCAAGACCACAAATATCTGTACATGGTAATGGATTACATGCCCGGCGGTGACCTTGTTAGTCTTATGTCTAATTATGATATACCTGAAAAATGGGCCAAGTTTTATACAATGGAAATAGTGCTGGCGTTAGATGTAATCCATGGCATGGGGTTTGTTCACCGAGATGTCAAACCAGATAACATGCTTATTGATAAGTATGGCCACTTGAAGTTAGCAGATTTTGGCACTTGCATGAGAATGGGCCCTGACGGGCTGGTGAGGGCCAGCAATGCTGTGGGCACTCCGGATTATATTTCTCCAGAGGTCTTGCAGTCCCAGAATGGTGAAGGAGTGTATGGTCGTGAATGTGATTGGTGGGCTGTGGGTATATTTTTATATGAAATGTTAATTGGGGATCCACCCTTTTATGCTGAGAGCTTAGTAGGAACCTATGGAAAAATTATGGATCACAGGAACTCCTTACAGTTCCCTGATGATGTAGAAATATCTAAGGAGGCCAAGTCTCTTATAAGAGGCTTGTTAACAGACAGAGTAAAGAGACTAGGTAAGAATAGTGTTGATGAAATCAAACAACACCCATTTTTTTACAATGATCAGTGGAGCTTTGACAATCTGAGGGATTCCGTGCCACCTGTTGTACCAGAGTTGTCCAGCGATGATGATACTAAAAATTTTGATGAAATTGATAAGTCTGATGCATTGGATGAATCTTTCCCTGTACCAAAAGCCTTTGTGGGCAATCATTTACCTTTCGTGGGCTTCACTTATAACGGTGACTACCAATTGTGCACTCGTAGGAATCACCATGCAGACGTAGTAGATACCATTTCGACAAATCACGTGAACAATGTCGGCTCCGAAGCCATTTTGCAGCTAGAGAAACTTCTAGAGCGAGAGCGGGACGTGAGACGCAAACTCGAGGATAGACAGGTAATCCTGTGCGCTCAGTTGGAAGAACTGTCTCAGAGGGAATCTAGAGGTAAAAAATTGATAGCGGACACCGACAAAGAGCTGGCACTGCTCAGACACGACCTCAAGGAAATTCAGCGCAAGGCCGAGATCGATGCCGAATCCAGAAGGAAAGCCGAAATCAACTACGGCGACGCCAAAAGGCGACTCGAGGAGGAGCAGAACAGGCGAGCGAAAGAGATGAGCAACTTGCAATGCTACAACGATAAAATTAACACCCTAGAAAAGCAGCTGACGGAACTACGGGAGAAACTGAAGCAGGAGGCGGAGGCGGCCGCGAAGGCGCGCAAGCAGGCGGCGGAGATGACCGCCGCGCAGGCCGCGGCCGCCGCCGTCAGCGACGGTACCGCGGCGCGCCTGCGCGCGCAGCGGGACTCACTCGAGCGCGAGCGCGCCACGCTCGCCGACGAGCTGGCGGCGGCCAAGGCGGGCAAGCAGCGCGCCGAGGCGGCCGTGGCCGAGGCCGGCGGCCGCCTGAGCGCGGCGCACGCCGAGCTGGAGCGCTCCGCGGCGCGCCTGTCGCAGGTCGCGGCCGACAACCGCCAGCTGTCGGAGCGCGTGTCGGCGCTGGAGAAGGAGTGCGCGTCGCTGGCGCACGAGCGCAGCGCCGCGCACCACCTCTACCAGCAGGAGCTGCGCGCGCACCAGGACACGCAGCGCTCGCAGCTGCTCTCCAAACAGGAGGCCAACCTCGAGCTAGTCAAAGGTGAGTCGAACTCCATTCTCCTCGTCGCCCTCCCCTTGAAGTTCGTGACCCGTATGTCCCGACCGACTCATGCTAAACTATGTCGAGCTAAATGTTATGTTCCCCTGAAACGATGACTTCATTACTTCACTTTTTGCATGCTTCAGGAACATTGGAAAAGATATTTACAGGTATTGTTCAGTTTGCTAATTTTCCTTGCACGTATCTGTTGGATAAATTATCAGAGTAGTATGTGTCCCGACCGACTCGAGCCCCGGCTATAGCTGTCACCTTACCGTTCCGTTCGTACTAGCCGTTTTGGAATATGTAGTTGAGAGTGACTAAGTTAGAGTCATGGGTTGATAACTGTGTGTGTCGGTCAGCGCTGCAAGCTAAGCTGAACGAGGAGAAGTCGGGGCGGCAGCGCGCCGAGGCCACGTGCCAGGAGAAGGATCGCCAGATGTCCATGCTCAACGTCGACTACCGCCAGATGCAGCAGCGCCTGCAGAAGCTGGAGGGAGAACACCGTCAGGAAAGCGAGAAGGTGATCAATTTATCCATTTCATTGTTTTCAAAGTGTGGGATTAATATAAGAGAAGAAAGATTAACAATCTTTCTTCTCTTATATTAATTTGGAAACACAATACTTTGCTTGGTTGTTAAAAGAAAAGTACAGGATACATATTAATTCCAGTTAGGAATTCCAATCCCAGGATTAAATAATAAATTGACCAATCCCGGGATCCCGGTATTGGCCACACAAAAAATCCCAGGTTTGGGAGCCCTAAGTCCAGTAAATGAATATCCTATCCTACTAATATTATTTTATGAATGTGAAATTTTGTGAAGATGTTTGGAGGTTTGGATATTTGTTACTAATTAACGCGGTAACAATTGAATAGATTTACATGGAATTTGGCATACAAGTAGACCAAGTCCTGGGTTGAAACACAGGATACTTTATATCCCGGTAAAGAGGGCCTTCGGGTTGGTAACGGAGAGAACACAGGCGACGCCGCATGTAAATGCTAGTAGGTTCATAAAATTGTTGTTCGATGGACCTTCTGATTCGATTAGTGAACAGCCGCAGAAATGTAATTTGCCGAAGATAATGATCGTACAGAGGTGTTAATATCTACCGCCGGTCCGTTGCTCACTTTGAGCAATCGGCGAAACATCTCGGTCTCGGTGCTAGCGTCCCGGTTCGATACCGGGAACGGGAGCCCCCACCCGGTCAGATTCCTATCCGAGAGCCACTAGGGCACAGTATAATAGCAGTAGGTTTTCTTCCGACAAAAGGTACATCGGCGCATGTGTGCGCGCCGTGTACGGACGCACCACAAGCAAACATTTACCAATGCGCACCAATGCTCCAGTAAGGAGTGCACTCACACACGCGCGATCGTGCGTCGTGTCGCGCGCTCCAAACGGCCGAAGTCGACCTACTTGTTTGTCTTTATACTTTGACTAAGTGTATGACCTGAGTGGACGCTCGAGCGGGGCGTGAAGCGAGGCGTTAATGTTAAATATAAACAAATGTATGTGAGCGTCCTGAGTGCACGTTGCACAAAACCCATAGACGCTGCACGTCCCGCCGGACGCGACGCTCGACGCTCGCCACTCGGGCCGTACACTAAGGTCTCGTAGGTAATGTCAGGCGTAAAAAAAGGTGTTAATAAAGTCTGTGGTGCAAGGTGGTGGGTCTGCAAGCGGCGCTGGAGCAGGAGCGCGCCTTGCGCTGCGCGGGCGCGGGCGAGACGGCGGCGGCGGAGGCGGCCGCGCGCGCCGCCGCCGCCGAGCGCGACGCGCGCGCGCGCGACCTGCACGCCGTGCGCGCCGCGCTGCACGACGCCTCCGAGAAGCTGGCCGCCGCCAGTGCCGAGCGCGACATGTACTACACGAGGGTGAGTCCCGCATTCATATATCGTATCCAGTATTATTTCATTTCATTTATTAATTGCTTACATGTACATTATACGATACTATCATACTTTATTGCGCACCAAAAAAATTTATATGAAAACAGTGGTAAACAATAGACGGTATTATCGCTAAAGAGCGATCTCTTCCATACAACCTTTGGGTAGCGGAGTATTAAAAATAAAAAAAGCCTTTTATTTCTATGCAGATTAAGTTACATTTGCAAAAACAATATGGATTGTTGTTAGTATTTATAATTGGGATTTTTGATTTGAGGGCTAGAAAATTTTAATTTAAATTAAATTAGATAAATATAATTAGTAATAATTGCTAAATTTTTGAAACTCTGCAAGAACCCCTCTCTGGGTAAAGGCCTCCTCCAAAGATCTCCAGTCTTCTCTGGATTGTGCAGTTAGAAGCCAGTTAGGTCCGGCTATTTTCTTAATTTCGTCTTCCCATCTCCCGGACGGCGTAAGGTCTCCCTTTCCTTCTTTTGCCTTTTGGGCCCATCCATTCTGTCGTCCTCTGAGCGGAGTATTATCCTCACTATATTATCTTAACTTAGTACTCTCACCTGGGTCCCTTTATTACTACCTAATGCGCCAGAGGCCAGAAGGGGTTTAGGGTGAGTCCATCCCGGTGATCTTTATCTCGCCGTAGACGTAAGGCTATATAGGTGTCATACACCATTGTCTGGTCTGCTAGCTATATAAAGGCATATTCTGATAGCCCTCAACTTTGAATAATGAGCGGCAATGTCTCATAATTTGATCTCAAATTAACTATATTTTTTGAGAAATTTGTATCGATTTGTAGGGTTAAATTATTTAGGGTTATCTTTTTAACCTTTTGAAAGACGTATACAGACGTACTGTATATAGAACAGGCATGACTTAATTTTGACTTTTATGAAAGGAAATATACACTACCTAGTACCTAAGATTTACATCACATAACTAATAAAAGAAAGATTAACGTCCTATGAGCCTAAAGGTTAAAAGTAACTGAAAGAATATTGTGCACGGGCCATATTCGTAGGTGAGTTGTTACCAAAATATACGTATATTCTTCCTTCCTTATTACACTATGAGAGTTGATTAACATACAAAACAAACGGCACTAAAATAAGAATTCTACAAATAATAAATGATTCAGTAAAATTGAATTTTGGGCCATGTTTGATTTGGCCTGCCCAAGAATACTCTTATGCAAACTTAGCTGAATACGGCGTTATGATACTTATACAGATATATTACACAATTAGGGTGGTAATACAAAGAAAGGCCGAGATCGCAGAGGTTTGCGGCCCGAGCTGCAAGCGAGGGACGTAAATATGCGATCGAGGGCTTTCTTTATTACCTCCCGTGCTGTGTTCATAATTTTATGTCTACACTTGGCCAGAAAGCGGCTTTTTCCGTACGCACAGCGTGCGGAAAAAGCCACTTTATGGCCAGGTGTGGCATAAAAGATAATATCAATTTCCTTGGTGCTCGGCAAGGAGGTGTATGTTTTCTTTAATACTCAGAATTTTTCAGAATTATTGTAAAAAGTTGCATCAAAACTGGATAGATCTTATATGAAAAACTTAACTATGAATGTATCAATGAACTTAACCATGCTTTTAGTATCCTCATGTGAAATAATCATAATCTCATCACTTCGAAATAGACCGTCCTCTCGTCACGGTCTCGCAGCGTAGTGACTCATTGTCGACAAACATTTATACATAAATATATATGTGCGCCTTTTACCTTATACGCTATACCTGCGCGTGCAGTCTCGAAATAAATAAACATACGATTACGTAGGCCGGCGGTTTTTCTACCGTTAATGTCTTAGTCATGGTAATGATGAGATTTGCACTCTTAATAGAATTGTTACGAGTATTCTTACTTCGCGTAATGTTTGTCGGCTCTAGACATTTATTCAATCTATGGACCCTTGCCTATTTTATTTAATAAACGAGAAAATGCAATTTTCAAAAGATATTTGGTCGTAAAAATAGCATTCTAAGACGAGTAATTGGCAAAATGCTCAAAGTATGGCCGCCAATTGCTTTATTTATTAGGTGACAATCCTGTACCAATTAAATTCTCTGTTTTGTTCAATGTTAATAGTAGGGAATGCCTTAGGGCATTAAGTACGTCAATATTACCTTTGTTTATTGAGCAATTAAGATTCAATAAATAAATACCTATTGGAATTTGGAGGTAGAGTCTTGCTGGCTATATATGTCTTGCAAGTACGGATGAACTTTCGCGGGAGTGACACAGCGTGCGCGCTGCGAATGCCTATAGGTCAGGCGATCTAGTTCAGCGTAATTATCGAAAAAGCCACAGCATGCGCTCTCGTTTAGGCGGATTCATGGCTTGCCCGAATTTGAATACGTAAGTGTTGCGGCGACCTTGATATTTATGACACAAACATTCCGTAGACAAACGCTGGTGTACAAATATAACTTGAAATTCTAAAATGCGTATTATGACCCCGTTGGCGCCGGTGCCAGATTGTTACTATGGATTTCCTGGTTCGATTCCCTGGCGAGAGCAGAAATTATATCTTTCATATTGTCCAGATGTTTGGTTTTTAAATGTCTAACCTACTTTTAGCTGCCATTATTTTACCTCATTCATGGCGAATAGGTTTTAAATACTGATTCATTTAAGCATTATTCAAACGTTGTGATTGTGAATAATACATGTTTACGAGTTTTCACCGGCAAAATTGAAAAGGTAGCTCATTTACAAGTGGATTCATTTAATTGGTTCAATCAATAGAATGGCTCCGTGAAGAATACGTGAAAGAAGTGTCGTATTCTGATCTATCACAAATTTCCTTGGAAAACAATAGTTCGAGAAAAGTGATTTACGTGTCCTAATTATAGCTCGATGAAAATCTCCTTTTATTCTCGTTTTTTCTTTGAACTTCCGTCGGCCCGCATTCCAGTCGAAATTGGATATCTATAGGTATAAACGGTCTACATGTGTGTACAGCAACCACGTGGTAGTTATTTGCTTAAACTGTTACTGACATAATTATTAGTTCCGTCCTGCCGTAGTACGCGTAGTCGATGGTCTTATAAAAATGATGAAAGTAATGCGTAATTTTCTTGTTACAAGTTTATTGTAGAAATGCAGATAATTGCGTTCTTATCTCGAATATACCGCTTGACCTAATAAACTACACAATATTGAACATTATTTCCCAGCTTTTCTACCTATAGTTTATATGGACGTATAGGAGCTGAAAGTGCCGATGCGGTTAGGAATCTCACCTCGGCATAAGTGAACAAAGACATTGTGCGTTATTTATTATAATGAAATTGTTAAATGCAAATTAGCGACATTGACGCCGGGACCATAAAACACACGTGTTATTGCATTGTTCAGTATACTGGAATGCCTCCTCTAGTTTCCTGCTCATCAACTAGTTTCGACTTTTATCGCGCGGTATTCCTAGATTACTGCGTTAGCATATTGAGATTCTGCGAAGTGATGTTGCACTTACATCTTGGCGTTATTTACTGAGCGAATGAGCCATCCACGAATGCCACAACTATTATACTAAACAGCGTTTTTCTAAATAACTAGTGGTGCCCGTGACTCCCATCGTATGTATTAACTAGAAAACACAACCTTTTGAATTCTTTTTGTACAAAAACAAACAAACAACAACAATACAAATTTTCTACTACATATTTTATTATTCTAATGAATAATCTATTCAGAAACGGGGAAATTTAGAAAAAAACCATATCCCGTTTGGACATCAAAGTGGCAATTTTGCAGTGCCAATTTAATCGGATATGATGTCTTGCTTGAAAACAGAGAGGCATAAGGGAGAAATAAATAAATATCAAGGAACAACTTTTTAGAAATTGACTTAGTCCCAAGCTAAGCAATGCTAGTTTTATATAAATTTATACATAAATAAATACTTTCATAGAAGACATTAAAGACTAAGGAACAAATACTCTTACTCATCACACAGATATTTAACTTTACTAGGATGGGAACTCAGGATTGCTAGCATCATAGATAACCTTACTGGGCTAAACTCGTCGACAAAGTCCAGGCAGTTCGTGCCTAAATAAAGTTCAACCCGAAACCAGTAGTTGCATATACGCTGGGTTGTTAGGGCATACGTCAAAGAACCTTTATCAATTATGCCGTACATGGCAGTTATACGCGAGGCATAAAGTGCACTGGGACATATGTGGACATTATGACGGGCGATTGTGCACTCGTGCCTTACCGTACGACACAATTAGATTAGATGTGGTCCGATTTTAGCCGGCCAGTAATTATGCTTATATGTCCTAATAGGGCGGACCGTGTCAGGGTAAACTTGTGAGGATCTGTTTTATTAACCGACTTCCAAAAGAAGGCCGGTTCTCTATTCGTCTGAATGTTTTTTTTTTAAAGCTTTTTAATGTATCTATGTTTAGAGTGTGCATGTGTCGATACATTATCAAAATCGCCTAAGTCCAGGCACATGAGTGTTTTTCAAGAGGACTTTACATGTCTTGAGCAGTTAAGGACTGTGACAAAACTAAAAAAAAAATTGTACACTTTTTGGAAAACGCTCAAATAGTTTGGCATTTGTCTTTTTAAGAATTTGGTAGATTCAGATTTGTAAGTGCATCTGTGGCTTATTTGCTAAATAAAAGTGAATTGACTTGAATTTGATTTAAATTTTAAAAATAAATCTGCTCCCTGGAAAAAATAACACGTATGACATGAATAAGAAAAACCAGTCGTATGGTTTTGATTTGTGACCTACTACTGCAAATCCCCTGAGTGACTCTACGTTCCTCTGATGTTAAATGGTTCGTAGAATTAATGATGCAGTGGTTGACACTGATATATGTAGTAAGGCAAGGTTTGTTTAATTATAATGGTTTGGAGTAGTGCGAGATATTTACACTCTTTTATTTGAACGTTATTCATATTTATTGAAAGCGTCAATACTATACAATGTTTCATTTCAACAAAAATGATAGTTGAATTTTAAAGAATTCTTCAGTTATTCCTAGTACATATGTACCTATAAAAATTATATAATTGTTTTTTACTGAAATTAATAAGCGGTGTTTGGGAATAAGAAACTGAAAAAATAGTTTTTTTATTCACTCCATGAATCCCTTACGTAAATGTGCTGAATTCTCCTTGAAAAGGGTTGACTTAGAACAAAGCGAGCTTCGTAGGGAGTTACCTTAGCCAGACGTTCGCCTCTGCCAAGCAACCGTCAAACAACCTGACCAAATAGGGTATTTGACAACAATCAAAATAAATTTACTTATTCTAACCATCAAATTACATTTCGAAAACAGCCCAGTTAAAATCAATGAAACCCATTTTCGTGCCACCATCGATTTTGAAATGACAAAAATTAAAAATGTTGAGCATGACGTTACAAGTCAGAATTTCATACAAAACTGTCTACTTTCTGAGCGTTTTGAAACTTCATAAAAAGAAGCTGATTCGAACTGTCCTCAAATAGCCTATTGCTCAGGTTTATCTTTGTGGTTGTGTTTACAGTGACATATTTTCTCCAACATTGCTTTAAGGCAGAGTTTCTTAATCTTTTTTTGGTCACGGACCTCCTACATTATTTCGAAAACCTTACAGACCCTTTCCGAATATAATCAGAGAAAAAGAAAATCAAGGGCACATGAAAGTTTGTGTTGTATGCATACCCACGGAGACGCCCGGCTCTCGTATCACGGACCCCTAAGGTCCATTGGCCACAGTTTAAGAAACCCCGCTTTAAGGACAATATAGTGTTGACATATTAATGCAGTTGATATGTTTCGCATCAGTTATAATTAAAGTAATTGTTGCACATAAGTAAGGGCGTTTACTTAATTAGAAAACACTGACCTTCCTAAACCTTAAAATATTTAATAAACGGTTCTTCAAAACAGCTAGGGTTACTTCGAAATAATGATAACCCGAAATGACCTTACAAGCGCAATAATGTTCTGACATGTAATTACTGTCGGTCGTTCTTGTGATTGATATTAAATCAATAAACAAAATAATGAATAATCGCCTCATATAATTTAGAAGTAGGTTCGTTAGGTCGCTTGATAATCATGAAAGTGTTACGATTTCATAAAATAACTAAATGCGACACAATCCGGTGAAAAATAGCCAGTTCATTGGTATCACAACCACACTACAATCAAAACCTCGTGATTAGGTGCTAATTTGTATGAAAATAAATAGTTTAATTTCAATTCACTAAAATCGCCCAAGTTTTTAAAATTTGACAAGTCAATTTGAAATATTTGTCCTTTAATACGTCTTATGTGGATCTATATCGGGATCCCTAAAAAAATTTAACCTATTTTTGCATTCCCTAATACTGTTTGTCATAATGATCATTTGTCCTAACACTCACATGCCCTAATATTTGATTCCCTCACATCATATTGATGAAGGCAAACCAAACCTAACCTACTTTTCTGGTAGCAGTTCGGCTTAAGGAAAAACCTTATTATGACAACTGATCGTTAGGCCAAATACCCATTAGGACAAAACAGTTAGGGCAAGTGATTTTAGGACAAACGATGTTAGGGATCTCGAGGGACACCCGTCTTATGTATCTAGTGGTATTGATAACCAACTTCATATCTACTATGTGTGAGTCTAAAATCATTTATGACAAATATTAGTATTAAGTTTGAGAAGTCTTCATTTCTGGATAGGTTGCATGCATATCGTTCAAAAATAAAAATCTGTTATTGGTTAAGCTACTCACGTGAGAATTACATTTGCCGCTACAGTTTTTTCTTCAGTACTAAGTACTAGCTTCGCCCCGTTTGTACTTATTCCGTGGGGTCGATTTTGAGCTTCAGTTACGCTTCCATTCTTATTATATTTCGATGCGTTTTACTTCATATGAAGTACCCGACTTGATCAGTCAGGAAAGTAGAAGTTACAGATCGCGATGGTATGTCCCGGAAAGTATTAAGATGGTAATCTGGCGTGTCTGTTCGCAGAGCGAGGAACTGCGCTCGCAGCTGGAGAGCGAGCAGCACTTCTGCCACGTGTACCGCGCGCAGGTGGGCGAGGTGCGCGCGCAGCTGGACGACAGCGCGCGCGCCGCCCGCGACCTCGAGCAGGAGCGCGCCAGCCTCATGCACCAGCTGCAGCTCGCTATAGCGCGCGCCGACTCCGAGGCTATAGCCAGGTATACAACACACGCCAAACCTGCCGCCAAAGACCAGTGTTCGCACTGTTGTGTTGCGGTGTGGGGGTAAAGGTAGCATTCGGCAAGACGCTGCCGCCGCCCGGCAGCCGCGACCGACCGCCGCCGCCGAACGTGACTGCTGGGCAGCGCCGCCGTAAGCATTCCGCAAGGCGCGACCGGGCGGCGACTGCCGACTGCCACGTCCAGTACTCACACAGGAGTCAGTGCTAGCGGTTGTGCGATTCGGTTGGGTATATTAAAAATAACGATGTCTGACAATTTAAATACACGAAAGCGAAAACTTGTGGAGCAACTGCTTCAGGACGAAGAAGAAGATGATAAAATGATGATGATGATTTTACTTTCATCAAAGAGGAGTAGAATCGATTCATTATATACGTCCAGAGTTGATGAAGGCAGTTATCAGATCCACTAAATACTCGTCGTTTGCTTCATGTGACGCCATTTTTGCGACTGCTGCGCGAACGGGCAGCGCCGCCATACTGCTACAGGAGCGGCTCGGCGGCGCCGCCGAAGTCGCGCGCATGCCACGCCCCCCGGCCGCGCCGCTCAGCTGCCTGCTGCGGACGGTGTGTCATACAAATCCCTATAAAGCAGTGCGGCGACTGCCGGGCAGCGACTGCCGGGCAGCGACTGCCGGGTCGCGGCAGCCTCTTGCCGAATGCTACCTTAAGACAGCCGGTGAAATTACTAGCATAGAGGCATTCTATCTTAGTCCTCAGGGTTGGCAACGCATTTGTAAGATTGCAAATGTGCATGGGCCTCAGAAGTCACTTACCATCAGGTGACTGTGTACTCGTTTGCCTTTCTCATGTCATAAAAAAATACTACAAAAAAAAATACTAAAAATACGACTACCGGCGATCTTAACTATTTCATTGTCTATAATAGGAAAACCACCACGGAAACGTTACTTAAGCGACACTACTTTTTTAATACTTTTGACACGTAAAATTAGGAAGGCTTTAAGATTGATAGTGTTTCTTAGCAGCTAATACGTTAGGGTAGCTACCATAGCGTTATGTAAGCGACAAAAAGTAGATGATGAAGCCAAGTTATAACTATACCGACATTCGGCTTCCTAATTTTACATGTCAAAAGTATTAAAAAGGTAGTGTCCCTCACGAAACGTTTTCGTGAATTGCTCCAAAAGTGCCTCTGTGACCTATTCGCAGAATGATTTGATTCTACTCTCAGTTTCCTGCCTCTAACCAAAGCACTTTGTCCCCAGATCGATAGCGGAGGAGACAGTGGGAGAGTTGGAGAAGGAGAAGACAATGAAGGAGCTAGAGATGCGCGACGCGCTGGCCACGCACCGCGGGGAGCTCGCGGCGCGCGACGCGCTCGTGCAGGGGCTGCGGGACCGCGAGCACGAGAACCGCGCCACCATCGACCTGCAACGGAAGGTAACATATGGGCACAGTATCGCAGAGGAGACAGCGGGAGAGTTGGAGGAGAAGACTAAAGTCGCCGTCAATAGAATTTGCTAACTTTGTAAATAAACCGCCATATTGAAATTGTCTCTGAATGATGAATTTACTAGTGATGGGGAAGACTCTTACTTTACTCTTTTATGTCAAAACATATGGACTTTTAAAGTATCGAACGCAAGAAACAGGTATTTTTAATTTGCTTAATCAGAAGACGAATCGTTTCTTGAAGATTATGTATCCACCAGTATTTATCACAAAAGGTGCCGTTATTGCATCCGTAGCTCTATCGATGATGCCGTCTAAATATTTCATTTTATTTTCTTAGGTACAGAGCGTAAGTTAGGTAGTGTGTAGCAGCTTTACAATATCACCAACTTTAGTCACAACGCTATCATCATAGACAATTGTAGAATTTAAAAGAAACAAAAGCGTCATTCCATTATGACATAATAACCTATGTATGAAACTATTTTAAATTTTTAATGAAATATCCTAGATTCAATTATTTATTGTATGGTTTTGTATTTTACGGCAACGACCGTTTAAATAGTGTATGGTTTCAGTGTTTGATGAGATGGTGTGAAAATTCAAGGAGAAACAGTGACAAAACAAAGTTACGCCTTTTGTTTACATAGTTAGCAAATTCTATTGACGGCGACTTTATGAATGACACGGTATACGATAGTTTTTCTTCCAACAAAAAGAACATCGGGAGCGCGCATGTGTGCGCACCGTGTACGGACGCACCACAGGCAAGCATTAGCCCATGCGCGCCCCTGCATCCACTTGACCCTGCAGTATGGAGTGCACTCACACAGACGTGCGATCGTGCGTCTGTGTAAATACGTGTCGCTCGCTCCTAAACGCCGAAGACGAACTACTTGGTTGTCTTTATATTCCCCGCTGGTCCGTTGCTCACTTTGAGCAACCAGCGTAACTTCAAGGTGGCTCTGGCCTAGCGACCTGGTTCGACCCCAGGCGATATAGCCGCCACCTAGTCCGACCCTCTCTCTAAAGAGGACCGGGAATGGCGACTTGATTCGACCCCAAGCGCCCCCCGGCGCCTCCAACGTGGCCCGGCCAGCAACCTGGTTCGACCCCAAGGAACGCCACGGTCCCCACCTGGTACGACTTTTGCCACGCCCAATAAGGGTCGCAAGTTTGTCAGTTTAAAAAAATAAAAAATTGTCTTTATGCTTTGCCCTAACGCTGGATCTTGATTCCCAGGAGGTGGACGAATTGCGGCGCAGCGGCACGGCGCTGGCGGAGCGCGTGGCGGGGCTGCAGCGGCTGCAGGAGGAGGTGGAGCGGCTCAACAAGAAGCTCAACTCCGAGATCATGCTCAAGCAGCAGGCCGTCAACAAGCTCGCCGAGATCATGAACAGGTTAGCCTTGTTACCATTCGTTGGTGAGATAACTGATACCGAGCCACAGGCTCTCATAAGGCGCTGTTTGATAAAAGAGACCAATCACCTGTAATGCAGGTCTGTTTCCATTCCACAGGGAACCAAACGCTAGTTTTGTTACTTTTTGCCACACCTGGCCATAAAGTGGCTTTGACTACGCGTACGGAAAAAGCCGCTTTCTGGCCAAGTGTAGACATAAAATTATGTACACAACACGGGAGGTAATAAAGAAAGCCCTCGATCGCATATTTACGACCCTCGCCTGCAGCTCGGGCCGCAAACATCTGCGACCTCGGCCTTTCTTTGTTTTACCACCCTAGTTGTGTAATGTACATTCGTCAATAGTGCAATGACACAGACTACTTTCCTATGACGCAGTTTGATAAAAGCAATCAACACTTGTGATATATGTCTGTTTCCATACCGAACCAAACGCTTGGTACCTATGTACAGTCGAGTTCATCATTATCTGAGCTAAGAACGGATCAAAAATATCTGATCTAGTTCTTATGCTTCTGACAATAGGGTTTGTTCAGATATTTTTGGTCCAATCTTTGCTCAGATAATGATGAACTCGACTGTACTGGTCATATAAAGTTTGTATTCGACGATTATATGAGTTTACAGCTCTTGGTTCACTTGAATGCTTTCTGATTAACCATGTTTTTCAGCAAAGTCACAATATTTTTTATTCTTTCGATCGAAGTCAGCGGCATATTGTTACTAAACAACAATAGGGTATTTGACAACAATCAAAATAAATTCATTAACTCTAACCAGCAAATTACGCTTCCAAAACAGCCCGGATAAAATCATTCAAACTTATTTTCGTGCCATCAACGATTTTACAACGACGAAAACTAAAAATAAGGCACCATGTTGAGCATGACGTCACAAGCACGTCACAAGATAGTATTTCATACTAAACTGCATACTTTCGGAGCGTTTTGACACTTCATAAAAAGAAGCTGATTTGAACTGTCATCAAGTAGCCTATTGTGTTTGAGTAACTGTAATTTCGCGACATAAATATTGACATGTAAAATTGTGTGAAACAGGAAAGACATGAACCCGGCCGTGACCAAGAACAAGAGCAAGATGTCGGTGCGCAAGGACAAGGACTACCGCAAGCTGCAGCAGGAGCTGACGCGCGAGAAGGACAAGTTCGACCAGCACGTGGCCAAGCTGCAGCGCGACCTGCAGGACTCGCAGCAGCAGCTGCTGGAGGAGCAGCAGACCCGGCTGCGGCTCGCCATGGAGGTACCAAATTTTACCAAAAAAGAGGTGGTAAAAATTACCAGCGGACTATCGCTAGCTGCGGTTCCAGCTGACTCGCGAGGACAAGTTCTACCAGTTAAATACCTTTATGCCACACCTGGCCATAAAGTGGCTTTTTCCGCACGCTGCGTGTACGGAAAAAGCCGCTTTCTGACCAAGTGTAGACATAAAATGATGTACACAACACGGGAGGTAATAAAGAAAGCCCTCGATCGCATATTTACGTCCCTCGCTTGCAGCTCGGGCCGCAAACTTCTGCGATCTCTGCCTTTCTTTGTATTACCACCCTAGTTGTGTAATATACTATTATGCCACACCTGGCCATAAAGTAACTTTTTCCGCACGCTGCGCGTTTGGAAAAAGCCGCTTTCTGGCCAAGTGTAGACATAAAATGATGTACACAACACGGGAGGTAATAAAGAAAGCCCTCGATCGCATATTTACGTCCCTCGCTTGCAGCTCGGGCAGCAAACATCTGCGATCTCGGCCTTTCTTTATATTACCACCCTAGTTGTTTAATGTACTATTCTAGACATTTCTCCAAACGTTTCAAACGCCTTGACTGCGGTAGGCTCCATTTTACCGAAACTCCGTGATTAGGACGGCATCTTATGACAATGCTGTTCCTATTTCGTGGGATTTAGTCAATATCGATCCATTAGAAATAACGGCGTTTGAAACACTCGGAGAAATATCCTTTTATAATACGTTAACTGACAGCTTAGACAATTCTTCCAGGCCATTAGTCCGTAATCACTGTAAAGATTATCGCGAACCGTTTATATTTACAGGTCGACAGCAAGGACGTAGAAATCGAGCAGCTAAAAGAGAAACTCGCCGCGCTAACCAGCGAGACCGCGTCTCAGTCCTCCGCCGACGCCGAAGACGGGGAGACTGAACAAACCCTCGAGGGCTGGCTGTCTGTCCCCATCAAGCAGAATATCAGGCGCCACGGGTGGCGCAAGCAGTACGTCGTCGTGTCCTCCAAGAAGATCATCTTCTACAATACCGAGAGCGACAAGCAGAATACCACGGATCCCGTCATGATACTGGACTTAAGGTTAGTTAGCTTCTTTATACTGATCGTCCGTCGAAGATGTAGAGGCCAGACGCTCGAGGTCTGTCTCTATCAAACCGAACATACATCATCGTGTCTTAGAGGATCATTGTCTACAACATCGATTATTGCCTACGATTTCTTGCGCAAAAAACTGAAAAATAATTGCTTTTACCCACAGCACCGGAGTCGAACCTGCAAAAGAGTAAGCACCTAGAAATCTCGGAATCAAACGCTAATACAAAGAATACTAAGCCCAATTCGCATCGTATTTTCTCGGACTGGGATCAGAGCAAATTTATACGCGCTTTAATATGTCCTGGATTATTTAAGAATACAACTGTTTTCGTGATTGCAGCAAAGTGTTCCACGTGCGATCGGTGACGCAGGGAGACGTGATCCGCGCAGACGCGAAGGACATCCCGCGGATATTCCAGCTGCTGTACGCCGGCGAGGGCGAGGCGCGCCGGCCGCAGGACGCGCTCGACCAGCCGCAGGACGCGCCCGACCAACACGGTAATACATTATACAGGCCACGTTGAGTATGTGCAGCAGTGTTGCAAGTGCAATCAGTGACCCAGGGAGATGTGATCCGCGAAGGCGCGAAGGACATCCCGCGGATATTCCAGCTGCTGTACGCCGGCGAGGGCGAGGTGCGCCGGCCGCAGGACGCGCTCGACCAGCCGCAGGACGCGCTCGACCAGCCGCAGGACGCGCCTGACCAGCACGGTAATACATTATACTATACAGGCCACGTTGAGTATGTGCAGCAGTATTGCACGTGCGATCAGTGACCCAGGGAGACGTGATCCGCGCAGGCGCGAAGGACCCCATGGATATTACAGGTGTTTACGATGGCGAAGGCGAGACGTGCCGGCCAGAGGACGCGCTCGACCAACCGCAGGGCGCGCCCGATCAGCACGGTAATACATTAAAAAGGGGTCACGTCGAGTATAAGTGTACGAGTATATGTGTTCCACGTGCGATCAGTGACTCGGGGCGACGTTATCCGCGCAGGCGCGAAGGACCAGCAAGGAAGGAATATGTTTAAACCGGAGTGCTGTCTGACGAGTATAAAAGTATAAATTTGGCGAAGCTTAGGACGATGTCGTATATGAAACGAAAATTATAACAATAAATGGCCAATCGTAATGGTAGTCCTTTATAAAAACGAGTCAGGTGCCTGTTGGCATTACATGACTCGTCTGACCTCTGTTGAAATCTTCTAAATAATGCAAGGGAAATCGAAAAACATAATAATAATCTGACCAAATCAATAAATCTCTACCAGTTTTCATTGTTATTGTCAAACATTGCCTGGACAAATAAATCACAGAAGTCTGATTATTTATTGTTAGAGCTCTTTTGGTGTATCTATTTTTTTGGTTTGCGTTTTGCTAATTGAAATCTTAGTACGTTTTGTGCTAATCAAATATCGCCAGCAATCGAGCACACCGTTCCATGAAAATCGGTTGCAGTTTTGAGTTAATACAGGGTGTAATCTTAGTTACCTTTCGTCTTTCACATTACTATTTTATTTTCGCAGGCAACACGGTGCAGCACAAGGGTCACGACCTGGTCAGCATCACGTACCACATCCCGACGGCGTGCGAGGTGTGCACGCGCCCGCTGTGGCACATGTTCCGTCCGCCGCAGGCCTACGAGTGCCGCCGTGAGTATAGATTCAGATTCAGATTTAGATTCATTTATTTTTCAATAGTCTTACACAGCTGTATAAACAACATATGCACAAATACTGAAGTCGTCAAGGAATTACATGTTGAAATAAAAACAAGACATTACCAAAAATAGGGACTTCAAGTCAGATTGAGGCATTTCAATTAAGCTTAAATTCTAAAGGCACTAACTATTAGTAATTGTGGTCTAGGTATTCTCTTATGCTATATAGAGTGTTATTAAGGAGCAGGTTTTTGACTTGGTGGCGGAAAGTGTTGATGTTCGTTTGGGTTTTAATTGCTTTCCGCAGCTTATTGTACAGTTTATTGTACATTTGTATAGCTTCCGTTCGTGTGTTTACTGAGCTACGGCGTGTCACTGTGGCCACATAGTCCAACATGACATGAGATTGTTATAATACAACTACTAACAGACATAGTGGGCTTAGTTATCACACAGCACACTAATATTATAAATGTGAAAGTTTATGAAGATGTTTAGATGTTTATTACTAAATAACCTACTTTCCTATTATTTTTGCGTCATCTCCGCTACCCAAAGGTTGTCTGGAAGAGATCGCTTCCTAGCGATAAGACCGCCTGTTGTCTACCATTCGTTTTTAGTATCTTGCTTAGTTAAGGATCTATGCATTTTTTTGGTGTGCAATAAAGAGTATTGTATTGTAAATAACTGGGTAGCAATTGAATGGATTAAGCTGAAATTTAGCATGCAAATAGATCAAGTCCTGGATTGAAACAGGATACTTTGTATCCCGGTAAAGTGTTCTTTTGGGAGAGTACCGGGAACAACGCGGGCGAAGCCGCGGGTAAATGTTAGTAAGTACAATTCTGCAAACAGTTCTTCATATATTGTAAGTGACCAAGAAGTGGGGTATATGGCGTTGATGAGTTTATTCTTTTCTTGCTCTAGAAAGGTCATTAATTAAACACTGAAGTTAACAGTACTTTTTGATCGCTGCACGTCATCAGTGTCACCGATGCAACTACCAACGCCAGTGTCTTCCTCGTTCCTAACGTATCGTTTGACACAGGGTGCCGCATGAAGATCCACGCGGAGCACGTGGCCGAGGGCGAGGGCGTGGCCGCGTGCAAGCTGCACGCCGACCGGGCCCGGGAGCTGCTGCTGCTGGCGCCCGGCGCGCCGGACCAGCGCCGCTGGGTGGCGCGGCTGGCGCGCCGCGTGCAGCGCTACGGGTACCGCGCGGCACACACCAACCACGACCACACCAAGCTGTCGCCCAGGTATAATAGTATATTACACAACAAGCTGCACGCCGACCGGGCCCGGGAGCTGCTGCTGCTGGCGCCCGGCGCGCCGGACCAGCGCCGCTGGGTGGCGCGGCTGGCGCGCCGCGTGCAGCGCTACGGGTACCGCGCGGCACACACCAACCACGACCACACCAAGCTGTCGCCCAGGTATAATAGTATATTACACAACAAGCTGCACGCCGACCGGGCCCGGGAGCTGCTGCTGCTGGCGCCCGGCGCCCCGGACCAGCGCCGCTGGGTGGCGCGGCTGGCGCGCCGCGTGCAGCGCTACGGGTACCGCGCGGCACACACCAACCACGACCACACCAAGCTGTCGCCCAGGTATAATAGTATATTACACAACAAGCTGCACGCCGACCGGGCCCGGGAGCTGCTGCTGCTGGCGCCCGGCGCGCCGGACCAGCGCCGCTGGGTGGCGCGGCTGGCGCGCCGCGTGCAGCGCTACGGGTACCGCGCGGCACACACCAACCACGACCACACCAAGCTGTCGCCCAGGTATAATAGTATATTACACAACAAGCTGCACGCCGACCGGGCCCGGGAGCTGCTGCTGCTGGCGCCCGGCGCGCCGGACCAGCGCCGCTGGGTGGCGCGGCTGGCGCGCCGCGTGCAGCGCTACGGGTACCGCGCGGCACACACCAACCACGACCACACCAAGCTGTCGCCCAGGTATAATAGTATATTACACAACAAGCTGCACGCCGACCGGGCCCGGGAGCTGCTGCTGCTGGCGCCCGGCGCCCCGGACCAGCGCCGCTGGGTGGCGCGGCTGGCGCGCCGCGTGCAGCGCTACGGGTACCGCGCGGCACACACCAACCACGACCACACCAAGCTGTCGCCCAGGTATAATAGTATATTACACAACAAGCTGCACGCCGACCGGGCCCGGGAGCTGCTGCTGCTGGCGCCCGGCGCGCCGGACCAGCGCCGCTGGGTGGCGCGGCTGGCGCGCCGCGTGCAGCGCTACGGGTACCGCGCGGCACACACCAACCACGACCACACCAAGCTGTCGCCCAGGTATAATAGTATATTACACAACAAGCTGCACGCCGACCGGGCCCGGGAGCTGCTGCTGCTGGCGCCCGGCGCGCCGGACCAGCGCCGCTGGGTGGCGCGGCTGGCGCGCCGCGTGCAGCGCTACGGGTACCGCGCGGCACACACCAACCACGACCACACCAAGCTGTCGCCCAGGTATAATAGTATATTACACAACAAGCTGCACGCCGACCGGGCCCGGGAGCTGCTGCTGCTGGCGCCCGGCGCGCCGGACCAGCGCCGCTGGGTGGCGCGGCTGGCGCGCCGCGTGCAGCGCTACGGGTACCGCGCGGCACACACCAACCACGACCACACCAAGCTGTCGCCCAGGTATAATAGTATATTACACAACAAGCTGCACGCCGACCGGGCCCGGGAGCTGCTGCTGCTGGCGCCCGGCGCCCCGGACCAGCGCCGCTGGGTGGCGCGGCTGGCGCGCCGCGTGCAGCGCTACGGGTACCGCGCGGCACACACCAACCACGACCACACCAAGCTGTCGCCCAGGTATAATAGTATATTACACAACAAGCTGCACGCCGACCGGGCCCGGGAGCTGCTGCTGCTGGCGCCCGGCGCGCCGGACCAGCGCCGCTGGGTGGCGCGGCTGGCGCGCCGCGTGCAGCGCTACGGGTACCGCGCGGCACACACCAACCACGACCACACCAAGCTGTCGCCCAGGTATAATAGTATATTACACAACAAGCTGCACGCCGACCGGGCCCGGGAGCTGCTGCTGCTGGCGCCCGGCGCGCCGGACCAGCGCCGCTGGGTGGCGCGGCTGGCGCGCCGCGTGCAGCGCTACGGGTACCGCGCGGCACACACCAACCACGACCACACCAAGCTGTCGCCCAGGTATAATAGTATATTACACAACAAGCTGCACGCCGACCGGGCCCGGGAGCTGCTGCTGCTGGCGCCCGGCGCCCCGGACCAGCGCCGCTGGGTGGCGCGGCTGGCGCGCCGCGTGCAGCGCTACGGGTACCGCGCGGCACACACCAACCACGACCACACCAAGCTGTCGCCCAGGTATAATAGTATATTACACAACAAGCTGCACGCCGACCGGGCCCGGGAGCTGCTGCTGCTGGCGCCCGGCGCGCCGGACCAGCGCCGCTGGGTGGCGCGGCTGGCGCGCCGCGTGCAGCGCTACGGGTACCGCGCGGCACACACCAACCACGACCACACCAAGCTGTCGCCCAGGTATAATAGTATATTACACAACAAGCTGCACGCCGACCGGGCCCGGGAGCTGCTGCTGCTGGCGCCCGGCGCGCCGGACCAGCGCCGCTGGGTGGCGCGGCTGGCGCGCCGCGTGCAGCGCTACGGGTACCGCGCGGCACACACCAACCACGACCACACCAAGCTGTCGCCCAGGTATAATAGTATATTACACAACAAGCTGCACGCCGACCGGGCCCGGGAGCTGCTGCTGCTGGCGCCCGGCGCGCCGGACCAGCGCCGCTGGGTGGCGCGGCTGGCGCGCCGCGTGCAGCGCTACGGGTACCGCGCGGCACACACCAACCACGACCACACCAAGCTGTCGCCCAGGTATAATAGTATATTACACAACAAGCTGCACGCCGACCGGGCCCGGGAGCTGCTGCTGCTGGCGCCCGGCGCGCCGGACCAGCGCCGCTGGGTGGCGCGGCTGGCGCGCCGCGTGCAGCGCTACGGGTACCGCGCGGCACACACCAACCACGACCACACCAAGCTGTCGCCCAGGTATAATAGTATATTACACAACAAGCTGCACGCCGACCGGGCCCGGGAGCTGCTGCTGCTGGCGCCCGGCGCGCCGGACCAGCGCCGCTGGGTGGCGCGGCTGGCGCGCCGCGTGCAGCGCTACGGGTACCGCGCGGCACACACCAACCACGACCACACCAAGCTGTCGCCCAGGTATAATAGTATATTACACAACAAGCTGCACGCCGACCGGGCCCGGGAGCTGCTGCTGCTGGCGCCCGGCGCGCCGGACCAGCGCCGCTGGGTGGCGCGGCTGGCGCGCCGCGTGCAGCGCTACGGGTACCGCGCGGCACACACCAACCACGACCACACCAAGCTGTCGCCCAGGTATAATAGTATATTACACAACAAGCTGCACGCCGACCGGGCCCGGGAGCTGCTGCTGCTGGCGCCCCGGACCAGCGCCGCTGGGTGGCGCGGCTGGCGCGCCGCGTGCAGCGCTACGGGTACCGCGCGGCACACACCAACCACGACCACACCAAGCTGTCGCCCAGGTATAATAGTATATTACACAACTAGGGTGGTAATATAAAGAAAGGCCGAGATCGCAGATAATTGCGGCCCGAGCCGCAGACGAGGGACGTAAATATGCGATCGAGGGCTTTCTTTATTACCTCACGTGTTGAGTACATCATTTTATATCTACACTTGGCCAGAAAGCGACTTTTTCCGAACGCGTAGCGTGCGGAAAAAGCCACTTTATGGCCAAGTGTGGCATAAATAAATATGTCGGCGTCGGGGGGTAAGAGTCGTCGGGATGTCCATCAAATTGCCAATAAACCGCAGTCGAGTGTAGATTTCCATCGGTTGGAGCTCGATAGTATCACTAACTAGAAATAATAAAAAAGGAATGCAGTGAGGTTGGTTGCGGGACGTGTTTCTTCGCCCAAAATGCTCAGATCAACAGTCACTAACTCCAATTCTTTGTTCAGCACAATTCACCATTTTCTGACATGCATGACAAAAACAGAACGTGACAGAACTAAGTCAATTTTGATCAAACGTCATTGTACCGCAACCAAAGACACTCGAGCATAAGGGCATTTTTAATTTAAAATGTACGGTTAGGCGAAACTTAAGCTATGTTCAAATACCGTCTAACCTGTCAGTCCGTAACGAAATGTATGGAGTTTGACACTAATCGTCAGTTCTGTAACGACCTGTTAACTGTCAGTTAAGAACGCACTTGAAATAAAAAAGCCCATAAACAAACTTGACATTCCTTCGTGGGGCGAACTCCCGACACTGCGACAAATAAGTATTAGGGGACAATCTTACACAAATCAACCTAGTCCCAAACTAAGCAATGCTTGTACTATGGGTACTAGACGACGATATACATACTTATATAAATAAATACATACATAGATAGAAAACAGTCATGACTCAGGAACAAATTCTTCTTCTACGATAGCTAGAGAAATAAAATTTTAGGGCCCTAGGGTACTATTTGGGTACTATTTTTTGAGATATAAATCGTTTCCAAAAACAAAGCCGTTGCAGAGATACAAACGGTGTACGCCAGCTTGACGCCCGGTAGCGTACACCGTGAACAGGCCTTATATTTCGAAAAGTTTAAGGGTACTATTTTTTTCACCTCGGTATTTCGTCGGTACTATTTGGGTACTATTTATTGGCTGCATCAGATTCTGAATATCTTTACGGTGTACGCTATCTTGACGCACACCGTGAGGCTGAGTAAAATGAATAAGACCAAACTTATCAAGTATTGTATGCCTGTAATAGGCAACTGTTGATACCTACCTTATAATTTGTTTCATCCCATGTACACAGCTTACACAATAAATATTTTCTGATTCTGATTCTTAAACGTGTTGATAACTAGCCTGTTAATTTACCTACTACTTTTAGCCACTTTTGAAACGTCTGGAGTACTTCACAGTCAATAAATGAACCTAATTCCTTTATTTACCATAATAATTCGTGTTCCAGAGACTCGATGCGGTCCAACCTGAAGATAGCGTATATGAACGCGAGTCAGCGCAGCTCCACACTGCCGGCCAACGCGTCGCTCCCGCGCCAGTAGCGCCCTCTCACGGCAATAACGACCGACCCGCGAACTACATGACGACGGAAACAATTAGTCGGACTACGCTAAGTTTGCAGAGGTCGAAAAAAGGTTTTATTAAAAAATATGTATATGGCAACATGGGGAAACTACAGCAAGAGGAATTTTTAATCTTGGTACTTGGCAATAATTCTTCCCTTTATTACAAAATGTGTCTACATACCTACCAGTGGCGTGGCGTTGAAGAAATCCTTGGGCAAGCCGGAGCAGCTTTGGCTTCGATTTTCTTTAAGAGCACTAGAATTAAGTGCTGAACTGCCTAATATTAGGCAAGCCGATGGGAATCGAGTTCTATGGACGCCACGCCACTGATACCTACTGAAATAAATATCTAGGTCAGTCTTGCACACATCGATCTAGTTCCAACCAAAGTGATTTGTTCCAGGTTCTTGGATAATTTCTTTTAAGTATTATATTTAAATATGTACATGTATACAAGCATTACTTAGTTTGGTTGGGACTAGATCGATTTGTGCAAGACTGTCCTGAATATTTATTTCAATAAGCTAGACACATTATATACTTATTAAACGGAAAGATATTTGCCTAGTTTCAAGACTAAATTATCCTCTTTCTTGTGATGATACCATATGATTTTTTTTAAATAAAACCTTTTTTTGAGCTTTGTATACTTAGCGTAGTCGCACTCTAGTTTAGCTTCCGTCCGTCGCCCATAGGTTTGTACTAACATTTACATTATCGACCGTTTGTTTTGAATGTGATTGATTTTAGAGCCGCCGAAATCGCCCCGCGGGCCTACCGCGTTATATTTTGTTACGATATTTTTCGATGAATCTATTGCAAATTCGTTTTTGTAACTTATTCAGTGATTTATAAAATAAGCTAGTCTCATTTAGTAAGTTCAAATTTCGCCTAAGTTAAAGGATTCAGCTTGACTGCTGTGATAGTTTTTGATAATTTACAAGTGAGTACTTACGTGTGACACGCGCTGGATAGCTCTGGGCAGGGATTCAATTTAGAAATCGAGATTCTACACGATTTCTGCGTATAATTGGGTACCTGACCTCTCATGCTGGTAATAGCCCGTGTTATTATTGTAATGATCTTTATATACCGCAGCATATGTTGTTATAAAATAGCTCATACCCAGACTGTATTAATTTTAGTGTGTTTACAACTCTTGTACGTTGACCCTCGAGGTGTCTCTCTAAACCTTCGCGTCCGTTGTTGTCTTCAACCAAATAGTCTAGCCAAGTTGTCAGTTTAAAGCGAAAGTTTTGATAAAACTAATCTTGAACACTGAATTACGATAGACACGAAAATAATCTGACTATGACATTTAAATTGAAATTATTTGAATTTATTTCAAGCTTACAAATTATCAAGCGGGCAAATGACTTGATAACAGGTTGGTGACATATCATTATTTTCTGGGACCTCCATTTCTCTAATTTAGATCTGTTTTACTCTGTCGAATTCCAATTTAAACGAGTACCTTACTGTATCTCCATTGATTGTTGTTCATACAATACATGTTAACAATGTTACATTGCCTAAATATATTTCTCTTTATTTTTGTAAGGCCTATAACCAGATGTGCATTTTATTATATTTAAATAATTTGTTATATTTATTGTGTTAAAATTCTTCGTGTTTTTACTTTTCTATATTCAAATTGTAATTTGTTATCATTGAAATGTTGAAAGGTTCCAGGATTATCTCAGGAGTTTGTTTAATTGATGTGTTATGTATTATACTGCATTTCAAATACGAAGGCCCAATTGGATTAAAACTTAACAATAGGGCTCATAGTGTTACCTTTTTTTAGCTAATTGCTTTACTACTTGAGCACTTAAAATTGGCACGTGTCTGTGCAATCTGCATACAACTAAATACCAAGCCGTAAAAGGGTGAGGTATCTTTGTTTGCTATCAGCAATCCTATTGTTGACGTCTAATGACCGTCTCAAGTGCCATCGGGCCTTCGTATTTGAAATGACCATCAACGTTTTGTAGAAAAATTGCCCTCCATGGCTTATGGTCACGTATATAAGACATAGTAGGAAGGGCCTGACGTGACCATGTCCGCTAGAATCAATTGATTGTCGTAGATTGGAACTTGTGACTGAGCAGGGTCTTGTAACTCGGTGATAATCCAATTCTAAACTCACATTTGTAAGGCATTTTTGCACTTTTAATGACTTAACCAATATTAAATAGCATTAGTGATAATTCTGATCGAGATCTGTTCGGGAATTGATCTTAGTTTAGGGGATGCCGTGTGTTTCTATAAGGCAATCGCAACGTAGCAACTGGAGTTTTGAATGAATGATAGTTGTCATACAGAAACACATTGCTGAACTAATAGCTGCACTGGTTACTAAACTATTCACACCTGCACTTGTTGCGTACTTCCATCTTGTTTACGGCTGATGTGTGCACTCTTACGGGACCTAGCGTGTTAGTGTAAGCGCAACTCGCAGTTGCAACTTAACGAAAACAGTGCCATAAGTGATTTGTTTAGTGAAACGGCTCCGGTAGTTGCTCAAAACTATGTTCCACTAAAACCAGCGAGTTACTTAATTATATAAGACTCCCATTCGGGCTTCCTCGAATCACACGATCAATTTATATTGTCTAGAATAGTGTTATGAGCTTATTATATCGTTATTATACTGACGTTTTGTAGGTTATGCGAATTATACTATCTAAATGCCTAATTCCGTGTCTGACGTTGTACTTTGGCGGGACACTGATATGTGATTCGAAGCAATAAAATCAATAGGTTGTCGTACAGAGTATTGCCTAATAATGTAGTCTAATTCGAAGTATAAGGGTGCCAAACTGATTCCGATTTGGTCGATTACCTATAATTGTACAAAACTTGTAATTATAAAGTGTAATTCCTTGGTCCACGCCACGAGACGGCGTCTAAAGGGATTAACATGATGTCAAGTTAATGGATAATTATAAACACCAATATTACGCCTTCGTAGGTTTATACGACATTTTCTTCAGATGTGATTTTAAAGTACAAAAATCGAGAGTACATTCTTGTTTATTGTACTGACTTGCCAGTGAAGCAACGCACTCGATATTCCGGTGATGGTCGCTCGACGACGGCGTAGGCCGGCGAGCTGTGATTAGGGATTGCAATCGGTTATTTTTAATATAGAAAAAACTCGAGTTTTAACCGAACCCGAGTTTTTTCCATGCAAAAAATAATCTTGTTGCATTCCCTAGCTGTGATAGAGACGTACGTGAACACCCGTGGTGCTAGACGGAAGCAGGCCTCCGACGCATTGTTACTAGTGGTTCTTGTTGAAGATAATATACAGGGTGGAAAAAATCTATGGGCCCTGGAGGGGATCTACCTTAAATCCTTTAGTTAGCTTATTTTACTGAAAGGAAACATTCCTATATTTTTAAAAAGAAATAAAACTGCATTAAAAGATATTCAAAAATTCGCTTGTCTCACTCGGGAATGAAACCAGCTAAAAATTCAAAAAATAAGCACTCACTATTTTATTCTACTAATCGATAGGATTATTGTTCAGGATAAAATCTCAAACATTTCGTCTTACAAGTAAAAAAGATCGTAAAATCTATCATTAATTTTATTTTACCATCAATTCCACTACAAAGGCCAAAAGAATTAAAAGAATCTTTGAATGCAGTTTCGTTTCTTTTTAAAAATAAAGGAATGTTTCCTTTCAGTAAAATGAGCTAACTAAAGAATTTAAGGTAGTTCCCATCCAGGGCCCATAGATTTTTCTCATTCTGTAGATGCGCTGTTTATTATTGCTCTACACTGTTTACATTCCTCCGACGAAAGCTATGTTGAGTTTTGTTTATCTTAGTTTTATATTGACTCAAGTTCAACTCTCGCTTGTCCAGTTATCGCTTTTATACTTTTTAGATGTAAGTTCGAAACAATCTCTGTTCATTTACGTACTGACATACGAATTTCAAATTTACTTAGGTACTTAAGTGTTTGATAGATCACGATCATCGTAGTTTTACGCTTATTTTTGAGATGCATTTTTAATAGTAGTTTATGCAACTGATACATAATGAGGGGCTTAAAACACGTGTGGTTTTTCTCGCCTTTAGTTCGTTGCATAATGAGATCACACGAGTGTTTTAAGGCCTAATTGTGTACAGTTGTATACATTATTTTATCTACACACATTATAAATCCTCAATCATGTGTTCGGGAACCGTAAGAATGACCGCCATGGCCGACTAGGTTTCAAATCAACGAGATTTTCATGATAATATCGATTTCGAAGTTATTATGATTTTTCATACATTATTATAACAGTGGCACAGATAACAGACTGATGTTATATTACTGGTTGCAATAATGATAGCCATTATATACGGTTTCCGAACGCATAATGGAGGATTTATGATATCGGTGTAGATAAAAACATATAATTAGGCAGCTGTTGCATTATGTTACTCCATTCCATGATATTTTATTTTTCACGCGTTCGGAAATGGTTCGTTTGCCAAAGAAAATTTGAAAATCAGCATTAACAAAATTATTTCAACATTTAATTTTAATAGTCCACGTCTTGTTTCCGTGCTTGTCATTAATATTAATTCAGTATGATAATAATTATTGTTATTTACTATGCATAATTATAAACCTGATTTTATTACACGACATTTTTCGGGAGTATTTTTTTAAATGATCGTAGCCTTACTTATACACGTTAGTATATCAAGAAATACTCCCAAATTGTCTATTGTATACTCCGATAGTGGACAATGTAAAATCATATTATGTAAATTATTTATTATTATTCAATTACATCTCTTATTGTAACGATTTATTTATCGAGCTAAAATTGTAAGTTCCTAACTAGCTAGCTTCTCATTTGTAAAGAATACTTCTCAAGTAGCTTATCGCTGATATAGTTCGTTCGGCTTAACAGTTTATCGCGTAGTAGGTGTAACGTTAGTACTGTAATACATTACGATGAATCTATTACATTAAATAATGATTTTTGGAATTGTGTCTGCGCGCGCGCCAGGCGACGCGCGGCACGCCGCGAATAATTACTATAATATATGCCTACGTACTACGTGTCATGCAATATACTAATACCACGTGCCTTAGCTACGGCCCACTCCCATATCATCTAGGCAAACTATGTTAAATCTATCAATAGTTATTATAATGTACATATGTTTTAAAATAAACCGATATTTTATGAATTTTTAAGGAATTTGTATATTGTAAAGATTATTAATTAATTTTATCATAAAATTAATGCCTAGCTAATAAGTGCTACATTTGTGAAAAATAAATAACATTTTAAAACTTATTGTTTTATTTCGAACATCTTAACGTAAAAATTATTTTAATAACATTTTTAAAATCTGCAATGAAACAATCAATAACAATAATTTGAATACACAAACGATAACAATAACATCGTGAACGACTAATACATTAACATGGTTCCATACATGCGAACCTGCGTGACGTCGACGTGTCTTCGTGCAAAAGGGCGATGTTCCACTCATCCAAGAGATCTACTGTATTTCATGAATGTGTCCTTTGAACACCTTATGCCAATTAGATATCGATACCTTTAGACTCAAAGGGCGTAAGCTCTATTAGAACCTACGGCGTTTACGTCCTTTGAGTCTAAAGTTATCGATATAGCGTACTATACAGACATAAGTACTATATATGGAAGAAAAGAAACGACAAAATTACACTGGGCAACAAAGCTTTCTCGCGCCAAATGGACTTCACTGATACGTTTTGCTTTGATGAGTGACTGTTAGTAGAAATAAGTAATAAAAAAATGGCCAAACAATTTAATATAAGCGATGGCTTGTCTGTATCGTCGTATTTATCAACGCAGCATGAGAAATCTGATGCCAACCAAAACAAAACTACTACACTTTCGATACTAATGTAGATAGGTCGCGATAACAGTACCTATTGGTTAATCTTGACCAGTGTTATTGGACAAAAAAGTTCAAAGATTTGATAAGTGTAACATCACCAAAACTATAATGCTGTGAGCTTACGTCTAAGTGAATACTGATGTGGTCTGGCGGGCGGTGCTCAGAACAAGCCGACGGACTTCTTGAGGTCCTTCTGCTTCCAGCCCGGCAGCGCGCGGAACTCGCTGTACGGCATGTGGAACGCGGCGACGAAGTCGTCGTGCGTCAGGTAAAGCTGCAAACAGGACAGTATTATAGGGAACGTGCACGAACATAGGTGGCAGCACTAAACGACAAACGAGACGGGTGGACAATAAAGGAAACTATAGGGAACGTGCGCGACGAAGGTGCTGCCAACTGGTGCCGCCAATCTAAATCAAGTACCCTCTCATGTTGGCCACA
This sequence comes from Eudemis profundana, assembly GCA_947034925.1. Taxonomy (NCBI): domain Eukaryota; kingdom Metazoa; phylum Arthropoda; class Insecta; order Lepidoptera; family Tortricidae; genus Eudemis; species Eudemis profundana. The sequence goes on from OX344799.1 coordinate 20,078,368, forward strand.
TTGGCGGAAACGCCGTAATTTATTGCAAAGAAGCATGATTAACGTCAGTGTAGCTACGACATACTATATTTGCCATTGTTATTAACATTGACAGTTTGACTTGACAGGGGTGATAGTTTCCTCTATTGTCCACCCGTGTCTCTTTTGTCGTTTAGTGCTGCCACCTATAGTTCGTCCACGTTCCCTATCACCCCTGTCAAATCAAGCTGTCAATATCAATGACTATATCTTAGTCGTAGCTACACTGACGTTAATCGTCCTTCATCGCGATACATTAACAGCATTTCCGTCAATGTGGTCCCAGCTTTTTTTTTTGTGCTTGAACAAATGAGCTCTTTGAGCTGTTGCAACTATTGGTCTTCGTGGCGGTAGGCATGCCTCGGCAAAACCTCGGCAGCACGGGAGTTATTCATCGGCGTGCAAGGACACTCGAACCGAAGTGGGGAGTGTACCTAGCGAATATGTGATACAGTAATTCGTCTTGTAGGTAGTGGTTCTAAGCTAAGTTTTTATGTGATGTCGAGAGGATTTAGTGTGGGACTACCGCGGTGGCCGTCCCCGCCGGCGGAGACGACGGCGTGCACGTGGAGTGGACCCGGCGCCGTTCGGGTTGTCGTCTTGTTGTCTGTTTAAGTAGTAGTCGGCGTCATGTTCTACAGCAGTGTCAGTGTCGTTTTCACTGACGACGTCAACGGGGTACCATCTGTTGATGGTGGCCGTGATGACGTCGTCAGGGTCAGTCAGGATGTGGCGAGGTCGCCTCACTAGCCTGCGCAGGGCAGTACGTAGTGCGGCGTTGTCAGTAATAGTCTGGGTCATGTCGTACAAGTCACTCACCCTGTCGGGGAGAGGATCGTTATCGGGATGTGGGTTGGGTATCGGGGCGGGGATTTGGAAGTCTTGTGGCTGAGGTACGGGGGCTGGAACGTAGTTCACAGCTTCCTGTAAGAGAGGATTAGGATGGGAATTCGCATGTGTGAAGAATCTCTCTGAAAGATTCTTCATATATGCGTGGATGGTAGGTACATTGGCGTCGTCATGTAATAGGAGATTAGTCTCATACCAGGGAGCATCCAGTGCCCGCCTGAGAAAGCGATTCTGAATCACCTGCAAAGGATGGAGTTTGTTTATGCCCACGTGGGCGAAAACAGGGCTGGCGTAGGTGAGAATGGGTCTGATACAGGCGGTGTACAATGCCAGTTTATTTCTAAACTCCATCCGACTCCGCCTGCCGACCATTACGCCCATCCGACCGAGGATGTGAGCGGCCTTGTTTCGCGCTCTTTGCAGGTGCTTCTTGAATGTTAATCGCCTATCAAGCACAACACCAAGGTATTTGACATCGTGCTGCCAAGGGATGGGACGGTCGTGCAGTAGGATGGGATCAGAGAGTACTTGATTTAGATTGGCGGCACCAGTTGGCAGCACCTTCATCGTGCACGTTCCGTATAAAGTCAAGGAATCTATTATACAAAAAATCCTCTGTTAGCGTACCCCATAATAGGCCTTATCTTTACTTTCCATCAGTTTAAATAGATCCGATTTGAAGGACCAATTTGAATGAAAACAAAAACGAGTACTTAATTCAATTTGTGCACACAGCATAATTTAATACAAAAAAAGATTCAAGGTTACATTTCAGCACGAGTCGATAAAAAACCAGTCGAGTCTTGGGAATGAAAACTCCAAGTGCGGCCACGCAGCCAGCGCTGGTATTTCTCGTGCTGGTCGAAGCTGTTGCCGCTCTGAACTGCTTTGTCTTCTAGACTGTTACTACGAAGTAATGATAATGAGTAGTTACCTCCTTAGTCAGCGGGTCGACGTCGGACGGCAGGTGGTCCTTGGGCCCGCGCAGTACCGCTAGCGGGTACTTCTCGTGCTGGTCGAAGCGGTTGGCGCTGTTGCCGCTCTGCAGCGCGCTGTTACCGCCCTGCACGATCGCTTTGCCCTCTAGGGCGCTGATGATGGCGCTGAAGGTCTTGTGGCCCTGGTTTATGGAGTAAAATTTAAAGGGACTATTGGTTTATAAATTATAACGCGTTACTTATATCGTTACGCGTTATCTATACCAAGTTACTGGGAGTATATGGGGGCAGAAGGCGTGCGACCGTTCGCTGTGGAGGGTCTCAAGGTTGAAATGATGATGATGACGATATTCATGTTAGTAAAACTTCATAGATAAGTACATATAAATTGTAGATGCAAACAAATACAAATTGTGGAAGCAACTTGCGGATTTTTTTTATTGTTGATTGGTTCAATAAATAAAACTTGAAGTATCCAAGAAAATTTACTAAATTTGTACTTTAAAAATAATTGTAGATGTAGGCACACTAATTAGGTAATGGTAGAGCCGCGAGGTGCGGGGACGAGGCAAGACAAAATATCGGCAAGTCACAGTAGCACTGTTCCTAGCTCTTAGTTAAGTTCCAAGTCTATAGACTCGGTAAAAATAAATATGTAACATCTAAGAAAAGATAACTTTGCTTACGTTCACTCATGGTTGTGATATGCGATTATAATACATATATGGTAGGTATACTTAAGTGTTGGTGTATGACGCACGCTCGCACGTGGACTACACAGTTATTGGCAACACATTGATGCGAGTACTATAGTAAGATAACTGGTAACCAGTAGGTAGACGTCACTGGTGGTGTACCTTCCACATGGATTGTTTCCAGTGCGGGAAGAAGCCGGTGAAGTGTGGAGGTTCGCGGCCCTGGCTCAGCACGATCACCGGCGTCTCGGGGTCGCGCGCCGCTGGGTCTGGAAACACATAGGTACAAATTAACACTTTCATGACCAACAACCCGTCCAGTAGGTGCTCCTAACTTTTGCACAGATGCCAGCCGATTTTGCAGACATTATTGACCTGACAAACTCACCTAGCGGGCTCTGTCGGTTTCTGCGGTATTGTTCAATTTTTTTCTGCTCGTGAAAGTGTTAATACGACGGCTGGGGCAGATACTTGAAAGGTCGCTCATCTAGGCGCCCATGAGACTTATTGGTCCTATAAGGATAGGACCAAAATTTCACGTACAGACACCACACGAGAATGTTGAGCCACTTGTCATTGTTCTTAATTTAGCCATGTCATGCAAATCGGGGGCCGGACTCGTACGAGGAAGACATCGGGAAAACTTTGCAATCACGCCTTTTATATACCTAAGCTTCAAAGGTGTGTGTGTATGAACTCATGTACTTATAGGTAGGTATCAGGTATGATAAGGCTGGAATCGATTTAAGGGTGAATGTGAATGCAGGTGTAGGTTTGTGGTGCAGCTAAGAGGTCCGCACCGGGTGTCATTGATGTGAACTGTGACATTGTACCATCATAATATTGAATAATGTACCTAATATAATGAATGTAATGTAATATATTGTAATTCCAATAATACCTATTTGACATGTAGGTAATTGATGTGTACAGTTATAAATAAAGAATCTGAATCTGTCACCCAACGAGGGGTGACACCCACCTGGTCGCGAAAAGGAAAATTTTATGACATGCAATCGCTGAATGCACTTCGTCTCTCCGGCCGCAAAAAAAAACAAAAAATGCAACATAGATCAGGGGTCGGAAACCGGTATTTTCTCTTTACAAAAATACCGGTATTTTGTCCGTTCTTTGGTTTATTATTTCATTTTTTTATTCAGACAATCTAATTATACGAAATCATTATCTAAACACATGATTGAGCCCTACATAAAAAGCATAATAATTCAAAATATTGGGCTAATTCGGGGTTTTTGCAAAATACCGGTTCAGAGCCCTGATCTATCTCCACCACTAATTCTAGCTAGGTGTTTAAATATGTGTTGTTAGACCGGAGCCTACTCGTACCTTGCTTGAGGTAGGCCTGTGCGATGGCGCTCGCGTCGTCCCTGGCGCGCTGGCAGCAGTGCGCGCCGAGCCACACGAACACGCTCGCGTGCGCGTCCAGCAGCGCCGCCGTCTCCGGCGCCACCGAGTACTGGCTGAACGAGATTATCTCCTCGACTGGAACATACAAGGGGTTCATCATCAGCCTATACACATCCCACTGCTGAACATTGAGAGATGATGCGGTGTAAAAGAACTGCAGACCTCTACAAGAATCTTCCAGTCTTATGGCTTGGCCAACCGTATAATCGTCTAGTCTAATGGTAGGACACTACATTATGAACCGAGAACCCATATTCTTTAATGTAACACACAGAACTCAGCTATTTCTTTGCACACACCTATACCTATTTATCCCTACGAGTAATACCTATACCTATTTATTCGTTACCTATTAATACTAAAGTCTATAGTCAATGAAGGTTAGTATGGTATTTGGTAGAGGTAAAGATAACCAGTCGGAAGTGGTTTAATCATATTGTCAAAGTCAAGGTCTGTCTGAATGTACCTAACTACTACTATTGAACTCTGATATCACGGGGCTCTAGGACGGCAGCTCCACCCCGCTGCCGTGATAGGTTTCGGCCTGATGCAGGGCAACCTCCCCCCCCAGCCTGGAAGAGGCTTCTCAGAGTCCAATGGTGATTAGCACGCAATCTAATCATTTCGAGAGGAGATATGCAAAGGGAGTATTTTTTTTTGTGCTGAATGGGTATTACATTCTTACTCTCCAGAGAAAGCAGAACATTCACCATTTCAGGCTTATTTCAAGGAAAGCTAATGCAAATTATACTCTGATATGTGGGTGCTATATTAAGCATCCTTTTCCCACAGAATTCAATCTACTATCGCTTTGTAACCAAGGGCCGTTGAGGACAAAATAAAGCAACGAAACATTTGTCCGCCGGTAGGTATTTACTTCTGTAAAGGTCTTGTCAACGAGTCGATGTCTAAGGAAAGGATGGAATCCTTCCTTTATACCTTGTCGAATATAGGCCAGCTTCATAAACCTATGTTATTACAATCATTCAGAATAGTATGATGAGACAACAGAAGTTAGAGACGGCTTTAGCAAGCTCTAAACATCTGCAAGCCTAAATCTAGGCTTAAGCCATTCTTAGCTAATATTTTCCATAAAAGTAATATTCAAATAAATCAATAAAGAAGTTTCAATCTTCAGTGATATAAGGCAGCTCAGCAAGCCTTAGTTATTTGATTTCATTCAAGATAGTATGATGGAGTAATAGAAGTCTATGTCTGCTCTGCCTGCATAGAACATTCTATAAGTCTAAATCTAGACTGAAGCTATTCTTAGCTTATACTCTCCAGAACAAAATATTCAATTAATGTTAAAGATAGATGTCACAATCTCCAATATAACGGTCTGAAATGGTATATTTAAATAAGATACAGGACAGCTCCGCAAGCCTATATCTTTTATTTTATTCAAGATAGCATGATGAAGTAGATAGAACTCTGGGACGGCTCAGCAAGCCCAGAACATTCTGGTAGTCTAAATCTAGACTGGGGTAAGCCATTCTTAGCTTATACTTTCCTGAATAAATTATTTGCAAGTAAAATTTACTTAATTGTTTCAACATTATAATTAGAATTCGTGACATCTTAGAAAGATACAAGTAAACAGTTAAAATAACCAGGAATCCCATCAGATTCCAATAAACCCAGATAATTATTATCAAAGGATAACTATAACTAATTAAAATGAGTTAAAAATAATATTGCTACCTAAATAATAAATTAGCTACAAAATAGTTTCCTATCCGCCTGCACTATCCCACCCCCAATGTGTGTGACTCTAAATCTATCTGTTTCCCATCACTACTAAAGTTTGTATATCAAAGAGGCCGGCCTCATATTTAAATGCGTGAGTGTAGTGTGTCCCTAACTATGCAACTAAAATTCAGTTGGGTGACTGAGAAAGCAACTTACAACCCAGTGTGAGTGCCTCCCCCTTGCGCAATAAGCTTGATGAAACAGCTATGGATACGCAAAGTAAGACAATTCTATCCGTGTATATAAAATAATAGATAAATATATTTAACAAGACCGAGATTCGGGACTAGCGCAGCTCCAAGAGTATGGTATCCCAAATGTCCAACTCTGTGGTCCTCTCAGATATACGCTAGCTGGACCCCATTGAACCTCGAGGCATTCTCCAGCGTTATATAAGATCTGGAGTCAAGGATGCCACCCTTGAAAGCTACGTTAAACTATGAACACAGAGCTTTCAACGTTTGTCACCGTTATTCGTTGTTAAAAGCTCTGTTTAGCACACTTCGCTAATGTACGGATTCTGGCGTAAATCAAATCAAATAATATCACACGAAACTTGCGATTAAAACAATAATTAAATAGCCAAATAGTCAGTGGATAAATCCACAAAACACTCCGCCATTCAATCATGTAAAACCGTAATTTCAAAAATACATTTAAAATCAATTATAAAATAATAATAGAATGATTTAATACTTAACGGACAATTAAAATCCATCAAACACCAAATCACTCCACAAAACAATTTAAATGCGTGATATTTCAATTATAAAATAACAATAAAATGGTTTAATATTTAATGGACAATTAGTCACAGTCATAGTCAGTCATTAAAATCCATCAAACACCAAACCATTCCATAAAACAATTTAAATACGAAACAATTTACGCGGCGAGAATCTACGTCAGCCAGACGTCCGTACTGTTCGGGTTTGCAAAGAAAATGTTTTTCGACCGTAGCGCACGACTCGTGTTTAAACCACGTTCGTCACTTGCGTCAACGTCTTCAGTGTCTTCAATGTCTTCAATGTCTTCAATATCTTCAACGTCTTCAACGTCTTCCTTCAATGTCTTCAATGTCTTCAGTGTCTTCAATGTCTTCAATGTCTTCAATATCTTCAATGTCTTCAATGTCTTCAATGTCTTCAGTGTCTTCAGTGTCTTCAATGTCTTCAATGTCTTCAATGTCTTCAATGTCTTCAATGTCTTCCTTCAATGTCTTCAGTGTCTTCAATGTCTTCAGTGTCTTCAATGTCTTCAATGTCCTCAATGTCTTCAATGCCTTCAATGTCTTCAATGTATTCAAGGCCGCTCTCTCGCTATTCGAATCTAACAATACAGGCGGCGCGACACAAAGAAACTTGTCGGCACAAGTTTCTTTGTCAATGCCGCTTTGGCGTTGATCAATAGAGTTGCGTCACCACTTGTCACAGAATATAAATAGAGCAGTATGGAATCTTTATTTTTTTGAAATAAATACCTACGCTCCATTAGAACGTTAAGGTTGTTTAAAATGAAAAGATCGCGGGCTGTGTGGGCGCGTGCACGTAACACTAATCAATTACATTATGAATTCAATCTATTAAAACACTGTGAAATAATGTCAATCAGTACCATCAAAAGCATTCTATTACAGCCGCCCCCTCGATAAAATCGCAGTGTGTAAACTTCTGCCAAACACGTAGATTTATCGAACTCCCTCAAATCTTTGCAAAACAAAACTCATTAAATTAAATAAGATACCTCACCCTATTCTCCCCTATATTGGTTTTTGAAACCGCTAAGTTTGAGATTCAATAAGCTAATGATTCTAATAACAATTGGAATCTCAGCACCATCAGTGTCCAACTCCTTTCCCCCCCCCCATCATGAATGTGTATTTATACCAATACTAAGTGTATCAGAAGTGACAAAATGCCGGAATGAAACTTGAACCCCAGTAGTGAACCTTGACTGTCCCTTCCCAAGAATTCTTTTTCCAGCTGAAGCGTTGGTTTGTGAGGCCAACGAATCCTGTGAAACGATCCTTGTCCCTTTCATCTGGGAGGTAGTCACATTGCCCGACTGTTTCCCGACCTCACGTTGACCGAGATATAATGAAATTAACAAGAATCTCTTCGCCGGTCAAGAAAACCTTTCGTATCAAGAATTGGGACGTTCATTATCCAATACGTAAAGTCCGATCCCACTCCAATCACCCCGTCACCCCCACTACACGTTTTCTCGGAGAGTGTATCCACATTCGTTTTAGATTAATCAACACCAAAACATAACCGCACATGATGTGTATACCATAGATATGGTTGCTATTAGCAAGATAATAGTAGATTATAAACAACCAAGCAATTTTACATTGCCTAAATTGAAAGTAATGAAACATAATTTCAGAGAAAATATTTTCTACAAAATTATACATAACACTTTTATTTAAAAATAAAAGTATTTTCTAATTAATTCATGTCTTGCTAACAGTATGATTGGTTATGCTTTCGCTTAGTACATTATTATTAATAGTTACTCGTTAACTTTGTACCCATAATCTTCCTGCCTTCCCCGTATAATTAAACCTATAAAACCAATGTACTCCGTTGATACCTCTAAAATCAAACGTGGGTGTGTAATAGTCATTTAGTCTTCATACCTTGTAGAGTTTTAGACACCATAGCTTACCCAACATGGATCTTATCGCATAGCGATTTTAACCTAGCGCCTAAAGCTATGATATCTATTTTTGTGAATAATAACAATAATAATTGTCATTATATTTACTTTTAGGATTCGGACACCGACACTACTGAGTTGACCCCAACTCAAACTCCGTCAGATTGAACAAATCCATTCACTCCCATCTACTTTCCTTCAAAACTATCATTCAAGTTCCACATTCGTACATCACGCTTTCATTTATCGTAACATAATCCAATACATTCCTCCTCATACTCTAAAACACTCGATTTGATCATCCTGCCGAAGTTCATTAGTTGCGGCCAAACATCCATAAAACTTTTCCCCCCTCTAGTATTAAATAATTAAAATAATTAAAATATGTCAGTTACCTCACTTAATCCCACCATAAATAAACTATTTATTTCAAATTGTATGCAAAAGCTAGAATCATATATCAAACCCCAACCCTTGATAATACCAATTAACCGAAAATTACTTTAATACAACATGAACTACTGTTGGAGAATTTAATACTTCATTACGACATGTCGCAAATGCGCCTTGCATGAAGTAGTGAGCAACATGTTTCGCCCACGCCGGCCGCGCTCTATTAGTGCGAGGAGTTCATTTTAAGTTAGTCTTGTAAGAGTCTTTGTAGAGAGACAATATACGGTCCCAGTAATATTCATTTCGCTATTTAATTGAACTCTTCTTAACTCACCAACAACTATTATGGTCATAAATAAGTAATAAAACAAAATAAATACTTTAAATAACATAAATATTATTCAATGTTGAAACGGATGTTAATCAACATGAAATGTAATTTACATTAATAACTTTACTAGACCCCAAATTACCAAATTTTTAAGAGAGAGAGAGTCATGCCAATTTCGCAAAAATTGCGTTGGTTTGATTCCCGCTGCAACGTTATTACTAAAGATCTAGTTATAAAAACAATATGTAAGACATTTCAAGAATTCACTCTTCAAGGTACCTACCCATATGTTTTAGAAACACGATTAATTCTATTTCGCTCGATAGAGAAAAATTCTAAAGTTACCTCCAAAATACACAACAAACCCTCAGTATGTCATGAATACTGTACGGAAGGTCATCAGTTTCTAAATAGTAACAAAAAAAAATGTTGTTCATAACGTGTACGTTTTACGTTTTCAAAATCTGTATAGGTAGTTTGAACAATACGAAGGAAATACCTAAAGACGCGCGTGTTCCGTCCGCTCTAACTCGAGCCGCCTCGCCTCGCGTTTCCTCCTTCCCTCTGGTCACATCAGTCGTGCTTTGGCTGTCGAACGGGGAACCTGTGTCGCCCGCGACCACGCACGGCACCGAAAACGCACACGTACACGACGCGCACAGAATATCTAAAATCGATGAGCACCAAAAGCTTGGCGCGCTCTTAATGTACGAGTAATTACCCAATTCTCAAATAGTTCGTAAACTAATCTGAAGATGACATTCATAACATTCAAATACAATACAATACAATACATCTACCTAAGAAAGTATGCGCGTAGAATTTTAATCTACTTGATTCTCACAGACTAATAACCAATTGTATCTAAGTATCATATACTTTACCTAATTTGCAAATACAATACATACATACTTACATACCGTTAATAACGAAATTCACCCAAACACTCCCACAACATAATACACATCTCTATCTCTACTACACACATTGGCATTTAACTATCCGGTCGCATAACTCACTAATCCTACATAAATCTTACATAGGTACCTACTTAACTTAAAATCTTTTAAAAACAAAATAAATCGTAATAATACTACAAGAAACGCAATGCTCTGTTCCGCGGCGCGATCACACGTTTCTCGGAGCGTTCAAGATCGCGGCAACGAGAAACGGCCGACGAAACTAGCGAGGGTCGCTCGTTAGAGTCTCGTATTACCCGTATGGTTAATAGAATTCCGTGCAGCATTTCCGTTTCCATGCAGAAAATAGGCATTCCCCAAAGAATGCTACATAAAAATATGACCTATTATTAATAAACTTCTGACTTCGCCCCCATAATTTTAAAACTTAAAATACTGTAAATCATCATCATCATCCCGCCTATAATACGCGTTTATCATTAATATTAAATGTTAAAACTATCTAGTCTATCCTAAGCTTTGTCGTGGTTATAATTCGTATAGAGAGATAACTGAAGAGTTGTGCACTAAAGTAATAACGGATGTATTAATTAAATCAACTTATACTAGATATTGTGAATAAAATTAAATCTATGAATTAAAACTAGCAACAGAGAAACACAGAAAGTTTCAATACAAAAAAAAAACTATAAAATCTTAATTAAAGAAAAAACAAAAAGAATATCTCCGCAGGAATCGAACCCTCGACCCGTAATAGAGTACGTATATGATGGCTAAGTAAGGGTGGTCTCCGCGCAGCTAGGCTATTCGAGCGTTGTGAATGCCGGCAAAAACTAACGCCAGTATCAGCGACAGCAACAATACGCTCCATCAAATATAATTACTCAGATCGCAAATCCTTATGCCCGAATTATGTCTTTAACCTAGGGCATGTCCAAAAGCTGCGAGCAATAAAATAAAAATACATAAAATATGCATCGTCATTAAAAGTTGTCACTTCACTATTTCGTGTTCAAACTTAACACCTGATGGAAAGTAATGAACTTAACCAATAAAATAAAACACAATAAACCTAAACCTACTTCATTGAATATAAATTATCATAAAAAAATACAATAGTAAACATTACGACCAACCGCACTTCCACATTACGTATAGGTATTTACGTACATCTATGTCATGCATCACTATGTCACGCTTAAGATAAAAGGCTTATGTTAATATTAAATTTATAGCTCTTGCGTCCTTACGGCTTCTATTCCAAAAAAGCCCACAAGACTAAAATGCTACCAAATTAAGTTGCTGAATTCCCCGAATACGGCGATATTGCATTCTTATGACGCATATGTTAAAAGAGCTTATGTTAATAAAAAATGTATGGCGCTTATGACTTTCTATTATAAAAGTAATACTAAAATATAAGTCGACTAAAAATTGTACTATTTTACGCTTCTAAGGCGAAGAACACACCGAAATCGTCGCGATCCACGCGCCAGCGTGCGCCACCCCGCGATCCCTCTATACAAATCGATGATTCTACATACAAAGCCGAAAATCGCCGAGTCGCGCGCCGCCTCGACTCGCGCTGCAGTGTGAGATCCGCCTAAACATAAATTTCAAGTCAAATCAACCAAATGCGTGTCGGAACCGTACGGTACAAAGCTTTTTATACATACATATAATACTTACAACTCCCTAATTAAAGTAAGTTCTTTAATGTTAATAAAAATAACTTAAAAATAGAAACTTATACTTAGTTTCTGGATAAAAAGTGCGCAAAGAAACAGCAGAATCCTATGGTACACTCCAATTTTCACAAGCAACATTGTGCCAAGAAGGCATCATCTTAATTTAATTTGAAAAATACATGCTAGTCGTCAAAATAGAACTATAAAATAGTTCTACATCCTGGTCACGGCATATCATTGTAAAAGAACTGCAGACCTCTACAAGAATCTTCCAGTCTTATGGCTTGGCCAACCGTATAATCGTCTAGTCTAATGGTAGGACACTACATTATGAACCGAGAACCCATATTCTTTAATGTAACACACAGAACTCAGCTATTTCTTTGCACACACCTATACCTATTTATCCCTACGAGTAATACCTATACCTATTTATTCGTTACCTATTAATACTAAAGTCTATAGTCAATGAAGGTTAGTATGGTATTTGGTAGAGGTAAAGATAACCAGTCGGAAGTGGTTTAATCATATTGTCAAAGTCAAGGTCTGTCTGAATGTACCTAACTACTACTATTGAACTCTGATATCACGGGGCTCTAGGACGGCAGCTCCACCCCGCTGCCGTGATAGGTTTCGGCCTGATGCAGGGCAACCTCCCCCCCCAGCCTGGAAGAGGCTTCTCAGAGTCCAATGGTGATTAGCACGCAATCTAATCATTTCGAGAGGAGATATGCAAAGGGAGTATTTTTTTTTGTGCTGAATGGGTATTACATTCTTACTCTCCAGAGAAAGCAGAACATTCACCATTTCAGGCTTATTTCAAGGAAAGCTAATGCAAATTATACTCTGATATGTGGGTGCTATATTAAGCATCCTTTTCCCACAGAATTCAATCTACTATCGCTTTGTAACCAAGGGCCGTTGAGGACAAAATAAAGCAACGAAACATTTGTCCGCCGGTAGGTATTTACTTCTGTAAAGGTCTTGTCAACGAGTCGATGTCTAAGGAAAGGATGGAATCCTTCCTTTATACCTTGTCGAATATAGGCCAGCTTCATAAACCTATGTTATTACAATCATTCAGAATAGTATGATGAGACAACAGAAGTTAGAGACGGCTTTAGCAAGCTCTAAACATCTGCAAGCCTAAATCTAGGCTTAAGCCATTCTTAGCTAATATTTTCCATAAAAGTAATATTCAAATAAATCAATAAAGAAGTTTCAATCTTCAGTGATATAAGGCAGCTCAGCAAGCCTTAGTTATTTGATTTCATTCAAGATAGTATGATGGAGTAATAGAAGTCTATGTCTGCTCTGCCTGCATAGAACATTCTATAAGTCTAAATCTAGACTGAAGCTATTCTTAGCTTATACTCTCCAGAACAAAATATTCAATTAATGTTAAAGATAGATGTCACAATCTCCAATATAACGGTCTGAAATGGTATATTTAAATAAGATACAGGACAGCTCCGCAAGCCTATATCTTTTATTTTATTCAAGATAGCATGATGAAGTAGATAGAACTCTGGGACGGCTCAGCAAGCCCAGAACATTCTGGTAGTCTAAATCTAGACTGGGGTAAGCCATTCTTAGCTTATACTTTCCTGAATAAATTATTTGCAAGTAAAATTTACTTAATTGTTTCAACATTATAATTAGAATTCGTGACATCTTAGAAAGATACAAGTAAACAGTTAAAATAACCAGGAATCCCATCAGATTCCAATAAACCCAGATAATTATTATCAAAGGATAACTATAACTAATTAAAATGAGTTAAAAATAATATTGCTACCTAAATAATAAATTAGCTACAAAATAGTTTCCTATCCGCCTGCACTATCCCACCCCCAATGTGTGTGACTCTAAATCTATCTGTTTCCCATCACTACTAAAGTTTGTATATCAAAGAGGCCGGCCTCATATTTAAATGCGTGAGTGTAGTGTGTCCCTAACTATGCAACTAAAATTCAGTTGGGTGACTGAGAAAGCAACTTACAACCCAGTGTGAGTGCCTCCCCCTTGCGCAATAAGCTTGATGAAACAGCTATGGATACGCAAAGTAAGACAATTCTATCCGTGTATATAAAATAATAGATAAATATATTTAACAAGACCGAGATTCGGGACTAGCGCAGCTCCAAGAGTATGGTATCCCAAATGTCCAACTCTGTGGTCCTCTCAGATATACGCTAGCTGGACCCCATTGAACCTCGAGGCATTCTCCAGCGTTATATAAGATCTGGAGTCAAGGATGCCACCCTTGAAAGCTACGTTAAACTATGAACACAGAGCTTTCAACGTTTGTCACCGTTATTCGTTGTTAAAAGCTCTGTTTAGCACACTTCGCTAATGTACGGATTCTGGCGTAAATCAAATCAAATAATATCACACGAAACTTGCGATTAAAACAATAATTAAATAGCCAAATAGTCAGTGGATAAATCCACAAAACACTCCGCCATTCAATCATGTAAAACCGTAATTTCAAAAATACATTTAAAATCAATTATAAAATAATAATAGAATGATTTAATACTTAACGGACAATTAAAATCCATCAAACACCAAATCACTCCACAAAACAATTTAAATGCGTGATATTTCAATTATAAAATAACAATAAAATGGTTTAATATTTAATGGACAATTAGTCACAGTCATAGTCAGTCATTAAAATCCATCAAACACCAAACCATTCCATAAAACAATTTAAATACGAAACAATTTACGCGGCGAGAATCTACGTCAGCCAGACGTCCGTACTGTTCGGGTTTGCAAAGAAAATGTTTTTCGACCGTAGCGCACGACTCGTGTTTAAACCACGTTCGTCACTTGCGTCAACGTCTTCAGTGTCTTCAATGTCTTCAATGTCTTCAATATCTTCAACGTCTTCAACGTCTTCCTTCAATGTCTTCAATGTCTTCAGTGTCTTCAATGTCTTCAATGTCTTCAATATCTTCAATGTCTTCAATGTCTTCAATGTCTTCAGTGTCTTCAGTGTCTTCAATGTCTTCAATGTCTTCAATGTCTTCAATGTCTTCAATGTCTTCCTTCAATGTCTTCAGTGTCTTCAATGTCTTCAGTGTCTTCAATGTCTTCAATGTCCTCAATGTCTTCAATGCCTTCAATGTCTTCAATGTATTCAAGGCCGCTCTCTCGCTATTCGAATCTAACAATACAGGCGGCGCGACACAAAGAAACTTGTCGGCACAAGTTTCTTTGTCAATGCCGCTTTGGCGTTGATCAATAGAGTTGCGTCACCACTTGTCACAGAATATAAATAGAGCAGTATGGAATCTTTATTTTTTTGAAATAAATACCTACGCTCCATTAGAACGTTAAGGTTGTTTAAAATGAAAAGATCGCGGGCTGTGTGGGCGCGTGCACGTAACACTAATCAATTACATTATGAATTCAATCTATTAAAACACTGTGAAATAATGTCAATCAGTACCATCAAAAGCATTCTATTACAGCGGGCTGTAGTCCCCACGCTGGCCCACTCAGGGTTCATTATGGTTTGTTTTCACTGCAGGGCACGGCCATTGTTCTTTCTTTTTCAAAAGATTGCTACCATTAGGTAACTCGCCTACAGTACACTGAGACACTTTCTAGGTTAAGGTAGTAGCCATGGATCTCCCTGTTACTGGGTTAGGCTCCAAAAACCCATATATCTAACTGTGCTTAGTCAGTCTTCACTCACCCTCTATACCTATTCTACCCCTCTATTTTTCTGTTCACAAATAGGAACTAAATCGGAATTGATAAGAAGAGTTGATTACCCATTTGCCGTACCGTACCACAGTTATTTATTACACCCTAACAGTTCTAACGCTTTAACGTTTAGCTGAAAGTACCTACTGGCTCAACCACAAAAATCCTTACATGAATATTGCCCAGGAGCTCCCAAAGACACGTAGAACAAGCGCGGCGGCAGAGGGCGCTCCATCTCCTTCAATGGCGAAGCCACCAGCAAGTCGCGGCGGTCGCCGATGGCCGCCCAGAAGTCCGGCTTCTCTTTGCCTGAAATTATAACTTCAGTTTGCCTTAATACTGTTCAATGGTGCGGGCTTGTGAGGACCCAGGTGACGGCGACTTGGACTCGAAGGTCCAGTGTACGATGTCGATTCAGTCATGGGACAATAAAACTAGTCTGTTCTTCCCGTGAAGTGTTACAAACTGGAGTACGTCATGACCGGTTAACTGGTAGAGAGCGCCTTATGGCATTAAGTTCACCGTTTGGATTTTCTTGTATCGTGAAATAAAGTCTAAATAAATTAGCATATTGAAGTTTACACATTGGCAACATTCGCACGTGTCACAGAGAAGTATTGGAGAGTTGTTTTATTGTACCATCGTCTAAGTTATATGCCCATGTTCGGCGTCAAGCTAAGGACCACGTCGATAGAGGAGACACGTTTATCGACGCAGAATCGCCACAAGCCGGTCAAAAAGGCTTTCGGCTCATCTTAAGACCGATTCCGCGTGATACGGGGAGATCCTAAAGGTACCTTGCATGACGAGCGTGTGTTCGGCGGCGGCCATGTTCTTGGCGACCTCTCGCTCGTCGCCGGTGGCGGTGGCGGCGCACCACACCCAGGCGCGCGCGCCCTCGCGCAGCACGTAGCAGGCGCCGCGCCCGTCCCGCCCCTCCCGCCCCTCCCGCACCTCCACGCCGCGGGCCTCGCGCGCGTACTGCCCGGACACGCGGATCAGCGCCCGTGGCGGTGCTATCACGCGGCGGCCTAGAGCTGTTGAACAACTTGTTAGAAACCTTATTGGTAAGGTGCCGTCCCCTAAAATACCGACAATGTGCCTCCACCGAGCCAAACTCGATTGCTCAGGGACTTTACGTTAACCTCCTGCGGCCCATCATATACTTAAACTAAAATGTCAATAAAATACTAATCTACATGTACCTGTAGGGAAAACAGTTGATTTTGTTTTTTTACGAATTTTGAACAAAACAAAAGCAATTCTGTTCTGTTTCAATTTGTCTTTGAACCCTAAGAGGTTAAAATTTGACAAAATTAGCAATATGACGTTTTTCTTTTCTTTTGAAATAAGAATCATCATCAAGTACCTAAGTAGTAATATTGTAGTAGTTATTTGACTCCTTGGCGTCGTGGGCCTTGGTTCATTTATATAGGCGACTGAAAATTAAGTTAAGATAAGAATCGTTAAATAACTGAAAAGAATAAAATTATTCTAAATCGATCAACTTACGATCATAATCAGAAGCGCTGCCTACATAAGTGATCATACGTCCTTTGAAAATTTGCAAGAAGTGCGCTGGTTCCTTGCCTTGGTGAACCCACGCCTGAAAACAATACCTGATTAGATTCACGTGTCCTCACCTCATACCTAAGCCTGTTTGAATATGTTTGCTATAAGAAAATATTACCTGGACTGGAAAACGCCCCAACTTAATGTAGAGGTCTTTGGCTTCTTTAGCACCCAAATTCCTCAGATCATTTGGCGAAGAGCCACCCTGAAACGATAAACAAGTGTTGAACTGATTCTAATAGTTTTTATCAGTGGATAGTGTTCTGTTCAATACCGTGATCGGTAATTTAAGTAAGTAACCATTTTCAGAACGGTAACGTGAGCACGCGGCTCAAAGTGAGCTACGGACCAGCGGCAGAGGTTGAAGCAGATCAACCTGTCCTGATGTAGATAATCTAGAGTGTGTATATCGAACTAATGGGAGTTTTAGTTGCCGGTTCGCTAAACCTAACCCAGCTAAGAAGACTCCAGCAAGAAACTTAGCTGAGCCCGAGCAAGGCCGGAGTGAAGTTAATCCAGGATATTCAGATTCTGGGGCAAATCGGGACGCCGCCTTTGGGTGCTGTTGTTGCGAGGAGGTCGTTCCCGCCGGCGGGGACGACGCTGTGTGCGTCGGACTCCGACCAACAGCGCTCTTAACAGACCAACACATCTTTGTCAGCAAAGTGTTTAACGTGTGATAGGTACTCGACTTATGGCATGGAATATGCATGACAAACGTGTGGATTAGTATATTACGTAACTAGGGCAGGAGCTTTGCCTCGCGGCTATTAGTACCAAATTTTGCCCCCCCGGAGGGGTTTAACCAGCGACCAAAAAGAACACGCGTTATGCTATCTATCACATAACGCGCGCTCTCTCTCCAGAGAGACCGTCGGATGCGGTGCGTTTCGTCCGGTGGACACCTCGAATGTCAGTTTTGTTAGAAAGAGAAACTTCTGTACGTACCGATTACGTACTTATTCTGTACCGATGGCGGTATAATAAAGAAAGAAGTTTTATTACCACCAGTGGTTTGTACTTACACATTGTTACGTCTTCCTTTGGACAAGAATTGGGATCTTTTTCCGGCATAACGATTGAAAAATGCCACTTACGGCCTGAGGTGGCATGCAATAGTTACCATCCAGTAGTAGAGTATCGACTGGTCGCCGGTGGGCGCGTGGTAGGTGTAGAGCGCGACGTAGCAGTCGCGGTCGTAGAACACGGCGGCCTGCGGGCGCTCCACCTCCGCCAGCCCGCCCGAGCGCACCAGCATATAACATGCAGTTAGTTACCATCCAGTAGTAGAGTATCGACTGGTCGCCGGTGGGCGCGTGGTAGGTGTAGAGCGCGACGTAGCAGTCGCGGTCGTAGAACACGGCGGCCTGCGGGCGCTCCACCTCCGCCAGCCCGCCCGAGCGCACCAGCATATAACATGCAGTTAGTTACCATCCAGTAGTAGAGTATCGACTGGTCGCCGGTGGGCGCGTGGTAGGTGTAGAGCGCGACGTAGCAGTCGCGGTCGTAGAACACGGCGGCCTGCGGGCGCTCCACCTCCGCCAGCCCGCCCGAGCGCACCAGCATATAACATGCAGTTAGTTACCATCCAGTAGTAGAGTATCGACTGGTCGCCGGTGGGCGCGTGGTAGGTGTAGAGCGCGACGTAGCAGTCGCGGTCGTAGAACACGGCGGCCTGCGGGCGCTCCACCTCCGCCAGCCCGCCCGAGCGCACCAGCATATAACATGCAGTTAGTTACCATCCAGTAGTAGAGTATCGACTGGTCGCCGGTGGGCGCGTGGTAGGTGTAGAGCGCGACGTAGCAGTCGCGGTCGTAGAACACGGCGGCCTGCGGGCGCTCCACCTCCGCCAGCCCGCCCGAGCGCACCAGCATATAACATGCAGTTAGTTACCATCCAGTAGTAGAGTATCGACTGGTCGCCGGTGGGCGCGTGGTAGGTGTAGAGCGCGACGTAGCAGTCGCGGT
Source organism: Eudemis profundana (assembly GCA_947034925.1). Classification (NCBI taxonomy): domain Eukaryota; kingdom Metazoa; phylum Arthropoda; class Insecta; order Lepidoptera; family Tortricidae; genus Eudemis; species Eudemis profundana. Next base: position 20,097,300 of record OX344799.1, read on the forward strand.
CGTAGAACACGGCGGCCTGCGGGCGCTCCACCTCCGCCAGCCCGCCCGAGCGCACCAGCATATAACATGCAGTTAGTTACCATCCAGTAGTAGAGTATCGACTGGTCGCCGGTGGGCGCGTGGTAGGTGTAGAGCGCGACGTAGCAGTCGCGGTCGTAGAACACGGCGGCCTGCGGGCGCTCCACCTCCGCCAGCCCGCCCGAGCGCACCAGCATATAACATGCAGTTAGTTACCATCCAGTAGTAGAGTATCGACTGGTCGCCGGTGGGCGCGTGGTAGGTGTAGAGCGCGACGTAGCAGTCGCGGTCGTAGAACACGGCGGCCTGCGGGCGCTCCACCTCCGCCAGCCCGCCCGAGCGCACCAGCATATAACATGCAGTTAGTTACCATCCAGTAGTAGAGTATCGACTGGTCGCCGGTGGGCGCGTGGTAGGTGTAGAGCGCGACGTAGCAGTCGCGGTCGTAGAACACGGCGGCCTGCGGGCGCTCCACCTCCGCCAGCCCGCCCGAGCGCACCAGCATATAACATGCAGTTAGTTACCATCCAGTAGTAGAGTATCGACTGGTCGCCGGTGGGCGCGTGGTAGGTGTAGAGCGCGACGTAGCAGTCGCGGTCGTAGAACACGGCGGCCTGCGGGCGCTCCACCTCCGCCAGCCCGCCCGAGCGCACCAGCATATAACATGCAGTTAGTTACCATCCAGTAGTAGAGTATCGACTGGTCGCCGGTGGGCGCGTGGTAGGTGTAGAGCGCGACGTAGCAGTCGCGGTCGTAGAACACGGCGGCCTGCGGGCGCTCCACCTCCGCCAGCCCGCCCGAGCGCACCAGCATATAACATGCAGTTAGTTACCATCCAGTAGTAGAGTATCGACTGGTCGCCGGTGGGCGCGTGGTAGGTGTAGAGCGCGACGTAGCAGTCGCGGTCGTAGAACACGGCGGCCTGCGGGCGCTCCACCTCCGCCAGCCCGCCCGAGCGCACCAGCATATAACATGCAGTTAGTTACCATCCAGTAGTAGAGTATCGACTGGTCGCCGGTGGGCGCGTGGTAGGTGTAGAGCGCGACGTAGCAGTCGCGGTCGTAGAACACGGCGGCCTGCGGGCGCTCCACCTCCGCCAGCCCGCCCGAGCGCACCAGCATATAACATGCAGTTAGTTACCATCCAGTAGTAGAGTATCGACTGGTCGCCGGTGGGCGCGTGGTAGGTGTAGAGCGCGACGTAGCAGTCGCGGTCGTAGAACACGGCGGCCTGCGGGCGCTCCACCTCCGCCAGCCCGCCCGAGCGCACCAGCCACACGCGCAGCGCGCCCGACCCGTCGTCCGGGAGCTGCGCCTGAGTTGGAATTGGAACAGACCTTGCCTTTATACATTCCAGAGTAAGATATGTTGTATCACTTTTATAGTGCTCTCATGTGCAATCTTCAAGGTAATTTTATTCCGGAATAGAAGCATTCCACGCAAGTGTTACGTAAGCGACACAAAAAATGTAAAATGAGGAAACTGAATATCATAACTTGGCTTTAAGATTGGTAGTGTTTCTTAGCAGCTAATAAGTTTTATTAGGGTAGCTACAGCGTTACGTAAGCGAAAAAAGTTGATGTTTTCATGGAATGTTCCAATAGCGATAGTAGTAGATTATCGACTAGGTTCAATTTGGATTAGGGACATTGATTTGCAAACGCAAATCCCCTTACTTTCTGCTAAGTTCCATAGATACAGCAATTATCAATTAGTATTGTTTTAATAACCAGGCTAATGCATGCCACGATGGTCACGAGTGACCGAGAGTGGAACTGACGACTCCTAGTAACCCGCCGTTTTGTCGTACTAGTGCCAGTCGCAGAACAATGGTTTGTGCATGAACTAATGTTAGCGTTTAAAGCTGTCGCAACTATCGGACTAGGTGGCGTTGGCAAGCCTACTGCCACCACTGAGAGCCATACAGAAGTACTGAGTAATGAAGCGTTCTATGAAATTACCTCCGCAGCAAGCCACGCGTTGGACGCGAGACTGACGGCATCCAACCTAGTAGTGGCGGACCTGGCGACTCGCACCCTATTGTCCCGGCGTTTGTCGCACCAGCGCCAGTCGCGGAACAGCGCGGCGAACTCCAGCGGCTCGTGGCCGGCGGCCGTCACCGACACGGGGCCCACGTGGCGCCGGGCGCGCGCGAGGCCCCGGGCCGCGGCGAGCGCCCCGCGGCTGGCGGAGGCCCCGGCTGAGGGCCCCACCCACGCCCAGACGCCGCGGCTGCCCGCGTCCACTATGTAAACCCCCTGTAAGTGAAGGATCGATTTTAAGTTTTTTTAGATTGTATGGGTTTGCACTTAAAGTGTGGTGGTAAGTAGCGTCCACGGCCCGCCTAGCGTGCAAGTGATACAATCCCACATTCTGGCTAGGAAAAATGCAATATTTTGTAAGTATAATTTTTTCTCTGTTCTTGTTGAATTGTTCAATAAGTCGACTAAAGTCTAGTTCTATGTTACTCCGAACCCGGTTTACCACCAACCAACCAACCAAGACAATAGCGCCATACCTTTCAATCTCCAGAGAAGCATTCTTGATTTGACTTAATCTCAACTCCAAATTTGCTTTCAACTATGTACTTCAACACAAAGCTCTAAGTCACCTGTTGGAAAGATTACTCACGTCATCAGCTAAATCCTCTCTGAACAGCGGCGCCCGTTTAACCTCCTCCAGCCTGGCCGCGGGTCTCTGCGACGGCGCGGTGATAGGTGCGACGCGGGGCGGCTGCGTGGCCCGATACCTGTGAACATGCACATTATAAAAGCTAAATCATTATTATCTATGACTTCCATCAGCACAATAGTGCTAAACTAGGGCTGTAGAAAAGACTCCCCTTATGATCCAGGCACACAAGCTTTTGAGGTGTCATTCGACTGATTATTTGCCCCTCGACCCGACCCCCTGGATAAAAAAGCAACATCATTTATCATTAGTTCCAGTGGAACATCAATGCCGAGAGACAACGGTGGTGAGCCTCGTCATTTTCGTTAACACCTGCACTCTGGAGTAAAGCCACGATGGGCATGTTTTATATTTCCTCCCCTTTTCCTAGAGCATTTATGCTAGGTAGGTTGCTAGATCTCAGCAGGCCAGGACGAGCTGCGCTTTATTGACTAATTGCGCTGGTGATACATATATCTACATGATGTCTTCTCTTCTTCTTTCTTATTCGAAAAGACTTGATCCATTTGTTTTGGTTTTGAGCGGCTTCTGATACATCCTCCCTCATGTCATCCCCAAAGCAACTATCTCTTGCTCTCCTGAGCGTCGCCAAGGTGTCTTGTACTGTGTAGAGTACTATGTGATATAATTTAGGATAAATATATGCAACGTACAGGCGGGCGGGGCGCGGTGGGTCGGCGGGCGGCGTGGCGGGGCGCACGGCGCGCGCGCGCAGCTCGAGCAACCCGTCTAGCAGCGCGCGGTCGGCGGGCGGCAGCGTCTGCTCGTAGCCGTCGTGAGCGATGGCGATGCGCCGCGCCGTCATGCCCTTGTCCGCGCCGCGGGCCATCCGGTATGCGATCTGGACCAAAAAGGATCAAGTTAGATTTTGTGGTAAATATATTGCTGAGCGATACTGCGAACTGCACCTCTAGTTGAGTTTCATTGCAGACCTTATCGTAGGGCATCGAAAAGCCTGGTTGCTCTTGAGTTTTTAAGTTTTTTATAAAAGAGCAATTCTGCTGAAAGTGTTGCATCCGTGAGAACCAACACGGAAAGTGCCACCTGCTGCCCTGTTGGAGGTAAAGGAAAGTATGCAAAAATGTTGTCTCGCGTACCTTAGCTCCGAACATCTTCTCGATCAGGTTGGCCGCGCGGCCCAGCCACAGCACGAGCAGCGCGGTGGTGTCGAGCACGAACACGCCGTCAGCCGCGAGTTGCGCCCACGACACCGGGTCTAATTGCACCAGCACGGGCCGGCGCCCGCGCACGCGGTACAATCGGGCGCCACCGTTCAGGCTGCAACCGCTTCGCAGGATTCTAGTGGAAACGTAAATGATTAGGTTTTTCGACCTAATCTAAGTAAGTAGCTAGTAATTAATGAGAGTGAAAGATATCCTTGGGCAAGCTAAGCAGATTTGGGTTACTTTTACCTTAAGAGTACCTAATATTATGCAAGCCGATAGGAATCGAGATCTTTTGACATCACGCCACTGGTACCTACGCTAAGGAGAATAGAGTTGCTATGTCTCGAACAAATATGGTCGCCAGGTCCAAGCGTCATTCACAGATCCATGCGTGGATGTGACGCTTATCCTGTTGTATTCGGCGTTACAGTTTTGGACGTTACATTTTTTCCGATTAAGTTCTACAGACCTGATTCCATCGCGAAAGTAAGACAGAAGCCTGGGGGACTCCTTGGTGGCAGCCTCGCGGTGTATGACGGTAGGCGCTGCCAGGTAGGCCGCCAGTTGCGTCCCGCGGCGAAGCGCAAGGGCCGCCAGGGAACCGGAGCGTTCGCCGGCCCACGCGTGGATGTGGCGCTCGGCGCATTCGGTATTGCCGTTTTCTTTCACTTCACGGCGCTGCAAGCATTTGTATAATTATGTCTCGTTATATGAATTAACACTCTGAAGACATTGTTGAGCGTTCGAAGAATTAGTGACATTTTAAATCAGGTATATGTGACTGTTATGAGCATGTGTCCAAAAATGGTTGTAGGCGGCAATGTACGACTGACGAAAACTACGTACCTACCTACGGAAAGATTTATTCCCTGTAAAATTAACGGATATATGCTGGTACCTATTTAACGGCTCACGACTTCCTCCGCCTGAATTCCCGATGTTTTTAGACAAGTGTTTATCTCCCGTTTTTACATCTTAGGGGCTGAATTTCGAAAAATCCTTGCTTAGTGCAGCTCTACGTCCCTTAAAGAACATCTATTTCAAATTTCATCACGTTATCTTCAGTGGTTTAGGTTGTAGGTTGTCTGTCAGTACTAGGTAGTCAAAACAAAACGAAAAATGGTAATATAATAGCTTGGTCTAATGTTACTTACGATGACATCAGGCCCCGCCGGCTGCCCGGGCATGGACGAGGAGTACACCAGATATGCTTCACCATCGTAGAATGTGCCGTAGTGGTTCCGCGGTAGCATTTCCGTGCCGGATTCCTGCAACAAAAATAACTTTGTTTTGAGATGTTGTATAATTTTGAACGTCGGTTAACGTTCTCAGGCTTTTTTGGAGTGACGTTTAGGTGAATCTCGCGCTTCTTTGTGTGTTTTAAATCCATCTACCTAAAAAATATTTTAACAGGGACTGATAGACAATTATTCCACTTATTCAGCTTCGTAACAAAAATTTTTTGAAGAAACGACTGCTGATTTTTTTTTATAATACAAATAGGGCGACTAGGCATATGATGCTACGCTTTGTCCCGTGATACATAAATGATAAAGCATCCGTCACGTTCTGACAGTATGTGTGTGAAAGTGACCGATGCTTTATCATTTATTTATCGCGTGACAAAGCGTAGCATCAAAAGACCGCAAATCTGCCACTACATCATTGAGTTAATATAAATGACCCGACGAATATTAATATGAGAGTTTCTTATTCTTTTCTCAATATCTCTACGTTCTATGTTGATGCTAAATTAGTGCGAATGGATCGTTACCCAAAACCTGGCATTATCTTGACGTACTTACGCTATCATTATGTCATGCCAACATAGATTGACCATTGAAAGTGAAATGCACCAATGACACTCATTAGTTCGTAAGTGATCAGTCGTCCGTGCCGACCGCCGGTGATCAAACTCTACAAACCCCAACGAAAGCATATGCATGTAAGTTTGATACTTTCATAAGTCAAATTCGACTTCAATATAAGTTTTACAATAGATATTGTCTCAATTATGGATATGGGGTCCGGTGGTCAAGCTTCGATGTGATCGAGCTAACTGTTTGGGAGGGTTGTTCAATTAAATAAATAAATATTAGGCGACAATCTTACACAAATCGAACTAGTCCCATAGTAAGCTCAATAAGGCTTGTGGGTTATGGATACTAGACGACGATATATTTAATAAATACAAATACTTAAATGCATAGAAAACATCCAAGACTCAGAAACAAATATCATCGTGCATAATATTTGCTCTTACCGGGATTCGAACCCAGGACCGTCAGCTTCGTAGGCAGAGTCAGTAACAACTAGGCTAAACCGGTCGGTCGTCTATAAGCAAGAGAAAACCTCTCTGGTATCATGCTTTTGCAATTGCTACCCTTGCAAACAAGTGGATTACAATCTGCTTTTTAGTTTTTCTCTAAATTTTTTCATAGAAAACTAAAATTGTGATTCTTAATTTGTTTTAATTTTAGTTTTTAGTTTATTCTTTAGGAAAATATTTTTTTAGTTTTAGTTTATTTAGTTTTAATCTAGTTTTAGCTTATAGTAGGTATATTTATTTTTGTTTGTTTTGTTACCGATAAATGACATACGTAATTAATTAAAATAAAATAACTGGCCAAGAGCATGTCGGACCATGCTCAGTGTAGGGTTCCATAGCCGTAACTATAAGATAAAAAACCGGTCAAGTGCGAGTCGGACTCGCGCACCGAGGGTTCCGTACAAACTCATAAGTAGATACGCGAATAGTTCAAGAAAAACTGTACCTATGTCGATTTGTTTAGAAGAAGCAAATAAATATATGTTATGATTTTTGCAAATTTCTAAAAAACATTGCAAGTTAAAACAGTTATATTTTTCCTGTAATATTTAGAACCTGACGTGTAATGATTCTATTCAATAGCAAGGACGATTAAATCAAGAGGACTGTCATTCTCCATACGAAAAGCTGTTCCCCGAATTTACAACGCCATCTATGTATAAGCTTGGTAAAATAATTATTTACAATTTTTCAACTTTGCAAACGTGACATAGTATTTAAATGTTAGAATTTATTTATTATTAGCTGTTTACGAACTAATTGTTGTTCAATTATAACATCGTTAAATCCCCTAGCGTGAAACAGGCCATCGCTTAGTTTTGCTACTCTCCGCTAGATGGATTAATGGATGGATTAAGTTTATGCAATAATGTAACTATGACGCGCAGGGGATACGGGTCCGTAGGCAAGTAATAAGATGAGTGTAGGTTAGAAGTAAGAGATTTAATCATGTATCTTATTATATTTATAGCTAATACAATTGGGGTTAACGCTGACACAAGCAATATGCGTTTATGTTACAGTAAACTATTGTTACTGATAGTTATCTAATACCATACTACACCTCCCCCGTAAGTTCCCTTCACCCCCGGGGTACTAGAGGCGGAAAAAGAAAAAAAAAAAAATCAAACGCATGTTACTTGCTTACAATGTGCTAAAATCTTGATTTTAATTGAGGGGAATAACTGTTTAATGTACTTTACTTATAGTAAGTTTACACAATAATAAAAAAAACAAATTTTAAGAAGTATATTCCCCTTGAAATATTTCCTAGTGTCACTGCCCGTAAATGAAGTTATACTAAATTTTATTTCAGAAAATAACTGTTAGACGACCCATATGTTTTCAATTGCATTTAATGAAATATTCTCTCTCTCAAACATAATTATATTTATTCCCTTTTTAATTCATTCTTTTTTTAAAAAATTATCAATATTATCACGGTATTACGGGAACGGTATATTTAATTACTAATCTAATGCCTTTAATTGGAGCCGTGCTCCTAAAAATATCATAAATGGGAATTATCACCCAGGGCATGGTCACCCTACAAAATATCTGGGCTGCGCCTCTGTGCGCCCCCTTAAAAAAAACTCCTTAAATCAAGGGCATGGTCACCCTACAACAACGCGGCATATCAGGTCATCCAACTCTTGGTGTGCCTGTAGTTAGGGACACAAATTCATTAAGACATAATAAGTCTCCAATAATTCACACGGAGGGCACGGTAGTCCAAACACCATGTTCAAATTAAAGGACTAGTGCCCTAAATCCCTAATATGGGTATATTAGATGTACCGTTCCATACCTAAGTGTTGAGAGAATATATAAAAAAAATATTATTTTAAAAATCAACTCTATGTATATGCAAAGTTATTAAATATTAATTTAATTTTTAATCAATTAGTTAACTTTCAGTAGATTATTAGGTGATCAGCCTAATTAACTAACTGAAGTTTATTAAAGTCACGTTAAAAATTCTAAGTGTGAATATCAAATTACATTCACCAATAATTAAAATTTACTAGAAGGCGGCGAATACGCACGACCCACTTAAGATTTCGCTTACGCTCGCGGTAGGCCTCCGCTCGTGCGCGAGCGTTTCGCAACTTATTTGTGAATACTAAAATTGGGTTAAGTGACACTGGTAACAATTATGATTTTATAACTTTTCGAAACGAAATAAAAATGAATTTATGTTTTAAAGCATTAGCGTTAACCCGTTAAAATTAAAATTATTCTGATAGCGATTAAGTAAAAAAAAAACAAAATTAAAATTAAATAAAACAACCTATAACTTCGTGGTTGGGTGGTGCCTCCGGTGCCATCCTCGTCCTGTGGTTGGCCGTTCTGCGACACTCCAGGGTCGGCGAAGCGGCACGTACGCCGGAGCTTGGTCCGCAGGTCGCTCTTCGCTTGTTTCAGGGGCCGCCCTTCTGGCCATACTGGCCATCCTGCACGCCCTGACCAGCGGCGTCTCCGTTGGTGGCGCTATCCTACTCTGGGTCGGTCGGTGGGGCTGGGGTGCGACCCTCGCTGTGGGCCTCACTGGTGACACTTGCTGCTGTGCTGGTGGTGAGTCGAGGTGTTCCGTGTGATGGTCTTCTGTCTGCTGTTCCGTTTGGTGGTCGGCTAGGCGTAAGGGTGTCGCGGCCGTCAGACACACATTCGCGGTCCTATGGACCGTCCTTCCCCCCGTTGGTCCCACGGTTATCCGCAGGCTCTCCATTATCCCGATGGGGCCGACTATCTCGACCGCTACTCCCTCCACGGTGATATTGATTCTGGCTTCCATGACGCTGTTAAGTTTGGTGATATTTCCTTCTGATGATTGGAGTTGCTGCTGGCTGGTTCGTCGTCTGGTGATCGGTGATTCCTGGTCCGTTTCACGGAAAGGTCGCCATGCAATAATGTAACTATGACGCGCAGGGGATACGGGTCCGTAGGCAAGTAATAAGATGAGTGTAGGTTAGAAGTAAGAGATTTAATCATGTATCTTATTATATTTATAGCTAATACAATTGGGGTTAACGCTGACACAAGCAATATGCGTTTATGTTACAGTAAACTATTGTTACTGATAGTTATCTAATACCATACTACATTTATGTAAATTTCTAAAAAAGTATTAAAGTTAGGAAGACCGTTCTATTTTTCCTGTAATGTTCAGGTTGATATTGATAATTAGTAATTATGACACATTTTTCTGATCAGTAACTTCGGAGATAATAGGGGGGGAATGGTACATAAAAATGTATAAATCAAAAACTACTTAATTAAGAAAAAAAATAAAAATGGTGTTTTAATCTACAAATTTAGCCCTTTCATTTGATACCCCACTCAATATAATAGCCCTTCTTTCAATTTTAAAAGTCCCATTACGGAGCCTTTTAAAAAAAAAGTAAAAAAGGTACAAGATATTTTTTATGTCCAATAAGCTCGGGTTAGCTACTTTTAACAGTATTCCAAATTTCAAATCGATAGCATCAGTAGTTCCTGAGATATCTGGCTGTGACAGACGGACAGACAGACAGACAGACAGACAGACAGACAGACAGACAGACAGAGTCGCACCATAAGGGTTCCTTTTTTACCATTTTGGTACGGAACCCTAAAAATACGATGTAAAAAAAAGTACAACAACAAAAGAGCGTATCTTCATAGCAATTACGTCCTTTTGTTGAGAAGCGCAGTTTATCGGCAATAACTCAAAAATGGTTAATCCGATCTTGTTGAAAATAATTTTTGTTGAAAGTATTACTTGAGCGTTATCTTTGTAATTTTTTTTATATTTTTCGGACACACGGTTTAGAAGATAGAGGGGGGGAGGGGGGACACAATTTTCACAACTTTCGGAGCGATTATTTCCAAAGGTATTCACTTAATCAAAAACATTACTTAAGAACCTTAATTTTTTTTTCAAAAGAGCTGTCGAACTATGTTCCACACGTTGACATTTTGTGAAAAAAATTTTTTTTAGCTTCTGTTACATGTATGGAGTGCCCCCCTAGATATTTTTATTTTTATTATTTAACTACCTACCAAACTTAGTTGCGGTTCCTTTTTAGCCATTTTGGCCACGGAACCCTAAAAATGTGACATTGTATGTCCCAATCCCAATGTACTCGAACTCGCATCCCCAATAGCTCTCCCGGCCAAAACTGGCGTACATCGATTGTACCACCGAAACCCTTGCCTACGTCTTCGAATTTTTCAATCAGTCGCCTTAATTTTTATTAAATTTTTGCTTTTAATAAAAACATTTACATTTCGTTAGTGAACGCAACAAAAATGCAAATTCAAAACTGCAATGGTATAAAAAAAATTCACTTTATTAATAAAAATATCTCGATACTACCAAATTACCTCATTTAAATCTTAAAGTCTTGCCTAATTAACATTGCGGGCTGGAAAGCACTTTTTAATAAGATATTCTAATTGCGTATGTTTTCTCCAAATGCAATTTAGATCAACAGCTAAAGGCAGTGATTTGAGTTGATTACTTCGTGCAGAGAAACCACTTAATGCCCGCGGGCTGCAATATGGATGCGGCGAATGCATTCGTGCATACGCTGGATGCAATTATGTAGACACGCGCTTGTGACGAGTTTTCACGAAAACTCATTTTTTATCCATACACTTTCAACAGTTTATCTCATAATTGACGATTGTATTAATATTCATTGATTAGATTCATCAAAGCAGTGTTGTATTGTAGCATGCGTCTGAATCATACTGTCTATTTGAGTATAATAATAACAAGTATAAACATTGTATTAACTGAAAATAGGTAATAATTAGAACTCTCATTAATTACAGGATTTTAGGAAGTAGGTTCACTGTTCGCCACCGCCAGGGTTGAGCGAGTCTTTCGGCGCTCTTTGCTATAAAAGTACTTAAGTGTTTCAGTTTATGTGATGTGCATTTCGTATTTTGGCTTCTCCTGTTATCTGGCGCCTAGCGCGATTGCTCCGTTCGGTCTACCCCGCTGTTTGCAGTAGATTAGATACTTGCTGGTGATTAGGGCGTGCAGCACCGGGGCAATTTTAGTATGGCAGCACCGGGCATACTAAATTTTCCCGGTACCGTAGGTACTGTACGCCTTACTGGTGATTGAAATTTATTTGTGAATGAAGCGGAAGGAATTTATAGCTTGGCAACTTCGTTGGTGACACTCACATGTGTGCTTTTCGTTATGTGCAGCCGTAAATACTTACATACCTAAGTTACCGCCAACACCAACGGCTGCCTGCGGAGGCTGCCTCCGTCGGTCGCCGTTCGTGTTGGCGGTAACTTGTGTAAGTAGTTACGGCTGCACATAACAAAAAGCACACATGGGAGTGTCACCAACGAAGTTGCCAAGCTATAGTTTCCTTTTTCCTCGACGGTGGTAGTAGGTAGGTATAAGGTGTACCCGTTTCTTTCACTTCACTAAGCGAACACGTCTAAGAACTCGGTCGTGTTCCGAAATGAAATTAATTAGGAGTAGCAGTCCTGTTCAGACCAGAGTAGCCCGGTCTGAAAAGCACTGTAAGCAATGCGATCATTCAATTGCCATTTTCCCACCCTATTAGTTTCAGCTCTTTTCGCCCCGTAGGCAGCTAGTTTGATAAGCAATGGTCAGTATTTAAAAGACCGTTTGTGTTAGACGAGCGGATGGCCAGACAGCGGAGCCTTAGTAATAGGATTCCGTAGTAAATCTTAAAAAATAAATTATCTTAAGATTAAAAAAAATCATAAACCGGCTAGAACTATCCTAATTAACACAACACCCTGTAGCAAAACGTTTCGAAATCTGGGATGGATCCCACATTGCAGATGCAGATGCCACAGATAGATAAACACGAAACTGTTAGTCATGTAATTTACTGTCTTAGTTGGATCAACTACGCGATAGCAACCACTATTGATACAATAAATAAGGTAAATTACTATGGGATCAGTCTAGACTGTTGCTTGGTCGCGGTCGGCGGCCACCGCGGCCGCTAGCTGTACAGTCAGCCGCAAAAGTCGCTCAGCAACCGAAGCGTTAATAATCTATGCACGACTCTATTGTCATGAGCAGAGCCCGGAATTTTCTTGGCAAAACATAAGACTGCCGCAATCTAACTAGCTCTAGATTTTTTTTATCGATATCGATAGTTGTATACTATTAGGTATAGGTAATATTAGAAAAAAACGGTTCACCAAATAAGAAAATTGAATACAACATTTTACGTGAGGTTTTAATGAAATTATATAGAGACTGGCGCAATTTATCGCCAATAAACGCATGTTTGGCGAGTTAAAAGTAAAAAAATGTACCAAGAGTCTTTGAGATAAGTAAATTAAAAAAAAAAAAAAAATTCTTCTTCGAAATCCACGTTAGTTAGTATGCACAGCACAGCACATGACATTTTATATAGGTAGGTACACCGTGAGCCCGAGTAACCCGAAAAACTTTTATTTTAGATTCTAACAACTATTAGGAGTAAAAAAAGTTATATGATGTATGTATAGTCGAAAAACGGGTACTTTCCGAGATATCCATTATTATTTAAATGAAAACTCCCAAGTGTGTAGCAAGCCCTTCTAAATGTGACTAACAATAAGATACTTTTACCAATTTTTTTAAAAACTTTTAACTAAACAGCAATTAACCGCAGTATTTTTGTTTTACACGGGCTCTGATCATGAGTATAAGAACGTGAGTAGATCTCTAAAAGCGCATCAATTCAATTCAATTTATTTAATTCAGACAATGTCCATATATTGTTAGTTACATAAAAACTTACACGCTTCGCTTGCTTAAATACTTTTGTTGCTGTCTGTACGTTGCGAGATGCTACGATAACGCTCACGCTTCACTGACTCTTACGGCACAGCCACAGAATCTATATTCGCGTGAAATTTATGTTTTCTATCACAAATAAGAGGCAGACCAGTCTCATGAAGATGACTCAACAGAACTACTTGCAAGATGTGGTTTACTTACTAAATTGTAATGGATAATAAATTGGGTTTTAGTAATTTGTCACTAGCTTAACATTTGGCCATTGTATAATGAAACTCAAATGTAGTTTAGACGATGGAGAAATTTGTAAGATACACCTACTAATGTACAGTTATGTAACGCCGACATAAAGGTAATCATAATTCTTTATTGTTTTCTAGGGCATACTTTCCCAAAAGGTGTAATAATAATAATAATAATAATACGCAGGGCAGCTTGTGGCGAGCTGTTGGGGAGTAGCGACCCCACGTACCCGAGTGCTCCTGGGGGTCCTTAGGGAGGGTTCATGGGTAAGAGTGTAAGGACCTCCGCCTCTGGCTTGCCTTAACCGGCCGTCCAGAGTGGAGTCGCGAGAGCTATATGCTCCAGGCGTGGAAGTGATAAAAGGCATAACGCCGCGAGTACCCTCGGAGAAAGCGCAGCACACCTCTCGACACCCTGCAGCCCTCGGCACTGGTGTTGCCCCTAGCTAGGCCATTGCTCATAATGTCGCTATTTATTTAACAGGGGCCCATCAGCGGAGGGCAAGTCACAGTCTGTCAGTGCCACGAAAGCCATGAGACACTTTTCCTGACAGGCGCCGTCATGTCTCAATCCATAACCCAGTAATTTAGTCCATATTTCCACCGCCATAGCCCAGTAGAGTTAGATTCCATCAATCAACAATAGTCCTTGCATTTGGCGGGGGCTGTCTCTGCGTGCGTCCCATGACACGGGCAGGGACAGCATCCGCTGGGTGTACACTTTGCCTCTCATTAAATTGTCGAAAGGGCCTCTACGCGTTGGCTTCGGCTCCGCGCACGCCTCCCAAAGGACCGAGACACCATTGTCTCGTGTACGGGAAAGACATACAAATAATAATAATAATAATGTTTTTATTTCAGGTCATGTGGTACACCCATATACAATTACTGTGTAAAATTAAAATTAAATTAAAAATTAAAATGTAAAAAAGTGTAAAAAGTAAAAGGTAAAAAGTTAAAATAAAGATTAAATAATAATTATAAAAACAATGTTAGTAATAAAAAATATTACTTCATGTTCTCGTCCTGGTGCGCAGAAAGCCAGTACCTCACAATAGGACTGTCCATGTCACTGTAAACAGTCTTCAGGATGCTATTCCGAGTGTGGCGCATCCCCTCCCAGAATGATGCGATACGAGCTCGCATAACTGCAAAGAAGTCAGGAACTCTGGCTTCCGCGAACATGGTTGAGGCACTGCAGTACCTCGGCAGCCCCATCAGGGCCCGGAATATGTTATTATACTGCACCCTGATGGCGCTATACGATTTCCTGCTGTGCCTCACCCACAGTTGACAGGTGTAGAAAGACAGACAGTAAGCGTTGAACAACGTACACTTAACTTCCTTGCTACACCTGGCAAATCTGCGGGCTATCATGTTTCCCCGTATTGCCAGGGCCCTTCTCTCGCGTTCTATGTCTTTGTCGTCCCTCATATCTTCACAGAGTATGTGGCCTAGGTATTTGAACTGCTGCACAACCCGAACTGGCTCACCATTAAGCCTAACCTCAGGCACGTTATCCGGACCTCTTCCGGCCTTAAAAACCAATAACTCCGTTTTAGCGACATTATATATCAATCCATGAGAATTGACATAATCCTCACAGACTGATACTAGCTTTCGTAGCCCCTTGATGGAGGGGCTCAGAAGCACCATGTCATCAGCATAGCTTAGACTGTTCATACAAACATTGCCTACGTGACAACCAACTTTGGTGCTCCTAAGCCTCTCCATCAAGTCATTGACATAGAGGTTGAAGAGGTCCGGAGAAGTGAGCCCTCCCTGGCGAACCCCGCATTCTAATCTATAACTATTAGACGTCGTGTCACCCCATTTCACACAATTAGTTTGGTTTCCGTACCAGTATTCGAAGACCTGTACTAGCTGCTCGGATACACCGGAGCCGCGCATTTTACCCCAAAGAATATCATAATTCACGAGGTCAAATGCACGGCTCAAGTCGAGAAAGCACGCGTAAACCGTGGTGCCGCTACTCACATAGTGCTTAACGGCGTGTTTTAGGCTTATGATAGCCGAGTCCGTCGAGAGCCCTGGACGGAAACCAAACTGAGCGTCGTCAATTTTAATAGACTTAAACAGCTCGGGCTGTAACAACCGTTCAAATACCTTACCAATAACCGTGCCTAAAGAAATAGGTCTATAATTCGCAGATGAAGACAGGTCTCCGGTCCTGTTTTTGACAATCGGGACGACAACGGTTCTTATCATATCTGGAGGGAGATACGCGTACCTGATACATAGGTTGAATAGCACACTCAGTTTATCATATATTATTTCACCTGCACAGAGTATGTGCTCGAGGCTCAGGTCATCGTGTCCAGGCGATTTGCCTCGCTTCATTCTCGTAACCACTTTCGCGACTTCTTTGGAAGAGAAACGAATAGAGTTTTGTGGTTGCTTTTGCAGACTGCATTTGTGCCTGAGGTCTCTGACCACACACTCCGGAACAGGTTGCGGAGAGATTTTAAACTTATCACTAAAGATACGGGCTATCTGGTCCGGTTGCTGAAAACCGTCCACGCTCACAGGTAACGGCTGTTTAAAATTTAGCTTTTTAATTTCTTTCCAAAATTTTACAAAATTTTTATCTTGTCTCGAATTCGCCAAAATATCTAGTTTAATTTTTTCTTCATTTCTTTGACACCAAAGCAGTTTATTTTTAAAGACTTTTCTACTCGCACGCATGTTTTCGAGCACCAGTAGCGTGGCGCCCATGGAACTTGATTCCTACCGGCTTGCCTAATATTATGCATTTGACCACCTTATTCTACAGCTCTTAAGGAAAATGTACGCCAAATCTGCACCGGCTTACCCAAGGATATCTTTTACGCCACGCCACTGAAGAGTACGTACATAACGTATGTGGGCATTTTTATTTTAAAATGTACGGTTAGGCGAAATTTAAGCTATGTTCAAATACCGTCTAACCTGTCAGTCCGTAACGAAATGTATGGAATTTAACACTAATCGTCAGTTCTGTAACGACCTGTTAACTGTCAGTTAAGAACGCACTTTAAATAAAAAAGCCCATGTACATCACGTCACGTGACCCTTAAAGATAGGTAAGTATGTCGGTATTCGTATTTTAACCGACTCGACTGTGATGTTTTTAACCGTCGTAATATTTTTTATATATTTTTGTATATTACTTTAACAAGAAAAAAATCAACCGACTACGAAATATTGAATCTTGGAATCTATGAGATTAGCAAATTCACGAGATGCTATAAAAAACCGGCCAAGTGCGAGCCGGAGTTGCACACGACGGGTTCCGTAACACCGACGAGCAAAAATACGCCAAAAAACACGTTTTTTTTTGTATGGAGACCTCCTTTTCAATTTAAGTATATTTTATTTTTTTTTATTTTTTAATAGAAGTAATACAAATACACATTTTGTGAAAATATCATGCATCTACCAAATAACATTATTAAAATCAAGCAAAAAACGCAGGTTTCTTGTATGGCGACCCCCTTTAAATCTTGATTGTGTTTTGTTTTCATTATTTCATTTTATAGTGAAAACAGAAATACATACCTTGTGAAAAATTCAAAGATCTATCTATTATAGTTCAAAAGATAGAGCCCTCACACCGATAGAAACAAGTTTCTTGTATGGGGACCTCCTTTCTTTTTCATTTAATTTTATTTTTGTATTTGTTGTTGTAGCGGCAATATAAATACACATTCTGTAATAACCACATTTTTACTAAAAAAAACCCGACCGCGGTGCATTTTGAAACTGCATAAAATCCGCCATTTTGTTTATTTTAACGAACTTCATACCCAGTGACATTCGCACCATCAAGACGAATCTAATGATGTATCATTTATCAAAATCGGATGTGCCGCTGAGTAGTTACGACTACGAGCGGACACAGGAACGGACATACATACATACATACATACATACAGGTCAAACACCTTTGGGCTTCGCCGCAGTCGGGTAAAAATTTCAAGTCTCTGCCTATTCGGTTCAAAAGGTAGAGCCCTGTGACAGGCGGACAGACAGCGGAGGCTTAGTAATAGGGTTCCGTTGGCTCCCATTGGGTACGGAACCCTAAAAATACTTAAATTACCATATGCTTATAATGCCTATAGTACCTAAAATATTCAAGGAGTTCCCTCAGGTCCTCATGGATCTTATCATCAGAGCTGGAGTTAGAAACATGTGCACGAGTTACTAAAAATAAAGTTGATGCAATACATGTTCTTGTACAATTGAGGAGTCCCCTCAATTGTACATGGATACTTTTCAATTACTTTTTTCAAATCGAATACCTACCTAGTAAGCAAGAGCTCTGAGGTAGGTTATAAGTAAACGCGGGCTAATTTTTCGCAACTCGATGACGAATATGCGCCTATTTTGCGTGAGCTCTGAGGTAACAAACATTAAAAAACCGGTCAAGTGCGAGTCGGACTCGCGCACCGAGGGTTCCGTACAAAATCGTCAGTAGATACGTGAATAATTCAAGAAAAATTGTATGGTGGGACAAACATAACTTTGCTCTTGTAAAACTGTTGTCCCCATACATCGACATATGCCGCGGTTAGTTTAGTAGGAGCAAATAAGGTTGTCTTACGATTTTTGCGAATTTCTAAAAAACGCTGCAAGTTAGGAAAACCTTTTTATTTTTCCTGTAATATTTAGGATACTATTAATAATCGGTAGTTATTACAGATTTTTCTGTTAAGTAACTTCGCAGATAATAGGGGGGAAATGGTATTTTTTTAAACGTTTTTGGTCTTAAATCAAAAACTACACCTCTAATAAAAAAAATAAAAACGGTTTTGAAATCTTTATATTAAGGCCTTTCATTTGATATCCCACTCAATATATTAGCTCAACTTTTGATTTTCGACATCCCATTTCGGTCCCCTTTAAAAAAAAAGTAAAAAAGGTATAGGATTTTTTTTCTGTTCCATAGGCTCGAATTAGCAGTTTTTAACACTATTCCAAATTTCAAGTCGATAGCATCAGTAGATCCTGAGATATCTAGCTGTGACAGACGGACAGACAGACAGACAGACATTTTTGAAAATTTCTAATAAACGATGCAATTTAGGAAAACCTTTTTATTTTTCCTGTAATATTTAGGATGATATTAATAATTGGTAATTATTAGAATTTTTTCTGTTCAGTAACTTCGAAGATAATAGGGGGGAATGGTATTTTTTTGAGCGTTTTTGGTCATAAATCAAAAAGTACAAAATTAAGAAAAAAAACAAAAATAGTTTTGGAATCTACAAATTAAGCCCTTTCATTTGATATCCCACTCGATATAATATCTCTACTTTTGTTTTTCCACGTCCCATTTCGGACCCTTTTAAAAAAAACCGGTCAAGTGCGAGTCGGACTCGCGCACCGAGGGTTCCGTACAAACTCATAAGTAGATACGCGAATAGTTCAAGAAAAACTGTATGTCGATTTAGTAGAAGCAAATAATTGTATTTCGCAGCACAGTTCTCTTCAATAATAATAACTCATGTAGTAACGCCATTATATAGCCATTGATCACACACGTTCAGAGTAATGAGTAATTCGATTTCAAAAGAAAAAACTCGATTTCCGAACGTCTATCCGTAACCCGCGCGTTTATCGCCGTCAACTGTCATCTCGTTTTTTGTGTAGCCAAACGATCACATCATTTTTTTATCAAATTAGTGAAAAAGGGTTTTTTCTTTTTAACATACAAGTTTTATGCACAAAGAAGATGCTGCGAGACCGCCAAAGCAAGTCGGAAAATGAATTACGACGAATATGGGTGGTTCGAAAGATTTTTAGTGAAGTGGACAGTGTCAACGACGGCGACCCCGCTTGGCGGAATCCGCTAAAACGGTTTAATACATCGTGGTCGCGATCTCGCACCTCGGGTTAAGATCGAGGTTACCATTACCAAGAATCGGATAGAAGAGGCCAACCGGTACGAGCACTGACAGTAGTCGAGAAAGATAACAAATAGCTATTACTGGCACAAACCATGACGTGCTCATGGTGTCTTATGCAAGGTGGCGTACCACTCTGGGTGCGCTCGTTTGCTCGCATGCGGTGTACCGCTCTGGGTACATTCTTGCTGACCATGCAATGTGGCGTACCACTCTGGGTGCGCTCGTTTGCTCGCATGTGGTGTACCGCTCTGGGTACATTCTTGCTGACCATGCAATGTGGCGTACCACTCTGGGTGCGCTCGTTTGCTCGCATGTGGTGTACCGCTCTGGGTACATTCTTGCTGACCATGCAATGTGGCGTTCCACTTCGGGTTCGTTCGTTGCTTATCTTATGTACAGCATTGTAAATAGCCTCTTATGTGCTCAATACAAGCTTCTATAACTGCGCCTTTGAAGAAGGTCTGAGGCTGGTCATTTCTACATCTCCCAGCTCTGCACCTTGTGCCGGAGCACTGCGGGCGGCACCTGCATCGCCCGGATAATAGTGCTGTTTATGCAAACTGGTGTTCCACTTGGGGTTCATCCTTGCTGGCCATGCATGGTGGTGGTCCATCTCGGGGCCACGCCATGCTTATTCGAATGAGGTGTCCTATTTGGAGTTGACTCATTATTGGTAAGGCTGTATTATTATGTTATTCAAGGAAACCTGTTACCTCAGCGCTCAATGTTTACC
The DNA here is from genome assembly GCA_947034925.1 of Eudemis profundana. Taxonomy (NCBI): domain Eukaryota; kingdom Metazoa; phylum Arthropoda; class Insecta; order Lepidoptera; family Tortricidae; genus Eudemis; species Eudemis profundana. The sequence goes on from OX344799.1 coordinate 20,117,159, forward strand.
TTGTAGACCAGTATTGAATTGATTTTCAGCCTGTGTGAAACAGGCACAAGCCGACCTTTATAAGGTGCTGGAGCAGGATGTCAATACATGAAGCCGGATTCTTTTTGGTTTTTGGGAAGGTGCTCATAAGTGCTGGTATCATTTCTCCTCTGATAGTTCATGTAAACTTGCCGGACCCAGACCGGCAATCTATGCCCTTTAATAAAACTCAGGGGCAGAAGCCGCGGACTACAGTTGAGAGTAATATGAAAAACAGTGTCATGAAAAATAAATACATACTAACTATATATATATATAGTTATTTACTATAAATATAGTTTAGCCCTAAATAAGCTGCGCGGGACTCCACGAAAGGAGGAAGTTGTGTAAATCCTGTGTGGATCCACTATGGATCCTAATTCAGGAAACAGTTTATTACTCAAGGACTTTATAATATCAAAAGATATTTAAACAAAAAGGCTTCATGTCAGACCAAAGTACATTATTGGTTTTTTAAAGTGTTATTTTATTACAGACAAATTTTAAAATGTTATTGAAGGCAAGCAGGGACTTGAAGGGCTTCAACCAAGGCTACCAAGGGCCTGGCGAACAACATACAAGCCACAAGCTGAGGACAGGTGTGTCCATACTACCCTATCTGAGAAAGCCGGGCAGCACCTCTACGAAGAGGTACAGTGAGTGGCTCTTTGTCCTTGCTGCTACAACAATTGATACTTAGAAACCATGTGGGTGATAAGTATATTAAAAACCAGCCCAAGTACAACAATGGCAATATATTGCATGTTGACCATGCCGAGGAATATGGTAGGATTACAGAATCCCCTTTTTGTTTTTAACTGAACAAATTAGTAATTGTTGTATGTCGTTGTGTAGCTATTGCTCCAGTATGATACATTATCTGTCCGGGACTATATTAAACTAGACATTCTAGTATCCGAATCAAAATATATGGGTGTTATTACTGAATATCTATCTGATAAATACCAGATTTTGACTGTGATATTGTCAGTCCCAAAACATCATAGGGAAAACAGTTTTATAGTAAATTCAATGGATTTTGACAAATTCATGGTAATGGAACACTAAAACCGTGTAGAAGTTAGGACAGCATAAGATTTATGAATACAATCCTTAGCAGTTATTTGGAGGAAAATCTAAGTGGCGCCTAATTTCGAATACCCATACACCAAGGTCATGAGTTCTATCTATGTTTCATGGGGAAATCTGAAATTGTTCAGTTCCAAGTTTCCTATTTGGTTGGAATATTACCAGATGGTTATAGTATATAACTTCTCAGATTCGGTATGCAACATCTGAGATCTAAGTGAAACAGTTATTTAGATGACATATTCACTATCTGTAGTCATATGACAAAGGTTATATACATAAATATGGTATACATATCAGGGGCGTAGCGTTGAAGAAATCCTTGGGCAAGCCAGAGCAGCTTTGGCTTCAATTTTAATATTAGGCAATATAATAGGCTTGCCTAATATTAGGCAAGCCGATGGGAATCGAGTTCTATGGACGCCACGCCACTGATACATATACAACTGGACTAACTTAAAACACAGTTAATTATAGTTCATTGTAGGGTTACCTAAAGCCCCCTTTTCACCATTCCACCCTAGTTTCGGAGACTTGTTAGCTTATCTTGCTGAATACAAGGACTTTCAAAATTAAGCAGAAGATTAAGTCATTCATTTAATACTAATTTTCTTCATTTATTGAGGTGTCAATAAAGGGGCTTTACTTTATTTTTTTGGATCGGGCTGTATTTAATTGCCCTAATATGGAATACCTAAGTACAGTTGGAAACGAAGAACAATAACATGATGACTACTATAACAAATTAATGAATATGCTTAATCTAGAAGTTAATGTAAATAATTTCGGAAATATTCAGTGACAAAGTGACAAGTAACACAACCCTGCGACAGGGTCTGCTAATATTTATTTAATTGTACAATACAAGAAAGTACAAACGGCTAAATGCCTTAAGGCATTCTCTACCAGTTAACCAGCAGGGTATACAGAGACATTATATCAATATGGAGATGAGACGGGACTGTGATATCACATACATTTTTGATAGCCGTTGTTAGGCTTAAAATAATTTTGCGCTGTTGCGAGCGTGATACCTACTCTTGTAAGAATAGATAACATCACAGCTACCTCGCACATAATGTGTAAATGCGGAAGGCCTTGTACCTTACATCCAAGCATGATAGCAGGTATCACACATAGAGAATTCAGAGGGAAATAAAGCTGTCTAAATGTGTTTGTGTAATATTTTGGTTCACTAAATATCGTTCTATTTACAGACTACGCAAATGCTAAAGGCGACAATGACATAGCACGTACCCTACGCACGATGTCGCTCAGATGCGTTTCATTTCAAGTCAACACCTTCACAGTTGTAAAGAAACCATATTTATTTTATGCTTTTCTAACATTGGAACTTACATGTATAAAAGAAGGATGTTAAAAAATTACCTTGGAGCAATCGGAAAATTTAGTTATTGTAACGATGCAGGCTTGGTATCCCATATCCATGGAAGTCTAAGTTCAAGATGCGTACTAACCGGCCCTTATTATGATCTATTTAAAAATTGATTTTCAGGAAGGGTTTATCCTGATTGCAGCGGTGCTATCCTATTAGAGAAGCGCTATCACGGAACATCGCCAGCCGCGGCCAACATAATGCTGGCGTCCCTCGAACGGCGCAAAGAAGCGAGAGAAGCGTATCTAAAACGCTGGTACCTTTTTTGGTTATCTCAGGGCGTTGATTATTTGACTACATGCTACCCCAAGGGCCGGACTTCGTAAGTGACCTGGGTAATAGAAATCTAGAACTGCAAAATGGCTATTGCTCTAGATAGGCTCAATATTGGCTAGAAACAAGAACTGTTTTCAAAGGCCAAAGTCAAACATCCCTTAATGGATGCGCTTAATCATAGTCCATCTCAGCCTAAATATAGGTTCGACACTCCCAAGTAGTGCTAAAATACCTATTCACTTGCATCAAATCAGCCTAGTAGTAGCCTTTTATTAAAAGACTTAAGTAAGACGCTAGCTAACCTACTTACTAGCCGTTACTACTGAACATCTGGTTCAGACTCCGGTCCTAATTAAGAAAATTAATATCTTCTATTATCCCGATAAGGTTTTCTTTCCTGGTGCAACTAAGAACTCCAGACTAGGATTTAATCAGTTAGTGCTCTTGCTATCTTTTTTTAAGAGATAAACCTAAAATGGGCCAAATTAGTTGGAATTTATTTACATACAAAGACAAAGTATATTATATACTTACAGAGGAAAATTTAGCTCTTAAAGAAGACAAGAAATAATTTCCCTAAAAACTAGTAGTTGAGTTAAGAGAACTCTGTGCTAAGAGCAGTTGGGATACTTCTATATTAGCTTGTCAGTCTTAGTCGCAAGACGACTATATGTAAAAATCGATGTTACAAAGTAGACAGCACGTTGGAGTGTGAAATACTCAGAGAAAGTTGCTTAGTTCCATAATAAATAGCTAATGCCGCCTGATGATTTCGCTATAACTTTGTAAGGATTTACCTGTTAATGAATAAGGTCTATAACAATTATAACACAAGTACTATGTGTAGAGGGGGTGGTTTTAAGCAAAGCCGGAAATAAACTTTGAATTGATAGCTCTGAACATCTACATGAGTTATTATTATTGAAGAGAACTGTGCTGCGAAATACAATTAGGAATTAAACGAACTTACCTGAAGTGAAGTTCTATTCTAATTGTGTGAGCAGCACAGTTCTCGAAATAATAAACCCACCCGCCCTATGCCCAAAAGTCAAGTTAATTTGAGGCAAGTTGCCTTCAAGGGGTTCCTTGTTTTAGTTATTATTTCGTGTCGTATCAAAGTTTATTGCAGGCTCTACGTTGGCTGATCGGGCTGTGCTATATACAAATATACCGCTGGCCAAGTGGTGTATCTGCTAACTCTAAACTGAATGACAGTTGACGGCGATAAACGCGCGGGTTACGGATAGACGTTCGGAAATCGAGTTTTTTCTTTTGAAATCGAATTACTCATTACTCTGAACGTGTGTGATCAATGGCTATATAATGGCGTTACTACATGAGTTATTATTATTTCGAGAACTGTGCTGCTCACACAATTAGAATAGAACTTCACTTCAGGTAAGTTCGTTTAATTCCTAAGTATATGTTATGATTTTTGCAAATTTCTAAAAAACAGTGCAAGTTAGGAAAACAGTTATATTTTCCCTCTAATATTGAGAACCTGACGTGTAATGATTCTATTTAATAGCAAGGACCATTAAATCAAGAGGACTGTCATTCTCCATACAAAAAGCTGTTCCCCGAATTTACAACGCCATCTATGTATAAGCTTGGTAAAATAATTATAATATTATTTACAATTATTAAACTTTGCAAACGTGACACAGTATTTAAATGTATTTAAATTTATTTATTATTAGCTGTTTACGAACTAATTGTTACTATACTATGTTTCTTTGTTTAATTATAACATTGTTAAATGTTTAGTGTTTTAGCGCCATCTAGTTTTGACCGGAAATCCCCTAGCGTGAAACATGCCATCGCTTAGTTTTGCTACTCGCCGCTAGGGATTTCAAGTTTTGTAAATTTCTAAAAAGGTATTAAAGTTAGCAAGACCGTTCTATTTTTCCTGTAATATTCAGGTTGATATTTATAATTATTAATTATGACACATTTTTCTGATCAGTAACTTCGGAGATAATAGGGGGGGAATGGTACATAAAAATGTATAAATCAAAAACTACTTATTTAAGAAAAAAAATAAAAATGCTGTTTTAATCTACAAATTAAGCCCTTTCATTTGATACCCCACTCAATATAATAGCCCTACTTTCAATTTTCAAAGTCCCATTACGGAGCCTTTTAAAAAAAAAGTAAAAAAGGTACAAGATATCTTTTATGTCCAATAGGCTCGGGTTAGCTACTTTTAACACTATTCCAAATTTCAAATCGATAGCATCAGTAGTTCCTGAGATATCTGGCTGTGACAGACGGACAGACAGACAGACAGACAGACAGACAGAGTCGCACCATAAGGGTTCCTTTTTTACCATTTTGGTACGGAACCCTAAAAAAGTAAAAAAGGTATAAGATTTTTTTTCTATCCAATAGGCTCGAGTAAGCAACTTTTAACACTGAGAGATCTCCCTCCTTGTGTGAAGTCGGTTAATAGAACGAGGTAGTAAGTAGGTGAATAATGTCTCCCATGATACAATTTAGATTAGCCGACATTGCGCGCGGCCAGCGAGCGTGGTGCAGCTGCTCGCTTGTTAGCATGCATCTCTCTGCAATTTATGCTGTTGCACTCAACTAACTGTACACTTTCTCTCGCTACTTGTGTATTTTACGAAACGCCTGGCTCTGATTGCAATTATTGCGTACTATGATAATAATACCTGGAAATTACTCGGCAAACGCGTCTGAAACAACGGGCCTTATTTAGTTCCGAATACTTGTATCAAGTGCTGAATGGAGGTAGTAGTTGAGGGGGGCTAGATAGAGCTTCCTTGGGCCCTGTGACTGGCCCGATCTTTTACATTCTAAATAAACTCAGTGGAGTTTATTTAGAATGTAAAAGATGCTTACTTTAAAAAAATGTCTTTGTGTATTTTTATTTTGTTTCGCTTAGATACTTATGCTATGCATCAATCAGCTCTGAAATAAACTAATTTTATTTTTTTTACTAGAGCAGGAAAAGGCTGCTTTGGGGATGATTTGGGAGGACGGGACGTAAACTGTCCAAAACCGGAGTTGGAGTGAATTGATTCGAGCACAATACCACAACAGAGGGTAAAAGGACGAAAAGAAGATAACAAACAAATCGGTACACTATCGAATTATATCATGTTCTTTCGTAAAGTTACTATTACATCCGAAATTGTGCAAGTCAGTTATCTGTAACGTGTGAGTCGACAATATCGCATAAGCTCACGGCATGCATAATATCTTGATCACACAAAAGGTACTAATTCATGCCAATTTGATGCTTGCGCAACAGAAATGAAGATTATAATGAAATCACGATCGTTTCTCCATTGGTTGTGAATTATTGTCCAAATAGCCGCTTTAAGTGATATACTATAGTCTTTATTATACTGTTACTTTTTGTCTCGTTGTAAATTTCTTCTTCAAAAAATTGCATAGTAGGTATTCAAGTCGCTCGTGCTCACGTTCGCAGTTCCAGAATACCAGATTATTTAAAATATCAGATTCTCGATTTATCAGATTCCTGTCGTACCACATCCCACCACACTAGATTATAAAATCGTAGGTTACTCAAGGATCTAAATGATTTTGTTGGATGTATTATTTTGGGAATCTGGTATACCTACGGAGAATCTGATATATCGAAAAATCTGGTATTTTAATAATCTGGTATTCTGGCATTGTGGTATTTTGGGAATGAGCGATTCAAGTTAACTCTGTGCAAGATCATTTAGACGAACATATGTTTGTCTAAATGATCTTGCACAGAGTTAACCTAAGTTAGGAAATTATTACAGATATACTTGAGAAGTAAATACGTAAAGAAAACTTTCGGTAAATAAAGTATTTAGCTTTTTTTTAGTATTCAGCCTTTCTCATCACCATTACTTTTATCATTTCTCTTTTCACGTTGCGATGTAATGGTATACAATACAGTTAAGTGTAAAAATACGGGTGCATACTAATGCTCAAAAATATGTCAGAACACCGTACACCTTCTACAGTGGCAATAAGAACTTAGTATTTTTACTTATATTTATGAAACTATTTATTAGATACATTCTATTTATTCGATATACATTCTTGCACTTAGCTGTACAATATACAAAGTTGAAAAATTCCTATGATTCTATTATGAATATCACTCGTCAACCTTTAAAAATGATACATCTTTATCTATGCGGAACTGAGAGAAGGATGAAGGAAGGAGGGAAGGAAGTTGCTTGAAACATTTTGCATGCGGTCTGTTAAGGTACTAAACAACTTGAAAATTTAAATAAGTCCATAATTAATGTGGGGACAATCTACACAAATCGACCTAGTCCCAAACTATGCAATGTTTGTATTATGGGTACTATTTAGACGACGACAACGAGGTATACAGATGAATATATACTTAAATAGATAGAAAAAATCAATGACTCAGGAACTAATGTGTTCATCACACAAATATTTGCCCTTACCAGTATTTGAACCCGGGACCTTTAGCTTCGTAGGCGGTGTCACTCCCACTCGGCTAAATGTATATTAGATTACGTTTATATATTGACCTACAAAGCGCAAAGCATTCACCAAACTTGTTGATACTTAAACATAATGGTCTGTTCTATGGTATCTTGCTGTTAAAATAACGAAATAACGCTTTTCCTGCCGCTGACCTTTCGCACGACTCCGCGAAGACATGTTTTTGTTCAAAACTAACTAATATAATGAATTCTCACGAAGCCGAATCTCAAGTTATCTGGAGCTGTAACCTAAATTGTTTGTCATTCACACGATTGTTATTTTCATTAATTAAGTTTACGGCGATACTGGCCTACATTATTAATACGACAAAATTTGAGGGGATAATTATGTTTTTTTATTGTAGCATTAACGACTGCCAACGAATTGTAAACATTTTATTAGAAGAGAAAAATTTAAAAATTATACAGGGTGCCCGTGAGCATTGCGAGAGATATTAACCACGAATTCCTGAGGCTATGTGGAGTAATAAATCTAAATGTTATATGAACCTAGGTCGAATTATGATTTTAATTTTTTTTATATTTTCATATTAGTGAAGACGTGCCTTTAGGACGAGCTGGCAACGTCGGTTATTGCTATCTCTTTTTTGTATGTCTCCCAATATAACTACGCTACCGAAGCTCTGTCTCTACGCGTCTGTGTTTGGCCCGGATAGCCGAGATGCAGGTTCGAATCCTGCCCGACCCATATCATTTTTAATTGTTTCTCTTCTAATCAATTTTTTGGGATAACTATGGTTTTTAATCGACTTAAAAGACAGAAGAGTTGGAAAATTCCAACGTATTGAGAACCTCTTCTGATTTTTGTTTCATGGAGGTATATTCCCCGATTATTCGAAGACGGCTAGACCGATTTGGATTTAGTTTTGTTTGAAAGGGTATATAAATATAGTGTATACCTACATTTGGGAGGTGACTTGGTGGTCAGAATCTGATGATATGATCTTGAAGAAATCGAGGGAACTGCATTTGAGTATTTTTGTAATTACTTGTGTATTTGTCAATTGAATAGATTCGTTTGAAGTCAGTTATATAAATTAAATGTTTTAGTCTTTTTTTTTCGTTACATATTATCTGCTATTTTTGCTGAAGAATTGGCTCACCGATTTAGTTACAGCATATTCATTTTTGTCTTGAAGAGTCCTAAGTAATATTTTGTCAGGAATTACAGACGATTTTTAGGGTTCCGTACCAAAATGGTAAAAAAGGAACCCTTATGGTGCGACTCTGTCTGTCTGTCTGTCTGTCTGTCTGTCCGTCTGTCACAGCCAGATATCTCAGGAACTACTGCTGTTATCGGTTTGAAATTTGGAATAGTGTTAAAAGTAGCTAACCCGAGCTTATTGGACATAAAAAAAATCTTATACCTTTTTTACTTTTTTTTTTAAAGGGCTCAGTAATGGGATTTTCAAAATTGAAAGTAGGGCTAATATATCGAGTGGGGTATCAAATGAAAGATCTTAATTTGTAGATTAAAATACTGTTTTTATTTTTTTCTTAAATAAATAGTTTTTGATTTATGGCGAAAAAAGTTTTAAAAAATACCATTCCCCCCCTATTATCTCCGAAGTTACTGATCAGAAAAATGTGTCATAATTACCAATTATTAATGTCATCCTAAATATTACAGGAAAAATATAACGGTTTTCCTCACTTGCACCGTTTTTGAGAAATTTGCAAAAATCATAACACATACTTATTTGCCCCTACTAAACTAATCGCCATACAGTTTTTCTTGAACTATTCATGTATCTACTTATTAGGATTATTATTATTATTAGGAAGACCGTTATATTTTCTCTTCCTAACTAGAATATTTTTTTTTAATTTACAAAAATCTTAAAATATTATTACTTCTACCCTCCCTACGAGAGCCATCTAGCGGAGAGTAGCAAAACTAAGCGATGGTTTATTTCAGATAACATAAATAATGACTATTAAATACAATGATCACTCATCAGGAATCGGGAACAAAACATAAAGTAACAATAATTATTAAAAACTCTGTAATAGGAGTATGTTAGGAAATTTGACACTAGTGAATACCATAAAAATGAATTACCACTAGCGCCATCTAGGGACACAAATCTAAAATAAGGTAGCTTGTAGCAGCAATATTAATTTAATACACAAGAGTGTGCTTCAAAACATGATTCCATCATGAAAATGATACATGAGAACTAACTTAGTTGACAAACAATTATTTCAATCAGCCAATAACAAACAGTAACGTTTAAATTTAAATTACAAGTAAAATTTACGCGCTATTTAGTATCAATAGATGTCGCTGTAGCTTACGCTGCATCGCCCTGTTAAGATTTTTCCTGGTTTAATAGGGCTAAGGTGGGTTTAAGGCAGGGTTGCTGTTAGTCGTAAGGTTGGTCTACTTACGAGTTTATACGGAACCCTCGGTGCGCGAGTCCGACTCGCACTTGACCGTTCTTTTTATTCTTGTATTAAATTTTGATCAGAACCCTCATATTTTTTAAATACCGTTACGGGATGATAACGGCACTTCGATCAGAAACCTCTATTGCTCCTCAGACTGCAACCATCCATCTATTTTTTGCTGGGCTCGAATTCCTATTTTTTTGTACCGGTAGGTATACCGTACCTAAAGCGAAACTTTTGTTGGCGTGGGGGACATACAAAAAGATTCATTCACGCTATTAACGGGTGATTGAATTCGAATATTTTGTACGAATCATACATAGATTCACAGATTTTGGAGGATGAGTGAGTGAGATGAGATGAGAATATTCGTTCCTTACCTGTGGACATCACAAATTTCAAGGCTTTGAAAGCCGAATTTTCTTGCTGGAGCCTAATAGGCAGGTATTACTAGACTTTTATGAGAAAAACAGTGATGATACGGGCAGTTAACTATCATTGTTTTGTCCACTGAAAAGATGATTAATTTGAAATATGTATGACCCGTTTTCCTAGATTGTGTCCCTTTACCTACATAAATGTACTCATACTCATTTATTCATAAAATATTTTATGTCACACCTGGCCATAAAGTGGCTTTTTCCGCACGCTGCGTACGGAAAAAGCCGCTTTCTGGCCAAGTGTAGACATAAAATGTTGTATACAACACGGGAGGTAATAAAGAAAGCCCTCGATCGCATATTTACGTCCCTCGCTTGCAGCTCGGGCCGCAAACTTCGGCGATCTCGGCCTTTCTTTGTATTACCACCCTAGTTGTGTAATGTACTATTTCAATTTTACATGTCGAGAATTTTACAAAGAAATGATTACAATAAAATTACGTATAGTCAGCAAGAAACAGTCTGTAACATTCAAAGCGCCGGATAAATGGTTACACATATTTGTATCTATATTTATAAATAGGTATGTGTAGCGATATATCCATATATGTGTATGTATTTCGCTCGTATCGGTTTCGATGTACATACCTACCTAAACTTGCCATGAGAGTGAAGCGATGGGAAAACAGTGAACTATTAACTTTGTCGAAAAGTAAAAGTAGGAGATTATTTTGGTGAGAAACTACAAATGTCGTCTAATGCCCGTACCGTAGTACGATGTAAGTATCCACATCTCAAATTACCTGCGTGGCGTGAATGACAAGTGATGCATTAGGCTTGCGTGATAGGTCACGTGACTTATCTGACCACATTATTGTTAGAGAAAATGTTATTATTTAGAGAAAACAGTAATGGCGCCGCACGATGATGCTGTTCGACGTCACGACAAGATACATTATGAGCATGACTATTGTTAATAATGGCTAAAGTAGTTTTTGACGGTTAGTATCGAATCGGCTATGTAGCAAAATGTCCAGTGACGCAAATTGAATACGAAGCAAAGATTCGATTATGTAAATTGTCCATTTTGTGACGATGCCTAAATCGAAAAATATACAATTAGCATTATAGTATTTTATGCAACAGTTGTATAAGAAGGTTCAAAAAATGCGAATTGCGTGAGTTGCGATACGAGCCGCGAATGCGGCGAGTATCGCAAATAGAGACGCAATGAGCGTTTTTTGACTTAATTATACAACGTTGCATACAATACTTTTTCTACGACTAGGTTAAAATATAAAATACATGGACGTCACGCGTGTCTCGTCCGGTCTCTTCGAGTGTGTACAGCCGGCATGACAGTTGTGTCTATGGTAAACTTTTTTTTGATATGGCTGGTGACACGATGTGACGATAATTAAAATACTTTTTTTTTATGTTGGCATCAATTAATTTAATTCGGAAAGTTTTGTTTTTCTTATGAATCGTAGGAATTTAATTGTTTGTTAAGTTGGTAGTTGCGAATTTTTATCGTGAAGTTAGAATTGAGCGCTTAATCCTTGACCTAAGTTTAACCTAGATTTAGAAGTCTGTGGATGCTAGCAATAACGTAAAGTGACTATAACGACACTAGTGCTGTTATGGGGAATAGAGTATAGACTTCTCTGAACTCAAATTATGTATGTTCTTATATTAGTGTTCGTGACCAAGTAAAAGACAGATAACAGTACAGGAGTAGAAAAACAATAAAAAAAACCGCACAAGTGCGAGTTAGACTCGCCCATCAAGGGTTCCGTACAAATTTGTAGGTACACTCGCGGACTTTAATTAGCCTGTTGACTCGATTTTTTTTTCTGTCCTAAATCGATTCTACTATTTCTGAGGAACAAATATCTATATGACACCTAATACATTGGTATAAGTATAACAGCCACAAATTGTAATCAAAAGTAGCAGATCGGACTGAGCATTGAAAACGCTCTATACAAAACGGTAGAACATTATGACGTCATCCGTTGCATCGCTGTACTAAGTCTGTATGAAAAAAATAGCATTTTGCCATTTTGAGCACGAAGAAGTGCGTTTAAGCACATAGTTGTCATACATTTATTTTTTCAGTGTTATTTAAGCATTCCGAAATTGACTTTAATTTTTCTTAAAGACGATAAAAAAAATATCGTTTTTTTTAAACTTTGTGGTCTCATAACTTTTTATTTTTTTGTACATTTTTTGTTTATTTCTTTTGTGTTATGATAATTTAGTATTTTGCAATCCATGTGACTATATTATGTTGTAACATTCAACATTATTCAACATCCCAATTGTTGAGCCATTTAGGGTTCACCTTACAATACAATAGTCGTTATGCCTAAGCTGCCCGCTTCGCAAATACTTGGGTTTCGAGCAAGAAGTGTGAAAGAGTGTAATATTGTGTGTCTTATCATCGAGATCCTCCAGCCATGCGAGTGCTCCCGCCATCTTCATCCTGTCATCACATACATGACACTTCACTTACAAAGATCCTCTAGATGATGAAGGCGGTGTGGTCGCGCGGTACTGTCCAGAACGCTGCCTCCGCGATGCGAGTGCTCCCGCCGTCTTCATCCTGTCATCACATATGATCACTTCACTTACCGAGATCCTCCAGATGATGAAGGTGGTATGGTCGGGCGGCACTGTCCGGAACGCCGCCTCCACGATGCGAGTGCTCCCGCCGTCTTCATTCTGGCATCACAATATGATCACATCACTTACAGAGATCCTCCAGATATTGACGGCGGTATGGTCGCGCGGCACTGTCCGGAACGCCGCCTCCGCGATGCGAGTGCTCCCGCCGTCTTCATCCTGTCATCACATATGATCACTTCACTTACCGAGATCCTCCAGATGATGAAGGCGGTGTGGTCGCGCGGCACTGTCCGGAACGCCGCCTCCGAGATGCGAGTGCTCCCGCCGTCTTCATCCTGTCATCACAAACAATCAATTTAGTCTACTATGTAATCCTTTTTTAACCGACTTCAAAAAAAGAACAGCTCTTCGGATGTTTCTTTATTTTTTTACACGAATACGGCTGGACCAATTTAGAAAACATTTTCTTTTCAAAGAATACCTATACCTTTCATGTAGTTCCGTTGTCACCAGGTTACTATCTGATGATGCGGTCTTGAAGAAATAATTCAGTTATTATAAGCAGACCTAGGTACTTTTATCGTAACTTTTGCATTCGTTGATTGGTTTTCTAACCATATAGTAGTGTATATAGTTGGTTATTTTAATTTTTTGCATTAATTATCTTAACTGATGACCAGGGACCGCAACTTTGGTGCCGATGACAGACGTACGACGTCAAGCTAAATACAGAGTGTTGTTATCTAGATTATATACACTTAATCAAATAACAACTTATTAGCCTCTTTAGTTTACTGATATTAAAACTTGAGTTAAGAGTTTTCCACGTACTGGCCACGTATAAAAACATAATTGTCTTTGTCATGTTAAAACCAAGATGGTGGGAAATGACAACCAATTTCTGTTTAATTATTTTTCATTGGTAAAATATAACCAAAATATTATTGCTTCGCTATGGAATCGTATTTGCAGAAATTTCCTTTTCTTATTTTACAAAATGAAAAAATGTACTGCTCCTGCTGTGACCAATATTTAACAGGAAAAGCAAGTAAAATAGAGAAACATTTGAAAACAAAAAAGCATATAGAATGAGAAGGAGGAAAAATGACACAGCATGATTTCAATATGGATTTAACAAAATTTATGATAGCTTCGAATATACCCTGGAATCAATTAAAAAATAAGAACTTTTCCAATTTTATTGAAAAATGCATTAGCGGAAAATATGCAAATAATGTGAGTATACCGTCAGAATCGAACTTAAGGTGTAATTTTTTACCAAAAACATTTCAAAAGACTTACGCTTCTATACGGCAAGATATAGGTAATTCATATATTTACGTAAGTGTGGATGAGACACAAGACAGACTTCAGCAAAAAATTGCAAATGTGATTGTCGGAGCTCTTAAGGAAACCAACGCGAGCAAACCACACCTTATCGCTTGTCAAGTTCTGGCCAAAACCAATAATGTTACTATTAAAGAATTAGTGATTAACTCGTTAAACAAACTGTTTGAAAGTGATACTTATCATGAAAGAGTGGCATTGTTTCTCACTGATGGAGCTCCGTATATGTTAAAAGCAGGCCGCTCACTAAACGACATTTTCCCAAATTTAACACACGTAACATGTGTAGCCCACGGGCTAAACCGTGTTGCAGAGAAAATTAGAGAATTATACGATGATGTTAATGAATTAATAGCAAGTGTAAAATTAGCATTTTTAAAATCGCCCTCAAGAATGTCAGTATTGAGACAACTTTACCCTGACATACCTCAGCCACCACGGCCCGTTATAACACGCTGGAATACGTGGATTGAGGCGTGCATGTACTACAGGAAGTATTTTGATGAAATCACTAATGTTATTAATGCTTTAAATGAACAAAATGCAGCCCAAGTGAGAAGAGCAAAGTTAGCAATTCGTAAACCTAACGTAAAAGAGAACATATTTTTCATAATAGAACATTGCAGCATCTTGGTTGATTCTACTAGACATATACAAAATTCATCTTTGGCATTGAGCGAGTCGTTGCGTGTGGTTAAAACTGTTACCGCAAAATTATCTAAGATTATGCTACATGAAAAGGGAAAAAACATATACAGAAAACATAGAACACTATTAAAAAAAAATAGTGGATTACAGATTATGGAAAATATGGCTGATCTGAACAACCACAGGGAAATTAGTCTCTATGAACCCTCAGAAAAAATGAACTTGTGGCGTTTATTCAAATATGCTCCTATTACGTCCGTAGAGGTAGAAAGATCTTTCTCAATATTGAAGTGGATTTTTACTAGCACGCGATGTAACATGACTCCTAGTAGTTTGGAACAGATTTTGATTATAAATTTTGAATCGAAGTATAATAACTAAAGGATATCAGACTGGTACGTTGTGCTTATTAAACTCATATAAACGCTGTATGTGCAAGCGTCCATAGGCTACGGTGACCATTTATCATCAGACTGGGCGTGTACTTGTTTACCACGGACGATATTTTTTTTGACAACCCTGACCCTACCGGGTTGGTCGCGTATTTTGTATGAAGCTTCCCGGTATTAGGGTTATATGTGGACTATATGGTGATTTTTCTCCTAACTGGCAGTTAAGAGAACAATCTTTAATCTATACAAAAAAAATACATACCATATTAATTGTCACTTTTCTGAAGTTTTGGTAGATATTGTCGTTAAGGACGTAAAATATGGGTGGAAGTAATTCGATTCCCAAGTCATTACGAGAACTTACAATGAAGTGCATTGCTAGAATATTAAGTAGAAATCTTAATTCTTACTTAGATGAAAATAATGAATACGATTTTGATGATAAAGTAAGTTTTTCACCGCCTATCATTTGTTACCAAATTTGAGATGATATAGTTGCAGCGTGATGTCAAATTGGTGTCATCAGAATGAAAAGCACGGGCCCCATATTATAATACTTATTATACCGATATTGTTAATTTTATTTCTTGACACTTATTGTTTTAGATGTTAAATTTTCGAGGATGGGTTCGGAATCTTGGATTGCCAGAAGTTTTGCGGAAAGAGCTATTTTTAAAGTCATTGGCGTCATTTCCATCAAAAGAAATTAATTTAGATGAAGAATGGTTGATCGTCAACAACATTTGCTCCAGGTGCGGTTATAGGAATTATGACCAGTGCGACGCTAATTTTGGTAATTGGCGAGAGGTTCAAGAACTATTTTGCCCTGAATGTACGTGTGAAATGTATAAAAAAAAATCCTTCCGTTAATATGTTGTTTTATTTACACGAAGAATAATATTTTTTGTTACAATTACATTACTGTAAAAAAACGAATAAAAATAATACTTGCATCGTTTTTTAATGTGAACATTATTTTTTATGCAAATAATTCTTAATATTTCATTATAAAGAATTGAGGTATTGCAATGTTATTAAAAGAACATCCTATATCGGACTAAACGTCATACGTCAGTCATCGGCACCAAAGTTGCGGTCCCTGCTGATGACTTTGCATTTGGACCAAAGCGTGCCTCATCAAAACTGAGCCCTGATCTGATGTTTTTTCAGCACCTGGGGCAAAATAGTATGTAGGATTGAGAAATAAGGTACATCTATCAATCATTATACAGGGTGGGAGGGACTATACCGACATACTTTAGCCATGAATTCCTGGTGGTGTGACGAGTAAATAATGTTATATCAACATGGGTCGAATATTGTCATTTTACATGAATAGTCTTATGGAATAAAATAAATCAGTAAATTCAGCCCCTCGTTATAAACATGTCCTTACTAGAGGAAAAGTTATCAAAAAGAAAAAAAAAAGCTAAAATGGAAACGAAAGGTCAATTTTTTGGCCTCGTAGTCGCTTACCATCAAATACTGCGAAGGTTAATTGCAGTTTAGTTAAGTGATTTAAAAAAAATAGTAAAACTATCTTAGTCACATTTATTAGGGCTTGTTACACACTTGGGAGTTTTCATTGAAAAAATAATGAATATCTCTGAAAGTAAGCGTTTTTCGACTATACATCACATAACTTTTTTTATCCCTAATAGTTGTTAGAATCTATAGTTAAAGTTTGTCGGTATAGTCCCTCCCACCCTGTATACCGGCTACAAGGCTATACACTATGTAAATATATGATTCCGCAGGCTAATGTAATAAGAAAGGGTGCGTCAACCGTGGGAGCGCCGCGAGGTTCCATTCACTGTATCAGCAACCTTCCTAATGGGAGAATACGCCTTTGTTGGCCCTAGCTTAGCCGTTATCTTCACAATGAGCTGGGAGTGGCTAGCAGGGGTCACCAAATGGCGGACCACGGTCCGGACCCGGACTGCCAACCTATTGTGTGCGGACCTTAAGTGAACAGTTATTTGTATTACTGCGTACGTAAATTAATAATCTCAAGTAGAAAAGGATCGCGATGATCATTTTATTTAAAAAAACTGGAACAATGAAGAAACTAATTGGTGATCCCTCGTCTCGACTAATGGTGGTACAGTTTGCAGCAGATACATCTATACGGATGAAGAGCTTATGTTATGAAATATAGGGACGATATTTGAACAAGGTCGGATAAGAAAGCAATAAAATACCTATACTTAGGGGTAACCTATCGCAAACACTAAAAACCGTTCACCGAATTTCATTTGGCCAAAAACTATTCGAATTATTATCGTTTGTCCGACGGCAGGTTTCGTATTTTTTTCTGTTCACCATTTCACGTTTAGTAAAAGTTTCGTTTGTCCGAAAAACGTTTCCCATCTCATTCGCTTGCCCTATGAATTGTTACGTATTTTATTTCGTTGCCCATTTTTCATTTACCCAATGATACTTTTCGCACTGGATACGTTTAGTTTAGACATATTTTCAGTTTAAGTTTACCTTTTACTTTTAACGATATCCCAAGTTATTTTTCGGCAGTGCTACGTTGCCCTTAATCTAAAATAAATGTTATTTTAGATACAAAAATTAGCTATTATTAGTTTTTTAGAAAATTAGTCGGAAAGGTCAGTAGGTTAGGTTGGTTCATAAATAACCCTCCTTTGGGCTTCGCCGCAGTCGGGTAAAAAGTGACCGTTTGGGGAAGTGACTTTAACAGAAAACTTACATAGGCAGAAGGACAAAAGGGGGACGGGGGGCGGAGCCACCCACAAGGGGGGCTCGGGGGGCGGAGCCCCCCGCATGAAAGAAAAACTCAAAATAAAGGTTCAATTAGGTAAAAAAGTAGGTTAGGTTTGGTTTGAACTGCGTCCCCCAACAAAAACGAACTGCTACCAGAAAAGTAGGTTAGGTTTGGTTTGAACTGCGTCCCCCAACAAAAACGAACTGCTACCAGAAAAGTAGGTTAGGTTTGGTTTGAACTGCGTCCCCCAACAAAAACGAACTGCTACCAGAAAAGTAGGTTAGGTTAGGTTTGAACTACGTCCCCCAACAAATACGAACTGCTACGAAAAAAGTGGGTTAGGTGAGGTTTGAACTGCGTCCCCAACAATTAGAGAAAAGTTGAATAGTTAAAAATCGAATCGTTACATCGGACAAATTAAAGTCAATCGAAAAAAGTCGAATGGTTAATAAACAGAAACGTTACTTCGGATAACTGATATTAAGGTGAAATGAGATTTAGGGCAAACCATAAAATGTCGAATGATTAAAAAACCGAACCAATAAATGCCGAATCGTAATAATACTAAATGAATATTCGGACAAACGAAAAAAAAATTGAAACGATATTTGTCGAATAGTTTTTGCCGAAACGAAATTCGGACTAACATTTTTAGTGTTTCAGATAGGTAACCGAATGAGTACAGTTTACGCACGTTGCTAAAATCAAAACCGTTTGGTTTTATTTACGTAGTCGGGTAAAAATAGAATAGTACAAAATCATAAATGTAATTTTATAAGCAGACAAGTCTCATACAATAATACCAAAATCCTATCACTTCAAATTGTACGCTTTATACATGGTGTCTGAATTGTTAGGTAACAATTACTGCAAAAGAAAGTGTTTTAATTTGTTTACTTATGCAAAATTAACTTTTCGGGTCATATGTAACACGGAAAGTATGTAATGCATACTTATACCTACTGTTGTTATGTAGGTATACGTGCTGACAATACAGCGATGTCGTTGGTATTAAAATTTGCTTACAATGCTGTTTAGGAAATTTGGGACAGCTCAGCTTTACGGACACACACCTACAAAATTTCAGAAAATATTCAAGTTGCTTGTTCAGTGTTGTACACTATTCATAAGAATAATAAGCATTGTCTAGCTGCCTTTAGAATACCCTGCAAGATTGATTAGAGAAATTATAGCTACTATAATGAATAGGTAACTAGGTGAAGTTGCAAAGACAAGACAAAAAGAGTTATAAATTAGGTAACTTTCACTAAGACAATACTTAGGTATTTAATTTAGCTTTAGGAACAGTATCTGTTAGACTGCCCCAAGCACGATATCTGTAGGTAAGACTGAGCAAAGTGCCTAAATTATTATTTAGTAGTGTAGTCTAGTACTAGACTACACTTCATACTAAGTGTATTAATGTCCATACAGCAATATTTTAGTACAGTCACTGGCAATAACATATGATGAATTGGGGTATGTAAAAATATCTGCCACCACTCTATTTCTATAGTAATAAAATAAGGTCGTGTCAGATATTTATGCGTCCCTCGTTTCGTCATATATTAGTGCCAGTACCTGAGCTTTATCCAAAAAAATACCGGGGTAGCTACTTTCTCAAAATATGGACCTGTGAGGTTTTTTTGGCTTAGAATCGTTAGTACTTTCGAACCTTATACGTAAAAAAAAAGTGTCCCAATATTTTTTTCCATTACGTCACCATTTTGCATAGTGTTTGTATGAACGTGACGTAGTTGAAAGACAAAAATCACATACAAATTTTGGGACACTTTTTTTTACGTATAAGATTCTGAGCCAGAAAAACCTCAAAAGTCCATATTTTGAGAAAGTAGCTACCCCGGTATTTTTTTTGGAAAACGCTCACCTACTAAAATAGTGTAATACTAAGATATACTAAACCCCTATTTTTAATTAGTTACGAGTTTGTTTAATGGGGTTACTGCGTTACCTATGTAAGTCAATGTAAGTACATATAACACTTTTCAATAAAAGTTGTCTTATTTTTAGGAGTTCTAAATACGCTCATCAATGATTTAATTAAATAATGTATAATAACGAATACGTATTACAACAACTATCAACACGTCAAATTAGTCAAATTCAAATCCAAATTCAAATATGGTTTATTTGCAGAAAACCCCTGCCTAATTAGGACTGTATTGCAACTCGCTTTGGTTTCTAAATATTTACCTTAATAAAAAATATGAAAGAGAATAAATTTGTTGTAATTAAAGAGATTAGTAAATATCTATCCAGCGTAGGTACAACATAAAATAGCCAGGCGAGTTAAGAGCAGAGCAGGCGTGAGGAATGCGCTGGACCTTTGGCTTGCGGGCCACAGGATGACTCCTTCACCTTTACGAACAAACTGCACTTAACTCACGCATCTATTATAGTTAGAAAAATACTAAGTAGGAACAAACTAATGGCGGAACATGGCTATAACTAAGGATAACTTTATATAAAGGCGGAATAAAATATAAAGGATGTCCTTCAATATGAAATGATATTTAAATCACCGATAAAACACTATAGCAAAATTAAACTGTTTAGAATTACACCAATTATTATCACTATTTATTTACAATCTTATCAATACGATGCACTAGAATATTACATGGTCTGCGCCAATTTCCAGGATATGCATTTCCGTGTCAGTGGTCAGGAGCGGATTGGGCTCGCTCCCATTACGCGCCGGCACTCCTAGATCTTGTTTTTTCAAAGAATGTGCTAGACCGTAGACCGAAAGGCGTGGAACTCGCGACCGCTGCGTTCATACACTCTCCGCGGACTAACCGCCGGCCAGCGAATAATGTGAAAAAATACCGGACAAGTGCGAGTTAGACTCGCGTGGAGAGGGTTTAGTACGTTCAAAACAATACAACACAATTATACTCAATTGCACAGACTTCTTATAGGTTTTCCTGTAATCTATAGGTGTAGGACTATTTTGCGTATTTTTTTCAAAATTTTAGGTGCAATAGTTTCGGAGATAAGGGGGAAGGTAATTTGTTTCCTATTTTCTTAAATAAGTTCAAAACTATTTATATAAAAATTATAAAAAAAATATATTTGAGATTCTCACAGTGAGCTATTTTATTAGATACGTCACACAATATAGTTTGCTAATTTTTTTTCTAGTCGACCCCCTAAAAGAGGCCTCCATGTTTAAAATTCATATATTTCCATTACACGTCCGTGTTTGGTTACTGACTTTAATATATGTACCAAATTTCAACTCAATCGGTAGAGTAGTTTTGGAGCAAATTGGCTGTGACAGACAGACAGACACACGAGTGATCCTATAAGGGTTCCGCGTTCTTGAGGTACGGAACCCTAAAAAGAAAATTGTTTAACGCTTCTCGAGCTAACGTCTAATAAAATGGAGAATACATTAATTCCCGCGAAAGTCTGGGATACGTACGTCCGATTGATTGGCGCTATCGCGTTTTCATCTCGCTGCTTCGACAACTCTTAACCACTTAATTATCAAAGACAAATTGGCACGATTAAAACGAACGTTTTGTTTTATGAAGTGGTTATCCGATTTCCGTCCACACTATGATGCTCAACAGACTATAAATGTCTATAGGTAATCCATTGACTAGAAGAGGATTTTATGCTAGTTACGAAGTTACTCTAGCAGTTTCTCGATGGATGAGATTACTTTACACAACAAACTTGAGCAAATCTTCTATAGTTTCAGAAGCTGCTAAGGCGGGCGGTAGGTAGGTACACGACACATCTCTGTCAAGGAATAACACGACTATTTTGATGGCGTCGATCCAATTAGGTGATAACAAATTAAACAGGAATGGGGCGCGTTTCAGATATTTGGTTGAACTAGCCCATAACAGTCGCAATAGTACTTATGATTTCAGATCGATGATCATTAGCGTTCATGCACCACCACCTACTAACAATTAACATTATAAACATCACACCAATTAAAATAGTTTTTGCGCAACGCATGCAAGATACTCAACCTGATATTCATCCATCCACGGTCGCTTATTTATCTCACTTTCTTATTTACTAATGAATTCGCGGAATGTTTGGCGGGGCCCTCGCGCGTGCGCACTGGCTGCCAGAGTCTGCTGCGCGGGAGACGGGACCTCGCGCAGGATCCACGCTCGGACGCGCACTTTGTCCGGTTCAACATGAGCTCATTCACTTTCGTATATAATTTGGTATCGTAACGACCGTAAACACAATGGCGAGACTATAAAATAATGACACGTGAGGTGTACAATAGATGTTTAGAGAAAAAGGTTTTTCTAAGTACCCACATCAATATTATAAAAGAGAGTGTGATAATGATAATGTTGTTAGGCTTTCTGTGTATTTAGCGGCTCGAGTATTTCATGCATAAAGGGCGTCACACACGGCGAAGATACTATAATATTTCATATCCTGGTTTCTTAAAATAAAATATTGTAGTATCTTCGCCGTGTGACGCCCTTAACAAAGACAGAAATTTTATTTTGTAACCAAGGACCTTAAAATAAATATCCGGACGTAGCCTCCCTAACAAAGAACTGAAGCACCTCTAGTCCGCCGGTTTCTTTAACGCTGGTTGAATTCAATGTGTGCCTGCTGCGGGTAGTAAAACTTGTTGATGCGTGGATGAAATTTTGTGTGTATATTTGAATGGGTTGGGATGGTTTGAAAATACAATTGTACCTGGTAGATGGCGTGATGATCGCGATTTCATGAAAATACGGATTTGCTGAACAGTGAAAGCAACAGCATTGATTCTGAGGCGGAACGAAGTTCGCCGAGACAGTTTTGCCACCAACCTTCGCCGAATCCCGATAATGTAGCCGTAGCACGGATTTCTGTTCTGTGAGCCGTAGCGTGAGTATATCTGGGGGCACAGCAGTGCCTCCGCCAAGTCGGGCCGTACCATCCTTTTCTCGAAGCCATTCAGGCCATTTCCAACCTCCTGTAATTTTGTGCTGGCTAAAGCTAGAACCCTGAATTTTCAGGTATCAGAGAGAGTGGACCGCTTGATTGTCATCACCAGTCTTCTTGAATGCCGAAAGCTATATTACCGACATCCTGCAAGGCCATGTCGTCGCCTACGCAGGATTTTTTGACGAGGGGTTTCGTATCATGCAAGATAATGCTCCATGTCACACTGCGCGGGTTACATAAGCGTAGGTACCTCGCCGAGGTAAAAATCCCCACTCTCTTTTGGCCGCCGCTGAGACCTGACTTGAACCCCTTCGAGCACGTCTGGGACTTCCTAAAAAGAAAAGTTCAAGCCCGGAATTCCGCTCCGGATACGATTTCAGACCTGAAAGAAGCTTTGGTGGAGGAGTGGGAACTTTTCCACAAGACATACCACACATACGATACGAACACTGATTTGGTCTATGAAGGACCGCATAAATTGTGTGGAAAATTCTTACGGTAGAAACATACGAGTAAAGAACTGAAAAAAATAATTTCATATTTTCACTAAGGAAATTGTTTTTCATTTCTTGTTTGAATTTGCATTTCATTGGCGACTTTATCCATTTTTGTGTAAACTAGCCATTTTTCACTTACCTACCTGAAATGAAAATTCTGAAATTTTCATATTTTCGGAAAGCTTGCATTTCAGCTTTCATTTGGTACCGCATTGTTTAGGATTACATGAATGCACGGATATTTAACTTTGAAATGAGCCATGAGTGTACCTATCTAATATTAATACCTATATCAATTATAAATAATTTACATCAGCGTTACTGTTACCTAATAAAATAAAAAATCTAGAATGTTCATTACCGATAGTACCTAGATGGTTTACAATAAGTAAGAGTAAAGCATCGCCCTAGATTATTTGTATTTGCCGTTACTGTCTACCTACACAATATAGCGCATGATGTGTTCGCTCTCAAGCCGATTCGACATAGCACGGTCGAGTAGTTCGCAAAAAACGACCTTGCTTTTGTTATTTTCTATCGGTATTGTCAACTGCGTTACGACTCGGATGCAACGGTATCATCAGATTATTAGGATTTCGTGAATCGGGACCCAGCTAGGTAATTACCTACCTATAATTGTAGTTGTATCTACCTACCCAATGAAAGTAATTGTGTATGTACAGTCGGCATCAAAACGCCAGTAACATTTTTTTGCTAATTTCCAAAAACAGTTTACTACTTCGTTCCTTTAAATGTGCACATTAATATGCCGAATTTCTTGGAATAAAGAAAACACAGTATATATCGTCACACATTTGCCGGTCATAAAGGTAGAGTACGCTACGCGTACGGAAAAAGCCGCCTGGCCATTTTTAGACATAAAATGATGTACCAAACACGGGAGGTAATAAAGAAAGGCCTCGATTGCATATTTACGTCCCTCGCTTGCAGCTCGGGCCGCAAACATCTGCGATATCAGCCTTTCTTTGTTTTACCACCCTATAGTTGTGTACCGTAAGGTCGGGGTACTTTGGCCAAATCTCGGGTAACTTTGCCCACCTTGTTAATCACATATCTTAAATCAATAAGGCCTGATAATAAATATAAAAACATGGACGGTTAGTTAAAACTAACCACATGGCAATGTGCCGTAATTTAAATGCAATAATAAAACCTGAATCGAGTTAATTTATATGGCCAAAGTTACCCCCCCAGGGCGAAAGTAACCCGACCTTACGGTAATGTACTTTTTTTAATAAAAAATTTTTCATCACACTTGCTCGAAAATGGTGTCATTACACGTAGGTTCTGCGGGCCGTAAATGGCCTATTACGCCCTAGGGCGTAATGGTTTTCTTTTTAAATTTGAAACGCTGGTTCTGTTTTACTCTTATTTGTCATGTTCAAAGGAAACGACAACTTACTTTTTTAACTTTTATCACTGAAATATTTATTTAAAGATAACTGTAATTGCAAATACATATAAACACATATTTCGGTAACATTAATTAAATGTTTAAATAATGTATTTCTTTATTTTGCAAATATAAAATCAACTAAAATGGCCGTTACCGCTATGGTTTCCGAACGTGACTTGACGTTCGCATTGTCTATGGACATATGTGACAAATGTCACTGTCTGTTTTAATATTTTCTTGTCATACTGGGTCGAAAAGTAAGGTTATTTTATTAAGATTTCCTCACAAGTGTGATGAAAAACATTGTGTGTGCCACGGGCGGTAAAGGAATTACAAACTTGTGTTATTAAAGCCCTCGGTTTCACCTCGGGCTTATAACAAACACTCGTTTGTATTTCCTTACTTACCGCCCTAGATACACAATGTACTATTTCGACCTCTGCAAACTTAGCGTAGTCCCACTATAATGATGATATTATATATGGCGCTTCGGTTGTTACGGGCGTTTTGAAGCTGACTGTACGTGTAGTAGGCACTTGAATACAATTTAAAATAATCAAAAAACATATTCCGTATTTTTAATTCAAATAAGGTTACTTATTTTAATCATTAAATAAACAAATAATGAAAACTTGGCTGACAAACACATTCAGTCAAAGACAAACATGAAAAAAAAAAACGTTTTTTTTTTTTCAAATAATACGATAGCGGGTAGGCAGTTATTTTTTGCCGTTAAGTTAAATCCCGTTACCGTTGGTGGAATACGCAACCAATATTAATTAATTTTTCTGTGTTTGTATCGAAATAAACATTAGTAAAATAGTGGATAAGAAACTTTTTAAGTACACGTTTTGTAAAAACCTCAATTCTAGTTTCTTGCTTATGTCAATAGTGCCATACTATTGACTTGAGTTGTCACACATTTTTACTCAGTCAAAATTCCGTAAGCATCATGTTAAGAGGTGATAATTCGGATAAAGAAAGTGAATACGAAGACCGAAGTCCTGAAGATACCCCTAAAATCATGAAGAAATCTTTATCATCTATAGGATTTCGAAGCAACATTGAGAATCAAAATGAGAGTCCATTAGCATTGCGTGCGACCCAATCATTCGCCGGAGACGTGGAGGAGCTGCGTCTTTGTGCAAACTTTCAGAGAATGGACTTCTGTAATGGGATGAATTTGACGTCAACACCAGAAAAAGGTACGGCTTGTCCTTGTGGGTGCCAACTGCGACCCGCCATCGCCAGCCCTTTCCGCACCCGCGAGCAAAACACGCTGGCACTCCATGTCGTCTCCCCGGAGGTGCTTAACTATCACGGCTACTGTTTCGAGCCCAACCAGATAGCCATGTTTTGGAAGAAAGACTGCAGAATGTTTTTGTGGAAAGGCCAGGCGAAAATGAAGAACGTAATACACGCCAACTCGCATAAGAAATAACTATCTTTATACTATACTCTACTTGTTACTCTGATATAAATGGAGCTGCCTTTATGTCATATTTTGTTATAATATTAAAAATTCAAAAACTAAATGAGTGTTTCATCAAACTATTTATTCCTTAAATTCTGTAGAACTAACAACACCTAACTAAAGTGCACATAAACAACAAGAACGTGATAATTTACAAATGTATTCATACACAGCTAAATCTACTGTAGCGTTTGCACCGTATCTAACGGTTGTTTTTCAACACCGGGCATATTCGCTTCTACGTTTTCACCGCACGAGAATCTAACATAGTCGATGATTTCAACTTTATTCTGTTCTAATATTTCGTCAACGGTGTAAGAGGGATCTAAGAGATACTCCTGATAGATGAGGCATGTTTCGTCGTCGGAGTCTTTGGCGGGTTTGTCTTTGGTCTTGTCGCCTATTTTGGCGGGTGCGCAGCCGACTATATGCTGGCATAACTGGCGGCCGACGTCATCGCAGTCTGGGCCCTGGCGGTAGGCGAGCAGCGCGCCATACTTGCCGGCCGAGTAGTCGCCGGGCGCCGCGGGCGCAGGGTGCGTGTAGCCGGCGATGTTCACATCCTTACTGTTCGCCTTCCAGCACTCGGCGCGCCTCAGCACGGCGTTTTCACCCACGTTGCCGATAAATAGAGCCAGGATTTCAGATAATTTCTTGCCGTCGGCTGAGAGGTTGCCTAACTGTTCGCTGTCGAGTTCCATCTGTAAACATGGAGAACAATATTGTTAAAAATACTGTCTGAAGTGAACACTACAGGCACTGTTAACATCTGGTTTTTCTCTCGTCTGATGAAATGAAAATAGTTTATCACTTAAGTACATTAGGGTAGTAATGTCAGAAGTTATATAGATTTATGCCCAATTGCAAAATTATACATTAATTTAATGTGGCCTTTACTCTCATTTGTAAGGGGCACCAACATTTTCAATGCTTAGTAGGTTTGATTCTAATTTCTGAATCCTTTAACACATTCACTGCCCCCATACAAAACTATCGGACAATGTCACAAGTCCCAACTGTGCAATCAGTATGGGGCATTTTTCCAGAAATATGTCTGCGGTCACCTCATTCATCTGACCCTTTTTCATACTAAATGTATGGAGCCAGATGAATGAGTCGCAGACATATTTCTGGAGAAATGCTCTATGGGGAAAAGACCCCATAGTGGAAGCACGGACTCCTGAAACAACACTTCTTCCTACAAAAGGTACATCGCGCGCTTAAATGTGTGCGCCCCGTGTACGAACAGACTACAAGAATGCTCCAGTATGGATCGCACTCACACAGACGCGCGAGCGTGCATCTGTGTGAATACGTGTCGCGCGCTCCTAAACGGCCGAAGTTGGACTACTTGTCTTATCTTTATCTTTATCTTTATACTTTGACATTGGGGGCACCAGGACAGAGAATGCGTTAAAACAATTTCAGTCACTATGTATAAATACTGACCTTCTGTTTCAAATTACCTTAACAATTGAATTTATGGACAACAGATTAAAATACTTTACAAAAATTCGGATTTTTGAGAAAATACCTTGGTAACTGGACCCTTCGCTTGTAGGTTGGTATGTGCGAATTTGAAACATGCAACTGCAGCATCTTCCATCATTTTCTGGAACTTGTCATTCTTTGCCACAAAGTCCGTTTCACAGTTCAGTTCCACTAGGGCTCCATGGTTTTTGTCAAACTTCACTGCCACCAGTCCCTGAAGTGCTGTGCGCCCCGCCAACTTGGTGGCTTTGGCCCAGCCCATGGCTTGAGCTTGTTCATTAAGCCAGGTTTCTGCCTGCAAATATTCAAGATTTTTAGTTAAAAAAGTAATTTTTTATGGCTTGTTTACTGTGATTGATAACAAAAAAACTATAAGCCATGTTAATTAAACCTTTTAAGTGTAAATCTGAATCCTAGCCAGCATTCTCATTTCTCATGAATTGCTCAGCACCAAATTCCTGGCCCTTCACTGGCTTTAATCCTGCATTGTCCTTGAAAGTTTCCCAAATTTTATGTAGTGAGAGTATAGAGAATATTTTACAATATATGGAAAGGTGGCATGATCAAGTCTAAAATAAATATATAATTTTGAGTACTATTCCACAAATAAAGTTCTTAAATGTATCTTTATTACGATTATAGATACAAAAATAAAACATAACCTTCTGTAGCCAAAGCTGGATTTGAACCGGCATCTCTTTCACAGAAATATATCGAGATAGAAGGAAAAAGGTCCTCGATTTGTTTGAGAACGTTGAATGTCAGATTTTTGCGTTTGGCAGTTTGAATCAATAATTGTATGTATACATATTAGATATGACTGTTCAAATCCTCAATTGAAAATTTATTCTGCAAATAGGCCATGGGGGCATTCTGACAAGATTGAATCTATTAGTGCTTTGGAAAATAAGATCTGAATAAAAGAAACATTACATTGGGAAACATGTGAACTAAATAAAAAAAATGTCTAAAATACCTTATCTGAGTCATTGTTGTGCATCTCAAGCGCTTTCTTGCAGTTGGCAATGGTGTAGCCTGTTTTCTTTCGAAGCTTGGCAAGAAGCGAAGACTCCGCAGCTCTGCACAGAGGACTTGTGTGGAAACTCCGCACCAACTGGAATATCATCTGAAATACAGTTAATAAACAAATATCCAATATCATATATCTGTAAGTTATTTTATCGTTCAAACAAATAAATTATCATGAATGATGGAGAAGAAATGGGTTTAAGAGTATGCATGATTTGTAAATAGAGGTGTTGTTCACTCACACAAAAAGTCTATAAAGCAGTATTTATTATTGAATTAGATAGTCCTGATATTTTCAAAACACTCCACTAACAAACTCATCACTGTTCTGCTCAACATGTTATTGGCCAAGCCCTATGACATCATCTGAGTAGGCAGGGGTATTGGTACTTGCTCCAAACAAGGTCAATGTTGAGATATAAATACGATGCTATGGCATGTAGTACGTATACACAGCTATAGAGCAATTATCAACACTAAGCTTCAGCTGAAATTTGTTACCTTTGAATAAACTTTTAGTTTTTGCTTCATTTACTGTCTATCTTAACCTATAAATTAAATTTTGTATCAGTATAATACGAACATAACAAAATTATTGTTGGTTATAAATAATCGCACAAAAACTATTGCAATACACATTCGATAACATGGATACTGGCTGAAAATAAAACATCACCATAGATACATAAACAAAAGAAAGTTGCATACTGTTACCATGGATAAGAAATCGATTTTATACCGTCAGATAACTACTGTGGTTAGGCTTTAATTGTTGAATTTTCTTTAAAAAGTAGCATAATTGTGATAAACGGTTAAAAGATCGATCGGACTCGCACAAACCTAACCAAGTAACGATCAAGTTGATTACTGTTAACCTAATTACACGAGACTCACCTTTTGTTTGGTTAATGTAACTTTCAGACACAGTAAGTAACTTCTAATAACTGTACAGTAACATTTAATTACACAATTTTTATCTCATAAATCACATAAATGCGCCAAGAAAGGAAATTATTTGTGGAAATGTCAGTTTTTGACATTTGTGAGGCCCGGTCCGTTCGACAGGCAAAGTGAGAAAGTAAACTTAGTTTTGCGTTTAATTTTTGTTCGATTAATTAACATTTTAAGATTTTTACAAAATCAAACTGCGAAAGAATATGAACCACGAAAAAGTACAGAATATACCTATATATTCTTTTAACTATGGTATGATGCATAAATTCATTAAGATTTTTAAACGTAGCCGTCTACCTAACTAAACCGTAAGTTTAAAACTACTAATAAATTAATTATATCAGTATAGTTTTTCCATAATTAGGTACCTGAATACCTACCATTACAAAATTATGTTTTTGTAGTGGCAACCCACATTGGTCTTGAATTAGAACTCGGAGTTTACCTGAACATGTTTTTTATTTAGCAGATGAAAATAGTACCTACATTACACAACTAGGGTGGTAATACAAAGAAAGGCCGAGGTAAATATGCGATCGAGGGCTTTCTTTATTACCTCCCGTGTTGTGTACATCATTTTATGTCTAAGGTGTGGCATAAATGTTATTATTTTATTAACGCATTTATTTAAAATTTCGACATGTAATTGCAAGGTCTGAGTTCGAAACCTAAGGGTCTCTGTTTTGATTTATATTAACAGAAATAAGGTGCCGTTTCATCATAATTCTATTATCTCCGGTGACTGCTCCATAGTAGGTACCTATCGATGCACTAGTTCATACTCGTACTACCTAATTACGAGAAAAAAAGGTTCTAAAATTAGTACGTTAGACACAAATCTAAAGTTCCAATTTCATTAGCAAAATATACCTACCTATGTAATTAGTAGGTGATCTAGGGCATCGCTATTCGCCAATCTACTCCTGAAGAAAAAGTAATCCAAATCTGCTCCGGCTTTACTAAGAATATATTTGACGCCACGCCACAGGTGACTGAATATGTAAAAGTTCTCCCTAAGGGTATAGTTTCAGGCATCATGGATAAAGGTAGCAAACCGACGAGGAAGAAAGGTCACCCGGAACCCTCGACATCCGATACTAAATTACCTAAGCTTCCAAAGATGAAGAAACCTGAAAGTTGTAAGATTAAGACAAGGTCACTGTTCTCACTGCCTGAAGAAGTCCTTAAACTGCCACCGCCACCGAAAGCTGTTAAGAAAGTAGCCACTGCTGCGCCGAGAAGAAAGTCTACTGGTAAACTTAAAATTGCCTCACTTTCTCAACCTCGAATCTAACTGAGAGAATTTTTGAGATTGTATTTTTTTACTCTCCTCAATTAGACACGAAGTTGAAAAATAAAAGGACGGAGGTGTTTTGTCAAAAGTATTTTGCAGAAATAAGAAGTTTTGCGACGAACTATAAGTTACGTCTATGTTTATTAAGCAATTAATATTATAAACTAAATTGCCTGGCTACACACAAGCGCTTAGTTTTTTCATGTGGGAAAATGGATATTGAGTAACTTAGTTATCTTGGGGCAGGTCTTAATTTTAGCCTCCACCTTTTTCTTGACTGGCTTTATTGTATTTTATATTATTTACTATCGTTACTGAATATTCGTTTTATTGTAGTAATGCAAAAATTTACCGCACTACGGAAAGCACGAGAGCAGTTCAGGCTTAAACTGATGAACCTGATTTGTCAATCTGAGCCGGGGGAAGACGGGGACTGCATTCCTTCGGGAGAAGAGCAGAATATGTTACGATATTATTACTACTTACGATATGGCATAGACAATGTCCACGTTGCACCGCTTGATAGCAAAATAATAAAACGGTTGGTGATATGCACACAATTACTTTTTACCTTTACACATAGTTCCTATATTGCCATAGTTAGAGAACCTTGTCAACTAATCAAATAGCTAGTAGCCAGCACAGTCAAGTTAGCACAGCGTCATATCCCGCGCGTGATGCAGCGCGTGGCAGCCAATCAGAACGCGCATTTGTAACGCAGCGCAATGTACGTGCGTTCTCATTGGCTGTTACGTGCTGTGTCGTGCGCGAGATATATCACAGCCATCTTGTGCTAGCTGTGCAGATTTGTATATATCTCCTTAAGTAAAAGTTCCCTTGTGGATTTCTTGCAGAAAAAATATGAAATTTGATAAAGTATCTCTTGTTTTTCGTAAAAGGGCGCAATTGCGTGAAATACTATTCAAATTTGTAACAGACAAAACACTTCAAGTTCAGAGACGGTAGTTGTTTCCACGGCAATACCAAAGGAAATATACCACACATTATTATTCAATATTGCAACGACAATTTGAGGATAGGCTAAGTAGGTGGAAGATGACGTAAGGAAGCTTGTTATTAAGCAGACTGATTTATAGTTATTTGTATAACGGCATAATTATTTTCATTTTAGGATTCACAACTTGATCTCACCAAAACTAAAAAAGTGGCAAGACACAATGGCAACAGCCACAGACGAAATGCGCGAGGATTTTATGATGAGCATGAAGAAGGCGATCGTGGACTTTGTTTTGAAAGATCCAAATACGGTATTAATACTTACGTAATTCATATTTTTTTGTTGTTAAGTACTAATAATAGATACCTAATGCGTTTTTTTCTTATGTTCCCGTCCCCAATTTTTGCTACGCGGCAATGTGATTTTACAATTCACATTAGCAAGGCGCTTTATTGAAACGTATACAGCTAGTAAGAGAGGTTAAACTAAGTGTTCATTTTTAACCCCCGTCGCAAAAACGACGGGGTGTTATAATAAGTTTGACGTGTCTGTGTGTGTAAATGTGTAAATGTCCTTGTGGCATCGTAGCTCCCAAACGGATGATCCGATTTTAATGCGGTTTTTTTTGTTTGAAAGGTATATCAGTCGAGAGTGTTCTTAGCTATGTTTGGTGGAAATCGGTTCAGGTCTTCAAGGTCATCAGGTCGTTTGTCATGTTTGGTCGGGGGTTTTTTAAATTTTTAATTTAGGTTAGGTTATTAATAATGGTCTTGAGCTTATAGTCAGCTGCAATAATATTTGATATAACACATATCTAACATGCCTAAAGTCCTTTACCGTTTGCACGCTTTATCGTGTGAGATTGCTTGTAACTGCAGGTACTAGTAACTATTTTCACTCCGACCTTGCTCGGGCCCAGCTAAGTTTCTTGCCGGAGTCTTCTTAGCTGGGCTAGGTTTAGCGAACCGGCAACCAAAACTCCCATTCGTTCGATTCACACACTCACATAAGGACAGGAAGGAGGTCGATCCGCTTCAACCTTCCTGCTGGTCCGCTGCTCACTTTGAGCAATCAGCGTAAGTTCAAGGTGGCCCTGGCGTAGCGTCCTGGTTCGATCCCAAGCGCTTTGGCCCCCACCTAGTCCAACCTTCTCAAGGTGGACCGGCACTAGCAACCTGGTTTAACCCCAGGGAACGCCACGGCCCCCACCAGGTCCGATTTTTGCAACAGCCAGTAAGGCTTGCAAGTTTGTCAGGCTTAAAAAAAAACTATTTGATAACAGGAAGAGACGGCCGAAGAAGAAGATACTCCTCTCAAGCTTGAACTGGCTATGAAAGATGACGCGTGGAGGAACCGGTATGCAGTCGCCGTTAAGAAGCTCACCAAAGAACTTTATACCCTGAATCCATGCATCGCGCAGGTTTTGGAGATTTGGTGGAATCAGTACAAGTAATGCCATTCTATCATACAAATTCATTGATTAGTGTTCCGAATTAGAGGGTCAGGTGTTAGATCAAAGCGAAAAACTACATCGCATACCATCAGCCGTCGCTCGATCTTCGTCTAATTTATTGAGTGCAGCCCGACGTCGTCATTTATGGACCTATGTATCTCAAGAATTATTCTGGTTTTAAGTTCAGAAGCGATAGAAATGTCAAATTTACTACTATTGACCCAAACATTAGACTGATGCATCGTCCAGTGAGTTTACTCTATAGTAGCAGTATATTACTTAGTTCCCTTCTCTTTAATAATTTTCATGACCTTGTTTTGATTTCCTCGTTGTACTTATTTTTTATTGTTGTTGCAGTGATATGCGATTAATAGATCTAGCAGATGTGATGTCGGCACCAGCAGCATATACACTACAGGAATTCAATTTTGTTTGCAAGAAACATATCGAGGCAGCAGGCAATGTGCTACTGAATCAGTGGTTGCCACTGTTGCAAACGATTTTCGTTCAGGTTACATGGTTGAAATATTTCCTCAATACTTCTTTTACATTTTATCAACTAGTTATTTTAATTGAATACAATTTCACTAACAAGCCCTGCGCGAACTCTTTGAGATCGGGGAAAAGGACGGGTGTCCTTCAGCACCAATTAGGGCTCATCCATAAAGTACGTCACACGTTAAGAGGGGGGGGGGGGGGGGGGGGGGGGAAAGGAGATCGACGAAGTGGGAGGGGTCTTAAGATGCGTGATGTCACACTTCAAAATCTAATACATCTACGAAAGTGTTAAAATGCCAAAGGTTTAAAAATTGGCGATTTCACACTCGCTCTACTAGTGTCACGCGCGTTGATATTGATTATATTAAAAAATAATTAAAATCGGAACAAAACTAATTTCGTAACTGCTGCTTTCATTGGACCGCTGTCACGCAAATGTGACCAACTGTGACAAGGACGGGGGAGGGGTCAAAAATCACGAAATTATTGTGACGTACTTTATGGATGACCCTTAGAACCCTTGATCAGAGTAAAGCGAGATTGTCTTTAGCGTTCGTTTTTCAAGGCGATTGATAAGTTTTAAATTGTTTTGGACATTATTAGGTATCTATTTGGGCGACTAGAACGACTAGAGACAAGGTAGGAGCAATCGGTAGAGCGCGCGAAGCCCAATCGCTCTACCGATTGCTCCTACCCTACCTTGTCTACCGATTCAGAGGATGAGCTACATAAATTGCTTCATTTTACAGGGAATCAAAAGAAAGCAGATTCCGGAAGCCAAGCAGGCATCAAGAATAAAGCACTTTTACAATTGCTTAGCGTGCTCGATGACAAATAATTTACAAACGTTGTGTTTAAAATCGATGAAGGAGTTCACTGACTATTTATTGGATGTTGGGGTAAGTACATGTAATTTAAATTGTTTATACATAACCATATGGTATGAGTATTGAGATTGAGAGAGAGAGAAAATGTATCAAGGTATAAAATAAAACTTATTTTGAACATAATTGATGCCGTGGAAGCAAATGATCCTCTTTACGTTTGTATGAAAAACCAACCGACTCGAATTGTTTATTTTTTGTTAATTTCTTCTCGTTCTCATACGAATACTTTTGCAGGGAACCAATCGGGGTTTTGTGATAAATCTTGTATTTGCAAATGAAGCCATTGAGTTTGAGCCCGCGTTCAAGCAATTCAGAAATCAACTGAGACTATTATATGACTTTCTCACTGACGCGTGTCGAGTTCCGCGTTTAGAGACTATGCTGTATAAGGAGCCGGTGTGCCCTGGCAAAACTTCCCTGCAGGTAACCACAGTATAAATTAAGGTTTTCGAAATTCAAAATGTTTTCAAACGAAGTTGTGATTGTGACGAAAGTATTGATAGTAGTAATTACCTACTCAGTGGCGATGGAAAAAAACGATGTAAAATTTCCTTTTCCTCCCCCTGTCTTTCCTTTATACAGACAGTTGCAATCAAATGATAGGGGCAAACAGCTCAACAATGCTATAACGTTACAACTTACAACATCACTACATAGTATAAAACAAAGTCGCTTCCCGCTGTCTGTCCCTATGTACCTTTATGCTTAGATCTTTAAAACTACGCAACGGATTATGATGCGGTTTACTTTAATAGATAGAGTGATTCAAGAGAAAGGTTTATATGTACCTATGTATAACATGCATATAGTATCAGCATTGCACCCGTGCGAAGCGGGGCGGGTCGCTAGTAACAGATAAATCATAGCGGTGATACCTATTATTGTTGTTATAATAACATTAATTTTAGTCAATCTTTTGGTTTCTAGCCAATGATAGATGATGAAATAATAGAAGGTTACAAGAAACAAATAGCCGATTTGATAAGTGAACAAAGAATTGGACCAGAACTGCGGGTCCAAGATTTTGACGATTATGTTTGCTTATTGAATGGAGAGGTGAGTGATTATTATTTTATTTATATACAAATAATTGTATTGTTTTTAGGCAAAAGGTATCGCATACCTAGTTGCCAATAAGGTAAGCTAGCTATAGCTTAGGCTGCTCTCACAAAGACGAAGTTGAAATTCCTTCTTATTGAATAGCGGCAAAGTCGCATTTATTGCGTAGAAATGTCACGATTGTTGTCGTACAATTACTTTAAATATTAATTTGTAATGTGTTGTTCTAGTCTATGGCAAAAGTAGAAGCGTTCATTAACTCATATCCTGAGAAAACTTTCGAGGAATATTGCGTGGAATCAGTAAAATACGTAGAGTTGGCCAAGGAAATACCTTCAAAATTAGAAGGGACCATAGTAATCGGAATGTTCCAAATGCAAAGAGGAGAACTGATTAATTCACTTCGACAAGCAGCTACGAGACTAGCCAACACTCTGTTGAGGAGGATGACGGATGACTATCAGACTGAGATTAAAGCGTAAGATTTTATAGGATTTTAGCACAACTGATACAAGCGAAGTCGTGGTCAGTTGTGCTAGTTAGGTATAGGCAGTAATGTAGTCAGAAGTTAAAAATATATGAAAATCACAAATGTTGATGTCACAGGCGTAGCCGGGGGGTTGGGTGTTCAACTCCCCCCCGAAAATTTCAGATATTAACATTCATAGAATTAAAATAAGAACAGGCGTGCGGCATAACTAAAACCTGGCTACGCCCGTGGGTGATGTTAATTATTTTGCTATAATTTGTTTCCAAGAAATAAGGTATTATAGTAGAGAGTGTACCCGTAATTCTATGCGTTTAAACTTAAACAGTATATACGATGAATACGCCTTGATCGCGACCACGCTGCTAACTCCGCCGCCCGACACGAGTGGTCTAATGGCTCTCATAGAGTATTACAAGAAAGCGCAAACGATCCTGGTACAAGAGATGGAAGACAAACTGCGCAATGTGCTGCGCTACATCGTGTTCCTCGGCGACTACACCAACTTCACGCCGCTAGAACTCAAAGCTAACAATCAGACCTTCCACTGGTTAGTTCATTGAATGAGTTTCAAGTTACGTTTGGCTCCTCTGGAAGCCAACGCTGGCTCTAAGTTAGGCAGTATGCTGAGGTGGGACCACGTGGTGGGAGCTCGCTGCTTTTCTTTTCTTTGTGTTTTCTTTTTGTGCTGTCATAAATAAATGTATTTTCTTTCTAAATTACATCACACCATTTTTGATAGTGTTAAGGGGCCGCCATGTTTGGCTAGAGAGCAAACGTACATTAAGATATATTTTTTAAGGTACGCTCGTCTGCCCGGTATTATTGAAGAATCTAAAGCAATCTGTGAGCAAAAGAAAGTCGAGTATCAGGTGTTGTTGAAGGTGAGCCTAAACTTGTAATTGTTTTATAATAAATATATAAATCTATTTCGACGGGTGTTTGCTGTCTGATTGATAGACTGCAGAAGATTGAGCGATCAACATAGGTTAAGATAATGACTTTTTTTAGGTTCGAATTGCAGAGTTTCTGAAGGATCTAGACGTTTACGCCGTGCAATGCAATGAAGTGCAGTATTGGGGGGACATCGATCAGTTACCAAAATATGTCTTGCGAGCCCGCCGACTGGATGAGAAGTAATAATTATTTATTTAAACTAAATTATACACTATAAGTGGTAGACTCAATACTACATGCCAGTATCTGTGACTGGCAGTCTCTACTGTGGTTAAAACAAAACGTACCTAGTAAAAGGTCTTGCACAAAATAACACTTGGACAACACAATAACTGTAGCTGTTTGTGTTTGTATGCCATTTGGCAAAGCATAGTGATACTCACATATATGCATGTGCACCTAATTCATAACCAGAGATCGGACAAATTTGCGTCATCACTCCTAAAAAATGTGGACATGACTCAAAAATATAATCAAATAATTAATCATTTAATTAATTTCTTACCTGAGATTTAATTTTGATAGTCAACAAAATACACAGGTTTGTTACAATGTACATTTATTAAAGAAAATAATCAGTATTTACGAGCGATGACGCAAATTTGTCCGATCTCTGGTTATAACACCTATGTTTTACAAAGTATTTGAATTTTGAACAAAATTGTATGTTTCCTCCTTCTCCAGGTTATCCATTGCTTTGTCTAAAATCGATCAATTCAACGAAGAAGAATCTTCTTTTGGTTACCAGCTGTCACAGTATCCGAAGAGAAAACAAATATATGACAAACTAGTTCCCTTCAAGCGACTTTTTGATTCCGGCTATGATTTTCTGCAAAAACATCGCAATTGGACAACGTCTAAAGTATAAAGTTATAGTGTGGCTAATGTAACATTTTATTGTAAGAATAATTTCATAATAATAATTACTTATTCAGGTTGGGAGTTTTGAACCTGAAGATATCGAAGGTGACATTGCATATTATTATAAGATTATTTATAAATTGGAGAAATCCTTTCAAGATATACCTGACACCTTCCGGCTTGCTGCATCGATCAGGTATGTAAAACGGAATTTATATTTTTTTAATATACCTACTTACTTAACTAGATTTTTCTCATAGCTATGTATCCATAATTCCCATACTTACTGAAGAGTGTCCGCGATCTTAGCACTTGCTGAGTCTGACTTGACTGAACCATTCGAAACGGACGACAGTTATGGATGGTTCCATACAATTTCCTCGCAATCCAAGTGAAAATGTTTAAAGTGGGACTAAAACTCATCTTGACGCTCAGATTATACTTGTCCACGTTCGCTTCGCTCGCTTTTGTAAATACCTAATCACTTCGTGCCAATACGGCTCATATTGTCCCTTGTAGGAGTTGTAGGTATAACAATATTGGACAGACATACTTTATTTAATTTGATTTTGTCACATATGTAGGTAGTAGGTAGATCATTTAAACGAAAAAACTACGTGATGAATCTTAAGTGATTGTCTAAGGAGATTATAGGTAAAAAACTTAACTAAAGCACCTGTTGCATGTAGTAGTGTACGGAATTTATATGGAACTTATGTCCTTTGTCTAAAATGGAACTTCAAACTGTCTATATGGACAGGTTGTTACTAAATGCAACAGGTGCTTTAGTTAAGTTTTTTACCTATAGGTATAATATATTTTTAGAGCAAGAATGGATGAATTCAAAGTCCACCTGCCAATAATCAATACCCTGGGCAACCCCGGCATGAAAGCTCGCCATTGGGAGAAGATATCCGATATTGTCGGCTTTCCGATTGTTGTGGACAACAACCTGACTCTCGAAAAGGTGATAGACTTCGGTCTGACGGATTATGTCGAAAAGTTCGAGACTATTTCCGAGGCTGCCACAAAAGAAAACAATCTGGAAAGAGCATTGGACAAGATGATGAAGGAATGGGCCGACCTTACATTCGAAATTTTACCTTACAAGTGGGTATACCTTAACACAATATCTTTACTTAACCTCCTTAGACAGCAAACAATAGGTACAATTTGGATAATTAATCTAAAATTAAACAAAATTAAGTGCTATAACTAAACCCTGTTTTATACTTTATCACATAAACAATTACAGGGATACGGGAACATATATCTTGTCGAGTGTCGATGAAATTCAATTGCTGCTTGATGATCATATTGTCAAGACGCAAACTATGAAGAACTCACCATATATTAAACCATTTGAAGAGACTATCATGTAAGTTCATCTTCTCTCCTCGTCTTCTAAATAGTCCAGCGCAAATTATACTATTTCATTGTTGGGATTTCATATGTAATGTTAATCATAATCTGTTTAAAAACTTTTCAAGTGATTGGGAAGGCAAGCTCATATTACTGCAAGAGATCTTAGATGAGTGGTTGAAGGTTCAGGCTACTTGGATGTACCTGGAACCCATTTTCTCGTCTCCTGACATCCAGCAGCAGATTCCTGAAGAAGGACGGCGCTTCAGCGCTGTAGATAAGGTCACCACATTGATTTTGCTGCTAATGTAGAAACGTGTAGATAATAATATTTGGGTCACGCGAATTTCAGAAAGTAAGTGTATTTTCTGGGGAGAATACAATAGTTAACGAGTTACCATACGTTAAATTACTCGCCTATGAGGGTCCAGCAATGCCCACAGAAAAGACGCAAACATTTAAAACCTGTAGAGTCCAATTTTGGGTTTCCATTAAAGTCAGGTGTCTTTTCTAGGTTTTTACCGTAAAATAGTCCTTATTCTTTCCCTTACACTAAGTCTTTATTCTCAAAAATAGTTTTATGCAATTTATAGACATGGCGTGAAGTTCTGAAAGCAGCTTACGCAGAGCCCCGTGTTCTGGACGTCATCATGATCGATAAGATGCTAGACAAAATGAAGAAATCGAACAACTTGCTTGAGATGGTCCAGAGAGGCCTGAACGCTTATCTCGAGAAGAAGAGATTGTACTTCCCGCGCTTCTTCTTCTTGTCTAATGATGAACTGCTTGAGATTCTGTCTGAAACTAAAGATCCCATGCGGTAAATATTATTAAGTAATTTTTATTGAGTGAATTTCTCCATTATCAAAAACCTAGTTATGTTCAAGTTCTGAAATAAATCACATCACTACACTAAAATTTATTTAAATTATGTCCACAGAGTGCAACCTCATCTTAAGAAATGCTTTGAGGGTATCGCAAAGCTGTCGTTTACCCCGGAGTTGGTCGTTACTCACATGCGCTCTTCGGAGGGAGAGATCGTACAACTTACCATCACTATTAGCACTGAAGAGGCTAAAGGACAGGTTGATATATATTTTTTATATATTTTATAGATTAAACGCCACTGTTTACTAGATATATTTTAGAATAAATCTAGTAAACGGTGGCGAACATTTCCGAGCCAGCCCCAACATAAATCTTAGGGTAGACAAGCCCACACCAGAAAGAAAGACACACTTAAATACTTAATATGATGCAAGTTTCGTAATAGTCGTTAAGTCATTTTAGTAGTAAAATTTACTATTTACACGAGTAACAATGATGTATCAATTGTATGTAGGTAGAAAAATGGTTACTAGAGCTAGAGGTCGCGATGAAAGACTCCGTGCACCACGCTGTGTGGCTCTCCTTTGATGACTACGTGCAAATTCCGCGGGAGAAATGGGTCCTCGTGTGGCCCGGACAAACCGTAAGTATCTTTTCAAACCTATTCAGAATTAGGATTTCTTACGTAGTAGGCCCTTTTAGATCAAAATGGTATTTTACTGTTTAAAGGCATTAGTAGATATGAATTCGTTTCGCTGTAAATTTGCTTTGCTTTGTTTTGCTCTCTTGTGGCACAATCTACAATTTCAATCAAATGATAAAGTGCATTATATAAATCTGTATAACTTTTTCACGCGAGGATATTTTTGGGTGTTATAAAAATCTTACAGGTCAAGACTAAGCAGGCCGCATTAGACGAGCTGGAGATCCGGACTTTGGTCGGACGTAGTTTAGACACCAAATGTTTTCAGATGAATACTGGAACACTGGAACGCTCTACAGTTCTATAATACTTTGAATACTCGCAGGTACAATGCATAGCGATGACGTACTGGACATTAGAGGTGACGCAGGCCATTCTCGTCAGTGTGGCGGCCATGAGGCGTTATTGGGATAAGTGCCAGTTACAAATCTCCAAGATCGTAGATTTGGTGCGTGGGGAGCTTAGTTTACAGAACAGAATCACTCTTGGTACGAATAAGTAATTTCCATTGCAAAATTAATTTCAATATTACGTGGCACTACTAGGTACTTTTTTTTATTATGCCACACCTATCCATAAAGTGGCTTTTTCCGCACGCTACGCGTTCGGAAAGTCGCTTTCTGGCCAAGCGTAGACATAAAATTATGTACACAACACGGGAGGTAATAAAGAAACCCCTCGATCGCGTATTTACGTCCCTCGCCTGCGGCTCGGGCCGCAAACATCTGCGATCTCGGCCTTTCTTTATATTTCCACCCTAGTTGTGTAATATACTATTTTCTTTCTCGTGACCAATGGGCGGCTGACAGAGGAAAATTACGTCAAAATAATGTCGAACGATATACGTAATGTGGATTTGACTACAATTATTTACAAAAACATTTTATAGTCTCAAGAGAGAGGAGACAATTTAATATGTACTTACCTACTGATATAATATAACAAAAATTGCATATATTTTTTACATAAATGTTTAAGTACTCGAAATTTAATAAAACTCTTATCCATCTTATGATTTCGTCACCATATTACATCCATCGGCCGCGTTTTGCTCATGATGACCACCCGTAGTGCTATAGGTAAATTTCTAATCACCTTACGAAAACAGTAGTGCCAAAGGAAAGAAGAGATCACTTAAGTAGTTATAAAATCTTAATCTTCGTTGGGTATTTCAGGTGCTTTGGTTGTGTTGGACGTGCATGCCCGCGACGTGCTCATGTTGCTTATTGAGGGCAAAGTGCAAAAAATCAACGACTTTAACTGGCTGTCTCAGATACGCTATTATTGGGAGGTACGTTCAGACTGCCGCCATGTCAAAGTACAAAGACAAACAGGTAATCCGACTTCGGCCGCTTAGGAGCGCGCGACACGTTTTCACACAGACACACGATAGCGCGTCTGAGTGCGATATATACTGGAGCATTATTACGCATTCTTAAATCTTTGCTTGTAGCGCATTCGTACACGGCGCGCACACATTCAAGCGCGCGATGTACCTTTTGTAGGAAGAAAAATTACTGCTATTGTACTGTATTCATGTTAAATAACTCACAATATTTATTAATAAATAAACTTTTGTAATGGAACATATTTGACTTTACTGGCATTTGGCATCAAAGAGTTCCCGTTACTATATCTCATATTGATAAGATCAGTTAATTAGCGCCATAATATTGCATTGTCACCGAAAGCACCTGATTATCCGATGCACCTGAAATTTGGCATATTTATGTACAAATATGCCAAGTTTCAGGTGCATCGGCAAGGTGGTGGCACCGGCAAGTGGTTGAAAAATAGTTTGGGTATTTGTAACGGGTAAACTCATAACCATACACCGCACTCCTGTCAGATCAGATCATCTGACGTACCCGCAAAATGCCCCCGCAGCAGTGTGGTGTATGGTCAGATGGTAAGGTTTAGCAAAACAATTAATTATCGAGTTGTTAGCATAAGGTATTTGTACTAAGTATTTATGCTCATAACTCGTAATATTAATAATATACTTATTTACATAATACATTCTCGATTCATATGTGCTTTTAGAAACAAGAAGATCAGAGCATGCAGTGTGCAACCCGTATGATCAATTCTCAGTTGATGTACGGTTATGAGTACCTAGGAAATGCTGGACGTTTGGTCGTCACACCACTTACTGACAGATGCTTCAGAACCCTCTTCGGTGCTCTGCATTTGAATTTAGGTAGGTAACGGTGTACTATGCGTGTGCAATCAGTTTTGAGTGTCTCCACCAAGTAGGACAAACGACGGGTACATCCGTGTCATCCTCTTCTCGAAGCAACATAAGCCACATTTGCACCCCTTTAACCTGCCTACTAAGGGGATAATTAGTCCTAGGCTAATATGTTTATAACGTTATATGCACTTGCAGGTGGTGCCCCGGAAGGCCCAGCTGGGACAGGCAAGACGGAAACAACGAAAGATTTGGCTAAGGCCGTTGCGAAACAATGTGTTGTCTTCAATTGCTCAGATGGCCTGGACTACATTGCTCTTGGGAAATTCTTCAAGGTTGCCATAATAAAAATCTAAGATATAAAGTCCCGTTAAGATTGCGGTTGAATACTTTGGTATTTTTCCAGGGTTTGGCATCATGCGGTGCCTGGTCGTGCTTTGACGAGTTTAATCGTATCGATCTGGAGGTGCTGTCCGTGGTGGCTCAGCAGATCCTATCCATCCAGCGAGGCATCAATTCAGGCTCCACCACTTTGTTATTTGAGGGAACTCTGCTGCATC
The DNA here is from genome assembly GCA_947034925.1 of Eudemis profundana. Lineage (NCBI taxonomy): Eukaryota > Metazoa > Arthropoda > Insecta > Lepidoptera > Tortricidae > Eudemis > Eudemis profundana. Next base: position 20,160,867 of record OX344799.1, read on the forward strand.
TCGATAAGACCTGTGCTGTCTTCATTACTATGAATCCAGGTTACGCTGGACGCTCTGAACTGCCTGATAATTTGAAGGTTAATATATTTTATGCCACACCTGGCCATAAAGTGGCGGGCCAGTAACTTGATAAAGATAACGCGTAACGATATAACTAACGCGTTATAATGTTTATGCTACACTTGGTCATAAAGTGCCTTTCTCCGCACGCTACGCGTACGGAAAAAGCCGCTTTCTGGCCAAGTGTAGACATAAAATGATGTACACAATACGGGAGGTAATAAAGAAAGCTCTCGATCGCACATTTACGTCCCTCGCTTGCAGCTCGGGCCGCAAACATCTGCGATCTCAGCCTTTCTTTGTATTACCACCCCAGTTGTGTAATGTACTATTAGAGCACTTTGTTTCTTCATATGTTGTCAGAGTTTGTAACACAGTCTCGTGTCTGTTTCTTATTAATTTTCTTATAATGCAGTATTTGAATCTTATGGTCATTTCAGGCGTTATTCCGTTCTGTGGCTATGATGGTACCGGATTACGTTCTTATTTCTGAAATAGAGTTGTATGCTTTTGGATATTTGAATGCAAAACCGCTAGCTGTTAAAATTGTTGCTACTTATCGTCTTTGCTCGGAACAGCTGTCTTCTCAGAGCCACTACGATTACGGTAAGTGGTATAATCATGTGTGCATGTATATGGTCTGTTGAGGAACAAAACCCAACAAGATGGTCAGGCAAACTGATATAAATAGGATCTTACTCGATCCTTATGTCAGTTTGTCTGTTCCTTAATGTTTTTTTTAAATGGTGAAGTTAAATAAACGCATCGTCGTTGGAAAGCAATATAGTCGTATCCCACAAGGACTTTCATAGTAGGTTACGACATTATTGCTTTCTAACGATGTTATGTTCTCTCTGTTTTTCTTAATTTTAACTCAATGCCTCAATGTAGTCCACATGTAGTCAGCTGGTGAAAAGTTCAAAATGAAAGTGAAAAATTCGAGATGAACAATTATTGACCGAAGCCTTTTTTCGGTAACTTTTTTTCGTTAATAAGGATTTCGCGTATATCCAGGTATGCGTGCCGTAAAGTCTGTGTTGCGCGCGGCCGGGGCGCTGAAGCTGCGGTACCCCGACGAGGTGGAGGACGTCATCCTGTTGCGCTCCATCAAGGATGTCAACTTGCCCAAGTTCCTCGAACATGATGTTCCTTTGTTCATGGTATACTGCTGCTATTGAATACCATTTCTTGCAACCTTACCTGACGTACAGGGCCGCGCCGCCCCTGTGTGCGAAGTGTGCAGCGCACACAGGCGCCAAGGCTATAGGGGCGCTGGAAGTCGAAACATGACGACAATAGAAGTCCTTCATAGGTTTCGCACACAGGCGCTGCCAGGGGTCGGCGCGGCCCATGATTCATAACTTGTAGAAGTTATTCATGTTAATAAGTAAGTAATTGCTTCTTTTATTGTTTTAGGGTATTATTGGCGACTTGTTCCCTGGACTGCCGTTGCCAGAAGCCGGGTTGCCCCATTTAGTGCAATGTGTGAAAGAAGTTTGTGTTCCTTTAAATTTGCAAGCCAATGCCTTTTTTATTGAGAAGGTTCGGTCAATGTTATTGTAAATATGCATGATAATTATGAAATGTGTAGATGTACTCTGTAGCTTCTTTGACCGCTTTTCCTAATGTTTAAAAATAATGTATATATTTTTGTTTCAGGTTCTTCAGTTGTATGAGATGATCCTTGTAAGGCACGGGCTTATGCTGGTCGGATTTCCCTTCTCTGGGAAAACAAAATGCTACCATGCTCTTGGAGCCGCGTTAGGATGTGTCCATGATAAAGTATGTGTATTTATACCAAATATTATTCGTGTTCATATCCACAAGATAGGTAAGTACTTTATCGATAGTCTGTTTGGTTTAAAGGGATTAATGGCGGAGAATCACGTGGAGTGGACAGTGATAAACCCCAAATCGATCACAATGGGCCAACTATATGGGCAATTCGATCCCGTGTCTCACGAATGGTCTGACGGCATCCTCGCGGTTAGTTACAGAGCTTTCGCCGTTTCTCCAAATGATAACAGGTAATTCGAATACTCCTTTATGTTTTTTTTACACTTATCTCAGTTTTTAACTATTTAATTAATGATACAGAAAATGGCTAGTCTTCGATGGGCCAGTTGACGCCATCTGGATCGAAAACTTAAACACCGTCTTGGACGATAATAAGAAGCTGTGCCTCATGAGTGGCGAGATCATTCAGCTCGCGCCAACCACTAATCTGATCTTTGAGCCTATGGATCTCGAGGCAGCGTCACCTGCCACGGTATGACATACTCTCCTGCTTACTAATGATTATTTTAATCTTTTTCTGAATAAGGCTGTTTGTTTTCACACCATTCTACTTGATCTTGAGCTTCAGTAGATGCGCAAGATGAATGCATTCGACGCGTGAAGTAAACTAGTGCAATCTTTTCAGCCACACTCAACTCGTAAATATACCTTCATAAGAACTGCTATGACTATCAAATAGTGTCTGACCAAATTAAATTATAAATTTTGTTAACTACTTATAGTGAAGTTAATTTATCGTCTTGACAGGTATCACGTTGTGGTATGATTTATATGGAGCCCAAAGGTCTGGGTTGGCACTGTCTTCTAGAGTCGTGGTTAAATACTTTGCCGGAATTTCTTAATGTAGCGACCCGCAACATCATTAGAGCGCTGTTCCATCGCTTCATGTCGCCATTGCTGTGGCTTGTCGAGTTATCAGGAAGGGCAAAGGTAAAATTATTTAACATTCACTAACAGACCAGAGGCGGTTCATCACTGTTATATTTGAGCCCCTAAGAATCGTAACAATCGTTCTTTTTCGGAGGTTAAGATTATGGCCAAGTTATTTTTTTTTAATTCGTGAGCTAACTAACGTATATTACGCAGGGGTCAAAATGTAATACTGAAATCATGCACAGTATGCATAAAGTGTGACGATAGCGCTATGTTAACGCTACCTGCTCAAACTCTTCTATGAAATGTCTATACAGCCTATGCGTAAGCTGCCGAGGAGCCGGTGCCACTGTTTACCGCCTTGATGCTTAAGTTAGTCAATACCCTTTATAAAATTTAAGTCATCGTGGGGTAACCGGTGGCCGGTTTTAAAATTTTCATAATACATGCGCGTTATCTGCATTATAATATTGTAAGTCTAAGAAGTGAGTGTACGCTTTTGCAGTGGTGATGTTATTTGGCGTGACAGTCCTTATGAATTTAGGTACTAAATAAGTTTTTCTTCGCAGCAAATGTATGTCACGTCACGCAGCAATTTGGTTATGGGGTGTTTTAATTTATTCGACACTTTTATGGACGACTTTCGTGATGAAAAGTATACAGAAGGGATATCTGACCTTGACGTTAGGGCACAAATTGAAGTAAGTACGCATTATTCATAACATTGTATTGTTACATTTAATAATTATTCCTAAATGAAATCGGTGTTTTCAGGGTGTCTTCTTTTTTTCTACCATTTGGTCCATTGGAGCAACATTGGAAGCCAACAGTAGGCCAAAATTTGACATGTTGTTTAGAGGGTTACTAGAAAAAGAGTTCCCGGAATCGGTAAATACCTACTGCAGTTATTGAAGGAAAATTCAATGCTTATAGAGTAATATCCGTGCATATTTATAAAAAATAATTTCCGTTTTATAGGTCAGAGAGACTTTGCAATATCCAAAGGTGATAGAAAAACCAGAAAAGCCATACATTTTCACTATTCCAAAAGACGGGCTTGTTTATGAATATCGATACATCAAAGAGGTAAGTTTGTACAGTCCGTAGCGGAGAAAAGGTAACCTCGCAACATAAACATGAGCAGATTGGTACCTTGTCTGTTGTTAGCTGAAATACAAATAGAGATCTCTAAATACAAGCAAAAAATCGATATATTAGGCAGGGTTACCTATCTGAAACACTAAAAATGTTAGTCCGAATTTCGTTTCGCCAAAAACTATTCGACAAATATCGTTTCAATTTTTTTTCGTTTGTCCGAATTTTCATTTCAGATTATTACGATTCGGCATTTATTGGTTCGGTTTTTTAATCATTCGACAAATTATGGTTTGCCCTAAATCTCGTTTCACCGTAATATCAGTTACCCGTAGTAACGTTTCGATTTATTCACCATTTGACTTTTTTCGATTGACTTTGATTTCATTTGTCCGATGTAACGATTCGATTTTTAAGTATTCGACATGTGTACAGCTGGCATTACCATTTACAATTATTTATTTTTATACCTGGCAAACTAGTCTGCAAGAATCTACCCGCTTTGTACTTTGATAAAGATAACCCTACCCGCCACATAAAACTTGTTATAGTGTATTTATTATTAAAGCTAAAACTGAGTATAGTACAGTGCGATAGTGAAAACTTATTTAAATATGTCTGACCTAACCTACTTTTTTCGTAGCAGTTCGTTTTTGTTGGGGGACGCAGTTCAAACCTAACCTAACCTATTTTTTCTGGTAGCAGTTCGTTTTTGTTGAGGGACGCAGTTCGAACCTAACCTAACCTATTTTTCTGGTAGCAGTTCGTTTTTGTTGGGGGACGCAGTTCAAACCTAACCTAACCTACTTTTTTACCTAATTGAACCTTTGTTTTGAGTTTTTTTTTCCTTTTTTTCCCCCTGTTGGGGGGCTCCGCCCCCCCATCCCCCCTTTGTCCTTCTGCCTATGTAAGTTTTCTGTGAAAGTCACTTCCCCAATCGGCCACTTTTTTATGAACCAACCTAACCTACTGACCTTTCTCTAAAGAACTAATAATAACTAATTTTCTTTTCTAAAATAATATTTATTTTAGATTTAGGGAAACATACCTCTGCCGAAAAATAACTTGGGATATCGTCAAAAGGTAAACTGAAAATATGTCTAAACGTATCCAGTGCGAAAAGTATCATTGGGTAAATGAAAAATGGGCAACGAAACAAAATACGTAACAATTCATAGGGCAAGTGAATGAGATGGGAAACGTTTTTCGGACAAACGAAACTTTTACTAAACGTGAAATGGTGAACAGCAAAAAATACGAAAGCTGTCATCGGACAAACGATAATAATTCGAATAGTTTTTGGCCAAATGAAATTCGGTGAATGGTTTTTAGTGTTTGCGATAGGTTACCATTAGGCAGACCATAAACTCAGTTTCCTATTGTCCAATGCAATCCTAGAATGCAAAACTATAGAGTATACCCTTGTGTACATGCCGCGTCAATCTTGGCTTTAGTCGAGATAATCAGGTCAGGAGCAATAATGGTATAAATACTACATCATATAACTACTTAAACATTGTGTGCAACTGTCTACAGAATAGTGTAAACCATAGTTATGACCACTAGATCTGAGTTTTGAGTGTACCTTAAAACAGCTCTAACATCAAAAACATTGTTAAAATTGTTTGTCACCATGAACTTCAAGATTATTTCATATTGCAGGGCAAGGGTAAGTGGAAGCCATGGCACGACGACGTAGTCTCCGCGCCGCCCATCAGCAGAGACACTCCTCCCAACCAGATCTTGGTGACTACCCTGGACAGCGTCACTTACCTGGCTCTGTTCAAGCTGCTTGTACAGCACCAGAAGGCCGTTATGATGGTCGGCCCGACTGGGACCGGGAAGTCTTCCTATATTATTGTATGACTTATTCTATATTCATTCTACTCATATCATATCAGGAGGTATCTCCAGAACAATTGTGACGCGCGACTCATTGTCGCTGGACAAAAACTAGATGAGCCCCTTTTTATTAAATATCTATAGAACCAATCAAAGTGACAAGTCATACTTTGTCGCGCGAAAAGCGAAGTCACTAGCTAACCCGGCCGATAGTCGAAAAGTCGATATTTAAAACAAATTTGATTGAGCTTGAATTTAACTCGGATGTTGACTAATGTTGAATTTTACAACATAATATAGTCACATGGATTGGAAAATACTAAATTATCATAACACAAAAGAAATAAACAAAGAATGTATAAAAAATATAAAGTTAAAAAAAAAAACGATATTTTTTTCATCGACTTAAAGAAAAATTAAAGTCAATTTAGGAATGCTTAAATAACACTAAAAAATAAATGTACGACCACTTTGTGCTTAAACGCACTTTTTCGTGCTCAAAATGGCAAAATGCAATTTTTTTCATACAGACACTTTTTACACAGTACAGCGATGGAGCGGATGACGTCATAAGTTCCTTCCGTTTTGTATAGAGCGTTTTCAATGCTCAGTGCGAACCTACTTTTGATAACAATTTGTGGCTGTTATACTTATACAAATGTATTAGGTGTAATATAGATATTTGTTCCTCACAAATAGTAGTCAACAGGCGAATTATAGAAGTTTTTGTAAATTATACGAAGATAAAAAAGGGCTCCCTGAATTTCTTCATTAAAAGGGCTAATTGCTACACTTAAATTTATTTTTAGGATTTCTTAGTTAAGAGAGTCGATACGAAAGTCTACAGAGCTCTCATAATGGCATTCTCCGCGCAAACCAATTGTAATCAGACTCAAGACATCATAATGGGCAAACTTGATAAGAGGAAAAAAGGTAAGGTACTATGTAAGCACAGTAAAATTTTCGATATGATATTGATAAAACGATAAAATAAAACTGTATTATACAGCCTTTCTTTCTAGGTAGTTTTGGTTTTCCAAAAATGAAGCAGCGATTAGAAGGAAACTAATAGCTTATCTAATGATGTTTAGGTAGTGATAGACGGACGTCTGCCAGATAAGAGTAAATGTATGTATTTACATTAATATTTCAGGATATTTTGGCCCACCAGTCGGATCTTATTCCGTAGTATTTGTAGATGACGTGAGCATGCCACAGGCAGAAACTTACGGCGCCCAACCTCCTATAGAAGTATTAAGACAAGGTATAGATTTAGGCCACTGGTATGACCGCAAGACCAACGTTGCTATGCATCTTATAGATGTCCAGGTCAGATTTTAAGACAGTTTTACTTTGAAATTATGTAATACAAATTACTAGGCATTCAAAAGTATATGTTTTACCTTGCAGTTTATGTGTGCGATGGGTAAACCAACACCTGGAGCCAAATTGATTACGCCAAGGTTCTCACGACATTTCAACTTCCTCTGCATCGATGAATTCGATGAGGATACCCTGAAAGTTATATTTAGCAGGATAATGTTGTGGCATTTAGATACCAGGTGAGTATACAATATACATTGGTGTATTTTAATAAGTTGAATGTTTGACATTGGTACCAAATTTAATATTATTTTCAGAGGGTTTTCCAAGGAATTCGACCCCTGTATCGAAGAGATTGTGAATGGCACATTAGAGGTTTACAAACAGTGTCGCTTAAATTTACTGCCAACACCTTCAAAATCTCATTACACGTTTAATCTACGAGATTTCTCCCGAGTTATTCTGGTGAGATTTTATTGTTTTTTTTCTGTGTTCTGATAATGTGTTACAACTTATATTGAATTTTATAATTCAGGGTGTACTTCTATCTGTGCCTGAAGTGACGCCCTCTCTCCAATCCATCAAGCGCTTGTGGGTCCATGAGTGTTTACGGGTGTTTTCGGATCGCTTGGTCGAGGACTCGGATCGCCAGTGGCTGGTTGGATGTCTAAGGGATGCTACACACAAACACCTTAACGATGAATTCGATCAGATGCTTTCAAGGCTTCTAGATGGGCCTAGCGATACGGTATATCAACTATTATTACAGGGCAAACAAAACTTAAGGATCACTTAGGTTAGATCGTCAGGTGACAACGAAAACTCACTAAATACACTAAACAATGACTGAGACAGTCAACTTTATTACTCTTCCAACACGGTTGATTTTCTTTTGAGGTTTATTTGTTAATGAATGAGTTTTGGTTGTCACCCGAAGAGATACGCCGTTACTTATATGATAGTTGACGTTTTCAGATAACAGATTACCATCTCCGAAATCTAATTTATTGCGACTTTGCGAACCCAAAAGTAGACACGCGGTTTTATATGGAGACAACAAACATGGAACATTTAAATTCTACTGTTGATGCGTTTCTCGTGGAATTCAATAATATGTCTAAGAAACCGATGAACCTCGTTCTGTTCAGGTGTGTTTAAAATGTTTAAAAGCAGATATAGAATGTAGCATCACGTTTTAGTTCCTTACTTTGCCGTATAATGAGTGTGTTGGTATGAAACAGATTTGCCATCGAGCACGTATCCCGCATTTGCCGAGTACTGACACAGCCCCGGTCGCACGCGCTGCTGGTCGGACTCGGAGGCTCTGGCCGGCAGTCTCTTACCCGCCTGGCGGCCCACATCAACGAATACGATCTATTCCAAGTATAATAATCACTATATTTATATCAACAGAGTTCTAATTTTCTGTATTTGATACACGAAATCAAATTAAATTTATTGTAGGTTGAAATGAGTCGAACTTACGGTAAAACTGAGTGGCGAGAGGACTTGAAGACTTTACTGAGGAAATCAAGCACTCCGGATTTAATGATGGTGTTTTTATTTATCGAATCTCAGGTACGGATCTAAAACGACCTATACTGGTTTATTAGTATTATTGCTTCAGTAATATTGATATGAGTATTACAAATTTATTTTGGTCATGGGTATGATATAGATTAAAGAAGAAGGTTTCCTAGAGGACGTTAACAACATGCTTAATTCAGGAGAAGTGCCAAATATATTTGGAGCTGATGAAAAAGCAGAGTTATGTGAGAAGATGAGAGTCGTGAGTATCATTCATGTGAACTTAAAGAAATCTAAGTGATTTGTTGCAAGTCTCATGTTTGCTTTTAGATTGATCGGCAAAGAGACAGGTCCTTGCAAACGGACGGTACCCCGACGGCGCTGTATGCGTACTTCGTGTCGATCGTACGTGACCAGTTGCATATCGTGCTGGCCATGTCACCCGCAGGCACTTCGCTGCGAACACGAATCCGCAAATTTCCTGCGCTCGTCAACTGCTGCACCATTGACTGGTTCCAGGTACAATTCTTCCAAAAAATATCAGATTTGTCTTGTTAGCATATAATATTCTTATATTCGCTAATTATATCATACGCTTTCAGGAATGGCCTCCAGACGCACTGCTGGCGGTGGCAACGCGGTTCCTAAAAGATGTAGAATTAACAGAACTGGAGCGGGACACTGCCATCAAGTTGTGTCAAGTGTTCCACACAGATACGCAACAGCTAACCCGCGAGTTCCTGCTGCGACTCAAGAGATACAATTACGTCACTCCAACCGCTTACCTGGAGCTTATCAACATGTTCAAAGCGCTGCTAAATAAAAAGCGGACGTGAGTAGAAAATAATACCTTGAAGACCTTTGGTAGAGTTCAAATAGTTATATGTATTAATTACAACATCAACAGGGAGCTTCTTGCGGGTGAGAAGCGATATCTCACAGGATTAGACCAGCTTGCCGTCGCAGCTCAACAAGTTTCTGTACTCCAAGAGGCTTTGGTAGTCCTTCAGCCAAAATTGGCTGCTGGAGCTGCAGCTGTAGCGGAAACCACCGCCAAAGTAGAAAAAGAAAAAGAAGGAGTTGCCCTTGTGGAAGCTGACGTATTAGTAGACCAGGCGGCTGCTGAAGAGCAGGTTTGTAAATAAATAACTGCTGGTCTCACTAATTGGTTGCAGTCTAATTAATTCGAGAGAAGACTGATTTGTCTGTTAAGATGATAACATTTGGAAAACTTGAGTCGTAACGTAATGTTTATTGATCTTTTAGGCAGCAGAAGCTCAGGGTATAAAAGATGAATGTGATGCGGATCTAGCTGAAGCCATGCCAATTCTAAACTCCGCTCTAGCGGCGTTGGATACTCTCACACCTCAAGATATCACCTTCATCAAGACCATGAAGAGTCCTCCAAGAGGCATTAAACTTGTCATGGAAGCTATTTGCATCTTAAAGGTGACATGATTACCATTTCGTTTATTGAAATATGTTATTGTGCTTTAAAGTTATTTCTGACCATGATCAGAACAATCATACATACCTACCTACTTGCATAATTTTTGTGAACCCAATAATAAAAATTGGTATTTTCTTCAATTGACAAAAGAGAACAGTGTTATTTTTATGGGGCATATAACCCAGCATATCAGCTTATTATCTTTATTATTTTTATGCTCCTTACCAATAGGATGACCCGGTAAGTCAAATTTATTTATTTAATAACACACAGAAGTGTTGCATAAGTAGTGCATGCTATTGGGCTTTGTCTGGCGTCTGCGCATGTTTTGCATGATTGATAACTGTTATGTTATCATTGTCTTTACTTTTTTAACAGTCTTTAAAAAATTATATAGAGGGACTGCTGCTGACGGATCTCTGCGCTCTTAATCGAATTCATCGAAATTTGTCTTATAAAATAGCGCATGCGCTCATACGTGACTTCTTGAATTAGTTATCGGATAACCATATTACATTACAACATCTCATCTTTGTCGTCTTTCTGATTAGGAGATGAAACCGGACAAAGTTCCTAACCCGTCGGGTGTCGGTACGATAGAGGACTACTGGGGTCCTTCGAAGAAGCTGCTGAACGACATCAAGTTCCTGGAGGGGCTGCAGAACTACGACAAGGACAACATACCGCCCGCCGTTATGAACAAGCTTATGAAGACCGTCATGCAGGACGAGGGATTCGTGCCTGAGAAGATCAGGGCCGTTTCTGTAGCTGCCGAGGGTAAAACATCTACATGCTTATTAATTTCTTTTAAAGACTTAGGTACGTGACAAGTAACACCTCGTTGCAGGCATGTGCAAGTGGGTGATCGCGATGACGAAGTACGATAAGGTGGCGAAGGTGGTGGCGCCGAAGAAGCAGCGGCTAGCTGCCGCACAGGCCGTCTATGACAAAGCCATGGCTGCGCTAGCCGTCAAGCAAGAGCAACTCAGAGAGGTACCCAGCATAATGTATATGAGTATTTCCTTACCGACTGCTGCGATATAACTGTTAGAATGGTTGGCAACCGATGAAGCCCTCACGATTCATGCATAAGGAAGAATTATCTTGTAGTTCATTCTTTCTTTAATTGTTTCCTATTCTTATTTATGATCTATATAATTAAATATGTTGCTCGGCCTTAGGTGTAACTCAACTCAATACTACGCTCTCATTTTTTTTAATTGTAAAGTAGTTAGTCTATGGTAATCTCCAAAAATGGTAATGCGATTTTAGCGAAAGTAAATGTGATTGTTAATGATGTATTGAGTCTAGTTATGGTATTGTAACATTTGTGCAAAATAAAGTATAAAATATTACCTTCATTAATAAAACGATCTCGAACGGTCAACCTCTTTTAGATTCAACAAAAACTACAAAAGCTGGAACAAGCATTAGCCGAGCAGAGTCGCCACCAAAAAAAACTTGACGACGAAGTGATGGATTGCAGTAACAAGTTATACAGAGCTAAAATGCTGATCTCTGGTCTAGGCGGAGAGAAGACGAGGTGGACGCAAATAGCTAAAGATCTGCGAGCAACTTACAATTCGTTAACAGGTATCGGACTATTATTTTATAGTAGGTAATAACTTATTTCTCCCTAATGAAACGAGATTACTGAAATGTACATTGTTTTTTGCAGGTGACATTTTGATTGCTGCTGGCATAATAGCCTATCTAGGCCCATTTACAGCTAGTTTTCGAAATGAACAAGTGAGTTTATTTACCTACTTATGATATCTAAGTACAATATGCAAAAAAATTGTCTCTCAATCAATCAATCAAGCTCACAATCTGGTGTGTTTTAACTCCAAGAATACATTTTTAAGCACATTGACTGTTTAGATATTACAACAGCCGGGCTAGCATAAGTGGCCGCGACATGGCTTGTCTCGTAACAGAACATCCTGAACCTGTCACTTTCGCACTTTATTGAATGGAAAGGGATAGGTCGTACTTGTCGTATAGTTGACTGGATCTATTCATATTGATGCAGATAAAGAAATGGGCGCACGCATGCCACGATTGCGGGATCGTGTGCACTCTCAACTACAGCTTGATCAAATCGCTGGGAGAGCCGGTCACCATCCAACAGTGGAACATTGACGGCCTGCCGGCTGATGACTTCAGCGTTGAGAGCGCTATTATTATCAAGTAAGGCAGTTGCTTGAACATAAACTTCTGATCTCTTGGTATGAGGTTTTATTGAATCTGCATTTTAGGAAATGTAATATGATAAATCTGGCATAATGGTCAAAATTCACTAGTTATTTTGCAGCGGCGATATTATCAGTTTTTGTCTACTTCCAATGTTAAGTGAAAATCTTGTAGGTTGACAAAAAGTCTGTAAAAGTACCTATTCTGCCTTTCCTAATAAGTGAGTAAATAAAGATTAACAAATAAGCCGGTAAGCGAAGTGCCGTCTGTAACATGGACGTTTCACAGAAAAGCGAAGTCGAATATATCTGAAAATACTTAACTGCGTAAGTATTCAATAACAGGACCGCGCGTCGCTGGCCGCTCATGATCGACCCTCAGGGCCAGGCGAACCGCTGGATCAAGAACATGGAGAAACCAAATAACTTGAGCGTGGTGCGGATGACTCAGGCGGACCTTGGCCGGGTCCTGGAGAATGCTGTGCAATTTGGGCAGCCGGTATAATATACTTTATTTGTTTATCAATCATATTAAAAATTCGACTTTTAAAGGGTCGAGTTTTAAAGAGCCACTCTTTGCAATTTTGAATTCACTGTTTAGTTTTCGTACTAAATTGGTATTGGATTATTGATACATATAAATAGAGATTCTCAATTAGTTCATAAAAAAACTATTAATAACAATTTTCGCTTCTTTCTCAAATTGATTGTATATGGTGCAGTGTAATATCGTTATCGGAATAAATTTAATGATTGACGAATAATAATTTGATAACACTTTGTTCCCTCCAGGTATTGTTGGAAAACGTTTTAGAGGAATTGGATCCCATGCTGGAACCTCTATTGCAACAGCAAACATTCAAGCAAGGTGGCGCTCTTTGCATAAAAATAGGCGACTCCATTGTGGAGTACAGCAAGGAATTTAAGTAAGGGTTCGTCTAATAAGTGTTATAGTTTGTAGGTACGAGTAGAGGAAGCTCTATAACTGATCTTTTTGTAGACTCTACATAAGCACGAAATTGGCAAATCCTCACTATTTACCTGAAGTAGGCGTGCGAGTGACGTTAGTCAACTTCATGTTGGCTAAAGATGGTCTAGAAGCCCAGCTGCTGGCGCGCGTGGTGGCTAGAGAAAGGCCGGACCTGCAACAGGCCAAAGCAGATCTGACTACACAAGGCGCAGAACACAGAAGGCTTCTGCAAGATATAGAAAAGAAAATCTTAAACGTGTTGTCCACGTCAGAACACCTTCTAGAAGACGAGGAAGCTGTTCAGGCAAGGAAGCGAATTTATAATATTTTATCAAAGCACAATTATTAAATTCCTAAAATACGGAGCAGCTTATTGTACTATTATATTTTGTGTTTTTAGATTCTAAACTCTGCTAAAGATACTGCGAATGAAATCAAAGAGAAGCAGGAGGTGGCTATAGTAACCGAGAAAGCTATTGACGTTGCGCGAGATGACTACGTGCCAATTGCAGTACACTCTACGAACTTGTTTTTTCTTATTGGTAAGCATCGTTTCAAAGTTAAGAAAATCTTCGGTTATAATATATTTTTGACTAATTATATTGTATTTCTTTATAGCATCTTTGGCGAACATCGATCCCATGTACCAGTACTCGCTGGGATGGTTTGAGGGCCTGTTCACTAATGCAATCGACAACACGGAGAAAGTGGATGAGATCGAGGAGCGACTGGCAATACTACGCTCTTATTTCACATACTCGCTCTATTCTAACATTTGCAGAAGTCTATTTGAGAAGGTGTGTCAAACCATCCCAAGAACTATCCCATCCCAATTCAAGTGATAAATATACGTTTGTACGCAGTCTATCAACTAAGTTCAAAGTGTTCACAAAACATTGTCAATATTTTAGATTGTATTCATATGTACGGGCCTCCTATACGGCATAAAAAGCAAATGCAACTGATTGTATCTACAAGACATATAGGTATTTAAGGTTTTGTCCTTCGTGTCGCATAGTCGTAGAACGTTCTACGTATGAGTGCCCTTGAGTGCCTGTTAAATGAAATACCTTCATCAGATGACTTCTAACCATGTGGATAACGCCCTGTATAATGTGTGCTAAAGATACATTCAAGGAATTTAAGTTCCTAGGTACCCGTTTCATTGAAATGTTGTTAAGCATTCACGATGCATTAAGGTCGAAATTTCTATTTCAGTAATAGTATTTAAAAGTCAATACGTATTATTTGTCACTGTATATTACAGATAACCTTTGCGAAGTCATTTGCTCATCTAATTAGAGTCTGTGCGGAAAGAGAATAGGCGTGGCGAAAAACGGAACTAACCTAACAAGTATGGCAAATACGGTGGAAAAGCATTACAGCGCCCTCAAATCTAAATCCCATTCTCTTTCCGCACAGGCTCTACGAATATGTGTCAGTTGGAGTCAGTGTCAATCGAGAAAATTTTAAAATAATTCCGAATCCAGACTCCGGAAAGTCTACCGCAAATGTGGATAATCTAAATTTCGTTATCTGTGTTCCTTTCATTCGAATATTGCAAGAGCGAGAAAGATGGACTTTCTTTGGATGGTTGTCGTTCCAAATTTCAGTTCACCATGTCAACGTTGTTAATTTGTTACGTAGTTACTGACACAAAACAATGCGTGTGATATGTCAAAGTAACATCGTACTCTAGCTAGCTCTTATGGTGACAGTATGCTATACGATATTGGACCTTAGGTGGGTTGGAAATTAAATTCCTTGACTGTACCTACTGGGTCCACCTTCATAGGCCCCACATCCTACGGGGCCGTACATGTCTCTGCAGAACGCTTGCTCAAAATCCGCGATCACCGTTGCTATAAACAAGCTTGATCTCTGATTAATTTGTGTAACCACAATGCATCTTGCCTACGTGAGGAGAGGATTGTCAAAGGGGACAATAAATTACAAGATACTTACTCTGAGCATTTCGTATGGAGACTTCGAACGTAAGGGCCGATACAGACGGACTGCAACCCAACTGCAACTCCCTACGATACGATACGACGCGCCGTCGGCGTGCAGTTGTGATGCAGTTCCCATACAAATCGTAGGGAGTTGCAGTTGGGTTGCAGTCCGTCTGTATCAGCCCTAATTCACTTTTCAGTGAGAGCAACAGGTTCAATAATAGAATTAAAATAATAAAGGTTGGAAGGGAATTTCTACAGTAACACAATTCTTGTATTTTAGGACAAGATAGTATTCTCACTGCTGTTGGCAATCACTATATTGGTCGCGGAGGGTCAGCTTGAACAGAGTCACGTGTTGTTCTTGCTGGGAGGAGGACAAGCGAGACACGTTATCCCCAACCCTGTCCAATTTCTCAGCCCTCAGGCCTGGGCCGAGTTTAATAGGTAGGTATTTATTACTATTTATTCAATAAAAAAATAATAAACTCAAATACCATTACGTGTTATAGATTACATTTTGTTAAAAGATAAAAATCTAGTATTCTAATATCGTGTTCAATATCTTATAAGCTTGAACGAGATCGACGTGTTTCACGGTATACTAGACCACTTCATGCACCACACTAGCGCCTGGGAGGCCTACTGTGACACCCAGGATCCTCAGAATCAGCCAATTCCTGAACCATGGAACAGAAAACTGAATGCGTTTCAGGTACAAGGTCATTTAGGCATTATTTATGAAGCGGTACTCTTCCCATCCCAAAACATTGATTGGTATTTAGTTATAACACGTTTCGAATTTTAGTGTCTACGCTTAGGTCATTCACGACGAATAGGTATATTAAAAGTGTTATGTTATGGTTGAACCTTTTCTCATTATTATCTCCCAAAACTCTCCGAAAGTTTAGGTAGGTCACCTGACCTTGCCCCAAGAGCATCCTAACGAACCTTCGTTAGAATGCTCTTGGGGCTGTCCCACGGAGCGGGGCTCCCTTGAGTATGTCGAACCCGGAATGATAATGAGTACAGTTTTATTACCAAATTAAAGTTCTGACCACATAGGAAACAATAAATATGTAAAAGTTGATGACAGTTTAAATTGGAGATGTGTACCAAATCAATCCTTACTGGGGAAAATTAGTTTTATTTTCTTGATTATTGGAACATCTCATTTTATCAGTCTGTATTGTATACATATGAGTAAACATTCATATGAGGCATTTCTTATTTCCAGAAATTGTTGGTCTTACGTTGTATGCGTTTAGACATGATGGTACAGGCAGTTCAAAATTTCGTAGAAGGTAATATGACAATCATATAAGTATATACTTACACTATTATATTTATATTATACTAGACTACATATTCATACTTGTATACTAACTTTCTAATATTATTACGTGAAAGTAACCGTCTGTCTTTTACTTTTTCATACATATAACACTTTTTATCCCAAAAGAGTCGGAAATGGGGGTTGAAAGTTTCTATGGGAGTGCCATAATAAATACTACACCTAAGGAAATCTAATGACAGACATCTTTAAAAGCCATTAACGAGTCTACGTGGACGAATCCGCCAACAAAAGATAGTATATTGTACATTCTACTACGTGATCTTAGCACGAAGGTTGGGGATTTTTGCGACATAAAGCATGAAACTTGGCACGTTTACACCAAGTTTCACGGTTTTTGTCGCGTATGTACTTAAACTATTTTAGGTTTTCATAAATAAATATGTGCTGAGGAGTCTATTTAATGTAGGTATCTATTTCAGAAAAAATGGGCCGTCCGTTCGTTGAGCCTCCACTTTTTAACCTGGCTTCTTCATTTGCGGAATCCCACTGTTGCATACCTCTTTTGTTTGTATTGACTCCTGGATCAGATCCTATGGGGACGCTACTTAAATTTGCTGATGACCAGGTAAAATGTGCAAAATATTTGTAAGTATGTTTATTGTTTAATCATAAAAATATATTAATGTTTATTTTGATGCAGGGTTTTGGATCGTCCCGTCTTTTCTCCCTATCGCTAGGTCAGGGTCAAGGTCCTATAGCTGTAAAGCTTATTGATGAAGGCATTAAAATGGGCACTTGGGTAGTGCTGCAAAACTGCCATCTTGCTAAGAGTTGGATGCCAATGCTAGAAAAGGTATATCTGGAGTTATTATAAGATTGTAAACGTTAACGTAAAAACTTCTTTTCATTTAGATACTGTAATTTAAACTTTGTTTTTCATAGATATGTGAGGGTCTAACACCAGACAGTACAAATTCCGACTTTAGACTTTGGCTTACTTCTTATCCCGCTGACCATTTCCCTGTCTACGTATTACAAAATGGGGTTAAAATGACTAATGAACCACCACAAGGTAAAAAAGTAATTGATTAAATCTTGCTACTTTATGTTTGTTTTGGAAGTATTCACTAGTGTTTTTGTATACGTAGGTTTAAGGGCGAATATCGCTCGGTCTTACCAGAGTGACCCGATCAACGATCCAGAGTGGTTTGAAAGCAACAAGCAGCCGGAGAACTTCAAGAAGTTGTTGTTCGCGCTGTGCTTCTTCCACGCGGTGGTGCAGGAGCGGCGGCAGTTCGGCCCGCTGGGCTGGAACATCCGCTACGAGTTCAACGAGACCGACCTGCGCATCAGCATCACGCAGCTTGCCATGTTTCTCAACGAATATGACGTTAGTGAGGACAATTTTGCCCATTTTCACAATATTCAGACATTATGCTCTAGCTTGATGTTACACGTGTACGACGTATAATATTGTTCTCAAGTTATGACATCTTTCTGTTTATTGCTTTCTAAGTTGTTCCCTATTTTTTACCGAGTTCAAAAGGGATGGTTCTCAGTTCGTTGGAATCTTGTTATAGGTGTGAAGGTTAATTCTCTGCTTGCTCGAAGACGGCTGGTGGACCAATATGCGAAATTATTTTATTATTTGATAATTTTATCAAAGGGAAGTATACTAGTATTCATACTTCCTAGGAAGTTCTGTTGTCATGAGGTCAGTATCTGATCATGAGGTCCGCAATACTCTACAAAGGGTGCTCTTCAAATATCATATCACCTATATGGTTAGTATTGAAAATGAGTAAGCATTTAATATTTCATTAGGACGTGCAATTCGTGGCGTTGCGGTACCTGACCGGCGAGTGTAACTACGGCGGGCGCGTCACGGACGACTGGGACCGTCGCTGCCTCAACACCATCCTCTACAAGTTTTACAACCTTAGAGCTATTCGCGAAGATAAATATAAGCTTGAATCTACCGGTGAGGGACGGTTATTACTTTTGTGGTGTGCTATTTTTAATTCTGCCTGCTACTTTGCTTAAAATCGCCCATTTCAACATTTAAAAAGAAAAAAAAATTATAGTTACTTAAGTTTTCAGTCTTCTTCTTAACAGCGTCATGGCGTGAAATATATCTTGGAGCGAGCCGTACTCCATTTACCTTACAATTTTTAAGTACAGTAGAATACTAGTATAAGTGTTCTAACTCTAATGATCAAGCTGATGGGATAACGGTTCTATGTACGCAATTCTTAGTCACTATGCATATTATGGCGATTCTCCGAGAAAAGTCCCACGTTCTGCATACTTTTCATTCGACGAAGATGATGTCAAGTGTAAAGAGTTTATATTAAAATGCAGGTACGTACTATATCCCCGAGTTGAAAGAACACGCGGATTTCATCTCGTTCGCGCTGTCCCTACCAGTGGCCACGCCGCCTGGAGTCTTCGGGTTCCACTCCAACGCAGACATAACCAAGCACTTCCGCGAAGCCAATGAGTTGCTCGATACCGCCATAATGACGCAGGTACACTTTCTGGCTACTTAAGGGGTAAAGTAGTAATAGTATTCAAATCTTATTGTTCCACTTAGAGGACCCGTCCTAACAACTTCTGAAATGCGCTCTTTCGGCAACCGCCAACGAGGAGGATGTGTGTCTATAGAACTTTCGAAGAATAGATTGAACGAACAGTTAACAATAGGAACAGTTATCTATATAGATAAAAGAAGAAGTCCTGACTGACTGACTGACTTACTCATCAACGCACAGCCAAAACGACTGAAGCTAGGAACTTGAAATTTTCACACTATTTAACAGGTTGTATAACGTAAGTAAGGGATAAGAAGGGATTTTTCGAAATTCATTCCCAAAGGGGTTTAAATGGGGGTTGAAAGTTTATATGGGGACCACAGGATTTTTAAAGTAGGAGATCTGAGACTTCGCACATAGACTCTTCAATATAAGTTAGGAAAAGTAATTTCACTTTTTTTGAAATCCACCCCCAAAAGGGTTTAAATGGGGGTTGAAACTTTGTATTGTATAGGGACCAAACGATTTTTGAAGTAGGATATCTGAGACTGATTAAACTGAGAACTGAAATCATTTCAACATTTATTAAAATTTATGTCCAGAACGGGTTGAGTAGGGGCTGAATGTTTGTTAAGGAACGTAGGTAGCGTATATTAGAAGAGTAAACAATGATTCCTAACTTTGTACTCTTCAATTAGTAGATTGTGTAATTAACATGCTTTATGAAGAGAATTATTTTTAAGGAAATAATCTGATCACAAAAGAATTCAGTCACTCAGTTTTAGGCCTACTATTTGAAAATTTTGTTTAATTACAACATTTACACCCACATTTGTCAACAAATATCAGAAACTATGAAGACTACCTAATTATAATTTACACCGTAGACGAAGTCGCGGGCATAAGCTAGTTTATTTTATTATATAATTCAGATTTTATGCAAGTTGACGTACGTTACGATAAGAACTCTCACTTTCAACCTTTTTAGTATAGTAAATATGTTGTAATAGATGACAATTACCATAGTAGTAGAAGTGAGTGTTGTATTTGTTTACTAGGCAATGTAGCATGTATTCTTAGTACCTACTAGGTACTTGTTGCATTTCATGGTCTGTCTGTACGAGTACCAAGACATAATTAAGTAGAATAAGTAGACATTGATTGCTTTATAGTATTGGTATCCCGCTAATAACATTTTTCTTATGTTTCATTTATTCATTGCCGATGGTAACACACAAGGATCGGTTGGTAAGTAACATTTCATTTGTCATTATTTAAATCCATTTCATTCGGATAGCGTTCGTATTTTCAAAATTATTATAATTTCATGCAACCAGGACCTTTACAAGAAGTATTTGGTAAGCGATAAATATAATCATTGATTTAGATTTCTACATATTACAGTCTATATTCATTATTTCCTGTAGCATAGTTACCCTAATGTATTTCTTGCCCTCATAAGAACGTATCAAAAACAGTAAAAATCATAAAATAAATATCATATGCAGGACACGATGGCGGGCGGAGGCGGTGGTATGACGCCGGAGGAGCAGGCGATGGCGATCGCAGAAGACGTGCTCGCTCGGCTGCCCCCTTCGATCCTATCGGGGCCATCGCACGAGGGTGACCTCAAGCCGGCCGAGATGTCCCCTATGTCCATTGTGGTCATTCAGGAAGCGGCGCGCTACGAGCGCCTCGTCAGCGTTGTTAAGACCAGCTCCCGGGCCGTTATTGGTGCTGTGCAAGGTACTAACCTCTTCAAACACCAACAAGTTTGAAGTTTGTATGTTACCTTTAATACAACAACGATTGAAATAGATGTGAGTGTGCTGACGGACGTGACGGATGAGGTGCTGATTTTGGAATTCCTAGCCGAACGCCAGATATTTTAAACCGAAGTTGCCAGTTCGCCAAACGCCAATTTCATATGTAAGGACCTAATATCAGTGCCGGATACTGATACTATACACAAATGCTCTCGATATTCACGAATCGCTGACTCAAGCAGCATACAATGCAACTGCCTATTACACCCTGTTAGACTATGCCCGAGCGCGGACATTACAGTTTTGTACCTGAAATCAAGTCAGATGATGTAAAACGTCATTTAATGTCTCATCAAGCTCCACCAATCTGCACGTATTATTCCATAACTTGTCTTAATACAGGTGTGAGTGTGCTGACGGACGTGACGGAGGAGGTGCTGACGAGCATGGTGCGCGGACGCATCCCTGCGCTGTGGGCCGGTAAGAGCTATCCATCGCTCAAGCCGCTAGGTGCTTACGTCGATGATCTTCTGGAGCGACTGGCATTCCTTCAGGTATTTTTCTTAAGACCGCATTTGAAATGTAACATGCTTGTTAAATTGACAACCTTTCATTTTTTTGAGCCTTTAATTTTATTGGTTCTCTGTATTTGGTTTGAAAAGACGAATACGCTGATAGTTTATTTGTTTCACCAGGATTTGTAATTAATTTATAATTAATATATTAATATTTACTTATTCTAAAAGGGCGTAACTACAGTTCTACGGTAGAATAAACCATTACTTTAGTCTTATCGCGATCGAAAAAAAGTAAGCGATCTGAAAGTATACATTGACAATTTCAAATTCAAAATTATGACAGCTTATTTTTTCTGTGGCAAAAGGCACTGGCATTTCATCTATTGTGCCGTAGAACTGGTAAAATGAGAACATATTTTTTATTCATTTGTATTTTTTATATTAAGCGATATAAAAAAATTATAAAAATAGTGTAGTGTTCAGGAGACAAAATGCTTTCGAATCGAATATACATTTTAAAGTGTTCTTAAAATGAAATGTTGTCAATTGATTAGACGAATAGTGTGATCTGTTAAAAATACTTAGAAGGTTTTATTGTGTAGCACTGGCACGCGAACGGGCCGCCGGTGGTGTTCTGGCTGTCGGGGTTCTACTTCCCGCAGGCGTTCCTCACCGCCGCGCAGCAGAGCTACGCGCGCAAGTACAAGATACCCATCGACCAGCTCGCCTTCCATTACGAGGTAACTGCACGTACAACACTATTAGTTTCAGAATGAAACTCCGATGTTCATAGTTTTTAAGATTCGAGTTATACGATTTTAGGTCCAGCGAACGTGGGAGCTGGAGGAACGACCGGAAGAAGGTGTGTACATCCAAGGGCTGTTCATGGAGGGCGCACGCTGGAACATGGAGGATTACTCTGTTGACGAGTCGTTTCCCAAAGTGCTCTACGATAACTTTCCGCCGGTGAGATAACATGACATACCACATATGTAGCGCCGTTCTGGAGTTCGGCATTGTATGTATCGAAACACATACTTGTTTATGATTCAGGTGTGGCTGATTCCCATGAAGACGGAGGATATCCCGGAAGACGTGTTCTACAACTGTCCGCTGTACAAGACGGGCGAGCGGCGCGGCGTGCTGTCCACCACGGGACACTCCACCAACTACATCCTGTTCATGCGGCTGCTCACGTCCATGCCGCCCGACCACTGGATCATGCGCGGCGTCGCGCTCCTCACACAACTGCCTTTCTAAGAACATCAATTTACTACAATGGGGGGTCCAGAATCCAGGGTGCGCGTAGGCAGCAGTGGCGTGGCTTAAGAGATATCCTTGGGCAAGCTGGTGCAGATTTGGGGTACACTTTCCTTAAGAGCTGTATAATAAGGTGGCCAAGTGCCTGATATTAGGCAAGCCGGTAGGAATCGAGTTCTTTGGATGCCACGTTACTGGTAGGCAGACTATCTTCACGTTTTAGCGCTACTGTAACTTTTCATTAAGTATGGAGCCGCGTATATAAACTGTCGATGCTGCAACTGGTCGCATTTATTACGTGTGCACAACAGCGCTGTTAGATTTCCCGTGAAAATTACAGTCACGAGTGCGCTAGCGCTGCTAGTGAAAGGAGGCATCCTAGCGTATGTTTATTTTAATTATGCGTGTTAGCTTTTCCAATGAGCACATAACGAGTCGATGTTAGGTTTTATTAAAAATCTGTTTACACAATTTGTTGTATCTTTTTGTAATAATAATATTTCTTATGGAAAATTTGTATTTTAGGTACTTTTCCTTTATGTAGCGTTCGTTGTTTCCATCATGTATTTATAAAACCTTTTGATAGGTGTAAAATATTAATTCATTGTTCGATAAGTATCATCAACATTTTTTATTGTTATTCTTGCTAGTATCGTCAATTTGTTTATTCTAATATTAAATAATTAAAACTGATCATTTCTTGTACTTATTTTCGGTTCATCCTCCTCATCCTCGACGGTAAGCGATGAAATTCGCTTATAACACAGAAACAGTGGCTTGTAACCTGAAAGGTGTTTGGTGCAACCGTAAACTTTTCAAGATTATTATAAAACTAATCTAATCCGTTTACTATCATTCGATGGGATCCTGTTACACATCAATTACCTAGCTTTCATCGTATGAACATTGGTTACTATTGAGTTTTTCAAATTATATTTCCAGTAAAGATACGTTATACTACGTTATACGCTTACTTGACAAAAAATGCTTCCAAGATTACGGCAGCACACATTTGTACTTCAACTTCACTTTACTTTTTACATACACACACACACACACACACAGACACATTAATAACATATTGCCTAAAGTTTTCTGTTTCATTGTTTTGGGCCCTTTTTCCTCGTGGTCAAACTGATTGAAATGCAATGCCTCTTGACCAAACTCAATATTGTCTGCACGCTGAGTGTGGGTACGCTAGGTGCGCCTCGGCAATAAAGGCACCGTGTCGTACGTAGGCAGGTGAGCAACAGGGTTTGAAGACCGCAGGTGTGCTGTTCCCCAAACACTATTGAGGTGTGAACTGATCTGGCATTGTCAATGAATGATTTTTTTACTCATTGGCGAACTGATATACTGTATTTCTTTAAATAATACTCACCAGTGGGATCAGCTACAAAGGCCCATTGCTGTGAGAGAGCAGCCTAAACTTTACTCAGAAAACTTATTACGGCCTGGCTACTCGGATCTGAGCCCGTTGGGTGCCGTTGGGATTTAGTTAAACGAATAAAAGGCTTTGAACCTACTGACTATGTTGTATCAGTTAGTCTCAGCTTCAGTTTGTCGATTTGGTCGAGCCCTCTCGTAGTGAGAGGTCCTTTGGGGGGAGTGCGCCGCCTGAGGCTGAGACGATATCTGACGAAGAGACTCGAGGCCGAGTCAGAAGCAGAATGTCCAACTGGACATGGACGGAACAGAAATCTGCCGTCTGTTGCTTTGAGAAATTAAAAAGCCTTTTGTCCAAGGAGACACCAACATATTTGGTGTCAGCACTGCCCAAGAGCATTGTGGATTGGAGACAGCGGGTGATCAGGTTAGGTCGTGTGCGTGTGGATTGAGTGAGCACCCTTCTGAAATAAAAAAAAACATCCTGTTCATTTAGTAAAAGTTCTAAAACAATTGTAAAACTAAATCTCTGTATTTGTAAAAAGATAAATCAAAAGATATAACCTTTAACGTGTGCTCACTCAGTTCTCACAAACTACCAACGAAATCAGGGAATGTATTCATTTAACATATAATATTTATATACGATTTTTTAGTAAAACCTGTGCTAACTTACCTTTATAATTTGTAGATCACCTCGTAACGTATTTAAGATTTTACAAATAATTTCTTATGCTCACTCAATCCGCACACTTTCGAAAACCCGATTTCTGATGAAAAAACTGAAGATTTAAACTGCTATATATGTGTATAGTTTAGTAAAACTAATCTGGGAATTTGTAAAATACAAAACGAACCACTAACGTGGCAGGTTTTTGGATAATAACTGTTTATTAATTTTTTTTTTTTTTTTTTTTATAACCTGGCTTGGCTGTAGGGCGCCGGCATGGGCCCTCCAACAGCATGAGTACATTGGTGCGCGGCGGGGGTGAAGCCCCCGAACGTGTTTATTAATGCTCACTCAGTCCACACGTTACAAGTAAGTTAAAAATGTAAATATCTCAATATTTGTAGTATTACATAAACTATAAATTACTTCAACTTTTAGTAAAAATTTTTACTAAATATCCACCATCTAATATTTTATATTCGTTGTCTGTTTTTAAAGATATTCAATTGCAATTTTTCTAATGTAAGTAGATCGATTAGGTTGACCACACTTTATTATATTATGGTCATATCCATGAATTAAATTTTAAAGTAAACAATTGTTTTGATTAGGTTAGTACATACTTATTACAATTAAGAGTTACCTGATCCGTAATTATTACCTTTCATTTACTGTAAAAGATTTAATCCGAGATCAAAAAATAAAAATAAAATATCTTTCAATGTCAAAGTGACGTACCAGGGGTAGTAACCTTTTTGATCTCATATATTTTTTAAATGAACTGTATTTTGGATATGACCAAAATATAATGAAGTGTGGTCAATGTAATCGATCTACTTACATTAGAAAAATTGCAATTGAATATCTTTAAAAACAGACAACGAATATAAAATATTAGATGGTGGATATTTAGTAAAAATTTTTACTAAAAGTTGAAGTAATTTATAGTTTATGTAATACTACAAATATTGAGATATTTACATTTTTAACTTACTTGAAACGTGTGGACTGAGTGAGCATTAACAAACATTTATTATCCAAAAACCTGCCACGTTAGTGGTTCGTTTTGTATTTTACAAATTCCCAGATTGGTTTTACTAAACTATACACATATATAGCAGTTTAAATCTTCAGTTTTTTCATCAGAAATCGGGTTTTCGAAAGTGTGCGGATTGAGTGAGCATAAGAAATTATTTGTAAAATCTTAAATACGTTACGAGGTGATCTACAAATTTTAAAGGTAAGTTAGCATAGGTTTTACTAAAGATTCGTATATAAATATTATATGTTAAATGAATACATTCCCTGATTTCGTTGGTAGTTTGTGAGAACTGAGTGAGCACACGTTAAAGGTTATATCTTTTGATTTATCTTTTTACAAATACAGAGATTTAGTTTTACAATTGTTTTAGAACTTTTACTAAATGAACAGGATGTTTTTTTTTATTTCAGAAGGGTGCTCACTCAATCCACACGCACACGGTTAGGTCGCGTCGCGCTAGTGTAGATGGCGGTGTCGACAGTGTAAAAA
The DNA here is from genome assembly GCA_947034925.1 of Eudemis profundana. NCBI lineage: Eukaryota > Metazoa > Arthropoda > Insecta > Lepidoptera > Tortricidae > Eudemis > Eudemis profundana. The sequence goes on from OX344799.1 coordinate 20,186,907, forward strand.
GTTCGTAACGCGTTACCTCTTACCGTGGAATGACCTAACTGATGTTGGTTTGATTTTGATATAGGGTGTGGAAATTTGTTTAAAACACGTGAAATATGTATTTCACAATTTGACCACGAGGAAATTTAATTCCTCATCTCGTAGCCAAACCAGTTTGGCAAATCAGTTGGACCACGGGAAAAATGGGTTTTGGGTCACTGTCGTAAGATTTAGAAGGAGATGATATATTTTCTCGGTTTGTTGTTTTAAAAGTTTAGTAGGTAAATTATTCAGTTTATGTAGTACCTAATATGGAGATTAGATATGGAGCAACGACTTCTTATATGGGCATGGGGGATCAGTTAAAAAAAGTCCACCCGAATGGAAAAATAATACATCCACAGTAGCGCTGGCGTTGGCACAGGTATGAATAGGGTATTTGCCTGTAGTCAATATAAATTACTATCAGCTTTCGAAAATTTGCAAAAATGAACTAAACATCACCTATTTAGCGTTTTAAACGATTTTTAAAAGATTAATACCTATAAATAAGAATATGATTTGATGTTTGAGTAAAATGACGTCATTTCACTTTTATTCCATACAAACTTCATACTATCTGAGCGTTTTGACGTTTCATAAAAAGTAACTGATTTGATCTGTCTGGAAAATAGCCTATTGAATTTAGTATATATAGTTGTAGACGGAGTGAAGTGCGCTGATATGGAGCGTAGAGGTAAGGTTTAATATTTTTGGTGATTAAAATAGGTATTCAGTAAAGCGGCAATATAGCAAGTATATTAAAATCTCAACTGTTTACATAGTCCGAAATAATGTTGTAAATATAACCTCTTTTCAGAGACGATTACCTCTACCATCCATAGTATATACCTAAAATAATCGGTGTACAAACACACAAAAAAAAAAAAAAAAAAAAAAAACATACAGACGAATTGAGAACCGTCCTTCTTTTGGAAGTCGGTTAATAAAATGACAAGTGTCAAAAAAGAAGGTTGCCTGACCAAGATATTTTGACTTTGGCGCTATTTCCCATTGCCAAATATCAATGCTGGTCAATAAAATAAATAGCGTCAAGTCATTGCCATAGAAACAAAACATAATTGTAAGCAATATCACAAGTTTCCATGGAGAAGTGAATGCGGTGTTTCTTATTATGTCAATATTGATTTTCAGTTATTCATTGTAATCATTACTAATATACAACAAATCTTCTGCTTCTTAAAACAAATAAGTAAAAAGCTGAGATTGTGTTACAGGAGATCTGAACAATAATATGAAATAACAAACCATTTATTTGGTATATATTGTAAGATTTATACTTCCATAAGGTTTTGAATAGGTAAGTTTTCTTGGTATTCCTACTACGAAAAAATATGTTATTAATAAGTATTGTATAGGTAGAAAATTGAAATATCTCTGTGGTTGTAAACAATTTCACCAATAATTTATTTTAAACGCAATCGGGAAAGAACCGCGAAATTATAAAGTCCGTTAGGTATTGGCTAAAGAAAGCTGTCCACGGAACTGTTCAAATTATTTTTTAAGAAATGCGACACTTATAGAGAGCGGTATGATATAGTTTTCAGAGATCATGCAGCGTGGTAATAAACCAACACGAAAGAAAAGTCAATCGGAACCTTCGTCAAGCTCAAGTTTGCCCAAAATACCAAAGATACAGATGCCCGAAGACTTCAAAATACGAACGCATCCATTATTTTCGTTACCGGAAGAACTTCTCAAATTCCCATCTAAACCTACAAAATCTAAAAGACAACAGGAATCTAAAGCGGTTCCAAAGAAACGGCCAACAGGTATACATATACCTAAATTATGATATTAAGTACCTAGAACTTGAAACATTTGAATAGCTAAGTAGATTTTATGCATCGTTTCTTATTCGTTGTTGTTGTTTGTACATGTCGTTTGCTGTGATGTGTTGTTTACTAATTTATACTCAATCTGCTGAGTATGTAAATGCACTGTCAGCTTTATTGAGTCCCGGTGTGGTCAGTTTTTAAACGTATGCCTTTTTAGATATACTGTATTTTCTTTGTACAAGTGAATCAAAAGGAAATTATTATTTTATTTTTTCTCCCTTATAGAATATTTCGCTAATTCTGTTTAGATCAGTCCTTCAATTATTATCCTTTAATATTATAATCTAGATCAAAATGTATCTTATAAATTAATGCAGTGATTCAAAGTTATAACGCGTTAAGAAAAGCGCGAGAAGAGTTCAGGTCCAAACTAATGAAGCTGATTTGCCAATCCGCTCCTGGCGCCGACGGAGACGGCAGGCCCTCGAGCGACGAAGACAATAAGCAGCGGTTCCACTACTACATACACTACGGCCTTGATACTATCCACGTTGCGCCGCTAGATAATAAGACAATACTCCGGTAAATTCATTTAAATTTCTAGGGAAAAATACTCTATACAATATACATGCTCCCCATACTTGCTAAAATAATTAACCGAGTGAGCGAAGCGAACAAAGGGCTCCGTTTCAACTTGCACAAAAATGCTTTCGTCGGCTGATGTCTGTCAGTCTGTTCTCCTCTACAGATCGCATTTCTTAAGATGACGAATCGGAAATTTTGGTGGCAGGGATTTCGATTTTTCTCAGGAATCATAAAACATATGAAAGTAACATTTGATAACCTGATTATTGGGATCATCTACTCCATTTTTTGAGACGCAGAAACACGATTTGCTAACTTTTGTAACAGACTTTTGTATGTCAAAGATACCTCTTTCAAAAGCGGAATTTGCACTGTACAGGCAAACCAGACCTATTTAAGCCCCTAAATTCTCTGAGTAACATAGTTTTAACCTATACTTTAATATCTGAGACCAGATTCTTGAAAATTAATTGTAGTTTGTAATTGAAACGAAAAAAACCGTTTCTACGTATACGACCTTTTCATATAAGCTAGCACAAGCGCGTATTTGTATGAAATCAGTCTCCCCTCAGTCCGCCGACGGCCGTTGCCAACGACAGGTCTGTGACAGTTGACTGGCCGCGCCGTAAACAAAACCTGTGAGAAATCTTATTTAATAATGGGAAAAAAGCGTGTTGGTTTTTCCAAAAGGAAAAGGAAAGCACTATTACTTGAAAAATGTAACTATATGACTAAGAGAAAGTAAGTAATCGTCATATTTATACCACAAATAAGTCTAGTTTACGCTGCGGGAAAATGACAACAAAAGTCGACATTGGAACAGCGGCGTCGTCGAGTCTTTCAATTGTACAATTAAATATTATTTTGGTGTACGTAAATAGAAACATTTGTAATATACCCATTGTATTAAATTAAAATAATAAAAACTATAATAGTGTAAATATACAGGATGGCTCATAAGTCGGTTTTTCTTGAATGCATTAGTGAGTAGCCAATACTTAGTAGGTAATGTATAATACATATCACTCTCTGGTATATTAAATCAATGTTTGCCTCATAAAACCTCAACAGTTTAACCACGTCTGTGATGGATTCGTAAAACAATATGAGAACTATCCGCTTACAAAATGTAAATATGTAAGAAGGGTATACTACTGATACATAGCGAGAGGTCTTAAAACACGATAGCAACATAACCATTATAAAATCACACGAGTATTTAAGGCTTAATTATGTAAAGTTGCATACATCTACTAACTACACATGTTATTATAAACACTCAAAGGCCAACTAGATTGTCATTATATCTAGTATCGATAAAGATGTTTTAATAACTTTTTAAACATTTTTTAACACTGGCACAGACAACGCACTGACCTTAGGTACATATATGGCTAATGGTGGTCATTTTATACTGTTTCCAAACGCATGACAGAGGTTTTTTGACATGGACGTAGATTGAAATATAAATACTCGTATGTCGCAATTTCATTCTGCAAGTCCGATATTTCGTCATCTGTGGGCATTTTGATGGGTAAATCGCCAGTGGGTTCCCCGAGATGATAAAAACAGTCAAATTAGTCCAATACACGATTTAATTAGGTTAGACAATATTACAGGTCGATTGTCCTTAATAAATCTCTAACACTAGGTAATTAGTCCAATTATCAAATCAATCACTCGTCAACACGCATGTGCGTCCGCGCACGACAAGGGCTCGCCCAATCTCTGCCTCCCGGTCTTTCCTCCCGCAACCCGCGCCCCGAAGTACTTGAGAGTGCTTCTACGAATTCCCGACAAATATGTAAAATTGTAAATATATTGTAAATTTAAAATGTAAAAATTGTTCAATATATTGCCCGTAAAAACACCATGCTCGAATTAATTTTTGTATGTGCTATAATTTGCAGTAGTACCTATCTATACATTACCAGTTCTTAACCAAAGATTAGCATTATTGGAATAATCTTTTGTCCTAATAATTATCCGAGTACAAAAGATTATTCGGATAATTATCAGGACTTATAATTATTCGACTAAACAATAACACGATATTTTTATTGCTGAATTATTTATTCGTGAATAGCATATCCGCGAATGAATCATTCGAACACTTTTCAAATGATTAATTATTTATTCTTTACTAGCATTTACCCGCGTTGTTCCCGTTATAGTGCCAAGGGAACTAATTACCGGCATAGATCCTATGTTTCAATCCAGTACTTGATCTACTTACATGCCAAATTTCAGATCAATCCATTCAGTTGTTACCCCGTATTTAGTAACAGACATCTAAACATCTTCACAAATTTTCACATTTATAATATTAGTAGGATTGTATTCGGAAAATCCACGAAATTAAAGTTTTTTGATTATTCCATTCAAATAAATAACACAAATAATATTTAGAATTACTCGTTTTTACGGTACATATATTTATCAATTTCACTTTACTTTTTCCCATACAAACAGTACAGAAAACAAGGTAGTGTTTTATTGATTTGAGTAGATCTCGACGGTCCCTACGTATAAAGCGTTATGTTGAAATGCATGGTTTTCAGGGGAGCTAAATGAAGGTTGACATTGCTCTAAAAGTTATTATATGTGATAAAGTAAAAATATTATGGCTGTTTTATAGTATTGTTATAGAATAGTTTATCATAAAGTGAAGCTTTTTTTGTTAATTTACGTTATTTATAAAAAACGACTAGATGACCTTTTTTACCTTGATTTTCAATGAGTGTAAGCGCGGTTAAGTTTGACATGTCTGTTTATACATCAACGTTAATTTATTAAAATCAACAAATTAATATAAACATTTTACTGGAATGTAAATCCATAGTACCGCTAAAGTGAAGAAATTTTGTCTGGTTGTATAAAGCATATTTAAGACGCACCAGTAACAGACATATCTCTATTTACGTTGAACCTCGCGACGAAATGACGCGTATTTCAATACGCAATAGAGACGGTTATGTGTACATGACCGCATGTACAACACCAATTCTTGAATTTTACTGAAGTTATCCTCTTATACGTTTGAATATCTCCTGTATATCTTAACATAGAAAAAATATATATATCGTTAGATGCGCAATAACCAATTAAAACCATAAAATAAACAATGAAAAAAATATACGATTTTGGACTTGACTTTATGTACGTAGGGACCGTCGATCTGTAGAATACATTATCATTACTAAGTTTTGTGTATCGATTTAACAAATAAAAAATTTAAAAATATAGGAAGCGACTCCATTTATTTTCTGTTCACTTTTGACATAAACAATGTAGGCACTTTTCGATAGGTAATATTAATGTAAAGTTTTCAATGTGCGTTTGCAAATTTGACATATAGGGTTATGGAATTGAGTTCTTTTTAGAATGACAGTTTTTATAGACACAGGTTATAAGTGAGCGTTATTAGCATCGATTATAATGTAACTTGAAATGTCATTTTTGCGACTGATTGTGTGTGATATACGGTATACCGCGTAAAAATATAGGGGGGCGAGCGGGTTGCGGGGCGCAAATGCTCCGAAAACGGATTCATTGTTTAGCGATGCGTCACCTTAACTGATTATCGTGAAATTTTGTGAGCAGGTTTGATAATTGTATAAAATAATGTCGTGAAATTTTCGTGGACTCAATTAAAATAGCGGACCTATGGGAGTTGACAGTCTCACGAGGTCTACAGCTCACAAAGCCACGTAGGTAGTGTTAATTTTTTCAACATTTCGAGATATGATCAAAAGTCCATAATTATGACCTTCATGGTGCTTGCTTATTGGTTCACTTCATAAATTGGACCTTTTATTTGCTACATTGAAATAAAGACTAAGCAATCAATCCATCCCTGTTTCAACAGTTTAACGAGTTAAAGTTTCAGTATACTCAATGGCGCTATTATCTCCGCGGTGTACTCGTACCTATACAAATTAAGCGGCTGGTTAAAAGTTAAAAGTACGATTTTGCTTGAAAAAACTTCAACCATCCGACCATTGGAACATCCCATTAAACGATTTTCTCAATACCTAGGCTTGTAGGGACATTTGTATTGCTTCACTTTTCTGAATAGTTATTAGCTATACTTATCATTTTAGAGTTCACAATTTGCTGACTCTAAAACTGCGGTTATGGAGGGAGACTCTGTTTGCGGTGACCGCCGAGATGCGCGAGGATTTTGTCATGAGCATGAAGAAGGCAATAGTTGACTTCGTTTTAAAAGATCCTAATGAGGTATGAGACATAAGTTCCTATTAAAATAATATTTATTGAGATAGCGTCAATATAATTGTCTTGTCAGTAAAGTAACATTGTAAACCTCCCTGCCGAATATCTAAAAAAAAAATATTTTGGCATTATCTTAATTTACCAAAAACAGTGTAAATTTAGATTAGGCTAGTACAAGTAAGGATTGATCGACTATATCAATCCAATTACAAATATGTTAATTAATAAAAGCACTTCAAAAGATTAAATCGAGTACTGTTTATTTCATATCAGAAAGAAGAAATTGAAACCGAGGGGTCCTTTAAAAACGAAGAAGTGTTTAGAGACGGCACATTACGAGAACGGTACGCAGTTGCCAAGATGGCTCTCGCAAAGGACCTCTACAGCGTAAACCCTTGCATCGCGCAAGTGTTGCAGATTTGGTGGAAACAATTCAAGTAAAAAGATCTTAAATTTCAATTATTTTACCGAGTATTTACATTTAGAGTTTCGCAGTTTACAAAGAACCCTTACAGTTTTGAAAACTAAATTTTTAGAATACTTCTCGTACAAGTATGTATGGTATGTTATGGTATATAATCATGGTTGGTTCGCTTAGCGTGTGTTAAAAATAAATTTTGTTTTAGCAACCTCCGGTTAATAAGTATGAAGGATATAATATCAATAAATGAAGCATATGATTTACAAGACTTTTGTTTCGTGTGCAAAAGGCATATTGAAGCAGCTTGTAATGTGCTTACGCTTCAGTGGATCCCCACCTTGCAAGCAGTCTTCCTTCAGGTAAGTTTAAAACTGCAAATAAGCATAAACGTGCAGCTCGCGGCAACAAAGTCTTGTGGCATTGATTGCGCAGTAGCAAATGTAAGAGCTCGTAGGGACGTTAGTAGTGCGCATAATATACCCTCCACATCTTGTTCACTGCCAGACTTATTTGCCGCGAGCTATAATTTCGAACATATGATATGTTTACATGTATTTTGGACATTTGGTGTTCTTACAGGGCAGCAAGAAGAAACAGATCCCAGATTCAAAACAGACGCGTAAAATAAAGCATTTCTATAATTGCTTGGCTTGCATCATGACGTACAATTTGCAAACTCTTTGCTTAAAATCAATGCAAGAATACACAGATTATATAATGGATGTAGGGGTTAGTAATTACAATATCGTTGGACGGCTGAGAGACTCAAATCACCTTGTAGAAGATCAACATAATACCATGATTTTAAATTTGGACTATTATTTGATAATTTGATACTAACCATAATTTGATACCGGGGTATATTTCAAATATACCCCGATCCCCGTTCGAAGATCAATAGGAATTATAGTGCATCTTCGCTAAGTGTGCAGAGGTGGAAAAAAGGTTTTATTAAAAAATATATCGGGAAACCTGCAGAGGATTATTTAATCTTGATTCTTGGCAATAATTCTTCCGTTTATTATAATACTAGCTGTCCCGGCGAACTTCGTTCCGACTCAGAAATTTGTTTTTTTTAGATGTTTTAATAGTTATTCTGTTATTAGGGGCAGAGAAGAAACCCTAAAAAGAAAAAATCATTTAAATCGGTCCCGTTCTTGAGTTATAAATGGTGTACCTAACCCGACTTTGTTTTATGTAGGTATATATAAATAAAAAAATAAAATAAAATAAAATAAAATAAAGTAAAATAAAATAAAATTAAAATAGATGTGTCTACTGTCTACATACCCACTGAAATAAATATTCGGGTCAGTCTTGCACAAATCCATCTACTTCCAACCAAAATAAGCGATTTGCTCCAGGGTCTTGGATAATTTCTATGTATTTAAGTAAGTATTATATTTATACAAGCATTGCTTAGTTTTGTTGGGACTAGACCGATTGGTGCAAAATTGTCGTGAATATTTATTTCAGTAAGTATGTAGAAACCTTATTTATTTATTTAAACTTTATTGCACAATACAAGAAAGTACAAATGGCGGACTTAATGCCGTAAGGCACTTATGGTACTTATTAAACGGAAAGACATTTGCCAAGTATCAATATTAATTAATTCCCTTGCTTGTGATTGACATATGCATTTTTTTAAATAAAACCTCTTTTCGACCTGTGCAAACATAACGTAGTCGCACTCTATTCCTTTTTTTGAAAATCATATCTACCTATTCGATTTTTATAGAAAAGTAGTTGTTTTTTTCACTAGTCCTGCATCTTAGGGCCTCCGCTGCCTAGTGCGGGTGCACGGAGCGGATGTACGCGGCGGGCAAAACTATGGCACTCGCGTCCGCGTCAGTTAGGGCAGGTCATACTATTTTTAGGGTTCCGTATCAAAATGGTAAAAAAGGAACCCTTATGGTGCGACTCTGTCTGTGTGTCTGTCCGTCTGTCACAGCCAGATATTTCAGGAACTACTGCTGCTATCGATATGAAATTTGGAATAGTTTTAAAAGTCGCTAACGCGACCCTATTTGACATAAAAAAAATCTTGTATCTTTTTTACTTTTTTTTAAAGGGGGCCGTAATGGGAGTTTGAAAATTTAATATTGTGCTATTGTATCAAATGGGGTATTAAATGAAAAGACTTGATTTGTAGATTCTAAAGTCATTTTTATTTTTTTGTTAATCATGTACCTACTTTTTGATTTATGACCAAAAACGTTCAAAAAATACCATTCCCCCTATTATCTTCGAAGTTAATGAACAAAAAAATCTGTAATAATTACCAATTATTAATATCAACCTGAATATTACAGAAAAAATATAACGTTCTTCCTAACTTGAATATTCTTTTAGAAATTTACAAAAACTTAAAATCCATCTAGCGGAGAGTACCAAAACTAAGCGATGGCCTGTTTCAGATTACAGAAAAAATATCTAGTAAGTACGGTCATGACTCATCAGGTTTTAAATATTACAGGAAAAATATAACGGTTTTCCTAACTTGCACTGTTTTTTTTTTTTAGAAATTTGCAAAAATCCTAACATACTCGTATACTTTTTGCTCCAACTAAACAAATCGACATACAGTTTTTCTTGAACTATTCGCGTATCTACTTATGAGTTTGTACGGAACCCTCGGTGCGCGAGTCCGACTCGCCCGTCTTGCCGTTTTTTTTTTCAATATAGACACGCAGGCGTGCATCCGCTCCGTGCACCCCCGCAAGACAGCGGAGGCCTTGAGAGTAAAACGCACTCAAGTTCGTTCCTAGGCTTTCAGGGATTGATACCGGTATTAATTAAAATTGGAATATCTTCCCTAATTTGCAACATTTCCTAGATATTTTTAATTTGAATTTAGGTTATGGTATTATATACATTAATTAAAGAACAAAATATTCAATAGTAAGCGAGATACTGAAATTGAATACCGGTTTTTTCGTATGAAAATAATACCGGTATACGATCCCTGGTTTAGGTACATGTCGATATAAGTATTGCTAATTGCTAGAACGTTATTTCATAAACTTTTATCTGAACTTATTGATTCTGGTTCTCAGGGTCAGAAATTTATTGACCGTCAGTTATTAAAAGGTAATTAAATATTTACTGATCATATAATGTTTATAATTATGTTTACAGAGAGCAAATCAAGGATTCCTATTAAAAACGGTGTTTAATGATGGTGCCATTGAATTCGAGCCACCTTTTGAACATTTTATAGATCGGTTATCCCTTATGTACGACTTTCTCATAGACGCATGCCGACAATGTCCACGATTGGAGACTCTGTTGTATTATGACTTCGTCAGTACTGGCACGTTTACACTTCAGGTAGGTACTAACATTAGATACTAGATCAATTAAAACTGATACACGACGATAAGACTCATATTATCATAGTTGTGGGGAGACTAAGGCGCATACGCCAGCGAAACAGTTGACAACGTCAATAGGCTACTACAATAGGCTATGGTACTGAAGACGACTATCTTTTATCTCTTAAGTGGACGTCTTGCCTTGAGTGTTATACATACATATACTTATGAGTAGGTAAGTTTAGTTAATATATTAAAAACATGTATATGTTTTTAACTATGCTATTTATTTTAGCCAAGGATAGCTGATGAGCTAGTGGATAATTATAGAGATCAAATATATGACCTAGTTAGTAAACAAAGAATTGGGCCAGAATTGCGTGTGAAAGATTTCGACAGTTATGTTTGCTTGTTGAATGGGGAGGTGAGTCATTTACCATGATCTAATATAACGTTTAAGAATTTAATGCACACACCTATCTTTTATAACTATATCAGTTTTATAGCCTAAAAAATCTGAATGTAACTGTTTTGAGTTCATTTAATCAAGCAATCGGGAAAAAACCATTATAATTCTTAAAGGATTTGCATTGTTTTTGTTTGTATTTCCATACCTTATATGTATTTCTTCACGTGATTACGATTATTTATTTTAGTCTCTGTCTCAAGTTGAGGCGTTTTTAAATTCAATACCTACAAAAACATTCGAAGAATTTTGCGACGAATCTGTCAAATACGTAGACTTATCGAGAGACATGCCATCACAACTCGAAGGGACGGTTGTAATTGGAATGTTCCGCATGCAAAGGTCAGATTTGATCGCCTCACTACGCCAAGCTGCTACTAATCTGGCCAATAAATTATTGAAAAAAATGACGCAAGATTTTCAAAGGGAGATAAAATCGTGAGTTTAATTTCGCAGAAAAAATGCACTTGGATTTTCTGTAATGATTCTACACTTAATTGCTTAATCATTGGGTTATAGAATATATGAGGAGTACTCTCGCATTTCGGCGACTTTGTTGGCGCCGCCTCCCGACACGGCCGCTCTGATGGAGCTCATAGACTACTGCAAGAAGACTGAGGACGTTTTGTTGGACCAGATGGAAGACAGGCTGCGCAACGTGATGCGCTACATCGTGTTCCTGGGCGATTATACTACTTTCACGCCGCAAGAGATTAAAGCCAACAGCCAGGCCTTTCACTGGTAAATAATAGCGAACAAGAAACAAGCTTTCTTTTTAGGCTCTCGTAGCAAACTTGGAGTCCTGGTTCTAGTTTTCCATAAAATGTGCAAAAGGAAACGAAAATCACAGCACTGCGTTTTAGACTTCTGATTCCTGCATATTCGTTTGTGTAATAGAGAATGGTGGTTGTAAATAATTAAATCTTCTAGGTACGCCCGCCTTCCCGGTATTATAGAAGAGTGTAAGGTGATATGTGAACAGAAGAAAATAGAGTACCAGGAACTACTGAAGGTAGAGTGCTATCCTAGACTGTTCGTGATGATGATGGATTATCCTAATTTAATCCGACATTTTTGTGTGCTTAGGTCCGGATTGCGAAGTTCATAGATGATTTAGATATATATGAAATACAATGTGATGAACTGCAGTATTGGGGCGAGATGAACGAGTTACCAACATATGTCGCAAAGGCACGTAGCCTCGATGAAAAGTGAGAACTTTTGCAGCGTATTACAAATTTTATACTGTTTCGTAATACAAATTACTCAGTAGATTGTTTTTGTAATAGGTTATCCGTAGCTTTGACTAGAATCGATCAGTTCAACGAGGAAGAAGCTTCTTTTGGGTATGAATTGTCGCAATATCCAAAGAGAAAAATTGTATACGACAAACTTGTGCCTTTCAAGAAATTATTCGATGCTGGCTATGAATTTAACGAAAAACATCGCAGCTGGATGACTTCTAAGGTGGGTAACAATTATATGTACTGATTTCAACGCCAACCGATATTTTTCATTTATCTTATTAGCGTCAGTGAGTTTTAATTTTTGCTGCTTGTTACAATATGGTTAATAAACGAAATTGAAATTGATGTATAGGTTGGAACTTATGATCCAGAAGATGTTGAGGCAGATGTTGGTTACTATTACAAGAATGTGTATAAATTGGAAAAGCAATTTCAAGACGTTCCTGAAACGTATCGGCTTGCTGTAGCTGTACGGTGGGTAGCTATAAGTACTTACTTTTTTTACTTTTACCTTTTAGTTGCATGAAACGAATGCTTGCTTTTCAAAATTCGAGTCAATATTGTTACGTCCGTGGGGTAGGTAACGTGATAGAAAATACACTAATTAACCACTAATTAAAAAGGCAAACTTTATTGCAAAATTACTAATTAGCAAGGCTTACTTACTTAATAAATCACTGTACTAATCACTTCACTATAACGCACTTATTCACTTAGGTTCGCTTCGAGATTCGCACTTTATCGCATCTACAGTAAACGGCGATAAAGAATGCACATCGATCTTTGGAAAGAGGCAATCGGCTAATTTCGACTTCGTATAGCGATATCTGTGTCGCACACACCATGACGTTTGTTTTGTCAGTCGTGGTTCAAATGCGAGAGAGTGCAGTCGCATATCCAAGTCAATATATATATAGAGTTGCTAAAACTTTTACAAAATTAAATTTGTACTATGGCATCTATAGGAAAAAAAGGTAAGCCGTTACTTTGCCAGTCACGCGAAATTTTTTTTGTAACTGAAGCCGACCAATTTAAAAAACATGAGGATGTTAATGTAAGTAATTATTTTAAGAAGGTTCAACAGAGAGTTGCAGATGCCACTGGAATTTCAAGCAGAACTTTGAACAATTTATTAAATTCGACACTGGCACTGATACACATTCTAGTGGAACAAAGTTCAGCTCTCCGAAAATGGGAAACCAAAAAACAATTTCGTTTAGATAGAGACAATTTTGATTATGATGTTTTTTTTACAGCTCTATATATTCCACGTGAAATCAAAACAAAACAACAATAAAGTACTTAGTTCTGAATTCAAATTCTGATGAACGATTAATCTAATAATTGATGTACATGGAACTTAGCATTCGTTTGTATTCGGAAATGCGATGATTGCCGATGTGCATTCTATATGGCCGTTTACTGTAGTTCAAGACTGACTTGGGGTCGTGGGCGCGCGGCTATATATATCCGGAGACCTTTGCTCTCTAGAACATTCCGGAGAAATCTCGAATAATCGGGTCAACGTCCAATTCCAGGAACGGCGGTCGACGACCCCTCGGTTCATGACGCATCGCGAGTGTTCTAGACAATCTAGATGGTTCGATCCTGGAACTGGAACCTGGAACATTCCCAACTATTGCTGTCCCTTTCTAGTTCTGGCTCTTTCACACACTTCTCGAACCTTCTCAATATAGCTGTCTCTCTCTAATAGTGCCGTCTCTTTCACTCCTTCGAGAAATATCGCCATATACTGAAGTGTACTTCAAAGGCCCATAAGGGGTCCTGAAAACGCCTGAAAATGGGTTGTCAGGTTATTGCGCCATCTGATAGAGGGTGTCCTGAAACGGACTGAAAACATGTTTCAGGCACCTGAAAACAACCGCAACTAGGGTGAATTTTCGATCTTCTAGTATGTGAAAGAGCCACCTCTGAAATGGCCTGAAATCACTTTTCAGTCTCCTGAAAACGCTTCTAAAGCACGGAAAATCACGTTTAAAGTTTTGATCTATACCACCGGCGCAACACTATTGACGGGCTCTATCATCCATATCATATTCAATAAGGATTTTGGCTGTAGGTAGATATGTAATGTCAGCAAGTAAGGATGTATTGTCAGTTTGTATATAAAATAGGACCATCCATAAAATTCTAACTAAACTGATTGAGAACATATATCACAGATATTTATCATCTACGTAACTCTACTTCACTGTTCTTTTGTTAGAGAGAAAATAGACGGCTTCAAAAATCACATGCCAATTGTACAAACTCTGGGTAATCCTGGTATGAAAGCGCGACATTGGGAGAAGATATCTTCAATTGTTGGTTTCCCTATCATTCCCGACGATGAATTAACACTGCAGAAGGTGATCGATTTTAATTTAGGGGACTTCATTGAGAAGTTCGAAAGTATTTCGGAGGCTGCAACTAAAGAAAACAACTTGGAAAAGACATTGGATAAGATGATGAAGGAATGGGCTGATCTGCGATTCGAGATTTTACCTTACAAGTTAGTTTCTTTTTTAACCCTATTTTTAGTAAGTAAGAAATTAAAGCGATAATTCAGACTCAGTTACCAACAGGAGTTTTAGCTGAAAACTCTGTCTAAAACCAAGCTATCCTATTTCTGTTACGGCATTAAAATTACTTTAATGGAAATAATAATAAAACAATCTGATCATATTAAACAACATAAAAAGAAATCCTATAAAAGAGTGGGCAACAAGATTAAATACTAATTATATATTTTCAGAGAAAGTGGTACTTACATTCTGTCCGGTGTAGATGAAATCCAGTTGCTACTGGACGACCATATTGTCAAAACGCAGACAATGAAGAATTCACCGTACATCAAACCATTCGAAGAAATAATACTGTAAGTCAGGTAACAATTAGTTACAAATTCAAATAAAACGTACGTTTACATTAATATTGTTTAAATTTTTAGCGACTGGGAAAGCAAGCTAGTACTATTGCAAGAGATTTTAGACGAATGGTTAAAGGTCCAGGCTACTTGGATGTACTTGGAACCAATATTTTCGTCTCCTGACATCCAACAGCAGATTCCCGAGGAAGGCCGTCGCTTCAGCGCTGTTGATAAGGTCTGTCAGTTACATACGAAGGTCAGGAAGAAGGGAAGGTAAGGTAGGAATAACAATGAGTACGACTTCCCTGGCCTCCCTTTGCAACCTTTTCTGTCTTCTCCTACGCAGAGACAAAGTCCCACTAGCTAGCAAGGCGAGGATGTAAAATTATGTACAGTCACAGAATTAAAAGGTTCGTCCATGGATGTATAAAATAGAAGGATACCGCGCGGTCTAAGACGCGGGTGAAGCCAAGCAATGGCCGCCGAAGTGAGCATGTGTGCGTTGACGGCCCAATGGCACGCACGCACACATCAACCAGCATAATGGGCCGGTCGGCTGTCATTGGGCCGTCAACGCACACATGCTCACTTCGGCGGCCATTGCTTGGCTTCACCCGCGTCTTAGACCGCGCGGTATCCTTCTATTTTATACATCCATGGGTTCGTCACTTTTCGACTGTGTCAATGACTTAAGGTTTAAAAGTGACAAGCCACTGGCAGTAATAAAGAAGCCCAAAAATGTTATATTTACAACACTCACCTGCGGTCTGGACCACAAACTATTGCAATCTAGGATATTGGTTGTTTCATCGCCCTTGGTGTGCAATATACTAATTAATTTGCTTAACTAATAGATGTGGCGTGAAATTATGAAAGCCTGTTTTACGGAGCCTCGTGTTTTGGACGTGATTACGATAGAAAAGATGCTGGACAGGCTGAAGAAATCGAACAATTTGCTCGAAATGGTACAGAAGGGCCTGAACGCGTATCTAGAGAAGAAACGTTTGTACTTCCCGCGCTTCTTCTTTCTATCTAACGACGAATTGCTGGAGATTTTGTCAGAGACCAAAGATCCTATGCGGTAATTGCATTTATCAATTTAAATTACGAATATTACTAAAATTATAAAAATACAGTTTGTTATAAGGAGCAGTAGAGTGGTGTCCAAAGAAATCGATTCCTACCGGTTTGCTTAATATCATGCATTTGAGCACCTCATTCTACAGCTCTTCAGGAAAATCTGCACCGGTTTGGCCAAGAATATTTTTTACGCCACACCACTGATAAGGAGCGACAGTTTCTAGCCAGTTTCTCGTAAACGGAACTCTTATCTTGTGTAATTGAAGCCTTACCTATTCTATAAGCATTTATCTTAGAAATAAAAATAAGTAACAAATAATTGCATTCAAAATACATACCTTCTTAGGTAGGCTTATTATTATTTTATTGCAATATTTGGATTTCTTTTTTGTTTTTCACAGCGTTCAGCCTCACCTGAAGAAATGTTTCGAAGGAATCGCCAAATTGAGTTTCACTAGCGAGATGGTTGTGACTCACATGCGCTCTTCGGAAGGGGAGATCGTCGAGCTCGTTATTACTATCAATACTGTCGCTGCCAGAGGACAGGTTGGGTCAATACCTATAGTACTTGTAGTAAATATGCCTAATTCAAACTATACCAACTGATAGCTACTAACTAACCTTTCTCTTGATGTTTATCATTTTTTCTTAAGCTTTTGAAATGTTATTTTTATTTATAGTCTGTCCTGTTAGGTATTTAAATAAAGGTAAAAAAAAACACGTGACTCGGGTCGTTCAGCCAGTGGTATTGCGCCACAGATTTTGTTTTCCTTTATTTAAATACCTAACAGGACAGACTATAGTCACATTTCTTATGACTATAAGCGTGCAGTCATAATTTGGAGGCTACTTCTATATTTAAACTACCTCCCACATGCAATTTCTTCTTCTGGTAAATAAAATGAATCAAATTCAAAGTAAATTACTACCCACTTAGACGATTTGTGATGTTGTTATAAATTTAGGTCGAAAAATGGCTGCTGGAGTTAGAGAAGTCTATGAAAGTGTCGGTACACAACGCAGTGGCGCTTTCTTACGATGACTACCTGGTGCGGCCGCGGCAAGAGTGGGTGCTCGTGTGGCCGGGACAGGCTGTAAGTAAAACATGTTACAATAATATATAGTTTATAGGAATGACTAACATTTTATAAGGTGGACATAGAGCCGTAACAGCCTGGGCTATAAAGTCGAGGACTTCAGTAATGTGTGAAACAGTTGTACTGGAAGTGAAAAATAGTGCTTGAATTGGTTCGTGAAAATAATACGTACCTACCGCTGTGTTACTCGACGTTTTTTTTGCACTCGGTTTAATACACCGCAATGTGATGGCATAAGTTCGACGTATATTCGGGGAATATTTCAAGATATTGCCTTGACATAAAGACAGTATTTGGCATAATTTTATCAATGTTTTCAAACTCAAACTCATTTATTTCTGTTAGTAGGCCTCAAGGGTTCTTTTACATGTCTGATTTTTTTCTTTTGGCGCTTCGGTAAATGACCTTCTGGTGAGGAGCGCCGGAAGAAACTCACTTTTCAATACTTACAGGTGCAATGTATAGCTATGACGTTTTGGACCTCAGAAGTAACGGACGCAATCCACATCAACATTGCGGCTATGATGGACTACTGGCACAAGTGCAACTTCCAAATCTCAAAAATTGTAGATTTGGTCCGTGGCGAGCTAAGCCTGCAGAACAGAATTACACTAGGTAAACCTGAATCTGCCGTTCATATAAGTTTGGACAAAAATATCTGAAGCCCTTTTTATGTACCACGCTAACTACTTTAGCCGGTCCAAAGCGGTGCGGCAACGCAACACAAACATCTAAACGCTTCGAGATGAACCAACCAAAGTTGGTCGTTTCTAAGGTTAAAGTCAGAACTGAGCAAAATAGATAGACAGTTCAATATACACAAAGGTTGCCACAATTCAAGCAGTGCTTTTTATCGATATTATTAAAAATATCTATCTCGACACTCGCTTTTGATTTTTAAAATAATTATGTAAACAACATTTCATCGATACTTACCTATGATTATTGCCGGTTCGCCTAATTTTGGCGTTCACTGTAGGTAGACTGTTATATTTTTTTTAAGACGGCAAAATGTAACCAGAATGGTCTTATACGCAATTAACTCATTCATTCATTAAAAAAGAAGGGTACCATTGGATGTTCATTTTTACTTTTTTATACCCATACAATTTATTTATTTGTAATTAAAGGAGCCCTGGTGGTGTTGGACGTGCATGCCCGCGATGTGCTTATGCTACTGATTGAATGTAAAGTGCAGCAAGACAACGATTTCAACTGGCTGTCCCAAATACGGTATTACTGGGAGGTAAGTTCAGATCAGTAAACAATATTCTACTTTAGCCGACTTTCGAAAATGTGAACTTTCGACTGTCCAATATAGTTTATCTAACCTTTGTAGAACAAACGGAGCAGTGGCGTGGCGTCCATAGAACTCGATTCCCACCGGCTTGCCTAATATTAGGAAGTTCAGTAATATTGCTCTTAAAGAAAATTGAAGCCAAAGTTGCTCCGGCTTGCCCAAGGATTTCTTCAACGCCACGCCACTGAAACGGAGTAACATAAACCTTATCGGGCATAACTAACAAGGGACCTCTCTTTGCACCTCAGCATGCAATAGTACATTACACAACTAGGGTGGTAAAACAAAGAAAGGCCGAGATCGCAAAAGTTTGCGGCCCGAGCTGCAAGCTCGATCGCATGATCGAGGGCTTTCTTTATTACCTCCCGTGTTGTGTACATTATTTTATGTCTACACTTGGCCACTTTATGGCCAGGTGGGGCATAAATATATATGGCAGGATACGTACTTCTTTCTTTATTTGACTGCGAATAATTATCAAATTTGCTGACTGCTTAAAGTGAGCGTGACGGACCAGCGGGATTGGTTGAAGCTTAAATGGTGTGTGAATTCTGGTTTGTGTTAGGAACAAGAAGAAGACCTAAGTTGGCAGATCGCAACCCGCATGATCAACTCGCAGCTGATGTACGGCTACGAGTACCTCGGGAACACCGGCCGACTGGTCGTCACGCCACTCACCGACAGGTGCTTCAGGACTCTCTTCGGCGCTCTGCATTTGAACTTAGGTATAATATTTTTATTTGGCATGTTCTGGAGTAGAGTTCTGTTAGAGTTCAGGAGTAACTCAAGGCAGAGTTCAGTTACCTCAACCCTAAATATTCGCTTTCTGATCACTCAGACTAAGTGGCCAGGAAAAGGCGTAAAATTATGGAGACACCAATTCATATTCATTCTATGATATGAATCGAGTCAAGGAATAGAATTGGAATCAGTGACATTCTTTATTTCACTGTTGATATAGATGCTGATTTCAGGTGGTGCCCCGGAGGGCCCAGCCGGAACTGGCAAGACAGAAACTACGAAGGATTTGGCAAAAGCCGTCGCAAAACAATGCGTAGTGTTTAATTGTTCAGACGGCTTGGATTATCTTGCGCTAGGGAAATTCTTCAAGGTAAACACAACACAACCTTAATTTATAAAAAGTCGTCATTATTTTTAACCGACTTCCAAATGGATGGTTGTGGTTCTCAATTCGTCCGTAGGTATGTTTTTGTTTTTGTTTGTTTGTTTGTTACTCGGAGACGGCTGGACTGATTTGAAAAAATATTTGTATGTTTGAAAGGTAGTCCCAAATTAGAATATAATGATGGGATCATGGAGAAATCGAGAGAACTCTTAAAATTTTAAAAGCACGCATATAGCGATTTGGGTATCTTTGAGGTGACATTTGTTATCGAAGAGTTAATTTAAAGTCGGTTATTTTTCATCAACAGTACCTATTTATTAGTTACTAGAAGGTGCTCTTTACGTACGTGAAAACTTGGTTCACCAATTGATCGAAATATGGCGTTGTTTGTTGAATAAAATTAAGATTATAATTTTGCCGTAGTAAAATGTAGTAAAATAAAAATCAAGGGAAGCCATTGTCCAGCAGTGGGACACTACGATAGGATAACAAAAAAAATGTAATGGCGAATTATAAGATAAAGATTATTCGAGTTTTTAAAGTATGCCGACAATTTGGTTTTCTTTCTTACATTTTCACAAATTTTATAGATTTGTCTACAGTTACATTTGTTTATCTCGCTGCCAAAAAAATATGAATAATGGATGTATGAATTTATTTTCCCCACCTCTCACATAGAAAGTTGCGGGAAACTTCTAGTCGATTTGTCACATCGTGTTCCTCAAGGGTTTAGCGTCCTGCGGCGCCTGGTCGTGCTTCGACGAGTTCAACCGCATCGACCTGGAGGTGCTGTCAGTGGTGGCGCAGCAGATCATGTCCATCCAGCGCGGCATCAACTCCGGCGCCACCGAGATGGTGTTCGAGGGCACGCTGGTACAGCTGGATAAGAGCTGCGCTGTTTTCATCACCATGAACCCTGGTTACGCTGGCCGGTCGGAGCTGCCTGATAACTTAAAGGTGAGCTTTCATTGTCTAAAAGGAGACTATTTTTATATGAAATAAACATTTTTGTCTCTTCATTGGTTTTTAATGCGGGAAATTTTACACCACGTTTTATGTTACATATATAGATACAGCAAATCAAAGTACACAGAAAAACTAAAATGGCACTCGCCTGTGTACAGACCGAGAATCGAACCCGGTACCTCTGGATTTCCGGCCCAGCGACTCAACCATTCGTCTACCGTACATCCAGAAAACGCCTTCAATTCTGCCATGTACCTTGACTTCCGCATCTTCCTGTTTTAATAGGAATTAACCTAAACGCCATCTATGAGAAACCTATACAGGTTTCTCACCCCAATGCGCAACTTTAACAGTTACGGCGCACACCTATTAACAGGTACGACAATCGAGCGAGAGATGGCGCCACTATTAATACTATTATATGAAAGAAACATTTTTGTCTCTTCATTGGTTTTTAATGCGGGAAATTTTACACCACATTTTATTTTACATATATAGATACAGGAAATCAAAGTACACAAAAAAACTAAAATGGCACTCGCCTGTGTACAGACCGAGAATCGAACCCGGTACCTCTGGATTTCCGGCCCAGCGACTCAACCATTCGTCTACCGTACACCCGATTGAATTGATTGAAGGCTATTAAAACAGGAAGATGCGGAAGTCAAGGTATATGGCAGAATTGAAGGCGTTTTCTGGGTGTACGGTAGACGAATGGTTGAGTCGCTGGGCCGGAAATCCAGAGGTACCGGGTTCGATTCTCGGTCTGTACACAGCCGAGTGCCATTTTAGTTTTTCTGTGTACTTTGATTTCCTGTATCTATATAGGAGACTATTTCCTAAGTGTTACAAAATACGGCCTTTTACAATAGCACGGCAGAATAAAGTGTTTAGATAGATACATATTTTTCACTATCAGGAAATATTAAATTCTCGTTTGATATTTCAGGCTTTGTTCCGTTCTGTGGCTATGATGGTACCAGATTATGTTTTAATTTCTGAAATTGAATTGTACGCGTTCGGATACTTGAACGCTAAACCGCTTGCAGTCAAGATCGTGGCAACTTACCGATTGTGCTCGGAGCAGCTGTCTTCTCAAAGTCATTACGATTACGGTAAGCTAACAAATGTTGATCGCAGAATCGAGCAACTAGAAATTAAACTAAATATTTCGCATTCTCATGTAGATTGGCATTTTTATTTTAAAGGATACGGTCAGGCGAAACTTAAACTATGTTTAAATACCGTCTAACCTGTCAGTTGGTGATGAAATATATATATGCAGTTAAACACTAATCGTCAGTTTTGTGCTTGTTAACAGAACAACTTAAATGAAAATGCCCAGATAATCACATGTATAGGATATTTTCAAGTATCTTTGCGCGCTTAGCTTCTGAAGGGTTGTTTGACGCGCATTTGTTCTGTTCGACTCGCGGGTTGGGCTTTTGAGTTCCCTTAAGACAAGCAGTAACATTTTTATGCCACGGCTACATTATCAGGATTCGAATCGCGAAGGTTCGTCTTGGAGTCTCTTTCTCTAACATATAAAAAGAACGACACGCCAACACGAACCTTCGCGGAATCCCGATAATGTAGCCGTAGCGGTATAGGTATGCGTGCTGTGAAATCTGTGTTGCGCGCGGCCGGGGCGCTGAAGCTGCGGTACCCCAACGAGGTGGAGGACGTCATCCTGTTGCGCTCCATCAAGGACGTTAACCTGCCCAAGTTCCTTGAGCACGATGTACCGTTGTTTATGGTACGTAATTCAGAGTTCTAGATTTTGAGAATCTTATTTTTAACCCACATCAAGAAAACGGGGCTTTAATTTCATCCGTTACTTTTAATGTTCCCTGATTACTCGAAGATGACAGAACCTATAGGTAGTCCCATTATTGTCATCGGGACGAGATCCCGGAGGAATCGAGGGAACTCATCTAAGTAATGATTATAGGCATACCTAAATTTAGCAATTCGCAATTTTTTTATAGTGTAGTGTGTGCAGTTCCATTTGTTTATAGGATAGAAGTTTGAAGTCGCTTATGTCAATTTTTTTATTATCTCACTTGTACTTTACAGGGTATCATAGGTGATTTGTTCCCCGGACTGCCATTACCATTAGCCGACTTGCCACATTTAGTAGAATGTTTGAAGGAAGTATGTGTTCCTCTCAATCTGCAGGCTAATGAATTCTTTGTGGAAAAGGTGTGTTAGTGAAATGTTTACTTATATGTGTATATTTGTGGATTATAACATGTGTGTATTCTTAATAAGATATAGATGAAACAAAAACTGACACAATGGAATTTTCTTCAGGTTCTGCAGTTATATGAGATGATTCTTGTAAGGCACGGGCTTATGCTGGTTGGATATCCCTTCTCTGGAAAAACGAAATGCTACCATGCCCTTGGAGCCGCGTTAGGGTGTGTCCATGATAAGGTATGTAGTCGTTTTTCTGGAAGTGTGATATAGATTATATACTAATATCTCCGTCTTTATTGATTTCTATTTTTACCTCGTTTCTCATGTTTCTAGGGCTTGATGACGGAAAATCACGTAGAGTGGACAGTAATAAATCCCAAATCGATCACAATGGGCCAATTATATGGACAGTTTGATCCCGTGTCCCACGAGTGGTCTGATGGTATCCTCGCAGTTAGTTACAGAGCGTTCGCGGTCTCTACTAACGATAACAGGTAAAAACTTGAAATTACTTGAGTCAATTAGACTTTTAATAGGATATCGTAAATAATAAAATAAAAATAAAATATCTTTATTATCAGGCAACTTTTGCTGTCCATAGATTGTTAGTAAACCGGATCTTATTGACTATATTAGTGAGGTAATAATAATAAAATGTAACGTGCGCGCCCGTCGGCCGGTACAGCGGTGAACCTGCCAAGCACGGCGGCGCTGTCCAGCCTTCCTGCGACAACCTGCAGCAGACTATTGGGCTACCTTTTATTCTGCTTATCAGCGATGTTGCTTTATTGCACATTAGCGCAGAGAAGTCATCAAATGTGCGCATCAGCAAACATGCCAGACGCGCTACAATAGCGAGGAAGCCCCGCCATCGCCCGGAACAGGTAGTTCTACAGTATGCGCACGGTGCTGTACGAATTTTGGGTGTAACTGGTCCACATGCTACTGGTGTAGAAAGTTTGGCAGTATGTGATCTTCACATCATCATAATATACGTTTTTTTACAGAAAATGGCTAGTCTTCGACGGACCGGTCGATGCCATCTGGATCGAGAACCTGAACACCGTTTTGGACGACAATAAAAAACTCTGTCTCATGAGTGGAGAAATCATTCAGCTCGCGCCCACCACCAATTTGATCTTCGAACCCATGGATCTAGAGGCTGCTTCGCCCGCTACGGTATTGCAGCATTGTTTCTTACTTTTTTATGTTTGTACTGATAATGGTCATCGACGCCCATGGATACATACGAGTATGTCCTACTCCAGGGGAGATGCCAAATACGTTGCCGATCTTTAAGAGACCTATATACTTGCTTTATGAAGAACCTTCTTCCTCCTGAACCACCCTTTGCGTGAACCCCGTACTTTTTGAAAAGTCTCCTGATTCGATTTACCTATATGATTCTTGAGAAAATCGACAGCATTATTTGTTTCATATCAGGTATCCCGTTGCGGTATGATTTACTTGGAACCTAAAGGCCTGGGCTGGCAATGCCTGCTGGAGTCGTGGCTGAACACTCTGCCCCCGGCGCTGCACAGCGTCAACCGCAACCTCATCAGGACGCTGTTCAAACGCTTCATGTCGCCTTTACTGTGGCTTGTCGAATTGTCGGGAAAAGCTAAGGTATTTCGGCCATTTTCAAAACTCACTAATGAGAACTCATATAAATTAAATAGCAATAATTAAAAAGCATCAATACGTATATAATGTGTATACAAGCAAAATTAATGCTATGATAATTCACTTCACTGAAGATTATAAAGAACCGTATTCTGTTAACTTTTGTGTGTTAAAAATATGTTTGTCTTTAAAATCGATTTTAATTTTGAACAGCAAATGTACGTTACGTCACGCAGCAATTTGATCACGTCGTGTATGAATTTATATGATACGTTTTTGGACGACTTTTATAACGATAAATACATGGAAGCTATATCTGATCTAGATGTCAGGGCACAGCTGGAGGTAAGTAAATACAGTTTATCGTTTTTTAATCATTGCTCAAGTTATAGATGGAACAAAATAAAGATAAGTGGATGTATATATATATATATATATTTATATTTTTAGGGCACATTCTTCTTTTCCTGCATTTGGTCTATAGGAGCAACTTTGGAAGCAAGTAGCCGACCTAAGTTCGATATGATGTTTAGAGGATTACTCGACAAAGAATTCCCTGAAGCGGTAAATAAATAACATACTTTAGTCAACTCCAGTACCTATAGATTTTTTTTAAACTCAGCCGAAAATGAAAATATTTTTAATTTTTCAGACCTTAGAAGCTTTGGGTTATCCTAAAGCCATAAATAAACCGGAAAAACAGTATATTCTTACAATTCCAGCGGATGGGCTTGTCTATGACTACCGTTACATTAAGGAGGTAATAATGGTATATTACAAATAAGGAAGGCTATGAATGTGTTTGTGACCCGAACCGAAGGTGAAGGCCATAAATATATGCGATCTGGGTTTTCTCTATTTTTACCCGTGATATAGGTATACATATTTTTACGCTTTCCTCTGGCCTGGAAGTGGCGTTATTTTCCGCGTAGTGGGCAGTAATTTGCCAACGGCTTATGATACATAAAACTATTTTATTGCAATTATGGCTAATTAATAATGAAGACTATATAATTTAGAAATACGCAATCTGTCTAGGGCAAAGGCAAGTGGAAGCCATGGCAAGATGACGTCATTGCCGCGCCTCCTATCAGTAAAGACACACCACCGAACCAAATCCTGGTGACTACTTTGGACAGCGTCACATACCTGGCCTTATTCAGCCTCCTTGTAACGCATCACAAGGCCGTCATGATGGTCGGGCCGACGGGAACCGGGAAATCATCGTACATCATCGTAAGTCTATACTGACGTCCTATGTCTAAAACCCGGCTAACTGGTATACAGTCCCATAGCAGTTCGCTGAGTTTTAGTCATAGGAAGAAATTTCCAATAATCTGGTTTCAGAACGTGTATTAATACAAGTATAATTTCAGGATTACTTGATAAAGAGAGTTAATGCAAAGGTCTACAAAGCCCTCATAATGGCATTTTCTGCTCAAACTAATTGCAATCAGACTCAAGATATCATTATGGGGAAACTTGACAAGAGAAGAAAGGGTATGTTTCAACATCTAAATAACTGCAGCAGTGAAAAGGGCGGGTAACAAAGTCGTAGACAAGATTATTACAACAATCTGAATTTTACAGGATTTTTCGGCCCTCCAGTAGGATGCTTTTCCGTAGTATTTGTAGATGACGTGAGCATGCCACAAGCAGAAACTTACGGTGCGCAACCTCCTATAGAAGTTTTACGGCAAGGCATAGATTTAGGGCTGTGGTACGACCGCAAAACCAACGTTGCTATGCATCTCACAGATGTCCAGGTCAGATTTTGTAATCCTATTTTCATACGTACCCAGGTAATGTAGTCCTAAGCAGACGTGCCCCTCTGCCAAGCAACCGTCAAACAACCTGACCAGTTGACCATTTATCTTTGACTGTATGCGGTACATTGCTGCTCGGTATATTTTCAAATATTAATTACGAGGTCACTATTAAGTGTAATTTAAAAAATCATATTAATTAATAATAACACTACTAAACGCTATTACTGGTTTAATTGTTTGCTCGTATTGGACTTCCACGCTTCAAAAAGTATTACTTCTATCATAAAAAAAAAAAACAAAAATAAACATTTTTGTTAGGTTTTATTACTTGACACAGGTATCCTGAATACTTAAAAAGAGACACCAACCTGAATATTGTTAAGTTTTCATGTTAATGAATAAATCATTTTTATTTTATTTATTATTATTCGCACCTACCTTAAGGCGACTCACTTCCGTGTTTCTCGAAGTACCTATATACGAGTAGCGTATCCCGATAATGGATCCAATGGATGTTTTTACTTTTCAGTTCATGTGCGCGATGGGTAAACCAACGCCTGGAGCTAAATTGATAACTCCAAGGTTTTCCCGGCACTTCAACTTCCTCTGCATCGATGAATTCGATGATGACACGCTTAAAGTTATCTTCTGCAGGATAATGGCATGGCATCTCGATACAAGGTGGTTTTATTTAAATTTCTTTGAGATCTGTAGGTCCCGTGGTATGTTTCTTTATCCACATGTTTGTTTTAGAGGATTTACGCGAGACTTTGAACCATGTATTGACGAAATTGTAAATGGCACGTTGGAAGTTTATAAGGAATGCCGATTGAATCTACTGCCGACACCATCCAAATCTCATTACACTTTCAATTTACGTGACTTCTCCAGAGTTATTCAGGTAAGAAATTACGTTGTTACCATAGCTTTAGTAACAAAGAGTTTAATTTCAAATTTTTGGTCAAACAGGGTGTGCTTCTTTCGGTCCCGGAGGTGACACCGGACACTCAGAGCATGAAGCGACTATGGGTACATGAGTGCTTGCGAGTCTTTTCAGACCGTCTTGTCGAAGACGCAGATCGACAATGGATGGTGAAATGTTTGCGAGCAGCCACAGCCCTTCATCTCAATGAGAACTTCGACCAAATGCTTTCAAGACTTCTTAATGGACCGAAAGATGAAGTATTATTGCTTTCATATATTCTTGTGATACGGCTAACGTTACGCATATGTGGGTAAGTACTTACTGCCATTAAATTCCACAGATAACCGATCGTCATCTCCGGAATTTAATTTACTGTAACTTTGCGAACCCAAAAGTTGACACACGTTTCTATATGGAGACTAAAGACATGGACCATTTGAACGCAACTGTGGACGGCTTCCTCGCGGAATATAATGCAATGTCGAAAAAACCTATGAATCTCGTGCTGTTCAGGTTCGTATCAGATTTTGTTCCAAATATATTTTGTACTTAGAGCAACACGGAAAGGAGAGGCAATAGCATATATTTCCGATATGAAATATTTACTTACATACACGTACATAACAATTATCTGTCAGTACAATACTAACACATAACATAATATGAACAACACAATACCAATTTCACGATCACAAAGAATTTCAATTTTTTTTTATTGACAAAGTCCATCGAGTGTTGTTATTTAAAATTTGGCTGCAGAGTGGAACGCCTGGCTGAGGCTACTCCTTACATAGTCCACGTTGACCTAAGATTTTATATTCTTGTCAGGTTCGCCATCGAGCACGTATCGCGCATATGTCGCGTGCTGACGCAGCCGTCGTCGCACGCGCTGTTGGTAGGACTCGGTGGCTCGGGTCGGCAGTCCCTCACGCGTCTCGCGGCTAATATTAACGAGTACGACCTCTTCCAGGTAGGTACAGCCAGCACATCAACATGTTGTTGATGAGGTTATGTGAAACAAAGGCGTTTTATTGTCCAAACAAGTCGATGACTTTTAGGAAAGTGATCTGGTGGGACTGGTCCACCCTCACTGAGATCAATATTTAGCTAATATTAGTAAAGCAAGTTTCCATATTTACACCTAAAATCCTTATTTATTACCAAGAAAAATATAGTTCGCCTATATTTATAAGTTATATCGTCAGGTAACCAAAAATTCTCAAACATCTGCCTAGTACCTACTAAAAAAGGTTATTCCTATAACAAATTTTCATAAATTTTATTACAATTAACTGTCTAATTATTCTGCATTTTAGGTAGAAATGAGCCGCACTTACGGAAAGAACGAATGGCGAGAAGACTTAAAAACCTTGTTAAAAAAATCAAGTACCCCCGATTTATGCATGGTTTTCTTATTCATTGAGTCTCAGGTAAGCGTGAATAAACACTTTTCAATAAAAATCTAAAAAATAACAAAACTATTTGAGACAGTAAAAACAAATTACCGATAACAGATAAAAGAAGAAGGATTTCTTGAGGATGTCAACAACATGCTGAATTCGGGAGAAGTGCCTAATATTTTCGGTGCAGACGAGAAAGCAGAGCTGTGTGAAAAAATGAGAGTAGTAAGTAAACTTACTTCAGTGGCATTTACTATAAATAGCCTTTTATATGCTGCGTATTTCAACGGCTCGCTTCGTAAAGTGGTGCACCAGTGCAAGGTCAGCTGCTGCATTAAGCAGCATTTCTGATACAGCAGCAGTAGCTGATTCAGGATTTCTGTTTTGGAACACCACTATAGGTAGGTTTAATCAAGGTGAACACTTAAAAAGCACATAAATATTATTTCCCGAACCCCTTCTCCTCTCTTAGATCCACTACTGTTCTGATAGCTACTTTGGTTTCGCAGGACGTAATAATCTGTGTGCTCAAAATGCATAACTTTGTTACAACATGTAACCTTGATTATTTTGATGCTTTGTTAGATCGACAGGCAGCGAGACAGGTCGCTGCAGACAGACGGCAGTCCAACAGCGCTGTACACGTACTTCGTGTCGATTGTGCGCGATCAACTGCACATCGTGTTGGCCATGTCGCCCGCTGGCACTTCACTGCGAACCCGCATCCGCAAGTTCCCGTCGCTCGTCAACTGCTGCACCATTGATTGGTTCATGGTGTGTATATTTGATAACTTATTATATTAATAGGTAAGGAAACAGCAGATCACTTCAGGCAGAGGGTAGTCCAACAAAGAAGATGCTAATTATTTCATTATTTACCAGACCGCCTTTTACACATTCATCTTACATTTTCCTGTCGGAAAATTATAATAAAAACACATTTTAATACCGTGTTAAATGTTCTTTGGCTACTTAGAGCATTTAGACAGGAGGCGCCTTCAACGCATCTTTCCGAACAAAAAAGTCTGCCGCATTCAGAGAGGGGCAGGGTAACACACATATAAAAAAACTACCCACAAATGCAAAAGTCTCTCTCATTGCTACGCACTCATACTAAAAAAATACAACAACACAAATTTAACTTTTCACACTAATGCAAAAAAATGCAATAAAAAGCAAGTAAATACACAACTCGCTTCATAGGATGTAGGCGTAATCGCCTAAAATTCGAACCGATTATTGGGCTGCGAAGTGGTTGGCGTATATCGATATCGATATTTTTTCGAGACGGTGAAGATGGCGCCTTGGTGTACGTATAAAAATATTTCGTCAATTATGGAATAATTTACTGGATTATAAAATTGAATATACTACTATAAATATGCTACTACTGCATTTAATTCGGTTTTCTATTTCACTTAGAATCTCAAAAAATTATATTTAAAACATGAACATTATACTTTAAACAACTAAGTCGAAGTATAATTTTAATAAAAGTGTTATAATAAAAATTGATTAGAAATAAAAAACCAATATGACTAGGTATTCTTTATCGATACTTACACAATTAGGTTTGGTTAAATTTTTACAATGTGGTCTACTTCGAAAACTATTTCGAGGAATAACCTGCTAGAGCTGGAGCAGTTTACTTTAACGTAATAATATCAAACCAGTAATAAATTAGGTTATAGGAAATTAGGTGGATCCGAAATGAACACTATTTAACATATCTAATAGGTACCACCAAGGTTACGTTTTATAGAATACCTTTAAGAACAATAGGGAATATGCATGGTTTTTCTCTTTGCTTTAATAAATCCTCACCATTCATATAAGAAACAGAAAGAACAAATATTTGAAACATGAAAGTTTTAAATTCTTATTAGTTATTTGTGTTTTATTCAAACTTAGGTTTTATACCTACAAATAAGTTAATAGTAGGTACCACTTGAAAACGCAGGCCATATTTGTTAATATTGTAAAAAACTTATGATATGCATGTAATAGTACATTGTGTATCAAGGGCGGTAGGTAAGGAATTACAAACGAGTGTTTGTTACAAGGCCGAGGCGAAGCCGAGGGCTTTAATAACACGAGTTTGTAATTCCTTTACCGCCCGTGGCACACACAATGTTTTTCATCACACTTGTGAGGAAATCTAATTAAAATTAACCTTACTTAACCTAAATAAAATTGTAAAACTGACAGTGACATTAGTGACATATCCATAGACAATGCGCAACGTTCGGAAACCATAGCGGTACAGACCTAAAACGGTTGATTTTATAATTGCAAAATACTGAAATACACTATTGAAACATTTAATTAATGTTACAGAAATATGTGTTTACATGTATTTGCAATACCAGTTCTCTTTAAATAAATATTTCAGTGATAAAAGTTAAAAAAGTAAGTTGGCGTTTCCTTTGAACATGACAAATAAGAGTAAAACAGAACCAGCGTTTCAAATTTAAAAAGAAAACCATTACGCCCTAGGGCGTAATAGCTCATTTACGGCCCGCAAAACCTACGTGTAATGCACCATTTTCGAGCAAGTGTGATGAAAATAAAGTTATGTATGCGACTGTACTTAATTAGGCATTAAATCACTCATGTGATCTTATTATGAAACTCGCCTTCGGCTCGTTTCATAAAACCACGCTCGTATTAATGCCTCTCACTCATTATGCACCAGTCAAATAAATAACAATTATATTGTGAAAAAAATTAATCTATTATGTATTTTTAAATTCAGCACCATAGAGCTTATCAAAATAAGACTACATAACGTTTAGGTACTATGTACAATTTATTCACAAGAATTGTTTTCTGTCAGTAAAAATAAACATCACTACTATGATATACTTTACGAGTAAAACCCGATATCAATAAGCTCAGTGGTAACAATTTAATGTAGTACTGTATATTTACAGTAAATTAAATTATTCACTTTTTATCGAAAAAATATTCGTCAAATAGCGTAGCACTACTGTGGCAGATTTATGACTTCACGTACACTTTAAAACAGTTGATATAATTTTTAACGAATCGACCTTATAGCCGTAGACACAAGGTTCATTTTTCAATTAAGTAAGAGTTGGCTTCCCTACAAATGTTGCGAAGTGTCATATTGGCTTGTGTTTGCATACAAAATGTTGAAGACAGTAGTCCTTATTACCTGAAATACGGTGAGACGTCAAACGTCAAAATAGACGCCATTTTGTTCTTTCCGTTAGGATCTAAATGAATGTCTTCAAATCGATTTTATATAATCGATACTTGGCTTCGAACTTTAAATAAAGCGTTTAATACGAAAATAATGTAAATATAGTGAAGTTAAAGCAAATATTTACTTACATGTGAAATGATATTCCATCTTTTTGTAGATTTGATGTGGTGGAACGTTTTTTGCACCCAAAAACAGCACATAACGGCATTTTCACGGAGCTCGTCATGCGCTGAGAACGATTTCGAGACTGCGTATAATCGATTAATTGAAGTAGTTTTTATAATCTGCATGCACATTGTGCTTGCGCCTTTGGCAGAGGGGAAATAATATGAAAGGCTTCTCCAGTCTAAATGCTCTAAGTTTGGCTACCATATACATTTGCATCGCGGAAAAATATTAGTCTCTACTTATATATTAATATCGATGAATGTCACCCTCGTTACATGCTGCTTCTGCGTCATTAAGCTTCCCTAAAAATTGATTGATGGAATTTCTAATAAGGTGAATCAAAGACTATTTACTTTTTTCTTCTTTAAAAATATTATAATCTTTCCTCTTTCCTCGTTTTGAGGAATGGCCACCGGACGCGCTGCTGGCGGTGGCCACTCGGTTCCTATATGATGTGGAGCTGACAGACCTGGAGCGAGACACCGCCATCAAGCTGTGTCAAGTGTTCCACACGGACACGCAGGAGCTCACGCGCGCTTTCCTGTTGCGGCTCAAGAGATACAACTACGTCACCCCCACTGCTTACCTGGAGCTCATCAACATGTTCAAAGCGCTGCTGAGTAAAAAACGAAAGTAAGCTGTAGTTATAAGTGTAGACCTAACCCTGGACTGCACTACTTCCATTAATTAATTAATTGTTAGGTAACTGCATCATGTATCTAGATAGCCAGGACTCCATTAGGTCTAGAGTAGGAGAGAGAATGTAGCTCCCTTGGATAGTTATGTAGTCTGCTCGTCTCTATCTTGCAGAAGGGATATTGTCACCGTCCGATTATGTCGAACCCATGATTGAATACAATTGATTTTTTCTTTTGATTTCGAACTTTGTATTAATATCAGTTCGTATGCTCAGTTCATAGTCTATTCAGGTGGCACTAAAGCTTTCAAGCAAATTGTATATCTTGATCCTTTCGCTAAGGATTTACTAAGTATAAATGATGAACACTGTTTTATATTAACAGGGAGCTACTCACCGGTGAGAAGCGATACTTGACAGGGCTGGATCAACTCGCTATTGCCGCCAAGTCAGTAGCAGCGTTGCAGGTAGCACTAGAAGTGCTTCAGCCGAAATTGGCTGCTGGCGCTGCAGCTGTTGCGGAAACTACCGCTAAAGTAGAGAAAGAAAAAGAAGGAGTAGCCGTCGTGGAAGCCGAAGTGTTACAAGACCAGGCTGCTGCTGAAGCGCAGGTACACAAACATGAATAGAGTAGACTTATGTAGTTGCAGCGTCCACAAGTTATCTGCTTTGCCCTAAGGTTAATTGCTTTATGACATTAAGTTCGCCTCTTACGATAAGTTTTATGCAATAAAGTTTAAATAAATGAATAAATGTTTCTACATTGAGCAGCGGGAATCTGCTCTTGTAGATGTACATACGATTAAAATTATGATATTTTGACATTCACTTTTTTAGGCAGCTGAAGCTCAAGCTATTAAAGAAGAATGCGATGCAGACTTGGCTGAAGCCATGCCGATTCTTAACTCCGCCTTGGCGGCCCTGGATACTCTCACGCCTCAGGATATAACGTTCATCAAAACCATGAAAAGTCCACCTAAAGGCATCAAGCTTGTCATGGAAGCTATTTGCATTTTAAAGGTAGGTTTAGTCTATTAGTTTCACGCTTATTACAGAAGTTTGCATATTACTTGCTACGGCATGAAAAGATTACATTTTATAACATTTAGACTTTTTTCTATAAAATCCGTCGTGACAGCTTCCATTACATACTAAATAATTAATCACAAAATTATTTTTCTGTGCTTTCTACGAAAAGGATGACCCGGTAAGTAGAATGATATAGAAGGATAAAATATAAATTTCAGTTCCACTTTGAGTTATTATTTCATAATTTGTAATTTTACCTAATCAACCGTAAGCGAACAGTCCTAACTGCCTTAATTAATAATTTCTAGGAGATGAAACCGGACAAGGTTCCCAACCCATCGGGAGTCGGCACAATAGAGGACTACTGGGGCCCTTCGAAGAAGCTGCTGAACGACATCAAGTTCCTGGAGGGGCTGCAGAACTACGACAAGGACAACATCCCGCCAGCCGTCATGAACAAGCTTATGAAGACCGTCATGCAGGACGAGGGATTCGTGCCTGAGAAGATCAGGGCCGTCTCTGTCGCTGCAGAGGGTAAAACATCTGTTTGATTGTTAATATCCTTTAAAATATTACGTGATTAATAAATACTTTTCCTTGCAGGCATGTGCAAGTGGGTGATCGCTATGACGAAGTACGACAAAGTGGCGAAGGTGGTGGCGCCGAAGAAACAACGGCTCGCCGCCGCGCAAGCCGTCTATGATACAGCAATGGCCGCCCTAGCAGTTAAACAAGCTCAACTCAGAGAAGTACGTAGATACACTAATCCTTAGATCTCCCTTATAAATGTATCTTTTTGATCCTAAGTGGAAAAAAATCTAACTGACGGATTATGTAATAAAAATCAGGACACAAGCCAAATACTTTTCCCAGGTACAACTTAAATTAGGGAAACTAGAGGATGCGTTAGCGGAGCAAAATCGCCAACAAAAGGTCCTTGATGACGAGGTGATGGACTGTAGCAACAAGTTGAAACGAGCTGAAATGCTCATCTCGGGATTAGGAGGTGAAAAGACCAGGTGGACGCAAATTGCTAAATCTTTGCGAGAAACGTACAACTCACTAACTGGTAAGATGTGGTCACTCACTTGCTTTTAGTAACTGTAGGTATCCACCAAATCACTTGTTATAGCAACGGAGCTGAACAGAAAATAGCAAACAAGCGAGTGGAATGGAAAAAGTCTTATAATTATGTTCTTGATAACTTAACCATATTTTTTTGTTTTCAGGGGACATTTTGATTGCTGCTGGCATTATAGCCTATCTAGGACCATTTACCGCGGCTTTTAGAATTGATCAAGTATGAACTTTTTCCAAAATATGTTTTTATTGTTAAGGGTTTATAACGTTTACTACATAACAATTATATCGTCGCAGATCAAGAAATGGGCCCACGCATGTCACGACTGCGGTATGGTGTGCACTCTCAACTACAGTCTGATTAAATCTCTGGGTGAGCCAGTCACTATCCAACAGTGGAATATCCTTGGACTGCCGGCCGACGACTTCAGTGTTGAGAGTGCTTTAATTATTATGTAAGTTTGATTTCATAATTTATGTAAACATTCACATGGAATTATTTTGTACCTACAATGATTTAACTTTATAGGACCGCGCGTCGCTGGCCGCTGATGATTGACCCTCAGGGCCAGGCGAACCGCTGGATCAAAAACATGGAAAAACCTAATAACTTGAATATAGTGCGCATGACGCAGGCCGACCTTGGCAGGGTTCTAGAAAATGCTGTGCAATTTGGACAGCCGGTAACTGCACTATTGAAGCTAACACTAATATAAAAATTGAAGATACACCTCGCAAAATAGCTGCAGACATATTTGTTTTTTTTAGGTATTGTTAGAAAATGTTTTAGAGGACCTCGACCCTATGTTAGAGCCTCTACTTCAGCAACAAACATTCCGTCAAGGTGGAGCTCTCTGCATTAAAATTGGTGATACTATTGTTGAATATAGCAAGGATTTCAAGTAAGTAGTGTATGATCATGAATCATGATAATATGTTTTATTATCTTGATAAGGTACGTTCTCTAATC
The DNA here is from genome assembly GCA_947034925.1 of Eudemis profundana. Classification (NCBI taxonomy): domain Eukaryota; kingdom Metazoa; phylum Arthropoda; class Insecta; order Lepidoptera; family Tortricidae; genus Eudemis; species Eudemis profundana. The sequence goes on from OX344799.1 coordinate 20,222,460, forward strand.
ATCTAATTTGACAGACTCTACATTAGCACGAAATTGGCAAATCCTCACTATTTACCTGAAGTGGGCGTGCGCGTGACATTAGTCAACTTCATGTTGGCTAAAGATGGTCTAGAAGCCCAGCTACTAGCTCGCGTGGTAGCAAAAGAAAGGCCGGACTTGCAACAGGCCAAAGCAGATCTGACTACACAAGGGGCAGAGCATAGAAGGCTTTTGCAAGATATTGAAAAGAAAATTCTTAATGTACTGTCTACATCTGAGCATCTTTTAGAAGATGAAGAAGCTGTGCAGGTGAGCTTAAGATCGACTAGAGCGGATTAGGGATGCCCGCTGAGGGCTTCGTGACCTCGGTACGTGCAAAGTTCGGTACACTTTCGGAAATCAAAGGTCGTGGTCGAAAACCATTTTATTATGTGTTGAAAGGTAGTGTAAAGTGTTACATAGTATGTGTGACTAACTATTCCAAATCACTATAAGTCCTAATAAAATGGGAAAAAAATAGGCAGCGACAGACAACGACGGACTGACTAATAAATTCGTAATCTGTGATTATAATACACTTACAACAAGACTTAACTAAAGTACTAAAGTTAATAGTTTAACTAGAGTAAGTAAACTCAAATAAAATTAAAACTTAAAACTACATTTTTCTATAGATTTTAAATTCTGCTAAAGACACATCAAACGAAATCAAAGAAAAGCAAGAGGTAGCTATGGTCACAGAGAAAGCTATTGACACCGCTCGTAATGATTACGTGCCGATAGCGGCACACTCAACGAATCTGTTTTTCCTTATTGGTAAGTTGATTATTCGTATAAAATATCGGTTATATAATAGTACATTACATAACTAGGGTGGTAATATAAAGAAAGGCCGAGATTGCAGAAGTTTGCGGCCCGAGCTGAAAGCGAGGGACGTAAATGTGCGATCGAGGGCTTTCTTTATTACCTCCCGTGTTGTGTACATCATTTTATGTCTACACTTGGCCAGAAAGCGGCTTTTTCCGTACGCGCAGCGTGCGGAAAAAGTCACTTTATGGGCAGGTGTGGCATAAATTATGTAACATCTCTGAGGAAATAAATCCGATATAAAATAGTACCTACATTACACAACTAGGGTGGTAAAACAAAGAAAGGCCGAGATCGCAGATATATGCGATCTAGGGCTTTCTTTATTACCTCCCTTGTTGTGTACATTATTGTATGTCTACACTTGGCCAGAAAGCGGCTTTTTCCGTACGCGTAGAGTTGCGCGTTGGTATTTTTTTAAATGCTTGGAATAAGACATGGACTGCCAATTACTTAACAAAACAACATCCACTGATAAATAGAATGCCATTTATTTGTATGTACGATTAGAAAAGTGTTATTTGCAAATATTAACCTTTGCCAGTGTACTACCGTCGCACAGAGTTTAATTGTTGCTTTTTACGAAAATGTTCAGCACAATCTGTTAAAAACCCTCGATATTTAACCCTTCATATTACAAGAGCATTCCACGGAAACGTTACGTAACCGACATTACCCTTATGTACTTTTGACAAGTAAAATTAGGAAAGTGAATATCAGTATGACAATATCATAACTTTATAAGATTGGTAGTGTTTTAGCAGCTATTAAGTTTTATTAAGGTAGCGTTACGTAAGCGACAAAATGTAGATGTTTTCATGGAATGCTCCTAACATTGTTTCGGTAATAGGTGTTCCACTTGGTGAAAGCCTATCTGCTTCTTTATTTATTATAATTACTTTGCAGCATCTTTAGCAAACATCGACCCCATGTATCAGTACTCGCTAGGGTGGTTTGAGGCGTTGTTTACTGCTGCCATCAACAACACAGAGAAAGTGGATGACATTACAGAGCGCCTGGAGATTCTGCGAGCCTACTTTACGTACTCGCTCTACTCTAATATCTGCAGGAGTCTGTTCGAGAAGGTTTATACGATAGTCTAGAACAGCGGTCGGCAACCTGCTATATTCCGGTTGCTATATTCCGAATTGTATAAAGTCCCAAATTATTAACAAAGTGCGGTCCGCGTCAATTTCCTTAGCTACTGTGTGGCCCTTTCCTGCCAACCGGTTGCCGACCGCTAGTCTAGAACTACTTGTAGTCAAATTATGCACCCGATTAGACCTGTTATAATGGAGTTCACATTTTAGTTTCAATCATACAGGGTGATATTGGAGTCGTGATCAGAAAGAATATGTTACGATACGATCATTTACTAAAAGCAAATCATAATACAGCTTTCTTTAAAAACTTCAAAATTAATAACCTTAGATATGCCATTAATACCTGTTAGATACTTAACTAAAATAATATCGGACACTGGTTTTGTTCCTGGTAATTTAAGTAGAATTAATCAATTCGGATGTCAGTGCCCTGTGCCCATTACATAATCAAGTTCCTTTTTTCCGTCCCAGGATAAGTTGGTATTCTCGCTATTGCTGACAATAACAATAATGATAGCCGAGGGCGAGCTGGAGCAGGGTCACGTGTTGTTCCTGCTGGGCGGGGCGCAGCCGCGGCACGTGCCTCCCAACCCGGTCCAGTTCCTGAGCCCTCAGGCTTGGGCAGAATTTAACGGGTATTCTTACCGGACGTTTAATCTAGTCGGTTCTATACAGGATGTCTTTTTAGATAGAGCAGAAATTTTCATAAGATTTTTTTTTGGGTTCCGTACCTCAAAAGGAAAAAACGGAACCCTTATAAGATCACTTTGTTGTCCATCTGTCCATCTGTCCGTCTGTATGTCTGTTCGTCTGTCAAGATCCTTTATCTCAGAAACGCGTGGAAGTATGGAGTTGAAATTCAAACCATATACTCAGGTGTATAGTAGGTACCTTGAAGCTGTGAAAAATCAAGCTTCTAAGTTAACGTGAAAAAAAGATACGGCTGTTTATGCCGCAAAAAAACCGGACAAGTCTGCCGTCTTCAGACTAATTAGCGGCCTTTTAGTTTGAGGACGGCAGAAGTTAGACTCGCGTGGAGAGGGTTCCGTACGTTCAAAACAATATAAAACAATTATACTTTATTGCACAGACTTCTTAGAAATTTTCCTGTAATCTATAAGTGTAGGAGTATTATCCATATTTTTAAAAAAATTCTACGTCCAATAGTTTCGGAGATAAGGGGAATGGTAAATGTTTGCCTATTTTTAACCGACTTCCAAAAGAAGGACGGTTCTCAATTCGTCTATATGTTTCTTTTTTTTTGTGTGTGTTTGTTCACCGATTACTTAAAGACGGCTGGACCGATTTGGAAAATTCCTTTTTTGTTTGAAAGGGTAGACTTCCGAGGTGGTCCCATTGCAACCAAATCAGGATCAGATGATGGGATCTTGGAGAAATCGAGGGAACTCTTCAAATATCATAGCGATTTTGGTATTTTTCTTAGTTTCTCGTGCATTTCTTATTAGAAATAAGTTTCCAGACTTAACCGACTTTAAAACAAAGAGCAATTTTTATTTAGGTTTGTTTCTCGGTTACTTGAAAACGGCTAGACCGATTTGGATTTTTTTCTTTTAACTTAATAGACTTAAGTCTATATGGTTAAAACAATATTTTTCCAGCGCCACTAAAAATTTAAAAATAAAGTAAATTTTTAAAACAAAAAATAAAAACCGACTTCCAAAAACTTAAACTAAAAACCAAAAAATAATATGTTAATTACCCCAAAGAAATGGATAATCAACGATTCATATGTACATATACAGATATTTATACTTTTTAACCTGTAATTTTTTCTTAAATAACTTCAAAACTATTAATATAAAAACTATAAAAAAATATATATTTGAGATTCTCATAGTAGGCCCTTTCATTTAATATGTCGCACAATATAGTTCGCTAGCTTTTATTTTTTTATTGTCTAGTTGACCCCCCAAAAGTGGCCCCCATGATAAAAATATATTTTCATGACATGTACGTATTTGGGTCATTAACCTTAATATATGTACCAAATTTCAATTCAATCGGACTAGTACTTTCGGAGCAAATTGGCTGTGATAGACAGACAGACAGACAGACAATTATACATTTTTAAGTAAATAAAAAGAAAATTGACTTTACTAAGGGAATCAAAATGTATAGGGTACTTAATTATAATGTACCTACCAATTTGTACGGAACCCTCGGTGGGCGAGTCCGACTCGCACTTGTCCGGTTTTTTTTTTCTAGTGTATTTAATATAAAAAATATCGGACACGAATTCATTGCTATAGGAGAATAGTAATATAAGATGTTTTTGCATGCCCTGATTCATCATTTTTAGACAGTCGTCAATAAAATAGAAACCCTTCATTAGATAGACTTCTTGTAACGGTGTCCTGGAAATTAACAAATATATTAATTAATTAATTGCAGATTAAATGAAATGGAACGTTTTCATGGCCTGTATGAGCACTTCATAGATAACATAGACGTGTGGAAAGAATACTGCGATCTACTGGACCCGCAAGATCAACCGTTGCCTGAACCGTGGAATAAAAAGTGTACTGTGTTTGAGGTATAATACTGTTATATTTTATGACGCCACGATGATATTTATTGGCAATTTGGCATCTTCTTTTAACTTCCAAAATTAAAAAGACACCAACACGAATCTGCGGTGCATACCTAATAGTATCTATGTAAGGTCTAGGCATTCTGAATTTATTTGACTTGAGTATTATTCTTACAGAAATTGATGATTCTGCGTTGTGTTCGTCTAGATATGATGGTACCAGCTGTTCAAGACTTCGTTGAAAGTATATCCATGTTATTTTAGAACATTTTTGTAGGTTATCTTACTCTTTTCTAAGTCCTGTTATATTTACAGATCAGATGGGTCGTAAATTTGTCGAGCCGCCGCTATTTGACTTACAATCTTCGTATTCGGATTCACACTGTTGCATACCACTGCTGTTCGTGCTAACCCCTGGATCAGATCCCATGGGAACTCTGCTTAAATTTGCTGATGATCAGGTACATACCACATGCATTAAGAGTAAGAACAAAATATGGAAGATCAAGTATTTATATTTGATTTATGTCGTAAAGGGCTTTGGAGCATCTCGGTTGTTCTCCCTGTCACTCGGTCAAGGGCAGGGCCCTATAGCCGTGAAGCTTATCGAGGAAGGCGTCAGAAGTGGTACTTGGGTAGTGCTTCAGAATTGCCATCTAGCTAAAAGTTGGATGCCAATGCTCGAAAAGGTAATTTATAGTTAACATTTGGGCGATAAATATTTCTCCTGACGTTACAGATTTACTTTGCTTTTATAGATTTGCGAAGGTCTCGTGCCAGACACTACTCACCCGGATTTTAGACTCTGGCTCACTTCGTACCCCGCTGATCATTTCCCTGTCTACGTGTTACAAAATGGAGTAAAGATGACCAACGAACCACCACAAGGTTAGAACCAAATGAACATATATTATAAGTTAAATACAAGCTTCAAATCATATTAAAAATTAAAATAGACAATTCGGAGACATCTAATTCATCCTCCAATTCGGCGGTGTGTTTTTAGTTTGTTTTCCTTCATTTCACAGGGTTAAGAGCGAATATAGCTCGATCTTACCAAAGCGACCCGATCAACAACCCCGAGTGGTTCGAAGGCAACAAACAATCAGTGTTCTTCAAGAAGTTGTTGTTCGCGCTGTGCTTCTTCCACGCGGTGGTGCAGGAGCGGCGGCAGTTCGGCCCGCTGGGCTGGAACATCCGCTACGAGTTCAACGAGACCGACCTGCGCATCAGCATCACGCAGCTTAACATGTTTCTGAATGAATATAACGTGAGAAACGAGGCGCTATATGTTGTTCGAATATCTTAGATGTAATTTCTGGTCAACAGAAGACTGTAGACACCTGGAGTGGCCAATTTGTAACTTGTTTTCTCGTGATTTACTCGTTTCGAATGCATTTTCGTGAGACGTAACGGATTATGCTATTAAACCGCTGCGAAAAATTAACCTTTCACTTTAAGTAATTCGTTGATTTTGAGATATAACAATTATTTTAATAGGATGTGCAATTCGTGGCGTTGCGGTACCTGACCGGCGAGTGTAACTACGGCGGGCGCGTCACGGACGACTGGGACCGTCGCTGCCTCAACACCATCCTCTACAAGTTCTACAACCCCAAAACCATCTACGACAAGAAGTACGACCTCGAGCCTTCTGGTATGAGATGTACTTTCGCATATAAGATACTAGCATTTACCTTGTTCCCGTTACTGTCCCAAGGGAACTCTTTGCCAGGATATAAAGTATCCTATATTTCAATCCCGGACTTGGACTACTTGTGTGCCAAATTTCAGCCCAGTCCATCCAGTTGTTACGCCGTTATTTAGTAACAAACCTCCAAACATTTAAACATCCAAACATCTTCACAAACATTCACATTTATAATATTAATGTGATGATTAACAGACCTCACCCATCTTTGGGCTAGTTTCGCAATGTAACAATCGAATTGATAAATTTATCAAGAATAGTCTTACAGACGATTTTATTTACTTTTTAGTAAATTGGGTAAAAACCGGATGTAGTGAAACAGAAAAGAGATTTTAGTTGCGGTTGAAGTCACAGGTAAAATAATGATGAAGTGACATATGAAAACACAGTCTAATGCTGTAATCACTACATATCCGGTGTCCACTCAAGCACGTCAACTTTCCACTCAAGCACGTCAATAAGTTATTAGCTCACTGGATACAGGCATTATCAGTTGTACCAACTGCCTGCCAGATTAAATAATATAATAAAAAAAATACTTGTTTGAATGTGGTATCACAATAACGGCACTGGTACATTCAGTTCCGTGGGCACAGGTGTGTACTACATTCCCGACGTGAAAGAGCACGGCGACTTCATCGAGTACGCGCGCTCGCTGCCCGTGGCCACGCCCCCCGGCGTCTTCGGCTTCCACTCCAACGCTGATATCACCAAGCACTTCCAGGAGGCCAGTGAACTACTCGGCACGGCCATACTGACGCAGGTTCAACCACTACATCATTCACATTACCCCGTTTTGTATCACCCTATGTAGCTACGTATATCTAACTTAAGATACCTACTCAAGTACTTATAAATGTTAGCAAAAATTTTCTTCCTTTCTTAATCTTGAGTTTAGATTTAAAGAGTGATCTTTTTCAATCCCAAGATAAATAATGCCTTAGGGCATTAAGTTCGCCGTTTGTACTTTCCTGTATTGTGCAATAAAGTCTAAATAAATAGGTAATATCTGACGATTAATTTTAGTTCAGAGCATGCAGGACGAAAACTATAGTTAACAGATACTTTTATCTGACGATTGAAAAATCAGGCCTATTTTATTAATTTAGGAAGCCACTCTTAAAATAACTTTGTCCTAAAGTATCTACATTAGTAGTTTTTAATTCGATTGTATAAAACTAGATTGAGTGTAGTAAGTATAAGAATTAAGCATACTTACGTAGTTATTGATTAATCTTGTTGTTGTATTTTAGCGATCATTATAAATGTCTTATGTTTCATTTATATTCTCTTGCTGCGCTCAAAATAAGGATCGCTTGGTGAGTAACATCTATAAATTATTTAATACATTTTATAGATTAACTATTTAATTTACACAGTCATACTTTTTCACGCATCCAGGATTTGTATAATCAATATTTGGTAAGTAATTTAAATTGACAACATTTCATATTTTCAAAAGATCTTAATTCGAAAACCATTTGGGTAAAACTGTATTTTATGCTCAAAAAAAATATTTTTGAATTTTTTTTCCCATTCATTTTGGAAAAAATCGTCAATTAGTGTGAACCGGAAGTGTGACGTCATTTTCCCTGCATTATCGAGAGAGACCTTAGTGCTGAAACGATTAAAAAGTGTATGGTATCCGGTTGTCATTTTCTGACATACTTGCCGTCTGACGTTTATTTGTTTTGAAAATTGTTACAACTGCTTAGCGGCTTTAGAAGTTTAATTTTCTTACCGTTGGTTCATTTGCACGTTTTCGAAGACCTTAAAAGACTTGGCACTTTCCCACTGGACTCCGATAACGCATTCAAACATTATTAACTTGGCATTCTTTTACCGGACACCGATTTTTTTTATATAATGAAGACATCAGAAGGTTTTTCTCAGGCTGATAGCACGAATCTGCCGCGTGTTGAAATTATGATGATGGAGTACACATCGGCAAGTGATAAATATAATCCAGCCCAAATAAGAGGAGCAAAAGCATCGTTGTCTTCCCGAACTTCCTATGTTGACAACGCTGTAACGCCTGACAGTTATTTTTTTAATCGTAATTGTCGCTCTGGATTCTAGTTGGGAAAGTGACGTCATTTTCTACATACGCCCTTTTAGAATGAGCTACTTTTCAAACTGCTATTTTTAATTGAAAAATTGAGTTAAAACGATAAAGAAAAAATACGGGTAGCTTAAAATTCCACCTATTTTCTATCCAGCTCATAAAATGAAGGAGTAGAAAATTTGAAATATTGTCAAATTTATCAATGGGTAATATAAGCGTAAAACAGAAGATTATGTAACAGTTGGTTCACCTTGTTTTGGCATAATTGTATTTGTCCGAATGTTCTATTTGCCCGAATACTATCTACGCATAATTGTTATTTTACAGATAATATTGACTTTTCAGAATAATTATAAAAGAAACCTAACCTAACCTAATATGTTCTAAGTGGCTGGTGTAAAAGATTTTGCATATTATTTTCCGTTAAAGCTAGATAAAAATTATGCGAAATAAAATTCGGGCTAACAATACATTCGGACAAATAAAACGTATGCCAAATAAAGGGAACCCGTAACGGTTACGATTATTTAATAAATATGTGAGTATCACACGAAAAAACTGTATTTAACCTTTAAAATTTCTTTCGCGCGACTATACTGGCAGATAATGAGGAAAGCAGTTTTCGCAAATTTTCAGTGGCCAGATTGGCAAATATTTCGCATGTGAATGGCAAATCCACCAATACTAAAGAAAGAATAGAATCAGACTTGTAAAAGAGCCCTTGGGGGCCTACTTGCAGAAATAAACTATTTTATTTATAAACCACGAATCGAATATAATAAACGAAAATTATTTACTACTGACACTTATTTTTTGCCCTAAAACACCTACACGTTTATCATAGGATACGATGACGGGCGGAGCAGCCGGTGAGACGCCGGAGGAGCAGGCTATGCGGATCGCGGAAGACGTGCTCGCGCGGCTGCCCGCCAAGATCCTGTCCGGGCCTTCACACGAGGGCGACATCAAGCCTGCGGACATGACGCCCATGTCCATCGTGGTCATCCAGGAGGCGGCGCGCTACGAGCGCCTCGTCAGCGTCGTGCGGACCAGCTCCCGGGCCGTCATCGGAGCCGTGCAAGGTGCCATAGATGAGAATGAATAGAAACTTGTACTTAGGACATCAAAAGCTCCGAGGTAGCCCCGCCAATGGGCTAAGGTACAGTGTGCTAATCACTCGCTTACACGAAACCGAAATAAAATGATTAATGAAACTGAAACAGTGCAAAACCGGACCGATCAAACTACTAAGCGCCAAGCTCAAGACCGATCGGGATAGCGGCGCACTGTGGACGCCCTCTGCCCCATCAAAGGGACCTTAAGTCAGGGCATCAAGAAAGAGGAAAGAGTCTACGCAGTACCATGAATAGTTCCGTGTTTCGGTTTGTATAGCCTAGATGAGGTGATGGGTTATCCTCTACCTCTAATATCAATGCCGGACACTGATACTATACATAAATGCTCCCGATATTCCTCCATGTTGACAAAACACGTCGGCTCTATCACTGACTCTAGTAGCATACATGCAACTGCCTTCAACAGCCTGTTAGACTATGCCGGAGCGCGGACATTACAGTATTGTACCTGAAATCAAGTCAGATAAATACTTAATGTCTCATCAAGCTCCACCAATCTCCACGTATTATTTCATAATTTGTTTTAATACAGGTGTGAGTGTGCTGACGGACGTGACGGAGGAGGTGCTGACGAGCATGGTGCGAGGACGCATCCCTGCGCTGTGGGCCGGCAAGAGCTATCCGTCGCTCAAGCCGTTTGCGGCCTACTTCGACGACCTTCTGGCGCGACTAGAGTTCCTACAGGTATCCTTCATTTGTAAACATATTTATCATAGTTTAACATTTTCTGGGTGAATGGAACTGAGTGTTTTTCTGTGTAGCACTGGCACGCGAACGGGCCGCCAGTGGTGTTCTGGCTGTCGGGGTTCTACTTCCCGCAGGCGTTCCTCACCGCCGCGCAGCAGAGCTACGCGCGCAAGTACAAGATACCCATCGACCAGCTCGCTTTCCATTACGAGGTACCTGCACATACAACACAACTATATATTACCTGTTCGGGTAATGAATGACACTAGATTTTTCACTGTGTTCGATTATTTACATAAACTGTGTAGGTGCAACGTTCATTCGAGTTAGAAGAGACGCCTGAGGAAGGCGTGTACATCAAAGGGTTATTCATGGAGGGAGCGCGCTGGAACATGGAGAACTACTATGTAGACGAGTCGTACCCTAAGGTGCTCTACGATAACTTCCCGCCGGTAAGACTTATATTTTATACCTTTGCTCTTTAGATTAAAGGGTTAGCTCTCTTCCATCACCACAAATATTTTCAAATATCATATTTTGGTCATAGGCCGTCGGTTATGTAAATATTGGGACACACACAGTTAAGGACCTAGGTTTTTATTGTCATTGTATCATCACTTTGACTACTGCTTGTGATTTAGGTTTGGCTAATCCCGATGAAACGTGAGGATCTCCCAGAAGCGGATTTCTACAACTGTCCGCTGTACAAGACGGGCGAGCGGCGCGGCGTGCTGTCCACCACGGGACACTCCACCAACTACATCCTGTTCATGCGGCTGCTCACGTCCATGCCGCCCGACCACTGGATCATGCGCGGCGTCGCGCTCCTTACGCAACTACCCTTCTAGATAAACTCGATCGACCTTGGCTTTTTGTTCAGCTATTAGCGGTTCAAACCTAAATATAATCAATAATATTGCGCTATATTACACAATTAAGGTAGTCTCAAGAGAATGTAAAATTTATCATCGTTGTGACAGTTCAGTAACAAAACGGAACGGGAATTATTTGAGAGACTGTGATAAATATGAGAAACCGCATACAGCCCAAATTAAAACACGGGAAACCTGCTGAGCAACGCAAAATACCCAATAAAGTTCCAGTCTCTTTATTAAAAAGTTTAGTTCCTCTTTATATTGAATTGTCGTATGCAGAGTAAGAAACATGCAGTCTATACGGAACCCTGACAACGATCAAGTCACAGATTAACGAACGCCTGTTTGTGAACTTTGGCTTCGCTAAATTTGATCTCGTAACGCATGACGCCACCCACCATCATGACATTCTGTAATAAGTAAGATTGACGTCTTGCCGGCGAATCCACGGCTCCTACCTGGGACCGACACGTCAGAGGGAGGCACAAAAATACCGCTGACGCATAGGGGAGGTACATTAAAAATGTACTGCTCGTTGCCTGAACTGAAAGCAAATGACATTTAGTTTTTGTACGTACATAATGTAATGTAATTTTGGATGTATCTTAGTGGGTTATTTTTAGCCAAATCATGACTAGATATATGTTTTGTCTACGCTGTTGTTTGATGTGACGAAGATTTAACCCTAGTTAGTCAACAACATACCTACCTATGGGAAGTTGCCTAATCGATATACAGGGTGGGAGGGACTATACCGACATACTTTAGCCATGAATTCCTGGTGGTGTGACGAGTAAAAAGTGTTATATCAACATGGGTCGAATATTGTCATTTTACATTAATAGTCTTATGGAACAAAATAAATCAGTAAATTAAGCCCCTCGTTATAAACATGTCCTTACTGGCTGAAAAGTTATCAAAAAGAAAAAAAAAAGCTAAAATGGAAACAAAAGGTCAATTTTTTGGCCTCGTAGTCGCTTACCATCAAATACTGCGAAGGTTAATTCCTGTTTAGTTAAAGGATTTAAAAAAAATAGTAAAGGTATCTTAGTCACATTTATTAGGGCTTGTTACACACTTGGGATTATTCATTTACAAAATAATGAATATCTCGGAAAGTAAGCATTTTTCGACTATACATCACATAACATTTTTTACTCCTAATAGTTGTTAGAATCTATAGTTAAAGTTTGTCGGTATAGTCCCTCCCACGCTGTATACTTCATAATTTTTAATTGTACCTATTTGTAACAACTGGTTAATTATTTGTATTTCATTATTCACCAGTTTCCTTGTTATTTTTGTTAAGTTATGCAAGATTATTATTTATTATTACTTGTGATTAGGGTTTAGTCCTGCAACTATGCACCACAATGGTATTATTATTTATTAGGGGTTTGACTTATTTCATCTTCAATATAAACATTTAAACAACTATTTCTTATTTTACTTATCGATACCATGTTACTATATTGACTACCCATAGTACCTATATATATGTACCTATACCTTGGCAGGTATTCCCTCTCGTGTCCTTTCAGTTGAAAAATGTATAGTCTCTAATGTCCAATATAAAATATGCATTTCATAATGAAAATGAAAATGAAAAATGAAAAATGAAAAATTGTTTATTGGTTACTGTTTCTTATTACATACAATTTAGGGTTGGAACCTCCTAGTAAGCATAAAAATATACTTGTGGCAGGAGATCCCGCTCTTCCAGCAATATAAATTAATGGTATAACCAATAAGCGTAAAATTAAGTGTAAGTAATAATACTATAGCTAAATAGCTAATATAAAAGTTTGTAATGAGAGAACGACGTTTAAGTCAAACAGTGATGACAAGTTTGACTTAACACGTTAACAGTTCCTATACAAAGTGTAATTTCCTCGTCAGTCGAGCAAATTACACTTTAATCTTGAAACAGGTGGACAGAAGCCTTCACTAAGATATTGTACTAATCTGAGTGCATACATATCGTGTCTTAGTGACCCATATGTGGGGCACAGACTTGTGAAACTAGTTCATCGTAACCCGTATATGGGGCACTGGACCGTAAATATGTTAAGGTCCTATGTCACCCTATGTCCCCCAGATAAGGCACAGCGGCCACGTCATGATAAGCTTACTACGGCAAATATAATTTACATTGAAGTGGGCGTACTAATTTCAGTTGGAATTTATGTGGTTTATACCTTCAAGATGCGATCTACTAGGTTGACGAGATGATGGAACCAGAAGCTCATCATGCGACGATAGGGCTGTCGACCTGGAACGCGATTGCAAACTCGCCACATCTAATTTTATTATTAGACTAAATGCCGCCGCGCGACTCTGTCAACCTTAATTTCTTTTATACACCGTGGGTACGAGTAACCCGACAAACTTTAACTATAGATTCTAACAACTATTAGGAGTAAAAAAAGTTATGTGATGTATAGTCGAGAAACGCTTACTTTCAGAGATATTCATTATTTTTTTAATGAAAACTCCCAAGTGTGTAACAAGCCCTAATAAAACTGACTAAGATAGTTTTACTAATTTTTTAAAATCCATTAACTAAACAGCAATTAACCTTCGCAGTATTTGATAGTAAGCTACTACGAGGCCAAAAAAATTACCTTTTAGTTTCCATTTTAGCTTTTTTTTTTCTTTTTGATAACTTTTCCTCCAGTAAGGAAATGTTTATAACGAGGGGCTGAATTTACTGATTTATTTTGTTCCATAAGACTATTAAAGTAAAATGACATAATTCGACCTATGTTGATATAACGTTATTTACTTGTAATACCATCAGGAATACGTGGTTAAACTTTGTCGGGTAACTCGTACCCACGGTGTATATAAGCTTGCATCCCCCATTTTAGCTCTTTAACACGTTGCCTGTCCCGGTGCCCCCAATGTGGGGTCAGGAAGGTTTTTTCAGGAGTCCAAGCTTCTATTATGGGGTCACTTCCCCATACTGTTTGCACAGTTGGAACTTGTGACATTGTCCTATAGTTTTGTATGGGGATAGTGAACGTGTTAAGGTTTGAATTTCGAAAAATCCTTTTTAGGGTTCCGTACCGAAAGAGTTCCAACGGGACCCTATAACTAAGCCTCCATCGCCCGTCTGTCACAGGGCTGTGTTCTTTGATCCGTAGCAGAAACTACATTTTCACAGAATGTGTATTTCTGTTGCTGTTATAACAATCGCAGGCGCTAGAAAATCTCTCGCTTTCAGACCTGCCTTCCACCTAAATACTTGTTGAATGGAAGAGCTAAAGTACCCGTAGCCTATAAGCCGTGTGGTGACCCTAGCCGACAATGCCTCGCAACAATGCCCCCGGAATTAATTCATCCCCTTGCGAACTATTGAGCTGCTGAGACAATGTGTTCATTTGTTACACGTTACTGATCACTGCTTATTGTTATTGCTGACATTGCACCGTTACCAACGGATATTCCATTCCAAAAACATACAGTATATGCTCTTACTCCCCTCATAATAAACTTGAGGGTAGATCTTTTTGACGTTTTCATTATTTTACATAACTGTATGTCTTTGGTAATAACGTTAATAAAACTTTATTATTTATTACCATTTGCATACAGAAAAAAGTTACTGTAAGAAAGTTATTCAGCACTTTTGCCGTGAATATTATTCGGTATATTTTTAGCGGAGTAGTAAAGCATTCCGTTTATATAAAGAATAAATCGAAAATTATTATTTATAATTAAATAATTTAAATATTATCCATGCTCACATGGCACCACATCACTAACGACGGCTCGATCCGTCATTGGCGTACGAAATGTGCTGTAATTATACTCCATTCAATGGTGTAAAGAAAGGTTGATTATGAATTTAAATAGATATTTAACTTAAAAAAAGTTTGGAAACCAGAAGAACACCTATTTGTATGTTACTCGAAAAAAGGTGTTCTAATATTTATTGCATGAAGCAAAATATGGATTTTCCTGACATCGTTCCTATGACAGATTATATCCGTCGTTGTCGGTAAAATTGTACGATCTTATTTCGAACTTATTTTAATTCATTAATTATCATTCACAAGGCATGATTCTACTACCCTAAGGTTGTCTGGAAGAGATCGCTTATTAGCGATAAGACCGCCTGTTGTTTACCATTTAATATGTTGTTTTAGATTTACCAAGGTACGTTGAAACTGAAATACTTGGCAATTTTAATCATTATCTGGTCACAATCGATTACTGGAAGCCGCCTGGTGTATATTTTCTCACAATTTATTTGGCAAGCCGTAAACTTGGCGAACTCATCGGAACAAGCACACGAGGTGATTCCCCGCTGAGTTTTTATTGCTATGCGATCTGTTCGCACGAGTTCTTCCAAAACCTATTTATTCCGTGATGAAAGGAATACCTATTAGTTTTTCGTGGAATCCCACGCTAACGTGTGTATCTCACAAATAAGTATATAATCATTTTTTTCAGCTTGATATTTTGTTATTCGATATATTATGGTTGCGGAGAAGTCATCAGTATCAAATAAAATATTATGTGTTCGAGTTATGCGCAGGGACATTTATTTTGTGAAAGATGTCTTTATGTTGTAATTGGAGGTTTCCTCGCAGTAACCGGGTCAGCATCTCATCGGGCGAGCAGCGAGCACGCGCTGACAGGGCGACTCGGCAAGTCGGCATATTACAGTGCTCTGTCATTTAGCATGAAAAAGCTTGCATCCTAGATACGTCATGTATTAAATAAGCGAGTAGCGGGCGGTGGTGGTGGGGTGGGGCGGTAGAGCGGGGTCGTAGTACGGGAGGCACTCGGTCTGGCGCGGCGTTGTCCCGGTAACGCGAGATATTGATCTGCGCCGCCCGCCCCGCGCGCAGAATCCCCCGCCCCTCGGCCCCGCTCCCGCCACATGCGCGCCCTTGATTCTGCCGCTCGACCGCTCGCGCCGGCACCCACCTCCCGCCTCCCGCCTCCCGCGATACAAAATACTTATTACACTCGCACAACATACTCCACGTAATCCAATACAGAAATGTTGCTTATGCCCCGTGATGCGGTGGAAAGCGTAATCCGCCAACTTGATTAAATTAAGAGTCCTCTGTGATATTTAACTACGGATTAACAACATTATCAAATATGTACACGGGGAAAAATAATGTAGGTTATTAAATTTTCCTATCTTTTGCTTGGTTTTGGTATGAATAAAGCGCAAATCTACTTCACAAAATTCAAATACACAAGACAGAATTCACTGCCTAAAACAGTAGGTTTTGCATAGGTAAGAAGAATTGTTAATGAATATTAAGATAAAAAAGAAAATTCGTCCTTTAAGGTGATTCGAGTCGGTCGGTAATCCATACAAATATAAAGAGGGTCATTATTTGCTTCCACGGCATGAATGTTTAAAACAAGCTCTTTTTTATAGCTTCACATATTTTGTCTGCGCGAAATGACATGAGCAGTCTCAAAAAGCCAGAATTAACTAACTTGAAATTGGGTCTTTAATGTCAGCGCCATTTATCAGCATCATTTGAAACTAAACTTTTTTTTGCTAAAATTATATATTTTTTGGGTTTTTTGAAAGTTCTCATGTCATTTCCTGAAAATAAAATGTATCAAGCTATAATATAAAACACATTTCAAACATAATTGATACCGTAGCGTAAAAGCAAACTATGAGTCATCATATGACTATGACCCTCTTTTGGTAGGTATGTATGGGCAACCGACTGATTCGAATCTCCTTAAAGGGCTTAAACTGGAGAGGAAAGTGTCTATGGAAACTCCATGGGTATTTAGGTTCATTAGGATAATCATGAGAGCGCATAATGCAGTTTGACATAACGGGCCTGTGCTGGCAGCAGTTGTGACACCGTGATTAATGCCCGGCGTCCGCACGCGTCGCACGCTATAACTGAGATCCTAATGATATTTGGCGCATCAGCGCTAACGGATACATCTGGTTCACAGACGGTGAAGCTTTCAGCAAACTTACTTAGGCGATAAACTAGAACAGGAATGACAGAAATAACTTAATAAGGATCAGAATAACATTGTAGAAATATTAGGATATTTTCTTGCATACACTTCTGATGGATTAGTGCGCATTACATCAGAATCAACAAAAAACCTTCCGTTATAATTACCTACACTTTTAACTCAAACGTTTTATGCGTTCTTGTTTCTAACTAAAATAATTTCATCAAAATAAATTGGGTATCATTTAATCGTTCAGCAAAATATTCATATTTTGGTCAGCAGAAATATGTATTTGGTCAGCTAAAATAGCTAGTTGGTAAGCAACTTATGGTAAGCAAACATTTATAAATCAGGCTGCAATTAATGATATACTGATCTGCTCTAAATTATTTTGGTCAGCAAATTAAATATTTGAGCTGCATTAAGCGATCTACGGTAAATCAAATTTTGGTAAGCAATCAGTAGGTAAGCAAAATATTTCATTTTGTTCATCAAAAAAAAGGGGGCAATAAAACCTAACTGGGCGCAACTATTCTGCCGCCAATCGTGTGCGCATTTTGTCATTCGGTAATTGTCAGCTGTCAAGTAGCAGGTGTCACTGTGATATATACAGGGTGTCACTGTGTTATACATACTGTCCCAAAACTCAACGATAAGCCGGCACCAGAGGATGGAGCTACTTATGATTAGTCGAGAAAAAATAAGGAAAAAAATATATATCTCAATTATTTTTTCTCGACTAATCATAAGTAGCTCCATCCTCTGGTGCCGGCTTATCGTTGAGTTTTGGGACACGTTGTATACAGGGTGTAACTGTGATAGATACAGGATGTAACTGTGATATATACAGGGTGTCACTGTGATAGATACAGGACAGGATGTCACTGTGATATATACAGGGTGTCATTGTGATATATACATAGTGTCACTGTGTTATATACAGGGTGTCACTGTAATGTATACAGGGTGTCACTGTGATGGGCTCATATAAAATTGGTATTTCGATTTTTTATACATCTCATAATGTTTAGAAGTTATATTATTTATTCACAACGTGTATCGTTTCGTTTTTAGGGTCAGCAAAAAAAATAACCCTAACCTACCTATTTTTGAGAGCCGTTTCGTTTTTAGGGTCATCAAAAAGAAAATAACCCTAACCTACCTATTTTTGGGAGCCGTTTCGTTTTTAGGGTCATTAAAAAAAATAACCCTAACCTACCTATTTTTGGGAGCCGTTTCGTTTTAGGGTCATCAAAAAAAAATAACCCTAACCTACCTATTTTTGGGAGCTGTTTCGTTTTTAGAGTGACACCCTGTATACATTACAGTGACACCCTGTATATATCACAGTGACACACTGTATATATCACAGTTACATCCTGTATCTATCACAGTGACACCCTGTATATAACATAGTGACACCCTGTATATATCACAGTGACACCCAGTATATATCACAGTGACACCCTGTATATTTCAATTAAACTGCTTACAGACATGTTTTCTCTGCTGACAGTGACATCCTGTATCTATCACAGTGACACCCTGTATATAACACAATGGCACCCTGTATATATCACAATGACATTCTGTATATATCACAGTAACATCCTGTATACATTACAGTGACACCCTGTATACATATAACACAGTGACACCCTGTATATATCACAGTGACATCCTGTATCTATCACAGTGACACCCTGTATACATTACAGTGACACCCTGTATATAACACAGTGACACCCTGTATATATCACAGTGACATCCCAAGTAGCACATAAGCTGTATAAAAGCTTATACAGCTCTTATAGCGCCTAAACTGGAGGTATAATAGCTGTATAAGCTTTTATACAGCTTGTGTGCTACTTGGGATCCTGTATCTATCACAGTGACACCCTGTATATAACACAGTGACACCCTGTATATATCACAGTGACACCCAGTATATCTCAATTAAACTCTCTGCTGACCAATTGTAAAATCTTGCTACCCAAGTAATTATTTTGCAGCTCGACTGTTTATTAGGCAGCCAAATGATAAAAAAAGCAGATTAATATTGGTTAAAATGTTAACCGTTTTTAAACTGTTTGCTGAACAAGAGTTGCCGCCCGATTTTATTTATTGCCAGCCAAATCTTTGTATGCTGCCCAAATGATTTAACTGCTTATTTTTTTTTGCGGATCAATTTTAATAACGGCTGACCAAAAATTTACTTTCCAAATAAATTCAATTCAAGGAATTTAATTTCCAACCCACCTAAGGTCCAATGTCGTATAGCATACTGTCATCATAAGAGCTAGCTAGAGTACGGCGTTACTTTGACATATCACACGGATTGTTTTGTGTCAGTAACCAGGTAACAGCTTAACAACGTTGACATGGTGAACTGAAATTTGGAACGTCAAGTCACTAAGTACCAAAAAAGGCGACAACCGCGAAATCGAAATTCGAAGAAAGTCCATCTTTCTCGCTCTTGCAATATTCGAATGAAAGGAACGCAGATAACGAAATTATTATATTTAGATTATCGACGTTTGCGGTAGATTTTTCGGAGTCTGGATTAGGAATTATTTAAAAAAAAATCGATTGACACTGACACCAACTGACACGTATTCGTAATTAGATGAGCAAATGACTTCGCAAAGAGGTTATCTGTAATGTGCAGTGACAAATAATACGTATTGACATTAAAATACTATTACTGAAATAGAAATTTCGACCTTATTGCATCGTGAATGCTTCACAACATTTCAATGAAACGGGTAGGAAATTAAGTTCCTTGACTGTACCTAGGTATATAATGAACTACAATTTTGGACCTCTTTACAACTATCCCACATATTCCTGACCTACCACCTCGCTGGCACACTCAGAAATCTAATAAAATCTGACTTGATTAAGTAGAACTTGCAGTGAGATATTCCGCACGAGTACGCCACGTCCCACAAGGGCTCGCTAATTGAATCAATCGGAAGCGTGCACTCGAGGATTCAGTACTTACTATTACGTCGTGTGAGTAGTTGAGTACTCGGTAGTACTCCTATTTATATTCCTATGTATTTGCTCCTGGCGACGATCACGTCGTACACTATAAAAGAGTAAACTTTCTTAAACACAGAATAAACGCAAGTGGGCTGTTTCACCTGTTTCCATGGGAGCAGCACATATTTTCGCATCGTATAGTAAAGATTGTTTTTTTTTTTATGATATGTGTAACAATATTCTTCGGGGCGTTAATTTAAACAATTATTAACTAGACACGTGTATCTAACTATTTATTCATAACAATTGGTTTTGGCTTCTGCCCCACGTTGGGCGCCAGTTCTGACGACATGGAGTGTACACTGTACAATAAGAACGAGTAAAACTAGCAGGAAAAAATAAATGGAGGAATGTCATGTGTACATTATTGTGAGCTAATAACTAAGTACGCTGACATTGCTCAAATACACACATGCATACGTTCAGATGGGGTAGAAGAATCAACTTGGGAAGACAAAAAAGCGATGAAGAAAACGAAAACCCAAGCAAAAACAAAGTACGTTCCTTTAGCCCGTCTGAACTGAGGCATCTAAAGAAAAACTATAGCACACTAACACATAAAATGAAACGTGATATGCCGCAGTGGCTGGGAGACAAGAAAAACCACGCGAGTTTACGTTTACGACTTTTGATAGTATTTTCTTGTCATCATTATGAAAGTCTTAAATTAGTCACGGTAGTTTGGGTTCACAAGGCATAATCATCGATAATCCGCTGCCTCGTAAACTGGACCACCCTCATCTGCTAATGGGTGCTCCAGCGAGATTTCTAGGTGCGGAAACGGTTTTAAATGCGAGAACTCGTGTTTTAGAATAACTGTATACCGGGTGTTGCCTGTAACAGGAGCAAATAATTAAAAGTAGATTCTACTCATAAAACAATAAAACTTTTGTTGAACAACTTTTAAAAGTTGTGATATATGTATAATCTTTAGATTTTATCTTATAAAAAACATCGCAATACATTGCGGTTTCAAATAAACTTAAAAGTGTACTAAAAATTAAACCTTTATTTTTAAATGTCGTTGAACAAATGTTGTTGTTGTTTGAGGAGTACAATCTACGTTTTATTAATTATTTGCTCCTAGTACAGTACCTATAAGCGCAACGATGACGATTTATGTAGCTATTTTAGTTCATGTCTTATCTCACGTTCTGTCTTGTCTCACAATTTCTTGAATAAATAGATAGATAGACTTTTTTAATACACTTGGTCAAAAAGCGGTACTTTTAATAGCTACATATCGTGCGGAAAACTGTATTTCTCGGACTTTTTACTTTTCAGCCAGTTTTCGTGCACTAAGGAATACATTTATTTGCAAAAAATCGAATATAAATTAATAAAACAATGTATTTAGAGATCTTTGTTATCTTAAAAATAAATGATTATTATTATTATTGCTTTTTGATGTGGATTCGGCTACGTCCCTCGCCTGGCGGCTCGGGCCAAGATACCACGGAACTCCTGAGACTTGATATACTTTCCACACTTAAATCGAAAAGTACTATAATCATCCACAAAATTATACTAGTAGATAGAGCAATGATAATAGACACCGCGTCGCTGGAAGCGAAGAGCTGAAAAAAGTTTCTACATAAAATTGTTCGCAACATATTGTGCGGGTGATGATGATGATTTTGTGGCATAAGTATATTGAGTTCCTCCTTAGTAACGACACCGTTTAACTACAAAGCAGGTGTTTGCAGTTCAATACCAGAAACAACCAGCTTGCCTTGAAAGTCTTGGAAATCCACGCTTGTATAAAATTTCCTTTACAATTCCAGTGTTATTCTTTCAACTATAATTCTACTTGCCCGCTAATCCTCCCTGTATAATAAATAACAGCGCTACATGAGTAATTTACGTAGCCGATGAATTACCCGGCTACGCGCTAGCTCCGGGATCCACGAACCGACCTCGGCCGCCCACGACATGACTTGCATCGCTACTTATTTCTTAACTTGCTTTATTTTATTACATAAGACAGCTGGGAAATTTTGAAATGCTGTAATTCTAACTATGACTGGTAATTAGGGCCAATTGATGTATATTTAAGATACTTAATATTTATTTGAGTCGAAAAGCTCTCGGTCGCATATTTTCGTCCCTCGCTTCCAGCTCGGGCCGCATACATCTGCGATCTCGACCTTTCTTTATTTTATGCCACACCTGGCCATAAAGTGGCTTTTACCGCACGCTACATGTACGGAAAAAGCCGCTTTCTGGCCAACTGTAGACATAAAATGATTTACACAACACGGGAGGTAATAAATAAAGCCCTCGATCGCATATTTACGTCCCTCACTTGCAGCTCGGGCCGCAAACATCTGTGATCTCGGCCTTTCTTTGTTTGACCACCCTAGTTGTGTAATGTACTTAACTTAGATAGTTTTGCCAAGTAGCAACAAACAGGATAGCCAGTTACCTATTAGCGAATTACTTCTCGTTTACATCCCAAATTCCGGCTTTTACCCATGGTCCCACCAACATGTCTACGGGTAATTTATTTTTACCATAGTCCGACCGCACTAAGGTAAACGTGCAAGTCACCCATCAAGCAAGTATCATCTTGAAAATATATTTTTTAAATAAAAATAAAAAACCGATTCCTTTTGAGATCAAGTTTAAGTCAACAATTTAAACACAACGTTACCACCTAGAGCGGTGGGACCATGGTAAAAATAAATTACCCGTACACCCTCTGGCGAACACTGTTTAGAACGGTAGGACAACGGGTAAAAAAAATACCCGTGGACCCACCAGGGGGACATGTTAGTGGGACCAGGGGTAAAAGCCGCCAAATTCCATTGCGGGAATCGTGATAAGGAACTTTTTTGTTTCATTTCTAAAAATTTCGCACATACGGTAGCTAAGGAATATAATATATCGACGCTACTAAATTATTGTTCTTTGTCTAATCATAAAAAATCCTCAATGAAACAGGTACCTACTAAGTTACCCTAAACATTTCGATTGGAAACCTCTAAATTCCCTTTAAAGAAAGACTGCGAATTTACGGCGTAGCTGGAACGTTTGCAAAGAATTTCATTATAAATCCCACTCAGCAATCGAGGACTATTTGAGTTACGGTTCTTCAAGAGCGCAAAGTTTGTTTTGTGAAAAATAACAACCGTGAAATGAGAGTTTGAGTCGGCACGGTCCACGGCCAGCAAAAAGCAAACTAAGTCGCGCTGCGTGCGCCCTGAATATTATATGGAGGCTGAGTGGCTTTTTGCGTAATATCGCCTGTTCTGGGTAGGTATATCATGAAGGGAACATCTCCATTTGATACATTAGGTATGTAATCAGTATTATAAAATCACCAACCCGCCTGCCAAACGAGCTCCTGGGTATAATATGACGGCATATCGCACTAACGATAATGTCCTTTGGGTATATGTCCGACAATGAGCATTTTTCGATTGGTGATGATTAATATACTGGTGATGAATAGCATAGGTATACATGTATAGAGATTAGATGGTAGATGCGGACGACACCTTAATGATATCCCTGTCAGGCGAAGGTGACAAACGTTATGAGGTCGGTGTATGGAGCATTGTTATTATTGTTGTGTCGGCGGCGTGCGGCGAGCGAGCCGGCGGCCCGGTGACGGCGTAATGACTCGTGTCAACAGCAGAGCTCCGCGCGACCTATTCATCTCCCGCTGAATATTTAACCTCTGCCCAACACGCTCCGCCGTCAAAAAACAATGTTGTGTACAAAAATAACAATAATCCTCGCGAGATTACTCGCAGCCACGCCACCGACAGCTAAGAGAATCTGTTTTATTAAAATTCAGCCGTTGCGCGCATTATCATTATCATGGGAGGCGTGTTGGCTCGCTAGCTTTAAATGCTGCTTCAATTTTTCAGGCCGCGAGCGAACCGGTGAAAAAAAACGCCACAGTCCGCCCAGCAGAGCGCGCTATCTCTCGGCAAGGAGGATTTAATTAAAATGCAGCACTTACATCTGGCCGCGGCTCCCGCCTCCCGTCGTGCCGGGCCCGTGTCGCCGCCGGCCCACATACTTGTTAGCAGAGCTGCCGGTGTTGCCGACCCTTCTAATTAAATGATAAACACTCGGCCGCGGCTTCGCCGGCGGTTTTCGTTTGTTTTTACTTTGATTATCATTTCTTTGAAGTCCGCTCCATACGAGCGGAATATAAAAACGGTCGGATAATTGCTCGGCCCCGTATAATTCGGAAAAGTGTTATCGGGGTGGCCGGTCAAAGTTTAGACTGCCTGATCCGTTAAAAGCCCGTTCGATCGGGTCCCCGGCCGCATTTATGCGGCGTACGTGGCTGTGCGGTAGCTATTAGCCGGGCCGCGAGGAGCGCGGAACCAATCGCTTATTGGGATTGGAGCAAAGCCTTTCGGGCGGCTGCGTTCGCCGGCGGCCTCCAATTTTAATGTTATGTAACAGAACCGAATTAATTCGCGCTGTGCCCACCGCCCGCTAGTTCAAACACTCGCCACCGAACCAATTTCGAATAAATATTGCTTTTTAACTGTGTAACAAGAGTTGCGGTCGATCTGTCGTAATTAAAAAGCTCATTCAGCTCGAAAATGGGTTTGAAATTGTGGTTTCTGTCTGGTACGTTTCAAAAGGCTTAAAGGCTCGTATTGAAATTAATTACATTAAAAGCGAATTCATTCTAATGAGGATCTGCATAAAGCTGTATCATTCGAAGTACCGAGTTAAGGGATTGGTAAACGAATACTTACATACTAACATAGTATACAAAATTCTGTAGCTAGCTGACACGACTGAAAGGTCAGCTATGTTCATTCAGCGCTCGTTCGTTGCTTCGCAAGACGTCTTTATATTAAAATGATCTACGCACATATATATGTATAATCCAATACCTATTACGATAATAAATAACGCGGATAAACCTATCAAACACCTTCCTCTGCTTTTGCAGTCTCTGTGACGTAGTATTTGCACAGAATGTTTTATAATGGAATGAGTTCGATCGGCTTTGATCCCGCTTCATTCACGTACATCTCATTCGATGCCAACGTGTTTCTCGTTTGATCGGAATTGCGTGACAAAGTTATCAGAATCGAACGATCGGCCACATTTCCTGTTTTCTATTTCGCGAATATAAATGTAGGTAGCAGCAGGTAGGCTTATTGACACACAAACGACAAACCCAATAAGAGCGAGAGCGAGTACGCTTCAAAAGAGCTGAATTATTTGTCGTTTATAAAGGCGGGCGCTTTGTACGTCGCTCGGAGCGTGGGGGAGCGCGCGAGGCGACTCATTACGTGGGAACGTACAGACTTCTTTCACGTCGACCACAGCCTCTAATTAGTACAACTCGTTAGCAGTAATACCGAAAAACTTTGCTGTTACCTCATCAGCGGTCTCGAGGAAGAAGCCGACGGCGCTCGGGACCCCAGCCGCGCCGGCCGGTGCACCTCGTGCGTGCCAGTCATCACTTTACGTGTGAATCATTGTTTAATTACGTGGTGGGGTGGCGCGAGCGCCGGGGGCGGGGCATCGATCGTCTCGCGTCGCCATGGCGACGCGCCCCGCGCGCCCCCGCGCCCGATTCATTTGTAATCATTTGTTTCGCGGCCGTCGAATAATGGTGCTCGTCAAACGGCATGAATTTGATGGATTGTACTCGGAGAGCCGCACATACATAGATAATTCGAGGAGGTAGACAAACGGTGGCAATGTACTGTCACGCGCGCCCCGGGGGCTTTGTTGGGAGCATCTCTAGCGAAAGGCGTAATACGCTACACGATCGGTTAAATTAATTGTGAGCCGAGACAAAGCAAAATGTTTCGTCCGACGCGTAATTCTCACTAAAACTCGACGCCCATGCTGAATACCCTTTATATAAACATTTCTCTCATTCGTTTACATAAGCATAAACCTTTTAGAAATTCATACTCGAGATGGAGCTTTACTGTTGGGGTGACAATCGTACATCTGCGAAAGGTTTGTCCTACAGATGAAAATACTTTAACAGAACGGCAAAATATATAACTCTTTTTCTGGATGTTTCGTTCACTATCAACGTCTTCGTATTCTTAACATATCGCTATTTCGTATTCATGACGCTCTAGAAACATATTATACCCGCGTTCGTCTCCGAGGTCAAACAAAAACGTTTCTAATATCTGCCTCAATACTTCGCAAGGCTTCAGTTACAATACATCGCGTCCCAGTAATGTATTGCTGCCATTACTTAGTCAGCGCTACGACCCAGTGCTACGGGTCTACGGGCTACGGCTACGGCGTAGCAGACATGCAAGATGATGAGAATTTATACTTGTCTCGCAATATCCGCTCACGATACTGGATATTGCACATTAGGTAATAACTATCTGGGTGAACACATATACTAGTGTAGTATGTTGGTTGGGTACAATTTGTCAGTTAGTAGCATAAATAGCTTCACGAGATCATTTTCAATTTAACCTCTGCACTACAAATATAATGCCAGTATAATGCCAGTGCTATGGCATTTTGATTGTTAAACTATCACGTTATTTATACATTTTACCGGCAATTATGTTATCTGGTATACTTAGTAAGCAAAAGTAAGCTTTATTTAAATTTTACGTTAAGCTCATCTTAAGATTAGTATATCAACTGATTATGATTATGACGTTTAAAAACAGCAATCTCACTTAAAATACGTATCAAAACTTTAATAATCAACTGTGCTGTGTACCTGCACTTAGTGGCAAAAATTACTTAAATGTGAAAGATTAACGTTTGATGCACTACACTATAGCTAGTCGGACGATATTATTCCGTATATAAGAGGGTACTGTGAAGGCTGCATGTGGTATGCGACCTTCACACTGTTTCTGAGACAGACTGGCAAGCTTTAGAAGAATAAGTGATGGTTTGAATTTAAAGGAATACAGTCTGTCTCGCTCTAATTTATAATGATTTGTTTAGTCTTAAGTTGAGCCTAGCACTGAGCACACGAAATAAAACAAATTAGAAGAAGTAACATTATTTTATTTAATCGCCCTGATAGTACCTATGCTTTAAAGATGCTCTGGACTAGTGCGTTTGAACGCAAATTTTAACGCACTAATTAATCTACTCAAAGATACCAGACCGTCTACAAAGTGTTGACTTTTCAAAAATAATTTTAATAAGTAGATGTCCGCGCGGGCGGCGGGCGAGGGGAGGGTTCACGAAATGAGATTTCCTTTGAGCGCGAGAGCCAGTGACCGCGACACCGGTCGCTAATGCCCCTCGAATCATATCTCCACATCAACCTCACTTCCCTGCCATCCGTGCCTACAATGCGAGCTATCTGCAAATCCAACTAAAAGGGGCTGACAAATGATGTAGTACCTACTTGGAGTGTACTTGAGGCGTTCTTAGTTCTCACTCGGCGGAAAGTTACGTCGGAGAGCGCCGCTCATTCATATTTTGGGGTAAATAGAAGCTTTTGTTGCATGGTTATGTTTATGATAAGATACGACTATCTTTAATAAATATAACTTCAAGACGCATTAACACGACACGGCCCGCTAATGCCTTTCAAATCAATTCTCCACATCAACCTCACTTTCCTGCCTTTCGTGTCTCATACAATGTAAGCTATCTGCGACTCCAACTAAAAGGGGCCAACAAATGATGTAGTACTTGAAGTACACTTAAGGCGAACCTAGTTCACACAGGACAGAGGATTAGGTGGAGAGGACCTTGTCAAATACATAAAGAGTTACAACTTAAGATATGCTTCAAAGACAGCAAAATGTTGCAATTATTTATGCTACACTCATTTTCAAACAGAAATATGTAAGCAGCATGGTTGTTACGTAAGTGGATATATAAAAAACACAAAATATCTTGTTAAACTATAGGTACATATATAAAATGTTAAGTTTATGTTGAGTTAATTTAGTTAACTAAACTCTATTGCATTTAAAAGTCTAAGGACAGCAAAAAATATATTACATGATTCAAAGATTGCAAATAATAGCAACAAGTATGCACATCATGCGAATAGCAATGTCATACGATACACTCCCAATAAATAAGAGCGCTTCTAACGGTACGGCAAGGTAGGCTCAAAGCTTTTGAATCGTATTGAAAAGTAAAATTACCCGGTACGTTGAATCCTACAAGCAGGCGAGAGCCTTTCACGACAGCCAATTTTCTGTAAAAATTGGAGAAGAGCGGCTCTCACCGAGGCTCCGGGACGGCGTCCCCTTGATTTTAATTTCATCGCAAAACAAAACGAGCAAGCTGATATTGTAGACGCTCAAAGCGCCTCGGCTCAGAGCGAGAACAGCCCTCGAGTTACGAACCTCCGCTAGTCCTATGTAGTCCTTAGTACAGATCTCTACGTCAACGGCTTTATTAGACTTAGACGTAAGAACTAACGTATTAGCTTGTTATTGAGGTACCTGTACCTTAGGGTAATTCATATTATTCGTTTTTTTTTATTTCTTGCGATACCTACCACTTCATTTTATTCTAGGGCATGAAAAAATACGCAAAAATACTTAGACAAGTTACCGCCAACACGAACGGGGCCTCCGGAGGCTGCCTCCGTCGGTCGCTGTTCGTGTTGGCGGTAACTTGTGTAATTAGTTGCGGCTGCAAAGAACAAAAAGCACACAAGTGAGTGTCACCAACGAAGTTGCCAAGCTATAGTGTATGAGAGCTGATATATAGGCTGATGATGCTGATGGTGATTAGTATGAAATCGAATAATGCTGTACGCGCTAAATAATTATTAGAATTAGAATTGTATTGATGGCCACCAATTACCATCAAAACTATACCATGCCCATAGCCATCTACATCGCTATGTAGATGCAAACAATAATGATCATTCAAATTACATCAAGAAATTCTTAGTTCTATTATAGCTAATGCCGACAAATTTTGTACTTCTGACTCCACCGCCCATCGTAGTTCCAGGGCTTGTTGCTAACAAGCGCTTCATAAAGCGGTCCATACAATACAAACGAACAGCACAACGTCGTCACAAAAAGTCAGCACAAAGTCGGAGCTACGCGGTACATGACGTGCTGCACAGAAGCTGTTAAAACCGTCTTTACCAAAACGGGTCGGTAAAAGTTAAATTACATCGTAATAGAAAATTCTGCAGTGAACACGTTAATTTAAGCTGATGCTGAAAAAGTATACTTTCCTGTCTCATTTTGATAAAATACGAGCATAATGGAAATTCTGTGTTTGTTCGTTCATCACGTAAAACTACTAGACAGGTTTTCTTAAATAAAGAATGATTGTGCTTTTCATTATTTTCAAATAAAAGCCACGTTTATCTTAGGTATCGCTACGCTTTATTTTGTACAAATCTTTTTTGACGCATTTTACACTGTTCCGTTTATTTTCTTTTGTTATTAAATAACGCAATCGATGTAGTCTTCACGTGATCGCTTCGAGAAAGCACTCTCGCTATAGTTAAGTAATTACTGTCGTAGCAAACTGGTGTTAACGCACAATCGGGAGTCCCCAGCTGCCCTTTATAGAGGTCCGGGAGCCTTACGCAAACCTCATTGATCCCGCGCCCCCGCTCCCACCAGCTGCCATTAAAGCCTGTGCCGGGGTATAGTTACCATGTGGCCAGGACCCACCGGGATTGTCCCGGAATGCGATGTGTTCCAGGTCCCGGGACTGAGAAAAATATCCCTAATCTAGACAACGCGCTTGCATGCAATACGTTTTTCAACAGTTATGAACAAAATTATTAAGCCCTGCCTGACCATGGATATAGCGTAGCCATAACGCCAAGCAGAAGTTTAGCCTCCAGTGCACTAATTTTTTGAAACGCTTGGAGGGCCCTTTCACCGAAAAATTAAAGTTGCTGCAAAAAAACCTTATAAGTAGATGTAATTTTTTTGTCCCGAATTCGTCGGAAAATCTGCCATCCCTAACCGGGGGGCACCCACTCAATCACGCCGGACGTCCGTCAACTTTTGTATGCCGCCGACCGCCGCGAGCCTTTTCAATATTACTCATGTCACCCTAGGACTAATTCGGTAAATGACTTCCCCAAATTATTATGACGGACGGTAGGTATAATTTGGCGACTAGTGTGAAGATTACGTGAAAGGGCCTGTTCTGTTAATCACTCCTTTAAGCTGCTGTTGGCGATATAATTATAAGTACACTTCCGTCCGTTTATAACCTTACCTAAAGTTAGGCGTAGATTACTTATAAGTAGGTAGCTAAACTGTACCGCTGGCATATCTGGGAGTACGGTAGTGCCCCCGCCAAATCGAGCAAAACGAAGGCACGGCAATACCATCCTTTTCTCGAAGCCATTCATGCCATTTCAACCTCCTGTAATTGTGTACTGGCTAAAGCTAGAACCCTGAATTTTCAGTGACATTCAATATGAACCTGTAGTTTAAGAACTATTGCTCTGACTCACGATCATCATACCACCATTCATGACCATCGGCCAAATCGTTCTATGTATTTATTAAAAAGATAAAGGTGTGTAATATTGATACGATCATAAATTAACCGACTTGGTTTTATATTACATAATAACTACTTATCTCACATTTTTCGCGGTAGTAGAGGTTGCGAGAGTTTTTTACATGCTAAGTATGTTTTAATGGGATCCTTAATTCCTTAGACCAGGGGTCTCCAAACTACGGCCCGCGGGCCGGATCCGGATAATAATTACCGCGAAACAGAATCGGGGAGTGAGTCAGTCCTGCCCGCACAGTAAAGTACCTGAAGATGATATGTGGTGTGTGACAGTTTGGTACAGACTCCCCAGGACGAAAAAGATTTTTCATCACACTTGCTCGAAAATGGTGTCATTACACGTAGGTTCTGCGGGCCGTAAATGACCTATTACGCCCTAGGGCGTAATGGTTTTTTTTTTAATTTGAAACGATGGTTTTGTTTTACTCTTATTTGTCGTGTGCAAAGGAAATGCCAATTAACTTTCTTAAATTTTATCACTGAAATATTTATTTAATGAGAACTGTTATTGCAAATACATATAAACACATATTTCTGTACAACATTAATTTAATGTTTAAATAGTGTATTTCAGTATTTTGCAAATATAAAATCAACCGTTTTAGGTATTTACCGTTATGGTTTTTGAACGTGACTTGGCATTCGCATTGTCTATGGATATATGTCACTAATGTCACTGTCAGTTTTACAATTTTATTTAGGTTAAGTAAGGTTATTTTAATTTTCTATGTATTTAAGTATTTGTATCTATTAAATATATCGTCGTCCTAGTATCCATAACACAAGCCTTATTGAGCTTACTATGGGGCTAGTTCGATTTGTGTAAGATTGTCCCCTAATATTTATTTATTTATTTAATAAGATTTCCTCACAAGTATGATGAAAAACATTGTGTGTGCCAAGGTGCTGTATGGCCCTCTGGGAAAAAAGTTTGGAGACCCCTGCCTTAGAGTGCAGCTAAGACAGTCAGCCTTTTAAACAGACAACTACAGAGTACCGCAACAAAGCACACGAACGGAGGAAACGGAACGGAGGTGGTATTCATACGTTCGGGGTAGAGGCTGCGGTTGTCTGTGTGTTAGTATGTATGTGTTACAGTTACATTTTCCTGGAAAACTACTGGACTAACTGCGGTGCGGTTTTTTTTGTGTGGAAGGTTACTCGGTCGCGAGTCCTTTAACTTATCACCAAAATCGGTTTAGCCGTTGATGATATATTTTAATTTAAAATTAAATAGCCAGAGATTTTAAGAGTTTTCTTTAAGTATTTCAATTGTAGGTTTTTATGTAAGATTTCATTAATTTAGTATTTTTTGTTGTTTAAAATCTGATTTTACAAAACTTAAGTACAAGCAATTGCGTTTACCACGCGTTTACACTCAATTTGAACTACGAATTGAAACTTCATTGAACTCGAATTAGGTACGGGTCGCAAACACAAAGTAGGTACATACAGTACGTATGTTACAACTTACAAGCAATACGAGTATAAAGCCGGCTGTCCACGCGCAAGTTGGGCACGTTCGCGGCTTAACTAACCGAGTTGGGAGTTAGGAGACCAAAACTGTGGGCTACTAACTTTACCGGGATTTGTTCCGTGATACAACTATGTATATTTTGGATCGGCTCGTTTTGTTGCTAATATAAGAAAAGTTTCATTAAACAATGTAGATAAGCCTAGGTTCAACTTCTTTCTGAAAAATATTAAAATTTCGAGTTTTATAATTTTTTGATTCTTATAGATAGAAGCTTATCTGATACTAATAGAAAATAAAATACTTTAAATACTGGGCTAAGGAAGAATGATGTAAGAAGTTTATTGCGTTCTTGCTAAGATCGATGTTGTATAGGAGAAATTCAATCCCAAACCAAGCATTAAATCTGTAATAAATCCAGCCTAAGTAAGTTCCCTAAGTATATCGCGAAAACCTAAAGTGCAGTGAGAAAAACGTATTCACTGTTAGTATTACTTTTAGATTTTGCCCGGCAGTATACACGGCCAGTTATACAAGCCCGTCAGACAGGATACACCAAATGTCACGTGAGCACGGATTCAGCGTGCCACACGTTATTAGAGCACACATCAGCAACAGAACGGCATACCTTTGTAGTTGACATCCCGTCGCGGCGACGTGCGACCGCCGACCGCGACGCGATCAATGCGCGGTGCAACGCGTTCCGAACGCTTTTGACGATGTAATTTACCGAATAGTTTTGAAAATTTCCAATCACTCGGCAGCGCTTTTGCTATTTCGGCCCGCGATTTCCATGATTTGGCTGGTCTGCGGGTTTCATGTCCATAGACACGAAATCCGCGCATTTGGCTGGTCAGGTTATCTCAGATCGGGCAACCTGACCTGTTTAATGATAACGCAAGATAGAATTCGCGTTTTCACGATAATACCTATAGATTTATAAATGTTGTGAGAATTAGTCCGATCCCCAGTGTTCCGTCTAGAACAAGCTATTGGACAAAATTATTTTTGTGCTTTTCTGGGTTGCATTAGGTCTGCTAAGAATCATTTTGAGATTTTCGGGCATTATTTTTAATAAATGTCGAAAATAGGGGGCATTTTATAAAAATCAGATGTTTTGTTAGAAAAATGCTTTATGTTACACCATAATTAAAAAAAAATACTTATTACCTACTAGCATTATACAAAATATTTTTTTACTTATTTAAATAAGTCTAATAGGCTCGGGTTTACTACGTTTAATACTATTCCAAATTTCAAATAGATAGCAGTAGTAGTTTCTGAGATATCTGGCTGTGACAGACGGACAGACAGACAGAGTCGCACCGTAAGGGTTCCTTGTTTACCATTTTGGTACGGAACCCTAAAAAGTAACGCTACGCAACTATCTGTAGTGGCACTTGTAGACAATAATAAAAATAAAAATGATTACGTACTTCTAATTTGGGTTTAGATTTCATGTATATCTAACGTATTTCTTATTAAGAAACATGATATAGTTATTTTGCTTAGGTATCTTAATGAATTATCCAATACCAAATGTAATTAAACTTAAATTTGCTAAAAGGAATTGGTTTCCATTCTGAATGAAACGCACTTCAAACAAAATTTAATCTCACCTGATTTGTACAAGAGACAGATTCCCGATTTCACTTAACCGACGGTACACCGAAATCCCATCTAGATAATTGCTTAATCCAGATTAAGCGATGTTTTAAATTATTGATTACTTTCAGCTAAGAGCCGCTTGGAGGGGAAATTAACGTAAATTCTGTTTACGTTGCAATTATAAAGCAGACGACGTTACGGCTATAGCTACAACTAGATACTTAAATAGCTACGGCACAGGCTAAGGACATACA
Source organism: Eudemis profundana (assembly GCA_947034925.1). Taxonomy (NCBI): domain Eukaryota; kingdom Metazoa; phylum Arthropoda; class Insecta; order Lepidoptera; family Tortricidae; genus Eudemis; species Eudemis profundana. The sequence goes on from OX344799.1 coordinate 20,256,237, forward strand.
AATAGGGAATGAGCAGGAACTAGGTGGTAGGTAGCACCAAGGACCATTAAAACAAGAGGACTGTCATTCTCCATACAAAAAGCTGTTCCCCGATATTTACAACGCCATCTATATATAATAAGCTTGGTATAAGAATTATATTATTTACAATTATTCAACTTTGCAAGCGTGACACAGTTTAAATGTTTATTTATTATTAGCTGTTTACGAACTAATTGTTATTGTCCTATGTTTCTTTGTTCAATTATTAACATCGTTAAATGTTTAGTTTTTTAGCGCCATCTACTTTTTGCCTAGATATCCCCTTACGGTCGGGGCACGATCCAAAGTATGGAGAATGACAGTCCTCTTGTTTTAATGGTCCTTGGTAGCACTAAATCGACAAAAGATACACTATGTGGACAGTAAACGAAACTAATCAGGCCTGAAAAAAAACCGGTTAAATGCGAATCGGACTCGCGCACCGAGGGTTCCGTACAAACTCGTCAGTATAGATACGTGAATAATTCAAGATAAACTGTATGGTGAGACAAACTTAACTTTGCTGTTGAAAAACTGTCGTCCCCATACTTACATCGACATATTATTCTGCTTCTGTAGAAGCAAATAAGTTTGTCTTACGATTTTTGCGAATTTCTAAAAAACGCTGCAAGTTAGGAAAACCGTTTTATTTTTCCTGTAAAATGATTCCCTGTAGAATGATATTAATAATCGGTAATTACCTATTACAGACTTTTCTGTTCAGTAACTTCGAAGATAATAGGGGGAATGGTATAGTTTTTACCGTTCTTTGTCTAAAATCAAAAAAAATTAAAACGGTTTTGAAATCTACACACTAAGCCAGGGGTTCCCAAACTTATTTACACTTCGACTCCTTTGGCAGGTTGTAAACTTTTTGCGACGCCCTTGTAAACTAAGACACGTGCGGGTCGTTATAGGTTTAACTTACGGCGACTTGAAACTCCCGTGTCGCGACGCCCCTGGGACAGTGTCGCGACTCCCTAGGGCGTCGCGACGCACAGTTTGGGAAACCCTGCACTAAGCCCTTGATACCCCACTCGATATAATACTTTTGATTTTCGACATCCCATGTCGGTCCCCTTTAAAAAAAAGTAAAAAAGGTCCAATAGGATCGGGTTAGCGATTTTTAAACACCATTCCAAATTTCAAGTCTATAGCATCAGTAGATCCTGAGATATCTTGCTATGACAGACGGACATACAGACGGACAGACGGACAGACGGACAGACAGACAGAGTCGCACTATAAGGGTTCCTTTTTTACCATTTTGCTACGGAACCCTAAATACTGCTTATGCCAAGTACAGTAAGTCGTGGCCACACTAACGTTAATCGTCCATCATCGCAATATTAACGGCGTTTCCCGTTAATATGGCCCCAACATGATAGAGTACAAGATTCGGATTGGCGGCACCAGTTGGCAGCACCTTCATTGTGCACGTTCCCTACTATCTACTATAGTCGGCCTATGGAAAAGTTTAGACAGAGCAGTCGTGCGAAGGCCGTGAGGCGTGGGTGAATGAATAAGGATCTGGAATGAACTTCCTGCTAAGATTTTCCCACTGCGCTACAATATGGGATTTTTTAAAAAGGGTGTCATGTTACCAGTCAGCGTGAACCATACGACTAAATACTGTTGATCTGTAAGTACGTACACCAGAAGCGGCTGTGGCTCGCTCTATAATGGATTTAGTTTACGGACCGAAACCGTTATTGCATAAAGTTGAAAATTATTTGGGGCTGACCTTTGAAATTTGGTTCGAATGGTCGGCAGGGATTTTCGGGTAATAATTATTTTTAAGCGGGAGGAGGGGGTGCGGGCTTGTTGACGTTGTACTCGGAGGCTGCGGTGAGCTTTTGGTGTTTGTTTATCGAATGAGCACACGCATTTCACACTCTGCCGCTCGCTGAAGGGCCGCCATCCCTCACTTTGACTTGTGTACCGCTTATACATATTCAACACACCATATCCTAGCGGTTTTTCCCGTTTCCTTCGGGATACCATCCCGCATATTTTTTATCTGTATCATATAGTGATAATTACTGTTTGACCTTCGTAAACCTGTAATAATTGAGAAACGAGACCGACGGAATCATATTTACACATTAAGTTACCTCAGTGTGCAGGTTTCCTCGCTCGAAAACATTCCCTTACCGCAAGACTGTTGCTTACCACAGTAATATTCAGGTATTGTACACAAGTTAGAATAACTCAATGGTAGAGCTACGAAACCGGGACGCCACGACTCAGTGTCCACCTCCCAAACCCCTACACGTCACCAACACTCTCAAATCCTACAAACTCAAATCAAACAAATCCTTCCCACTCACATTTGAATAGGGTATATTTGCCCGTAACAACAATTAAATAATAAAGAGATTACATCATTATACGGCCTTTCGGAAATTTCATTTGATATAACCGCGCCGGGCGAATGTGTTTAAATTTCCAATGGCATTTTAGAAATTAGTCTCTTGTTCATAATTTATAAAAGCTCATCATCCCTTCTGAGACAAAGCCGCGCTGTTAACGTAATCGGCTTATATCCTTCTCTTCCAACTCATTTATTGAAACGCGAGGACTCCTTTTAATTTCGTCGCGGGTGGTGTGATTTAAAATGTATGACACACGCGTAACACGACTCTTTGTGATAATGTACGACTGAACGTCTGTTTGTTTGTAGAGCAAAATCCTTACGCACCTACGTATAGATATTACTAGTAAGTATACATTCAACATGTTAACAGTCCTTATACAAAATGTTTCAATTTCCTCATAAGCCCAGCAAATTATTTCAATCACTAGGTACCTATATAAGGTCCTAATTTATTAGTTGCAGATATTTTTACAGCTGATAGTACTCGGTCTCTGGAGTATATTAAAGCATGAAACATTATAGCTTTTACGATGTTTTTTTGGAGAAAAAGGAAAAACAAATTTGCTACGTAATAACACCCTGTTAATGTGATTACTAAATGAAAACCTTTGCCTTTAGTCACCAGACACCAATGTATATTATTTGCCGATGACATATCTTTAATTATTCCTTGTAATGATATTGAATTATATAATATGGACATAAATAATACAATAAATGATATAATAATGTGGATGAAAATGAACAATTTACAGCCTAATTTAGAAAAAACTAAATATGTACAATTCTATAATCGTAAGGGAAGGGTTGACATTAATTTAAAATACAATGACGAACCAATTGCAGAAACAGAAAATATCTCATTTTTAGGTATATTGCTAGACAAAAACTGTAGTTGGAAACCACAAATTGATAGAATATGTACAAAAATCAATCGTTTTGTCTATGTCCTCAGAAGACTTGCTACACTAGTAAATAAAAGTACAGCCCTTACTGCGTATCACGGTTATGTAGCTTCAGTCTTAAGGTACGGTCTATTACTATGGGGTAACTCAAGTGACTTAAATAGAGTGTTTGTTAGTCAAAAAAAATGCATCCGAGCTATCTGTAGGTTACCATCACGAACCTCATGTAGACCGCTGTTCAAAGATCTTGGAATACTGACCCTACCTTCGCTCTATATTTTTGAAGCTTGTAAATTTACCAGATTACATCCTGACCTATTTATCCATTTAAGCAGTGTTTGTAATTTTAATGTCAGAGACCCTGAAAAACTTGTATTGCCAGTCGCTTATAAAACTAAGCTCTGCAGCAAGAACTACAAAATGTACAACAATTTACCAGTTGAAATACGACAGCTTGCCCTAAAACCATTCACATCTGCATTACACAAATGGCTTATAAACAAATGTTTTTACTCAATTCAAGAATTCATTAATGTATATTAGAATTAATTATTAGAAATGATAATAAGAATAATTTTCAATGAATATGTACTATTATTTAATAGCAAGAGTAATTATAATTAAATGTATGTTATTAGATTATTATTAGTTATAAGTATACAAAGTTTTGCATGTCCAAATGTTGGCAAGATGTGCTGATACCAAAAAAAAAATTATCCCACCTAAATTGTAAACCACGTCTCATGCAAATAAATTTCATTTCATTTCATTTCATTACATTTCATTTCATTTCAACGCACAATCACAAATTTCAATTATATCCTATTTAAACTAATGTCATGTAGGAAGATCAGTGTGTACTTTATCCACTTCGTCACAGCTTCATCGCGAATTCATCGAGATGACAAGACAGATTCTCAACAAATAGTCCTATTTTGATTTGCTCCTCGTTGCCTTATTAGGTCAAAACTTACTGGCAAGATTAAAGTCAGAGGGCCAGATTACGTTAATGCACAATGAAAAGGATTTATTCTTCAATCTGCCGCGCAATCAGAAGCGCTCGCCATTCTTGGGAGCGATAGTTATCTAGACCAGCATTATCTAATATATGGGCTCGACCCAACACGACCCAATGGGTCCACAAAAAATAAATTATACTTCGGCTGTTCGTACTAATGTCATCCATAGTTTTGCCAGAAATTTGCGTTATTTGTTGGATACGTTGCATTGCGGTTCGGTGAAATTGAGAAACTACTGATCTAAATTATTTCGAACGCTATTTTCTAATTATGTTGCATAGAATGACCGCCTCAAGAGCTCATAGGTTCCTCGCACAATGCATAATCATACGAGAAGCGATAAAACGATGAAAACCTACGCCACCACCTTCAAAGCTTCCGAAAGCCTTTTGCCTTTGGGCCCACAATTTTTTTTTTATTTAACTACAGTGACAGTGGTGAGTTGTAGTGTCTACGTAATATGTATATTTACAGATTGGTAAGTAATATATCTATATGTCAGATATCTCGTGACTGTCAGGAAGGGTTAACTGCAGAATCCTGGCCATTGAGGTATGTTGATTGAAGAAGAGCATTCATGTCAAATCAAATCGTTTATTCGTCTGATTCTTTTCGCTGCTTCGGTAAATGACATTCTGGTGAGAAGAAGCGCCGGAAGAAACTCACCAGTTTCTCTTTCAAATCATCAGGCATTACAATAGTTGTTACAATATTATGGCATAGGTACTCGAGTGAGCAAATAGACAATTACGTTACACAATATGATTCATTTCACTATTAATCGACAGAATGTCAATTATCAAGTAGCAACTTTAACTACTGGCAGACGAACTGGCAGAATCGTAAGACAAGTGTTGTCGCCACGACAGTCAGAAAGAGAATTGACACTCTTGCCCAAAGAGCCCGCCTACGTGCACCGCAACCGGTAGTTACGTCACACGGCGTTCGCGGCCATTTTAAATCTACTTAGTACTACAGTAGTCAATTGACAGTCTTGGATTTCTTGAATTATCGCTGCTGTCCCCGACATATACACCGTGGGCCCGTACAACCCGACCAACTTTACACACGTATTCCTGATGGTATTACAAGTAAATAACGTTATATGAACATAGGTCGAATTTTGTCATTTTACATTAATAGTCTTATGGAACAAAACAAATCAATAAATTCAGTCCCTCGTTATAAACATGTCCTTACTGGAGGAAAAGTTATTAACAAGGAAAAAAAAAGCTAAAATGGAAACGAAAGGTCAATATTTTGGCTTTGTAATCGCTTACCATCTAATACTGCGAAGGTTAATTGCTCTTTAGTTAAAGGATTTTAAAAAATCAGTAAAAGTATCTTAGTCACATTTATTAGGGCATGTTACACACTTGGGAGTTTTTATTTTAAAAATTATGAATATCTCGGAAAGTAAGCGTTAATCAACTATCTATACGTCCATAGCTGGGCATTAACTCGTTAATCCGTTAATCGTTAATTAACGCAGTTAACATTTCGATTAACGGATTAACTTTTAAGTTAACTTTAAAAATCGTTAACGGACTCGTTAACTTCCGTTAATCTTCCCCAAGTCCGTTAATCGTTAATCTATTACCTACGATTTACTAAAAAGATACCGCACGCATCGCGCAAAACGCGTTCTGACAAGTACGTTCGGGCCGGTCGACAAGTGCGGTGCGGTGCACTTACTAGGTACTATCGCCCGAAGGGTACCCACCTCTAGGATCATTTTCGAATGCACGTCACAGCGGTCGCTTTTTACATCATCCACCAATAGGGACAGCCGGGTAATTTTTGACCATAAACTCTTGTGAATCAATTTTAATTTAAACTCTCTTAACAATACGGTACAAATTAGAATGGCTCGGTAATCACCTTTTCAGACCACTACGTCTCATCGCCAAACATCTGTTGGCCACATTGACGTAACGCTTGCAATCAATGACCGAAATTCCTTTCAATAGATAATTTCGTTGTTAACGGCAAGCTTTTGTGCTTTAAAGATCCCGAAGCTATGAATGAAAACGTAAACGAGAAAGAATTCAAATGAAATGACTAAATGTGGTGTTACCTTATATTAGTTTATGGGTTTGTAACATAATGATAAGGCTCATTGTTATTTTTTTTATTAAGGTAATTCGCGCCGAAGCAAGTCCCATAGCAAAATAAAGGACACTTAACTGTCGTATCTATAAAAGAATTTCAATATATTTTTACATATAAATATGTGTATTTGTAACTATTATTTACCGGATGAGTGTCTAAACTAAACTGTAAATGAGTTTTCATATATGTATTGTGAAAGTGATGATTAACGTTTGCCAATATTCAATTAAGCAATCACCCTGACTTAAAAATTTAGTTTTGTTTGTCTAAAATTAACATCTGCTCGCCATTGTTTTGCCTGCTTGTAACAGTAAGGGTTCTTTGACCGTTATTTTATTGTTTAAATTTTTAATGTTAGGCAAGAAAGTTATAGATCCCATGAGAATAGATGCTGGAATAGAGACTAAAATTGAATTGACGAGCCACTGATTTTTATCAGCGAATAAATCTGTGGATCTAGTGAAAAGGGGTAAGGGGTACAAGTCACATTTATACCAGGAACAAAAGTTCACAACTCTATTGTATGACTTAAGCTCTTTTGCTCCTAGGTTATATGTGACTTGTACCCCTTTTCACTAGACCCAAAGAAATTATATTTTATGCCACACCTGGCCATAAAGTGGCCGTAGTCATAATATATTTTATTAGAATGATATACAAGAATGCTTAATAGGGAATATGCATGATATTTTTTATTTACTTTAATAAAAGCTCATTCATATAAAAAACAGTAGGAAAAAAATATTTTTCGAATAACTATAAAAATAACCAAGATATAACACAACAAAGATTTATCTCTATCTCTTTCTCGCAAAACAGAATATAGTATGAAGATTGTATGGCGGCCGTGTACTATGACGTCATAGTCCATATCGGATCTCTCTCTCTAATCGCTGTCTGATTAGTGGTTTAAAATGTTTATATCTTCCGTGTTTCTCGGTCGATTTCAATTTTATTTTGACCATATGTCATCTTTTTTACGGTATTTTCATATTTTGTTTAGAAATCTGTTAAAAAAAATTCATGCATATTCCCTATTATTTACAACCACCACAATTATCCTCTTAGGGCCGATACAGACGGACTGCACGCCAGCTACGATTTGTATGGGAACTGCATCACAACTGCATGCCGACTGCGCAGTTGTGATGCAGTTCCCATACAAGTTGCAGCTGGGTTGCAGTCCGTCTGTGTCGGCCCTTAATGTCGAACTTAGACTATTAAAAAGCGTAAGGAGATACGTCAATACGTGAATAGTTGAAAAAAAATCGTATTGCGGGACAAACTTAACTTGCTGTTGAAAAACTGTTGTCCCCATACATCGACATAGGTCGCGGTTAGTTTAGTAACAGCAAATGAGTTTGTGTTACAATTTTTATTGATTTAATTATCTACTGCTTGCAACCATTTTGCATAGAAGTATAACCAAGTTTTCGCAAAAAATTTCGGGCCGGTTGACAAGTGCGGTGCGGTGCACTTATAAAAAAAAGTATTTTTTATTTACATTTGGCCGATCCACTTAAAGGAAACAAAGAGATTGTTTGTAAACCTCAAAAACACCAAGATGACGTTATTGTAAATAGTAGTTACAACCACCTTTAAAGTTCAATTGATTATCAACTCTATCTCCATGAACCGTAGTTTACAACTGCATTAATAGAATAATGGCGTTCCAGCTGCCTTCCCTTTATTCGGATCTCAGGTACTCAAATAAATGCCAGGGGTGTGAAGTGCATAATACGTCTAAAGTCACATTTCTATTAAAGCAATTTTAACTCTTGGCAAAGGCCTTAGAGTTGATAATCCACTAAAATTGCAATGCACGAAGTCTTTATCTGTGAAAGCATGCTTCTCTTTTATGACGGACGATAATGAGGTACAAAACCACACAACAGTATTGTTTCCCTTAAGTGGATCGGCCAAACATAAATAAAAAATACTACTAGGTACGTCTTGCTTGCCGATTCCTGCGAAAAAATTCGATCCATATGCTCCATTTAATCGTTTCATTACTTAGCGCCGCGCCGGCGCTTAGAGTGACGAGTGTTTTGTTTAGAACCTACCTAAACAAATACTACTTACGTACTGTTTGGATTTCCGTGTCTTTGAATCTGTACTGTCCGTGATAGTTTACGTTTGTGCAGTGTGTGTATTTATATTCTTTTTTATAAAAAAAGAGTGTCATCATCATCATCATGACTTCAGCCGAAAGACTCCACTTCCACTTCTGGACATAGCATAGGCCTCCCTGCAAAAAGTGGCACAATGACCGGTCCTGCGCCAACCGTATCCAGCGGACTCCCGCCACCTATACCAGGTCATTGACGAAGGAAAGGAAAGGAGGTTTTGGAAGGCTATATCAGTTACCTTGGTTCTGCTGCGGATAGCCTCATTTGTGATCCGCTCATGGAGTGAAACTCCCCTAGCATACCTAACCCTCCCCATTAATATTTGGATGACTTTGAGCCTTCTACTGAAGCTCTAGCTTACTATGCCTCTTAAGGCCACGTAGGAAAAAGAGTGTACTATGTAAGTAATGCAATTTTTATCACTTGTTAACGGATTAACGATTAACGTTAACTTCCGTTAAATCTTCCGAAATGTAACGCTTTAACGTTTAACGAAGTTAACTTTTTTATTAACGGATTAGCGATTATCGAAGTTAACCATTTGATTAACGGTGCCCAGCTATGTATACGTCACATAACGTTTTTTACTTCTAATAGTTGTTAGAATCTATGGTTAAAGTTAGTCGGGTTATACGGGCCCACGGTGTATAAATAAATGTGTACGGACGGTTGGCGGAGAGCGTTCGTGTGGCAGTGTCAGCCTATCCGCAATCAACCGCTCTGTGTACCTGGATACAGATTGTTTTTATTTCTAATTTCCCCAGTGCTGAGCACAACATGAGTTAAGCAGTACAGCAGCTGTAATCTAAAGCTTGTCAAGCGTACAATGTCTGCCCGAGAGACCCAAATACATCGGCGCCACCATTACTCAAGTATTGCCAAGCCCAGCGTAGTAGTTAAGTTTGCTTTTATTTGCGCAGCACTTGTATTACATTCTTGCTGTCGCTGCGAATGGCGGAGCACACGGTGTAATATATAGTCCAGTATTTCATCACGTTCAAACAAAATAAATATATGTGGCGACGTGAAAAACTGTTTGCTGCGCAATATTTACAAGTACCCGCTTAGCAAATTATTAAAATATTATAATCTCACCAGCTGCATTTCCAAGTGATAAAATAAAAGTAAAAACTGTCAAACGACGCACGACCTACTCTTGTATTGTTATGTTATTACGTACCTAATATAAGAAACTTTTGTATTTTTTTCTAATTAATCTCGTTAATAAGTAAAGGTGTAAAATATCGTCTCATGAGAAATAATCGTTCTTAGACCCGAAAAATGAGACAGCCAGGATATTGGAACTAATAGCTGGTAGTTTGCAGACGAACGTAGGTTTCCATCAACGTGTACGCAATAACAGCATATGCGACTAGTCGTAACAAAAGAGGGATCGCAGTAAGGTTATATGCGATATGCGATACTAGCCATGTCCCTTTGCCCAAAGGCTCAGCTCAAACACCACCGGTTCCAATTCCTCGTCCAGCTCAAACTAACATCTCTGACATGCAAAAAATAACAAATATATTTTTTTTATTTTAGGTATTTTAAATTTTATCTTGTTTTTCCTGTTTAAGTGTATTATCTTAATTGTATAGGTATTGTTTATTGAATAAATTAAAAACATTAATACAAATAACTAACAGAACCAAAGTCAATTTGAATAAACGTCATTGTATCGCAAAGAAAGACTAACACACATACATCGCGACATAGACAAACTTGACATTCTTTCGTGGACAGAACTCCGTCACTGCGACATATAAGTATTTAGTTCATTATCTATTGTTCGCTACAGTGTGTTTGGAGCTCCTTTTTAGTGTGGGAGTACATAATTACATATTTACAAATGCATATTTTTCGAAGCACAGAAGTGCGTCCTGACTTGTAGAAGTGTTCATGTAGGTTAGCAATTTAGAAGCGAGGCCTCCACAGAACCTGAATCCCACTGAATTACTAACACTAAGGAGCAACACATACGCTCTACAAGTAATAACCTCTCTACAAAGAACAAAAAGTACTTAAAAGTTAAAAGAAATAACAAAATTCATACACGACTAAAAGTAACTTAAAATTTATCTACTATAACTTTGCTACCAAAATTAAACTTTTAACAATGCTATTTACTGGATGAAATTTGGATGTTTATTGTAAATATGGCAAAAGAAGAAACTGTTCATAATGTATTTGCAGCCAGCGGGTCCAATGCGGGCAGCGCAGCGGGGACTGGAGTACATACGTGCTTCTAATTCACCTGACTTCCACTCGCATGTGGCGCTACCTTGTATTCACGACTCACACATTTCCGGCATCTCGTTGTTTACAAAATAACATCAGCCTTGCAGGATATATGAGATAACACAAAACAAAATTACCCAAACACCCAAAAACGTATAAGAGTCACACTTCCGGAAGCATAATTATTTCGAAATTTTATAATTCCGAATGCCATTTTCCGCAAGCATTTTACCGATATAATAGAAAATCAATAAGGTTAGGTTCAGTTATAGATATACTATGAAAAAAGAATGTTTATAGCAATATGTGTTATTGAAATAATAAAAATAGCTCTGCGGAATTTTATAGTGTACCTACTGTACGCATTAAAATCAAATAAACGCTTACCTCAAGGCGTTTTATTCTTGGCCACCTTGGCGCACGAACGCACCCTTCCACTAAGTATAGCTAAGTTGTGATAGATCTTCAAAAAGCGTACCTAGATGAAACAGAAACTAGAACAATAATCTTAGGAATGGTCGTGTTATTTGCGTACAGTACAGGATCAATAAATATTCGACATATTAAATATCGATATCAAACCTACGTTTAATATTATATATAACTACATTAAATTATTCCATTTTGCACACATTACACTATAGGTTGCGCCTTCAAATAGTGAGGCGGGTTTATGAGGACAGCACATTTAAGGGCACTTTTGCTTTCGAAGAATTCAAGATCACGACTTAAGGTGATTCCAATCGCTCGGTACATATAAACAATAACCACATTTTTTTTAAATAACCGAGTTTCTATGCATCTATTTTGATAGAAAATGCACGAGTGACTATGAAAAATACCCAAATCGCTATATATTTGCCTATAATATTTGACGAGTTTCTTCGATTTCTCCAAGATTCCATAATCAGATATTAATTTGGCTGCAACCAGACCACCTCGGAGGTACACTATTGCAATTTTTTTTCTAAATCGGTACAGCCGTCTTCGAGTAAGCGCGTAGCATACAGACCAATTGAGAACCATCCTTCTTTTGAAAGTCGGTTAAAAAGAGATAGCCCCATCTCTCTCAAGAGGTAACAAAAAGAGGTATGAAACCCAGTTTTCGTGTGTCTACTTTAACGACAGCAAATTTAGTTGGAATGTATGTATTTAAATTTATAGCTTGGGACATATTGTCTGCGCGAAACAACATAAGAAGTCTCTAAAAGCTAAACTAAACTTCGTATCGTGATATTAATAACGTTACATTAGCCAAAAATATCTGATTATTGGCTTTGATAAAGTCGCAGAGAGGGCGCTAGAAATTACTTACCATCTAGTACTAGATCCGTTTTGAGGTACCTAGGTTATGAAATGCAGTCAGTTGTAGATTAAATAGATGAAACATGAAGTTGAAATATGGACACTTGGTCAGTCAGTCTTCTTTGGAAAACTTAAGTAATATGAAGTGCTGGTCTCTGCAAATTTATCATGTAATGCGATACTTAGATAGTGTAAAGAAACACATCAAGTGCAATACACCATTAATCAAACTGGGGCAGATATTGGATTATACCATAACAACCAAGGTGTGACCGAAGGTGATCCGGAACGTGAAGGTAATGTTTTTAGGCCATCCTAGTCATATAACTATATATATTTTGAGTAATTATTGTGAGTAGGCCCATACATGTATGTACCTTTAAACTTGGTAACTTTCTTGTTATTTGAATGAAAAACCGGGCGACTCAAGTCACCTCAAGATAAACAAGCTTGAAAAGCGAGTTTACTAGTCACCCGGTGATACTTTAGTGTGAAAGAAGTGTTCTGTGAGACAAATGGTACCACAGTCCACCTGTATGCCTTTATACACAACCATGCATCCAACACAACCTCGTATTTAACCCCCACTAGTGAATAACTAACCTTATCTACCTCCAATAAGGTCTATTTTCTTTTAACTAGGGAATACGTTCTCATAAGAGGACAGAGATTAAAATAAATTCTGCTCGAGATGGATATAAACCGAGTTGCAACGAGCAATAACGGCAAGGTACCTACTTATAATATAAATAGTGCCGCGTCTGGAATTAAAAATGTTTCTTCAGGTTGTAACTAATCCTTATTATAATTAATTGAAATTAACGCAGTTCTGTACACCATGGAATTTTTTATCCCAGTCACTAGACACGACCATAGAACTTGATTTCCACCAGCTTACTAATTTTACGATTCGAATACAAACACTTTTATCTTCATGAAGAAAAATAAGCTAAATTTCCTCCATCTTACGGAACCCTCCCTCGGCGCGAAAGCCAAACTTGCATTGAGAGCTAAAAAAGCATTTTGCTACCACCTACAAAACGGCGGCGTTACTAAAAATAGGACTGTTCACATAATTCTTAGAAAAAAACACTTATGCAGTTCTGTCAGGTAATTTTTAACAAGGTAAAGTCCAACCGAAATGAACGCAGTAACCTCATAATGGCATGTATAGATGGAGCCAATCAAGTCACGCCTACTTTTATTTGCTGACGAAATTGGCTCGTTTGGAACATTCTTAAATTTCAAAATAATCGGATGGCATAGCCATGATAGACAGCATTTATTATAAGCCCTCCTTGGCCAGTTCTACAATACATATAATACACGGGCTGTCCACCGATTACGTAACATGGCAACGCGCAGTCTCAACATGGATCCACCCTGTTACGGTCGGTGAAAGGGTTGTTGAATATCAAAATAAATAATGTTACGTCCGTGGGGTATGCAACGTGATAGAAAAATACACTACGCACCGTTAGAATGAAAGCGACTTAATTCAAAATTTTTAACAATTGAGTTAAAACCATTTTGAAATACCCATACACGCATAATATGTAGGGTAAATCGTTTTAAGATTGAAACTAAACTATCAAAAATTTTGAATAGGTCGCTTTCATTCTAACGGTGCGTAGTGTATTTTTCTATGGAATCAAAAATGTATTTGTTTTTAAAAAAGAGTAACGAAAAAATACTGTCACTAACGAATAATCAAATAAAAAAGTGAGATGGCGCACCGAGGGTTCCGTACAAACTCGTAAGTAGATAGTATAGTAGATACGTGAATAGTTCAAGAAAAACTATACGGCGATTAAGTAGTTTAGTTTAGCAAATAAGTATGTGTTATGTTTTTTGCAAATTTCTAAAAAACGGTGCAAGTTAGGAAAACAATATTTTTGCTGTAATATTTAGGATGATATTAATAATTATTACAGATTTTTCCGTTCAGTAACTTCGAAGATAATAGGAAGAAATGGTATTATTAGAACTTTTTTCATCCTAAATCAAAAATTACATGATTAAGAAAAAAAAATTGTCCGAATTCTACAAATTAAGATTTCCGACCTCCCATTTCGGCCCCCTTTAAAGAAAAGTAAAAAAGGTATAAGAGATTTTTTTTATATTTCGTACGCTCGGGTTAGTGACTTTTAAAACTTCTTTTTCTAAATTTCAAATCGATAGTAGCAGTAGTTCCTGAAATATCTGACTGTGACACACGGACTGACAGACAGAGTCGCACTTATAAGGGTTCCTTGGCTAAAAAGGTTGAAAGGAGGGTGCTGCGATGACATATGTTTAGTAACTACATAGCTATTGACAGTACACATTTCAAAATTGCAGCCGGCTACAGCGCTTCTCGGCCGTCGAAGCTGGAAGTGCATTTCCCTATAAGCCCTTAAGCAGGAAACCGTCCGCTTCAGATAGGAAGCTTATTTTTAGAATCACTTTATCGAAGAATATAGTTTATAGAAATGTCACAAAACTTTTGTTTTTGTTACGGTATGCTCTATCATCGTTTGCCTAGACTGTTATGCGGTTTCATAATAGAAGTTTTATAATGAGACTAATAAAAGCATACCCGTTTAAAATACTTTGCACCTAAAATTAAATTTGTAACTAATTAAACCTGTAACGTAAAAAATACAAAACTGAATTGGTGCTCTTTGAGAGCCAAATCAAAAGTCAGACATAAAGTTATGTCCGAGATAGTTCTATCTACAGTCATCTATGGCAAAAGTAGCCTCTAGTACATATCATGATATCACTATGTTTTTATTTATAAAAGTCTAATTGTTACATGCCTATAAAGATCCAGCAAGAAAATTAAGCCTTAAAAGTTCTTTTGTAATGTCCACAGGAAAGACGCTACATTTGTAGGTACGAGTACGACCCGTTTAGAAGCTTCCAGTGGAATTCGTTCAAATATATGCATACTCGTGTTAACTCGGCCGCGGCCGTCCGTGACTGCATCGGAACACGTCCTGGACTCTCCGCCCACCCGTCTGCCAGCCTTTACTCGCTTCCTATGTGAAAATCTGATTCCAATGTATTCACGTTTCGTCGCTTTTAATCTTATCCAATGCTCTCCCTAGCCTCTAAAACATGCTATGCGCTCGACTTCGTATAAATGCAGTTATTGTAAAATGTTAAGGTGATCGTATCCCGTTGCTGGCAACGCTCCAACTCCCTCGCGTAAGACTGTAATGGGTTAAAAAGCGGGTGGCCGTTTTAAAATCTTAAGTGTAGAGGAGTAAGATTGGGATTCCCGTGGAGTGGCGCAGGTGAAATATTATTCAGATCCTTACATGAAACGACCCGCACTTATTACGGCATTATTTATGATGCGTTCGGTACAACTGCCATTTAATTCGTTTGTAAACGATGGGTGACGAAGGTTTAAGTGGCTAAATACCTACCTATTCTAGTTCAATTCTAGCCTTATAGCACAGCGTCACTTACTTTCATATGTGTACATAAAAAACCATTAACTAAAAGCACAACACATTAAAGCATATGACCGGAGTATCTACCTCTCCTACTCCTACTACTCCTGAAGAAAACGTAATCCAATTCAGCTCCGACTAACAGCATATTTGACCCCATGCCACTGAGATATATATACACCGTGTTTTTATTGCTTTCCGTTTACTTCGAGGGCACATTCTAAGGTCAGATCGCTTTCGGAGGTGTACGTCAGATTCCGTTTTCGTCAGATTCCTTGTTGGTCAGATTCCGTTTTTGCCAGATGCCTTGTAGGTCAGATTCCGTTTTCGTCCGATGCCTTGTAGGTCAGATTCCGACTTAGTCAGTTTCCTAGTAGGTCAGATTCCGTTTTCGTCAGATGCCTTGTAGGTCAAATTCCGTTTTCATCAGATGCCTTGTAGGTCAGATTCCGTTTTCGTCAGATGCCTTGTAGGTCAGATTCCACAAGCAGACTCAACAATTGACGTTCCATGAAATAAATAAAAATATATATGAATCTGACTTACTAGGAATCTGACGAAAACGGAATCTGACCTACACGGCATCTGACGAAAACGGAATCTGACCTTCAAGGCATCTGACGAAAACGGAATCTGACCTACAGGGCATCTGACGAAAACGGAATCTGACCAACAAGGCATCTGACGAAATCGGAATCTGACCTACAAGGCATCTGGCGAAAACGGAATCTGACCAACAAGGCATCTGGCGAAAACGGAATCTGACCAACAAGGCATCTGACGAAAACGGAATCTGACCTACAAGTGCATCTGACGAAAACGGAATCTGACGTACACCTCCGAAAGCTTCAGATCTAATTAAGTTAAATTCTCCAAGAAACTAATGTTGTAACTCATGCCGTTTTTAAAATATTCTTAATCTTAATTTAATCACCAACCAGTATAAATGAGCTGTCATTATTGCAACATTGTCATAGTTGACATTAAGTTTTGACTAACTCAAAAGTGTCTTTAAAAATGGTTATCAACTCGGTATTATTTTATTTTGTATGAAAAGTAAAAAAAGTTGACGTACCTACGGAGCAACGTCTCGAATTGAACGGAAATAAAAAAAACACGGTGTATAATATATATGAAATAACACACTAACAATATCTTAGCCAAAACGACTACGAGTTTGCAGCGCTTGTGGTAGAGACTTTGGGACCCTGATCAGCCGACAAGAAAACCTTCACGAGGCCCTATCGCCTGCCGGTATATGCCTTGGGAGTTCCATAGCTGGTGCATACCTCTCGCAAAGAATTGCCCTGGCTATTCAGTGAGGTAATGCCGTCAGCGTAATGGGTACCATGCCACAAGCGGAACTACTTGAGTTTTTTTTAGGTAGTTTGATTTAGTTTTAGGTACCTATATTAAATTTTATCATTGTTTAACTTCTTAGGGTAGTCTAGGTGCCATGTAGCTCGGACCAAGAATAGGTCCTCAGGAGTCAATGCGGTCGCAAGTTGATTTGGATCGGGGACCATTGTTCCTGTTACCGATCACTTGACTGTGGCCCAATATGATGAGTCTGCCATTGGTTTGGCAGCTATTCTCATTGGCCATTGGCATTCTCAATCGACCATAAATCTTAGTCAATAAGTTACTACGGTCCTTAGTTACTACGATACTTAGTTATTACGGTTAGAAATACAATACAATCTAGATTTTTTAATAGTGCCACGTACCAGATACACTGCTTATTTCAATGAAACCAATACAAGAATGCACTCATAAATTGAGCACACAAAAAATCTGTTCTAGGAATGCGCCGTCAGGTACTCAAGTAAATAACGAAAATTCACGTTTTAGCTATTTATGGGATTTATACTCAGGTTCATGTAAAATGGCTGTCATGGTTACTTTCGTTTTACGCCGCGGGCCGCTGTCATGCCTCGACAGCAGATGTAATCAACCCGACATTGTAACCAATTTATCTGACGTGACGTGTGGCCAGATTTTACAGCAGCAGTTCTAACATCCATATGATTAAATAAAAGCGAAAGTCGCTTGCTACTGAAACTTTCTGCTTGACAAATTCTCGTTATATTTTGAGGTTTCTCAAAATTCTCACTTAAAATGGAAAACTGCTTTACTTTTCCTGAAGAGTCTCAGAATTTTCCGAGAGCATTTTCTCTGCTATTTGCTCATTGTTGAGTGAGACACGTTAAATTGATGTATCTTTGTCTCTTTCGTCGATCCCTCATGCAGCACTGAAGATCGGGGTCGCTATCGGATAGTATATTTCTGAATGGTGGTCCATCGTATCCCTGAGTGGAACTCGGAAAAAGATAAAGTATTGACATTTAAAGTATTTATTTACACTTAATTTCTCATTAAATTACTTTAAAAAGGTAATAAAAGTGCATAAGTAGATCGAAGTTAGAGGCTGGGTGATTTCAACAGACTGCTTTAAGCTTCCTATTAGATTCAAATTAGAAACTGAGCTGACAAGTTTAATCCAATTGGAGCGCATTCGAAATTTTTAATTTCCAAGCGGTAACTTGTGGCCATTCTTATTACCAGAGGCTGGGGGCTAAGCGAAGATAAATGAAAGGAGCGGGTGAATATATTAGTAGCCGCGGTTATCGCAGCGGGCCCTAGCAGGCGTTTATGGGCCTCGCGGGCTCCGCCATCACCTGCTGTGTCTGTAACTGAATTAGTGACAGTTTGGAGGTAGTTAGGGATCTGGGTAATATCTGTTTATGAGCGATTAACCTCATTTTAACTGGTGTTTAATATTACTATGTAAATGGAAGCGGGATACACTGTCGCTTTATTTCACAGTCCAGTATAACATATTCAAATACGACACTGAAATTAGGGAGATCAGGTGGAAATTTTTGCCGAATAAAACTGATCTGGTAAATCTTGGATCGTAGAATATAAAAATAACCGAAAAAAGTGCGAGGCTGACGATGACACGATTTAAAACTTGGAACTTTCAGTGAGAGAACCCTGAAGAAACTAGAAACTGTCAGAGGAAATTGCGTATCATCCGTATAAAACTAATCCTGTCCGTTGTTTTGCTGTAACTATCCAGCAACGTAAGTGCCTATAAATTTAATTACGGACATTACTGCGAACAAAGCGACATTGTTTAGAGCTTAAGCGTGTAACTATACGCAAGTGTTATAATTAGTAGATAACAATAGCCGGGGCGTAGTTCGCCCTAACGGCGTGTTTAAGTTCCTTTATGGGTCGTTCCTGCGCCGCTGCTCCTGTTTTAATGCACAAACGGTATAATGCCACAAGTGAAATTCTTTAACAACTCACGTCAAATCTATTGCTAGGATTCTCGGACCTTTCTACGTTGTTTAAGCTGAGCTTCCACGAAGGTTAGTTTTTTTACTTGTGACAGTTTAGTTTCAGGCGATGTTTTAATTGTCGCGCACCTAACTTTATAGCAGAGCTGCGACTGCATTTAGTGCAGTATTTCATTATGCAAGTGCGCGCGGGAAGGGCACTCGAGCGCCGACTGCACAATGCGCCCGACGTTGTTATTCAATTTAAAGATTTCCCTCAGTACCAGCCAGACTCGAGCTCCGTACAAGTGCCGCGCAATGTAAAGCTTTATATGCAAAGGAATACGAATTGACATAGTAGGAAGTAGTGTTCCTATTCAACATCCATTTACCTACAGACACAATCACAAATAGGTTTCCCCCATACATCTTAAATGCAATTAACTGAAGTTCTTCGAAGCAAGCTAGAACGTTCTCAAGGCGTTCGAGAATATCAAATCGCATAATTTCAAACAAAGGAATTCATCATCATACGCATGAGGGCGCTATTTTGTAGAGGATTAATAAAAGTAGAGCAGCGCCGAGCCAGCCTCCGTATATCGGCGAGTAGGGAGACGCGGTTTGATTTATTGCAATGCTCGTTCTTGGCATTTTGACAAATTTACTGGCTTGCAGCGCGGCGTAAACAGAGCCGTGGTGCGAGCGTCGCGAACTACAAGTCGGAACTTCGCGGCTTCTCCGGGGCGGAAAATTCAAATTCCCACAATTATTCAAGTTCAGCGCGGAAGTAGTAGGTCGAACAAGAGTAATGGGATCCGTGATAGAGAGGTCGTAATGAAGAGCACTCGCGGCGGCCAGGGCTCCGACGAGATGCACCGAACAATCCTTAATTGAATAGCCCGGCCGGGGCTAATCAGGGCTCAGCTGAGCGGTGCAGCCCGGGCGCCGGGCGCCGGGCGCCGGGCCGGGCGCGGGGGCCGGAGCCACGCGGGCTAGCCGCGCCCCCTGCGCGCGCCGCTCCGCCCCGGCGGGCTCATTCAAGTAGCGAGCGCGCCCCGTGCCAGCCGCCACCCTCAGGTATGTCCATTTTGCTTTTGGTGTTTGCACGTACCGTTGGCCGCGCGCTCCGCGAGTGTCGGTGCCCAGTCGTGCTGTGAGTGTGCGCCAGTGACCGCGTCCGCCACCGTCGAGGTACGTACGCATGCCGCACGCCGAATTTGTGTCACATTACACCAATTCAATGTTAAAGCACCCCCGACTTGATCGTTCCGTGCGTACGAACCCCAAGTGAAGATATGGCCTTGTGATATGAGTAATGCTCAAGATTTCAGTTCGTTACATTTTACGACGTTTATGAATAAAAATATTTAAATTTCAGTGCAGTGAAAATTTTGCGTCATAATTAAAAACGCGCGTTGATCATTAAAATAGTCGGCCAATTAAAAATAATTTGTTTACCCGTAATAAATAATTGTTAGTTTCTAAAGTGAACTTTAATTCAACATGTAAGGTTCTCGCGTATACTACAAACGTAATTACCGCCAGGTAAATTTACCTTATAGGTAATTTTGGACTTCATTACTTCATTGTAAATAACAATTTTTTAAACGTACGGACCTACTTAATATTAAATATTTGAATAGTTAGCTAGTGTAATTAATAATTGATGTGTAATAAACATAAATTATCAGTAACATTGTCTAGCAATTACAAAGGACATAGGTTAACGCGGTCTAGTTTTCGGCATCTTATACATATGTGCCTATTGCGTGTTTGAATGGTCATGCGAGCAAGCTACAAATTTCTATAACAACTTCAAATATTAGGATTCTGTTACGCTGTACAAGCCTACCCTTGCACATGAGTCGGTGTGTAGATGCCTATGTGCGTGGCTAGGGTGAGGGTTCCGAGGACTTTCACTGGCGCCGCCACTTCACCTTGTCGGCTGGCGCAGTGCCAGCCTCCCCTCCCTACCCCTCCCCCGCCGGAGGCACATCTCGGATTCTAGCATCGCCCACGCTATGTCGCTTCTCGTGTTGTATCATTCATCATCAATTTCATATCATACACACATTTATCTAACTTTGAATTCGATTACACGTTTGATTCAAGTAAGAATTTATATAAGTCACGATATTTAATAGTACTTATGTAATAAAGTAATGGCATTAATAAAACTATAACGTACCGTTTTTTAATTTAAACCATCAGAGACTATAACATCATTTCCTAAAACAACAATCTATATCAAAAGTCGGATCTGTTCGTAATGGTTTACAAGGTGTAGCAACAGTTAGGTACTTGATGGATTACTTAATACGCATTTTAAGTAACTTGCAATAAGGTAAATGTTGGATAACTGGACACTATCCCTGTAGTTGCCATGTTGAATGTTAAGACATTAGCAATAGAGGTGACACCATGGTGTCGACTATTAGACATTAGCGTGTCCAGCAGTAGGTCGTTTACCTTATACTCCCAATAAAAACAAGCATAAACTTTATTTCTCTTAGAATTACAACGAGTATCAATCTATATTAGCTTTCTTACTGTTCTAACGTTATTTGTGTACCCTCTTCTAATATACAGTTCTTAGGAGACCGTAACCCAAGAATTACAAAATATACCTATAAATAACAAAGCTATGCTTGCTATCAAATGCCTTTGTTCTCGTACAACTGTAATACGTATCGCTAGATATCATAGTTAAGCATGTAATGCCTATACAAGCATAGATAGTGACTACGCCACTACGTGTAAAGAGCCGTAGCGCGTAGCAGTCGCTACGCGCCGGCGGCGTAGGCGCTCGCCTCTCGCGGATTTCAGAAGACAACGCAAAGTCTGATGCGTCATTTTTATATCAAGTTGTAAGCTGTGTTGGGCTGTGACGAATTAGGAAGTTTCCAAACTAACTGAAAACTTATTATCAAGGCCGTGAAAGGTGAGAATTAGAAAATAAAATTTAATTTTTTCAAAAAAATTTACTATATTGAATTTCTTTCGGTGGTTCTTCATTAGGGTTTTTGACAACAATCAAAATAAATTAAGTAACTCTAACCATCAAATTACGATTCCAAAACTGCTCGGTTAAAATCGATTACACTCATTTTCGTATCACCAACGATTTAAAAATGAGGCACCACGATGAGCATGACGTCACAGGTCAATATTTTATACTAAACTGCATACTTTATGAGCCTTTTGACACTTCATAAAAAGAAACTGATTTGAACTGTCATGTAAAGCTTATTATAACTATTATAAGTACACCCCGTTATCTAATGCTCAGTTTAGGGGCAAGTGGCGGGACAGTTGCGATAATCTAAATCGATAAAAAAAGTTGATTTACTTACTCAATAAAATATCAAAATATCTGATTCATACTTAAAAGAGCTCGTATTTATTTATTATTGTATGTTTCATAATAAATTAACAACATTTTTGCCAAATTATATGAAGTCAAACTTCGTCGCCTGATTGTAAGAATCCTTTTTAATAATATTATTTTGACAAATAACTCTTTATAGATAAATATGAATCGACTTATTATGTGAAGCAACATCACTATTTTAGCTTGCCCCCTAAATTAGCGATAACGGGGTGTAATTATACGACACTAGTAGAATTCCAATTGTTCATTATTGTAAACGAAATGATTTATTTATGTCTTGTGTTTGGGATTTTTATGTCTTAATAGTACACAAATAGTGTAAAGCTTAAAGTGCTCATAACTCTAGTTTAACTATTTAAAGAGTTGTACAAGCTCTTATACAAACGGAAAATGGTATTGAAAATTTCATAAATGGCACAAGCAAGCACTGATAGCGAGTAGCTTTCTTAACCTCCTTAGTTGGTAACCTTCATTGGTAGAACAACGATAAAAAACAAAGTAAACTTTATAGAAGTAGCGTGCTGTGCGTCGGATTTGCGTTTCCACATGGACGCGTTTACGTTTAGTATCGATCTACGCGATAGTGCGTTATCACCGGCGGCGATGGCCGACATGCAATGTTCAGTTACCTGATTTCTTTTTATTTTAACCGACTTTCAAAAGAAGGACGATTCTCAATTCGTCTGTATGTTTGCTACTCGATACTCTTTATCTTATTTTTAGACAGCTTTTGTCAGACTGACTATTAACTATGCCAGCTCCGTTAAGCCCCTAATATACAATCTTCCAAGAAAATACTAAAAAAAAACGCGATACTCGAAGACGGCTGAACCCATTTGGGAATAACTTTTTTGTTTGAAACTCAGCTTTGCGGTGGTTGCAACTATATCAAGATATGATTCTGGGCTCTTGGAGAAATCAATGGAACTCTTCAAATATTATAAGCACACAAGCGTTTTCACGGTTGCTCGTGAATTTCTTATAAAAATGGGTTAATTTAAAGTCGGTAAGTAATTAAATATTTTTTTAATTTTGTGGTTATTACCTTGACATGTTATATTCTATAATATTATTAAAATGAGTATAAGTATGAGTATTAACTTAAGGAATTTGACCGATTAAATGGATAAGCTTCTGCCAACCTACACTCTGCGTTTCTTACTCATGTGTTATATTAAATTTCTCTTGACTTCGTTCATGTCTGATAGTAAACAATGATGGAAGAACTACTCTTAAAAAAATAACCGACTTCAAACATCACCTAAAATACTGAGATTTCTAAACTAACGCCTAGAGTTTTTTGGACTCCTCATGGATCCCATTATCAGGACTAGATTTAGAAAAAGAATAAAATAGTGAAATTACTAAACAAGGTCAGCTAAAAAATGTCCTAATGAAATCTGGATTTTAACATTTTTAACCGTAGGAAGTACTATTGCGAGCAGGGAATTTCAATCGGAACAGCTTTTTGTATGGAGAATGACAGTCCTCTTGTTTTAATGGTCCTTGGTACGTATATAGATAAGGATTTTGTGCTGTTTTGTAATGACTCTCACTCGGAGTGTTCCTCTTTAACATTCTAAATACAAAGAACTAATTACAAAGTAAAAAAAAATTCAATCTCTCCAAGTCTTCGTCTCCAAGTCGAGACTTCTCCAAGTCTACTGCTGAACATACATAGACATATTCGAATTAGGTACAAAAAAAAATTAAGTAAGTACTTATAAATATAGATTCGCATGAACTGTTTTTATTATTTCCATATAAAGTGTGAACAAATAAACGTATAATTATAGATACAATGAGCAAAAACATTGAAAAATCAAATACGACGCACTACAGCTAAAGCCGGATGTAGTGGGTCGTGTTTGATTTTTCAATGTATTTGCTCAATGTATCTGTAATTATAATAAAATTTTAGTGTTTCCACATTAAGTTATAGAGGGAATCAAAATATTTCCAGTAAATATCTTGATTCCTAAAAGTGCATTAAATAAAAGTATGTGAAAAAAACAAAAACCAAAAACCTGTAAAAAAATTCAACTTAGGTACACAGTATACACTATTTAGAATAAAGTAAATTTTTAAAACCAAAAATAAAAACCGACTTCCAAAAACTTAAACTAAAAACCAAAAAATAATATGTTAATTACCCCAACGAAATGGATAATCAACGATTCATATATACATATACAGATATTTATACTTTTTAACCTGTTATTTTTGAAGTTGGTGCCTGCCACGTAAAGCTGGCTGTGTTGAGCTCCTTAGCTGGCACCGACTTCAAAAATAACAGGTTAAAAAGTATAAATATCTGTATATGTATATATGAATCGTTGATTATCCATTTCGTTGGGGTAATTAACATATAATTTTTTGGTTTTTAGTTTAAGTTTTTGGAAGTCGGTTTTTATTTTTGGTTTTAAAAATTTACTTTATTTTTAAATTTTTAGTGGCGCTGGAAAAATATTATTTTAACCAAATAGACTTAAGTCTATTTAGTTAAAAGAAAAAAATCCAAATCGGTCTAGACGTTTTCAAGTAACCGAGGAACAAGCCTACATAAAAATTGCTCTTTGTTTTGAAGTCCGTTAAGACTGGGAACTATTTCTAATAAGAAATGCACGAGAAAGTAAGAAAAATACCAAAATCGCATATGTGTGCTTATGATATTTGAAGAGTTCCCTCGATTTCTCCAAGATCCCATCATCAGATCCTGATTTGGTTGCAATGGGTCCACCTCGGAGGTATACCCTTTTAAACAAAAAAAGAATTTTCCAAATAGGTTCAGCCGTCTTCAAGTAATCGGGGAAGAAACCTAGATACAAATTAACTCTTTGTTTTGAAGTCGGTTAACACTAAAAACTTGTTGCTAATAAGAGATGGACGAAAAATTACGAAAAATACCGAAATCGCTATATGTGTGCCTATAATATTTGAAGAGTTCCCTCGATTTCTCCAAGATTCCATCATCAGATCCTGACTTGGTTGCAATGGGACCACCTCGAAAGTCTACCCTTTCAAACAAAAAAGGAATTTTCCAAATCGGTCCAGCCGTCTTCAAGTAATCGATGAACAAACACACAAAAAAAAATAAAAAAAATAAAAAAAAAACATACAGACGAGTTGAGAACCGTCCTTCTTTTGGAAGTCGGTTAAAAATAGCACACGGACTTAACTTTTTGGTTGAAATTGGGTTTAATGCACATAATAATAAAATAAAAACTATAAAACACCAGCCTCGCAAAGGTTTGCGTCGTAAAGCTACGCGCGTGTTTCGTTGGCTACGTGAAACTGACTTTATGTGTACCTTTATGGTACCTATTTATAAACAACCACCATTGACCATTATATTTTTTAATGGAACTTAGCAGCTAACTGAGTACTACACTCGCGGTAAAAGAATTCGGGTCACCGTAATTTAAATAATAGAAATAGGTGTTTTTCGATATGTGTTGTTTCATTTACTATACTATTCTTCAATACCTGGCTGTATTAGAAATATCCGCTTACCCATCATCAAAATATTATTATCCAAATATGGTGATTTTTGCGATATTTCACTCCGTTAACGTCATTATTTTTCATCGGTTTTTACGAGTTCAATCTAAATCTGAAATTGCAATTATTTTCAGTGTTATTTTTGCAGATAATATCTAAAATTAATTATAGATCAAAACGGGATGCAATAATTTCACAACATTGGAGTATTTTAGGAAATATGGCGGTATTTCACTGACCCGAATTCATCGTCCGTGAGTGTATTTAGAGCATATCTGTAAATTAGAAGGTCGTAATTAACAACGTACTTACTATCAATTATTTTTCTTAAAAACGAAACATCTTAGTCAGACATTGTCCTTTATTAAATAAACTCACCTAATACATTCAGAGAACATCCCCTACTTTTTACTACTCTTAACTTGATTGAGGTCACTGAAAATCAACGCACAGCGGTTTAAGCTGGATAAACGAAATTTTGTACTTCAGTTCCTTATGCCTATACTTAGAAACGATTAATTAAAATGAGACCTTATAAATTATTGAAAGTTTATATGGCATGGCTATAAAAAAAAGTTACATATCAGCAAGATACAGAAAAGAGAAATAGGAATCAAAGTTGAATTCAAAAGAACTTTTTCGATTATTCCGTCGTGTTTTGCAAATCTACTTAGCACGCTAAAATAGTAATAGTGGTTGAACATGCAAATATTCTGGCTGCGAGCTGTGGTACGAGTCAGCTGATTATGCTGACGGCAGTACCTACCTACATCGATCGCTGTACATGCCCAGATAACTCTTCACCGGTAAAGTTAGCATAACAGACGTCTCTATTTGTCCATCAGAAAATAAAAGTCGTAAAATATACTTCTTATTTTAATAGCAAAAAAAACTTAATTAAAAGCTACTATCGTCAAAGGAAGCGATTTTTAGCCGATTGCCAAAGTTACGAGTAATGTAAAAACGTTCAGTTTTTAGTTGAAATTCAATTAGTTTGTTCCATTTTATTTCTGAGGTGACAAAAATGTTAACATCATCCACTAAACCTATTCACTGAATTCATGAAATAGAGTTTACGGTCACTTTACTCTTTCTTTCTAGTAGTTTTACTGCTATTAGCGAACGGGTTCACTTTTCTAACGTATAAAAAAATAAAAAATAAAATAAAAATGATTTATTCATTAACACGAAAACTTAACAATATTCAGGTTGGTGTCTCTTTTTACTAAGTAAAATAACAATATAGGTGTAATATTAAATTAAGTTTAAAACTATTAATGTTACAGGGCGAGAAGCTTACATTATATTATATCACATTTAGATTTCCACATTAAAAATTATTATAATGTATATATTATTTACATGATTGTGCTATCTGTTGAAACTAAGCGGAACAATAATAAAAATTAGAGATTATTGAGTCGTTTCGTTTTCTTTAGTGGTCTTTATTTTTATGATATCAGACCTCCATTACGTTTTTATGGCATTACCACCATTCGACTCGTATAGGGCTTATGAAGACTTAAGAGTGCCACGCTAATATGATATGATATATGAATGTGACAGTATAAAAGCTGTTCGCGCGGTTTCACACGCGGCTACCCCGCGCCATGTTGCGTGACGTCACTGCGCACGCGCGCGACATGTGCGCGTATCAATTTGATCCGCGCCCGCGCAGCTGCGACCGACGACCCCTGCGCCTAGACCATTCAACTCTACGCCCAAAAGACACCCTATATTTTGGGTGATTAATCCGAACCGCTTTGTCTAGCCAAACCCTTCGGCATTATTTGCACGCGCAACCTATCTGCATAAGTAATACTGCATATTAAAATGCATCTATTGTATTCATTGCAGCATATGCGGCTAGTGACAAGCGTGATGCGTGTGATCCAACCGGTTGCTATGTCATTCATATTATTATTTTTTCTAATGCAATTATAAAGAATCGCCTCTTCATTAGCATTCGTGATGTTTAATTAACGACTCAGCTGTCCGATTTTGCGTCATTCATAAATACTGTTTATGCGAGACACTTAAAGTTTCTACGTACTAGTTTCGTGACTTTATTATCAACAATCACCCTCCAGGTCCGTAGTCTGCCATTATGCGATAATAATATCAGATATTCGGCGCTCATATCGGACCCGACAAAAGTCTCGCGACGTACAATCAAAATGCAGAACAATAAAAGTTCGTGAATCAAACAATCGATCCATCGACGATTCTATTTATTATCGCGACAGCTGCGCGGGGTGGGGCCGCAGGGAAAATGTGACAGGGTCCCATCTCCCACGGTCTTGGCTACCCCTGGTCCTTTGTGGCGGTAACGGCGCGGCCGATGTCCCACGATGCCGTGTTTGAGGCTAGCCGTTAGAATTGCATTAGAATAGACAAGGACCTGTTCCTTTAGAGCTATTCAGAGTAACCCTTAATGCTTGTAGACATCAAGGTGGAACTATTTTAATATTTATAATGCATGTTAGATATTTTAAAATCTATGCAAACACACATTTGTGATAGTTATATAATCGTGGCCTTATTAGATGCACCCTTTAAAAATGCGTCTCCATTTCTAAACAATGGCTAAATTCAGCGCTAAGCTAGACCTAAGCAATAATATTTAAATTGGCCACTCCATCCATGTCGGATGATTATTGCAATGCCATCGCATGACATTATGTGTGATACAACGTCGAAAACCCTTAATTTTTCAGTTGTTATAGTAAAAATATCCAATATATACTCAAAGTGTATCCAAGTTATCTTTAACTCAAAAGTTATTTCCATGAACTGAATAATTTCTGATTATAATAACCAAACCACTTTAATTAGATGCCTGCAAGGATTAAAAATTCAAAACTAAAAACAGAGTGCAGCGGCCTAACGCATTTCACTTGAGCTGAATACTAAACATGACAACTGAACCCTCCCTGCTTAGTGCCATATTAGAATGCATACGAGCAACATTAAATATTTAGCGATTAAAAAGGAAAGTGAGGTTCAACGCACCGAAGCGCCACGCGAGCTCGCCGTTATTACTACAATGCCAACATTGAAAAAGAATAAAAAGCAGCTTTAAAGTGTGCTAAGGTCGTCCGGTTTTTTTTTCCCATAATGGAAGGGTTCTATTGAATTCGAAGTTTGAAAAATAGGTCGTGGATGTATGATTTCATTGGGTGGCAATTGCACGAGGGGTGCGCTCTAATGCGAGGGAGTGCGAAGCGGCGGCGATAGTGAAGTTTTTAAAGAACAATAACAATCATTTCTGTAGGAAATCGAGAAATATACGCACGGCCAAAAGTTTTCTTGGTTAAAGTTTTATTTAGTGTCAATTCCCTTCAGAAACTGAATTTATTCCCTTAAATTAACATCTTAATATGCTCGATTCATTTTAAGTGAGTGAAATACTCCTATTGAGACTCCTGTCCTATCAAGACTTGTTAATATAAGTTTTCGATGCCAACGAATATAAATTCAATTTTGGCGGAACCCTATTCAAAGGTTGCCAAGTTTTGCGTGCAAACATTGTGTGCAAATTTGGTACAGTAAACGGCGATAAAGAATGCACATCGATCTTTGGAAAGAGGCAATCGGCTAATTTCGACTTCGTATAGCGATATCTGTGTCGCACACACTATGACGTTTGTCTTGTCAGTCGTGGTTCAAATGCGAGAGAGTGCAGTCGCATATCCAAGTCAATATATATATATAGAGTTGCTAAAACTTTTACAAAATTAAATTTGTACATGGCCGGGGGTGTCGCATAAGTCGACTAACGGTACAGGGTTAAACCGTGTTCTTGTGGGCGATAGCCTAGCAACTTGTCACCGCAATATTACACTTTTTGTCGATCTTTAACCCCACATTTAAATATGCTAGTAGTATAACATCAGTTGCTAATGCTCAGTCAACCACTTTTAGGAATATGGGCGTGAATATATGTACATATATATGTATGTATATTATTTTTCTCCAACAAGCAATAATTAGATATAATTATATCGTGTTTTACAGCTCTATTATATATTCCACGTGAAATCAAAACAAAACAACAATAAAGTACTTAGTTCTAAATTCAAATTCTGATGAACGATTAATCTAATAATTGATGTACATGGAAATTAGCATTCGTTTGTATTCGGAAATGCGATAATTGCCGATGTGCATTCTTTATGGCCGTTTACTTGTAACTTTTTTTATAGGTATTTATTGTGTATATTTTTCATTTTTGTTTCTTTGAAGATTATGTAGTCGAGGCTTAACGGAGCTGGCACTGTCAGTCTGACAAAAGCTCTCTAAAAATAAAGATAAAAAAAATTATATCGTATGATCCCGCCATTTGACTCTGTCTCAAATAGTACATTGTGTATCAAGGGCGGTAAGTAAAGAATTACAAACGAGTGTTTGTTACAAGGCCGAGGCGAAGCCGAGGGCTTTAATAACACGAGTTTGTAATTCCTTTACCGCCCGTGGCACACACAATGTTTTTCATCACACTTGTGAGGAAATCTGATTAAAATAACCTTACTTAACCTAAATAAAATTGTAAAACTGACAGTGACATTAGTGACATATTCCATAGACAATGCGTACGTCAAGTCACGTTCGGAAACCATAGCGGTAAAGACTAAAAATGGTTTATTTTATATTTGCAAAATACTGAAATACTATATTTAAACATTTAATTAATGTTACAGAAATATGTTTTTACATGTATTTGCAATAACAGTTCTCTTTAAATAAATATTTCAGTAATAAAAGTTAACAAAGTAAGTTGGCGTTTCCTTTGAAAATGACAAATAAGAGTAAAACAGAACTAGCGTTTCGAATTTAAAAAGAAAACCATTACGCCCTAGGGCGTAATAGGTCATTTACGGCCCGCAAAACCTACGTGTAATGACACCATTTCCGAGCAAGTGTGATGAAAAATATTTTTCACATGTTTTTTTATTGTATCAACCATCTTCATTATCTATTAGAACAAACTCTCTGCCTTTTATTCCTCTCAAAATTACAACTCAGCTAATTGTAATTTTTTGTGACAGCTTCATTTCACCCTAAAATAATAATAATAAATCAAAATAGTCATTTAAGTACCAACATAAAATAATTATAAAAGGATGTGGCAGTGCAATGTCTCCGTGGCTTGCGGTACGGAAGCGGGGCTTCCCTCTCAACTTCACTCCATACCTACGTATACGTATATACATACGAGTAACACGTTACCTCACAGAACTTGCTATACTTATACCATTATCGCTGTAATGTTACCGCGACGTGTAAAGAGAGAGTCAAATAGTTTACAATGAAGACATTTGAAAGGCAATTCGTGAGTAAACTTTTTGTTTGCCCGTAATATCTACTTCAGTGCAGACGTTTCCAAACAATCCAATCAACATAAAGAAAATAACAGACATCGAACTCCGTAACTGTCTAAGATTTTATGTCTTATCATAAATCTTTAAGTGTGTAATTAAGTGACTTAGTCACTAATGCACTATAAATTACCAGTTAGGTACTTGAGGTCCGTATAACCCAACTCACTTGCCAATTTTTAGATGTGTGCTATGCACAAATTATTCTATTGCTCTTAAAGCCAACTAATAATTAAGTATGATAATTAAGCCAACTTTGCTCCTTGCTTTGCATGAGGCATGGTTCAAAATTCCCGTATAGTATACTCGGCATTCTACATCATTATTCTGAATTTGACCACGTCTAACATTAGTCAGATAAAAGCTCTCGAAACTTACCCTCTTCAAATCAAACAAGTACACTTACGAAACAGCAGGAAAAGCGTTTCAATCTAAAATACTCAAACTTTGAAACGTGACAAACGCGGCGAGGTGGAAACGAGTAAATAAATAAAGTGTGTCGGTCAGTAGCTCCCCTCGGGGGTGGCTAATTGGCCTGTGTTTACATTCTTTCACCATGGAGAGTGCAAGGGGCCGCGCGATCAATCACCAGGTAGCCGCTTACGCGTTGATTGTCAAACACGCTACGATTACTCCACGTAATCTTTTCTAGGTTGGCATTGATTCAACTAGATGATTTAACAATATCTCTTACTTGATTTAACACGCTAATTCCCAATAGTTGACATCCCGCTAAAACCTCTACTGGCGACTATTGAAACAGTTTCAAACACTCGAAAATCTACCTTCAACCCCTTTGCATATTAACATTTATAATTATTCAAGGGAACTTTATCATTTTTAACGATAAAATCCGAT
The DNA here is from genome assembly GCA_947034925.1 of Eudemis profundana. NCBI lineage: Eukaryota > Metazoa > Arthropoda > Insecta > Lepidoptera > Tortricidae > Eudemis > Eudemis profundana. Next base: position 20,288,198 of record OX344799.1, read on the forward strand.
TCGATATGAATCAAAAGGTGGCGCGACACGACGATCGGAATATACCGTTCAAATTTTATACAATGAGTTGATTGGTATTCGGTTTGTTAGTAACCAAACAATTCGCTTTGGGCTTAAAATCACTAAATCTCATAATACCTTATTTGCCAATACACCCTATTTTCAAATTACCATGAGCTCATAAAACCTAAATGTCAAATTGTAACATTCTTAAAATGAACGAAATTCATTATGACTTTGACTTAAAACGGCATATTCTCTAAATGTCTGAAGATTGAAATGCACAATCCTTCAATTACCGAATGACAGAAATGACAAAATATCAAAACAACTCAACCTCAAAATACCTAAATTTAGGCATTTTTCCTACCTACCTTTCCTAAAATACCTAATTTTTTTTACGTGTGTTTATTTGATAGTATAAATTTAGGTATTTTGAGGTTTGGTTGTTTTAAGCATATGTTGTTTTGCCATAATGCTGTTTTGAAGTTTAGGTATTATGAGCCTAAGGTATTTTGAACATCGGCGATATTAAGGTTTCGGTTGATTGTGAAAAAAATTTAGGCATTCTGCAATTTAGGTATTTTGAGGCCATGAAGTTTTGAGATCTGGGAATATTGATAATGAGGTAAAATGAAATTTAGTGATTTTAAGCCCAAAGCAACAATTCTACAGGCTTCATTGAAGCTTAAACTCTCAATGGTTATTGGACAATTGGAATAGATTAATGCTAGCGTTGCATTCTTAGCAACAGTACTAGTGGAGAGTTTCCTGGATTCGACGAAGGAATTTCCAAATAATGTGAATACTTTATTTCAGTAAATTCGTATATAGGTACCTATACGAATTAACTGTAAGGAGTGGTGTAGGCAATGAAATTTTCTTGCAAGTCTGTAAGGCAATTAAACCTTAAAACGTTACTCTATACACCCAATCGGTTTGTGCTGTGCGTTGTCTACCAGTAATAGCTAAGAATTTTATCTAGTTCTCCTCCTCCTTACATCGGTTTCCTAACTACTAAGGGTCGTAGTAATTTCTTTGAAACTGTTTATGATGATGTCTTTCTGCCGCATTTAAATGGAAAGCATCGTGTACTGTAGAATCGGGAATTGTCTGAATCAGAGCCGTCCAACGAGTAGGAATCCTGCCTCTTGGTCACTTGTCTTCCGGTGATCATCACTTTTTCCAAGTTATCACTATCCTGATCAAGTAGATATTCATTAATTAACCGAGTTAGTAAAGCGAACGAAGTGTCTCTGCTTTAGCTTAGGCAAAAATGCTTTCATATGTCCGGCCGACAGATGTCTGTCTGTTCTGATCTACATTCGCATTTCTCAACCGATTCACGTGAAATTTTGATAGCAGTTTCGGTTAGAATATTAAAATTTTTGTTGGCTCGGTTTTTGGAAATATTTTAAAGTCACAGACTCGCGAGGACTGCGGCTCACCAAGCCAATAGTTTAAAGCTTTAGCCATTCTAACCTCATTTAGGCCCTAAAGTATCCTAATTAATTACTAAACAGAAATCCCATGACATGGACATTAGGTATAGGACACATGTAGAAAAAAAACTGTCAAGCCACAAGGATATTTCCGAGCATTCCGCCCACAGCTGATTGCGATCGATGGTACCTCTCCATGCCTGTTGCCGACACATAGATATTACATTTCCCGCCTGCCCGATGGTAGGTATAGCGCGCCGCGGGGCAACGCACGCGAAGCATGAATGACACTACCAGTTGGTTCTATTCTTGTAACAAACAACCTTCGCCGTGCTAGAACCTATTTATCGTAATGAGGACGTTTCAGATCTGATAGATACCTGAATTTTACAAGCGCTGGTCGTGTGCCGCCTTTTCTGTATTTTTGACCTTTGACGACGTCGCGGTATGTACGAGTAGCATTTTTCATTCTTTCATATTCAGAGGTATTAGGTACCTGTATATCCTTCTAAACTGTTCATATATAGAGGTAATTCAATGATTACCTATAGGTTTACGGCGGTTAGTTGTCCCCAAATCGACGTCTCGTTTTGCTTCTTCTACTATTCCAATTCTTATGAAACTTTGCACACGCATTGCATTTCCGTATCAAAACAATATTACGATCATTTTGACTTGGTTGAAGACGTGATGATGGAATCAAGAGATTGTAACCTAACGATAATCTCCTGATTCCATCATCACTTTATACCGTTTACTTTATCGGCATTTTACATGTCGCCTTGTCATGTAGCGTAGTATGAATGTGCCGTAGTCGTAGCTGTAGTATTGATGCGTTTAGTATCGATTGGTTGACCATTTCTACTTGTATATCAGTTACGTCAGCCATTAATGTGAAGCATGTTTGTGTTACACTTGGTTACAATCAGTTTCAATCTGAGCGGCTTGTTCAAACAACAGAAAGAAAATTCCCAATCCATTATGGCTCTAACTGCGATATTATTTATGCATTTTGATTATTGCTCATCATTTAAGCGGCATTAGCAGCACGCAGTATGAACTTTTGAGATTAATACCGGCACGCGTATTTGTGCTACTGATGCACAATTGATGTGTATTCTTTTGTTTTTACTTTACTCGATAACTTCGACAAAATCAAGTATGTATAAGTTTTGATTTTGATATTTATCACGTCACGTGACGTTGCGCTTGCGTGCCAAAGAAGTCCTTAAAATAAAGTTAAAGTCAACAAAGTCAAAGTCAGCGAAAGTTATTAAAGTCAGCATCGTACACACGTGACGAAAGTTGGTCACGTTTGTTGTCAAAGCGAAGCCAATTCACAAAAGCTCCGTGAAACGTGATGTTGTTTGCGTAAAAGTCGAGTGGACGGAGCGTGGGTGTACTCGTAGATGTATTTTATTTCAGGTGAAGCTTAGTAGAAGAAAGTAAGGTTCCATAGCTGAAATATTAAAAATGTAACACCATTTTTACATCTTTGAAGGCAATAGACGAACTAAGAGCTATCTACATATTATTACTCGTATAACACAACAGGACTTAATCGCGTAAACAAAAGAATGAAAAATTATATATTTACGTTAAAGATTCGGGCGTGTAACTAGTCCCTGCGTGACTATGGATGTTACTAGTTACTAACTAGTAACATCCATAGTCACGCAGGGACTCATGGTCCCTTCGCCACAATGTTTAGTGAAAATGGTGAAAGTAATCAGGTACATACTTCGGTAGTTGTACGTTTCGATACATTACGTTATCTTGTCCCGGACATACTTCAATTGACATTTATTATATTTTTATAGACACTTATTTATCTTTTTTTATTTATTATGTCAAGCAAGTCATTTTTTTCCCACGATAATTTCCAAAGGTCGGATGACTACCGCCGCGATGAATCTTTCGATGTCAAATTCCATTTTATATAGATTATTAAAGTACCTATGATACATTAGCTGTTTAGTTAAAAATCCAATTAATTTACCTATGTTGTTGACAGTTTCCTACTATCATATATTTATTGTGGATCCTTTGAGAACTAGGATGCTTGTGATATTTCTATCATAACACTATCCATTTATGCGTTTCGATATTGCGCTCTACCCTTTTTGGCTCCAACAGGCTACTGCGGTGAACGAACTTGCAATATCAAATTTGCACACCTATCAATGACAGGTTACCCCTTTCTAGACACACGGCTGTTGGTCGGCCAAGTTCATGAAGCAAAAGGGCGATACACGGGCCATGTGTCAATCTATTTAAGCCACTTTTGACCCCCTTTTAACTTAAAGACTTATTTGACATATGTACGTACCTATACTTGCAATGGTGCGTTTCAAATAAGATGAACTTCTAATCACCAAATTCAAATAAACTACTGGTTCTATAACCAGTATTTTTCACCAGCTTTTAACATCTGGAAATCAATAACATAGATCCGCATACCCACTTACATGAAAAGTTTGGACTACTTCCATTAAGTGACTTATAAAGTTGAAAATTACTACGCAAGAATTACAACTAGGAAATATCAGACACCTGTGTCTCAGGTATTATGTTCAAGGATTATGATATTAAGTAGACATTTCCGAGAGAAATCTTGAAACTATGCGTATCTACAGCCATTGTCATATGTCAAACGAACGGAAAACATGCTTAAATATATCGCGACTCTCTAACACTTATGACATTGATCTAATATATGAACACCTCGTCTTTCCTTATTTTCCTTAATGGTGTGCCTGTACGATTAGCACATGATTTGCGTAAACGTTTAATCCTGTGTATGTTGTACTCGCATGTATAAGTGTAGGCGATAGTGGGGACGTAACGCGTTATCAAATTAGCGGCGATCGATGGCCGATTGCCGACGCGGCGGCGACGAACTTGCGGTGCGTCGGAGGGGAGTGTTCCGCGAAATGTTGCCGGTTAATCAATATTTTAGTACTCAGAGGAAGACTAAAAATTGTTTTCTAATTTCGAACACATAAAATTCTTTAAAAAAGACATAAATAAATAAATATTAGAGGACAATCTTAAACAAATCGAACTATCGATCGATAGTAAGATCAATAAGTCTTATGTTATGGATAATGGACGACGATATACATATGTATTTAATAGATATAAATACTTAAATACATAGAAAACACCCAAGAGTCAGAAACAAATATCACCACACAAATAATATTTGCTCTTACCATCTCAAGCAAAAAGCTGCAGAGCTGTATTTTTTAAACGTCAATTCAAATACAAAGGATTTTTCCACTCACACTATTGTTATTATAATTAATGATGTATCATTCTCGGGAATATCCCCAGTAGGAAAACACTCTTAAGTTGGAAATGTTCATTTTGGAGCACTAATCAGAAACGTTCCCAGGAGCACATTACTAATAGTTATGTCAGCTTACTGTGAAACTAGTTCGATTTGTGTAAGATTGTTCCCTAATATTTATTTATTTTATTTTATAAAACGCCGTTTATAGTTTTGTTCATCCCGTCGGATAAATTCACCGGTAATCGGATATATCTAACCTTGATGTATTAAAAATGGGACTTACCATGAGCTGTCCCAACTCCACCATGACCATAAACTAGGCCTTAACTAGGCTGTGCAATCTCAAATTCTTCGTTTTCGTATCACGTTTGGTGCTGTAGTGCCGGGCTGCGTAAATATTGGTTTTAGCATGAATGGACTGGAGAGAGCCACCCTCGCATCATTATGGAGAGTCAAAGACTTGAACCTTGACATATTTTCACTGAAAAGCCCTAAAAACAAACACTCTTAATTCCGACTTTGTCTTTAATAAATTATCTCAATGCATCAACATTCCTCATAGACATTGGGAGCCATTGTCGACTATTTTTCTCATCTAATGCACTATCCCGTGCGCCACTAAACCAGTGGAATCCAAAACGTCATAAATGCATCATAAATGTATTAAAACCCTATGTTCTAATAAACATAGGCTGTTTCGACTGGTGAGTCGCATGTGCCGCCGGCCCCTCGTGCGAGCAGCTGCGCTATTGTGCGCGCACAATGCACCCCCGATCTGTCCTAGCCCCGCATCTAGCCGCTATCAAAATTTTATATTTCGTCTATTATTATTCCTCAAATCGTAGAGGTCAACGACTTGTGAATAGTTCGAACGTGCTTTCGGGAGGTCGATGTTTCCTACTTCATCACGTTTTTTTTGTTAGCCCAATCTTTGATGGGAGATAATGGTTAGGCAGGAGGATAGGAGACTATTACGTATTGCTTCAAAAGACATCGGTTGTTAAAGTGATATGGTAGCCTAGAATCTACGAGTATAGAGTAAGCTGCACAAACATTTCGTTGAGCACTTTGTAAAATACAATGTCTTTCTAGTTTTCCCCAAGTACTGTAATAAAATTCCCGGTTATCCAGCGTTTCTCAAGTGAGTCTCTAAAGTCTGCAATTGGCATCGGGCTTGTAATAAAAGTAGTTTCTATAAAGGAAAGTCATTTTCGATACCTCCTGATACACTAGAGTAGTGAAGTGAACTACGAATAAGGACAGTGAGGGAAATTCAAGCAGTTCAACTGATCTGAATATACACCGTTTCGTTAAACCATGGTACAATGCGACAAGGTATATTCCTCCCGAGAATTTACTTGCCTTCTTCACGATAATGTGCCGTTGCATATCCTCAATATGCTTATGACGTAGGCAAGCTCACATGGCATTATCAGCTTTTGCGAGAACTCTTCGAACATACCTGGTTTTATTGATCAGTCAAGTGCAAAAACATGTATCGGATAAATCGTTTCATTAATATGGCCCTCACTTAAGTATCCAGGCGCGCAAACATAAAATGTACGTGAGCCTGGATACTTAGGTAAGTGAGGTAACCCGTAACGAAGTTCTTACTGACACTGCAGACGGTGTCGGAAATATTCTTGAGCATTAGGCCCCATTTAGACGGGCTGAGAATCTTCATTTCATTGTGGCGATTAATCGATCAACTGTACTCATCGTACCTGGGTAGCCCGTAATGTAACAGACTCGGATGCGAGTCCTCGCACCGTCTAAATGGGTTCTTAGTATGCGGATGCACCCATATTTTTACACTTGACTACTATGGTTAAACCCAGCGCAGAAAAAAAACGCTCTATATTTACGTTGTGTTATACCATAAGTAGGTACACTAGGTAGGTGTTTTTGAAGAAAATATATACTGACGTCGTACTTCCATAAGTAATTAATTGGCACGTCGTAAACACATTTAAAACCCACCAACCAAACCTAAAATATGATATTTAACAGAAATTTATGCTAAAAATAACTCCGATTTTGTAAACTGAAAAACTAGTAGTGGGTGTAGAAAGTTAATTTACTGAAGTAGGTGTTTAATACTAGTGGGTTATTAAGGCAATATGTCAAGGACAAGGGCAAGGTCACCGGCCTCGGCCCGGCCATGGACGAACATTCCTGCTGAACTTTTAACTGATTCTGACTTAGATTTATTTATTATAGGGCTAGTTAGTATTTATATGGTTATTTTTTGGCGCCAATTCTTTTTTCCATTTTTATGTTTGATAAACTGGTTTCTTGCTTTGAAAGTGATATTTATAACTACGTTGCGTCAAAGGCGCATTCGCAAACATTTTTTTATAGCCTGCTAGATATTATCTGCTGAACAAACGCCTATTTTTCTAAACTACCATAATAAATAAAGATCAACTATTTTAGTACTTATAACAATACGGCCGTGGATGTCTAAGCTCTTGTTTGATACAAAATGTCGTACAGGTTACCGTGGCATTTCTTAACCCTTCAAAACGGTGAAATACAAACCCAAACAAAAAATACAGAAAGTTAGTTACTTACTAAGACGCACCTAAGCCGCAGCTATAGGGACAATGGTTCAGGTATAATAGCTAATATAAAACAATGAAATGAATAATAGGTACCTACATATACAGGGTGTCCCATAACTGACACGTCACAGTGATAGGTCAAGAGGTACCAAACCAACTTAACATGACCCGCCGACCGTAATTTTTTTTCACTACTGGTGGTTAAAGTCGAAATTAATGTTTCGCTGTGAATTAATTTAGGATCAAACCAGTATTTTTTTTTTTCAATTATACTTAGTTATTGGATAAAATACCATTTCTGTAACCTTAATTAACAATTCATGTTACCGTACACATAAAAAAGCTAACCTTGACACCTTTCCGAGTGCACACTGGCACTAATAATGTTAAAAACGGTCAAAATTCATGAAAAACTTTAATTCGACAATAACTCAAAAACCGTGCCACTTTTACTGGGATCATGTTAAGTTGGTTTGGTACCTCTTGACATGGGCTACCTCCAGTGTCACTGTGACGTGTCAGTTATGGGACACCCTGTATACTGCCGTCCTAGTCTAAAAGGCGACTTTTTGCCATGGAAGTTTATAGTAAAAAGTCGCCTTTTAGACTAATATATATATATATATATATATGCCCCTTTACGAAAATATACAGTTTATTTTATATAAAGTTAAATAAATACTCATATAGATAAAACATTCGAGACTCAGGAGCTAATACTCGTGTTCATCACGCAATGATGGTTGGAAAACCCCCGTGGGTTAGTTCTGATAGCGTTTCAACCACTCACAATTTCCGACGAATTATGAGCCATCTTTGTATGTTCTTTTCAATTCCTTTGTATAATTACTATTTTAGGTTGTTTTGTCTGAACTAGGCCACACACTAGCCAAAAGAAAGTCTAGAATCAGACTTGTAAAAGAGCCCTTGCGGGCCTACTTCCAGAAATAAACTATTTTATTTTATTTTTATTTTAATCCGAATCTACATAGAAATGGTTAATATTACGACAAGGAAAGTGAGAGCAGTTAAAATGCTGTTAGAACTGCCCTTGCATGTATATGGCCTGTAAATAAAACTATCACATTATAATAAGCGTTATAATGATTCAATGGTGCATTTACCTACAGAAAAATCAAACTCATAGCATAGCCACATACAATATACATAAGGTAATCCAATGTCATAATATTTGCAGCTGCTTATGCAGTTTCAAAAGAAGTAGCTTGAAGTAATTTATTCGGCGCATGCTACCTTCGGAAAGCATTACAAGTATGCTATAAATTTGTAAGTAGGTCAGGCTGAAAATCAAGACATGAAATACTCATATGTGATGTGACGTGCGTCAACTATAAATGTTATGCCACACCTGGCCATAAAGTGGCTTTTTCCGCACGCTGCGCGTACGGAAAAAGCCGCTTTCTGGTCAAGTGTAGACATAAAATGATGTACAAACACGGGAGGTAATAAAGACAGCCCTCGATCGCATATTTACGTCCATCGCTTGCAGCTCGGGCCGCAAACATCTGCGATCTCGGCCTTTCTTTATATTAACACCCTAGTTGTGTAATGTACTATAATGTAAATTTACGATTATGCAGCCTACAACTATATACATGGTACCTACAATAAAATTAAACAAAGCATGTACATGTGACAGACATCGCGTCAAAGCAAATTGAAGTTCATAATACAATGGCAACAGTATCGTAAAATCCAAAATCGTACATCCTGTTTTATTCCTATTGCACTAGCTGCAGCCAAAAAAGAGTCCATTTACCGCTCATCATGCGCCTACATAAAATATTGTAGCAAATCAACTGCGGCTGAAAGTCACGACTGGTCTGCTACAAAACAAAATTTGTAGGCGCCAAAAAACTATATGAAAGTTGCGTGATCTTTCAATTCTCTGTTAAAAGCATGTCTTAGTAAAAATTTGCCTTTTCATTTTTGTTTTAGTTCACTATTTGTGTTTCATTAGGTACTTTGGTAACGAAAAATTATATCTTTGCATTAATCAAAACTTTTAATTGACAAATAAGGTCGAGGCGTGTTCATGTACTGTGGATACTAAACAACGATACGCATACAGGCACACTCAAGTGCTTTAAGAGACACGAATATTAGGACTAGCTTTGTAGGTATAACCAAATAGGTTAAAAAATCTTTAAACTTACTATATATCAACATTTTACGCCGCAAAAAAATACTAAATTAAGAATCGAATGCGGTACCTCGTGTGCTACTAGTTGCAAAACCCGTTGTGCCATAAGATAATGCATTCATAAGTGCAATTAGCATAAAAACATATTTAATTTACCAAAAATAAAAATCGTAACATACCCTAGCCGTTTGCACATCAAGCATTGTATTCTTGGTAGTATTCAAATTTTCTATGATTAGAAACTCAGAAAGACATAACATGATTATGCAAACATCTGCTGGGGTCACAGTTCTTGAAGTTTTTTGCCGCTTTTTCATACAATGCACGAATTGTTTATGCTAAATACCGGTTAGTTGCTATATTCGTGTGTCAAATAAAACAACAACGATGAGTATACGTAGCGATTTTGATGCGAATATCCAAATGTATTAGTAATTAAAGTCAATAAGGTATTTAATAGGAAATGTTTGTTAAGTTTAACTAAAACCGTTCTTTACTAATTGCGCAGCCAGCGTTATCTATTACTATTTACTGATTAGACTATTCGAGTAGTCAAGCTATATATATCTGTGTTACTCTTTAGTAGCGTATTGAGAAGATTGATCGAAAGTGAAAACAAAAAATGAAATGGAGATACGAAGAAAAGAAAAAGGAAGAGCGAAGATAAGTCCAACTCCTCGCGTTCACTGCCGGAGCCATTATGTGTGCTAACCGATCATAAGGCACGCGGTGAATGCCAAGAGCGGACTAATACTACGGTGTGAAGAGTTCGCGATTACGGGGCACCTAAATTGCTGTTGATTGCACCTTGCAGCTTGTTTTGAAGTAATTTTTGTTAACGTCAACCGGGATAATAGGGATGACGACTGGGTTAAACTATATAATTTTATTTAGTCCGTCAGTTAGATTATGGAAAAATATGAGACACGTATTTTTTGGTTTATCAAAATATTAAAAATCGACCAAGTTATAGATCATCAAACTTCTGGAGTGGGGGCTTGTGAAGTTGTGACGTCACTCCTAGGTGAAAATTGTACCTAGGAGTGACGTCACTCGAAACTTCTAAGCACTCTATCCTCGTCATGTTTTGTTTGTCAAACAAAGGAAAAAATACATGTACAATATTTATTAATAATCTAACTGACGGACTAAACAGTTTTTTTAGTCGTCTAGTTCATTTCGTCTATGGGGTCAAATGCGTAGTTTAAAGATTCCATTAATTCCAAACGCTTTAAACTACCCCTACTCTACCTGTCTGTAAAGTACAGCGTATACTACAAGCAGGTAGGGTAGGGGTAGATAGAATCTTTAAAAGACGCATTTTCCCCCATAGACGCATTGTCCCCGGTTGATCTTACGTGTTTTATTCAATACTACCGTTTACCCGCGGCTTCGCCGCATTGTTCCCGTTACTGTCCCAAAGGAACTCTTTACCGGGATATAAAGTCTATGTTTCAGGACTTGGGCTACTTGCATGCCAAATTTCAGCTCAATCCATAAAGTTGTTACCCCGTTTTAGTAACAAACATCCAATTATCCAAACATCTTCACAAACTGCGGGCGAGTTAGAAGCGAAGTTCCATATAAATGTCGCTCGCGGCGAACTCGCCGCGAGTTCGCTGCGACTGGTTTTGTATGGAAACTCGCCCGCAGCTCGCCCGCAAATCGCAATTGTGATAAGGCCCTAACATGCCATCTGCCACATTACATCTCTCCGACCCACTTACCTCCCGCGCGATATCTCAGTGGATACAGCTACAGATTTTTTGAAACTTTTCCAACTTCTGTTCTTGTCAGGCTTAGGGTGCGTTGCCACTTACACAGAGCTGGGTGAAGTGAATATTTCGAGCACTGTGATTGGTTGACTCAAGGTCCTCTCCGCTCTCCCCGGTCTGTCCGCGTACGCAGAAACACACCCTTATTGCTTATATTAGTTCTCTTTATACGACGCTCATGATTGAGAAATATGGAAAAAGTTCAATGTTGTATGGACTCCGTTCTCCCCGGCCTGTCCGCGTACGCAGAAACACACCCTTATTGCTTATTAGTTCTCTATAAACGACGCTCATGATTGAGAAATATGGAAAAAGTTCAATTTTGTATGGTTCGCAGTGCCGGGAAATTTTAGTATGGCAGCACCGGGAATTCCCGGTTCTCTCATACAAAAATTTCCCGGTACTGCAAACCCTAGTGTCTACACTTCACAGCTACGCGCCACGATTCAAATAAAATCTTGCGACATGAGAGGAACTTGTAAAACGTTTATCGCGTGATAACATTCACTTAGTCTGCTAATTCGCAGGAAATTTGCTGCAACGATGTTTGACTGAACTCGGCATAAACATAAATGTAATCAATGAAGGTGAACTCCAGAGTTACGACTAGATTGACAGTTGAATTGTACAAATGTTGCCGCAGCTAAACCAGCGCTGTTTTTATCCAAATCTATTTATCTTTATACCTACATACAAATATTATCGTAGGACTATGTTTGTACATTTAAGATTTTTCCAAAAACGTAATGCGAAGTGTTAAAAATAAGTAATAAAACGCAAATAGATAACATTTGTTGGTTTGATTGTTTGTTTGCCTGTCATCACGCAGATATTCCATGAAATTTGGTGTACAGGTAGATTATGGGCATTTTTATTTTAAAATGTACGGCTAGGCAAAACTTAAGCTATGTTTAAATACCTGTCAGTTAGTGACAAAATATATGGAGTTTGACACTAATCGTCAGTCTTGTGACGACCTGTTAAGCTAGTTAAGAGGACATTTTAAATAAAAGACGCCCTTATGACTCCGGTTAAAACATTTATTTTGATTCAAGGGGTAACATTTATCATCGATTTTTCAACTTTAAAAATTGTTTTCTGAATGCGTTCATAACACATTATTATTAGGATTCACAACCTTAATAAAAATTGGGTCCCTTTATTTGGCATACGTTTTATTTGTCCGAATGTATTGTTAATTATGTTTCGCATAATTTTTCTCTAGATTTAACGGAAAATATTTTGCAAAATCCTTTACATCAGCTACTTAGAACATATTAGGTTAGGTTAGGTTTCTTTTATAATGTATGTTTATTCAAAAAACCACAGTATAAAAGAGTATACACACACACCTTACAAATCCACTACGCAGGCTTCGTCCATAAACAAATTTAGTATCCACCACAGGTTTCGTCAGTATGGAGAACAGAACAATATTCACAACATGCTTCGTCAAGCAATTACAAAAAACATTCTCCGCAACACGCCACGTCACAACAAAAAATAATAATAATAATAAAAATACGAATAAAGATATACCTGGATAATAATAAAAATAAATAAACACCTAGCAGAGCCCCACACCTAGCGCCTTGTCTGATACGTACCCGGCTCAAACGTCCCCAGGATACCCGCCGCGTTCCCACGTTGGATAGCCAAAGAGATCCGCTGCACTAGGTACGACCCAGACCTTGGATCACAACCACGCTCACGCAAGCGTTTTCCTAAGGCTTGAATAAATAGTTTTGCCTCCAGACCCCAAGGGCCGGCCGTCTCAACAGCAAGGGGAACGAAATCGTAGACCGCTTTGAGATCCGCATATTTGGCGTGCTTGTGTCTGGCTGCATTTTCTGCAGCTCCACCAACCGGCCGCATTGTCTGCCCAAGGTGAGAAGCAGCAAAAGTGCTCACACAAGTGGCATCCCATAACAAACTCCGCCCTTTCGCCCACGGCACCAAAGTGAGACCATCCGGCCTCTTCTCATCAGTACGGCTGAGACCTTGGGGCTCCAAAACGCACGGTATGTTTGCCGACACCATAGCCCGACGCACAATGTCATTAATTGCATGATGTCGCGAAAACCTACCAGCACTTAGCTTAGCTTTTATAATTATTCAGAAAAGTCAATATTATCTGTAAAATAACAATTATGCGTAAATAGTATTCGGGCAAATAGAACATGCAAATAAAATTATGCCAAAACAAGGTGAACCAATAAAAATAGTACGTGATAAACGCGTTTCATAAGCAAAGGTATTTGGGTTTAAAAATTGATGCTAGATGTTACCCCGTGAATCAAAGCAAGCCCAGTCCACGGTATCAATTTTATCAACATTCCTATTAAATTTCTCGTATTCTATATATCTATTATTTTTCTATATCAGTAAAACTATATCGCGTATTTTTATGTCGTTCACTTGTAGCTAACGTTTATTAAGTGCCGTTATGTAATGTCGTACTTAATATAAATAATTGGGTTTCGTATTACGGGTTATGTTAGGTCAGTTTCGCGATCAAATTAATCGCAATGGTTAAAAATAATTGCCTAATGAATCATTTAATTTTCGTGTCATTGAACCAAACATACACGTACAAACTCTGTTAATTTAAGTAATTTAAAATAATAAAAATCAACTTTTAAAGAGCAGTTTTAATAATACATTGTGTATCTAGGGCGGTAAGTAAGGAATTATAAGCCCGAGGTGAATCCGAGGGCTTTAATAACACGAGTTTGTTATTCCTTTACCGCCCGTGGCAGTGGCACACACAGGGGCGTATTTACCCTAGGGCCATCCGGGCCATGGCCCGGGGCGCGATTGCCTTTTGTTCTGGTTTTGGCGCACTTCAACTGACTTTTACTTCTCATCTTTTTTATTTTATCAAAAATACGGTCGTAAGTTAATGTTCGTCAATACCTACGGAGTACGTCTGTTATTAAAAACATACGGCGTGTTAAGTACAATGAGGACATGCTCTGAATAAGGGCGCGGGCGGGGCGCAGAGTGAAGAGGGGACGGTTTCTCAATATTGAAACCTATTTTACAAAACAACGAATAATCCAGTAACCTTGTCACCTGAAAGTATGGGGTACTTTGCGCCAATCCAGTAGTTCTGATTTTTTGCAGACTTGTTTATGATGTTGAATGAATAATCTAAATTTGTGACATCGAGCGCCAAACGCCACTTTGTCAACAATCGAAAAAACCGCGAAAATTTCGGTTTTCAGATTTTGGTGATTATAACCCTAAACGACTAGTTTTTGATAGTACCTTCTCAGGACGTTTCTAAAGTACACAAAATTTCCTACAATATGAAATAATAAAATTATCTCTGTAGACCTAATAGTTACCGAGATAAAACTTGTCAAAATTCATAATTTTTCGAACTTCGCAATTTTTGGTGAGGACATTGGGCTGATCATCCACACTGCGATCGGCACGGCACCGCCCTTCCAAGAGGGCTAAAATAACTTAATTTATTGATTTTGAATAACTCAATTTACTCAATTTTTATTTGTCTCTTTTTGTTTGTTTTTACTTTGTTACGTATTTACTAACTAATTAACAAATAAACCTAGTAATTTTTGTTATCCTTATCTTTTTTATTTCATTATGCGTTGCTTAGCTTATCAATAAACATCATCGTTCACACTTCTCATTTTCTTTTTTATCATCCCATAACGTACAAGGCTTCGATAGTATAACACGGGTTACGAAGAAACATGGTCAAAATTCATTCAGAACGATAGAATATTGCAAAAAATTGCGAAGTTCGAAAAAATTATAAACTTTGAAAGGCTTTATTACGGAAACGATTGGTCTACAGAGACAATTCTAGTCTCATGGGCATTGTAGCAAATTTAATCTACTTTAAAAACGTCCTGAGAAGGTACTACCTAAAACTAGACCTTCCCAAATTTTTACGGTTTTTTCGATTTTTGACAAAGTTAGAAAGAAAGAAAGAAAATACATTTATTTATGACAGCAAAAAGTTACAAAAAATAGAAATAATTTACAAGAAAACACAAAAAAAAACTAGGTTCCGCTCTCAAGGCAAAGTATAAAGACGAACAAGTGGTCCAATTTCGGCCGCTTAGGAGCGCGCGACACTTATTCACACAGACGCGCGATAGCTCGTCTGTGTGAGTGCGATCCATACTGGAGCATTCTTATTTTTTTGCTTGTAGTGCGTTCGTACACGGCGCGCACACATTCAAGCGCGCGATCCGTCGCGATTGTCCCAAGCTCTGATGTATAAAGTTACTGGATTGAAATCATCATTAATGACTTTGTAAACAAATTATTACACCGCAAAAAAAAATCAAGTAGAAGTTATTAAAAATGTTGTATTTTTTATTTCAATAATTTTTTTCCTTGACTTCTGGGGCGGCGAAACATTATTGGCCCGGGGCGCCAAATTTCAAAATACGCCCCTGGGCACACACAATGTTTTTCATCACACTTGTGAGGAAATCTTAATAATATAACCTAACTAATCGCCCCAGTATGACAAGAAAATATTAAAACAGACAGTGACGTTAGTGACATATGTCCATAGACAATGCGAATGTCAAGTCACGTTCGGAAACCATAGCGGTAACGGCCATTTTAGTTGATCTTATATTTGCAAAATAAAGAAATACATTATTTAAACATTTAATTAATGTTACCGAAATATGTGTTTACATGTATTTGCAATAACAGTTATCTTTAAATAAATATTTCAGTGATAAAAGTTAAAAAAGTAAGTTGGCGTTTCCTTTGAACAAGACAAATAAGATTAAAACAAAACCAGCGTTTCAAATTTAAAAAGAAAACCACTACGCCCTAGGGCGTAATAGGCCATTTACGGCCCGCAGAACCTACGTGTAATGACACCATTTTCGAGCAAATGTGATGAAAATTATTATATATTACTTGTAAGAGCTACAAGTGAAATTTATGCTTAAGTAATAATTAGTAAATGATTTGATTTGAACCTAAAACTCACCTTAATTATACATACCCAATGAAGGTGCTGCCAACTGGTGCCACCAATCTGAATCTTCTACTCTATCATGCTGGGGCCACATTAACGGAAACGCCGTTTAAGAGCCTTATTATACGGTAACCTATCGCAAACACTAAAAACCATTCACCGAATTTCATTTGGCCAAAAACTATTCGAATTATTATCGTTTGTCCGATGACAGGTTTCGTATTTTTTTCTGTTCACCATTTCTCGTTTAGTAAAAGTTTCGTTTGTCCGAAAAACGTTTCCCATCTCATTCACTTGCCCTATGAATTGTTACGTATTTTGTTTCGTTGCCCATTTTTCATTTACCCAATGATACTTTTCGCACTGGATACGTTTAGACATATTTTCAGTTTACCTTTTAACGATATCCCAAGTTATTTCTCGGCAGAGGTATGTTTCCCTAAATCTAAAATAAATGTTATTTTAGAAAAGAAAATTAGTTATTATTAGTTTTTTAGAGAAAGGTCAGTAGGTTAGGTTGGTTCATAAAAAAGTGGCCGTTTGGGGAAGTGACTTTCACATAAAACTTATATAGGCAGAAGGACAAAGGGGGTCGGGGGGGCGTAGCCCCCCCCCAAGGGGGGCTCGGGGGGCAAAGCCCCCCGCATGAAAAAAAACTCAAAACAAAGGTTCAATTAGGTATAAAAAGTAGGTTAGGTTAGGTTTGAACTGCGTCCCCCAACAAAAACGAACTGCTACCAGAAAAATAGGTTAGGTTAGGTTTGAACTGCGTCCCTCAACAAAAACAAACTGCTACCAGAAAAATAGGTTAGGTTAGGTTTGAACTGCGTCCCCAACAAAAACGAACTGCTAGGAAAAAAGTAGGTTAGGTCAGACATATTTAAATAAGTTTTCACTATCGCACTGTACTACTCAGTATTAGCTTTAATAATACACTATAACAAGTTTTATGTGGCGGGTAGGGTTATCTTTATCAAAGTACAAAGCGGGTAGATTCTTGCAGACTAGTTTGCCAGGTATAAAAATAAATAATTGTAAATTGTAATGCCAGCTGTACACATGTCGAATAGTTAAAAATCGAATCGTTACATCGGACAAATGAAATCAAAGTCAATCGAAAAAAGTCGAATGGTGAATAAATCGAAACGTTACTTCGGGTAACTGATATTATGGTGAAACGAGATTTAGGGCAAACCGTAATTTGTCGAATGATTAAAAAACCGAACCAATAAATGCCGAATCGTAATAATTCGAAATGAAAATTCGGACAAACGAAAAAAAATTGAAACGATATTTGTCGAATAGTTTTTGCCGAAACGAAATTCGGACTAACGTTTTTAGTGTTTCAGATAGGTAACCTTATTATACTTGCGATTTGCGCGCGACCTGCGGGCGAGTTTCCATACAAAACCAGTCGCGGCGAACTGAACCGAGCGAGATTTGTATGGAACTTCGCTTTTAACTCGCCCGCAAATCGCCAGTGTGATAAGGCCCTAATTATTGCGATGAAGGACGATTAACGTTAGTGTAGCCACACGACTTACTATACTTGACATTGATATTTATAACCATATTTTTAGGGTTCCGTACCAAAATGGTAAAAAAGGAACCCTTATGGTGCGACTCTGTCTGTCTGTCTGTCTGTCTGTCTGTCTGTCTGTCTGTCTGTCTGTCTGTCCGTCTGTCACAGCAAGATATCTCAGGATCTACTGATGCTATCGACTTGAAATTTGGAATAGTGTTAAGAACCGCTAACCCGAGCTTATAGGATGTAAAAAAATTCTTGTAACTTTTTTACTTTTTTTTTAAAGGGGTCCGTAATGAGACTTTGCAAATTGAAAGTAGGGCTATTATATTGAGTGAGGTATCAAATGAAAGGGCTTAATTTGTAGATTAAAACAGTATTTTTGTTTTTTTTTTTTTAAATAAGTAGTTTTTGATTTATGGCGAAAAACGTTTAAAAAAATACCGTTCCCCCCCTATTATCTTCGAAGTTACTGAACAGAAAAATCTGTAATAATTACCAATTATTAATGTCATCCTATATATTACAGGAAAAATATAACGGTTTTCCTAACTTGCACTGTTTTTGAGAAATTTGCAAAAATCTTAACACATACTTATTTGCTCCTACTAAACTAATCGCCATATAGTTTTTCTTGAACTATTCATGTATCTACTTACGAGTTTGTACGGAACCCTCGGTGCGCGAGTCCGACTCGCACTTGGCCGGTTTTTTTTAGGTTTGATAAGCTTCCTTTACTGTACGCATAGTGTCACTTTTGTCGATTTAGTGCTGCCACCTATAGTCCTGCACGTCCCTTATATGTAGTATGTTAGAGTCTGTGCGGAAAGAGAATAGGATTTAGATGGGGGGGCGCTGTAATGCTTTTATACTTGTGATTATTAAACGCGTTTATCAGGTATTATTATTAAGGTTGTCAATCTTACGAGTAATAATCATTTGTTATGAACCCACTTATAAAACTACTTTTTAGGGTTCCGTACCAAAATGGTAAAAAAGGAACCCTTATGGTGCGACTCTGTCTATCTGTCTGTCTGTCTGTCTGTCCGTCTGTCACAGCAAGATATCTCAGGATCTACTGATGCTATCGACTTGAAACTTGGAATAGTGTTAAAAGTCGCTGATTAGAGCCTATTGGATAGAAAAAAAATCTTATACCTTTTTTACTTTTTTTTTAAAGGGGTCCGAAATGGGATGTGGAAATACAAAAGTAGAGCTATTATATCGATTGGGATATCAAATGAAAGGGCTTAATTTGTAGATTCCAAAACAATTTTTGTTTTTTTTCTTAATTTTGTACTTTTTGATTTATGACGAAAAACGTTCAAAAAAATACCATTCCCCCCCTATTATCTTCGAAGTTACTGAACAAAAAAATCTGTAATAATTACCAATTATTAATATCATCCTAAATATTACAGGAAAAATAAAACGGTTTTCCTAAATTGCATCGTTTTTTAGAAATTTTCAAAAATCGTACACATACTTATTTGCTCCTACTAAGCTAACGGCCATACAGTTTTTGTTGAACTATTCACGTATCTACTTACGAGTTTGTACGGAACCCTCGGTGAGCGAGACCGACTCGCACTTGACCGGTTTTTATTTTAGTTGAAATATCGATGATAAATGTTACACCGTGAATCAAAGTCCCACCCCAGTCCAGGGTACCGTAAAATGTAGAGTTGCGTGCCAGATAAGGTTGTCTGATACCGTGAAGAATACTAATAGAATGAGGTTCTATGCAGACGACAGCTTACAGGACCCTTTACCGTAGGACAAGATCCTTAGAAATGGGAGAACGACGGAGAAGAAAAATACTCTAAAAAGTAAGTCAAATACGCGCACCGGCTTATCAAAAATTTATGTTTGACACCGCGCACTAATTTCTAGCAATTTATTTAACATTACATCGCGCGTGTAGGTACACCCTGAAGTAGGTAGGTACTATATACAAACATAGTAAAGAAGTGATATATAGGTTATACTTAGGTTCAGAAGTGATATAAAAATTAGTTTGTATTGTTCATAGTGTAACTGCCAAAAGTGTATTTAATGTACTTCTTACTTAAGGTCTACTTTAGAGAGTATTTTAACAGGCCATAAGCCCTTACGAAAACAAATTTTGGCCTGTCGCAACACCCCAGACAAACTACAGTAACCAGCGTCACGTACGAGTATTCGGTACGTGATTAAGATAACGTGTTTATCAGCCCTGCCAGGACATGTTCAAGGGGCTGTCCCCTTCGTATCAATACTTTACATTTTGGTTAATTGCTCGACCGTGAATTAATTATACCTACAACGCAATATTGTTTCTTGACTAAAATAGTAGCCGTCTAAAGTCCCTAGACAAACACATTACAGGGTCATGCAGATTTAAGAAAAAAGCCATATTTCCAGTGAACAAATAGCTAAACACTATTATTTAATCAAACTGGTTAAGTAGTAGCAGAGGGTTTCTTTCTAGAAGCAACAAATGATAATTGCACATGTGTGCAGTTATGACACGGGGAAATCTTGCCAAATTTATAGGTTCCAACAAGAAAATACTGTAGGTAAACTCAGGTTTTTATGATCCAGTCCAGCGCTCACAACTATGGCCGAACTATGACGCGCTATCTGGTGTAGACAGTTGTACACTATTTTTACCTATAGTTATATGATGTAGTATATATTCAATCATTGTTCACGATTCACCCGACTAAAGCCAAAATTGGCGCGGCATATACATGACATGAGGATACTCCAAAGTTTAGACTATACTTGAGTTCATGCGACCATTGAAACCCGACGAGTTTACGGTAGGACTTTTAAAGCCCTTAACATTGGTGATGGCCACAGGAAAGACGTAAACACTCATACTAAATCTGTAGGTACCACAATATGTTTCGTCTTTTGGTTTCTCGGTTGACAGAAAACCAACAAATGTTAGAAAGTTGACATTAGTGAAGGCGAAAGGCGCGGTAGGACCTGGCTCGCATTTCACATACAAACTAGGGTCGGGCGGAATGCAGATTATTGCAGATTATCTTCGATTTCTAACATAAAAGTATACGTTATCAACCCAAACATGAGAGGATGCCCTGCATGACTGTGAAATCATGATTGTCAGGTATTAATTTTGTCAGAAAAGGTAACTGGTGATGAACAAAATGAAAAAAAATGAAAAAAATACTTTATTTTATAGTGTTTTCGCGCTACTTTTCTATCGAGCGAAGTGTTCGCTATCGTATTCTAAGTGAGAGGAAGCCCTAGATACAGTTCTGAATATTATTATATATGTTTTACAGTGACCTAAGAGTCAAATAAGTGCTCTAAAAATGATTTGGAAACTAGGCTTCCGTGCCCGATTCTGGTCTCACCTCGCCTTAACGCCTAAGTTCTTGTAGTTTGACAGTATATCTACTACATGTACACTTATCTGTATATGTATCTACATATATCTATATCTAGGTACAAATCTGTATCTACATATGTATTTTCCCGTGTGCTTCATTCTGTAAAAGAAAAAAATAAAGGAACATATTTTTTCAATATGTGTGTGTTATAGGTACACTTGGATCAGAGATCTTGTGCGCTACGAGTAAAATGATCATCCTAATCTCAAAATTGTCTACTTTATAACCTTAAGATTATGAGTTAACTATTTAGCAATCGTTAAATTCATGAATATCGCGTTATCTTCACAAACGTATTGTATTATTGCCATAAGAGACTGTTGGAACTCAAAACACCTGCTCTGACGATATACTCGTATACCTACTTACAAGTAATGTAAATATCTAAGGATATTGACTGATAAACAATATGTTATTATCTGTTCGCATTGCGTGCATTCTTTATTTTTTTTTTTTCATGCCAGCGTTTTTAGCATTCACATCTATTGAATTATGGTTTTTTTTTAGCTATATAAGTATAGAATCTATGCAGGTTCATGTTCGTGTTCACTATTAGTGTTTTTTCTGATGTTATACTTGTATCCACAGAGACTTTTTGTACAGTAAGTATCTACCTACATAGGTGAAAGTGTTATGTGTATTGATTTTTGTCTTCTTTCCAATAAGACTTACTCTCAAATAAGAAATAATTATTATTATAATTAAATTAATGGCAGTAAGAATAGTAAGTTTGAATGTGCGTAGCTTCGTAAGCAAAGCTTTCTTTGTAAAAATATAGTTTGAAAAGTGTTATTTTTAATCAAATCACGGTACTCTACCAAGAGTGCTAATTATTGGCTGAATTTAAAACCATAATTGTCAGTTAGCGACATTGCTATAATATAACGAGTATCTAAATGAGTCCAGAGTGCTAGTGCTTAGATTGACGCTGACTTCGTAAGGAGTTATCTTAGACCACAGACCACTAGTGGTCTGTGTCTTAGACCGATGTTCCCATCTTCCAAGTATTCGTCAAAAAACATGACCATGGACCATGTATTTATTTTTGTGGTAAAATTGTCAGTGTTGTTTAATTCGTTTTGTGTTAGTACCTACCATAGTGACGTGAGTTACTACCGTAGAGTAAGTGTCTCTGTGTGTGTAGGTATGTTGCACAGATGTCCCCCCCCCCCCCCTCCCCACCTGCAAAAAATTGCAGACTGTATTGTATCCGAAGAATGTGCCATGGCCATGGCGATGTATCCCTAAGGTCATTACCCACATCCCACAAGCACATTATCACCTGCCTATTGAGAAATGTAATTAACTGACGGGTGAAAGGCTATTTGTATTAAGCGCCGATGGGAACCATGGTCTCTTAATGGATGAGATATTCCCCTTGTAAAACCACCCAAATTTATAGGTCCTGTCTGTATTATCCAAGTCATGAAAATGCGTGATTTAGAAATCTAGGCTTTATACAAATACAGCGACCAATTAACACGTTCCCTATCCCCCATATAAAGGGTAACTTTTGCTACTCAAGTCCACCTCAATATTACTTTTATTTTGTTTATTGGCTTTAATTATTGGGTTTATCACTATTTTTAGCATTGCCGCATATGTATGAATCCCAGTTAGGGTTGCCAGGTCGCCAAACCTAATACCCGGACAGACCAGCCAGTTTGGCCGGACATTGGGGTAAAAAGGCCGGACACCCTACATTATTGAGGATTTTGTGTTTCAGTATTAATAGGAACTACAAAAAAATTGGTCGGTCACCGTTTATTTTGGCCGGACACGCAATCAAAAAGACTAGCTATGTCCGGCTTTATCCGGACACCTGATAACGCTAATCCCAGTGGATACATAGACTCATGATTGAGAATAAATATTAATGACGTTACGATTTAGTCATTCCAGCATCACATCACACTGCTCAAACTGCTTTACCTGCTTAAGCAAGAACTTTTATGAGGTACCTACCTACCTCATGAAAGTTCTTGCTTACGTGCAAATTTAGATTGATTTATCGGATTCTCTAGAAATCGGTAATCGCGTACCCTTTTGGATACATGAACTCCTGGGTAACACAATGTTTGTATCCAAATGGATACACATACAGGACAGGCAACGTGTTAGCACAAAGCCTTCATCATGAATTAGGAGTTAAGAGTCTTATCACTATAAAGAAGAGTAACGATTACGGTCTCCTATCCTCCGTCAGCTGCGCTGGCATTCTCCTTGTTGTATATATGTTAATGTGGGTAGCTAGGAATCGTGGGGTAGGTCTTGATAAAAAATAAACAGTCGTCTTGAAGTCATCAAACTGGTGGTTTGTTTTAATCCCTTGTCCTAAAACACTACATGGTGTCAGGTGTAAAATTTGCAAATCAGTTCGTGTTGTGCAATCATAATGTCGGAAACAAATAAAAGTAGTGGAGTGAGTGTGCGTAACGAGTTTTATGCGAACATACAACAACCGCCGCCGATGTCTGATAACGGTAACATGGCGGATAATTGGCGTGATTGGAAAAAGACATTTGAATGGTATATGGTAGCATCCGGCCGTGAAAATTCGTCAGATAAGGAAAAATGTGCCTTGTTTTTGCATATAATTGGAAAACCTGGCCGCGAGATATATGAAGAATTGGACTTCGAGGAATCTGAAAAAACGAATTATAAAGTGTTGTGCCAGAAGTTTGAGAAAAGATGTGACCCGTCAAAAAATATTAACTTTGAGAGACATCTGTTTTTTGAGTGTTCTCAGGGGGCGGACGGATTTGATAAGTATTTTGCCACACTGAAGGTCAAGAGTAAATCATGCAATTTTGGAAAACTACGTGAAAGTTTAATGCTGACTCAAATGATAAGAGGGATAAGGGATGGTCAGCTGAGAGAAAGGATGCTAAGAAAATCTGATTTGGAATTGCAAGAGGCGGCATCGTGGTGCAGAGCGGCCGAGGTGGCGAGCGAGCAGGCCGGGGCGTTGCGGGGCGGCGCGGCGGGCGAGGCGCCCGCGCACAGCGCCGCCGTCGAGCCCGTCCAGGCGCGCCCGCGCCAGCAGCCGCGCCCGCGCCCGCCGCCACCGCAGCATGCGCGGCCTGCGCGGCCCATCGCTACTGGCCGACAGTCGAGTCAATGCGGAAATTGCTCTTATAAGCATGACTACAATAGATGTCCAGCATTTCAGATTACATGTTTTAAGTGCAATAAGAGGGGTCATTTTGCGAGATGCTGTCGGTCCCCGGGATATGTGAATCGTGCGCTACGTGAATTATCCTGTCAATCTGCGGAGGAGTTAAGTGAGGAGGAAGAGGAGTTCATGATAAGGGGAATCGAAATCGGCAGTGTGGACATTAAGGGATGGCGTGAGTTTATTAAAGTTAACGGTGTCAATGTGCAATTTAAATTAGATAGCGGTGCTGACGCTTCGATCATGTCGATGGATAGTTATATAGGTGCCGGGTTTTGTAAACAGTTATTACGTAAAACGGACACGGTTTTAAAGGAGGTTAGTAAAACTTCTTTGCCTGTTATGGGCTATTTTGAAGCCCAACTGAGTTACAATAACATCACAATTAAGCATAAAATATACGTATTAAATATCGCGTGTGGTAATTTACTATCGAGAGATGCCTGTACACAGTTAAAGTTGATTTTGCGTATAAATGAAATTGAGGGCGCACGCAACTGTTGCGACTTGATTAAATCATATCAGCATATCTTTGAGGGTATTGGGCAGTTACCAGGGATTCATAAATTGGTAATTGATGAAGCGATTCCACCAGTTGTTAGAGGCTCACGGAAAATACCAATAAAATTAAGACCAAAATTAAAAGAGGAATTGGAAAGGCTTCAAGGCTTAAAGATCATAGCACCGGTGAGTGAACCTACCGATTGGGTGTCGAATATTGTCCTAGTAGAAAAATCAGATGGAACTATACGCTTATGTCTTGACCCCCAGCATTTAAATCGAGCGATAAAGCGAAGCCATTTCCAACTCCCTACACTTGATGAAATAACAGCAAATATTTCTGGTGCCATGTATTTTTCAGTGCTAGATGCTAGTAAGGGTTTTTATATGTGTGTTTTAGATGAGCAAAGTTCAAAATTATGCACGTTTGCGACTCCGTTCGGGCGCTATAGGTTCCTCAGGTTGCCATTTGGAATTTGTAGCGCTTCTGAGGTATTTCATAGCATAATGTATAAATTGTTTGCAAGGCAGGGCGTAGAAGTATTCGTCGATGACATTTTAGTTTACGGTAAAACGTTAGAGGAGCATAATACGAGATTGAAAGAGGTGCTACAGGTGGCAGCTGAATACGGGGTTAAGTTTAACAAGAATAAATGCGTTTTTGTGCAGGACAAAGTTAAGTTTTTAGGGCACATATTCGATAGAAGCGGTATACGCTTAGACCCAGACAGAGTTAAATGTATCGAAAAAATGCCAGTTCCTGCTGATAAAAAAGAATTAGAACGGTTTTTGGGGATGACTAACTATGTGTCGCGCTTCATACATAATTATGCGGAGAGGGTTGAACCTTTGAGAGAACTATTAAAAAAAGATGTTCAATTTGAATGGCATGAAACACATTCTAGAGTT
This sequence comes from Eudemis profundana, assembly GCA_947034925.1. Taxonomy (NCBI): domain Eukaryota; kingdom Metazoa; phylum Arthropoda; class Insecta; order Lepidoptera; family Tortricidae; genus Eudemis; species Eudemis profundana. The sequence continues at coordinate 20,313,927 of OX344799.1, forward strand.
TTCAGAGATCTAAAGCAGCAGCTGGCGCATGCACCCGCACTCAGATACTACTCGCCTAACGAGCCGGTAACGGTATCAGTAGATGCTAGCTCGCGCGGGCTGGGCGCCGTACTGCTGCAGGGCGGGCGGCCCGTGGCCTATGCTGCTCGCACACTGACGCCTACTGAAGGGAGATGGGCGCAAATTGAAAAGGAACTGCTGGCCATCGTGTTTGGATGCAGCAAGTTTCATCAGTTCATCTATGGACACGCTCAGGTAACTGTTGAATCAGACCATAAACCGCTGGAAGCTATTTTCAAAAAACCGCTGAATGAGACGCCCATAAGGCTGCAGCGGATGCTTTTAAAATTACAAATATATTCACTGAACATCTGCTACGTACCAGGACGCTTGATGTACATGGCGGACACCTTATCAAGGGCGGTCATGGAGTCGGGAAATGAGCGTGATCATCGGATCCAGGAGGAAGTACACTTGCATGTCAATACTTTGGTGAAGAACCTTTCAATAAGTGATGGTAAAATGCAAGCAATAAGGGACGCGTCCAGAGTAGATCAAGGTTTGTGCGAAGTAATGGAATATTATAGGAAGGGATGGCCGCACACGAAAAGTATAGTATCCGAACAAGCTAAGCCATATTGGGAGGTAAGGGACGAGATTCATATTATAGATGAAATAGTATTTCGCAAGGACATGGTGGTTATACCGAGTAGTCTAAGGGCGCAAATGGTAGACAAAATACATGAAGGTCATCTCGGCATTGACAAATGCAAAAGACGCGCACGAGACGTCATGTGGTGGCCAGGAATGGCAGCCGCCGTGGAGCGCGCCGTGCGGGCGTGCGAGCCGTGCGCCGCGCGCCGCGCCGCGCCGCCGCGCCAACCGCTCGCGCCGCACGCCGTACCTCACAGGCCGTGGCAGGTGCTCGCGGCTGACATCTTTCAGGTAAAAGATAAGCAGTATTTACTCGTGGTCGACTACTACTCGAAGTACGTCGAGGTGGCAACGGTTTCGGACCTACGAAGTGCAACTGTAATAGGTATTTTAAAATCTATGTTTGCGCGACATGGAATTCCGGAAAAGTTTGTATCGGATAATGCGTGTTTATTTGTATCTCAGGAATTTAAAGCGTTTGCTAGGGACTGGGATTTCGAACAAGTGACCAGCTCGCCGCACTACCCGCGCTCGAACGGTCTCGCCGAACGTAATGTACAAACGATTAAAAAATTGATTATAAAGTCACAAGAGGATAAAACTGATTTTTACGTGGCACTTTTGAATTTTAGAAATACGCCTATATCGGGAGAGAAATACTCACCTGCTCAATTGCTAATGGGAAGGAGATTAAATACTAAGTTACCAATAAAAAGTAGTTTGCTAAACCCGGAGACTCCATCTAAAAAGGATATTACAGCTCGTCGCGAAATGAAATGTGAGAAAACGAAAAAAAACTACGATAGAGGAACTAAAGAGCTTAAACCGCTAAATGACAATGAGCAGGTCCGTATTCGAGACCCGGGCGACGCTCAGGGCGCGGGGCGCTGGGTGCGCGCGCAGGTGGAGCGCGCCGCCGCCGAGCCGCGCTCCTACTGGGTGCGCACGCCGGACGGCCGCCGGTACCGGAGAAACAGGCAACAGATCATACCGGCGACGCCGGCGCCGACGCCCGGGAGCAGCACCGCGAGCGGTGCACGGGCTAAGTACTATGATGACCTGGAGGAGTGTGGCGGAAGTGGCGCACCGCGGGGCTCTCGGGAGCTCCAAAGCGATTCAACAAGGGATCCCTCTTTCCGTTACACTCGTTCAGGCAGGCGTGTGCGCACGCCAGACAGATTGTAAAAGATGATAAATTGATATACCCATGTATAGATATCTGATGATTTTGCATGCAACAAACAATCTAATCAAATGTTTAACATTAGCAAAATAGACATCTAGCTCAGAAGTAATGTTGCTTGCAATTACATCTCGATAATTCATTATAAGTAAATGTAAAAAAAAGCCTTCTAAACTATGCATGTACATTAAGTTAATAGGCACAAGAAAAGAAAACATTACGTGGTTGAGTAAGACAACCGCTTTGTTGTAGTATCTATAAGTAGTTTTAGTAATTACCTATTGTGGTCCTGCGCTCATAGTGTAGGCATTTAAACGTTATTAATGTGTCTCCCTATTTGATGTGTTTATTTTATTTTAAAGAAATTTTCAACCAAAATAAAAAGGGATGAGATAAATGTAAGATAATTAATTGAATCTTATGCTATACACTTTCTATTTGAAAGCAATAGACACTAGATAGTATTATATGATACCTATATTGTTATTTACTTACGTAGGTCACAATTGTTACCTTGTAAACCAAAGGTTTATGATTATGTTTCTTTTGACACCTTATTTTTGTGACCACAATAGTTATGCAGGTATTTGCATTTACCCATTATTTAAAGTAGTACCTAATCACAGATGTACCTAGCTGCTTAAGTAATTTTAGTTGAACGTTTTGATAAGGGGAAGGATGTTGTATATATGTTAATGTGGGTAGCTAGGAATCGTGGGGTAGGTCTTGATAAAAAATAAACAGTCGTCTTGAAGTCATCAAACTGGTGGTTTGTTTTAATCCCTTGTCCTAAAACACTACACTCCTCAAAGATTAACTAATCTTGGTGTTCCTCTCCCTGATCCCATGATCACTATTTTCTGTGGTAAATAAAGTTGTAAGACTTGTAAGGCTACTAACAAGAGGAAGCACCGGGTAACAGACAGATCTTCAGAATGGATATGGATAGATGTTTTTTTAGAGCTCTCGCTGGCAGTATATACTACTACTCGCATTATTAACTCGTACATTTGAAACAGTTGGGTTGTTAATGGGCGGATTGTTTGTTTTCATGAAATGACCTTTGCATTGGATGCGTTATATCAAGGTATATATTGATATCTTTATCATTGTCGTCAGCAAGTCAGAGCCACAATGGGAATTTACGGTTACGCATAGCCTGACCCGTATACCCGCCCCATTTCCCAGCAAGTCGGGTAACAAGCCATGACTCACTCGCTGCATTTTGGCCACAGTTTAGTCCGTCGGGCATCTCCGTTGTCACTCAGCGATTAACGTGTTGGCCCCCGTCCAAAGCCTGTGGTACTACTCGTATACCTACTGTCCCTTTGTTTATAGAGATTGCGACATGTATTTTCACATACTACGTGGGTTTACCTGCTACCGACGTAATTGCCAGCAAGTTTATGTTTTGAATTTGCACAGTATCAGATAAGTATAGCACCTACCTAAGTATTATTTATGTCTGTATATATTAGGTCTCATTGCTAACATGGTACAGCTGCCTTCCGAGGTGACAGATTAGAAAAATACTTACTGATAAGCTCTGTCAGCTTATCAGTAAGTATTTTTATAGGATAATTGCATAAAATATTACCACCTAAATATCTTCTAAATTGGTAGGTATTCGAATGTGAACTAATTAATGTGTGATGTTGCTGCATGCAATCATGATTGCACATTGAACTGCAATTCTTTTATTCTAAAACTCAGACTCTGCATAAAAATAGTGTCACGTTTTAATTCGCATATTGATTGTGCTCATATAATTGCAAACTATTAAAAACATTAATATGAAGAGCGCGTTATTTTAATATGCACTTATACACAAAATATATAACGAGCCGATAGGTAGGTATATAAGATATAATTAAATTTCCTTTTCAGTGAGGTAAGTACTCAGCTGAACAAAGGAAGGATCTAGATAATTAGGTGTGGACAAAAATAGTCGTCGCGTAGTCGGGCCCTGGCCAGATGACGTCACGGCCAGGGCCGGCGGCGGGGCAAGACGGGCCCCGCGCCAGTGCCGCGCGCGCCGCCAACCTGGTCGCACGTACCGCTGCAGCCACCCAGCGCCAGCCGTCAGTCTCGCCCACCACTTCACCCCCCTCCCGGCTGCCTACGCGCTCCCGAACTCGACGCCGGTGAGTACTTGCCTCTACCTACCCGCCTCATATGTCAACCCTACTCGCAATGTCATACGCGCTCTATGAAAGTTATTGTCCAATGCAGCGAGCGATGCACCGTGGTGACGAGCCGTTGCAGATTTCTCCCGGTTCTTCAGTGCAGCGATCCCGCATAATTTTAATACTAGATGCTGCAACTATCACTAGTATGTAATTGCACTTTTTATTCGTTAATTGTACCGTAGTTTTCTTGTACATAGAAGAGCTAGTCAACCTTGGCGCATCGTGCATTGCAGCGGGGACCTTGCAAGTCACGCGTCACACTAACCTCGCCTCACGCCGTGCTCGTACCTTTACCAAGATTCCACTCGATAACACTTCCAAGGCGATTCCTATTTGGAGCACGCAGTCCATTGCTCCGTCGAGATCGGGCGTGGAGTCATTACAAGGCTGTTCACGGGAATAACCCGCAACGGATACAAGATAACTCGGTAAAGTCGCGTAGTAAAAGTGGATTGGTAAGGGCTTATGTTGATAGACGCGTTTGACGGAGCGGACGCAAACAGCTGACCGCTGACGACGTATTTCTTTTTTGACAGATAAAGAGTAAATGACGCGGTCGTTCAAGGACGTTCGAGCATTATTGCGTGGTATTTCCCGTTTAGTGCTAAACTAACTCACTAATTGCAGGCTCACAAATGACAGTCATTACCGAAGTTATTGTGTCAATTGGATCCGTCGTTTGAATAAGTAAACTAAGTTTCTTTAAGTCGATTCGGTACCTATGCCTAATACGAATAAGTATTGCGTGCGTGCGCATACCTACCTACGAACAAGGGGCCTCGGCGTTTCCCGAGTTATCGCACTGGAAAAACACGCCATACTTTATCGTAGCCGTGTTCACTATCAGCAGTGCAATTCGGCAGACGGAACGCGATTTCAGCTTGAACGCAACTGCAACGCTTCTCTAACTAGAAGTTGTACAATGTTGTTTCAGCCGGTTATGCAATTTCATAGCAGTTGCAGTAAAGTTTTGTTGCAATTTAGTTCAGAGTATTAGCTACATGGTTAGCAACACACGTGAACAGATAGGCGTGTTGCAGTACACATCATCCGCTCGCCTTCACCGGCGCTTTTATTGCATTTGCCTCATTTAGGGCACGGGACCAACACGATAAAATTGAAAGGAGATCGCAGGCCACTTTTCCTCTCACCTGAACTTGTCTTACCAATTGCACTGTGTGCTCCAGTTTACATTACTTTTAATATTGAAATTGAATTCGATTATCTCTTACTTTTTATTGAATGTCAGTAACGATGCTTAAACTTTAAAATTTATCAGTTTAAATCTTGAAATGGGTTCAGGAGATTGGTAAACCAGAAAATAATGCAAATAAAGGATGGTCGTTTCAACTCGGATTTTACGCTGACTGTACACTCGTCTTTCTCCTTCTTTTTTACTTGTAACACCTTAACTTTGTACGAGATATACCTACAGTTGTTTTTTTAGCAAACAAAATAATTAACTGAATAGTCATTCGTTTACCTGTGTTCGTAAATAGCGCTGAGGCCCGGGTTGTATATATTTTTCACCTCGAGTTGGCATTGATCATGGTCCACAAAACCGGTAGGCTGCGGTTACCCTTCGTCGAACATTGAGAGATATCGCCGCTTATACTGTTACCTAGCGAGTCTCGACTCGATACACCGATACTGCACTTAATACTCAAGTAATTCAGTCTGATTCGGTGTTAACGTCTTAAGTATACCTACAGACAAATACATCCAAGAGGACTTATTCCTCCCACTCTCACGAATTCTGCTCTTCAATCAGGACCTAACTACTGGACTTAGGATCGCGATAGGTTAGTTACTGTAATACACTTTGTAAAATACGTAGAATTGGTCGGAAATTTGACAAACAGCCGTACAAAACTGTCATTTCACTTCAAATTCGTGCCAGGTGACAGCTAAGTTACACAATTAACTTGCCGATCGGAGTTTTGCTTCGAATACGTGTCGAAATCGACCTATATTCATTGACAGCGGGCGGAAACAATAATAGGAATAATTCAAACATAGTCTCATTCCCTAGTAAGTTTCAACCATGACTATGACGATCGAGTCACAAGCGTGACGCACTGTTATCGGTCGGCCGTTCGCGGTAAAGGCCTGTAGGTAGGCAATGTCTTCGCCCACTTGAGTCCATTCGTGGCCACCCGTGGCCCGGCGCCGCGCGACATTGACACACATACTCTGGCCAAAGATTCACGTTGCAACTTAGCACGGAGCACCTAGCAACCAACGTTATGAAATCACTTGTAGGTTTTGCTCCGCATCTGTTAACAGTTTCCTCGTATTTTTCCCCAATACGATTCACTATGGCTGCGGTTTTTACCTCGAGTAGCTCGCTTTATAAAATTTTATATTATATTTGGTTTTAATGTTTCAATGTTTTTATTACAGAGTGAAATGGTCAGAAAATACGAAAGAATGAGCGGCCGCCAGTCCTGGAACGAGGCCGATATGGCAAGGGCTGTGGCAGCCGTAGTCTCCGGAAAGATGGGATATAAACTGGCCGCCAGGACGTTCCACATACCCCGCTCCACCCTGCAGAGGCGCGCCAGCAAGATACGGTACCAGCAACCGGACGACCCAAAACCCCTGATGGGACACTACAGACGGGTCTTCACCGAAAGCCAGGAGAAAGACCTGGTGGGCTACATCAAGAGTATGGAGCAGTACTTCATGGGAGTATCCCGACGTGACATAAGGGAGCTAGCGTACCAATACGCCGAAGACAACAATTTGAATCACCCCTTCGACACAAACTCGAGGATGGCCGGCGAGGACTGGGTTAGGAACTTTCTTAAAAGGAACCCTGAGCTGATGCACAAGTCGGAAAAGGAATTTGAACTGGAGCCGGTGAATTTCGACCAATTTTACCACTTTATGTGTCAACTCTCATGATTAGAGATTAACCGTCGACCAGAAACTCCCTATATAAAAATCAAGTCTGTGACCATGCCTGGAGGACTCGCTATTAGCTGAAATATTACGTGAAAGTAGCGCGCAGGCGTTACATTGCTCTAACGCTCAAAATAATCTATAGTGCCATGGCAACTTTTAACACTAGATTGAAACATTGTATGTAAACCATGGCTTTGACAATTGGAGAAAAAAATCGAGCAAAGGAGATTTTGAAAATTCTATTTTTTTAATGAATGTAGGGAACAAATTAACAAAGCTCAAACAAAATAGATTGTTTTAAATACTAAACTGTGTTGTAATAGGAACTACTTATTTTAAAATTGTACTTAACGTTTTGATAAAAACGAACCATCCGTTAATTCTTAATTTATAGTTTAAAATTCTGTTATTTAATGATAAATTTTATCTTGCTAAATTAAGGGCTGTGATAATAAGAGAAGTGTATATTTGTGGAACATATCAAGCTATTCAAAGGAAGTATTTACTTGATAGGAGAGGAAAAGATGAAGGCGTTGATAAAATTGAGCATGCAAAGCATGATGTTATGATTATGATTGATTAGGTATGCTGCACTGTTTAAGAAAAGCTAAATAAATCATCATAATTAATCTCCAGATTATATTTGATTGAACAGGAAAATATTAATATTATTTTATCGAATAATTATTTTAACAAACGTCAGTTGAAAATATTATGTACGGGCATAGACATTTCGAGCGATTGGCCCTAGTTAAGCATAATACGAAACGCTAAAGATACGTTTTTGTACTAGTTTAGAAACTATGGTAAACGTCCGAGTGCTCGACACTGTGCCAGATATCTTGAACGTTAAGAACGTAGGTAAGAGGTGACATCAGGATGTGGACTATTGGGCCTTAGCGTGTCGAGCACTGGAACGTTTAACTTATATAAATATACAATTGTTGTTTTTCGTATATATCTTGATGTATTGTCATAGCTTGTTGGATCCAAAGCACGCTTGCCCACGCGCAAGCTCTGACTCGAAACGTCAACTATTGTGATAATCGGTGATTGGTGATATTAGAGGAAAAAGAATAATTACAGATCAGACAAATTTTTTGAACATTGTTCTTTAACGAAAAAGCAAAATATTTATTCTATAATTATAAGACATTAAGTACCTTATATTTTTTGTCGTTACCTGATTTAAGTTTTGATCTCTTAAGTTAGTTTAGGCTTTAGATATTATTTATTTGGCCTCCAAAATATTAAATTTGTTAGAGGTTTACGGGACCGCAGTCGCCTACCTACATAAATGCCAAACCTGTTGATGATTTGAGATTTATTTTAATTTAATTCTTAAGTACTTACTGTAAGCGTAACTAAGTTCAATAAATCATTTAAAATTTTCATTGTCGTTCAATCATTTATTAGGTACCTCGACTTCATAATCTGTAATAAATGTGAGTAATATCTATTAAAGTTCAACTAAAACTATGCTACACTACAGGCCAGTACAATCGAACACACTGTGAACTGAACATTTGTAAACGAATGTCAACTTTATTGCAACGTGTTAAAGTCTATGGGTGGTCAATTAACAGTGGCTTCTTTCGAAGAGAATTAAGACTATAGTAGGTATTAAATAGTATGTTCCCATAGAAGAATTTGGAAATGGAAAACATAAATAATTGGCTGTATTATTCTACTATAGCTTGGCAACTTTCTTGGTGACACTCACCTGTGTGCTTTTTGCTATGTGCAGCTGTAACTACTTACACAATTTACCGCCAACACGAACGGCGACCGACGGAGGCAGCCTCCGGAGGCCCCCGTTCGTGTTGGCGGTAACTTACACCTACTCATCTTTTCAAAATTACAACTACAGAATAAACATTCAAATTGCACCTAATATTAAAGTACACTCACGGACAATGAATTCGGGTCATTTTCTATGAACAACTATATAGAAAATGACCCGAATGCATTGTCCGTGAGTGTAGATACTAAAGTTGTATTGTATTATCAAAAGATGAAACGTGATGTGCCCTTTCACCAACGTAAAGAATCTCAGAGCCTGTATTTCCTGACAAATAGGTATAACTTATGACTCTTCAAAACGAGAGTGAATAGGCTTTTACTGGACCGCGAGTTACATCTTCGGCCTCGTAGTCGCTTACCATTAGGCGCTTACTGAGGTCAATCGCAGACATAAAAAAAAAAAAAATATATTATTTATATAGGTGCCCTCTCATCTACATAAATAGGTGTACCGTCAACACTGAATAAATAAGGAGCTAAGTGATGTTCAACTGCAAATCGCTCTTTACACTAATACATAATGGTTTCAGGCTGATTGATTAGCTTCAAACTTCAATTTTTGTAAGGCTACTAGAGTTTTTAGTATGATGGGTCCTACGTTGTTTAGGGCACACAGTTATTGCCCTGTACCTCTAGCACAAGTCACAACTATGACACGCGGCGCTTTGTCGCGCGATAAATACTGCCTATCCCTTTTCACTCAATATAGTGTGACAATGACGGGTTTTGCTCTGTCGCGCGACAAGGAAAGTCGCGGCCAGTTGTTCTAGACAGCCTGGATGTATTTACCATCGACAATTTCATTAGGAAACATTTGTAGACTTTCGAAAAAACTGTTGAGTTTTAAAATTCATTGTGTTTTTAAGCGATTGAGAAGAGTAGTTACACCCTAAACGGCCTAAAGACAATCACGAAAATGAAAATGGGCACAATATAAGATTTTGTCGAACTGAGAACTTTCTCCTTATTTAAAGTCGGTTTAATAACAATAATCCTATCCTACTATAGTACATTACACAACTAGGGTGGTAATACAATGAAAGCCCGAGATCGCAGAAGTTTACGGCCCGAGCTGCAAGCGAGGGACGTAAATATGCGACCGAGGGCTTTCTTTATTACCTCCCGTGTTGTGTACGTCATTTTATGTCTACACTTGGCCAGAAAGCGGCTTTTTCCGTACGCGCAACGTGCGGAAAAAGCCACTTTATGGCAGGTGTGGCATAATTAGTACATTACATAACTAGGATGGTAATACAAAGAAAGGCCGAGATCGCAGAAGTTTACGGCCCGAGCTGCAAGCGAGAGACGTAAATATGCGATCGAGGGCTTTCTTTATTACCTACCGTGTTGTGTACATCATTTTATGTCTACACTTGTCCAGAAAGCAGCTTTTTCCGTACGCGCAGCGTGCGGAAAGTCACTTTATGGCCAAGTGTGGCATAAAGATTATAAATGTAAAAGTTTGTGAAGATGTTTGGATGTTTGATATTTGCTACCAAATAACGTGGTAACGATTGAATGGATTGAAATGAAATTAGGCATACAACTAAACCAAGTTCTGGATTGAAACAATACCATGGTAATTCTAGCAAGTAGTCTATGTAGGATTCTAGTGAATGACGAGATCACAACGAATGCAAATAGGGCGAGCTGCATGTAATTGCATGCAAGGCAGTGGCCGCAGGAAGCGTCGGGGCGCAGCCTCGGACGTCCGAGCGTCGCTCGCCAACCTGCTTCTGCAGATTGTACCACTTACACATGCAGTAAGTACTTACGCTTGGAAATATATGCACACACCCGTGGGTGGACAATAATGATCATCACTTTAAACCTTAAGTACGTTCCACTGTCTACCGGCTGCAAAGCGTCTTCATAAGAGTATGTTTGTTATCCAAATAGACAACTTATAGAAGTTCACGCTGACATCGATTTTTCCGGTCATCTTTAATGCATAAAAGGATAACAATCTCTTTAGTGTCCCGTTTGTACATACTTATTATACTAACCTAACCTAACTTGAGTTTGAACTAAATGAATCCAATAATAACAAGCTTATTAGTTCTCTCTTCCTTAAAGTTAATCTAATTCTATTTCTTTTCTATATCAATACATTATTGACCAGCATCGCAAAATCTGGCGCAAACTAAAGAACGTAAAGGTTCTTCAAAAAACTTCTTCTGTCCGCACATATCGGCGAATACTAAGAAGATTCCGACGTATTAGAATTACATTTTAAGGTACCTATCGTGTAGAACTTGCTAAATTCTACAAAGTAAGCAAACATGAAGTGAAGATGAATCTTCTAAGTATGTGTGACCATGGAAATGGTGTCTTCCGAGAATAATCCTAAACGTACCTACATATGTATACATGTTTGGGTAAACGCTAACGCGATATCTGAAAGTTGCGGCTCCCGAGATCTCCCTTAAGCCCCCCCTGGGACGAACTTCCAACCCCATCCGTAGGGGTTAGTTTTTCAACAGTGGGTATTCAGCAAAACTGCCAAACTTGTAGTTTGGTAAATGGGGATATGGTGAAGAGTTGGCGCATGTAGTTTTAAGCCGAGTTTTGGTAGATTGATGCGCAATAGTTTGACAGTAGACAAGGCGTATCTTAAAGTTTAAGGAGGTAGACCGCGCTGTACAGAAAATGACGACAGAACGATGCAAGTATACATATTATGCCAGTTCAGTTTCACCTTTATAAGGTCTATATCATTGGAAATAGTGTAAAATATGGCAGTGCGATGTTTTCTAGGGGGCATGTATTCTGTAAACAGTCCAACTTTAATAAATATGAATTAAACAGTGTATTGAAATAAAACATGTATAGTAGACGAAACTATTTGTATTGTTCTGTTCTAAGCGCCTGACCAATTTCGGATAGCAAGGATCAATAATGAAAACGAAGGAAGCAAATTATTTTATCTGCGCTTCAAATCTGTCTATTCAAGAATGTATTTACATTGCCGTGTGCCAGCATCTTCGGGGCCATGCCGAGGTTGATTTTAAAAATTTGTTTTCATTTTACGAATATTTAGTTAGGTAATGGGTTGGTCTCAGATGGTCTAGAACGCAATTTGGCTAGTTGTAGTTTTACCTACATCGCAATATGTCTACTGCGTAATACGTCTAAAACTGAATACGACTTGAACGCAACACACCCTAAACGCAAAATGGCAAAGACGCATTTTGCCTACCTACTTTTGTGTTTTGTTTTTGCACGTACAGTCGCAAAGAATCCATACTGAACTTGTCATTATATTATACATATTGGCACAAAGATAGTTTATTTATAACCTGAATAAAGAATAGGTACTTTATATTCTGGCAATCATACTCTAGTAGAGTGAAATGGGGAATAGAATATAAGCATATACCTATGTATGAATTATTTTTTGTATTATTAATTTGATAAATATTTATACTAAATGTTAAAAGTAAACCAAAGCCCATTAAAAACTGATAATGGCACAAGTCGGAGGGTTTTTCCGTTTCGTGCCATCGGCATCGGTGACAAATGTAGTGCGTAGTGGGGTACAAGTAGAGATGTGCCGTTCCCGGAAATATTCCCCACTTGTAACTCGTCATCATTATTCGCATTATGCCAGGTACAAATTTGCAATACTAACACTTAATCTTTTTACTGCATATTGTAATGAAGTTTATATACAGAGAAAGACACTTTTGCAGTTACCTGTCTGGGCATTTTGCGTTTGGGTCGTTTTACTATTCAGGCAATATACAAAACTAGTCATTTTACGCGGTAGGCATATTGCGATGTAGGCAACTGCTCAAAGGTTAACTGGAAGAGATCCCTTAAAGGGATAAGTTCGCCTTTGTACATATACCTTTATTTTGTAACCCTGTACTTGTATTATTTTGTGCAATAAAGAGTTTACATACATACATACAAAACTACAACTAGTCAAATTGTGTTCTAGGAATAGAGGAATAGATTTTATTTAGGTTTATTTTCGTACTGTAGTATTAATTTCATTGATTGATTGATTGAACATTTGTATTCTGTTTTTCTCGGCAGGCTCCGACGTAACGATCCAAGTGTGTTGCTTCCAATACTACGCCACTGGTCTCTGGTCTGGGCTCGGTCTGGTTTACCCTAACCAAGCTAGCGCAACCTACTTATTTGCTTCTGTAACTCCAATTATGTTCGGCTCTACGACTAGATCTTCCATTTCGGTATTTTCCCGTATCTTCCAGGTAGGTACAGTCGGTTACCTCACTTAAGTATCCAGGCGCACATACATTTATGTATGCGCGCCTGGATACCCAAGTGAGCGCACCGACTGTACCATCGGATCTCTGCGTTGGGCCGAGTATTGAAGTTATATAACCCCACTTATATAAGGTGCTAATAAATTAGGTACCAATATTTTTAGGGCTGATAGTACTCAGCTTTCTGAGTTTATTTATGTATAAAACAATAAACAAATTAGATATATTTTTGGAGAAAATGAGGGCAGTAAGTTTGCTACATAAAGCACCCTGTTAATGAGGTACACAATAATCAGTGTAGTATAACTTTAATCCCTAGATAGGTATATTGACACCTAAATTCGCACCATCAATGAAGAAAAACGCGAGAAATTGGTAACTTACGTTACTCTCTGTGGTGAAATAACCCGAAATGTGTTTTTTCTTGTTTCACAAAACAGTGGAAAACGAATTGTGGAGATTTTTGGATACATAGCAGAATGTGCAAGTCGCAAAATGTGCACTAGTGCAAATCGTAAAATGTGCATGTCGCAATATGAGCAAATCGTACAATGTGCATGCCGCAATATGAGCAAATCGTAAAATGTGCAGGCCGCAGTATGAGCAAATCGTAAAATGTGCAGGCCGCAGTATGAGCAAAGCGTAAAATGCGCAGGCCGCAGTATGAAATCGTAACTACTGAGAGAGCTACGAGTGAGAAATTAATAATGAATATACATCTTTAATTCTCTTCACCCAGGCGGATCGACGGATGTTTAATACGGACCCGAACTTAACTCCGGGTCGTAATCGTTTTTTGGAGGAAAAGTTCTTGGTGGCTCCGTGTACTTCGGGTTGTTAGTACTAGTTAGTACCACCGGTGTTAAGAACATACCTTACAAGAAAGAAGGACGCAAACGTGTAATGAGGTTTTATAATTAAGTCGGTCATAGTCCGTTATCTTACAGGTACCGTTAGAAAATTTAATACTATTTACAGTTGACTGAATTTGCTCTATTTCAAAATCTACACATTATGCGACCTGCTCATTATAAGATCTGCTTGCACATTTTGCGATCTACTCATTCTGAGATCTGCACATTTTGCGATCTACTCATTGTGAGATCTGCACATTTTGCGATCTGTTTATTATGAGATTTTCACTTTTTGCGATTTGCTAATTTTACGTAGCCTGCACATTTTGCGACTTGCACATTCTGCTATGTATCCAGATTTTTCTGCACGGAGATAAATTATTATGGAAAGGAGAGTGACATAACATTTTATCCCGGAAAATGCATATTCCCAAATGATAGCACCCTTTTCCCACACCGTGTTAACTGCAATATAGAACAGGGTTCTGGGGAGCACCATTTTCAAGTTTTACCCTTGCTCTCAAATTGGGGTTTGGGACTCCGTAAGATATTGCATATTTCAAAGATGAGATTGAAACCCCTACTTAATCGAATACGTAATAAGTCTAAACGTAGGTACATAATACTTGATAGAACGGGGGAATTCTGCGAAGGATCCTTTATCTCCTGTTAGAGATTATGAAGCCTGTAAAATGCATTTGCTCCGATTTCAAATTAGATCTCATTTCGCCGGCATGACGCCGCCGGCAAAGGAATAGGTAAAAATATTGAAATTAAATTTCTGTATTACGAGAACTAGGTATTTTTAGGATTGTATTTTTCTGAAAGTGGCAATGGCCTGAGCATATAGCTCAAAGGACTAATGGCCAAAGAGGCGTACCTAAAGGTTCTCGAATTAAGACCACGGACCGGAAAACGTAACGTGAGTCGACGCCCTATAAGATGGTCTAATGACATGGTTAAGCATTACTGTCGATAGTCAATAAGAATTTTGTAACAGACTATACGTATACATATAGTACTAGTATAAAGGTTATGTTCTTTGGCCTATTGTTCAGCAATGGGCGGCTTCCGACTGACGAAAACTCGTATAACGACACATTTAGGTACCGTAAAACTCCTCAACATAGTCCGGTCCAACTATGGTCCAAATTTACTCGAACCTTACTCGTTAAATATGAAAATGATTACGGATAAACTCTAAGATGAGCAATCTAATTAAACAAATTTAAATAAAAACCTACAAAATCACTGATAGAAACTGGATATTGACAGAAATGAATGAGTTTTATTTTGGACCATAGTTGGTTGATGTTTCGTTAATTTTTACTCGTCGTGTAGTTCGTATGTATATGGCTTGTTGTATAGGTTAGGTGCACCGCATACAATTTATCTATTTTTCCCTAAATAATACTTATGTACGATACGTTTTTCTTTAGACCAACAAAGAATAAATCAATAAATCATCACAACAACCAAATACGCCGAAGTCATATTTATAATCGCTAATTACCGCTGAAATATAATTTTTATTTATTTATTTTTATTTATTTATTTTATTTTATTTCCATAAATTAACACATTACAGTCAAGCTACACGTGTTAACAGGAGACAGGAACAACAGGTAATAATGTAAGTACAGGAATTACTGTGCTTGATAGCCTATGCTACATGATGGAGCTTGGTGTAGTTATGGACTCCAGGTACCGGCTGGCAACTGCAAGAAATCTAGGTTCAGAACTGTAAAAAATATCAAGTTCACTGTCACTGTCTAGTATACTGTTGAGAAGTGTTAGTGCTCTGTGTAGAGGTGTGTGGGTCAGCGCCCGCGTGCGCGCCGCCGGGACAGCAAAGAGTGCAGGCCGGCGCCGGAGCTGGACGGAGGTGACAGACTGTCCCCTCAGTGGAATGAGGGAAAGCAACGAAGGGTTACTAATTTGCCCGCGGATCAAACGGAAGATGTATTTCACAAGGGATATGTTCCTTCGACTTTCGAGGGTGGTATAGTTAACCATTCCCAGGATATATAAAGTGGGGTACATACGGGGGTAATACCCGTAAAGTTTGTGGAAAAGGAAGCGTACAAAGGTTTTTTGCACCTTCTCTAACAAAAGTGTGTGTTGTTTTTCATGGGGGTTCCATATAATGGAGTTCATCTCAAGACGGCTTCGAACATATGCATTAAATAATATTCTAAGAGCGTTTTGTGAATTAAAAGATTTAGATTGGCGGATCACAAAGCCTAAACATTTACTTGCAGTTTTACAAGTAGCAATAATATGGTCATTAAAAGTAAGGTATGGATCAAAAAGTGTGCCAAGATCTCGAGCTGATGATATACGTCCGAGAAACGTGCCCTCTATCTTATAATCAAATTGTAACTTTTTTTCAGCACGGGTGTATGACATGATTGAACATTTTTCTTCATTGAGAGTCAATTTATTTCTCTTACTCCATTCGCAGACACTGTCGATGTCCTGTTGCAACTTAGTACAATCGAAATGATCACTTACGGGCTTTAATAGTTTTAGATCATCAGCAAATATTAAGCATGTGGAGTATTTTATGGATGATGGTAAGTCGTTAATTAAAATGAGAAATAGGAGAGGACCAAGGTTACTGCCTTGCCCTATTCCAGATAACACAGGATAAAGATTAGACCTACTTTGACCATATTGGACGTATTGTTGTCGTCCTGATAAGTAACTAGCCAATAATGACAAAAGTGAACATGAGAACCCGGCTAAGGCCAGTTTTACAAGTAATGTATCGATATTAACTGTGTCGAACGCTTTGCGGTAATCGAAATAGGCCACATCGACTTGCTTTTTAATGTCAAGATTGTTGGCGATTAATGTGGTTGCGTTTATAAGATTAGACGCCGTCGATCGTTTTGGTAGGAAACCATGCTGTTCATCACAAAACCATCCGTCAAGCTGGTTATAAATGCAGGAATAGATGACACTTTCAAAGATCTTACCGAATATAGATAGCACAGCGATTGGCCTGTAGTTTTTAACATCTGATTTTGAACCGGATTTGTGTATTGGTAGTACTTTAGTTGTTTTCCAGCAGGACGGAAACGTATGAGTTTTTAGAGAAAGGTTAATAATAAAGTGTAAGGGTCGCACAAATACTTCTCGACAGTCTTTAATCACAAACTGAGGGATACCGTCCGGGCCTTGTGTGTGTTTTGAAGATAAGCGATTGATTGCTTTACGGATATCATCTTCACTAATATAATCAATAGTGACGCGACGATGTGTCTCTTGAACACCAGAGGCACTGCCAGAAGTTAAAGCGGCCGACACATCAAGGGTAGGAGGTGTCGTCAGATACACACTTTTGAATAAGGCAGCAAAAGCACTACAAACTTCTTGTGAAGATAATTCTCCAAAAGTAGCGGGTTGGTAAGATTTCCGATTTTGCTTTACAAATGACCAAAACGAGGATGGTTCGTTAACTATATTCAGTTGTAGTTGCTCAAGGAATATTGCGTGGCATTCCTGGGACTTAGCAAGTACCAGTTTTCTGTAGTAGGAAAATAATCCGTAATATAGTTGGTTTCCTGATTGTTTGTAAGTTTTATGGTACATGTTTTTTAAATTGTTCAGGTAGATAACTTCAGCTGTAAACCAATTCGGATAACGTTTTCGATTATTGTTGGTTACTTTTGGTGGGACGGTGTCTGAGATGGCTTCATCTAACAATGAGTAGAAACATTTGGCAGAATCATCAACAGTGCCGCAAGTGTACAGCGGGGACCACACGGTATTAGATAATTTTTGGTAGAGCATGGAAAAATTAGCCTTTCTGTAATTACGCGTATGAGGGAAATTAGTGAGATCAGTTTCTTCAACATCCGAACGACTCGGGGTGTTAGTGAATAAAGTGGTGCATGACATGGAAATATCTAGAGGTAGGTGATGTTTTTCAGAGGATACGAGACCAGCAACAGCTTCCGTGACTGATATCTTAGTGACAGCTCGATTAGTTAACACCAGATCCAACATGCGACCTAAGCTATTCACAATAGTATTTTGTTGGCTTAAATTACAAGAAGATAACAGCAGTTCAAAATCTTTACGAACAGTACTTGTAGTAGAATATAAATTAAAATCACCTAGTATAACTGTAGATACAGAGTGTTCAGAAATAATGCGTTTAATACAGTTAAAAACGGAGTAGTATCTAGTTGGTTGAACATTTGGTGCAAGATAAACTACACAAAGGATAATACGCAGGTGCGCTTTCATCACTAATGCACATATAACCTCATCTTCTGGTACTGGGCCGCAGTCCACCAACTGGAGTTTAAAAGGCGAGCGGGCGGCTAGCAACACGCCGCCGCCTCCGCGCCCACGCCGGTCAGCTCGTAGTACGACGTAGTCGGGAGGGAATAGTTCAGAGTCGTGAATTGTGTCATCTAGTCGTGATTCGGTTAGCGCAATTATGTCAGCGTGGAATGTAGTAAGCGTATTTTTTACGGAGTCCAGTTTGCCCTTTAGACCCCTAACGTTCTGGTAGAATAAGTTAACTTTCCGTGGTTTCGAGGGAACGAAAAAACGTTCGGCCGCTATTCTGAGTTTTATTTTTTCGTTTATAGGCATACCATTCTTGCAACATTGTGTCTTTAGGCCAATTTTCAGGTGTCATAAGGAAGTCGAAAAGAGAAGGAGGTACGGAAATTATGAAACAATTGTGGCGAGGATGTGATTGGTCAGGCTTCTTCACGCTATAGGAATTGCATTCACGTTTTTTGTTCAGGTAGGACAGCAAATTCTGTTCGGTTGTATCAGGATGGAAGCCCCAGACATGTATGTGCTTGACGGGCTCCACAATTTTTAAGTCAGAGTCCATAACGCCAGTAGCTCGAACAATAGACCGAGACGCCCGATAGCGGGCATTTCCGTCTTTGATGTGTGAAGGTGCCGTTTCCATGTGAGGTCTAAGGTCGGTTGGTTTGCCACGGCTAAGGGTTTCAGATCCATGTAGTGTTGTAGAAAGTGGGCCGTTGCTATCACTTGTCTCTGATGGGATGAAGACCTTGCTGTTCAACGCTTCGCTGTATTTGTTTGGTAACTTCGTGGCGTTAATTTTGTCCGAGATACATTGGGTGTGTGCATTTATAGCTGATACTTGTTGATTTAATAATGTTAAGTTCGTTTCAAGGACTTCAATACGTTCAGAATTTAGAACTACAGACGTTCGTAGGCTGTTGTGGTTGTCGACAACGCTGTCTACCGTGCCTAATAAGTTATCCACATCAGCTCTAAGCACAGTATGCTTTGTAGTCAGATCAGTGAGAGTCTCTTGAATGACATGGAGGCGATTATTTTGATTTGAAATCAGATTTGCAACTTGTTCACGGAAAGATGCCAGTTCAGCCAGGATCAGTTTAGTGTCCATCGAAGGCATTGGTGCACTACTCGAATGTAAGTTCATGTTATGCTCAACGTTCGGGATGTTAGTGTCCACGTTGGTTACTTCTAGGACACTGTCACATCCTTGGCGGGGAGGTTGAGTAACCGAATAATCCAGATCTGTACCTCCTGTAGAGGAGAGGATGGTGTCATCGCATGACATGTTTGTGATCTCTAAATTTTGCATTTGGTGCCTAGTAACAGACGGGGATGCAGGTGTGTTATCATCCCGGCGCCGGCGTGTGATGTTTACGCAAGAAAGGCATTTACAAGAGTTTTTTAATTCTGTACTATTTTCTCTGACATATGCCGAGGTCATGTTGAAGCATGCAAAATGATATGTTCCACTGCATTGAGTGCAACTTTAATTTCACCGTTGACAATATAATGGAAAATATAATGAGGTTAAATAAGGGTATTGATATAACCTTTTAAAAAATCGCGACCGCGTGACATCGATTTCGGAACAATCAGAATCACTGGTTAAATAATGAATAAAACATTTTTTCGGAAAAAATATGCTGCCGTAATAATAGCACTTCAGAATTATCTAATGTACCCCATCAATACAGCTCACAGACTTGCCCAAACTACTTCATACAGATGAACCACTAAGTCTTCTCAACACTGAAGCGGGCCCTCAGACGAGCTCTCGCGGTAACAAGATCTACTAACAACCTAGCTGCTAACTTTACTTGTTATTCTAACCATTGTTTGAATAGTTACCTTCTGAGATCCTGCATAGTTGCCGAAACGGTAATGTCAGAACTATCGCTAAAATTATGTCGCTAAGAGACGCTTCGTAATTTCGTTTAGTTACTTAACATAGTAAATCGCGCTATCCATATGTAATTGAATACCTAGAAAGTTTATAAAATGGGCAGTGAGGGCCGCCCGAGTTTTTCAAATTTCAGAAACTATTTAAAATAGAGCGTCTGCCTGGCTATCGATTGGACTCAAATTTAGTATAATTGTGTATTTTTGATGAAGATGCAATAATGTGGTACTATGGAACTAGCCTGATATAATAGTCTGATGGAACCAGAAGGTGGCTATATACTTAGAAACTATAATTTTGGGCCCATTTGATTAGTTTTGCGTTTTATGTCGTTCTATAAAATAGTTTCTAAGTTAAAAATAGGGATCCGACTCTCTTTGGATACTTCTAGAAAAAAAACCCATGATCTGTGTTTCCTAAACACCTTTATGTGTATTTAAGAATATTTTGGGAGTATCTATATACTATATCTGGGGTAGGAGTCCTATTTCCAGTTTTTGTATATTATGTGTAGATTTCTCGGGAATTGCTCTAACGAATTTAATGAACTTTGCCTGTATAGCAATTTTACTTTTTAAGTTGCTCTAGATAGATCATAATTATCATGTAGTCCACGAGGATCCTAATGAAAGCACAATATTTTCTCATAATATCTTGCCTAAGCGGATTCTGATGAACTCCTCACTTCACCGGGATCTCCGAGGGGACTGGACAAGGGGTGTCCTCATGGATTGCATATCCAAAATATCGTCCCCCGAAGAGCGCAACTTGATAACCCTGGAACTCCATAGATTTTCTGATTACTCATAATACAATTACTTACATAACACGATGCTTCAACACAAATATAGTAAAAAGGCAAAGAGATTTTGAAACTTTACGCAATGCTACAATCCCGTACCTACCGTTGGCCTACATAGTAACAAAACAAAGGATAAACTTACAATTTCATCTCCGCCACGTCCCCAAAACTTCTGCTGCTCTCAAAACATTCGAAACATTTGTCGTGGAATTCCAAAGCACTCCGTCTGGCAGTGGCAACATCGCAATTTAGATCATTTCTCATCACATCTTTGAGATCCGTTAAAATTTAGCAAAGATGTTGTCTATACGCATTACTTATATTTTAAATACTAGTTTTCGCCCCGCGACTGAACGCGACGTGAATTTACGACTTGCTCTTACAACCTCCATTTTCAGCGCCCGTTTCAACCCCTTATCTGGCTCGCATAGTATTTGACGTTTCCATTTTTAGGGTACCGTACCTAAAAAAGAAAAAACGGAAACCTTATAGGATCACTCGTGTGTCTGTCTGTTTGTCTGTCATAGCCAATTTGCTCCGAAAGTACTGGTCCGATTGAGTTGAAATTGAAATTTGGTACATATATATGGGCCAAGACCCAAACACCGACATGTCACGAAAATATATGAATTTTAATCATGGGGGCCACTTTTGAGGGGTCAACAAGAAAATAAAAAAAAAGTTTGTTAACTATATCGTGGGACATATTAAATGAAAGGGCTCACTGTGAGAATCCCAAAGACATTTTTTTTATAATTTTTATATCAATAGTTTTGAAGTTATAGGCAAAAATTGACCCCCCCCCCCCCCCTATCTCCGAAACTATTGGACGCAAAATATTTGAAGAAAATATGGAAAATAATCCTCCACCTATAGATTACAGAAAAACCTATAAGAAGTATGTGCAATAAAGTATATTCTTTTTTTGTATTATTTCGTATATATTTCGTATATTCGTAAAATATTTGAAGAAAATATGGAAAATAATCCTCCACCTATAGATTACAGAAAAACCTATAAGAAGTATGTGCAATAAAGTATATTCTTCACTAAATAATGACGAAAAATAACCATATTACGACATTGTCAGATTTCTAAAAATATACGCTCTCAAAGAGCACCTGCAAAGTCAAGAGGCAACTAAATAAAACGAGCTACATTGCATAAGTCTGAGACCTCTTTCAACATCGAACTTCTCTGCAATTTCTTTTGAAACTCTCGCCTTTTGATGTCTGCGACGTTGATCGCAACTACTTGTACACCTTCAAGAAAACTTCTGAGATTTTATTTCAATTTCAAAAGTGTTTCTTTTATAGAAGCAGAACTACACCGTGATAACCTGTAATAGGTAGTAAGGAATTATTGTTAGATATAATAGGTAAATGTAAGTCATTAGGAGTAATCGAGTGTCTTAAATAAAAATATTACACTCAAGAGCAAAAGTTTCGGGTCACCGTACGTAATTAAAATAGGTGTTTTTCAATATTTGACACTTGTATCATTTACACAATATACTATTCTTCATAATTCCTGTCTGTATAAGCAATATCCGCTAACCCGTCATAAAAATATTATTATCCAAAAATGGTGATT
The DNA here is from genome assembly GCA_947034925.1 of Eudemis profundana. Lineage (NCBI taxonomy): Eukaryota > Metazoa > Arthropoda > Insecta > Lepidoptera > Tortricidae > Eudemis > Eudemis profundana. The sequence goes on from OX344799.1 coordinate 20,336,349, forward strand.
TTTGCGATATTTCACTCCGTTAACGTCTTTATTTTTCATGGGTTTTTACGAGTTCGATCTAAACCTGAAATTGCAATTATTTTCAATGTTATTTTTGCAGATAATATCTAAAATTAATTAAAGATCAAAACGGGGTTCAATAATTTCACAACCCTGGAGTATTTTAGGAAATATGGCGGTATTTCACTGACCCGAAATTTTTGACCGCGACGGTACTAAGATTTTTTATGTAATAAAATCCGCCTTGAAGAGGAAACAAAAATCCTTTCTACAGTGTAAAGATACATCTTTAATACCCGTATTTTATTTTTATTTATATGTAGGTGAAGACAAAGTTCGGGTTTTCGGGAAAAATTTTCGAAAATAAGCAGGCATATGAAAACAACCTGTATACCAAGTTTTTTCTCTATTCGACCTTAGGTATACGCGAATTTTGAGCTTAAGCGTACTTGATATCCAAAATAGAATAGAATACAGTATACTTACTTTTATTTTCGAATAACAAGAATACCTAATTGTGTTAGGTAGGTACAATTTAAAACTTTTTAGTTAAAATACATGTAATGGCGAAACAAAAGTCCCAACCCATCCTAAATGAATAACCTCGCGTTCCTCTCAGCTGAACCTCATTACACAATCCAAATAAAGTTTCCTTACGCTTTAGTAAACTTGCAATCATAAAGCGCGCGGTGAAACCCATTTCTGCTTGTTCCTATTTGTTTTTAAAGGGAGCTGAAGCCAATTTACGAGGCGAGGATGGCGACGCGAGCAAAATAACGTTTGACAGCCCCCGCGGACGCCTTTGAGGGAGCCATTAGAAAGAGCGCTAAGCGTGAAAAATATTGTGCTGATGTTGAGCGCGCTTTCGCGCTTATAGGTACGGTCCGCGTTAATAGAGTGCTTTAGAGCCTTCAGGATTGACCTGTCGTTCTGGCCCTCATTTACGGTCCGTGAAAGAAAATTTAGAGAAATTATTTCTGTGATAATAATGACGTTCTTTAAAAATAATACATATATGTCGGGGACAGCAGCGATAATTCAAGAAATCTAAGATCGTCAATTGACTACTGTAGTACTAAGTAGATTTAAAATGGCGCGAACGCCGTGTGACGTAACGACCGGTTGCGTTGCACGTGGGCGGGCTCGTTGGACAAGAGTGTCGATTCTCTTTCTGACTGTCGTGGCGACAACACTTGTCTTACGATTCTGTCAGTTCGTCTGCCAGTAGTTAAAGTTGCTACTTGATAATTGTAATTCTGTCGATTAATTGTGAAATGAATCATACTCTGTAACGTAATTGTCTAGATTTGCTCACTCAAGTACCTACGCCATAATATTGTAACAACTATTGTAATGCCTGATGATTTAAAAGAGAAACTGGTGAGTTTCTTCGGCGCTTCTTCTCACCAGAATGTCATTACCGAAGTCGCCAAAAGAATCAGACGAATAAATGATTTGATCTGACATGAATCCACTTCTTTAACCAACATACCTCAACGGCCAGGATTCGGCAGCTAACCCATCCTGACCTGACAGACAGTCATCGCGTGGAATCCGACATCAGGCGTGGGATGTAATCAGCGCCCACAGGATGTGAATGATTTTCAATGTTTGAGGCTTTCCAAATGTAATGTATCTTCGTCAATATCCAGTGAAAGGCAGTTATGAGATTTTGTGTCTAGCGAATTGGACATTCTTTGCAAATGCTTGGATCTCATCAGTGGACATGTGAATCAATGATAATCAACCGAACGGATGCATTTACTGCGTGAAGAATCATTGTCACAAAACAAAAATGGTTTTACTACAAAAGAAGTCAATTTCTTACCTTCAAAGCAAGTCCAGCAACTGCAGCACAGTCTACGTTAATGTATTCAGAATATCCAACACTGCCGGTTTTGTTTAAATGCAGTCTCTGAAGAAAGTTTGACCGCAACATCATTAATTGTGATCTCCGAAAATAAAGAGGCACTTGCACTGCACAACAGTCAACACCGTGAAATACAGTCGAAGCGAAGACAATGAAGATTCCTTCAAGAAGTACGGTTTGAAGCTACAACAAATATCATCGTTTGATTTCGCGAGCAAAAGAAGATTCGTCGTTTTGGACTTCATCACTACACACCACCAGCTACGGATGCGCCACTACAAGGTGACATGGGCGGCAACGGCGCTTCAGGCGCGTTAGTAAACAACAGACACCAACACCTGCAAGATTCGCGAGTTTGTGGAAATCTAATGTGATCTGGTGAGTCGTACTCATTTTATAACGATTTTTGACCCGAGTATTTTCTCACAAAGCGAAACTTTACTTTTAAATTGACAGAAAAACTTTAAAGTTTACCATTTGAGATTAACAATGAAAAAGTTAGCAGTAACAAACAAGTTCACGAAGTGGCTATTTATGACAGTCACTTATTTTTACATTCTACCCGAAAATTGTTCGTATTACAATATTGTAACTGTTCGAGCTGTTTCGGATATAGTTTTCTCCGTTATAAAATCGAATCAACACTACTACGTTTCTTGAGAGGAAAATAAATGTTGTCAACACTTGTTTTCAACTACCTTTAAATTTAATGATTTTACAAATACCTTACGTATTCGTGTTTGGAAGTAAATGTAAAGTTTACTTATGTGAGAAAAAGCGCGGTTCTATGAGTTTTAGTGATTGAAAATATTGCGATGTGCTAAAAATGGTCTTGAGTCAAATACCCGTTAATTTTAGTAATTCAGAATTTCCGTATAATACAATTTGTGTGATTTTTAAATTTGGTAATCAAGATAAATGTCCTTTGGAGTCATAATGATCTCAGTGGTGATCGGATGTATCGCATAGTATACCACGGGGTTGGTTTTATGTTAAGTAACCACAGGGATGGTTCTAAGATAGCCGGACAAAAGAGGTACTTACTTTTCTTGACATTTTAGTTTTTGAAACACGTTTGGTTGCAACGGGTACTTGAACTCCAGCTTTGAATTTTATTTTAATTTAGGAAACGAAAAAGGAACTAGATAAAGTTCGCCCCAAATTCAAAGGTCCATTTGATATCACAAAGTGGTGTTTTGTTTTGAAAGTACTAAACTCTAAACACACTATGACAGGTTGAGGAAAATGCCAGAGACTCACGTACCATTTTTGAGTTAAATGAGGATGTTAGCGAGACATAAAATGAGGTTCTTAGTTCGGCTGGTCGACCGAACCGGAGGCTTCGCCGTAGCCGTAGCCCGTTAGAAGTCGGTATCTGCTCTGAGTAGTCCGTGGGTGCGCGGTGCGCGGGGAGCTCCGGCGGAGGTCGGGTCTCGTGGAGACCGTAGAGTCTTAGGGTAGACTCGGCGATCCCGTGGGGATGCGCGTAGTGTGGCTTGTTAAGCCTTAGGCCACGAAATGAGATACCTGTTTTGTTGTCTTATAGAGTTTTCATGATTGTGATGAGGCCATAAAAGGCAGTCGAATAATGGTACTTGGTTTCTCTTGCATTTAAAATAGTTTTTTTTATTTCGTTTAACTTAACCTGTAACTAGAAAAAAAAAATGAAAAGAAATTACCATAATTTAGTAGCATTTCCACCACGTGTAATTTTGTCGACTCTTTCGACTCAACTATTTCGAGTATAGTTGAATGTTTGAAATGAATTAAACGAAGAATTTGAGTAAGGAAGTGTCATTTACGAAATTAGAGATAAAGTCAGGAATGACCGAATGGCGTACTGTGTTGTTTTTTTTTGCCTGTTTCAGGATAGACACACGAGGACGTGTGCTATGCAGGATGGCCGTGTCGGGGACAGCAGCGATAATTCAAGAAATCTAAGATCGTCAATTGACTACTGTAGTACTAAGTAGATTTAAAATGGCGCGAACGCCGTGTGACGTAACGACCGGTTGCGTTGCACGTGGGCGGGCTCGTTGGACAAGAGTGTCGATTCTCTTTCTGACTGTCGTGGCGACAACACTTGTCTTACGATTCTGTCAGTTCGTCTGCCAGTAGTTAAAGTTGCTACTTGATAATTGTAATTCTGTCGATTAATTGTGAAATGAATCATACTCTGTAACGTAATTGTCTAGATTTGCTCACTCAAGTACCTACCTACGCCATAATATTGTAACAACTATTGTAATGCCTGATGATTTAAAAGAGAAACTGGTGAATTTCTTCGGCGCTTCTTCTCACCAGAATGTCATTACCGAAGTCGCCAAAAGAATCAGACGAATAAATGATTTGATCTGACATGAATCCACTTCTTTAACCAACATACCTCAACGGCCAGGATTCGGCAGCTAACCCATCCTGACCTGACAGACAGTCATCGCGTGGAATCCGACATATATTATGTAGGGTACAAGCGTAGTAGCAGATCTCGATTTCCCACAACTTACCTAATTTGAAGTTATTTAAGTACATAATTTCTTCTGTTATTTTTAAAAGTAGGCAAACTCTGGTCCAAAGGATATGTTCTACGCCATGCTACTGATACATGTAGTAATTTGTATAGGTGCAATGAATTCTAGAAGCTATTCATGTTAATATCTCAAAGCAACGGTGTCATTTTAGTGTCCACACACGCTCCAGAGAATAAAATGGAAACTTGAAATGTGAACACTATATAAGGAATCTCAGCGCGATCAATTGGCAATTATTTTTAAATGTAAACCATTATACGGTTACTCATGATTGAGCTCTAGAATTTTCCTCCAATTGGTATGTATTTAAAAAAATGGTTTTATACTTTATTGAATTGGAATAAACCATCGTAAAGGTAACCGTGCACACAGTGCGGTTCAACATGTATAACTACTGTTACCCTGTTTGCTCTAAGAATCCCGAGGCAATCCAATTATATCGACGTTTGCTCTCAAAGGAGGCGCTGAAGGCAGCCGCTTCCGCGCCGCCGACGCCGAGCTAACGAGTGCTCTGTGCCTACATTCCGAATGTCTCCGTATGAAGTTCGTATCGCGATGTCCCTTTTGCTCTCTTGTCATGCTGTATTTAAGTGAGCGGAACGGCAGGATATGAACGTTGAACTACATTCTAAGTCTACCTAGACCCTGAGCTCGCGACCACGCTCAACATCCTTCTAATAAAGCCGAGACTTTCCGGCCAGTTTTAATCAAATTTTCATAGTAATAGGTTAGCCAACCCGGAATCTAACTGGCTTACATAAATTTTGTCAGGAAAAGCGTAAGCTCAAAGGCGCTGAAAGGAACTGCTTCCATACCGCAGCGTACTGAACTAACAAGCGCTCTGTCGCTCGCGTCTAAGGGCCGATACAGACGGACTGCAACCCAACTGCAACTCCCTACGATTTGTATGGGAACTGCATCACAACTGCACGCCGACTGCGCAGTTGTGATGCAGTTCCCATACAAATCGTAGGGAGTTGCAGTTGGGTTGCAGTGCAGTCCGTCTGTATCGTCCCTAAAACCGGAACACTTTGAGAATGGTTTTAAATATAATTAACAAGTTTTAAATATAGTGCAAATGTCTGGATTGTCAACAGACTAACTCCGAACGTATTACAAAGGCTTTGAATGCCCTCATGCATCGTTGATTTCATGAATACCGACATCAGAGTCAAGAGCAATCCCATTAAATGAACAGAAGAACATGAACATATTCAACATATTAAAAAAATATATTTTGGACCCTCAAAGTACTGCTGCCTGCCTTTTGGATTCTATTCTAAATATAAGTGCCGTATGACGAATACATGTATCTCTCTCTGTATGCTCTGCTCTTGCTCGACAGAAAACCAGCGCCGTTGGCAGAGATATGCCTAGCCCAGCCCACTGCATTGCTGAGTGGAGACCATTTCGGTTGCACATCTTTGTTTGTGTTTCGCTTTTTTTGTGTATTGTTTCATTTATATAACTGTAATGATGTGTTATCCGAATAAATACTTTTCTTTCATTCTTTAATCAGATAACCATACGGAACTCCCAGGCCACCCGTTTCTTTTTATTTACGCTACACTTTATTACGATGCAAGCCATGAAAGGAGGACGCCCGCGTCAAAGGCAATGAAACGGATTCTTAAATAGACTCTACGACGTAGCCTGGATACTACGAGCAGCTACGCTATACGAATTTTGACTAGGTACCAGACATTACCGCTAATTCAGCCTTGTGCTTGCCAGTTTCTTTGAAAAACCATTTCCTTTAGATATGGCAATCATTGACAAAACTTTGCGTCAAAAAGGTGTGACTAAAAGTAGCTGTAGTAAAATTTTGCAGACGCCGTAGTAAATATATATGTCGTCATAAAAGTAGTTTAGATAAAATAGAGGGGCGTCGGAACGGACATAAAACTGCATCCGGGCCTCTCGGCGGTCAGGCGTCGGTGCTGCCAACCCTAATGGTGTTTAAGCATGTTGTATAGACAGTGCTGTGAGATGGCACGTCAAATGTTATGTTAAAGAGAGCTTATATATTATTTTTACATTTTCAATTCAAACTACGACCAAACTATTGATAATTTCAACCAACCGATAAAGTATATGATAGACGGGCCTTGTTAAAAATAAAAAGTGAGTTTCTCAAACAGCTCTCCGCCATACCCTGAGATAAGTTCTTACATAAGTCGGGCAGGATATGAAAATAAAAGGAGTTAAGCAGAGTTAGACGCCTGATGCAGAGGATCACTGTCCATGACTGTGCAGTTGCCGAAGACGTTATGTGTAGGTAATAAAGGCTGTTATCGTGTAGCTAGGCTGACATGGTACACTGGTCGGTGCTGGGAGCAGGAGGCACGTTTTACCTGTACACGTTTGACGCTCGCTGCCTGCGCGCCGCGTTTTGCATAACAATACTTTAACCGAATTTAGCGAACGTAGGTTAATATTATCTGCCCTCTTTTATACAATCGGTAGTACTGAACTGAAGTACTGTAAAGGGGGTTGGGATCATAACGACTACATTGTCAAAACGACCAAATCATCATAAGGTCCACATCTCTAAAGGACCACCTCTTTAGAAAGCCCATATCTCCGAATGACTAGGTAGCAAAACGACTACTTCTTGAGAAGACCACATCGTTAATACTCCACATATCACAAAGACCAGGGAGCAAAACGACTAGTTCGTGAAAAGACTATTTCGTTAATAGACAACATCTCAATTAGATTAGTAGGAGCAAATAATTAGTATGTGTTACGATTTTTGCAAATTTCACAAAAACGGTGCAATTTAGGGAAACCATTATATTTTTCCTGTAATATTTAGGATGACATTAATAATTGGTAATTATTACAGATTTTTCTGTTCAGTAACTTCGGAAATAATAGGGGGAGAACGGTATTTTTTTTAACGTTTTTCGTCATAAATCAAAAACTACTTATTTAAGCAAAAACAAAAAAGGTCTTTCAATCTACAAATCAAGCCCTTTCATGTGATACCCCACTAAATATAATAGCCCTACTTTCAATTTTCAAAGTCCCATTACGGACCCCTTTAAAAAGTAAAAAAGTTACAAGATTTTTTTTACATCCAATAGGCTGAGGTTAGCTACTTTTAATAATATTCCAAATTTCAAATCGATAGTAGCAGTAGTTTCTGAGATATCTGGCTGTGACAGACGGACAGACAGAGTCGCGCCATATGGGAACGGAGCCCTAAAAACATTAGGTTGCTCCAACGCCCACACACATAGTTAGTAAAAATTTATAAAAGACTGTCATTGCACCAATTTTTTAATAAATTTGCTAATTTTGCAACTAGATACGCATTGCCAGCAAACACAAGTAAGTTGTCCGATTGTTTGCGCAATTGATTCCATCATAAAAATGTTTTCACCTAACTTTTCACAGTAGTAACTTTATTCATTACAGTATTGGAAAACGCGGGCGGCCTTCGGTTGCAGAATGGGCGATCGTTACAGCGTTTTATGTGTGGTGCTTATCTCTCCGCTGGGTATAGTAGCCTACTTTGAAGAGTATATGCTGTAGGCAATAAAATAAACCTGGTCACTCAGAATTTTCGATTCATAATTAATGAGCGTCATAAGGTTTGTGGCGATAGATTTATGTGATTGTACTGCTTGTGGTTTAACGAGGTCTTTCAATGTGAGTATGAAACGACTTAAAGTTGCGTAGCATGTTACAGATATAACCTTTTCCTGAGTATATTTAACGTGATCAAATTAGAAATGAGATTTGTAGAAGAACTAAGGTAACCAATACAACTGCCAGAGTTAGCAGGTCGATGGAGACAAAAAGCCGTTCATTGTGAAAGTCTTTTGAGGAGACCTATGTTCAGCAGTGGATGACTGTCAGTTGAAATGATGACTGCTTATGTATGGAAGACACAGACATTTACACCAGCATGCGCGTCCATAGATGCCTTTAAAAGAATGTGTGCCAAGGAACTACTGACATGTGTGTGTGTGTGTGTGTGTGTGTGTGTGTGTGTGTGTGTGCGTGCGTGCGTGCGTGCGTGCGTGCGTGCGTGCGTGCGTGCGTGCGTGCGTGCGTGCGTGCGTGCGTGCGTGCGTGCGTGCGTGCGTGCGTTCGTGTGTGTGTGTGTATGTATGCCAGAAACCAGTATTTGTAGGCTGATTGGAAAGATGTGATACGATCTATAATAGCGAAGGCCTAAGTTATTCCTAGAAATCTGAATAATTCAGCTGAAATCCCGTTGAATGAGGTGTGAAATATGCAGCAATTTAGCTCTGTGATGGTTGGTCTGAGATATTAATATGTAGAGAGAGAGATAAAAACGAATGACCAATTCCATCTGAAAGGATATTGCTCAAATTTACATATGCTATTAAAATTTTGCTGCTCATTTATGAACAGATTTTCTTCCTTAAAAAAATTCTGAATGAAATCATATTGGTGATTTCTTATGAGCGAGACTGTGCTACCATTTTTTAATTGGAACATAAAAAAACTAATTACAATTTTTTCAATCCCCAGATAAAAGGCTAATTACGGGATTAAGAGCTAATCTGGAGCTTCAATAATCTGCTCTAATTTAGCCCTAATTGGTCATAAATATTAAATTCGCACTTAAAATAAGTAATGTAATCAATGAGCTAATACCTCTGTCTTTAGCTAAGTGGCCTCAGAAGGTGTAAAATGTAGTCAATCCCGATTATGACAAAAGAACTGATAATTTCAGCGAACTAACGAACTGAGTATAGGTATACGTATAATACTTCTAACTATATGAGTTAGAGATGCTTAATGGGCTGATAATGGTTTTACTGCATGTATGTGTGCTACTAGAACGTAAGCGGAAGAAACGCGATTTCAGCTTAATTTTGACAATGTGGAGTGACGCTTCACACAATACTTGTCTATATAAAATTATAAAATACATATCGACTACATACTATTAGGGCACAATAATCTCGAACGACCCAATATCAAGACTCGTTTTGAATCATAACGAAAATAGTTGAAACCGACGACTGTTACATACGTCTAAGATCTCTTAAAATAAGTAAAGTAATAAATGATACCTCTGCTTTTAGTTAATGAATCAGCTTACACAATCTGGACTCGCCCGCCGGGCGGTCGATTCACTGACGTCACAGGCTGGATGACGCTCAAAGGACATTGCAGCGTATACAAAAATGAATCTTAATGATTTGAAATAGGGCCTTTTTCACGCACCAGCATTCCTACAAGGGATGTGACCAGTTCAAATATAATGCTAACTTGAATTTATTACATGTGTTTCACCTAAATTGTGCTGTGCTCATGATAGCTACCAACTAGAATCAGAAATACGTAAGTAGGTTAGACTTTTATTTCTTCTTACTGAATTTTGAAGCAAAATAAACGAGATTACAACCAGGCAATTAAATTAAAATTTATTCAAATTTGAAAATTATGATATACATTTACTGTAGAAGCTATTTTTTTAGGATTCCGCACCTCAATATTATAAAAACAGGATCCTTATAAGATCACTTTCTTGGTTTGGTTTTATATTAAAATAGGGTTCCTAAAAAAAACTATCAATCCAGTTTCAGTCTACTTTTAATCAAGTAAGACCAAGGTGCACACCCATTAATCACAAAAAATGTTGCCTCATCTCAATTCACCCGAGATAAAACTTGAAGCGAAACCGCGGAGAAATTGAATGAAAGCACTAGGTCGCGCAGATGCGATATCATATTCCAATATTTCAAGATGGCGCCGATATGCGGCGTGCATTATCCACACCTGCTGCGAGGATACGGGTTTCAGCTGATCCAGAATTATTTCAGAAATTTAAAGTTTTACAGAGTAGGTAGGCAGGTAGTGGCGGATTCGCCCTAAGGCCCAGTTGGTACAGGCCTAGGGCGGCCAGATATTATGATGGCTGCTGAGAAAGGGCTGGCTGGTACTTACTACATGGCCTGTAGCCTTGGGCGGCCAAGATTGCAAATCCGCCACTGAGAGAAGGAATGGCAAAACCTGGCTGGAGATAGGGAGAACAGGAATGAGAGAGGCGAAGCATTTGCCAGCGATGTAACAACAAAGACGCAAAAGAAAATTAGGAAGAGAAATACGGAAAGTATTTAACTTCCTATTCAAAGCTTTACAAAGTTATGGAAATGCTGTTTTAGTTTCACTCGTTTATTTCTGAACCAACTGCTTTGCAATAGAGTAGATTTAAAGGAGGGGTAGAGGATCTCGCGAACGCTGACACAGTTACAAAAATCTATAAATTAAGTACCTAATGTAGGAACGCGACGAAAATGATTGAATTTACGAGTATGAAAGAATTCTGCCACTGCACACTGGGCAAACATTAAACCTAAGATTAATCAAACGCATCGTAGGTATGTTGCAAAGGTACTTATGAAAAGTCACATCTCACATGAATACCTAATTTGTTCGGCTGCTAACAGGCAAGTCCTTTTACATTGTTCTCTTTGAAGTTAAAATAACTTCTAAAATGAAAGTAATAAAGTAAGCCGTAAATAATCCCTAATCTATATTTTTTCTTATAATGTTCTACAGTTTGTTCCGTATAGGAATAGACAGAAGAAAAAAAAGGTTCTTTATAGTGCCGGTTTTAGGTTGACATTCAATAAATGACATTTCAAAGGAGTTGGTCAAACATTTAATATCAATGATGTCCGTACTTTTTGGTTGGCTGAAAATAAAAAAGTATCCTTATAAAATACCCAAAGAGCCAGAGATAAGCAACATTCAACATATGAGATAGTTGTGCTCGATGAGAGCTGTCATTATCAAATAAGTAGTTATGTCTAATTCGTATGTTGTTTTAATGGTATACTGTTTCAGTTGTAGTTTGCTACTGCTAAGTACCTAATTGGTGAATAGTTATTTGTAACGTTCAATTCAACATGAGAGATTCTGTGGGGCAGTGGAAGAGGCGTTTGCTCTAGCGTGCGTTGTCACTCGACCATCGCGAAGAAGAAGTGAATGTTTTCTTTATGGTTTACAAACTTTCTTACAATTTCACAATAAATAATATTATTACAAGTATTACAACTTTACAGAAAATGTTTGGAATCCCTGCTTCTGTGTCCTTCTAGAGTCTATTGTTATCCGGTATGAACTATAGACATATAAAGTAACATTTCTAATTGTACTTCACGTTGTAAACGCACTTGGGATGTTTATCACGGTACGATAACGCCAGGAACAATGGTACAAAAAGGTTGACGCGGCCACTCGAATAACAAAGGCTATCATCAGAATAAATATTCAAACAAAGAAGTGAAAAACATTTGAATGTGAATTCTATCATTCGATATTTAAATCTGGGAGGTGGCGGGTGCGCGGGCCGGGCGGGGCGGCGGGGCGGGCCGCGCGGGCGGGGTAATTAGGCGGCCCGGCGGAGGCTGTATTGATCGGCGCGTCTCCTAGCAACGCGCGAGATGGCAGCACAGCCTGCCCTCCAGCCCCGAACAAGTTTTTTGTTCGAGACCACGCTAGGTGAGACCGCTTTGATGTAATCTCCGACCGAGGGGATCATTCGATTCGATTCGTTTACTATATTCAGCAGGAGATTATGACTCTATTAGTCTCCTTGTAACGGCCGAGAGTTTTCGTGCGGGCGTTTTTATTGGGTTATGATGCGAAATCTGGTTTAATTTGAATTCTTATTGAACCTTGGTGGTTTTATTGCTGTGTAGGAAGGACCTAAGGGGAATTTAATAACGGCAAAGTCACGGGAGGCATCCGGCGCGCGCGGCGCCGGGAGCAGTGTAAACATAATTACGGTAATGTTTAAGGAGGCGCAGCCTGAGCCCGCGCGCTGCTGCGCCGGCACGCACCGCCGCAGCCCTATATTAAAGGAAATGTGCTGAATCCATTCCCGTTATTAACTTATATCCAACAAATTATAACACCAGTATCCAAGTACACACAATGTCACCTATATAGGTCACCTTGTGCTCGTAACACGTCTAAGGGCGTCCCAATTTATGAGAGCAGACGCGAATCTGCGAAGTCACTACTACGCAGATTCGCGTAAGCCATTAGAGGGGCATTTACTGCTCTCACATCGCAAAGTGTCTGCGCGATAATTGGCGAACACATGAATGTTGTATAACTAACTGACAGTGGCGTGGCGTAAAAGATATCCTTGGGCAAGCCGGTGCAGATTTGGCGTACATTTTTATTAAGAGCTGTAGAATATGCCTGATATTAGGCAAGCCGGTAGGAATCGAGTTATTTGAACGCCACGCCACTGCCAACTGATGAAATGTTGTAACAAATATGTATGCTATCGAATAATTAATCCGTTGTTTGTTTTGGTTTCACGGTCATTGTGTTCCAATGTGAATCATTCAAAGTTTAAATAAATAATCTTTGTAAGTATTGACATTTCGCCGGGTGAGAATACGTTTGTGCCATATCCAGTCGATTTGTATGGAAATGGCTGGATATGGCACAAACGTATTCTCACCCGGCGATTTCCTATCCTATTTATTTACTAAAACAGTACCTATATTTCACTATTGTGAAGAACGTTCCTACAATACCCAGACTGCAATTGTTTTCAACCAAAAGTATTTTTATTTAACCTCGAATTTGATATATTCTACCACTGAACGCACCAATAACATGCTGTCATCTTACCTATACATTACATGCAAAGCAAACAAATTGCATATTGGTTGCTTAACATATCTAACCTGACAAAGCTGTCCTTGCGATAAAAAAAAACCGGTCAAGTGCGAGTTGGACTCGCGCACCGAGGGTTCCGTACAAACTCATAAGCAGATACATGAATAGTTCAAGAAAAACTATATGGCGATTAGTTTAGTAGGAGCAAATAAGTATGTGTTAAGATTTTTGCAAATTTCTCAAAAACGGTGAAAGTTAGGGAAACCGTTATATTTTTCCTGTAATATATAGGACGACATTAATAATTGGTAATTACTACAGATTTTTCTGTTCAGTAACTTCGAAGATAATAGGGGGGAATGGTATTTTTTTTAACGTTTTTCGCCATAAATCATTAACTACTTATTTAAAAAAAAATACAAAAATAGTGTTTTAATTTACAAATCAAGCCCTTTCATTTGATACCCCACTCGATATAATAGCCCTACTTTCAATTTTCAAAGTCTCATTACGGACCCCTTTATAGAAAAAAAGTAAAAAAGTTACAAGATTTTGTTTAGCTCGGGTTACCGGTTCTTAACACTATTCCAAATTTCAAGTCGATAGTAATCAGTAGATCCTGAGATATCTTGCTGTGACAGACGGACGGACAGACGGACAGACTGACAGACAGAGTGACCATTTTAGTATGGAACCCTAAAAACAAGTGAGAATCCTGTAACATAGATACGTATCGCTCGCTTTTGAAATTTGTCCTCAATTTCTTCCACGCCGCCGGACGTCAAGAGATGTACGGACGAATGCAAGGTATCTTCGCGTTGCACGTCGCCTTCCCTTCCATTTACAAAAACGACGAATGCGCCTACCAAGTTTATACTTTTATGCTTATCTACAGTCGAGTACTTTCCCTCGGATGCCGACGTCCAAAGGAAATGTAATAATGGGGAATGCTCGGGCACGCGCTGCGTTTTATGAGGCATATTACATCGAAAATGTGTCGTTCCGAGCTCGCGGAGAAATTGGGAATTTCACTGCTACATACCTGTATGCTGAAAGGGCTTCGGGAATTTGTGGCAGCTCCGAATAGTCGGGAGTTCTGGACACTTGGTAACGCGGGTTAAATATTTGGGAAAATATTTTGATAGGTACTTTTGGGACCTCCACATGAGCCTGTTTCATTCTAAACGATGTGAGGTTTCCAACTTTTCACTTAGCAAGTTATCAATTTGGGGCCCGCGTTGTAATACACTCACGGATAATGAAATCGGGTCATTTACTATATAATTGTTCATAGAAAATGACCCGAATTCATTGTCCGTATATTCCGCACCCACGGCGGTTAAGTAAATAATGACCCGGATTGTAAGTGTTTGCAGGCAGGCTCGCAGGATATGGCTTTCTTCATTACCCCACCCGGGCTGTGTGCATAATTTTACGTCTTCCCCTGGCCAAAAAGCGGGATTTTCTCCCCACACAGCAAGAGAAAAATGCCACTGACGGCTCGGGGTGGCATGAAGAATCTACCTGAAAGAACCCGCTTTCAGACGGAGTGCCAAAACCTAAAATTTCCTTAATTACATACTCATAACTGCCACTGCAATGGTTTAAACCGACATTATACTCAAATAGAATAGGCGTGAAAGACTACGAATGACGATGACAAAAAGAAACGGATGTCATCATCACACCATTATGTCACTACTACTTACGAGCAGAATTCATACCGTGATTAAACCAGTGTGGCTATCTATCAGTGGCGTGGCGTAAAAGATATCCTTGGGCAAGCCGGTGCACATTTGGCGTACATTTTCCTTAAGAGCTGTAGAATAAGGTGCTCAAATGCCTGATATTAGGCAAGCCGGTAGGAATCGAGTTCTTTGGACGCCACGCCTCTGCTATCTATACTATCCTAATGTCGTTTACCGACGTTAATTGAATGTGGTACGTACGTACGTTTGCGTAATTTTGCCTAGAATTTTATTTCAATTCCATTATAATTACTTTCAACTTTTCCTTTTGCCGCTGTAATTCAAACATAACCAGCCGAGCAAATTACTGCGAATAAAAACTCAACATTCTCTACAAAGAGGCGTTCATATAAAATGGTTCATTACCACACCGTGCCGGGAATAAAATAAAGCTCAAATTTTATAATCCACTGAAGAACTATACAGTTCGTAGCCGGCTACGGCTCGTAGAGGCAGCTACGGCGTAGTTCGTAGCGGCTCACGTAGTATTTGGCCAACTGGATTATAGTCGTAGTTGCTGGCTCATCATCATTCAACAAGTGAATGAGTTGCTTGTATTGAGTTATAAGATAAGGGGTATATGCACTGTTTGAGTGAAATATTCTAGATACTGCTCTTGATCATATTTTCTGTGTTATTATAACACTTCTCTTCTCACTGTGGTACTTATCACATGGAATACTACGAATATACGAGTGCTTTAAGAAATTAAATTGAAAACCGTTTTTTAGAAGATTCTTATCTCATTCAATAGCCGTCTTGCGATTCCTCGTGTGGATATACGGTTGCTTGTACAGAACCAGCGAGGTACATCTTGGACGTATAGTTGTCATCTGGTACTATCAAACAGTGGGGTTAATCACTATGGTCAATTTTGAGTGATAAACTTCGACAAACATATGTTTAAACTAAAAACCTCACCAAAGTTTCTTTGATTGATATCACACGACTAACTTAAATTCAAGTGTCTCGTTTAGCAGACTTACAAATGTTTATGAAGCAAAAGTAAAGAAATTTTTCAATGTACATACGTAACAGGCCTGTGGACTACAGATAAGCAAGGGCAAAGTCATTTCACAAAAAGAATAAACAAGAGCAAAAATTTAAGGGAATTTAAACTTCAATTACATAAGTACGCACAAAAGGCTCCCATTATGCATGAGTGCCGCAGGTAAAAGCCTCGGATTACAGCCTCAAACCTCTCCATTAGTCCGCCTAGGGCCAAAACTAAGTAGACAAAACATTGGCCGATACATTCTACTAATTGGTTCGCCACCCTTTGCCCGCGTGCCTGGATTATCCTTAACTTCTCACCAGGGATTTTGCGGATATCCGTATCCGCATCGGCGGATTTTCCATATTGGTTTGAGAATCCGCATGAAAATGATGCGGACTTTATGCGGATGCGAATATGTGCAATTTGCTGCAAGAACGAGGCCTTATATCCCTAAATTATCACTATTATAAAGTTTTTTTACTAATCTGCATCTACAGATATCAGCTTCAAAATACCCGCAACACCCCTAACTTCTGACTAATAGCTTTTTAGCGGTAATGTGTAAGCCTACATGAAGTTCTGAGAGTTTATTACAGTCATCGGACGATTCATAGTCGGTACCTAGAACTAGAACCATGGTTTGATACGAGCTGTTTCACTTTATGGCCATCCAAGTAGACTCTGCTTCTATTTTTGCACTTTCTATCTTTTACCCATACCATAAATCATGTCATTTTCATCAACCGAATAATTCGATGGTAAAAGTAGTTTTTTCTTATTGCAACACAAACGCTTTCCGCATCAAAGTATTCGGTTGTATACGGAGTAAATCAACGATTTATTCTTTTGATATAATTCTCTTTTATCCTGGAAAAATGTGCTGCTACCCAAATAGCTTAAATATGCTTGCCACGCGGGAAAATAAAAGTAGTTAATAAACCCACGAAATTAAAGAAAGTAATTTTGTGACTATTTGGTCTCAAGAAAATGTGATGTACATTTTCCATGCCAAGGTCCCATTCCTTGATTACGGAAAAGTTTTATCCCTAAGAAAAAACTACTAAGAACTCCGCAAAGCCGCTAGAATGAAAAAAACCTATCGAGTAAAAGAGAAAGTTTTTCGATTAGTGTACAGGGATTATAGAATAAATAAACGACAGTCGCGTTTTGGCAAGTTTCGGCGAGACCTGGGTCGCACGCTAGTTATGACAATAAAATAGTACATGTACTTTCTATGTACATGGTTGATGAAGACAATCCCTGTTTTCATCAACCATATACATGAGAAATTATTTTTGGTGGCACACCTGTGTAGAATTCCGTTCATAATGAACTAGTATTTTCCTCGCGATTGCATCTACATATCAAACGTATTCTGCTTATAATAATATGTATCATAATTAAGTTATACAGGGTGGGAGGGATTATACCGACATACTTTAGCCATGAATTCCTGGTGGTGTGACGAGTAAATAATGTTATATCAAAATGGGTCGAATATTGTCATTTTACATGAATAGTCTTATGGAACAAAATAAATCAGTAAATTCAGCCCCTCGTTATAAACATGTCCTTACTAGAGGAAAAGTTATCAAAAAGAAAAAAAAAAGCTAAAATGGAAACGAAAGGTCAATTTTTTGGCCTCGTAGTCGCTTACCATCAAATACTGCGAAGGTTAATTGCAGTTTAGTTAAGGGATTTAAAAAAAAAAGTAAAACTATCTTAGTCCCATTTATTAGGGCTTGTTACACACTTGGGAGTTTTCATTGAAAAAATAATTAATATCTCTGAAAGTAAGCGTTTTTCGACTATACCTACATCACATAACTTTTTTATTCCTAATAGTTGTTAGAATCTATAGTTAAAGTTTGTCGGTATAGTCCCTCCCACCCTGTATATTGGCACCAACTTAATATATATACGTGTTCAACTGCTAAGTTGAACACATAAGTAACCCCCGTACAAAATGTTCCGAGTTAACTTTTTTAAGTCTCCTCTTACTTAGCGGACGCCATAGATATTTTTCATTTGAAAAGGTTCTCGCGTTTTTCAAAAATATACCACGGTCAATCAAATCTTCAACCTCTGAATAAATGAGTCATGAAAGCAAACTAACCTACTGGGGGGAACATGCAAGGAGGGCTCGGAACCGGTATTTTGCAAAAACCCCGAAATAGCCCAATATTTCATGCTTTTTAGGGTTCCGTACCAAAATGGTAAAAAAAGAACCCTTATGGTGCGACTCTGTCTGTCTGTCCGTCTGTCACAGCAAGATATCTCAGGATCTACTGATGCTATGGACTTGAAATTTGGAATAGTGTTAAAAATCGCTAATCCAAACCTATTGGACAGAAACAAATCTTATACCTTTTTTATTTTTTTTTTTGAAAGGGACCGAAATGGGATGTCGAAAATCAAAAGTAGAGCTATTATATTGAATGGTATATCAAATGAAAGGGCTTAATGTGTAGATTCCAAAACTATTTTAATTTTTTTTCATAGACATGTAGTTTTAGATTTAATACAAAAAACGTTTAAAAAAATACCATTCCCCCTATTATCTCCGAAGTTACTGAACAGAAAAATCTGTAATAATTACTGATTATTAATAGGATCCTAAATATGTATTACAGGAAAAACATAACGGTTTTCCTAAATTACACCGTTTTTTAGAAATTTATAAAAATCGTAACATTACTTATTTGCTCCTACTAAGCTAACCGCCACACAGTTTTTACCCGACTGCGGCGAAGCCCAAAGGAGGGTTATGTGTTTGACCTGTATGTATGTATGTCCGTTCCTGTGTCCGCTCGTAACTACTCAACGGCTCATCCGATTTTGATAAATGATACATCATTAGATTCGTCTTGATGGTGCGAGTGTCACTGGGTATGAAGTTCGTTAAAATAAACAAAATGGCGGATTTTATGCAGTTTCAAAGTGCACCGCGGTCGGGTTTTTTTTAGTAAAAATGTGGTTATTCTTGAACTATTCACGTATCTACTTATGAGTCTGCACGGAACCCTCGGTGCGCGAGTCCGACTCGCACTTAACTGGTTTTTTATGTAGGGCTCAATCATGTATTTAAGTAATGATTTCGTATTATTAGATTGTCCTATTAAAAATTAAAATAATACTAAAGAACGAAAAGAACGGAAATAATACCGGTATTTTTGTATAGAGAAAATACAGGTATCCGAGCCTTGCATGCAAGACGTCCGCGTACATGTACATAGGTACCATTATTCCATGGCCATAAAATGGGTTTTTCCGCACGCTGCGCGTACGGAAACGTATTGAAAAGAGACACTTACTGAATAAATCATTTTTACTATTTTATTTATAACTTTGAAATAATTCTCGAAGTAAGAGTATCATTATTGAATCCCAATTGCGCTAGTACAGACTACGATGTAAACTTAAGATAAGACTGTAACTTAAGATCACGCAAATTTTGAACGTAACATGCCTTCCTTACCTAGAACTTAGACAAAATGTATGTCACATACTAAACTTAATCTCACGGCAACAAAGACGCAAAACGCGCGACCCCATTGTCCATAGCATTCTCGCTTTTGACTAAAATATTTCACATTGTGCACAACATTAAGGCTTCGCTACATTCTACGATGCAAAATACAATCTTAAATCTAAACCAAGTTGATAAATAACCCTTTAATAAATTTTAACTACACATTACAGTACCGTTTAGTGGCAATGAAGGCGTATTTTTATCAACGATTTAAAAACGGCGGTAAAAGAAAGCAATTGTTTTCCTCGGCGTTCCGCCAAACTGCATGAAATATATTCAAGCTTATCTACGGGAACGTGAGCAAATGGGTTTGTATGAAACATTCATAGAAATACTGCGGTAGTGAAACAAATCTATTGAATTGTAATGGATACCAAACAGAAACTGTGTAAAGAGCTTTCAACTGTATCTAGAAAGAATGCTTTATAAACACACGTATTCATGCAACTGCGTGGTTCAATATCCGATTTTACATAAATCGGATATTATACGTAGGCGCAAATTATTCCAAAACTCGTAAAACATTTAAGGATATGAATTCAATTTCCAAAATGCTCCATCAAAAAGCCCTATTTTTAAGCCTCCGGTCTTTTGTCGTCCACAGACAGGATTAACCCTTTCCAAAATTAGTCACCCCACCTGTGTCTGTCCGTCTGTCCAATTAGGGACGTTACCTAGCACTACCTATATCTTACATTAATTAGAGACCGATATTGGATCCCGCTGATGCCCGTCGATATAAATAGGTATAAAAGGGTTTGCCGGAGTAATTAGTGCACGTCAACGGTCGCGTATGCATCCCCAAAATGGACATACTTATTTACCGAGAACAAAGGTGAGCTCGGAAGGGAAGCTCCCGGGAACGCCTGGAATCAGGCTCTGATGCAACTTTAAATTTTGTAACATCTTAACTTTTGGTTTTCTCATGCGACTCTGGCCCTTATTTTTATGCCATTTACATCCAAAATCGCGTGTTGAGGGATAACCGGGAGCTGCACCCTGCACGGTTGCCAATAGTTACATCCGGACCACGAGCCCCGGGCAACATGCATGCGCTCTACGTCGACTTGCTATTTGACCAGTGATATACATATAATATAATATAGCACATTATCGAGTCTCGCGTCTCCAGCTAAATCAATATCCTGGTACTGCCATTATTTTGAGCGCGCGGATATTGTAATTGGTGAAATAATTAACTGGCATCCGCCGAGCCTCCCGGCGGTTTGTGAGCTTGAGATGAGTTTTAGACAGTTCGTACAACATGCCTCGCGCATTAGTCCGTACAAGCATGTTCTCCAAGTTGTGTTGCTTACATGATGTTTTGTCTAATTATATTTATGATTAAGTACAACAAAAGATGGATAGATGAAATAGATAGAGTAGCTGGTAAACACTGGATGACCAAAGCTAAGGATAGAGAGGTTTGGAAAAACATGGAGGAGGCCTTTACTCGTAGAGAGATCCTTAATACAGCGTGTAAGTCTAATACGGGCGATAAATTAAATCGGACATAGTATTCATTAGTGTAATCATGAAGTAAAAGGTTTTTTTAAGTTGCAGTTCATTACGACCCCATAATTAATTTTTTTTAAATTTCCCAGCAGCAATGTACTGTAAACATGGTTGCGGTACGGCGGTACCGAAATGTCAACGTAACTGTCAACGAGCGATTAACGTGAGTGTGTTTGCATTACATTGCGGGCTGAATTATTTTGTATGGACAAAATTATTGTTGCAACTTTAAGTAAATGTTATCTAATTACCTTCACTTTGTCCTATACTAACCACCGTTAAGAGATTCGCCCGTATTAGACTTACACACTGTATAAATACATAATACATAATTTAATTAAACTTGCATGACATAAAATGAAAAATGATTGTAATTTAAAATTTAATTCTGAATGTAATTTAATATTTGATTATTTAATTTATAAATTTATTGTGGTTAAGTTAAATTCAAATTTAATCTGATAATAAAAATTGCATGGAAACATTATTATTAACTATGAAATATTGCCTGTTTAAATTATTGACATATTATGTTAAATTACGAATTGTTATATATTTAATTTTGTTAAGGAATAAATGAGGCTATAATAATAATAATAATTTATGATTAAAATGTAGCCAGTGGTTTGTAATACTTGAAATGCGCGAAAAAAGTCACGATTCACAACTAGGATTTCTTCCTGTATAAAATAGGTAAACCACGGGAAATTGAACCGAATCTGAATACTGTTCAATCAAATACAAATAAGTAAATCGACATGTACCTTAATGTTATTAATTAATTCGCGTTATTTATATTGCTGCTCAGTGATACTTGTAACAGATGACTTGGTAAATATAGACCGTCGGAAAATAAAATGTAAACAGTTATTATCACGTTACACCTGGAAAACTATTTAAATCTAAGTAGCTAAGGTCCAAAAAAACTTACATAGTTATTATTATGACGTCACATTCAACTATTAGCATCATCATTCTCGAATCAAATCTTTGTTCAGCTTTCACTACCCAATGCGTCTATTTATATATTAGTATAACAAGATATTGTACCGTTTGTTTTGATAGAATGTATGTCTAGTTTAAATATTTGCAATATTCGCCGAAATGCGAATGCACCCTGTATGTATTATGGTTTATGGTACACATTATTCATTTGTCGCACATACCTACGCACGAGTGAATAGGTAGCTTAATTTTATTCTTTATTCTATTTAACAGGCTGCCGGCAGCGAGGCCGTAGGCTCTGATTTAATAATAAAAGCTGTCCCTGACATACAGTTAAGCCCGGCCGGATGACGTTAAGGTTCCAGGGTTATGTAGTCAGCGCAAATTGTACCGAGATTCTCCATGGAAACGCTGGCATCAAAGTACTCTATTTATTACGTGTTCGACCAGTCAAATGAGAACAAGTTTTATATTAGAAGTGATCAAATTACATAGAGTGCGACTACGATAACTTTGCAGAGCGGAACATGGCAACACCTCCGTTTAAAGTCAAATTTCTATGAAAATGTGACTTTTAAATGGAGGTGTTGCCATGTTCCGCTCTGCAAATTTATCGTACTGGCACTCTAGAACTATCTCTTTCGTCCGAGTGGTTAGTAATGCGTATAAATCGGAGACTGTGCATTTTTTTGAGGAAAAAGTTACATTCTTACCCAAAAGTGTACTAAAATAAATACACTGTCCCGTTTTTCTTTGCTTCCAGACCACACATTAATTTAGATAACAGTTTAGTCGGATGTAAACCTACCTACTCGTCCAAAAAACCGTCAACTAAGCTCCATATCGTGTAATGTTGATAAATTATAGCTGTGACACGGCACCTACCGACACTGCTACAGGTATGCTAAAAGTGAATGCCGAGCGAGGAAACCCAGTCAGCAGACTAATAATTAATCTTCAAAGCCCGCCCTACATATGGCAGAGAAGGCAAAAGCGTAATAAAACGGCTTCAGGTTTAAAATTCACTATTCCACGTACGGTGAGCCTCGCTGCAAAATACTGGAATATACCGGCTTTTTGTTTCACAGACTTATTGGAAATGTACCAAAAATAATAGCACTGTTGATACAGGTTACCTATCTGAAACACTAAAAATGTTAGTCCAAATTTCGTTTCGACTAAAACTATTCGACAAATAACGTTTCAATTTTGTTTCGTTTGTCCAAAAATTCGGGTAGGGGTCGGGTTGCATAAAGTTTAAGGTCATATTTTTGATACGCATACGAGGATTCGTCATACTCATCATTACGCATAACTGTAAATAGTCATACATTTATGCGTATAACGATTTTAATCATAATGTTTATGGACATACTGTGTAATGGGCATATAGTTGATATGCATACATTTATTCAAGCATACTTTATAATGGGCATACATGGGTTGCTCATGCAACACTTTAACCATACTAAGTAAATGCATAAAATGCTAAACGCATTAATAGGTTACTCATACAACACTTTAACCATACTAAGTAAATGCATAAATTGCTAAACGCATAAGCCTAATTTTAAAGGTGTTTTTTAAAAGTTCTCTTTCATGTTGGGTCAGAGTTCTAACCTAATATACTTTTCTGGCAGCGATTCGGTTATGTGTGAGATAACAATTCTAACCTAACCTAACCTACTTTTCTGGCAGCGATTCGGTTATGTGTGTGATAACAGTTCTAACCTAACCTAACCTACTTTCCTGGCAGCGATTCGGTTATGTGTGAGATAACAGTTCCAACCTAACCTACTTTCCTGGCAGCGATTCGGTTATGTGTGAGATAACAGTTCCAACCTAACCTACTTTTCTGGCAGCGATTTGGTTTTGTGTGAGATAACAGTTCTAACCTAACCTACTTTTCTGGTAGCGATTCGGCTATGTGTGAGATAACAGTTCTAACCTAACCTAACCTACTTTTCTGGCAGCGATTCGGTTATGTGTGAGATAACAGTTCTAACCTAACCTAACATACTTTTCTGGCAGCGATTTGGTTCTGTGTGAGGTCACTAATATTGTGTAAAGATCCGATATAACGATTTGATGGACAATATTTTTGGACTGTTGATGAATTAAAATTTTCTATGGGTATGGTGACTATGGTGTCATCTAGACTCCGTGTCATAGCTCCGGCGCTGCGGGGAGAGCAGTCCTTCCGCCCTTGCGTGGAAGCATGGTCGCCCGTACTCCGCTCCGCAGCTTCGCACGCCTCCCGAGCTTTGTCACGTTATGTGAAGGCTGCTCTCCCTCCGCGCCTCCAGATTTACAAAAACACTCTAGGGTGTTCTGTGTCGGCACGCGCCGTAACCAGCGGGAGCCCTAGATTCGGACCAAAGACCATTAAAACAAGAGGACTGTCATTCTCCATACAAAAAGCTGTTCCCCGATATTACAACGCCATCTATGTATTAGCTTAGTATAAGAATTATATTATCTACAATTATTCAACGGAAAGTAATTTTTTGGTCAGCTGTTATTAAAATTGATCCGCAAAAAAAATAAGCAGTTAAATCATTTGGGCAGCATACAAAGATTTGGCTGGCAATAAATAAAAATCGGGCGGGAACAACTCTTGTTCAGCAAATAATTTAAAAATGGTTAACATTTTAACCAATATTAATCTGCTTTATTTATCATTTGTCTGCCTAATAAACAGTCGAGCTGCAAAATAATTACTTGGCCGGCAAGATTTAACAATTGTTTAGCAGAGAAAACATGCGTGGATTGCGTTTAGTTGGAAAAATCAGCAGTACTGTGGGCAGAGCGAAACTGACCACGTGACGCGAGCAGCCAATCGTGGGCGTGTTTGTTTTGTCATTCGGTGATTGTCAGCTGTCAGTGTCAAGTAGTAGTGTTTATCAATGATCAGTGATTTTTACCGTATTGCTATTTTTGAAGATACTACTTACTATAAAATGTAAAAAGCCTGCGAAAGTCCGAATCTAGGGCTCTCGCTGGTTAGGACGCGTGCCGACACTGCGCGCCCTAGAGTGTTTTTATAGAGCCGAAAGCGCGGAGGGAGAGCAGCCCTCGCCCGCCATGACGAAGCGCGGGAACGAGTGAGGCGAGCGGCTGTGGCTGGTCGCCGAACGCGACCAACAAGCCGAAGCTGCGGAGCCGAGCGAAGTGACCGTGCGTCGTCATGCAAGGGCGGAAGGGCTGCTGTTCCCGCAGCACCGGAGATACGGAAAGTCAACTTTTTCAACTTTGAAGTCGAATATCTCGGTTATTTTTGATTTCAAAGAAAAGTTTTTTCCATAAAACATGCTTATTTTAGCGAATTCTATACGATAAAACAATAATAAATAGGTGTTATAATGACACCAACATCCATTCAAATTTTTACGTCTTAAAAATTTGTCAACTTTGAAGTCGAATATCTCGGACATTTTTTATTTTAGAAATAGAAGTTTTTCTAATAAAATATGCTTATTTTATTGTAAACTCGAAAATTTTATTTAGATGTGCCCTTGTGCGTTATTGCGGCAGAATAGTTGCGCCCATTTTGTGCATGCCAATTAGGTTTTATTGCACCTTTCATTTTGATGAACAAAATGAAATATTTTGCTTACTTACTGATTGCTTACCAAAATTTGACTAACCGATCGCTTAATGTAGCTCAAATATTTAATTTGCTGACCAAAATAATTTAGAGCAGTTCAGTATATCATTAATTGCAGCCTGATTTATAAATGTTTGCTAACCATAAGTTGCTTACCAACTAGCTATTTTGGCTGACCAAATACATATTTCTGCTGACCAAAATATGAATATTTTGCTGATCGATTAAATGATACCTTTATTCAACTTTGCAAGCGTGACACAGTACCTATTTAAATGTTAGAATTTATTTATTATTAGCTGTTTACGAACTAATTGTTACTGTACTATGTTTCTTTGTTCAATTATAACATCGTTAAATGTTTAGTTTTTTAGCGCGATGTAGTTTTTGCCTGGATATCCCCTTGCGGTCGCGGTACAATCTAAAGTATGGAGAATAACAGTCCTCTTGTTTTAATGGTCCTTGATTCGGACTTTCGCAGCCAAATATATCGTACACATAACATCAAGGCTATGCCATTTGAATTTAGGAAATACGATTTTATGGATCACAAAGGAGACCCAGATATTTATTTATTTATTTTTTATAATAGGGAAAAGTACCTCTGTCGAAAAATAACTTGGGATATCGTTAAAAGGTAAACTGAAAAATTGTCAAAACGTATGCAGTGCCGAAAGTATCGGTAAAATATGGGTAAACGAAAAATGGGCTACGAAACAAAATACGTAACAACTCATAGGGCAAGTGAATGATGGGAAACGTTTTTCGGACAAACGATACTTTTACTAAACGTGAAATGGTAAAGTAAACCGAAAAAATTACGAAACATGTCATCGGACAAACGATAATAAATCGAATAGTTGTTGGACCAATAATAGTGTTTGCGATACAATGCCCTTGATACAATGTAGGAGCCGGCCGTTAAAGTTCGTGAAGATAAAATTACGCATCTATCCGTAGAGACGAGTAGTTTCAACTTATTCGGACTGTTTTTGCATGCGCGTTGGCTTCGGACATATATGCATGTATACTCATACTTTTAATAGACTGGGCAAGCAAACAAACAGACCACCTGATGATGTGAGGGCTTAAGCTCATGGACAAATGTTAACTCGAGGTTGCCTGTGCGTTGCCAAACTGACGAGTAAATAGAATGCCCTCTCTAGTAATTTAACCAACTGTCTAACGTACGTCACACCGAAATATAATCCTGTGAACAATGCTTTGATAAATAAGTAGCGTAGAGATCCGACCGAACTCTATGAGGTCCCACCATTTTATTAAATAACTAAAATGACGTATACAATAAGCAGTCGAACTTTTATAATTATCGTGACACGGTTATTCTTCAAAAATATAACTCTCCTGTCCACTCATATTAGCGATTACTCTTCTCCTCCTGATTTTCTGTGACCAGAGGAATGACTTCAAAAAAATAACCAAACATCCACCTACGAAATCTACCTAAGAAATCATTTTTCTTACAGTTTCTATAGGTACGGTTTTAGCTGCTCCATACCTGGTATTCAACAATTTCCAAGATGTTACGTGAACGGGCAAATGAATGGCTGTTCATTATCGCTCCTTCGTCACGCTCGTCCTTTGTTCCGTTTAATTTATCAGCAGTATGAGGGCGCTCATTATTTCGGGCGACTGTACCAGAAACGTGACCTTTGATATAACGCGTGCTTATATCTATCTATCTATTCTGTGTATCTATCTATTCAAAATTTCAAATCGTAGCAAGACCAGGACTGACTGAACTGACTTACTCCGCGATCCCGTTGCGCCGGTGGTAATAAAGAGCATGCGTTATGTACGCGTTATGCGATAGAAAGAGATGGACGGATGCAGGTCAGCTCCGTCCGGTCGTTAGACGCGAACGGCAGCTTTGTTAGCGAGAGAGACTTCTGTATGTAGTACTAATTCTTATTCTGTGGCAAGACTATGTTTGTACCTACCTTCAGTAAAGATTTTCCAATAAAGTAACTGGGGAGTGTCACTAACAAGTAATTAAGTGTAGTCGGAAATCGTTTTTGAAAATTTTATCAGTTAGTTTGTTTGTACGCACATCATGCAATAGGGCATTTCTATTTTTCCTTGACAGTTTCTTAATTGGGTATAAGGAAAAACATAAATACCTAAAAATGGCGATTTTCATGAAATTTGGCGGACAGGTAGATTATGACCTGTTCGGGCATCCTTTTCCTATTGTATTGAAATATAGTTGTCTATTTATTAAATATTACTGTATCTCCTGAAATCAGGAGCTTATTTATAGCGAATATGTTTAACACTTTCACGACCTGCGGTACGAAATAATCACAAAATTAATAGTATTTTATGAAACAGTTGTATAAGCTCAAAAAATGCGAATGGCGCGAGTTGCGATACGAGCCGCCGCGGCGGCAAGTATCGCAAATAGAGACGCCATGAGCGTACGTATTGAAAACCGTTCTTCTTTAGAAAGTCGGTTAAAAAACGGCCGGCATCTGAACAAAAGTTACTATAGCGCCGCTAGGCGGGTTGTTGGTCGTGAAACTCGTGAATGTGTTAAAGGTTCTGGCTGGGCGTGTATTTGACACTTGCGAGAATACAGTTAGTCTAATATGGCAATTGTTATCCTAACCTGCGTCTTGCTCTTATACTTAATGGTACCTATGCACAAGAGAAACTAGACACAGGCACAGGCAGTCGTTTCAAAAATCAGGAAAGTCCCACGTTTCATTCCACCCGGTATAACTGAACCTATGTCTTTATTTCCGTCAGCTAATAACGAAACGTTATCTACCAGTTGTAACCGGCCTACCGCGCGGAATCAGGCCTGCAATAAAAACGCCTATAAACGTAAACGGTTTATAAAACAACGAAGTTAAATTTTCATTTATCAACTTCCCTTGCCTTACTATATGAAGGAAACGTGATGTTTCTTTGCTTGTTTTTAATGTAGGTAAGTTACATCACACCTTTATGTTTAACATACGGTTTGGAACCACTTAGACTCAGGAGACACGTTGGCTATCTGTGTTTGTTCTACCGTTTGTACAAAAGGGAGTGTTCTGAGGAACTTTTCGGGCTCGTGCCTCCATCACACTTCTATCACCGTACTTCCCGCTTCAGGAATAAGATTCATCCACAGTTTTTAGATGCTTGGCATCCCAAGAACAAGCGGGCATCACGCTTTTTTTGCCAACAACCGGCAGGATGTGGAATGAACTCCCACCTGAGGTGTTCCCAGCGCGCTATGACATGGGGTACTTCAAGAAACGAGTAAAGCAGGCTCTCAAAGATCGGCAACTTATAGGTAACACCTTAGGTGTTGCAGATATCCATGGGCGACATTGCTTGCTCGTTTGCCACTTATTTATAATATAAAAAAAATCTACATAGATAAAGACAAAGACAAGAAAATCCTTACCTTATCTAAAATTGAACGCGGGAATAACATGAAGTTGCAAGTCTGGACCGCATCGCATAAAATTGGTGGCTGGCAACCGTAGGCCGTTCGGGGTAAATGAGCCTTGAAAGTCGACGGGCGCAGATAAAGCAGCCGGGAGGCTGCGAAGAATTGGGACTATAAACTTGATTGAATATTTCTCGAGAGCTTACCGTGAGCCGCGCTCAGCCGTATGTATCACAGAGACGGCTACGGCTTTAGGCTAGCTCCACTTTTACTGGTACTTGCAAGCTGAAAGCCGAACACTTTCGGCTTTGGATAGAACTGGATTAGATGACAAATATTTTAAACTTTTTATATTTGTAATAATAAACTATTTATATATGTATACAGTATATGTATTTATACTAGGTATCTAATTACATATAAATACCTCTATAATCTCTTGTACATGATTCTCAGTTTGTCTACCACCTCTCTTGTTAAGACAATAGAGGCAGACAAGAGGGGTGGTGAGTGATAAGTCACTCAACTGCTCAAAGGTTATCTGGAAGAAATTAAGCAATATCAGTATTTAGAGTTCCGTACCAAAATGGTAAACAAGGAACCCTTATGGTGCGACTGTCTGTCTGTCTGTCTGGCCGTCTGTCTGTCCGTCTGTCTGTCCGTCTGTCACAGCCAGATATCTCAGAAACTACTGCTGCTATCGATTTGAAATTTGGAATAGTATTAAAAGTAGCTAACCCGAGCCTATTGGATGTAAAAAAATCTTGATTTTTTTTCCTTTTTTTAAAGGGGTCCGTAATGTGACTTTGAAAATTGAAAGCAAGACTATTATATCGAGTGGGAATCAAATGAAAGGGCTTGATTTGTAGGTTAAAGCATCGTTTTTGTTTTCTTTCTTAAATAACTAGTTTTTGATTTATGACGAAAAACATTTAAAAAAATACCATTCCCTCCTATTATCTTCGAAGTTACTGAACAGAAAAAATTGTAATATGTATGTAGGATTGTAGTATGCGTATGAACGAAACGTATGAGCAAAGACGAGGATAGCATAATAGTGTGTGAGCGAGAGGAGAGATACTTTTGAACGAAGAACGGTGCGCGTGTCGAAAAGCTGCTACAGTGAATTTAATTGGTTTTTTTTGGGTTTAATTGGGAAAAATAAAGTATTTAGTGTTAATTATACTCGTTTTATTCAGAGACAACTATTATCCCACATGTAATTGCCAATTATTAATGTCATCCTAAATATTACAGGAAAAATATAACGGTTTTCCTAACTTGCACCGAGAAATTTGCAAAAATCGTAACACATAGGTACCTACTTATTTGCTCCTACTAAACTAATCGCCATACAGTTTTTCTTGAACTATTCATGTATCTACTTATGAGTTTGTACGAAACCCTCGGTGCGCGAGTCCGACTCGCACTTCACCGGTTTTTTTTATAGTAGCATTTTATTTTAAGATGTACTGCCAGGTGAAACTTAAGTTATGACTTATGTTCAAACACCGTCTAACCTGTCAGTTAGTGACGTAATATATGCAGTTTGCCACTAATCGTCAGTTTTGTGACGACCTGTTAACTGCTACTTAAGAGGACATTTTAAATGAAAATGCGCAGATCGTGAATTTGTTAGTGTCTTTTGTTTGAGGTCATTTTTTTTAAGTAATTTTACCTTCTACTGCTTTCTTCAATTCCTATTGTGAACTAAATGAGCTGCATAAATTGTTAATATGCTGTGCACTTGGGTTATTCTTCAGAAATATGTCTGCGACTTATTCCTCTGTCTCCATACATTTAGTATGAAAAAGGGCCAGAAGAATAAGATGACTGCAGACATATTTCTGAAGAATAACTCACTTACATTACAATTTATCTTAAAACCGAGTTTCTATTATCGCCCAAGTGCAGTGTTGGAACTCATCTACCGGTCGATCCATCTCTGAACCGCGGCCACAGCCTTCCACTGAATTACTTATACGGGGAGCAGCTGCTGAAAACGCTACTTCACCCCGCCTTATATTGGATAGATCCATTATTTTAAGCTTACCTAATACAACACTTGTTCTCTCTGCTAAGAAAATACACGCTTATAAACTTATAACTACGTATTTACTGTATAATTCATACAAAATTTAAAATAACCGACCAACTTCAAACTAGTCTGTTCAATTAGCAAATGCAAGAGTTACTATAAGGGCCGGGTGTTCTTATACAACACTTGTTCGATCGAAATCTGTATTAAAACACGCTTGCAACTCGCTCGCAAATCGCCAGTTTGATTACGATAAAAGGAGAAGGCCCTTAAAGTATCCAAATCGCTATGGGTTTGCTATATTTGAAGGGTTACCTCGATTTCGCCAAAATCCAGTCAGGCACTGACCTGATGCCAAGGATCCAATGAGATCACCTTTTAAACAAAAAATAATCCATCCAAATCGGTCTAGTAGCTTTCGAGTACTCTGAGAACATACATAAAAAAATAAAAAGATTCTGACGAACTGAGAACCTCCTCCTTTTTCGAAGTCTGTTAATAACACCGCAATTACGTCGTTATTCTTCCAACAGTACGATTTCATTGAAAGATTACCTAAACGCCTAGCTCGGACAGAACAATCAAGGCGGTGCTCTAATCTTTGAGCCAATACAGACTCCAATTACGACTATTTTACTTAAGAAGTATTTTTACGCCCTACAGGCTTGGCATTTTACGACACTAAAGTTAAGTACGGTATTAAATGGCTTGCCAAACAGTAGAACAAGTGAGCATCTGATGAGTTTGTTAATACTTAGCAGATTTTCGGCCTAATTAGAATCCTGTATACAGGGTGATTACGGGGTCGTGGAGCAAGAAAGAAGCATTTAACTTACGTCCTCCTAAGGATCACGATAGGTTAGGACTAACAGTACACCAGCGACTTATTTTAGTCAGCAAGAAAAAACTGCGATAATTCGAGATCATGGTCACCCTACTATTTCCCAAGAAAACTTATGTCAAGTGCATGGACTTCTATCAGAGAGTTTGTTTTCTAAAAAGGTGTATTAAAAGTAGGGTGACCACGCATTTTGAGTCAATAATAATTTTTAAATAAAAATACGTAAATAACGAATCATCTTTGTTTCAATTAAAATAAATATAGGTAGCATCGCAATCATTTACTGAATCAAAAAAAAATGGTTGGGATCACGACCCCGAAATCACCCTGTATTACCGACCAAAAGCATCCACATCTGTTTGTGTGTTTCTCAATGGAATTACTCCATGGAGGAGGCACAAATTTCAGAACTAAACAGTATTTGCACAATAGTGGGTATTTCAGTTTAGAAGATAAGGCAACCAATAAAAATTACTATCATAAAAGTCTATCAAAAAGTGTCAGGCTCAGGTTTCTTTAAAGTATTGGACGACCCTCAAAGCCTTCTTACCATACAGTGTCATAAACCGCATATGTTCAAAGCCGCCAGCAGAGGCAGCGGTCTATTTAGGTACGCTGAAACTACTCATCTCTGCGCGGATAGGCACGCTATTTTAACTTCGACAAACTTAAACGGCTGGCTTCTTTTGCATCTGAATGTATATTGTCCAAAAATCTGATGACCTAAACCACACCTAAACTAGCCAATGCAATGCTCGAACCAACCAATGGTGTTGTGGTATTCGGCTAATGTTGCTAGTTAGACTTGTAAAATTGTAACTTGTAGCTTCGTGAAACGGTCCACTGTTCTCTCATTCGCCCATCCATTGCCATAAAAAATCTAGGACAAAACTCAGAAGTGGGATAATGACGGCGTGTTGGCCAGATAAAGGCGTCCAAGCACTGCGCATAAATCTCTGCTTTGTTACGATGACGATCCCGGTCCTGCAAACTCATTATTAAGATTGATTACTGCCTTATATTAAAGAAGCGTGTAAAAGATTTAAGACAAAGCGCTCGCTGTATTTTTATCGCGAAAATGGTGCGTTTTCTTGTGATTATTATCTTTGTATTGTCATTACGAGACTGTATTAGGTATTGGGCGAATATTTAAGAGGGTCAAAATTTATGTCTCGCTATGGTAATCCAAAATACTAAGGAATTCCAGAGCCGAAGTATTTCATTTCGTTACTTAGATAAATAAGGCAGATGGCGCAAAAACCGCTTTGAGCTTGAATCACCCAAAAAAAAGATATTGAGAAAATTGTATCTAAAATGGCACAAATAGGCGTGTCCCATTCCCATTTTTTCCAATATTTGATGTCATAAAAAAATAACTATAAGGAATGTTTTAAGTTCTGCACATCAGTATTATACTTAAATAACTAAAGATTGTTTTTCATCAAAAACATGTTCAAAAAGTTTATTACAACTTGCCCAAAAATTAAATCAAAAAATGTTTAAAAAAAAACGTCACTAGGGGAAACACTGTTTTCCGTACGATTTTTGCCTATAATAAATCGCAAAAGGAGGGTAATTTCGTGTTCAAGTAACACTTCACTCCACACCTCAGTAGATCGGCAAACTTCGGAGATGATATACGTCGCGAGATTCGAGTAATAAGCGTTTCATTTTGATTCTCCAAAGTTTGTCATCATTATGGTCTGTCACATTATTCACCGTATCTTCATAATTTTATTTACAGTGGAGTATTATTGTATAACCATATCAAAGTACACATGGGACTAACACTATTTAGTGCAATCTTGTCTTGTTAATATACCTAATTGTTTTGTAAATCCACATTTTCTAGAATTTGTCATTATTGGCAGCATCATTTTCGGCAACATTGTCAGAGAAACCAAAGACGCGTGTTGCCAATAATGACAATGTGTAAAGAGTATAATGACGATTGTTACTAATAATGATTTTAGTATATGAATTCCTAGATAATAAACGTGTATTTTATAGTTTCGATCATGTGAGTGAGTGACTGAGAGTGATTGAATGTATGAGTCAAAGTTAGTGTGAGTGTTTGAGCGTGTGTGGATGAGTGAGTATGTGTGAATGTGAGTGAGTGATTGTGCGGGAGTGAGTATGAATGAGCGAGTGAGTGTGTAAGTGACCGGGTGTGTGTGAATGTGAGTCAGTTACCTAGTGAGAGTAAGTGAATGGATGAGTGTATGAACGTGAGTGAGTGTGTGAGAGTGCGTTAATGAATGTGAGTGAGTGAGTGAGTGACAGTGAGTGAGTGTGTGTGTGTGTGTGTGTGTGTAAGTGAGTGAATGAATGTGTGTGAGTGTGAGAGTAAAGAGCAACTGATGTTTCACTGAATTTGATGCACACTCGACAAATTTCACCTTCGTCCTCTAAAAAGAAAATAAATTATCGAATAATTACATCGGAAAGCAATCAGAAATTAGTAAAAATAATGATGAAGAAAAAGTTAATCATAATTATTATTATCAAACCTCGATAAGAATACGATTTCGAAGTACCGTTTGCACAAAAGTACATAGAATAAATAAATATAATTATAAGTCAATCTGTAATATCTTCTTAGTTTAAGACTTTTATAGATACAGTGTAAACTGGATAACTGGGACCTCAAGGGACCCGCAAATTTATTTCACTTAAAGAGGTATTCGACTTACCCAGTTTCTCAGATCCAGGTATAAATAAATATCTGTCTCATTTGCAGAGGGTTCTATTAATAGAGGGTAATAATAGAGGTTATTTCAGTTATAGAGGAGCGATTACTAAATAAAGTAAACAATGTCTATGTATACACATATGTATATGAGTTGTTTAACATCAGAATAGGTATTAAAAGTAATATAATCAAACATGTTTTTTAAAAACGACACAGATTTCATCGCGTATCTTTCGACTTTTATTTATAAAGGGTAATTAGGGACTAGGTAATCCCAGATATAGAGGTCTCTGAAAATGACCTCTGTTAGTGGGACACAACAGAGGTCATTTTTATGTCGCCTCATTTACAGAGCCAAATAAGACAATAAAATCAAAAGAACTAATCACAGACATAGATGTCTGTTGTGTCCCACTAACACAGATACCTAATTCAGTGCTTTAGGTGCCGGGACCTCAGTATGAGTTCCAGCTATGGAGGTTTCTCACTTACCCAGTTCCCAGTTATCCTGGTTTCACTGTAATACATTTAGAACGTATTTCTTGGTAAATGCTGTGTGTGTGTTTTATAAAAAAATATTATAGTCGACAGTATTTAACAAATCTCTCATTATTTTCCACATAATTTTCATGTTATACAATTGTGACCGAACGTAATTATTTACAAGGTACATACTTAACACTATTTAGCACACTAATCGTCTATTTTATTTTCTTTGTGCCAGGTGATGATACAGATAGCAGTGAAGACGATAATGTTATGAGGGAATAATTTTCGAAGTTCAATTATTACATTATTTTATTTAAGTAGGTGATCTAATTAATGATTTTTCCCAATTAGAACTTTTTTGTACTGAAATAAGTATTTTCATTTGACATTGAACAACCATTGACAATGTCATTTCAAGTATTCATTCAAAAACGACATATGTGCTGAATCGTATTATAAGCGCGGTTTAATAATAGTAAACAATTAGCTTTGTCTTTTATTTTTTGACTGAAACAGGCACTTATGTAAAGTTTCCTGGGGTTATTTGGAATACCGAAGCCTAGTTGTGGTGTAATATATTCAAAACTCGGCTACTTGCACATAATAGTATATTACACAACTAGGGTGGTAATACAAAGAAAGGCCGAGATCGCAGAAGTTTGCGGCCCGAGCTGCAAGCGAGGGACGTAAATCTGCGATCGAGGGCTTTTTTTACTACCTCCCGTGTTATGTACATCATTTTATGTCTACACTTGGCCAGAAAGCGACTTTTTCCGTACGCTACGCTTACAGAAAAAGCCACTTTATGGCTAGGTGTGGCATAAAAATTATAATTCTTAGAGTTCCAAATAACCATACCTACGAGATAATCAGTATTGTCTTAACTGTTTAAGAAAAGAATAAGTTTATAATATTGTCTTCGGTTTGCGCGATAATCACTCATTGTAATAAAACAACTTAAACGGATTACAACGCGTATATTACTACATTGTTAGTCCCCTTTTAAAGGGGACTTAAAAATGTAGCACATAAGTGAGTAACCATAAAATGTATGAAAATATAAATTCGTATGCTAAATTGACCCCTATAACAAAGGGACCGTATGAGAACTATATTGTATGATACAACTTTAAATTTTAGGAAGTTACGACAAATTTTAATCATCTCATAACTTTTTTATTTGAAGCGTTTTCAAAATTTCAATAGAACAGATAGAAAAGAAATACCTACTGATGCCAATGGTGTATTTAGTGTGCTTACGACAAAATGTCCTTGACGAAATTTGAAATTTCCAGTGTCGATGAATTCAAATTTTATTTTTGTCGTCCATATCATAAACCATAACAAAAAAAAACACTTAAATCAATATACATCAGACCTGATTCTCAGGTGAAAATCATTGCTGGCAACGAGCCGTGATTATTTTCTACAAAAACGTCATTATTATCATAAGGAGTCATTATCAGAAACACCATTTTAAACAAAAAAGTAACTATAATGAATATTAATGGGTTTTGTTGCGTGCCTATATGATAAAACGTTGTGTTTTTAATGTATGTATACATCTGGCTTAATAAAGATGCTCTATCGCGGGGTTTGTAAAATAGACATTTTTTTGGTCAAGAATAATGTTTTGAGGAGAACCGCCCTATTATTATTCAGCAATGAGATATGTTTTCAGTAAAAGGTGAAGAAAAAAATCCTATCTATCTATCTCTTGAATTGAACTTGTTTTTATACTAAATTTTAACGAATTACGTTCCATTTTCCTGATTTTTACGGACAGTGTTAAGTCTCGAAATAGCTTATCTATATATATATAAAAGGCAAAGTCCTGACTGACTCATCAACGCACAGCCGAAACTACTGAAGCAAAGAACCTGAAATTTTCACAGTAGAATGGTTATATGACGTAGGTGCGAGATAAGAACGGATTTTTCGAAATTCATCCCCTAAGAGGTTCAAATAGGGGTTCAAAATTTGTATGGGGACTTTAATTTTTTTTAAGTGGTTTGAAACTCCACGTATAGATTTTCTATAAAAAATATAGAAAAGTAATTTCACCGATTTTCGAAATTCATCCTCTGAAGGGTTAAAATGGGGGTTGAAAGTTTGTATGGAGAGTCAACGATCTTTTTAAGTAAGAGGTTTGAAACTTCATGCTTACATTCGACATTAGAATAAAAGAAAAGTATTTTCCCTGTTTTTTGAAATTCATCCTCCAAGGGGTTTAAATGAGGGTTGAAAGTTGGTATCGGGACTCTACGATCTTTTTAAGTAAGAGGTTTGAAACTTCATGTTTAGACTGTTCATTAGGATTAAAAAAAAAGTTATTTCACCGTTTTTCAAAATTCATCCTCTGAGGGGTTAAAATGGGGGTTGAAAGTTTGTATAGAGAGACTGCGATTTTTAAAGTAAGAGGTTTGAAACATCATGTTTATACTCTCCATTAGAATAAAAAAAAGGTGATTTCACCGTTTTTCGAAATTCATTCTCTAAGGGGTTTAAATGGGGGTTGAAAGTTTGTATCGAGACTCTACGATCTTTTTAAGTAAGAGGTTTAAAACTTCATGTTTAGATTCTTCATTTAAATCAATGTAAAGTAATTTCACCGTTTTTTGAAATTCATTTTCTAAGGGGTTTCAATGGGGGTTGAAAGTTGGTATCGGGACGCTACGATCTTTTTAAGTACCTAATAGGTTTGAAACTTCATGGTTAGACTGTTCATTAGAATAAAAAAAAAGTGATTTCACCGTTTTTCAAAATTCATCCCCCTATGGGTTAAAATGGGGGTTGAAAGTTTGTATGGAGAGTGCGATTTTTAAAGTAAGAGGTTTGAAACATCACGTTTAGATTCTTCATTTAAATCAATGAAAAGTAATTTCACCGTTATTTGAAATTCATTCTCTAAGGGGTTTCAATGGGGGCTGAAAGTTGGTATCGGGACGCTACGATATTTTTAAGTAAGAGGTTTGAAAGTTCATGTTTAGACTTTTCATTAGAATAAAAAAAGTAATTTCACCGGTTTTCGAAATTCATCCTCCGAGGGGTTAAAATGGGGGTTGAAGGTTTGTATGGAGAGTCAACGATGTTTAAAGTAAGAGGTTTGAAACTTCATGCTTAGATTCTTCATTAGAATAAAAGAAAACTGTTTTCACCGTTTTTCGAAATTCATCCTCCAAGGGGTTTAAAAGGGGGTTGAAAGTTTGTATCGAGACTCTGCGATCTTTTTAAGTAAGAAGTTTAAAACTTCATGTTTAGACTCTTTATTAGAATAAAAGAAAAGCAATTTCACCATTTTTCGAAATTCACCCTCGAAGGGGTTTAAATAGGGGTTGAAAAATTGTATCGGGACTTTACGATCTTTTTAAGTAAGAGGTATGAAACTTCATGTTTAAATTCTTTGTTGTTATAAAAGAAGAGTGTTTTCACCTTCTTTTGGAATTCATCCCCGAAAAGCTTAAATAGGGTTTGAGAGTTTGTATCGGGAATATATGATTTTTACATTAGGAGATCTAAGACATCATAGACTTTTTATAATGAGCCAAGAAAAGCTATATTACCGTTTTCCGAAATTCATCTCATATAGGAATAAAATAGATTTTGAAAGTTTGAAAGACAGAACAAAAACTTATAGATCTAGAAACTTTACATGTGCAGAGGTTCTTATTCCCCTTTAGGGGTTTAAACGGGTTGAATATTTGCATGGGAAGGTTTGAAACTTTACGTATAGACAGTTTATTAAATTTAAAGAAAAGTGATTCCACAGTTTTTCGAAATTCATTCTCTAAGGGACTAAAGTCGGGGTTGAAATTGTATAGGTACTTGGGACATGATTTTCAAAGTAGGAAATCTGCGACTTGATATGTACACTCTTCATTATACATGGTGTAACATGAGGAAACCGAATAATTTTAACAGCGTATTCATGACCATATTTGAAGTCAAAAATGTCGCATAATGTTTGCTGGATTCAGCTTGGTTTTTGAGATATTTGCGTTTTTGTTTAAACAAGTTGTAATGAAATCTCCAGTACAAAGCACCCTTATGATTGTACTTTTACGTAAATCCTGCTTTGAAACAATTTATCTGACAAAGAAAATTCATTCTCATCCTAAGATTTTGTTTTACTGGCGAAGGAAAATTAATTTTATGAAAACATTAAGAAAAATTTAAATCATATTTCGACCTGGGTTCATATAACATTTTTTACTTCTTACAACCTCAGGAATACGTGGTTAAAATTATTCGGTTTCCTCATGTTACACCGATGTCAAGAAAAGAAACTTTGCAGGTTTTCGAAATTCATACCCAATTAAATGGAGATATATAGGGTTTGAAAATTTGAATTTGGACAGTCATTAACTACTAAATCTAGAAACTTGAAATATGCTGATTATAAACATTATGTATACAACATAAAAATTATAAAAAAGTTTTTTTGAAAATTCGTATTTTAAAGGTATTAACGTTTGTATTGAGAATGATTCTTGCAGTTAGAGGTATAATGTTACATAAAAATCCTGTTTACTATAAAACCAAAAAAATATATCCACACATTCTTAAAAAGTCGTCCTCTAAAGCGTTTAGTGCGGATTAAAAGTTTGTAGAGGTTAGGTACCTATGATTTTTGAAATGGGAGATCTGAGACTTATCACGTTTTTTTCGAAACTCATCCCCAGGGGGACTAAAAGGGGGTACTGCTTCGCGCACCGCCAGTTTTACGTGGTTTTGGTAAAGTAGAAAGCGGTACTACCCCTAGCTTAGTCTGCGGTAAAATATGTGCACCTTTAACCACCCACATGGGCATTCGAATTTCGCGCGGACGAAGTCGCGGGCAACAGCTAGTTGTGAAAATCATTTTTATCGTAATCATAACTACAACCTTGTGGCGTTCACTGCTAAACATAGGTCTCTTCCAAAAACTTCCATCCACGGCGGTTCGCTTTTGCCCCCTTCCGGCGAGTTTAAACAGGTCGTCCGTCTTTGGGAGTTGAACGTCTTCCGATTCCCGGTGTAAAACGAATATATTTTTTTTATTTGCTACCGTAAAACGATCCTACTTTGCTCCTACAAGGATAACTATGCTCCAACCCCGAAAACATATTTAACGGGTCGTTTCTTAATATCTATAAAATGATGGTACGTATAAAATTAATATTGCATCCGATACGAAAACAACGACAGACGATCACACCACTTTTTCTATATCTGTTATTTGTTTTATTACGGTTCCCATTTTATGAGCAAATTTGGTCTACCTTTGCTTCAGAAACATTTAGTATTTAGGAGCAAAGTATTGCCGCGTCTATGGGTAACTTTGCTCCGAATTTATTGTTTCTATATATTTGACGAAATAGATAGTGGCGTATTTTTTATTTGCAACGCGTTAGGAAATGCAATTTTCTTGTTATATATAAAAACAGTATGTCTGAAAATTCAAAATTGACGATTATATTTCGAATTTTCTAGTTTTGGAGCAAATTTTGGTGCAAAGTAAGTAGGACCGTTTTACGGTACTTAACAATTTTATGATTAGTAGGTACGAGAATGTGCCAAGTCAACGTGTTCCCGGTATGCAAGATGGCGTATTGTTTGCAAGCTTAGAGTAGCAATTTCCGGGATACAACAAACAAACAGATTCATATTATCTCTCCGTTAAAATGTTTGTTTATATTTAGTCTTTATAGTATAAGAGTTGGCCAAACTTTTCGGCAGTACGTTACATAATAGCGATATAGCCCAGGAAAAAGTTACAAAGATTGATATTCAAGTAAATATGAAAATCGTGGTAGCGAAGTATCATCATTTATTACGTACCTACTTAAATAAGTAGCAAGTAATTTAAAACTATATACATAGTGTCCGAACGAAGTTTCGTTTTCGGTCAAAAAACTGTCTAACTTTGGATTGTCGACCCCAAACCAATGTTACCCAAAAGTTGACTGGAAGAGATCGCTCTTTAGCGATAAGACCACCTATTGTTTACCGCTGTTTTTTTATAAGTTTACATTGTAATTTATCTTTTGGTGTGTAATAAAGTCGACACACCCGGCAAACACACGCCAGAAAGTATTAACACCTAGAAGGAACGATGTTTTGGTTTTACGGTAAGTACCAAGATTTTAACCGCTATATTCCAGTTCCAAGTTTCCCTTTGCAGACTACCGACGTAACAGCGATAGCAGGCACGTATACCCGGGGTCTCCGGCGACCCTGCTCGATAAATCACCAATAAGATTCATGCCTTTTGTTGCCCGCCCGGGTCACGTTTCGTGGGCCTTTTTACGCATATATACAAGTATACATGTCCTCGAGCCACACAAAAGCTATATACTGTCTAATAAATAAGGGTCAGGCCTGATGGAAATCATTTCAGAGCGGCCGGTGACGTAAAAATATGGATGAGAGGCACCCACACGAAACTGAAACTAAGTGTATTTCATGAAATACTAGCAGTCTAAACGAACTTCGTTCCGCCACAGAATTTAATTTTTAGATGTTTTTAGATGCAAACCCAAACAATCAAAAATCATAAAAATCGGTCCACTCGTTCTCGAGTTATAAATGGACTAACACGACTTTGTTTTATGTATACAGACTACCTGTCCCGGCAAACTTCGTTCCGCCGCAGTTTTTTTTTTATTACATAGTTATTCTGTTGTTCGGGGCAGAGGCAAACCCAAAAAATCGAAGCACATAAAAATTGGGCCACCCGTTTTCGAGAGGTGTAACTAACACGGCTTTGTTTAATATATATAGAGATATAGATGCTGATAGTAATTTTGTATACAATAGACTTACCTAATTCGTCCAATCTAGCGCCGGATTTTTTTTGTTTTTATGTTAGGTATAAGTGGCAAACGAGTAGACGAGCTGCCTGATGTAAAGCAGTCAACGTCGCCCATGGATATCTGCAACACCGGGGGTGTTACCTATACGTTGCCGATCTTTGAGAGCCCTGTTTACTCGTTTCTTGAAGTACCCCATGTCATAGCGCGCTGGGAACACCTCAGGTGGGAGTTCATTCCACATCCTGCCAGTTCTTGGCAAAAAGGAGCGTGATGCCCGCTTGCTCTTGGGATGCCAAGCATCTAAAAAGTGTGGATGAACCTTATTCCTGAGGCGGGAGGTACGGTGATAGAAGTGCGACGGAGGCACGAGCCCAAAAAAGTTCTCAGGACACTCCCCGTTGTACATACGGTAGAACAAACACAGAGAGCCAACGTCTCTCCTGAGGCTAAGTGGTTCCAAACCGACAGTACGAACTGGCCGGCGTTGGATCGAGTCCAAAGGGAGAAGCTGGTATTGAGGCGCACCTGGGCTTTATATAGTAAAAGCCGGTGACCGGGAGTGAAATACTGCTTCGCCTTGTTGAGGACCCCGAGCTTTTTAGAAGCCAGTTTGGCTTTGCTCTCCAAATGACCCCGGAATTGTACTTCGCTCGTAATACAATCGACTCCAAGGATCCCCATACTTTTGGAAAAGGTAAGGGCAGTGTTCTGGAAACTATAAAATTATAAAATGAATTTGAATGACAAAACGTTGATTAGAATAAGGATTAAAAATTATACAAATTTTTAAACGTTTCTCAACATGCTGCCGCCGTTGAAGTCTGATGATCTTCAATTGTTGGTTAAAAGGAGGGGGCAGGTGTTGTTGAAGTCTCGTCGATAGCATTGTGTCTTCGTTCTGGTGCTTGTGTTTTGTAAACGTGATCCAAACCAGAAATAATGTGGTCCGTGACAACAACTATACCGCCCTCCTGAAGTGTGTTGTCTGAGTTTCTGTTGAGGCCAGAGAATAAACTCATTAGAGAAGAGTTCAATGGGATTCCGAAGTCTAAGCACACTGTATGCTGCCATCTTTGGATGGGGCACGAAATTAATGAATCGTCCTATGTGAAAATGGATGGGTGCTAAAGGATCATGATAATTTGGGTCTGAAAATGGCGTAAGATGCCTGAAATGTAAAATTGCCTCAATCTGAATCAGCAGATACTTATCATCGTATATTATGTGAATTTGATCTGAAATATGATAAAAATTATGGTTGCTAAAATTACATACTGTGACTCGAAATTTACGATTTAATACATTTGTTGAATATTTTATTTAAAAATATGCAACTTAATCGATTATTACAAGAATATAAAATTCAGTTTTGTTTAATTTGATAATTAAATTATAAAATGAATTTGAATGACAAAACGTTGATTAGAATAAGGATTAAAAATTATACCAATTTTTAAACGTTTCTCAACAACATCTTATTATTTTAGTAGGGACCTTGCCATGATTAATAGTATTAAGCGAAATGACAGATGAATAGGCAAAATGTAACCCTCTTTCAGTTGACTATTAGCTCACTTATAGTCAGTCAAGTGAACTCGTAATGGCATTTAAGTGAGAAAGCTTGTAATCGGATGGATTTTAAGAGGGATTTTCAATTTAATATGATATCGTATCAGGTTTTATTATTAAATACGGTAAATATTACTTTAAAATGTATGCCGTTAAGATCATAGGTTCAAATCCTGGTAAGGGCAAATATTTGTGTTATTCACGAGTATTAGTTCCCGAGTCTTGGATGTTTTCTATAAGTATATATTTACCTATACAGGGTGAATTTTAAATCGTGAATCGTAACCACGTTTACCGGTAAAGCTACTTAAGACTAATACAGAGCACTAGTGTTAATTACAATTAAAGACCCGCTTAATTAATTACGAACAAAATGGTGGAGGCGTTTATACCATTAATCGTAACAAAACTGAATTATTTTATGAGTAAATACGATTTAAATAGGTACTTATGTTGACAATGTCGACGATGTTGACATTATTGACAATACGTGCCAAAATTCTATCCAGCCAACTTCAATATTAGGAGGTTGGATATCTAATGTTGAAATTTTCATGACAAGTACGAAACATGAATGTAGGGTGACCACGAGATTTTAAAAATTAGGATAAATCAAAAAAGTGGACAATATAAAAACATACTTAATTTAGGTTTAAAAGAATTGTAAGTTATTGTTAACTATGCATAGACTACAAAAAAATTATTACGATTCACGATTTAAAATTCACCTGTATATTTACCTATATACGTATGTACATTGTCGTCTAGTACCCATATCATTGCTTAGTTAGGGGCTGGGTCGATTTGTGTAAGATTGTCCCCGCAATATTTATTTATTCCAGATAAACGTCCTTCCTGTGGATAGAATAATGACAGTTAACGGCCCGAGCACATAATATCACCTAAGGTGTATATTTTAAGAAACGAAATAAAGAATAAACATTACTACGACTCTCGTTGTTTAAAGTATCTCTACGCGTCACATATCTCATGGCGACCCTGCCGTGCCATGCAATGAAATAATCGCAAACACTTGACATAACAGTTTGGTACCAGTTTGACCTTATTCTGTGGCCAAGGAGTTTGTAATGTACTCCCACACCGAGGGATATTATGCAAGTCTAGTATTCAACAACGTTACCGATACACATTCTTAAGAGGAAACAGGAGGGCAGTTTTTCCATACAAACGTAGTCCCCTGTTTCCTCCCTGGATAATGCCAGTAGAGCAATAATTTTTTGTCCTAAAATCTATGGCTACTA
Source organism: Eudemis profundana (assembly GCA_947034925.1). Taxonomy (NCBI): domain Eukaryota; kingdom Metazoa; phylum Arthropoda; class Insecta; order Lepidoptera; family Tortricidae; genus Eudemis; species Eudemis profundana. Next base: position 20,380,813 of record OX344799.1, read on the forward strand.
TTGATATGTTCCTATGTTTTCCTTTTTACGATAAATTGATTCTCAAAAGAGATATTAACCTTCAAAAACCTAAAAAAAATGCCAGATTTTCCGCTGTGTTCACACATCCAGAAAACAAATTTGACTAAATTATTAAAAAAAAGGAAAACATAGGAACACGGTCAAAGCCTTTCTTTAATGTTAATGAAAAAATTAGTTAAATAAGTTAAGTTTTGGGGAAGAAATCAGGGGACTACGAAACGTTGTTTTCATGAAATTTTAATAGTACATTGTGTATCAAGGGCGGTAGGTAAGGAATTACAAACGAGTGTTTGTTACAAGGCCGAGGCGAAGCCGAGGGCTTTAATAACACGAGTTTGTAATTCCTTTACCGCCCGTGGCACACACAATGTTTTTCATCACACTTGTGAGGAAATCTAATTAAAATTAACCTTACTTAACCTAAATAAAATTGTAAAACTGACAGTGACATTAGTGACATATCCATAGACAATGCGAAACGTTCGGAAACCATAGCGGTACAGACCTAAAACGGTTGATTTTATAATTGCAAAATACTGAAATACACTATTGAAACATTTAATTAATGTTACAGAAATATGTGTTTACATGTATTTGCAATAACAGTTCTCTTTAATTAAATATTTCAGTGATAAAAGTTAAAAAAGTAAGTTGATAGTTTCCTTTGAACATGACAAATAAGAGTAAAACAGAACCAGCGTTTCAAATTTAAAAAGAAAACCATTACGCCCTAGGGCGTAATAGCTCATTTACGGCCCGCAAAACCTACGTGTAATACACCATTTTCGAGCAAGTGTGATGAAAAAGGTATTTTCGGTCCAAGCTGCAGTTGTCTCTATCGCGCTCTGCTGGGGAGAGGCGGGCAGTGCGCGACAGCGACACATTTTACAAATACCTAATTTTCAATTCTCTCGGCCTTACTGTTTCCTCTTAAGAACTGGGTTGAATAACCCTACTTCCCTGACTTCTCACTAATATTTACATCAGAACGGGAGACTTCACGGTCTATAGGTACGCTGAAACGCATCGTTAAGTTCGTATCCTGACTGGCTCATTCAAATATGCAGCATGAGACGAACTTAGACATTTGTGTTAATTCCCGGATTTTGTAGCTTAAAACCCGGACACGTTAACAGCAAGCAGTTTTTTTCGCTGGGGGGGGGGTGCATTAGCTCTCGCGGGCCGGAGTAGCAAACCCGGACTACAAATGAAACCCCACCCGGACGTTCCCCGGACGCTCTCTAAACTAGGACAAATCCGGGGAAACCCGGACGGATGGCAGCTCCATTTAAGCACAGGTACGAGTGCTTTTACGTGCAATTTACGTTTGAACAAACTCCACAACATATCGCTATTAAGTGCCTTGGGGTAATTTCGAACGTGGGGTAATTTTGATAATTAGGAATTACTACTAAGAAAGATTTTTAAGGTCTGCAATAAGACGAAGCACTATTGGCATGTCTAGTACAGTGTTAGCATGTTACAGTAAATAGTGTGATAAGTGGATTAAGAGAAATTCTTAAATGTCGGAATTACCCCATGTTCGAACTTACCCCAATGCACCTTAATAAACTAAAATATATCGCTAAAACCAAACTATATTCCTATAAATGCGAAATTAACTCTGTCTGTCTGTCTGTTTGTTACCTTTCCCACTTAAACCGCTGAAGCGATTTAGATGAAATTTGGTATTATTGGAGACCCTGAGAAGAACACAGGATAGTTTTATCCCGGAAATAATACTTTTAAGGGGGTGAAAGGAAGGTGAAGTTAGTGTGCAGAATCAATAATTTGTCTAGTTATAACAAACAACAAACCCTCATAAAAAAAACTAGGCATGCGAAGTTTCAAAAAATATCTATTATTAAAATTAAGTAAATTGCTCTATGCAATCTAAAGAAATAAAAGATCTATACTAGGGGATCCCAAAGTGTGCGCCGAAGGAAGTAAAGAGGGGCGCCGTGAGTCGATCCTGGATCATTATCTAAAACCACAAATATTCGCGGATACCTATAAAGCAACAATACCTATTTTGGGCGAACTAGGTTAGGGCGCGGGCGCCGTGACGAAGTACCTACTAAACTTGTAAGTGCGCCACGGGCTGAAAAAGATTAGGAACCACTAATCTATACGGTTTAAAATGTACAAAAATACTTCAGCTACCATCCCCTTAATAGATAATAGTTAACAAACGCCCTGTATATGAGGTCAAACTAAATAAAACTTAGCCTTATTTATATATTGTATATAGGCACGAAATGCTCAGATCTCACATCAAGCCACAAAATATCCAAAGCTATCATAGAACGCAAAACCACGATCATAAATGTAAATGGTGCGTCAGACTGATGTGATGTTGTATTCGAACAATTGAACATCGCACTTACGCGCGATGCTCGAATGTTATTACTTAACCCTAAAACAAAAAACCGGTCAAGTGCAAGTCGGACTCGCGCACCGAGGGTGAGATACGTGAATAATTCAACATAAACTGTATGGTGGGACAAACTTAACTTTGCTCTTGAAAAACTGTTGTCCCCATACATCGACATAATTATGTCGCGGTTAGTTCAGTAGGAGCAAATAAGTTTGTCTTACGCTTTTTGCGAATTTCTAAAAAACGCTGCAAGTTAGAAAAAGCGTTTTAATTTCCCTGTAATATATAGGATGATATTAATAATCGGTAATTATTACAGATTTTTCTGTTCAGTATTTTTGGTATTTTTTTAACGTTTCATCTTTCATCAAAAACTACATGTCTAACAAAAAAAAGTCCCATTTGATACTCTAGCTCTACTTTCGATTTTCGACAACCCATTTCTTCCCCTTTAAAAAAAAATTAAAAAAAGGTATAAGATTTTTTTCTGTCCAATAGGCTCGGGTTAGCGGTTTTTAATACTAGGTATTCCAAATTCAAGTCGATAGCATCAGTAGATTCTGAGATATCTTGCTGTGACAGACGGACACCACACCACCACACCACCACCACCGCACCATAAGGATTCCTTTTTTACCATTTTGGTGCGGAACCCTAAAAACGGAATAAGCGGAGCGGGTATAATACATTACACAACTAGCGTACCTAGTGAAACAAAAAAAAAACATACAGACGAATTGAGAACCGTCCTTCTTTTGGAAGTCGGTTAAAAAAGGCCGAGATCGCAGATGTTTGCGGTCCGAGCTGCAAGCGAGGGACGTAAATATGCAATCGAGGGCTTTTTTTGTTACCTGCTGTGTTGTGTACATAATTTTATGTCTGCGCAATGATATTTTATAAGAAGATACGTTATACGCATACTCGCCAGCTGAGAAATATGCTTCCAAGAAAGCAGCAGCACACATTGGTACCTCACTGTACGGTGTACATACTCACACATATTAACAGATTGCATAAAAGAGATGGCATAGTTACAATAATGCAAAAAAAAGAGACAGCTAGCTTTTTGTTACTTGCGCGCTTAATTTTTAAACGTCACCGAGTGAACCCATCGGCTAGATTCGGATCCTGCTCGGCGCTCGCAGATTAAGCACGCAGAAGGTGAAAATTACATTTCAGAGTAGTTTCTGCCTATCTAGGTCCTACCTATGGAATTTCAATAGTGTAAATGATTTTTATTCAACTTAAAGTTTTAACATTAAAATGTGTAACTGAGTTTGTATTCTAATAATATTTATAGTTTTAATTCGTTTCAACAATTAAATTGTGTATTAAATGGTTTATATATTATTAATGATTTTTGACACTTAGACACCATTTAGGTACATCTCTGAGAAAGAATGGTTTTAATTTTAATTTATTTTATAAGTTATATCATTTTTAAGTTAATGTAATGTATTAATGAAATCTCTTGTATTAACGTCATATTGTTGGAACACTTGTAAAATGGTAAAAAAGAGAAACCGGTGAGTTTCTTCCGGCGCTTCTTCTCACCAGAAGGTCATTACCCGAAGCGCCAAAAGAAAAGAAGAGAAAAGAATATAAGACATGTAAAAGAGCCCTTAAGGGCCTACTTGCAGAAATAAATTATTTTATTTTATTTTTCTCAAACATGGCATGAAATGTTGACATTACGTTTATTGCCGGCCTATTTCCATTCCACATTTATTTGGGCCACAGCATCACGGCATTCAGCCATTAAAAAAACAAAAAACGATTTTTGCTATATTTTGCAGTTTTATTTATTTAAAATTGACATGAACATAACAAATAACACATTATAAACAATTTCCAATTATTATAAATTGCAAACTAAACCACAAAGAATACACATTTAAAATATTTCATCTAAATATTCGCGGTAAAAATGTGAACTGAAACAGCTTTTGGCCGAATTTGCATTGTCTATGGATATAATGTAAATTAATGTCACTTTCTGAGAGCCAGTTTGTGTTATAAAATATTAAGTAAGGTTATTATAGTCATAGGCCAAAGATATATGCTAATAAGAAATGGACGAGAAACTATGAAAAAATACCGAAATCGCTATATGTGTGCCTCTAATATTTGAAGAGTTCCCTCGGTTTCTCCAAGATCCCATCATCAGATCCTGATTTGGTTGCAATGGGACCACCTCGGAAGTATACCTTTTCAAACAAAAAAAGAATTTTCCAAATCAGTCTAGCCGTCTTCGAGTAATCGCGTAACAAACACACAAAAAAAACATACAGACGAATAGAGAACAGTCCTTCTTTTGGAAGTCGGTTAAAAAAATACGCTGTAAAGGTTATTTATTGGTTCTAGGTTACGCGGGTATTTTTCCGCGACTCTCCGACGTATTTACAAAAGCGAGATATACCTTAAGATATTATATATTTATGAGAAAATACCTGTATGAACACTGAATAGATATTATGGTTCAAGTTTGCATACTAAGGCATGTAACTAGGAATCAATGCGATTCAACATGACGCATCTGTAAATGTTCATCTTTGCCGCAGTATGGTTATCCTTGTCACTCTCATTGTCAAAGACGTAAGTTTGTCTCTTTCATTCAAATGACCTCTATGGTAGTAAGATGGCGTCGTATTTGAAAAATAAAATAATAAAAATGATAAAAATAAATTATTTCAGCGTACTTACAGGTGATATGTGATCCCTTGCGCTTTGTTGCACTTTTTGCTATGATTAGTGCACTTTCTGATCACACACGACGGCATTTTTTTTGTGAATCTTGTAAATATTCACCCTTGACATCGTCGTGCGTTTCGTTGACCGACCCGCGAGTGACTACCCACTACAAAAAGGGCACCAATACAATTATCGTGGTTTCAGTGCTTCACTTTTGGAGTGCTTGTAACCTATCTACTTATAAAATATCATTGTGTCTGCGCGTGCGGAAAAAGCCACTTTATGGCCAGGTGTGGCATAAAAATATTTTGAGACAACGACAAAAGTATTGATTGATAATACTTATGTATAAATATTACTGATTGAGGTAGGTATATGATAGTTGTGTTTTAAAAGGTAAAGAACTAACATAAATTTGGTTTTATTGCGTGTGAACACAAGATCATCCCATCCTCGTCGCCAGTTACGTATTAAAAGACAAACGGCAAAGTATATCTGTTTATTCGGCGGTAGACAAGAAACTATTCAAGAATGTGATTATTTATTCAACTACCCAACACTATTTCAGTTTGATTGTCACCACTACATGCAAAGACCGCCTGCCATTTATATGCAATTTATATATCAACATGACGTATGGGGACTTTCGAAGAATATTCCCAGAGTGGAAAATCCACATCTCTCATGGCAAATATATACACCGTGCCCCCGAATAACCCGAAAAGGACATTGCCGACGCGTCTATGGGGCCTCGTACCAAATCAGAAGTCATTGTGTCAACACGAAACCGTCTGTATCTTAAAGAACAAGAAACTGCCTTTCCTAATCACTAAATCCCATTAAAATTGTATTCGGGGATCCATAGGAAATTGAGATTGATTTCCAGATTTCGAAGTTAGTTTTTGCGTGGCAAACCGTCTAAATATTTGTCAACCGGCCAAATACAAAATCACCTAATATCTTTAATTGTCCTGACGTTGTCGAGACTTCACTTAACTTAGTCGTATGACATGTCATTTCGGATACCTGTGTTAGGTTTTTTATTGTGCCTATTCAGATTATTAAACTGTTATTATAAAAAAAAGTTCTTTGAAACTATTTTCATACATCGTGAGATAAAAAATATTGTAACATTATATTTACGCTCAATGTCTCGTATAGTGAAGTATCAGTGAAGTATCACGAGTTATTTGTACCAAATAAATAATTTAAAATGATTTACGTCCTTCGACACAAAATTGTGAAAAGACGTGTCTTATAAAGTACCTTATATTTAAACTTAGAATAAGACAGAATAGTGGCGTTTTACCTACCAATAAAACGCTTATTAAGCAGTAACCTTATTTGAAGCCTAAATAAATAAATAATTTGAGAGAAGCGAACTTGATTTCCTGTAACAGATCGGTCATACTGCAAATACTCCCACCTTATCCCTCCCTTTCTGACGTCATGTCCTGTCCACCAGGTGGGGACCGAGCTACCAGCGCTCGGTGCCCTCCTCATTGGATCTCAAATTATTAGTTAAATCACCAGGCAGAGTTTAAATATTAGGCTTCAAATAAGGTTACTGCTTAATAAGCGTTTTATTGGTAGGTAAAACGCCACTATTAAGCTGTGAACCGTTATTTGAAGCCTAAATAAATAAATAATTTGAGACCTGTTTGTTATCGCCTGGTGGACAGCTCGACGCCAATGTGATCATAGGTTCATTAAAGGGAGAATTAATGTAAAACAACATAAACTCAGAAATCATTTATTTTATGATTTTAAAGTGTATTGTATAGTACACATGTAGTAATTAAAGTACTGAATAGTGAAACATATTCTTTAAAATAACTATTCCTTAATGCTATACTATGAATAGTATCTAATAGTTAACACCACTTAAGTACTATTAATCTGATCAACAACCTAGTTACACTATAGGTAGGAACTTTAATATGATAACAAAATATACAGATACATAATCACTTAAGTATATCGCAAAAATCATTTTCTTAAAAATGAAAGTTTCACGAGTTCAGAAGTTTGAATCTCAAGAATGTTAATTCTAGAAAAAATCACATATTTACAGATAGATGTATGTTAGGTACACGAAAATAGACAATGATTTATTTTAATCTTACTCATCTACTGGCACAAATAAATTACCACAAGATTGTGATGACATAGCCGTAGGTTCAATTGGCCGACAATAGTATTTAAGAAATGTGTTCTCTGAACGCCAATTTCCCCGGGCTAGAATTTCATCTAACGGGCTGTTTTCAACCCAACTTTTAGACGCTACTGCCGGCCGAATACTGCCAGCACTGGCTTTGATACCGGCCTGCAATAAAATCTTCTTTACCCAACCAGAAATAACCGTGCGTGATGCGGCTTTTGGTTGTCCGCATGCAGTCAGAAACAAATTGTTCACAGCACAAGCTGTACGTCTAGATTGTGATAGCGTAATTACTTTTTTAACCCAAAATATTGGATCTAAAACTTTATAATCTTTATTTCTAAAAATTTGCCAACCAGACTGGCGGTTTATTACAGTGTCTGTTTTGGAACCATACTTTGGCCAAAATGTTATAGAATCATTTTTAACTATACAGCTATCACCATCTATGCCTAAAAGTGTCAAATCATGCACTCGTCGACCTGAACATAATAATAATAAAATTGCAGCGCGTGCAGAGCACTCGTACAAACTGTTTTCATCACTATTATTATTTTTAAGCCAATTGACAAGAATATCTGTATCCCATATAGGCACTTTTTTATGTCGTACACTAGAATTACTAATAGATTTTAATGCTTGCCGAACCAATATATGAGAACTAAGTCGGTTACTTAGACACGGGTCGCAAAGAGTGGAAACTGCGGATTTGTATACTAAAATAGTACTGTATGCTAGTCCCTGCTTAAGATGAAGATCTATTAAAAATTGAGCCAAATTCGCACCTTGAGGTTTTGATACACTCACAGAATTATTATTAGCCCAAACTCGCCATTTTTGCCACGCATTTTTGTAAGTTTTAATAGAAGCGTCTCGCCAACTCTTCTGTAAAAATTCGATTTGGTCTCGGGACCATCCATTTAAACTTTCCGACCACCCCCACATCTCCAGACCTCCAGGGTCATGTCCTGCACCATGGGAGGGGGGTGGCCCGTCGTTGCATCTACCAGGACTCTCTCCAGATTGTATATTGTAAACGGGGGACCCAAAGCCCTGTTCTTGAGGTCCGGTCGCCAAAACACTTTCAACCAGCGCGGAGCTACAACTAGGTAAATTCCTTTCGCATTGTTGAGGTGCTGTAGGACATGGGGAATCAGAAAGGGCGGGGGAAATACCCACGCCAGGGGATAGTTCCATTCTTGACTGAACGCATCGTATAGGCTGGCACGTTTGTCTGTCAAGTCTAGGGTCCCGTACAATGGTAGGACATGCGCTACTGACGACGCAAAGAGGTCTATCACTGGCCGGCCGAACTTGGCAAAGATCTGATTCGTCATGTGGGGTAGCAGATGCCACTCTGGGGGGCCTGTAAGACGAGACAAGTGATCGGCTTCGCCGTTGTAGCGACCTGGTAAGTAGTGTATTTCGATGTGGATTCTGTACTGATCCAGAATTGTGAAAATTTGATGAGCAATTTTCATCAGAGAAGCAGATTTTGTGCCCCCTTCGTTCCTCATATAGGCAACTACTGTTCTGTTGTCGGATTGTATCAACAGAGAAGAACCGACTAGGCGCTGAGCGTGACCTTCTAAGACGTGCCAAATTGCCAACATCTCGCGATGGTTGGAATGAAGTCTGGCTTCCTCCGGTGACCAAAGACCGGATAACCTGAGATTGTCCAACTGAGCACCCCATGCTTGCCCTGATGCATCCGTTACCAGATAATTGGTGACCGGAGGATAATGAATTGGAGAACTCTCCTCGAGATTGGTGGACCACCAATTTAGTTCTTTCAAAACGGGGATTGGAATCTGATAGCATTGGCGTGGATTCCTTAGTAATAGACTCTGGCAATGCTTTAGCAAGGCTCTGTGATTCAGACGACCCCTGGGGACCATAAAACTGGCAAAATTTACCATTCCTACCAGACTCTGCACTTCGCAGACATTTGCCGTTTTCTTTTTGAGCAGATTTTGTACTTTTTCTAGAAAGCTCCGTGCTTTTTGAAGAGGTAGGCTTTTTTCGTTTATGTGAGGACTCCAGACGACGCCTAGATACTCTAGGCTCTTTTGTGGCGTCAACATCGACTTGCCATAGTTGACTTGCCAACCTAGATGCTCTAATAGTTGAGTTACTTCGAGAGCTTGACGAGCTAAGACTCGGGGGTCCTGATTGGCTACCAAGAAATCGTCCAAATAAACAACTATTCGAAGACCTTTTTCTCTGAGTATCTGAGCTACCCAATTTGTCAGGGATGCAAAAATCCTCGGCGAGCAAGCGAGGCCAAACGGCAGACAGGTCATTTGCAGTAATTGTTGGTTGTAAATCAACCTGAGGAAGCATCGGTGTGCTCGAGCAACTGGCAAATGGAAGTATGCATTTGACAAGTCTATTTTGACTAGCCAGTCGCGGGGTTGTAGGAATGTTAACAGTTTGTGCATGTTTATCAACCGAAACGGTTTTACCAAAACGTACACGTTTAGGTTCCGTAAATTGAAAATCGGGCGGGCCGAGCCGTCGCTTTTTGGTATTATGAACATTGGAGATACAAAGCTGGGGCTGGGATCTACAGGTTCCAACACTTTCATTTGCAACATTTGCTTTATAACTTGATCCATTTCCCGACTTTTTGGTGTTAGCCAAGGATGATTGGTTAGGTTTGGATAAAACAAAGGGGGTTTCGCAATGAAAGGGATTCGAAAATTTTGAATGATTTGTATTAAAATCGTAGGAGCCTGTAGATCCTTCCAATTTTCTACAAAGTGTACTAATCGGCCCGCCCGAAAATTGCTCGAGTCAGAACTTCCGCTTAGTTTGCCCTCGTGATGCGGAGGGACCTGAGAATCTACCCCCGCGGTAGTTATTGGCAAAATGGTCGTTGCTTTGAAAATTCTTACTAGGCCTCTGGCGAGAGGGCTTTGTTTGTTGTCCGGATTTTTGCGCATGGCGAGGGTAGTCGCGCGGTTGCGCCGGATAATTCATAAACACGTTAGGCATTGGCATATTGATTGGCATTCGACTACTGAAGTCGGGGTATGCGTAATTGGTACTAAACAACGCCGGACCTTTGTTTGGGTAAGCATTAGCATAACTAGGCATGGCCTGAGCTTGCTGTTGTGGCTGAGCTTGCGCAGCAGCTTTAGTATTAGAGGGCGCCCGGGGCGGCCAAAATATTTTAGAGGCACCACCAGCTTTTTCAATTGCATTAGCAAACCGTTCTTTGTTAAACAAATTATCGCAGGTAGGTGGAATTTTCCTCAAGCTAGCTTTCAGAAAATTGTCTTTTACTGACCGTAATAAATGATCGCGTCTTTGTTGTATAAGCTCGGCCCTATGGCCGCAAGCAATTTGTAAAACATCATTACTAATTTTCTGAAAGCTACCCTGCACGAAAATTTCATTTAACTTATCCTCCAACATTTTTGGAGTAACCTGCCCCACTGCATTAAACCATTCGACTAAGCTCTTGAAACCGCTCTGAGCTGCCTCGTTTTGTTTAATAAGGGCCTGGGTTATAGCCGCAAACCCACGTTCAATAAGTGCTAACGAGTTAAACTTATCAAATGGCTTAATCTCATCATTTGTCTCCAAATATGTGAAACCTGGTGAAGAACAGTATTGTTTCTGTGCGTCTGCATAGCGAACACTATCCCAGTCTTCAGAATTGAACCTCTGAATACCATTAATCAATTGAACGAAATTTGGCAGTGATTTAGGAATAGATGGCTCTTTTAACACAGTATTCAAGGGCAATTGGAATGAACACCCGGGCACAGGCTGTTCCAATTGTGGGGCGGAGTCATTATTATCGGCGAAAAGTTCGCCACTAACATCTGCACTAACGTCCGACACATTACAATCTCCTACAGCAGGGGTGGAGTGAAAGCGAGACTGATAGGCCGCGCTACCCGCAATAAAATTTGTGATGCCACTTACTTGTTCACTCAAGTATCTTATAGCATTAGCTGTGGATCCCTTACGGCACCGCTTGCGCTTATGCTTCTTTGTCTCGGTGGCCTTCCGTTTCCTGCCCGCTCGCGACGGCCCGGGTTCCTGCCCCTCAGCAGGCGGCGCTGGAGCCGTCTCCGGCGCCGGTGTGGGAGTATCCGAGGATGAAGAACTAGACGAAGAATCCGAAGATTCACCCGTATCGCTCTCCATTGCAGTATATTATAATTTCCAATCTGGAAAAATAATAATATTAAAAACCGAACGGTAACACCGTTAAATTTTAAAAGAAATTCAAATTACTTTACTGTTATACTTGGTACCACGTACCTAGTAGAACGACCGATTGCTACGGCAAACAAGACGCCAATGAGGAGGGCACCGAGCGCTGGTAGCTCGGTCCCCACCTGGTGGACAGGACATGACGTCAGAAAGGGAGGGATAAGGTGGGAGTATTTGCAGTATGACCGATCTGTTACAGGAAATCAAGTTCGCTTCTCTCAAATTATTTATTTATTTAGGCTTCAAATAACGGTTCACAGCTTAATGTCAAGCTATCAACTTTCTTGCTAAGATTAAGAAAACTACATAGATAATGGATTGTATTAAGACGTATCTATGACGTTAGCTTTGTCTTTTACACTCATGTAAGAAGTAGTCTTAAGAAAGAACGAGACAAACATGTTACCTACTTTCCTGGGTACAGGGCAGCTGGATTTAATTTATCTGAGTTACAGTGCAGTTCGTATAAGAAAGAACCGCGGAGTTTTATGGAATTAATATTTTTGTATACATTCGCGTAGACGGTGGTGCCACTGTCATAGGCCTTTTAGATTTTGACCGATTTTGTCTGTCAAATACAGTTTTAAGGAAATCATAAATTTTTCATGGTGGCGGCGGAAATCGCACAACACAATTCTTTTTAAATTGATCTCAGATTTCCCATTTTAAATTCAGTAATAAAAATATCCCTCTGGTTAAAAAAATAAAACTAAGTTTTTGATATCGTTTTGGTTGTGGCACAATTTATGACGATATTGGTACCAAAAGTCGGCAATCTCCTTTTTAACCACGTATTCCTGATGGTATTACAAATAAATAACGTTATATCAACATAGGTCGAATTTTGTCATTTTACATTAATAGTCTTATGTAACAAAATAAATCAGTAAATTGAGCCCCTCCTTATAAACACGTCCTTAGGTGCTTGAGGAAAAGGTATCAAAAAGGAAAAAAAAACTAAAATGGAAACAAAAGGTAAATTTTTTGGACTCGTAGTCAGTTACCATCAAATACTGCGAAAGTTAATTGCTGTTTCGTTAAAAGATTTAACAAAAAATGTAAAAGTATCTTAATCACATTTATTAGGGCTTGTTACACACTTGGGAGTATTCATTTAAAAAATAATGAATATCTCGGAAAGTAACCGTTTTTCGACGTAATAGTTGTTAGAATCTATAGTTACAGTTTTTCGGGTTACTCGAGGGCACGGTGTATAATCAACTCCGAATACAAAGCATTATAATAACTAAAACTGACGTTAAACGACTACCTATTCAGCTTCAAAATTCCATTCGATTTAAATATTCGAAGCCATACATGACCATAATACTCTTCAAGGCACACATAGGTAGTATACCTAATATAATATATATAGATAATACAGGTATGTAGGTACTTAAAGAAGACTGCGCAGCATCTTCGTCAAAATATAGCCTAGTCTAGATATAATTTCGCTTATCTGATATTTAATGCCTAGTTATTATTATTATTATTGTGAATGGAATTTGAATAAAATGCTATACTTACATGGAAAATATTAAATTAAATTATAATTAGCAATGTATTATAAATGTCAAAAATTGTTTCAAATTATCTAGATAAGATCGTATTTTAAGTTAAGTTATTGTAATACCCCTACGGGGCATCATGTACCCTGCCAAGATATGCTGTAACACCTAGCGAAGTATAAAATTGTACATGAAAACAATGAATAAACAAATAAACAAAAAATAAATCACCAAGAATACCGTGAACAATGCTGAACATCACAAACCCCTTGCAAAATCTAAGGGTTTCATTAGTGAACAAAGCGGAGCGATAACGACAAGATAGAAAACATGTTACACATTTTATTCAGTAATTGTTAGAATTAGAATTCTATTATGCTCTCACAAAGGGCGGTCTCAAACGACAAAGGTTTCCCGGCGACGAAGTTTCATTAAAGAAAATAATTAAAAGCCAGTCTCAGAAATAAGAGACTGCGGAGTATGGCTGAAAATAAACCACGAGTGCCAGACGAGGCTGGCACCTGTATTAATGCAGCACATTTGCAGGCGCTTTATTGCCGGCTAGACAAAAGAACTAATACTCCGCTTGGGAATTCTCTATAAGAGTTTACCATTCGCTACGGGGCGACGTTGATTAATCAATTCTAGAGAAGGAAACGTTCTATGCAATTTCTCATTTTAATTTCTAAATAGCGCTTGAAGCGCATCTGTACGTGCTTTGCACATCGCATAGATACGTGACTATTTTCTGCTAAAATAAACCGGTTAAAAGAAAAGAAACTCTAATGTACCGTCAGAAACATTTCCATTATTCTCGGAAAATCTTTGTTTGAGCCTGATAATTTGAATTGAATGGTTATGTGATGTTTTAGGTTACTTTTAGTATGATGCCACAGTAATAAAAACACTGAATTTTAACAAGTTCCTAATATGTTCATGTTAATTTGAAACTATATTTGGACATAGTGGTTTCTTTCTGGGAGTTTACCATCCAAGTACCTAAGTATGTGTGGTATAATATATCTAGGTATGTTCTGCAGTAAAACAGAGCAGTTTCGGCAAAAGTACCTAATAAAATCAATTACATGTATACCTTATAATACGGTAAGAAGGTAGGCATCATGGTCTGTGGTCCCCTTGCTACAGAGATGCGAATAATGCCCATTCGAATGTTTTATTTGAATGATCATTCGAATAAAAAATAATTGACAATATTTTAAATCATCCGCGAATAAATCATTCGACGACTTTTCAAATGACGGATGATTTATTCGTTATTTTATTCGAATTAATCCAAGAAAAATATTTAAGGTACAACACGAATAATGACTTGCTTTTACTGTAATTATATTGGTTCTAACACATAATGTGTTCCTAAAGGCGCAGGCTTCCTAAAGGCAGTTTAAATAATAAAAGTATGTTTTATATAAATAAGGCAAAAATCTTAGTTCGTTCCGTTAGTACAAAAACAGTCTTTCAGTTCTGTTTAGTTATTATTTTTTCGAGAAAAGTCAATATGGTATTCCAATAAATAATTATTCGTGGCAATTCATTCGCGAATAAATCATCCGCGAGTAAATTATTCCACGAATAATTTATTCGAATAAGAATAATCATCCGCCAATTTTATTCCTCATTCGCGAATAATTTGGTTATTCTTATTCGTCATTCGAATAAATTTTGCCCATCTCTGCCTCGCTACTGCTAGGTACACAGCTGGGGGTTGCTTTCCCGATGAGATTAAACAAAGATCAAGAGTGATATCGCTAAAACAAACTTGCCTACTCAATGCAAAAATCGGCGTTCACTTTAAAATGCGATTTATTCATCGCTAAGTAATCCTGAGCCGCAAAGAAATATTAAAGGCGAAAGTTTGCGCACCCTCGTCCCGGGTAAACCGTGCCGGGTCCGGCGCCCGGGGCACCCGGCCCGGGGGACAGCCTAGGAGGGCGTCACTGATACCACTCGCTCCCGGCTACTTACCTTATTGCATATCGCATCCTTTTGATGTCCTAACAAACTCGATATTAGACAGCGATACGAACCACTCAAAAACGAACGTACTTACTCCTAATTTGTAGATTTGATGTGCAAATGAAATGAACCGATAATTAAGGCATACGTTTCCCCAGAATAAGTTTAAATTGAAATGGGTTTGTTAATTTGTCCAATTACAAAGCTTAATTGGGACGATCCCATTATATTTGTACCTTCTGAAATATTTAATTGGCTGCTCAATCAATTTATGAATACCTGGATTATTAAAAGCATCTGCTGTTTGGAATGTGCCGGTATGTCGGAGAGAAGTCTAGATGAAATAGGGGCTTACATTTCATCGCGACGATTGGTGGAAATTCGCAATGAATAATAATTTACCAGGCGGTACGTTAAGGCTACGCTACCCAAGTTTAAGTAGAATAACATGAAAGGTAGAGGCCATATCGCCAAATTTCTGCTTCGGGTAAGTCGTGCTCAACGATCCGGAGTTCGTTTCGATTCAATACATCCTACATTAAGACTCCACATAGTCAGTGTGATTCGAGACGAAAATAATGTTGGAGGGCTCACCGACGGGAACGCACTCAATTTGAAATGGCGTCACGCGGTCTGGCAACATGGCGGCGCGGCCAACACGCGCCCGTTATTTGCAGACCTTCTCGTTTTCCACTTTTCACCGACCTTCTTACATTGAAAAACAATGCTTACATCCATTTACGAATTCCTTTATCCTTCTTACCAAATAGCTTTCGCAGACGGTAATTATCTTCGCATTCAAGTTTATCTCGGACATAAAACGTTTTTTTGGCGAGTTGTTTTATAGGCAACAGTGAAATAAGTAACATAAATCCATTAATAAGCCTCTTACCCTATCCGTCTAAAGTCAACATCGGTGTTCTGGAGAAGGCGGGAGGTGTCCCCTCTCGGGCGTTGCCATGGCAACGCTCGGGGGCGCGGACCCGAATTTTATCGATTCGGGTACAGACAGCAGCCGGCTCTCGCCTACACTAACACGATTCAACGCCCGTGTTTGCAGATCTCGGAGGTTTAGAAGGGCTTTGACATTTGGACTGTTTAAATATGTACGTGTAGCTAAACAGTCGGCTCGTAAAACTAATCGCTCCTGTCCTCTCCTGGATAGCCGCAATAAAGATTGGAATCTAGTAGCGCTGCGTTCTCTTGGCTTATAGGAATCCTAACATCATATCGGGGCCCTAAAATTCTGGGTCATAACTCTCGAGATGCTCAGTCATCAACTTAGTCTATAGGAATCACTGTTAAATATTTTACTGTAACCGGAGTACCTACCGTACATCAGTTACATAATTTAAAAAATGCTACCTACAAATTAGTTGTTAGTAGATAGGTTCATATGGGACTGTATGTACTATTATTAAGATCTGTACAACTACGGTTTGCCATAAGTGCTATGACTATGACTAGTCTAGCACGATTGTATTACCTACTCTTTTTCTTATAAACTTGAATTTTTATCGCGACAGCGTTATGGAAAATGTAGTCAACAATGCCGAGTAGTAATTATAAAGCAATCATAAGACTTAGACGCAAAAATCACAGTGATACTTATTACCACATGTTAATAAATAAATAGTCTAACAGAGTATACATTTTGAAAGGAATACCTAAAACATGCAGAACCCAGTAGGTTTATGATGCTACGCTTGGTCACACGATAAAATAAATGATAAATTGATAAAGCATCCGTCACGTTCTGGCAAATAGTGTGTGAGAGTGACGGATGCTTTATCATTTATTTATCGCGTGACAAAGCGTAGCATCATAAGCCTGCAAAACAAAAATCCGCTGAAGTAGACTTGGCTGAAGGAGCTAATTAGAAAATTAAGATCTATGAAACTGAAATCCGAAATTATTTCGTTTTAATTAAATAAAAAATACATAACGAAAGAAGGCCTTTCAGGATATACGGTGCGGTGCGGTCAGAACTTACTGGGGGATTGTTTAGATCTATCCCCACATTTAAGACCATTTACGGAAATGTTAAATTATCACCTAATATTTATTACATATAAGTTAGTAAACCTAGACTACTAAGATTTTCACTACCTATATTAAAGTACCAACGGGCTGTAGCCGTGACTAAACTAAACACGAGAGCCATGTCCCAACAGTGGTCAAAGTATTACGTATGCACCCCGCTCAGCCCTAAGCAAAAATTTGATAACAAAAAAATGGGAGCAGTAGTTACCTCGCGGCGCGAAAACACAACTCTCAAAGCGATTTTTGAGTAGGGATAAAAGAAACGCGGGGTCGCAAAGGGTTCCGAGCGAGATATGAACTATTGCACCCTTCGCACACCTCCCCTATCAATTGTTACCAGTTGCGCATATTTTTACCCACAAAAACAACCCTCCGGGAATCGTGAGTCTGCCGTATTCCGTGATAATATAATGAGAATATATTTTATGTTACGTAATCGGCATGGTAAGTAATCATTAAGACGGTCTCATCGTTAGGACTGTCTGGATTTATTGCGTCGCTGGTGGAAATGGGACAAGTAAAAGTTCTGAGTCAACATTTCTTCTTCGTACCTAATGCACATCTTATTTTAGAAACGTATATGAGCATTTCTAAAAAAAATGCCATTTCTTCATTGTAAAGTTTGCTGCCGATTTAATGATATATCTACTAAGAATTACGAGTTTTTTCCCAATAGAAGAAAAGTGTCCCAAATTTTCCACACACAATTAAAAAATTGTACAATAAAAACATTGATTTTTTAGAAATCCTCATTTAACATCATACGCGATACAACATTATCAGCTAACTAATGACTCTGCTATCACACAATTTTGGGGTGCCTATATTTGCCGCAGTCGTAATCCATTAGGTAATAGCGCCAATATCTCGAATCGTTAAAAAGTGTTTAAATAGTTTTATTGAAAAGTATTTACCGTGAAAACCTATGGTAATATAGTTACGCTATGTTACCTTAGGGCTAGGCCTCAGAGCATAGAATACTAGAGAGAGGACAAGCCGCCGGCGACCGTGTCGCAGCTGTAAGCTCATTGTGCATACTCTGCCGCCAGTACACCGTCAGTTGTTAGCGAGTGTGCCCGCGTGCTGATCACAGTGAAAGTTTTGTTTTCTGCCAAAATGCCGAGTTGTGCAATAATTACTTGCAAACATCGCAGTGATTTAATTAATTTCCACACCAATGGGATCACTTTTCACAGGTAAATACTATTTATTTCTAATAAAACCATGAATTTAACTAATAATCTGACTTGTATCCATATAAGCTTATACATGTTTGTCATTTAATATATTGTATTACATTGCTGCTGTACGAGTTACATTATTGCGAAGCACAGTGTTTACGCCGCAATGAACGGGGTACAAAACGATACATTCACTGACAAAGTTTCTCATAGTACAGCAGCGATGTCCGCCATATTGTGCGCTGCGGATAGTGCTGCGCGGCACCGATACCACGTATCGATAAAACCAGCCCAGTATTAGTGGATGCTAAAAATAATTTAAAAATGAAAGGATGGATACTGTCTTTAATATAATATTAGGTATAAATGTTGTGTAATTGTTTAGCTAATGATTTGTACGTATGCAATGCGTTGATAAAAAAACTCTATGAGTGAACTTCGACATTTTAAAATATTTTTTTGTGCAAAATAAGCAATTCCTTTTCTTTAGCTACATACTTTTTTATAATACTAGTAATACCTTTAGATATTTTAACTGGCGATTAAACGAATAGAAAATACAATACAATTGTGGAGTTATTATATTTTTTAGTATTTTATGTGGTAAAAATCAAATATTATATACCTAAGTTTACAAAGGGTTTGAATTGTATGGCATACTAGATTTTGCCCCCCGCGTTGCCCGCGTAGAAATCGTATTTCGCATATCCCTCAGGAACCGTATTTTTTTTCGGAATAAAAAGTAATAATGTCCATTGTTGTTGGCGCACGTGTAATTACAAAAAAAAACTGTACAAGGACTTTAGTTAGTGTCCTTATCATATTTTGAGTTCTTTGTATTACCGACTACAACAAAGCCTATTTTACTGACTTAACAAATTACTAGCGTACCAGAGACAGATGTTGACTGAACTTTTAACGCTATGTAAATCCATCCTTTGTGCGTTCGTTACCCTTATCGCTGACTTGGCTTACGTGGTTTCTTTGTTTTTTTTAATTGCCTAATAGAACACACTAGTTATTTTATTGTTATTAGTGGAAGTGTAAATCAGAATTGAGAAGAAATTATTTAAGGCATTTGTCAACAACATATGAATCATAATAATTAGTAAGTAAACATTTGAAAACCCAAGGTGATAAATTTTACGAATTATTAGTCATTAACTAAATTAAATATTACGAATTATTAGACATCTACTTAATAAATCAAATGTCTTTAACATTTTGATTGCCATAAATATAATTATTTTAAGCAATTATTAACAATGATTCCGAATATTTCAATAGGTACATTAAATTATCGACAGATACTCTTTTTTCGACAATTGTTCAATATCGATATCACGGTATCCCTGGCCTAGTACCCGCAATTATCGTTGTGTGCGTGCGTACTGACACGACTCGCTGCTCATCCGCATGTACACAGACATGGAAATGATGCGCGTGTATTCTGCAATAGGCGCGCCGATATACAAGTGTGTGTGATTTAGGTGTGTGCGTGCTTTGTCTTTACAGTTACTGGTTCTTTGTGTTGGTTAAAGAACTTGCGACAGGCGGATTCAATACTAAATCGACCGCATGTCCGATCTCCTTATATTCTTACATCTGTGGGCTAGGCTGTTATACCTATAAACTAGTTAGGACCTATTGGATCGTCACAGAGGGTAATAAATCACGTCACTCTGAGTGACAATGACAACCGAACCCGGGACCGTCTCCCAACCTAGTATTTTAGCAATGAACGAATAGAACACTTAGGTACTAGGTACCTACTTAACAAAGTTTTTTTATACCCTAATATTATTACTTTTTTGTGTACAGACTACATACACCAATTTAGAAGTCAATCAAGGGTGTATTAGATCACTTTAATTTTTTTGTAGGGAAACAGTACAAAAACAACGATTTTTTAAAAACTAGAGCTTGTCTTGAAAAAATTGTTCACAAGCCCGTGGTATTACTAAATTATTTTAAAAGTATACTCATTTCAAAGTTATCAAAATCACTATTGGTCTGTGAAATACGCACTTATGCCAACCTCTTGGTTAACAGAAATAGGTACGAAAATTTCTTCAAAAAATAACGCAAGATCTCAAACTGGCAGAAACAAAATAATGATTCCTCACAGACAAAGGACAATCAAAAGCAAAAGACGAATCTGCCGGGAAAAACAGTTTTTCCAGACGACTTCTGTTGACGCAATTCGTAAAAAGTATCGCAGGGTCCGATTAACACAGTATCCTTGAAGATGTCGCTCGCAAAAAGGGGCATAAGGGGACAAAGGCCCTGAAACATTTCTCATTGAGGCGAGGGGTGGCGGCCCTCGCCGCCCCACTACGTGCAGACTCCGGCCACGGTGTCCATAATTTATGCTTTCGAGCGGACCACGAAAAATAAATGAGTTCCAGTAACAAGAGGAAACGGAAAAATAACTTACGTCGCGAGACCGAGCGCACCAAGCGTCGGAACACTGTTCGTCTAAATTCGACACTATTAATAATAAGTTTAATTCAATTCATCATCAGGGTCTCCGTTTTGAACGAACGGTTTTTTTGGTTATTCTGCGTTTCTAAAAGCCAATGTCGATTCTAAAAATACAATGATGATCAACATTACTAGTATGTATAGGTAAGCATTATTTCTATGATCTGAGGTAAGCATATAAAAATATATTCCACTATTAATCTGTTTAAAGATAACGAACAAATAAATTAGAGATTGTAATAAGTATTAACTCTCGTATTAATGGATGATGTAGTCCTCCAGCGATGTGTAGTACCTATTCCTCGAAGCTCTAGAAGAGCTTTTCAGTGTCTTGCCAAGATTACTCCTCTTGTAACCATAACAAAAAATAACGATCTATTGTACAATTTCCCCATTTCCTTTTCAATAAAAATGAAGGAAACTCGTCAAAGAAACGCCGCTTATAAAGAAGTAATGAAACAATAGAAAACCTTGCTACCGCGTCACAGTGAGAGTACCTATTCGTAGATTCCTACAAGTTTGTCACCCTACACAGAACAGAGGAGCTCAATAGAGTACCCATGCGATACGATACATAATACATCATGATATTGTATTAATTTGTGCGCCCGCCGCGTGGCGGAGGGTCGCACGTCGCATTTTTAGGGAGTAATTAATGAGCCCGAGCACCTCTCGGGCTTATTTTGATTCCTTGTTTTCTTTCTCCGGCAATTGAAAAGCGATGGACGGGGCCGGATAATTTAATCAATCCCGGTAAATTAAGGACACTCAAATATTTTTCAACCTCTGAAAACAGCCCTCCCGGCTTCAGGACGGACAAAGGACGTACTCGCCTGTTCTGAATCAATTAAGCGCTTCAAACAAGAGGACGTTAAGGGGACTTGAAAATAAATCCGACTTTGATAAAAAATGTGTATTACCTCAAATATTGTTACATTTACATTATACCATCTAGCAGAAGCTATTATTTTCATCGACAAATAATTGTATAAATTATTTCGTTAATAGTAGGTACATCACTGCAGAGGCGGGGAAGTAAGGGGTTGACGGCCGAGTACATATAGCTGGCCGAGCGAAGCGAGGCCAGTTAGTTACGTGGCTGACAACCCCATTTCCCGCCGAGGTAATGTATAGTGCTTTTCTCAAGTATGCAATGAAATAAATTAAAAAAAAAAACTCCAAGAAATCAAACTTTAATTTTCAGAGAAACTAAATAAACTATACGTAACAGGATGGATTTTAATACACACGCACGTTTCTGCACGAAACGTTAGATTGATTATTCTTGTCGATTGTGACTATCAAATGACAATGAAATTTCCTTTCCAAATATTAGCGAATATTTAGATGAAATATTTTGAATGTGTATTCGTGTAGTTAAAATTAATTTAAAATTGTTTATAATGTGATTAATGTGTTATTTGTTATGTTCATGACAATTTTAAATAAATAAAACTGCAAAATATAGCAAACATCGTATATATTTTTTTAATGGCTGAATGCCGTGATGTTGTTGCTCAATTAAATGTAGAACAGAAATTTAAAAAAAAATACTTTGCGACCTAGGCCGGTACTACACGGTTAAACAGCGCGAAGCAATTTCGAACTTGTAATTTCACACCTCGATCTTAATTCGTTTTACGTTACCATTTTTCTTCCCCAACCCAGCATGGTTAATAACGTAGACAGATGTGGAAACTCTTTGTTCAAGATCGCGTCGAACCAAAGTTCGTTGTCAGCAAAGGAAGGGTCCATGGTTTCCATTTGTATATAGGTGTAGGGAGCGAAGGCTAGATGATTCCTAATGCTTAGTATAGAGTCTGCACCAGGAATGTACTCTGTTAGTTTTCTTGCTGCTTCTGGTTGTAGTCGGTGGAAGATAAATCCTTTCTGCCGGTCTGAGAATGCGCTCTCCTCGACCAGGCATCGGACTACATCAGACGTGTAACCTTTCAAGGTTTGCTTCTGTTCAAGGTACTTCTGATCTTTCCGGTTCTCCTTGTTTTGTTGCGTTGCCTTGTTTATTTTTCTGTACCTGGAAGAACGATTATTTCTTCAGACGATGTCTTGGACAATCTAGCGTTACGCTGCTGAAAGTCCGTTTTATTATTATAGTTACACGAGGTATTTGTGATATATCTCGTAGGGTATCGAAATATTTTATAGATTGAATCGATGATAAAACAATACTAGAAACAAAATATATTGTAAAAAAACAATCCGATAGCCTCGATTATGTATGATCCAAGAACAGTCACAATAGAAAAAGTAAGCGTGTATTGCAAGATTTATAAAATAGAATTTATCTAAGAATGTTGTGAAAGTAAGGAACTCATCTCATCCTCCCTTATCGTAACATTTTACACGATTTTTCTTCAACAGAATGCTATAACGCCATCTATCTAAACTCCTTGTAACTACGATGTCGGGTAGCTTTCAAGCGACACCACGGATGTAACGTAGACATAGAATGGTTCGACCTATTCGATACTAAACACACGGTAGTTCTAATAGCGTTTCAACCGCTCTCACTTTCCTGGTAGAATTATGAAGCATTTCCCCGTGGACTCGGATTACTATTTTAGGCTATTTTGTAGAATACCAGTACATGTAGAAAATAACAGAAAATGGTAATCCGAGCCTACAGGTAAATAGTCAAAAATTCTACCAGGAAAGTGAGAGCGGTTGAAACGCTATTAGAATTGCCCACAGTATTTAAGTATTAAGACAGTTTTGTAGGAAATAATATTATGCATTTATGATATTGATAACATATTTGATGTATTTTTATAGTGTTGTCAAATATCACGTAGAATAGCTTTAGTTCGTTTAACACGTTCACTGTCCGTGACCCGTACATGGGTCATGGGTCACGCCAAGCATCTATTACAAAGCCTTAAAGTTTACTATTCAGCTCGGACACTGAACGTTTTAAATATTATGAAACCTTCATAAGTGTGTGTGTTTCAAGATTATTTCGTTGTATTTATTATTAATTAATTAGTGTAAAATGTCAATTAAATTTGGCAACCTCTTCATATTCATTTAGGAGACGCCGTTGCTAGTTATCAGCTGATTTCGTAGCTAATTATATGTTATAATATTGCAGTGTCTACGTATTTTTTTAAAACTTACAACAAATGAAACTATGCAAACTTCTTGAGCGGTAGCGCGGCCCACCACCATTTGCGCCAACGGCAGGTTGGTGAGCACGTGTATACCGCCCGAAGGTCTACTTTACGTTATTATGGAATACTGACACTGCTGACATGTACCAATGGTCCCACAATAGGGAATATGCATGATATATTTAATTTACTTTAATAAAAGCTCATCCATATAAGAAACAGTAGGAAAAAAATATTTTTCGAATAACTATAAAAATAACCAAGATATAAGACAAAGATTTATCTCTATCTCTTTCTAGCAAAACAGAATATAGTATGGGAATTGTACTGTGGCGTCATAGTCCATATCGGATCTCTCTGTCTAATCGCTGTCTGATTAGTGCTTTAAAATGTTTATATATTCCGTATTTCTCGGTCGATTTTAATTTTATTTTGACTTTATGTCATTCTTTTTACGGTATTTTCATATTTTGTTAAGAAATGTGTTTAAAAAAAAATCATGCATATTCCCTATTAGGGCGCCCGCACATTGGTTCTGACTGACCACAAATGGTTCAGTGCGGCCGCAGACCTGTAGTGGCCGCCGCTAGTGGCCTACTGTGCAAAGGCTCTTAGAGATGTAGAAGACCGTGCGAAGTGGAGAAGAAAATTTCGAATATCCGAGAGAGAGACTTTTTTTTAGAAACTGACAAACCCGCGACCCTTATTGGGCATAGCGATTATATGACCAGGTGGCCGGCCGTGACGTTCCCTGAGGTCGAACCAGCCGGACCACCCTGAGTGGAACAAGAGAGAGACTGACACTATGGTTCACTCACAGTAGCAGTAGCTCGGCCGCCTTGTCGAGCAGGTCGGCGGACACGGTCAGCAGCGGCAGCGCCAGCGCCGGCGGCGCCGGCAGCGCGGCCCCGGACGCGCCCTGCGACAGCTCCGCCCGCGCCATCCGCAGACTGCTTTGTGTGCAAGAGTATAATATCCGGAGATCTCCTGCGAAAGATGACATTTATAATGACAATCCCACTAATATTATAAATGCGAAAGTTTGTGAAGATGTTTGGATGTTTGTTACCTTATAACGGGGTAACAACTAGATGGCTAAAGCAGAAATTTGGCATGCAAGTAGACCAAGTCCTGGATTGACACATAGGATATATTATATCCCGGTAAAGAGTTCCTTTGGGACAATAACGGGAACAACGCGGGCGAAGCCGCGGGAAAATGATAGTAACGACGACCGACGGAAGCAGCCTCCGGAGGCCCCCGTTCGTGTTGGCGGTAACTTGTGTGTGTAGTTACGGCTGCACATAACAAAAAGCACACATGTGAGTGTCACCAACGAAATTGCCAAGCTATATAGTAGGTATAGGTAATTTCACGAAAGTTGAGGCCACGCACATCACAACAAATTAACAGATTTTAAAATTACTGCTCTTTTTTCGTGCCGATAGCAGGTTCAACAGTGAATTGCCAGACTTGATGACACAGTGAATTGACAGATTGAGATAGACCAAAAATTTTGTTTAAACTATAGCCTTATGTTTATTACTCACTCATTCATTTCATTAATTCACTTTTTTGCAATGAGTACTTCATGTAGCTGTGTGTGTAATCATTTACCTCAACTCTCCCAACTATATGGGCGCGAGATACATGAAATGAGGGCCAGACGTGAGTGGTCACCCCGCCTCGCATTGACACAGTAAAGTTTTCACAAACGCATTTCGTCACAAAATTCACGCGGAATAGACCAACACGTCATCTCCTACTTACGACTTCGGTCCACCTTGCCATTTAAAGTCTTTCTTTTTTGAAAAGAGAAACTGGTGAGTTTCTTCCGGCGCTTATTCTCACCAGAATGTCATTTGCCGAAGCGCCAAAAGAATCAGACATGTGAAAGAGCCTTTGAGGCCTACTTGCGAAATAAATTATTTCATTTCATTTCACTTCTTATCAAAATGCATGCAGAGCTTATTTAGCCATTATACAATCGAACACACTGTTAACTTTACATTTGTAAACGAATGTCAACTTTATAACAATGTGTTAAAGTCTATGGGTGGTCAGTCAACAGTGGCTTCGTTTGTACATACAGTTTAAGCTGTATAAGGGCTGCATAAGCTCTACACAGATACAGCTTGCGTGGTACAGGGGATATGGCCAAACTTAATGTCACACAAACAAAAACGGTTGACGCCGTACCTGGGTTAACTTGCAGCGCCCTGCCGCACATTGTGCTTATAGTAGCGGAGACGTAGCGCATCGCATCGTCGTATATTTCACGAGGTGGAGTCGGCGCCGCGAAGTGTTGCCGACGCCGCGTGCTTGAGTAAACCTGTACAGAAATAGTACATTACATACTGAGGCCAGTAAAGTAAGAAATGTCTCAGATCACATGTAATGTCGATCGACAAATATGTGATCTGAGGCCTTCTTATTTACTGGGCAATGTTTGTATACTATGTTTCTGTTCGACGGAGCCAGAAAGCGGCATCTTCGTTTAGCGTAGCGGCCGGTAAGGTAACACTTTCCGGCTGGAGGGCAGGAAATACCATCATCACGCCACTGCTCGAAACTTCAAAAGGTGGGAATAGATGAGCGGTATTGGGAGCGCAAACCGGCAAGTTCTTGGGCAGCGAACCAGCGAGCCAACAATCGAATCAAACACCACAACAGTAATATTGTTGTCCCGTTTAGTATAACAGTTGACCAATGAGAGCACGCTACATCAAAGTATAAAGACAAACAAGTAGTCCCGGCCGTTTAGGAGCGCGCGACACGTATTCACACAGACGCACGTTCGGGTGTCTGTGTGAATAAACCTTGTCTGAAGACGTCCTACTCTTCTTTTGCCGAGACGCGGCCCCACTCCAGAACACGTCTACCCCAAAGGTTTTCAATTCTTCAGCAAATGCGACCAGCCCAGTGCCAATTCAATTTGCTGATTCTGTGAACTGTGTGTGTCTGTGAGTCCAGGATCTGTAGAACTATCTTGACTTGAGCCTCCCCAGCCACAGAAGTGTTGCACCAGCACTCACCAGGTACTCCAGGGTCTGTATACGGAGCCTCCTCACACAAGTGTTGCAGCACTCACCAGGTTGGTATACATGGTAGTGAGGGTCCGCAGCACGGCTTACTGCTGCGCGGGCTGCACGCGCTGGTGCACCCGCGGCAGCAGCTCCGGGTCTACCTCCACCCACTCCAGCTACTCCAGGGTCTGTATACGGAGCCTCCTCACACAAGTGTTGCAGCACTCACCAGGTTGGTATACATGGTGGTAAGCGCCCGCAGCACGACGCACTGCCGCGCGGGTTGCGCGCGCTGGTGCACCCGCGGCAGCAGCTCCGGGTCTACCTCCACCCACTCCAGCTACTCCAGGGTCTGTATACAGAGCCTCCTCACACAAGTGTTGCAGCACTCACCAGGTTGGTATACATGCTGGTAAGCGCCCGCAGCACGGCGCACTGCCGCGCGGGCTGCGCGCGCTGGTGGACCCGCGGCAGCAGCTCCGGGTCTACCTCCACCCACTCCAGCTACTCCAGGGTCTGTATACGGAGCCTCCTCGCACAAGTGTTGCAGCACTCACCAGGTTGGTATACATGGTAGTGAGGGTCCGCAGCACGGCTTACTGCTGCGCGGGCTGCGCGCGCTGGTGCACCCGCGGCAGCAGCTCCGGGTCTACCTCCACCCACTCCAGCTACTCCAGGGTCTGTATACGGAGCCTCCTCACACAAGTGTTGCAGCACTCACCAGGTTGGTATACATGGTGGTAAGCGCCCGCAGCACGACGCACTGCCGCGCGGGCTGCGCGCGCTGGTGCACCCGCGGCAGCAGCTCCGGGTCTACCTCCACCCACTCCAGCTACTCCAGGGTCTGTACACGGAGCCTCCTCACACAAGTGTTGCAGCACTCACCAGGTTGGTATACATGGTGGTAAGCGCCCGCAGCACGGCGCACTGCCGCGCGGGCTGCGCGCGCTGGTGCACCCGCGGCAGCAGCTCCGGGTCTACCTCCACCCACTCCAGCTACTCCAGGGTCTGTACACGGAGCCTCCTCACACAAGTGTTGCAGCACTCACCAGGTTGGTATACATGGTGGTAAGCGCCCGCAGCACGGCGCACTGCCGCGCGGGCTGCGCGCGCTGGTGCACCCGCGGCAGCAGCTCCGGGTCTACCTCCACCCACTCCAGCTACTCCAGGGTCTGTACACGGAGCCTCCTCACACAAGTGTTGCAGCACTCACCAGGTTGGTATACATGGTGGTAAGCGCCCGCAGCACGGCGCACTGCCGCGCGGGCTGCGCGCGCTGGTGCACCCGCGGCAGCAGCTCCGGGTCTACCTCCACCCACTCCAGCTACTCCAGGGTCTGTACACGGAGCCTCCTCACACAAGTGTTGCAGCACTCACCAGGTTGGTATACATGGTGGTAAGCGCCCGCAGCACGGCGCACTGCCGCGCGGGCTGCGCGCGCTGGTGCACCCGCGGCAGCAGCTCCGGGTCTACCTCCACCCACTCCAGCTACTCCAGGGTCTGTACACGGAGCCTCCTCACACAAGTGTTGCAGCACTCACCAGGTTGGTATACATGGTGGTAAGCGCCCGCAGCACGGCGCACTGCCGCGCGGGCTGCGCGCGCTGGTACACCCGCGTGACGGTCTCCAGCACCCGCGGCAGGAGTTCCGGGTCTACATCAACCCACTCCAATAGCTCCAGGATCTGTCGGATGATAAGGACTCTTATAACGATGCTGATAAGATGCCTATAGAGATGAAACGAAGCCATAGGTTGGAGTGAGAAACTGCGCTCCGACCTTTCCCTCCCACCTATGGCCGTCGCTCGTCGCCGATAGAAGACACATCGCTTCTTCAATTGTCTACTTGACAACTTTTTTCTGTGATATAGAAATATCTCTCAATAATAAAAATATTAGTGAAAAAACTACTTCAATATCATAAAAACTCACCGAGATACAACAATGTTAAAATTACATTTTTAGACTTTCCCAAAAACGTGCCGTACTGCAGCCTCGTAGAACGTGACGTCACGATCGAAATTTTGTTTGAAAAATCATGGACTTTGTTCTGCAACTATGTTAAAACTTGCGTTTATCGTAACGGTTTCGTAACAAAAGTTACCATAAATTTTAAGGGTTATTCAATGGTATTCATCGTTTATTAATATTTTCATACTTTTAAAATGGGCTAAACTCAAAACTTTAACATATTTTCTTATTTTGCTTATTTTAACAGGATCTTATATAATTTTGACAAATTTCGGTTACAGTACCCAATTTAAAGCTACATCGCTTCAAGGTCATCTCTTCATATTTAGGACGTTACCAATGTGTTGCAAGAATGATGTAGAACATGAGCTTCGAAGCGGTAAAAATAAGAAAAAAATTAAGAATTTCCTCTCTCCTACACTTTTCAAGAGTTCATTTAAGATGCTTCTAAGGCAACTTCGCGATGCAATATGACTTGTTTCACTGTGAGGCGTGGTATGGCTTAGAATCTAATCACGAATGTGACATGCGTAGAGTGAGCTTACCTCGTGGAAGTAGTGGTTCTCGTCCCACAAAGGCAGGAAGTGCGCTAAGAAGGCGGTGACGGAACGCAGCGGCTGACAGAGTGTTCGCTGCAAGGCGGCTACGCGATGCAACGCATCCCGTTTCTCCGCCTCACTATGAGGGGATGCGTCCAGGAAACCTGTGCAAAAATACGCTTTTGAATGCGCAGGCTACGAAGCACTAGATCCAAACAAGAGATCGCAGGCATTAAAAGCGTATAAGCGCTCATTATTTTTTTTTTTCACGTATGATAAATCATAACAATTTGATGGCAATTCTGCAATTAAGAACTTCGGTACGACGACGAGCGGAGTTAGGAGTACTTTACTACTAGCGGCACAGAATAAGTAATAGTAATACGCACAGAAGTCTCTCTTCATAAAACTGTCGTTCGGGTCCGACCACCGGACAGAACGCACCGGATCCGGTCGTCTCTCTCTATCGCATCACGCGTGCTCTTTCTGGTCACTGGCTAAGGCCCGCTGGCGGGGCCTCAAGACCGCACGGCGAAAACGAGGCGCAAGTAGCAGCGAAATTGATTATGTCACATCGTATAGTCTTTTTTCTCAGACCATACAGCACCTCTGAAAATGTCGCGCGGGCCACATGACATGGTCGACTTGGTGTTACTTATAATTTTTTTTCGTCCTGGGTGGGGGAGGCTCTGTGTCTCACATATCTGTAGATACTTTACTGTGCGGGCAGGAGGCTCGTAGTACTATTCTTATTCTATGCCGCGGGCCGGATCATAGGCCCTCCCGCTTTCTTCCCGCGGGCCGTAGTTTGGAGACCCCTGGTATAGAGGATAGTGATGTAACGAATATTCGCATTCGTATTCGCGAATATTCGCAAGATTTTCAATATTCGCATTCGCAAAAATCGATGCGAATATTTTTGGTGCATTTTAGATCCTAAAATTCATGGAAAAGAAAAAAATACGGCCAAGTTCGAGTCGGATTTCGAAATTATCAATGAGTAATTAAAAACTCTGTTAGATAAGTACCGAAATAAAATGAAAATAAGATATTTATTTTTAACCACCGGTTCCAATTTTTCTACCACATGCATAATCATTATCTTTAGCTAACGAATTATTCCAACTCAAACTTCATTACTTATTTTATTGCAAAACTGAATTAAATTTAAGTTAATCGTAATTTTGTTAATTTCTAGTATTATAAAATTTTATAACTAATATTCGTATTCGCATTCGCAAATGTTCAAAAACCGATATTCGTTACATCCCTAATAGAGGACTCACAGCCGGTCAGCATGTAGTGCAGGTCGTGGTGCAGCGCGGCCTGCGCGCGCGCGTCGCCGAGCGCGAGCAGCAGCAGCCCCGTGTTGTTGCGCAGCAGCGCGCGCAGCCGCGCCGGCCGCGATACTGACCGGTGCACCGTGTAGTGAAGGAGGGACACCGGGCTGGAACATATGGTAAACTGTTAGAGCCTCCGCACATTCGGCCACCTAGTCCGACCCTATCGAGGACCGGGACAAGGTGACCTGATTCGACCCCAGGCGCCCCCGGCACCCACCCACTCCGATCCCTCGGGGTGGTCCGGCTAGCGACCTGGTTCGACCCCAGGGAACGCCACTACCATCCCTCGGGGTGGTCCGGGTAGCGACCTGGTTCGACCCCAGGGAACGCCACGGCCGACCACCCGGTCCGACAATCGCTATGCCCATAAGGGTTGTGAGTTTGTCAGCTTCCAAAAAAAAAACATTGGGCCACTTTCGAGAAAAAACGCCAAAAAACACCCTCAAAGTGTTAGCATTTTAATCATAAATATAATTATTGGTGCTAATATACGGATTTTATAATGTATTTTCTATTTATATTTCGATTAATAGAATTGAGAGTATTAATCGAAATATATTATAAACTCGGAAACGGAAATCAGAGAAATGTTACGCGCGCTGTTTCCCAATTGGCCGGCGCATCCGATTGATCGGTTGGTAGTGACATTTGCGGGGATTAGCATTATTTAAGCATCGGATGCCGGCACTTGGGACACAGTTCGTGATCAGAGTCGACAAGAGAGTTTATACTTTAGTTGGTGATAATATTTATGTGATTAATTATAAAAAGGATATAATAAACGGAGTACATCGTCTGCCTTCGTTTAATTTCTGGACATTCTCTACAGTTCAGAAATTGGGATCAACCGAGGATATGGTATAAAAACCTTGGTGAGCAGAACTTAACGCCCAAATAAGGTACGTTGATGTGTTTTTTTTCCTTCCCTCTTTTCTGCATATCGTTTATTATCTAAATGCATATTTAGTGAGACTATGTATAGTTACTTCTCATTACGAAGGTTTTAATGAAATCCTTTGAACGTTTAACGAAAATCTAGAATCGTAACGAATTAAACTAATTTTATTTTATCATTTATTCTATACCTGATTTTATGAGGTCGTCTTTTTGTTAACTTTTGGTCTAATTAATGAACTTAAACGATTTTAAGGAGTATTAGCGTTTAGTAGGCCTATATAGATATTGAAGGAAGTTTAATATATTGATGATATGACATTAGAATCACGTTACTATTACAATTAAAAACAATATTATGTATCTTTAATTAAAAGTACAACACATTTGTTCCTATGAATGTAGTTGTACGTATTTTTCTTTATCCTAATAGATTTAATAGTAATATTTAAAAAGTCGTGGTGACAAGCCTTTCGGATCTACTTTTGTTTTATTTGTATTTTATGTTTCAAACTGATAATAATTTCTAAATAATATTTCATACAAGACCTTGACACATTTATGCACGTGATATTTCGGGGAAAAGATTTAGAAATAAACTCGTGATTTCTTTCAAGCGTTTACTCGATTTTAAAAGTACAAACCCTAAGGAAAAGAAACAGTTTTTTTTAACATAATATAATTAAAATCGAACACAGACAACAATCTTCATTAGAACAACCACTTTTTGTTGTTATTCTCCATTCCAGTGGCAATAATGGAGAGAAAAGGACCATCTCGTAAGCGTAAAAGAGATGCGTCTCATGCTGATGACGAAGATCCTGGCACACCAGAACGTCAGCGCAGTAGACACGTGGAGCCACGAGTCAGCCGCAGCCACCGCAGAGACGATAGCCTGGAGAGACGGTCGAGGGGCCGTAGATCGCGCCGGCGGTCATCCAGTTCGCACCACCGGCAGAGCACGCGGCGTCGGCTGAGGTCGACCAGTTCCCGGCAGAGCACGCGGCGTCGGCAGAGGTCGACCAGTTCCCGGCAGAGCACGCGGCATCGGCAGAGGTCGACCAGCTCCCGGCAGAGCACGCGGCATCGGCAGAGGTCGACCAGCTCCCGGCAGTCGCGGCGCAGGCAGAGGTCATCCAGCGTGCGGCGCAGCCGGAGATCCTCGAGCTCATCCCGTCGCAGGCATGTGCGTGAGCAGGTTAGACAATACGTAGGTCAACAAGTTGGCCCTTCCGGTAATAACCAGTCGTTACCAGTAGCTGAATCGTCAAATAACACAAATACTAATAATGATTTTATAAGTCTTGCTGAACAATTTAAGGAACTTATTCAGGCAATGAAAACAGGCGGCAGTAATGAAAGGTTTCCAACAATTAACGTCATACCAGAATATGATCCAGCTAAGCGAACACAAACCATTAGTACGTGGTTGTTGAAAGTTAACGAATGCGCACACATATATGGCTGGACAGAGCGACAAACAATCCATTACGCTTTGCCCAAGCTGACTGGCCTTGCGCAGCAATGGTACCAAGGGCTGCCTAGCCTCCTGTTTTCATGGTCTGAATGGCAAGAGAAGCTAAAATTAGCTTTTCCCAGTGACGAAAATTATGGGCGGTTATTGACAGAGATGCTGGCCTGCAAAGCACGTTTTGGCGAATCATTAGAAGAATATTTTTATAAAAAAATGATTTTGCTAAACCGCTGTAACATAACGGGTAAAAACGCAATAGATTGCTTGTTGTTTGGCATAGAAGACAGATCCGTCCGAACTAGTGCTGAAGCAGCCCAGTTCATCGAACCTGATAAATTATTAGTATTTTTGAGAAATGTCAAAATTACGAAACCAAATGAAAAGACTGCCACAACTGTGCATACCAGCATTGCTGACAATAAGCGCCCTAGATCTTTTAAGTCTAGTAATAATGAAGCTAGAAGTAATACTGTTTCTAAATGTTATAATTGTGGGGAAGACGGTCACCCATATTTCAAATGTAAACAGCCAATCAAGAGATGCGACACATGTCACAAAGTAGGACACCTTGCTAACGATTGCCCTTCAAAGAAAGATAAAGCTGATAATAAGGTTGTTTTACGTATATCTACAGAACAAGACAACGATATTAAATATTTTAAATCCGCAAAAGTTAATGGTAAAGATTTACAGTGTTTTGTCGATTTCGGGAGCCAGTGCACTATGCTTAGGGAATCGTTCGCTCATAGTGTATCAGATAACTGGATAGTAACCGATTTACCCGTACTCCGAGGTTTCGGAGACTCGATCGTTAATTGTACTGGCAAAGTAAGAGTTACCATTGAAATTGATTCCGCAAAAGCGACCTTGGACGCGCTTATTGTCCCCGACAATTTTCTTAAAGTACCCTTATTGCTAGGGCAATCATTTACCGAACAAGAACATGTGGTGGTATATAAAACAAATGACACACTAAAAATATCAACAAAAACTAAGCAAATTAAGGAAAATATATCACTGCACGTTTATGAGTCGGTTCACATTAAGGGTTATACGGTAGTTAGTGTATATTCGACACCGTCTTATAATGGGGATATATTTATTGAGCCGAGTTTATGCCTGCAACCAAAAAAAGAATATGAGATTATACAAAGTGTTGTTAGCATAACAGAAGGTCGAGGTCTAGTTGTTGTCAAAGGCCTAGTATCAGAGGGTTTCTGGTTAAATAAAGATACCTTGTTAGTTCGCGCTATACCTCTGAAAGAATCCTCCACTTTTGTAGAATCTTTTAATGTGAATAGAGTTGAGAGTGAGAATGCGAGTGGTCAAACCGGCAAGACTTTGATTGATGAAGCAATGATAAATGTGAATGAAAATATTAGTCCCGATGATAAGACTAAATTAATTGATCTTTTAAATGAGTATAGAGATTGTTTCGCTTTTTCGGTCAAGGAATTGGGACATGTGACTAATGCTGAAATGGATATTAAATTAAATGATCCTACACCGGTCGTATACAGACCGTATCGTATGTCACATTCTGAACGAGATATAGTTAGAGGTATTGTGCAGGATCTGGAAGAATCTGGTATAGTACAACCGTCTTCGTCGGAATATGCGTCGCCAATTTTGCTTGTAAAAAAGAAAACTGGCGATTACAGACTTTGTATAGATTTCAGGACACTCAATAAACGTACAATTAAAGAACATTATCCTCTACCAAGGATTGATGATCAGTTAGATAACCTTTCTGGTCATACATTTTATACTACCTTGGATCTAGCGTCGGGGTATTATCAAATTCCTATGGCTGAGACATCAAAACACTTGACTGCATTTGTAACACCAGATGGGCGTTACGAGTTTACACGAATGCCATTTGGACTGGTTAATGCCCCATCCTGTTTCCAAAAGACCATTAACAACATTTTGGGTAACGCTAGATTCAAGGATGCACTCGCGTACATGGATGATGTAAATATTCCTTCGAAGACTGTCGAAGAAGGGTTCCAAAAATTACGCCAAGTTCTAGATTTATTCAGAACTTCAGGATTGACATTGAATCTTACAAAGTGTCACTTTATGATGCAATCAATCAATTATCTGGGGTTCGAAATCAGTGAAACCAGTGTTAGGCCTGGTAGGAATAAAATCGAAGCTGTAGAAAAGTTTCCCAAGCCTACTGATCAACATAAGGTGAGGCAGTTTATCGGGTTAGCTAGTTTCTTCCGCCGCTTTGTCAAGGGCTTTTCAACTATCGCGAGACCACTAACTCAACTCTTGAAGAAGGATGCCCTTTGGTCATGGGGTGATGCTGAAGAAAGTGCGTTTATCACTCTAAAACAAGAACTAATCAAACGGCCAATATTATCGTTCTACAATCCGTCGTATGAGACTCAAGTTCATACCGATGCATCTAAACATGGAGTAGCGGGCATACTCCTTCAAAGGCGTGACAAGAATTCACCGTTTACTGCAGTTGCCTATTATAGCAGGCAGACTTCACCCGAAGAGGCTAAATTCACGTCCTACGATTTAGAGACTCTAGCCGTGGTATCCTCTATACAGCGTTTCCGCGTATATCTATTAGGCAACTTTCGATAAAAAAGATATGTTGCCGAGAGTTGCACGCTGGTGGAGCGCGCTACAAGAGTACGATTTCCGTATCATATACAAACCGGGATTAACTATGTCCCATGTCGACGCTCTAAGTCGAAACCCTCCAGAATCAGAATCTGGCCTTATTCTTGAAGTTCGAAATATAGACTCTAATTGGATCACGACGGTACAAAACAGCGATTCCGAGCTTCAGAGAATTATAAATATAATTAATGATCCAGAAAGCAACAATGTCGTAGATATTAAAAATAACTATTCGATCAAAAGGGGTTTGCTGTTTAGAAAAACTGAAGATGGGGATCGCTGGGTTGTACCCAAGGGGGTAAGGTGGCAAGTACTAAAGGCTAATCATGACGATATAGGCCACTTCGGTTTCGACAAAACTTACGAGAAAATCAAAAGCAATTACTGGTTTGCTAAAATGAGACGATTCATAAAAAAATATGTTGATTCATGCTTGGAATGCGCGCACGCTAAGGTCCCATCTGGTAAAAAGGCCGGTGAACTACATCCAATCCAAAAAGTAGACCGGCCCTTTCATACCATTCATATTGACCATCTGGGTCCTTTTGTGCGCAGTAAAAGAAATAACTCGTATTTGCTTTTGATAATTGATGCGTTTACTAAATATATTATGTTGATACCAGTCAAAAGTACAAAGTTTGTCCATTCAATTAGGGCTATTAAACATTACTTCCACATTTTCGATGTACCGAAACGGCTTATATCAGACAGAGGGACCTCATTTACCGCCAAAAGTTTCGAAAAGTATTTACACTCGCGAGGGGTTAAGCATATTTTAAACGCAACAGCCACACCACGTGCTAACGGACAGGTGGAGCGCTATAATAGAACGGTCTTATCTTCTCTAACTGCTGCCACTTTTGGAAGATCAGAACGATTATGGGACGAATGTGTTGATGAAATTCAGTGGGGTTTAAATAATACTCTTAATAAAGGAACAGGCAAAACTCCTTCACAAGCCCTATTTGGCTTCCAACTAACCGGTACGTCCGATTCGGTCCTTCAATCACATATAAATAATGACGAATCATTACCGTCCGAAACAAATAATACCTTAAATAATATTCGAAATGAAATGTCCGAACATATGCGACTAAATCAAGAAAAACAAAAAAGGCCTTTGATAAGAATAGAAAAAAGCTTCATTTTCAAGTCGGTGAATTAGTTAGGGTTGAGAGGGACATACCAGCTAGTGGGCAAAGTAGGAAGCTAGTACCTAAGCTTCGCGGTCCCTATCGCATCGTCAAAATACTAGAAAATGATAGATATGTTGTTGAGGATACCCCTCTATCTCGAAAGGGAAACAGAGCATTTAGTGGGACTTTCTCAGTTGATAAAATTCATCGTTGGCTGGTATTTAATAGAAGCAATGGTATTGATTCAAGTAGTGAAAGTGACTGAGTCGTAACTTTTGATTAAAAACTATTTCATTAAAGGGTGTATATAGAAATTTAATCAACATGCAAAGAATCAATTTATATAAGTTATTCCAGAATATAATGGTGATGACATGTGGTCAATATTAGATGAGTTGATATTGGAGACATGTAGGCTCCAGTTTAAGTATTAATCAAGTAGTTAGTAATAGTGGAGACATGAAGGGGCTCCAGTATTATCAGGGATTAAGTAGCCAATAATAGTGGAGACATGTAGGGGCTCCAGTATTATTATTAAGTAACCAGTAATAGTGGAGACATGAAGGGGCTCCAGTATTATTAGAGATTAAGTAGCCAATAATAGTGGAGACATGTAGGGGCTCCAGTATTATTATTAAGTAACCAGTAATAGTGGAGACATGAAGGGGCTCCAGTATTATTAGAGATTAAGTAGCCAATAATAGTGGAGACATGTAGGGGCTCCAGTATTATTATCAAGTAGCCAGTAATAGTGGAGACATGAAGGGGCTCCAGTATTACAATCAATAATTAGCAGTATGAGAGAGATGTGGTTTTTTAAGCAATATTAAAGACATGCAGGGGCTTTAATATTGAGATTAATGAGTATAATGTTATATGTTTAAGATTAGTATTAAGGTAAAAACTTATGTAAATAATAAAGACAAGTATAAGAATGAGATTGAAATGTATGTTGTAATCAAGTTTAAACATGAAATGTACATAACTAAGTAGGTACTATTTTCTCGAGACGATAAAAATAATCAGGAAAGGCCGACTGTTAGCATTTTAATCATAAATATAATTATTGGTGCTAATATACGGATTTTATAATGTATTTTCTATTTATATTTCGATTAATAGAATTGAGAGTATTAATCGAAATATATTATAAACTCGGAAACGGAAATCAGAGAAATGTTACGCGCGCTGTTTCCCAATTGGCCGGCGCATCCGATTGATCGGTTGGTAGTGACATTTGCGGGGATTAGCATTATTTAAGCATCGGATGCCGGCACTTGGGACACAGTTCGTGATCAGAGTCGACAAGAGAGTTTATACTTTAGTTGGTGATAATATTTATGTGATTAATTATAAAAAGGATATAATAAACGGAGTACATCGTCTGCCTTCGTTTAATTTCTGGACATTCTCTACAAAAGGGTTCAAACTTTGCAGTGTTTTTTTTTTAGGAAAATATGACTTTTAGCCTATATAACGAAACACGTGCTTATTATTTTTTCATGTTCTCAAACATAATATCAACCCAGTAATTAACTAACAACTTGCTTAAAAATCTTTTTCTGTAGAAGTTGGAGGGTTAAGTCACTTTTCAGTACTTTGGAGGTCAGTTTATCCCAATAGGTTGAGATTGGACAGCTAAATAAAAATATGTATCTGTTATTTTAGACTACTCTCTAACATATATCAAAATAAATCAAATCAAAGCCGGACAGTTTGGTACCTTTCTTTGTAAGTAGTTTTTATTCATTTATGTACGGGTATAAGTTATATTCCATAATTCATAGGAGTTTATGATTTATTCCAGTAATAAGACGAGTAGACAGTGTTCTCACTTGTAAAAAAATGGCTGATTTTGCGCTTTCTTGCGATATAAGTTTTTTTCTCGGGGATCAAACGTAAAATGGTTCCGGTAAAATCCGGTAGCTTTTCTATTGATTAATTGAGTACTTGAAAAAATGGCTTTGGTGTACTTAAAAACAATTCACCTGTTAAAAGTTATCTCAAGGGACATGAAAAATTACCCCTCTGTAGAATCACCCAAATAAAAAACATACTCCTGAATATCTCGTCATAACTTTGCAAACTTATGTGTAAAACGTCGTAAAGTACATTTTTAATTAATTAAACGTTTTTTTACACCGCATGCCGCATATCGTATGTTTTTCACCTAACTGTGAAATCGCGTTAAATTTTACCAATAGTAAAAATAAACACATACCGCTTATTTATTATACTGATAGAACGAATTTTGTACTTACTCGGTAAAATCTAGATAGTTCTTTTGTGGCTCTTTATCTTTGTATTGCTGTGATCCAATATTTAAAAATTCTATACTGGGCACCAGAGATTCAGTCTTTTTGTTTTTTCCACCCTGAAACAATTTACAAATACAAATCAAACCACAATTAATTGAAATTTAAAAATATAGTAAAATCCACGATTACAGACACAAAGACCAAATACATGATAAAAAATTAAACGTAACCCACTGTAGCCAAGGCGCGATTTTTCTATGTATTTTGTGTTTGCATCTATAATCGTAATAAAGATTGTATTTCCACATTAAAAATTCTAAACACATTGGAAAATCCAGTTTATTTAAAACTAGCATTTTCCCGCGGCTTCGCCCGCGTTGTTCCCGTTATTGTCCCAAAGGAACTGTTTACCGGGATATAAAGTATCCTATGTTTCAATCCAGGAAATGGTCTACTTACATGCCAAATTTCAGCTTAATCCATCCAGTTGTTATCCCGTTATTAGGTAACAAACATCCAAACATCCAAACATCCTCACAAACTTTCGCATTTATAATATTAGTGGGATTCTAAAAACGGAAAAATGTTTACCAGCATGGGATTGGTCCACATCAAAGGATGGCTCTCTTTTATCGCGTCACCTCTTTGTTCCTGAAACATATCAATTCATTATCACCATTTCAACCCAGACATTCACTATTGAACATATGTCTCCCATAAAGTCTTGCGCGAAAAAGCACGTAATAGTACATTACACAACTAAGGTGGTAATATGGGGCGTTATCTGGGAAAAGGGACCTTGTTGTCGGGTTTTTTGCATGCATGTTTTTTACATGGTCCGATAGCTAAATGTATGTAGATTATGGGGATATCGATAACTCAATACCGACAACAAGGTCCCTTCCCGCTGATAACGCCACATATAAAGAAAGGCCCTGATCGCAGAAGTTTGCGGCCCGAGCTGTAAGCGAGGGACGTAAATATGCGATCGAGGGCTTTCTTTATTACCTCCCGTGTTGTTTACATCATTTTATGTCTACACTTGGCCAGAAAGCGGCTTTTTCCGTACGCACAGCGTGCGGAGAAGGCCACTTTATGGCCAGGTGTGGCATAAGAGTAATTTTCAAAAAAATTGTACATAATTAAGGGCCTAATAAAAACAAAATCACGATCGCTTCCTCTGTGTTACGAAAGTTAGGCATACAAACTATATGGGTAACTTTCGTAACACAGAGGAATAAATTAAGTTTTGTTTTAATTAAATCCCTTAATTGTGTACAATTTTTTTGAAAATGACTCATAAAAAAATTACATAGTAATAGGCAAGCTTGATACAGACATTTGGGCTTTAAATCGGGGCCTACTTTCTGAATGGGTTTGTTCGAAGTTCGTAACGTGCCGTCTTACTCACTCAAAAGTTACCTAATTTCATTTGAAGTATAAGCTCTGGTCATGTCAGATATTGTATGTTATTATTGAGTGAATTGCTAGAATTATACAAAGTTTGCTATTGAACTGACCTGCCATTTCTTGAACCTGGTGAGTAGGGTGATGTTGCTCTTGAATGTGGTGTGTACTGGGACAGCAGGGATGTCCTCTGGCACACACTCAGGCTTGTAGGACTTGAATAAGCCAATCAATACTTGCAACTGCCGGCACATGCTCTGGAAATGTTTATCATTTGATAGTCACCTACTTGTCACACTGTCCCGTGTTTCTGTCAGTAATTTGTATCCCTGTTTACTGCAGTGGGGCACTGTATTATAAATTGAACTTGAGGTGATTCTAGTCGGTCGCTTTCTATAGAAACATAAAGAGGGCCAATATTTGCTTCCAAGGCATCAATTATATTTGAAATTTGTTTTATTTTATACTTTCATACATTTTATTTGCGCGAAAGGACATGAGAAGTCTCAAAAAACCGGAATTAGCGTGCAATTGGACCATTAAGGACAGTATCATTTGAAACTAAACTTTTTTTCAAAAATTATATACTTTTTTGAGAGTTCTCACGACATTTCGGGCAAATAAAATGTATGAAAGTATAAGCAAACAATGACCTTCACCTTAACATTTGTTTATAATTGCAAGGAACCAGGCAGCTAATCTATTTACCTTCTTATTTTCCCTCTTCCTGGCGTAACCGAACAGTTCCGACACTCTGTTCCTGGTGACGTCAGTCGCCTTCGTGAGTGTGTACACCAGCTTCAATACATGTGCGGCCTGGACATTATCATTATAAATACTAATGCAAACAACTACTCTACTACAGTACCATAATCATCAACATCATCATCGGCAGGGACAGCCCTAGTTAATACACCCCTGGGGAAAATGGCATTGTAGCGAAAATGTGCTACAAGCCTAGCGCCCGGGTTCTCAGTGAAAGTGTTAATAATATAGTTGAATAATATTTAAAAATATACTATTTAACAAAGACAAAAGAAACAAAAAATAAACAGAAACTTACAAGAACTTCATAGGTGAGGAACGAAAAAAAAACTTCATATCCACAGTCTAGTGCTGCAATATCTATAGACTCACAGTCCATAGCAGCTGTAAAAATTATTTAAGAAATTGTTATATTAACATGAAATTAAGCATTTTCAAAAGTTTACAAAACTATGTTGAGTTTTATCAACTTTTAAAATGCTTCATCAAATTGATTAGCAAATATACTTGCAACAAAAGAAATAATATAATGCTAGATTTA
Source organism: Eudemis profundana (assembly GCA_947034925.1). NCBI lineage: Eukaryota > Metazoa > Arthropoda > Insecta > Lepidoptera > Tortricidae > Eudemis > Eudemis profundana. The sequence goes on from OX344799.1 coordinate 20,422,608, forward strand.
CACACTTGCTGAGGCTTGGCAAACACCCACCACCACCAGCCAGGTAATATACTGTCCTGGCGAAATATGATTTAGTTGTGATTCAGCACAATTTAAAATCTTTTGATTCTTAAATGTAAGTAATACTTGAATAATTGAAATAAAAAAACTGACTTCTATGAGCCCAGTAAATGTTCAAGTTACTTTATTACTTATACTCTTTTTCCATTGGGGATTAAAAATGAGACTAAACTAATTAGGGATGTAACGATACACAGTTTTGCCGATACGATACTGATACCGATATATAGTAGTTAATATCGGCGATACCGATACCGATACCGATATCTTAGCTTAATAATGAAGTATGAACTTCAGATATTTTTATGTCCTTATTATAACTAATGGCAATGACTACTGGCTATATTTACCAGAGAGTCAGCCTTGAAAGTGTAAAGTAAAAATAATAAATTGTCAACTCAAAATTCATTTTTTTTTATTAAGAACCAAAGATTTAATTAACATAGTAATTATCATTGCACAAGGTAATATAATAGACCAGTACATAAATTAAGTCAGAAATTGAAATTATTTTTTGCAGATTTTTTTTCATACAGCAAATTCTTCAAATATCGGTTGTATAATATCGGCGATACCGATATATCGGCGATACCGATATATCGGCCGATATATCGGTATCGGTATCGGTATCGTTACATCCCTAAAACTAATTAACCTATCAATTAAAAAAAAACCAAATGGATTTTACACATGAGAGGCTGAAATAACAAATATAAAAAAAGGAAATGCAAATTGAGAACTTAGAAGTCAATTAAGAGATAGTATTTCATAATAATAAGTTAACTAAAAAATTATATTTAAATGTCTTAAGTCACCTGTGAGCCAATCTAAGAGGAACGCTATTCGGGAGAAGTTGTTCTGGTCATGGGCATTTGCCAGCAACCAGCGCAAGGCATAGTCCACTGTCTGTTCCGTGACACAGTTTTGCGGCACCAGGCACACACCAATACTCGACCATTTTGTTATAGCTGAAATTCACAATTAAATCAAATTACCACATTGTTTTTAACCATGAGGAGTGGATTTGTAACTTATGTCATTTTAACAGGCTTAATATACTAAATTCAGATAAAGGATTGATTTCAGAGTGTTTTAACGGTGACGGTTTATTTAATTAGTGTTCCATACAATAGCAAGAGGTAGTGATATCACAGTAAACATTTATTATAAACTAGCTGTCCCAGCAAACTTCGTTCCGCATCAGAAGTTTTAATTTTTAAATAGTTATTCTGCTATTCGGAACGGAGATAAATCCCAACAAATCAAAGACGATAAAAATGTACCCTTGGGCCTTGCCTCCAGCTTTTATTTAATGAAATCGTAACTTACGTATTGTTAAATTTAACCAAACTTTAAACAAAGTGTGGAAATCTTCATAATCCAAGCCCTCTGTGTCGACTGCGTGAGCCAATTCATCGATCTTGCTTTGAAACAAATCTTTGTCGAAACCTTTCTTCAATGACTTTATGTAATCGATAATTTCGTCTACATCGGACATGGTAAATGAATTAAAATAAAAAACGGCAACAATGTGAACAATGTATTACTTATCATACATACACAACTCTACAATCCTCATAACATAACACAATTAACACAAAGACACAAAATCAAATTGAGAAATCGTTGAATTGTTGACATTTACCACAGATAACAGAACTACATACAAGCGATGCGTGCCAAGAAATCAATAAACATGTTAACCAACATAATACACTTTTTTTGGCCGGTATGAAACAACTGAATTTGATTAATTCAAACGTACATATTATACATATAATATATACGTTTGAATTAATCAAATTCATTTAATTACTTGCAATTTTAATTTCAATTTATATCCAATATTCTAGTAGGCTACGAGTTGTCATTGCTTTTTGATTAATGAAATTGGTTTAGGGAGCATGATGTAAATAAAAAATGTTCTTTCTAGCAGCAAGCATGCTTTGTAAATGTGTGTAGCTCAAACGCCAACTTGTCTATGGACTATTAACTGCAGTGTGGCAATGTTATTAATAAATCAGCAGTTATAAGATTAATTAATCAAAATAAGATTAAAGAACGCACGTACCTACCGCGCGATAAACGCTTACTAGCCGCGCACTTGTGCATATTACAAGCAAGTTTAAGCTCAATTTACTAGACCAAAACATTACAATACCTCGATATTGGCTAACCGTGCGATCACCGCGCTTTGTCAATACAGCCATCTTGCCATATCAACACAGGTACGAACTGCAGCTGTACCTCCGAACTGGAGTCGTAATAGTGACATGATGGAAGTCTTTGTCAAAGAATGATGGGCAAGTTGGCCTCCATATCCAATACAATCTCATGCATATCACGCGAAAGCTAGTTACATAAGCTTATTTTTTTAATATGAGGACAAACTCCAAAAGCCCCGGAGAAGAGCGTTATCAGCCTTCAGATACTGGGTGATAAAAGTTACTTGATACTTAATTGATAGTTAACAATCAATTAACTCATAATTAGGAGATTTTTTTAGTGGACTTGGTGCCCACTAGGCAAAAGAAATAGAGGCAGACCAATGGAGAGATGGCTCGATGAAATAAAGAAAACTGCGGGAAACAAGTGGATGGACAAGGCAACAAACAGAACAATGTGGAGGAAAATGGAGGAGGCCTTTACTCAGTAGAGAGATCCTTAATAAAAATTATTACAAGTAAAATAATATATATATATATATATATATACCAAAAAACAAAATGATATTCTATAAATAAAATTAAATAATATAAACAAAGTGTGAAATGTTATAATAAAAATGCATGTACTTAACTAATAATATTTATTAATGAAAAGTGTAAAAACAAATCTTATAAAATATCTAAAAATTAAATGGAAATTGTAAATTGATATATTAATATGCAAATTGTATTTATTAAGGAATAAATGAGGCTATATTATTATTATTATTATTGTCAATAAATCTACATCCGTTATAATTGTATTGGTGATGAGGCTGGGTGCCGTACATTTCTGTACTATAAAAACTAGAAAATATTCGTCCCATCCCCATCTATGTGCAGGCATACGTAATTACTGATTACACGGTTAGCGTGTCTTAGAGATGGCGCTAATTATTAATACTACATATGAAAGAAACATGATGTTTCTTTATATTTTTTTAATGCGGGTAAATTACACCACATTTTTATGCTACATATATAGATACAAGAAATCAAAGTACATAGAAAAATTAAATGGCACACACCTGTGTCCAGACTGGGAGTCGAACCCGGTGCCTCTGAATTTCCGGCCCAGGCCAGAACCTGAGGCAGAAAAAAATGTCATGTGAAGTGTAATATTTGTACAGATTCGGTACTGGAAGTCTATTATAAATTGTATTACAATAAATTGTACTACTTTTTAGGAAAATAGTAGTCTATAGTCTATTACATTATGTATTAGTTAGAAATCTCGGGTTCAAATCCTAGTAAGGACAAATATTTTTGTGTGGAGGACGAATATTTGTTTTTGACCCTGGAAAGTTTTTTATAATTTTAAGGATTTATGTATCAGTATAAATTTATATTTATTCTCACCAAGTGCCCATTCCGATTCATTTTAGTCTGATTCACCCAAGCTGATTTGAGTAGTAAGCTGGTTTCTATTCTCAAGAAGCACCTTTTTTTCTAAAAACGGTAGTTTGCTGAAAGTATCTCAAGAAAATAGTTTGTTACTATATAACACCAGTTTTCGGTGTTAAAGTCAATGCTTAGGTCAAAGATTAATTTACTCCTGATGGATTAACAATAAAAAGCTTAAACCTTTAGAACGAATAAGTGTGACTTTCGATAAGGGGCCATTCATTTATTACGCAAGACGATTTTTGCCAGTTTTGACCCCCTCCCCCCCTTATGTAAGAAAAATAAGAATCGGCTGACCCCCTCCCCCCCTATTTAATATTTATTACGTAAGAATCTAAAGGAAAAATGATTTGACGTTTGGGCTGTTTTAATTTTTATTTTTCAAAGAATCATTTTTGTAGGGACGTTTATTTGTAGATACTAATTGGTTTTAATTTTTTAGTAAGATACCTATACACAACCGAGCACGCGCCTACGCTCTCGCGCGAATTTGCGCGCTTTTTCAAAAGTTAAGATTATTTTCCGCATTTTTATGATCTTACGTAAGAACGATCAAAACTCCCTCCCACCCCTCTGTAAGAAAAATTAAGACATGGTGGACCCCCCTCCCCCCCTAAATCGTCTTACGTAATATATGAACGGCCCCTAAGCTAAGTTGATCTTTAATAAGTCATGGAGTTTTCAGTTTGTTGGAACGAATATATTATTTTATTAAACAAAGACTGAAACCTCTATTAATCTATTAGCCTACGCTGTGTTTAAATTTGTATTTAAATATATCTGAAATGTCCCTCCTATACATGTAAACATAATTATTTTATTTCCTTAGAATAGTTTAATTTATTTGGCATATTGAAGATAGTATTCTATTAATATGGTATTTTGTAAAAATAAATTATCGTTAAAGCTCCCATAAATCAACTTTTTCTACAAAACTGAACGGTAAACAATATAACACATTTTATTTAATTGATACGAACCCAGGTCAAGTACTTATACTCAAAGAGCGGAGTTGCTGATGTAGGAAATGTATGTTTTTGTACTGGTATACCCAAAAACCAAAGACAAGATGCAAGCCTTCCGTTATTATTTCGCATCTACTTGCTTGAAGTGTCAAAATGAACGAAATTGTCGTTTGAAGTGAAGTAAACAGTATGGATATTTGCCAATTGAGAATTTTCTAAAATATGGTCATAATATTATAATCAAACCGTGGATTACTAGTGTACAATAAAACGGCCCAAAAATGTGGCCCATGCTTCTAAACATGACGCACGACGAATGTCGTCGAACGCTTCGTAGACTTGGTATATATTTTTAGTCTTATAAATGGCATTCATTTTCCCTCCTAACATTTTCTTTGACTGTGACCGTATGGTATAAGCTTCTATTATGTGAAATGTGCATGAGTTTCTTTAATTATTTATCAGTATAATCCTTTCTTTATAGAATTGGAAGCCTACTCGAATATGATCAGTGTGTTTAGAGCACAAGGAGCATTGGAAGACAACAGAAAAAAGTTGCTTGAGGAACTGCGCGCCGTTTTGCATATTAGCAGCGATCGTCACAGTGCGGAGGCGCGGCGCGTCTCTAATGACGAGCTGTTGGCTACTATTGCACACCAGTAAGTTAATATTTTGTATTATTTCAGCTTTATAGTTTATTTTTAAACATCATTGTACTGTGTCAAAGATGGCTGAGACTAGAAGCTATCATGAACCTTGTTGGGATTGTGGGCATATTCACTGTTTAACATACATTTTTAATGATGTAGAGTGTGAAATACTTAGTTTTATTGGATTGATTTCCAGTCTTTGTAGCTATCTTGGCCTCATAGATGCTAAGGTTATTGACAATTATAACAATAGAGAGTGGTACTGGATAGACATTTAACACAGTTTTTAATGAGTTTTATGATAAAAATATGTATTAATTATGATTTGAAATTTGACAGGTAACCTAATTTTAAATGTCATTTTTTTTTAATTAAAAAAGTTTCTATTTACTCAATGTAATGAAGGAGGAATATAAAAAGAGATAATATAGCAGTGATTTCATGGTTTTTTTATAAGATATAAATTTCTGTGAAAAAGCTTGTTGTGTTATAATTATTTTGATTTTAAGGTATTAATAATTATTTTAATGCTCATATATAATACGCATGTATTTGCAAATATAATAAAAGTCAACAGTGCATTAATTTGAATGTTTAAAAAAAGAATTACATAATCATCAAATGTGATACAATTTTAATAAAAAGTTAAACTGCTAATTCATAATTCTACATATTTATTATACATACCTGTGGCTTATATTTTCACAGTAAAATCTCTATCATATTCATATCCATATGAAATTTTATCTACATGGTGTAGGAGATTAATTCTCGAGAAAGTAGATTATTTAGTAACCGAGTAATTATTTTTAATTAGTCGAACAATCTAAATATTGCTTAACTCATGGAATTACACTGTACAGTTATAACATTTTTGAAGAGATTACATAACTTGAAACAATACTTTTTTTGTTGGAGTCGTATTTATTATCTGTTCCTAATCTTCTGAGTGCTTTGAAAATCAGCACCGTTGTTACCAGTCACGGTCGGATCACACTACTGGTATACAGTCAGCATCATATGATACAGTCTGTATCATCCAAAGCGCCATATATATAATAGTCACACATCTTTGTATTACAAATAAAAACATGTTGCGATAAATTATGGCACTTTGGATTTTACAGACTATTTGAGGCTGACTGTACCTTAAAGGCTTGCTAGGTCAGGTTCATCAATATTTTATATTCCAAATAAATATTCCTTCTTCATATTATAAATAGAAGCTGTTGATCAAGTCTTTTGCTTGTCTGTCTATTCATTATTAACTATAAGTGTATGAAATGAAATGAAATGAAATAATTTATTTCTGTAAGTAGGCCTCAAGGGCTCTTTCACATGTCTGATTCTTTCTTTTGGCGCTTCGGCAAATGACATTCTGGTGAGAAGAAGCGCCGGAAGAAACTCACCAGTTTCTCTTTTAAAATAAACATTGAGCATTACAATAATTGTGAAAATGCAATTTCAATAAGTAATACAATTAATCAAACAAGTGCTTAACTAATAGCTATACATTTCAATAAACATAAAACTAAATTTTTCAGAGATGTAAAGGGTCTCTAGGGGTCAAAACAAGATAAATTAAAAAGAAATATGGGAAATAGAGAGACATACACTAAAATTGTGTCCGTCAAGATAGCGTACACCGTAAAGATATTCAGAATCTGATGCAGCCAATAAATAGTACCCAAATAGTACCGACGAAATACCTAGGTGAAAAAAATAGTACCCTTAAACTTTTCGAAATATAAGGCCTGTTCACGGTGTACGCTACCGGCGTCAAGCTGGCGTACACCGTTTGTATCTCTGGAACGGCTTTGTTTTTGGAAACGCTTTATATCTCAAAAAATAGTACCCAAATCGTACCCTAGGGCCCTAAAATTTTATTTCTCTAGCTATCGTAGAAGCCGAGATATAATGAGCTCTTTCTATAAGGAATTCCCGGGTACGCCAGCTTGACGGTGTGAAATTTTGTACACCGTTAAGTTATGGAATATCTCGGCTTCTACGATAGCTAGAGAAATAAAATTTTAGGGCCCTAGGGTACTATTTGGGTACTATTTTTTGAGATATAAATCGTTTCCAAAAACAAAGCCGTTCCAGAGATACAAACGGTGTACGCCAGCTTGACGCCCGGTAGCGTACACCGTGAACAGGCCTTATATTTCGAAAAGTTTAAGGGTACTATTTTTTTCACCTAGGTATTTCGTCAGTACTATTTGGGTACTATTTATTGGCTGCATCAGATTCTGAATATCTTTACGGTGTACGCTATCTTGACGGACACACTAAAATTAATGGAGATGTAAGGGGTCTCCGTCGTCAAAACATGTTTAGGAGGTGTAAAGGATCTCCAAACGTCAAAATACAAAATGGGAAACGAGAAATATGGTCTTAATGCAGCCACATGTTGCTAAAATCAATCATAATCTGTGGACTTGTCATAATCAGTAGCACTAAGTAAAAGGGTTGTAGCATATTTTACATTATTCTTATGAAAATACTCATTTATAAGCCCTCGGCTTCGAACGGGCTATTTTTAAGGTTCCATACCAAAATGGTAAAAAAGGAACCCTTATGGTGCGACTCTGTCTGTCTGTCCATCTGTCACAGCAAGATATCTCTGGATCTACTGATGCTATCAAGTTGAAATGTGGAATAGTGTTAAAAATTGCTAACCTAAACCTATTGGACAGAAAAAAAAATATTATAGGTACCCTTTTTAGTTTTTTTTAAAAGGGACCGAAATGGGATGTCGAAGATCAAACGTAGAGCTATTATATTGTGTGGTATATCAAATGAAAGGGCTTAATGTGTAGATTCCAAAACTATTTTTCTTAGACATGTAGTTTGATTTAATACAAAAAACGTTAAAAAAAATACCATTCCCCCATTACCATTCTCCGAACTTACTGAATAGAAAAATCTGTAATAATTACCGATTATTAATATCATCCTAAATATTACAGGAAAAATAAAACTCCATTTTCCTATCTTGCAGCGTTTTTTAGAAATTCGCAAAAATTGTAAGACAAATTTATTTGCTCCTACTAAACTAACCGTGACATATGTCGATATATAGGGAAAATAGTTTTTCAAGAGCAAAGTTGAGTTTGTTCCACCATGCAGTTTATCTTAAATTATCCACGCATCTACTGACGAGTTTGTACGGAACCCTCGGTGCGCGAGTCCGACTCGCACTTGCCCGGTTTTTATATTCAGTTACATTAACAGTTGCAACCAAGCAGACTTTATGTGATAACTTGAAACTTATCATGTCAGCCTATCTGCTAATTAAACTGTTTACTATTAATGATTTTGCTGTCATTCAAGTGAAGCGTTATGAGTAGAGACCGGATTTGAAGTAGCGATCTCAATATTAATATAGATATGACTAGTGCAATTTGTTAAATACATGTCATGTTGGTTATATTTGTCTTAAATTTTACTGTGCATTGTGCAGAAGAAATATTTAAAAAGAAGAACTTAAAAAAAAAATAAAAAAAAACGATGTTTTTATTGACATATATAGATACAGGAAATCAAAGTACACAGAAAAATTAAATGGCACTCGCCTGTGTACAGACCGAGAATCGAACCCGGTACCTCTGGATTTCCGGTCCTGTATCTATATACGTAACATAAAAATGTGGTCTAAAATTTCCCGCATTAAAAACCAATGAAGAGACAAAAGATGTTTCTTTCATATAAAGATGTTTTTATTTATTATCACCATAATTTATGCCCAATATTTACAAAAGCTTCCAAAAAGGGTTTTACTTTTTTGGTCCGATAAGTTACATTATTTTTGTGTGTAGGTAAAATAACAAATTATACCAGTCATATCCATATTAATATTGAGATCGCTACTTCAAAGCCAAAGTCTCTAGTTATGGGAAAACCTGCATTTTACAGGATATCAGTGCCGTGCAGTGTCATGTTACTAGTGTTGTAAACCCTGAATTAACAATAACTTACCATTCAATTTAATTTTTCTCTTCCTTTTGAACAATTGGAATACTCTGGCCCTCATGCCTATCTCTAGTAAAACTTTGTTAGAACTAAATAACTAGTAAACATTGCCATTAGGGAACCAAGGCATTTTTGTCACAAAAATATTATTAAAAACCGTTTAAAAAGTGAGCAGTTCTGAAGTTATTGCAGCTTAATTCACAAAGAAATATAAAAATAATTAGAACTATTGTATTGTCGTATTATTTTTGTTGCACTGAATGAAATAATCTATAAACTTTTTATTTTACGTCGTACCAAGTTGTCTACTTTAAAGTCAAATAATCGGTAAATGAAATATGAACTTGCATATTTCAATTTCAGAACTCAAATTCAGGTATTTATTTATTGATTAATTTAACTTTAAATATAGATTTAAACTTTCACGAGTTTCACTCATTATTATAATACGTACATCTTTATGCGTTTAAGTCCCGTTTTGTTGTAATAATTAATGATAAATGGGTCATAGAGAAGATCGACTTAATGTCATAGATTTTTTTGTAGGTTAACAGGTCCAAACACAGGTGTAGGATGGATCAGCGAAGGAAGGAGAAGAGTGCCCCTCATGCCTCGCGGGATCCCACAAACAGCCTACACCGAGATTGCGGATAAGGCAGCTGAAGCAATCAAAGAGGAAAACAAAGAATTGTTGAAAAAATTAGAAGCCGAGAAGCTTGTGGCTCCCAAATCCAGCGAAGAGGAGCTGCCAGACGCAGAGGGAGAAACGGCAGAGAGTGCCCTGCCGTCAAATGATATCATGGACGAGATGCTTTACCCTCCCATAGCCATGGAAGACCAAACTTCTAAAGTAAATAAAGAAAACTACACAACTAGTATTTATTTTCTATTGTCTTCTGTTAGTATTCTAAGTATTTTTTTCTATTTTTTAGCTTTGGGAGACAGAACTCGTCAATCGAAAAAGAAAAATACCTGAAGGAGGATCAATACCAGACGATGCCACAACGCCAGTTAAAAACATGAGGAATATCCCCGTCAACACCAATCAGAAGCACCTGAATCTGTCACAGATATATTCGAAATATTCACAGCCAGCTACAAGTAAGTCAAACCTCATTTATTTAGCCAAAACAATATCCATGACACTTATCTAGACAAACGGCATTGTGTCAAGCCTAGTCCAATTTCACACACACAGGATTTGTATTAACAACTCCACTGATGTTTCAAATATCCATTGGCGTCAATGGCTACTTCCATTTAGGTGGCGCGACTGTTCATTTACCGCTTTTACTCGTAACACAAGTGTTATTTGATCCGTTTTAACAAAAATATTTTCTCACAGGTAAATCATCAGGACAATCAAAACACTCATATAATCAAGTGAGCAAAGTGTCAACGAGCAAATCGAGTCAACCGCACCAGCCGCGGGCGCACAAGCACCGGTCGCACAAGCAAAGCAAGAACGCTCAAGTAGCTCTCTCTAAGCAGGCTAAAAAAGCTCAGGAGGTCCCCGGCTCGCCTGCCAAACGGTACCAGCCCGCGCCCGAGTATATCGGAGCCCCGGGGACTTTCCAGGCCACTTATGCTCAGACGGTCCTCGGTGGCAAGACGAAACCCGACTACATGGATGAGCTCAAGCCTAAAGTTTTGTCGTCTCCCGGAATGCTCACGGACTCACCCACGATGGCCTTGCTCACTCAGCCCGCGACCGTCCCGCACGAGCTCGGAGTTTCCGACAGCCCCGACCCGGCCTCCCTTCAAGCGCAAACCCCCGTCTCCAAACACCCTCTCAACAAACCCGCACAACACCTCCTCATAAAGGGCCGCCGGCCGGAACCACCCCGGGAACCTCAAGACAAAAAAGTACCCACGTCCGAAATGAAAATCCTGCAGAAACCCGCCGAGGGCATCAAAGTTTTGTCGAATCGGCAGGTCGTTGTCGCGCCCGGGTCGGCCCAGAAGGTTCTCAATTCTGCGGGCAAGATCGTCACCACCAAGCTGATCGGGACCGGGGCGAAACCGCAGACTCCCGTCCCGCAGATCTCCGAGAAAATGATCATCGTGTCAAAACCCTCGGGCGAGCACAAGAATTTAAACTCAAAGATAATCATCACATCATCTGCGATGCGAACGCCTTGTAAGGAAGCGACACCGGCGCCCGTCACCGCGTCGCCGCGCCCCGAAACCTTCACGCCGAAGGGCATCCCGGCCACCGACCTCAAGGTCTCCGCCAAAACTTTCGTCCTAAATCAAAAACCCGGCCAAAAGATGGTCGTCCTACCCGCCAAGTCCCGGACGAAATCGGGATCGGACGTGCAGCTGCCGCTCCTGCATTTCAAAGGGATTCCCACCGGCATGAAGCTGGTCCCGGTCAGTTCCCAGTCTCTCACTCAGGCCTCCAAGTCGCCCGCGGTCACCGTCGTTTCGAAGCCGGCTAGTACGGTTACCACGCCGTCTGCGACCCCGAAAATCTTAGGTATGGAGACTATCAAAACCGCCAACTTGGCGGATATCGTTCCGGTGAAGGGACTCACTCCGGTGACTACCACCAAAATAACCAATCCCATCGTGCGGCCGGCGAGCGCGAAAGGCAGCGTCATCGTCGTACAGAAAGGCGCTACGATAGGGAAAGCGTTATCGTTTACAAAAAACGGTAACGACATGTCCAAAATAATAATGGGTAAGAATGTAAATCAGCTCCTGCAAGCTTCTAAGCCGGAGCAGACAGAGGCGAGCAAATGCCCAGGGAACGTTATAGTTCTCGAGTTGAATAATGATCAGTCGGGGCGAACGACGACCATGTCGGAGATTTTGGACAGCCGAGTCAGCAACCCGGCCCGTCTCTCCGACGAAAACAAAAAAACGCATCAGGTGATCACACAAGACACTCCAGTGTTGTTCGACTCCCAAATGTCAGAGGAGACGTGCAACGCGAGCATAGACTCCGCGCCTGAAAGTATAGGGGACATCGGCCCTATCGAAGAATCGGGGTTACCGATCATAGAGAAGGATGAAGACACGAAATCAAATTTTAACAAAGAGGGCGCTAAGGACTCGTCGAGTGTTACAGACTGGGAGATGGAGCTGGATACGGTGTCGAGGAAAGGGAAGGACGAGGAAGACAAACTAAACTCTTTACACCTGGATCTTGGCATGTCCAGTGACAGCGATAGCGAGTACATGGTCGACAACCGGAAAACCAAAGCGAAACACTCGCAGCAGGCGAGACAACGGGCGACACCTAGCGGTAAGAAATCTGACTTATAAATGATTTTTCGTCAATCCTGAAAAAAAATAAGGTCTAGATTTTATATTTTTATTTGATAAAGAAGGCTAACTTAAGAAACTAATTTCGTTGTTTTTACAATTAACCAAGTAAATTAATTTATTTTAATTTTTAAAGAAATTTTCATTATGACGTCACTACATGATCGGTTTGTTTGAGACATGCTTTAAAACTTTTGGACATGTCTGTAAAATGCCATTGATTGTGTTTTTTGCCTGGCAACTCTTCGTTTTTTGTCAAATAAAATAACGTTGACATTGACAATTTCAACCATAGCATAGACTAGCCTAAAAGTGATGGGTCCAAAGCGGACGTATAGCATAATCAATCCATTTTTTTAAAGATCTTACATGTGATGTCATCTCAAAAAAGACAAAATTCGATGCACATTACTCCATTCCGGACATGGATTACATGTAGTATTATGGTAGATTACATATTAGATACAACTTACCAATCACGACCGTGACGTCAATTTATTAGAGGTCAAATAAGGTCAAATGATAAATTACAAACTATACCGGGTGTGGCCTGTAATACGAGCAAAAAATTAAACCGTAGATTCTATTCCTCAAATAATAAAACTTTTGTTCAACCACTTTTTAAAAATATGTAGTCCTTAGATTGTCTCTTTTTCATACAAAGTAATTAGTATTTTCAATGTACATCAAAATCCGTCTAATTGAGATTGCTTGTCAATCTTGTCACCCTACAGACGTAATCAATTTCGTAATACATTGCGTGTTCGGATAAACTTTAAAGTGTGCTAAAAATCAAACCACAAGTTATTTTTAAAAGTCGCTGAATAAAAGTTGTCTAGTTTGAGGAGTAGAACCTACGGTTTAATTTTTTGCTCGTATTACAGGCCAGACCCGGTATAATACTATTTTTTTTTAAATTATCTGATAACAGGGAATAATTCTACAACCCTTTTTCTCGAAATGGTTTTTGAATCATCATACATTACAAAAAAATGGGATAGCCCAATTAAGAGGTTAATTTATTTTTATTATTTATTTTTTTAGGGGAAAGGAGCGAAATGTACAGTTCGATGTCCAAGACGACACGAACGCTGTTAAGTCAGTTACAAGACGAGGGCTCGTCAAGTAACGACTCGTCTTTCGCGCTCAAATCGAAAGTGACAGATAAATCGAAAGACCCCTCAGAGTGCGACGCGTTAACCGAGGCAAAAGAAAAGTTGTCGGAAAAAGTGGCCGAGGCCCGGTCTCGCCACAGACGTATAGATGTTTTCAGCACGGCCATAAGCTCCGCGGAAATGAGCTTAGATGAGTTCCCGTACCTTGAAGAAAGCATCATGGCCGATGACGACTTCGACAAGCGCACCAGCCCGCCAGAGAAACAGTGAGCGAACACTTTAGACTTACACGGGACATATAATGTGAAGTGTGATGCGGGCCGTAATTGTATGTTTATGTAATTTATTATTTTAAATCAGTGACAGTTTTGGCCGGTCTATTTGTAAGGTTCTTTTCCTTTAAAGAGGCTATGTGTCGAGATGATTCTATGAGGAACTAACTTCGATTGCACTTTGTAGCCTTGTGTGGATGGAATGGGTTGTGACTGTTCCTATTAATTTTTGGATTGTTTGATAGCCTTGCATTTAACGGTTATATTTCAATAATATACCAACCGTTTCCTATATTAGACGTAACTTGTGTTGGTATATTTTTGGAGCCAACGATATACATAATTATCTGTTAATATTTATAGATAAATATATGTTTACAATAATGTATCAAAACAGCATGAAATTACTGACTTGTACCATTGACCCTGAAATGACTTCATACCTGCCCATTGCAAATGCGGCAGCCAATCGTACATTCAAATCGTCTACTGAAACTTCACGTAATCTAATGAATATTCAAGAGTTTCCATTCAATAATATCAGTCAAAAAGGGCAATTATAACACTTAAACTTGCGGTTTGTATGCATAATTAAACCTTGTTAGAGAACTAACGGTGTGTTAAACCAAAACAGTTCTTATATACATAATTATTAGGGTACATTGGACAGTGAAAGAAGTTGGCAGGTGGAACTTGTTAGCAGTTTTTTTACAGTAGATGTGATTATTGGGATAGCTCTTGAGCGAGTCCATCCAGGAAACTAAACAATACTTACTTATTTTAGAACTGCGTAATTTGTGATTTTTAATTTCTAGTTTATTGACTTGCACGTAACTGCTCAATCGTTTATTTAACTGATCAAATGAATTTATCGTTGCTCATTTTAAAATATTTTACATTTGATTGATTATTTTTTTTAATGCCTTAATACACAATTACAGTTAATTAGAATTGACGACTTAAATGGTAGCGATTTAACTTAGTTTTTCATATGAATTGGACCTTGATACTGCATCTTACTGTGAACGATATGACGTTTGAAAAACATCGATTTCCCACGGTACAAAGATTAAATCAGATTAGGTGAAACGCCAGGAGCGTAATATTAAAGCAATAAAATTTCTTAACCGCATAAAGTAATTTGTTTCATGTAATATTGTTTATGTTAACCTACTGAGGGAGTGAATACTGCCCGTTGCTTGTCTGATCTGTAATGACGGTAGTAAAATATTAATAAAAATCCCCTCTAATTTAGAAGAAAGAAAAATCAGCATGTGGGCCTTTCGAAAAGCAGTTTTAAATATCTTTCATAGCACAACGATTAATTAAAAAAAACGTGAAATAATTCATACTTCTAGATATGCGAGTTTAGGCTGTGTGTTGTACGTAAATAGATCTTGTTTAGATGTCGAGATGTTAGTTTTTGTATAGAGCGGAGTTCTCCACAGGGGTTTAGCATCAACATGCGAGTAATAAACAATGATGCAAGCCATAACGCTGTTGTAAGAGACATCATTTAGGTACATTCGATTCGAACAAGGAAAGGGTTGGTCTATCTTGTCTGTATACAGAGTGATTCGGGAGACGTGGGCAGAATCAACCCTACGGATTGAGTAAATGATAAGCTTCTGTTTCGTACCAGTACGTTTAACGTTCATTTTTTTGTGTTGAAAATTTCTAAAATTATTTACCTACGACATTAGTTGCAGCGTGCTACAATTAGAATAGTTCCGATAAGTATTGATACTATTCACTTTACCTGTGAATATTTTTAAACGTTGATATTGCCAAAATGACCACGACTGTTTATTCCTACTTCATAAATAAAGCGCTGTCATAACAGTAAAAGAGGTTTTATCTTTATTCATTAGTTGTTGTACGGTGTGGGTGACCATCACGACCACCACCCGACCAAAGTATAAAGACAACCAAGTAGTACGACTTCGGCCGTTAAGGAGCGCGCGACACGTATTTACACAGACGCACGTCTGTGTAAATACGTGTCGCGTGTCTGTGTGAGTGCACTCCATACTGTGGCATGGGCGCGCATGGGCAAATGCTTGCCTGTGGCACGCCTGTGGTGTGTCCGTACACGGCGCGCACACATGCGCGCTCCTGATGTACCTTTTGTCGGAAGAAAAACTATTGCTTATATTGTGACCAGACTGTATTATGGAATTAATAGGAAATTCAGTTTTATACTTAATAAAAAGTTCAAATAAATAAAAAAAGTTTGGGTATTTCACTTAAATATGATGGTGAACTATCCATTTACGTCAACTGAATCCGTAGGGTTGGTCCTGCTCACATCTACCAAATCACCCTGTAATAAACAAATAGCAGGGTGCATACACTATTATACGGCAGGTAATTTTGTGGATATAATGTAGGAGTGGAAGGGCGCATCATTTCAGATTAGACAGGTTCTGTATTGTCTGTTTTTAGGGTAAATTATTCAGTTATTGGCTCTTTAAGATAAATACTAAGTTTTTGATTTCGTCCTTACAGCTTTGAAAATTACGATGACAATACTTAAGCCCCGTTTAGAAGGAGCGAGAACTCGTATGCGAGTTTCATTTCATTGTGGCGTTTGATCAAACGACTGAACTTAGTGTTAATTAAATGGAACAATTGCATGTTTAATCCCATATTAACATTATAATACAGAACTCTTCATAAGTTAATCAAGTGACATTTTAAGAATTTGTCTAAAATTACGGACTTTTCTGAAAAAAGGCAGCAAGCACCAATGGCTGTAATTTTAGTTGTCGCATGACTTGCGATCTATGTCTCTCACACTATTAAACAAAAAGAGGTTAACAATATTTCTCGTGGGATAAGATAAAGAGTCGCCCGGCCATTTGAGGCGGACTGTGCGTTAAAACGTGGAAATTTCAGATTTAATTTCATACCATTGGCCATGTGTGTGTTCCCATTCTGACTAATAAAATGTAACATTGTATATGAAATTCCCTTACTAACTGACTTATTCCGACTGTTATTATATCGAAAATTATAAAATTGTAATAATGAAATGTCTGTAAATCGAAAATAATTGATAGAATATTTGAAGGTCCCATAATCGGAAACATTTTTTTAATGATTGTATGTAAATATGTTAGCCATATCACGTCAAATCGGCTGGAAGGATTTCAATCATTATTGATATCCATCATCCAAGATTAGTTATAGGGGTTATCCGTAAATTACGTCACACTAATTTCGTGATATTTTACCCCTTCCCCGTCATTGTCACAGTTGGTCACATTTGTGAGACTCCCTAGCGTGACGTGACATTTTGCAATTTTACAACTCGACATTATCAAATTGAAACAGCAGTTCCTAAATTAGATTTCGATTTAAATTATTTTTAATATAATCAACATCAACGCGCGTGACACTAGTAGAGCGAGCGTGAACTCGCCAACAAAACATTTTTAAACCTTATGCCCATGGCACCTTAACACTTTGATGTACATATTAGATTTTGAAGTGTGACGTCACGAAACATAGGACCCCTACCACCCATTGTCACACAATATCACCTTTCGTCGACCGTGTGGTGTACTTTATGGATGACCCTTAGGCAACATTTTATCCGACTACGATGAACCAAAAGGTGGTAACTAATACAAAGAAAGGCCGAGATCGCAGAAGTTTGCGGCCCGAGCTGCAAGCCAGGGACGTAAATATGCGATCGAGGGCCTTCTTTATTACCTCCCGTGTTGTGTACATCATTTTATGTCTACACTTGGCCAGAAAGCGGCTTTTTCCGTACGCGCAGCGTGCGGAAAAAGCCACTTTATGGCCAGGTGTGGCATAAAAGAAGTCGCCTTTGCGAATCTTCCAGACCCGTATTATAAGAGATCGAGGGTCCCTAGGCACTTCGTATTGAGCAGGCAAGCCATGCCTTTTGGGCTTATATGAAGGGTCCACCGCTGGGGCCTCTAGGCTGGGGCTTGTAAGCCTAGGCGGAAATCCGGCGCTGGCATCTTCTAGTAACCTTATAAGGCTAAGCTACCATGTAGGAGCACCAATATTGTACATGTATGGCTATCGATTAACGATACCGTTTGGCCGTCACCAATATTTTTACAAGTCTATCTTGCCTTGTAGTTCGTATATGCGTGTGAATGTTTTCCATAATTTCTTATGACATCATTTATCGTTATCCATAATTATCGCTTGTCCTAAAATGTTTGTTATATTGAACTTCTCGGCAGTTATAATGGAAGAAAATCTTAGGGCAATAGAATATTATGGCAAAGGATATAAACTGTGTAAATATGAAGAGTTATGCTTTATGAAATAATGGTAAGTATGGTAAACAACCCATTTATTGGCACCTGAAGTTTGTACCAAAATTGGCACGTAGTTTTTGTTGCCATTATTTTCTGCCTTATAATATAATTGAACATGTTTATATTGAAAGGGATGCCGAAAATAGGATAGTTTACCCTAATATTCGGAAATTATGCTAGCTGATCTTCAACCACTATCAGTGGTGGTCTGATTTAAATTGGCATACGTAAGTAGATTATGACAATGCAATAATTAAGTACTCGGAAAAAACTTGTATTAAAATGTATTTTTAACGAAAACTTATTTTATTACCAATTAAAATGAGTCAACTATACTTTCTATCGTCAGGATATAATTCGGTCATGATTTCACAGCTTGTGAAACACTTAAAACTAGATGTTTTCAAATCTAGCTTCTAACTGTCCTTGGTATAGTAGAATGTTTACCTAGTCGATTTCAATTAATTGCAGTTTGACTGATGAGTTGACTTACGACCTGCATGTTTTTAAGGCAAGAGTGAACAGCCATATTCTGGGTAAGCGTGCTCAATCTTAAACCTTGTTACTAACTTTCTATGAGGTGAGACAAAGGGCTAGCCCAAACCCAATTATCATAAAAAATAACACTGCATACCATAATAAAGTAACGCCGATAAAAGAGATTATTGTTTTTTTACAAGACAAGAGGAACTATGAAATATGGACGACGAGCGAAGTAGTAGTATCTATTATATTATCAGGTAGATCATAATCATAATGAAGTTAATACGTAATTGATTCCGGTACAGTTGTAATCCTTGCTTATGTGTAACTTATTATACCTACCTATTATAAATAAAACAGTTCATATGTTCCTTAAACTCAGATTACTATGGTGTAACTAACACACACGCAACTATGATGCCAAGTAATGAACAATCAGCATAATATAGTTAGTGGCTGTCAAAGTGGCGATATACTATAATAACCAAGGACCATTAAAACAAGAGGACTGTCATTCTCCATACTTTGGATCGAACCCCGACCGCAAGGGGATATCCAGGCAAAAACTAGATGGCGCTAAAAAACTAAACAATTAAGGATGTTATAATTGAACAAAGAAACATAGTACAGTAACAATTAGTTCGTAAACAGCTAATAATAAATAAATTCTAACATTTAAATACTGTGTCACGCTTGCAATGTTGAATAATTGTAAATAATATAATTTACTTATAGCAAGCTTATACATAGATGGCGTTGTAAATATCGGGGAACAGACGTTTGTATGGAGAATGACAGTCTTAATGGTCCTTGCTATAACACATGTTACTGATCTGTAAATAAAGATCTGTTTCGGTATTTTTGACTACTTTGGTCACAACAATTTAATGCTGGCTGTACTGTTGTATATTTCGTGGCAATTTTTACGTTAATTGTGTGAAGCAAGGATTAAAAATACACTACATCTTATAATACAGTGGCGGGCAAAGTCCGCGGCAGGATTTAATCCGGCCCGCCGACGGCCCTTCGAAATAAGAATAGGGATCCATAAAGTACGTCACATTAATTTCGTGATTTTCAGAACCCTCCCCGTCCTTGTCACAGTTGGTCACATTTGTGAGACCCCTCCCTCCCTAGCGTGACGTCACATATTTTGCAATAGGCTACTTGATGACAGTTCAAATCAGCTTCTTTTTATGAAGTGTCAAAACGCTCCGAAAGTATGCAGTTTAGTATGAAATACTATCTTGTGACGTCATGCTCAACATGGTGCCTTATTTTTAGTTTTCGTCATTGTAAAATCGTTGATGGCACGAAAATAAGTTTGAATGATTTTATCCGGGCTGTTTTGGAAGCGTAATTTGCTGGTTAGAGTTAATGAATTTATTTTGATTGTTGTCAAATACCCTATTTTACGTCTAGAAATTATTAAATTAAAACAGCAGTTCCAAAATTAGTTTAGTTTCCATTTAAATTATTTTGTAATATAATCCACATCAACGCGCGTGCCACTAGTAAAGCGAGTGTGAACTCGCCATCGGAACATTTTAAACCTTATGACCTGGCATTTAAACACTTAAGAGTTATTCGATTTTGAAGTGTGACGTCACGAAACTTAGGACCCCTCCCACCCCTTGTACCTCAATGTCACACTTCCTGGACCCACCCCTCCCCCTTGACGTGTGACGTACTTTATGGATGACCCCCATAGTATATGGCCCGCGATAAAACAAGATTAATTTTTGCTATAACTCTGGCCCTCTGAAATTTTCTGGCCCGCCATGAAAAAAGTTTTCCCATCACTGATGTCATACGTAGACGAAATTCTTATAATATAACTATTTATATTTCACAATAGTGCGCATCTGTCTACGCGAGAATTTATAATAGTTTGGAGCATAGTAGTGTGAATAAACAGGGCTAAAAATCTGAGTTCAGGATTCTTGAAGGAAAAATTTGTTTCGAAAAGCTATATCGCACAAAATAATTTTAATATTTAATTTATTGCACGAATTGATTTATATAATCGTGGAAATCTTCTGTGTATCGTCGATATAACACTCTCTCCTTATCTAATGAGTGAGTACAACCAGCATCAAATAGTCTCTGTAACGTCCAAAGCACCTTTATTAGTATAAGGCACAAAGATGTGTGACGATATACAGGGTGTCCCTAAAACCAACGTACATACGAAAAGGGCTGATAGACTAGCTCATAAGACACCAGAGTAAGTAAATTTGACCTCAGTAAAAATGTCTTAGTTTTCGAGATATTGACGTTTTTGCAAAATTCGTGCTAAGTGATACCCTGACTCGGTGTTTTGAGTGTCATGGCTAAAATATCATGTATTTTTCAAATCTGTTTTTCGCTGTGGGTTGCCGAATAACTATGCTATTGCACGCAATTCCTATTTTTGTTAATCTCCAGTTGAGGACCCAGTAGAATAACAATAAAAAAAATCAAATTTCGAACGAGGGTAGTGAAAAAAACCACAAAAATGGTATGTATAACATTTACTAAACACTGTAATAATAATTTTTGAGATAATGATATCGTCGACCGTAGGCTGAATTACGGTAAGGGACAGGCAAAACAATGTCCCTTACGCTAATTCAGCCTACGGTCGACGATATGTTGTTACAAAATTGTTATTATGGTTGTCTACCGACTGCCTGCCGACTGCATCTAAAGTTTTTCATACTATCCGGTTGAACTAAGTTTGCACCTGGCGTACTTGACGTCACTTACAAAGTAGGTGCAAACTTAACGAAATCGTCATATCTCGAAAACAGATTTTTACTGAGGTCAAATTTACTTTTAATCTGATGTCTTATGAGCTGGTCTATCAGTCTTTTTTCGTATGGACTTTGGTTTTAGAGATACCCTATATATGACGCTTGGATATTACAGAATATTTGATGACACATCAGTCTTTTATGTGGACGATACATATTAGCATGCCACTCTTTCTGTAATAAAATAGCCTACAAGTTGGCCTCTTAATCTATTACACACGACAATCTTAAAGTGATCTTTTGTGACGTTCTCAGGCTAAAGGTACCACATTCCGCTTGACAGTTGTCAGTAAGGAACTATAATAGGCGACTAGTATAAAGAAGCGCCCATGTAGGAAAACCCAAGATATTATTGGCCACCAGTTAGTGATTGGTCATTAGCTGTTTACTTCCTTGAAATAAAAATGTTGCAAGGATGTAGAAAGCGTGCCAAATTTAGAATTCTTATTTCAAATAAGTAAAAATATTAATGCCATGTAACTTTTGCCTCAAAACGAAAAATTGCAATGTTAAGGTGCTTCTAAACGAGCAATATTTTTCTGCAATTTGTGGCCCGGCAACTATGTGCATCTTGTTTTAGCATACGAAGTAAGAGAGAGATAGCAAGACTTGCCGGCCACAAATTGCAGGAAAATATTGCCCGTTTAGAAGCACCTTTATAGTTGGTTACAATGATGGTAAAATAAAACAACATATGTTCTTCCCGAGGATGAACTTGCCTAACTAATTATATTGGTTCAATGACCTAAAGATATTCGCCTCTGACGGCCTACGTCAAATGTTGACATTGAATATGAGCTTCAATCATCGAAATATAATAATAATAAGTATGAAAGCTTAACTGACGCTGAAAATCGGCCCCACGGACTACACGCTAATGGGGGCAGAGCTAGTACTTAGTGCCGAAGAAAAAACTACATCGTCAAATGATTTTCTCACTTCAGTTGGTTTATACCCAATCACAGATGTTTGTCTTTTCAAAGATATGCAACCCATCCAAAAATGCCGTCTACTCAAACTTTATATGAATATTCCTCATACATGACTTTAGACTCGACTTAAGTTTGTCAACACCACATGATACATAAGACCAAGGACCATTAAAACAAGAGGACTGTCATTCTCTATACTTTGGATCGTGCCCCGAACGCAAGGGGATATCCAGGCTAAAACTAGATGGCACTACAAAACTTAACATTTAAAGATGTTATAATTGAACAAAGAAACATAGTACAGTAACAATTAGTTCGTAAACAGCTAATAATAAATAAATTCTAACATTTAAATACTGTGTCACGCTTGCAAAGTTGAATAATTGTAAATAACATAATTCTTATACCAAGCTTATACATAGATGGCCTTGTGAATATCGGAGAACAGCTTTTTGTATGGAGAATGACAGTCCTCATGTTTTAATGGTCCTTGATAAGACGTATTTATTTTAAAAGAATGCCTGGGTCAAATTTTAACGTCAGTTTTGTTAGGTGTTATCGTTCCATACATTATATTTCGATGGCTTCAATATGCTATGACTTAGTCAAGTTCACATGACGTCATCACATTTCACGGGATGAACATGCCTTGTTTTATTCTACCATGGTCAGTGTCTTCGATGGTACATTTATGTATGTGTTTCTACATTGTATAGGTATTTATGAGTTTTATTGTTTTATTTTATACCTAAGTTATTGCAGTTAAATTATGAGCGCCCTTCATGTATATTTATAACCACAGCTGATTTCAAACGGCGTGTGATCATTGGCTATGTGCGAAGTGGGCGGTACAGTAAACGATCGCAGCGCATGCCGTTGTAAAATAATGTAACTAAGGATGAACGGGGTTGAAAACTAATAATTGCTCACTGCAGATGTCGCCACGGCTCGAACTACCTTCTATTGCCTTTGTAAATATGCGGAACTGTGAAGCAGAGATGGGCAAAATTTATTCGAATGACGAATAAGAATAACCAAGTTATTCGCGAATGACGAATAAAATTGGCGGATGATTATTCTTATTCGAATAAATTATTCGTGGAATAATTTATTCGCGGATGATTTATTCGTGAATGAATTGCCACGAATAATTATTTACTGGAATATCATATTGACTTTTCTCGAAAAAATAATAACTAAACAGAACTGAAAGACTGTTTTTGTACTAACGGAATGAACTAAGATTTTTGCCTTACTTATATAAATAAATAAATAAATATTAGGGGACAATCTTACACAAATCGAACTAGTCCCATAGTAAGCTCAATAAGGCTTGTGTTATGGATACTAGACGACGATATATTTAATAGATACATACATACAAATACTTAAATACATAGAAAACATCCATGACTCAGGAACAAATATTCGTGCTCATCACACAAATAAATGCCCTTACCGGGATTCGAACCCAGGACCTCTTGCTTCATAGGCAGGGTCACTACCAACTAAGCTAAAGCGGTCGTCTAAATTATATAAAACATACTTTTATTATTTAAACTGCCCCTAGGAAGCCTGAGCCTTTAGAAACACATTATGTGTTAGAACCAATATAAGTACAGTAAAAACAAGTCATTATTCGTGTTGTACCTTAAATATTTTTCTTGGATTTATTCGAATAAAATGACGAATAAATCATCCATCATTTTTGAAGTCGTGGAATGATTTATTCGCGAATAAAAATATCGTGAATTATTTTTTATTCGAATGATCATTCAAATAAAACATTATTCGAATAATGCTCATCTCTGCTGTGAAGTTGTACAATTATTGCTTCGCTACTGACAACCAACTTCGGCCGTTTAAGAGCGCGCGATATGTATTCAAGGTTGAGGCGCAGACGGTGCTAGGGCATCCTTACGCATTTAAACTTTGCTTGTAGTGAGTTCGTTCACGGCGCGCACACATACAAGCCGCGCGATGCACCTTTTGTTGGAAGAAAAATTACTTCTATTATAGGGAACGTGCACCAACTATAGGTGGCAGCACTAAACGACAAAAGAGACACGGGTGGACAATAAAGGAAACTATCGCCCCTGTCAAATCAAGCTATCAATGTCAATGACAATATGCAAGTGTCAATGTCAAATATACTCCCACCTGAAAGGCCGGCAACGCACCTGTGACTCTTTTGGTGTTGCAGGTGTCTATGGGCGACGGTGATTGCTTACCATCAGGCGACCCGTCTGCTCGTTTGCCCCCTATTTCATAAAAAAAAAAAAAAAAAAAATAGTAAGTTGTAGCTATAATGAATGAATAATAAATCGCTATAATGAATCGTCCTTCATCGCGAAAAAGTAACGGCGTTTTCGTCAATGTGGCCCAGCATGAGAGGGTACTTGATTTAGATTGGCGGCACCAGTTGGCAGCACCTTCGTCGTGCACGTTCCCTATACTGTGACTCTGATCTGTGTGACAAACTGTCATGTCATAAATGAAAGCTGAGCAGAAAATTATATTTCATTTATAATGGCAGTATTTGCAAAAGTTGACAGTAGAACAGTTCCATTTATTTACAAAGCAATGACAATAGAAGATCCTAGCCGTAGCCGCCATCTGCGTTCAGCGTCGCGGTTTTAATCTCAATACTTTAACATTTTCTTCACGGTTGAAAGTTCCCACTAGTTATGAACGCTAGGCGGCGCTGCAGTCGCGCACATAGCCTGTACAGGCAACTAATAATATTAAATAAATATTACAATTATTGTTCTGTAAATACATAATTATTTACTCTAACTGTATTTGTGCAGGGTATTGGTGCAAAATGGTTCTATATTATTAAAATGTAAGCAATATAGAATCTTCCGAGGTCTTAAGATAATTTTCAAAATATCAGTACCTAAATATAACTTGCTCTAAGGTAAATGTTAAGTGGATGTTTATTTAATCTACCGTTTGTGCAATAACGTATTACCTGTTGAGTTAGTGCTGCCTGTCTCTGGACAAATGTTCTATCTATCTCATTCTATACTTTATAGTGTGAGAGGGATGGATGATGGAAGGCGTGACCAGTTGAGCTAGATCTGAGTGCCGAATCGCGTCTCGCCGATCCGTAGTGCTGTCGTCGTATGAAGTCAGCTCGCTGGGTTTAGGCTCAGAATATTCAGTTTCCCGAAGAACACACTTTCCCTAACATATACAATTTCCCAGCATCAGGTTTATAATATACAAATAAAATCTGCCTCCGAAAGCTCCATGGCACTTTTATTCCGTGAAATAATAATAGTTTATTTGACACGCAAAAAACAGGTACTAAATACCAGTGCCGTGGCGTCTATACAACCCGATTCCCACCGGCTTGCCTATTTTAAAGCATTTGACTAGGGATGTAACGATACATAATTTTGCCGATTATGGTAGAAAATAATCGGCGATACCGATACCGATATCTTAGTTAAATAATAAAGTATGAACTTCAGATATTTGTATGTCCTTATTATACCTAAAACTTGGCTATATTTAACGGAGAGTCAACCTTGAAAGTGTAAATAAATATATTAAAAAAATAAAAATATTAGGGGACAATCTTACACAAATCGAACTAGCCCCATAGTGAGCTCAATAAGGCTTGTGTTATGGATACTAGACGACGATATATTTAATAGATACAAATACGTAAATACATAGAAAACATCCATGACTCAGGAACAAATATTCGTGCTCATCACACAAATAAATGCCCTTACCGGGATTCGAACCCAGGACCTCCTGCTTCGTAGGCAGGGTCACTACCAACTAAGCTAAAGCGGTCGTCAAAAAAAAAAAAAAATAAGTAAAGTAAAAATAAATAAATTGTCAAATCAATCTTTTTTTTTATTATGAACCAAAGATATAATTTACATAGTAATTATCATTGTACAAGGTAATAGACTAATACATAAATTAAGTTAGTAATTGAAATTACCTTTTGCAGATACCGATATATCGGTATCGTTACATCCCCACATTTGACCATACTCTTGAAGAAATAATCATCCAAATCTGATCCGGCTTTACTAAGAATATATTTGACGCCACGCCACTGCTGCTAAATACATACCTAATGTGGAAGTGCACATATTGGGAAAGTAAACTATTTTAGTGAAAAGGTGTATACCGTTCATGTCAATAAAGTGGGAACATGTGTTTGTCCTTAAAGTGTTTATTCTGAGCTTAAGCCGTTCACTGTATCATAAGTAGTCGAAATGTATCGTAGACCAATATAGGTTAAGCCAACCAAAATTTTTGTACATATAGTGTATGTTTCGTTTTAGATAAATAACGATGGCCACTCAATTACTTATGTAACCCATTTTTTTGTAAGTTAGTGTTAGTTGAGTCCGCCTGTTCGGGATTTGAATCGGAGGCTGATGAACGGTACATATTTCGGAACACCAGAATGGTAAGGCATTCTAAGAAATTGTGCCATGGTTAGATCCTAGTGTATATGACAAAGTTGTACATAAAACATTAGTTTTAATAAAAAATATCATTGACTTACTGTCAACGCGTAGAATGTATTAGTGTATTTGTATCATAATAATTAAATTTTATGAAACTCGCATAATATGGGCGTGTACGTGAGTATGTCCTAAAATAAACTGAAATAAGGAGCGGCCATATCGAAGTTTAAATACGCTGACGGGCGTTTACGCAGCGACGTGCCGTTACGTAAACGTGCCGTCGGCGTATTTTAACCCCGGTGCGGTGGTTCCTTTAGATTAGCGAATAGGATCACATCAAATTTTCGATGTTGATGCAGGTGAATATGCTTAAGATTGTTATTGACAATCAAATTGTGGATAAAATTGTGTTCCCAAAATTATATGAATAAGCTATTTCCTAAAAGGAAGCACTTATAAGTGTAGAATTGATAAGATTCGAGTTTTTTAAGCATTTAAAGCAATGTTAACGATTGACCTGCATCCGTTTTTAAACTAGATTAAGTCATTTGTTTGCCGGCTGTAAATATTCCGCATATATTTTAATTTCAGTAGAATCACCGCGACGTGTTAATACGATTTCTGTGTTTTTGGCATCAAGTTTATTTTATCTACTTATTTTAACAATAAAATAAAAGTTTAATCATAGTTCTGTCGTTTTAAACTAAAAAATCTCCCAGTCAGGAAATGGAATAAATGTTGACTGCGACCGACGGAAGCTGCCTGCGTAGGTCGCCGTCCGTGTTGGCGGTAACTTGTGTAAGTAGTTATGGCTGCACATAACGAAAAGCACACACGTGAGTGTCACCAACGAAGTTGCCAAGCTATAAACCAGTGATGGACAGATTTTCTTAATAGGACCGTATTTTGCCCACCACTGGCCTAGGCCATTTTCACACCAATGACATGTTATTCACAAGCTTTTATTTAATGTTGTATGTTAAATTTGACCCACTTCCCGGTTTCCGATCGAGCTGAAATTTTGTATGAATTTGTAAATCGGATGACAATGCCGGCGGACTTCGAATGGAGTAGCCTTAGCCATACGTATTTTATGTCTTTATGGTTGTGAAATTGATAGTGTGCTGTATCATTCTTATAGGTAATTTCACGAGAGTTGAGGCCACGCACACAACAACACTGTCATGTAATGACAGGAGGATTTTAAATTAGGTACTGTTCTTTTTTCGTACCGATAGCAGGTTCAACAGTGAATTGCGTGATAGACCAAAAAGTTGTTTAAACTATAGCCTTGTGTTTATATACTCACTCATTCATTGCATTCATTCACTTTTTTTGCAATGAGTACTTCATGTAGCTGTTTGTGTAATCATTCACCTCAACTGAACATGAAATTACCTATACTATCAAGTGATTTTTTTTCTGTACGCGTGTGTAAATGTCCGTTGCGCAAACCCCTCAGTATATAGTAAACAGTTTTATATCGCAAAAATGTGTTATGGCGACTGCCTTCAATGTTGCCCTAACATGTTAGGAAACAACAAAAAAAACAGACATAAAATTTAGGTTTTTATATTTTAACAATAAAGTAATATAAAAGAGAAACATTCGAGTTATACTCGAGTGAAGTAGAAATCTCAAAAATAATCGGAAATATGTGAATAAATACTGTGCTCTTTTGGTACTGTATACAAATTACACTTATACAAAGATCAGAATATTTAGTGCCATTCTATGAATTTCGTCGTTGGACACCACCGCATATATGAGATATATACGCAATTTTGTATCCGCTATAACTAGAGCCGTCATTTTAGATAAAGACCACAAAATATATAAGTAGATTTTTGCAAGTTTTCGACAAATTGTTGCATTTAGAAACAATCAAAAACTGCCAGTTTGCAAAACTCGTGTGATAAACACAAATCGACCTAGTCCCAAATTAACAAATGTTTTGTAAAAACAGTACACAGATAAAATTCAATACTCACGAACTAATATTCGATCAGCCTCAAGCATTTGCTTACTGAAGTAAGCCCTGAACCGCCAGGGGCACCGGACGATTGTTCTTGTCAGATAAAAGCGTCACCAAACGAGTTTTGTAATGGTCATTATCTCTAATAGACACACAGGTCGATAAAATAAATAATGTACCAGATCACAGGCTTTTGTGACCCTCACTACGGCTCGGGCCATCAATATGCGATCTAGAGTTTTACTCGTGGTTTACTACGACCCAGAAAATAAAATCGCACTAGCTATTCAGACCTCGGATAGTATGGCAGTGGGTCAGTTTCGGTATGCGTTTAGGAGGTGACTTTGTGGATGGCCTCAGCGACGTATTGTACGTTCTTTTGCGACAGCCCAGCTACAGAGATACGGCCATCCTTGGTCAGGTAGATGTGGAATTGGCTGGTCAGTTTCTCCACCTGAAAATAAAAATACATTTTTATAAAAATTGCCATAACAGACCAGGGCTCGGAACCGGTATTTTGCAAAAACCCAATATTTTTAATTACATTATGCTTTTTATGTAGGGCTCAATAATGTATTTAAGTAATGAATTCGTATTAATAGATTGTCCGATTAAAAATGAAATAATAAACCAAAGAACGGAAAAAAACCGGTATGTTTGTATGGACAAAATACCGGTATCCGAGCCCTGTAAGAGACATTGAACTTCCTTCCTACAAATGCAGGTAGGATTGTATTTCACTAGTATTATAAATGTGAAAGTTTGTTATGTTTGGATTAGGGATGTAACGATACCGATACCGATACCGATATATCGGCCGATATATCGGTATCGCCGATATTATACAACCGATATTTGAAGAATTTGCTGTATGAAAAAAAATCTGCAAAAAATAATATCAATTTCTGACTTAATTTATGTACTGGTCTATTCTATTACCTTGTGTAATGATAATTACTATGTTAATTAAATCTTTGGTTCTTAATAAAAAAAAATGAATTTTGAGTTGACCATTTATTATTTTTACTTTACACTTTCAAGGTTGACTCTCTGGTAAATATAGCCAGTAGTCATTGCCATTAGTTATAATAAGGACATAAAAATATCTGAAGTTCATACTTCATTATTAAGCTAAGATATCGGTATCGGTATCGCCGATATTAACTACTATATATCGGTATCGGTATCGTATCGGCAAAACTGTGTATCGTTACATCCCTAGTTTGGATGTTTGTTACTAAATAACGCGGTATCAATTGAATAGATGAGATGAAATTGGGCGTACAAGTAGTCTTGGATTGAAATTTGAAAATTAGGATACTTTATAACGGAAGCCATTGCGGTTAAGTAGGATGGCCAAGCAATGTATACGAAAACTGCAACGCCTGGGTAAGTACCATAACATGTATATAAAACACAGTTTCTGCTTTGAATGGGCACCAGGCCAACAGGCTTGTCAGTATATAACCTTTCAGACGCCAACGACGGATATATCCGCACCACGGGGTAACGCCAATGACGGTTAATCCATCACAGAGCGCAGAGCGATATAAACCTACATGAACCAGCATAAAGTTCAATTTCGGTTTTGACACTATTATGTCAGGCGTCTGGTTTGCAACTTTTCTGTTTGATGTAGCATCGTAAAAGTTAAAAAAAGGTAAACATAAAAACTATCGGACCAAAAACATAAATGTAAAAAAGGAGAGCCAAGTTCAATACAAAAATTATGCTTGGCTGTGGGCTTCGCCGCAAAAAGAATGGAGATCTAAATGAGTGCCAAGTTCTATTCAAAATCCAAACCCCCGTCCCCGTCCTTGTCACAGTTCGTCACATTTGTGAGACCCCTCCCTCCCTAGCGTGACGTCACATATTTTGCAATTTTACATCTAGAAATTATTAAATTAAAACAGCAGTTCCGAAATTAGTTTGGAAACTAAACTAATTTCGGAACTGCTGTTTTAATTTAAATTATTTTGTAATATAATCCACATACATCAACACGCGTGCCACTAGTAGAGCGAGTCTGAACTCGCCATAAAAACATTTGGCATTTAAACAGTTATTCGATTTTGAAGTGTGACGTCACGAAACTTAGGACCCCTCCCACCCCTTGTCTCACAATGTCACACTTCCTCGACCTACCCCTCCCCCTTAACGTGTGATGTACTTTATGGATGACCCCATAATGGTACAATACAAATACAAATACAAATATTTATTGATAACACCAAAGTTACAGGTCAATTAGGTAAACAGTACATTATTTGACAGCCATTATCTGCAAAATGTATATAATATTAATATAATACCACTCACACTAACAACACTAACACTATTACATGCCTCACGTGCATGGTAATTCAAAGTAATCTCCCACACTGTACAGAGTCAGGTCTAAAAGCCACTTGCGTAACCTGACTCTAAATACTGCGGTGGAAGCTGCATCTCTAATATTCGCGGGTAGTCTATTATACACCGACGGGCCCATTATGTAAACAGACCTTACAGACTTCGATAGTTTGTGATTTGGTGTAACTAGGCGGTAGTGGTACTTATCTTTGCGAAGAGGCCGGCTCACATTCTTGCCCTGACGGTTAAATAAATGAATGTTCAGGTGAGTGAATAATGCCACCTGATATATAAGCTCGCTAGGTAGTGTTAGGATTCCGAGGTCTTTGAAAAAGCTCCTACAAGAGGTATCGCCGGATATCCCCACGATAGCCCTAATCGCTCGCTTTTGCATGCGGAACGCGCGTTGAGAGTCGGCGGCGCGGGCCCACAATTCGACGCCGTACGTAAGTAGACTATGGACGGTCGCGAAATAACAAGATCTTACCACGCCGCGCGACGCCGTGTTCGCTAGCCTGCCTAGCGCGAAGCACGCCCGTCCCAGCTTAGAGCTTACTTCCTCTATGTGGTCGTCCCAGGTCAGAGCACAGTCCATTATAAAACCCAGCAGCTTGGTGGATCGTACCTGTTGCAATACGGTATCGCCGGCGCTGACCTTGAGTGGCTTTTGCGTTTTACCATTTAGGTTAAAGGTCATAAAGCACGTTTTGTCTCGGTTAAGAGCTAGACCGTTGGACGTGAACCACCACTCGAGTTGCTGGACCACAGAGTTCAGATTGTGCTCGAGCTGTATGTCCGAGGGAGCCGTGACTACTGCGGCTACGTCGTCCGCATACATATATATATCGGCGCCAGTGACAGCCGCGGGCAAGTCGTTTAGTAGGAGGCTAAACAATGTGTTGGACAGGCATGAGCCCTGCGGAACCCCGAGAACATTTTGCAGCTCCGTTGAAGTGACTCGACCCGCATCTCCCACCACGACTTGGGTCCTGTTAGACATAAACGAAGAAAGCAGGGAAAGGACCGGTCCGCGTATGCCGTGGAACGTGAAATAACATAGCATACCTGATCAGGTTTAAGGCCGGTGAAGCAGAACATGCCGATCTGGTCGGTGATGTGTTGCCATGGCAACTTGTTGCCGGCGCCCTCGATGCCCTTGCGCAGCTCCGTGCGCATTGTGATGATGCGGTCCGCCATGTGCTTCACGTCGGTCAACCTGGAATATCCAAAAAATAATATATTTATGTTCATATTAATTACTCAGCATTACAGATTTGCACTGTGAAATTCAGGATTTACAATAAAAACATTACACACTAGAGGGCATGTTATCCATCTTCTCGCAAAATTTCAAGGACTCCTGATACACAGCCACCTATCACCATGCAAGTAAGTCACACTCCGGTGCAGATATCAAGATAATAATTATAAACAGATGTAATGATATTAAATTTAAAAACAGGCCAAGTGCAAGCCGAATTCACAAATGAAGGGTTCCGTTCCAATTCGAGTAAGACACTTCTTGTATGGGAACCCCCTTTAATTTTATCCTTCTGCGGCCCACGGTTACTACCTATAGGACTAAGTCGAAATTAGTTTTGAACTTTTACATTATGAAATAAGGTTCTAAAGTCAAAAACACCAAAAGTGCTCTGGGCCTTAGGACGTAAAATCTAATTTTATTTATATTATTGTTGTTATAACGGCAATAGCTGTACACATTCTATCAAAATTTCAAGTCTACCTATTACAGTACAAAAAATACAGCCGTTGTGATAAGACGCACAGCGGAGATTCAGTAATAGGGTGCCACCCTTTGGGTACGGAACCCTCGAAAGATAAAGAACTGTCATAATTTACAGAATTAAAATAGTACGGTCTCTTCTAAAATTTGGTGCCGTGACCAGGATTGATTGACAGGACAGTGAAGCGGAATATTTTTGCGGGCTACAGATAATTACTTCTCGTTTTCATTTTAAATACGATATATCTTAAAATATTTTAAATTCGTGGTTATGCTTCATTACGTTCACACAATTGTTTGTAAAGTGGCTAGAGGTAGCCAGTAAAATGTTACTACTAAAGTGGCTTCTCATTCTGTGTGTAATCACTGGCACTGAGGAATTTCGGACGATCACAGACTCGATGGACAGACGACCTCGTGAGAGTAGTAGGGAGTCAGCGGACACGATATGCACAGGACCGCACTCTGTGGCGATCTACGGTGAGGTCTTTGTTCAGTAGTGGACGTCTAATAGATAGATCGAAAGTGACTTAATAAGAGCATACTGCAGCGCCGGATTTCCGCCTATGCCTACAAGGCCCCAGCCTAGGGGCCCGGCCAGTCTAGAGGGGCCCCAGCGGTGGACCCTTCATGACTTGCCTTCTCAATACTAAGTGCCTAGGGACCCCAGATATCTAAATTCAGGCCTGGTATACTGACCACATATTGTTGAGTTGCTTGTCGTTGAGGATGGTCTGCACAACCCTGGCGCCGTACAGCGGCGGGTTGGAGTACATGGTGCGGATCATGATCTTGAGTTGCGTCATGATGATGTTGGTAGTCTCCTCGTTGCAGATGAGTCATTTTCAAAAAAATTGTACACAAATAAGGGATTTAATTAAAACAAAACTTAATTTATTCCTTTGTGTTACGAAAGTTACCCATATAGTTTGTATGCCTAACTTTCGTAACACAGAGGAAGCGATCGTGATTTTGTTTTTATTAGGCCCTTAACTATGTACATTTTTTTTGAAAACGACTCAGATATCTAAATACGGGCCGGGTATACTGACCACATATTGTTGAGTTGCTTGTCGTTGAGGATGGTCTGCACGATCCTGGCGCCATACAGCGGCGGGTTGGAGTACATGGTACGGATCATGATCTTGAGTTGCGACATGATAATGTTGGCGGTCTCCTCGTTGCCGCAGCAGATGGTAAGGGCACCGGCTCGCTCGCCGTACAAGCCTGGAATACGATTAATTATTTTTTTATTACTTTAATAAATTTTAATTTGCAAATTGCCCTCAGCGGCTTTTACGGGTCTGATTAACAGCGCATTGACAGTAATTCGGAAAATATAGCCTCTGGTGAGGAGAAACGGTAGCGACTTGGTTCACGAATTGTCCGAGAGATGCGCCATCTCTGCTTACTTGCCAAGGAAATCATACTTTGCGCTGTTATAATTTTTCTTGGAATCATTGCCAGGTAGAAAGTTGAGTTTACAGTTTTATCAAGTTGTAGGTTGCTAGAAGAAACCTGCACTTTTTGAATTAAATCATAATCATATTGGATCGTAGTCAGATGAAAAGCATAACAATTCTTGTATCTTAGCGATCCCTGTACAATCAACGGCATGATATCTTCGACCTTATTTCATCGGAATAACTTATAACTTGTAAAGATTTATGCCGTGGTGAAATCCATCCAGTCATTTTGACATAACGTGGCTGCAAACGAAACATTACACATAGTGAAAATATTCTAAAATCCACAGTAAATAGTTCCGATTTGCGAAACTTCAAATAGCTTGTTTTATTTTTTCTACTCCTGTACTTTTATCTGTCTTTTACTTGGTCACGAACATTAATATAATAACATACATAATATGAGTCCAGAAAAGTCTATACTAAAGTTTACAATAAAGATGCACAACTACCAACTTAACAAACAAATAAATTCATGCGGTTTTTATGAAAAACAAAACTTTCCGAACTAAATGCTTTGATGCCAACATAATAAACACGTATTTTTAATATCGTCACTGCGTGTCACTGGCAAGTATACGTCAATTAAAAACAAAGTTTACCATAGACACATACTTATTATATTGATGTTTCCCGCTCGATTGCTGTTCTTTGCCCTGTTTGCGCGCCATAGTTTTTGTTAAAGATTTATAAAGACAATTATTTAAAACCTAGTCGTAGAAAAAGTATTGTATGCAACGTTGTATAATTCAGTCAAAAAACGCTCATGGCGTCTCTCTTTGCGACACTCACCGCGACGGCAGCTCGTATCGCAACCCGCCACTCGCGTGTTTTGTCCCTACTGAAGTATACAACTGTTGTATAAAATACTATAAAAAAATCATTTATCTTTACTATAGGTCTATCAGCACAAAGCGCTAAATATAACATAATATACGCTTTAACGATCCCGAACAGAGATGTGTTAGTTATTTGTCACTCAAGCCGAATATGGCACGTATATAACTATATCAATGTGACATAGAATGTAGTGACTAAACGTATTACTTATACTTAGATATAACAAGATAAATGATAATTAGTAAATTGTATCTGTCTGTGATAGGTCAGTGATATATGTGCCTAGTTACTATTCAAGGCCTGTTCGAGTTATCGTCGCGGTGATTTCCATTGGTAGATAATTTAATAAATAACAACATTTATTGGAGTTACATAACACATAGTAACAGTGTATCTCCATATCGCTGGCTCAATAGTACATTTTCAGGGTTCTTAAAATTAGACTTTGCGTCACTACGACAATGTTCAAATTTCAATTCTCTACAAGTTAAACACACAACCCAAGTGAAACACACAACAATATTGAGCCATCTTTATAATGACGCCCTGACCTTGTTATCTTATTTAAGTTACTAACGTCAATGAAATGCCATGGACGATTAGAATTATCAATGGGTCGAATTTTACGGCACCGTGAAATAACGATAACATTAATTATAATTCTATAAAATTTACCAACAACTACGGTTTTCGAGTTTTGAATCATTTTAGACGTGTTTTGCGGTGAATATTGTAAGGTTTGTACCATGATATACAAACCTTACCGCCTTGAATGACAGACTGGCAGCCTTTGGAACTATTAAATATTCAAATTTAATCGAATTCAGTCTGTCTCGCTCTAGTGGAGGAACAAATGGATCACTTCTGTTGTAGACCTAGCAACGTGCAGTTGAATAAACGAAAGTAATAAAAGTATTGCCTTGTATCAGTCCCTGACCCTCTCACGACCTTGACAATATGTACGTACAGTCTATCAAAATACGATTTTAAATCTTATTCCACGGACATAAGTTCCGAAATGTATACATATTTTTAGAATACGACTAAGCATCATATATATCGTTAAGTCGGTTTTGAATCAAGTCTTTATTATTTTTTTATTTAACATTAAACACGACGCTGCCTTCTTCTTTGATATTAGTTATTCTTTCTCATTTGCTCAAAGGTTAGCTGGGAGAGATCCCTTACAGGGATAAGTTCGCCTTTGTACATAACCATTGTTCTTTTTACTGTTTCTGTATGGTTTTATGTGCAATAAAGTGTTTACATACATACATACATACATACATACGCTGCCGGTCGCGAAGCTCTGCCCTGGTACGCCATGTCAAGAAGGAACAGCTGGTTAGACTCACCCATGTTCTTGGCGAAGCTCTGTGCCAGCATGAACTGGTGGCCGTCCTTGGCGAACTGCCGAACGGCGAAGGCGTCGTTGTCGACGCTGCCGGTCGCGAAGCCCTGGTACGCCATGTCGAAGAACGGGAACAGCTTCTTCTTCTTGATCAGCTGTAAACGTATCATTTACTATTTAATAGGTGATCTATGAGCTGTAGACCTCGCGAGTCTGTCAACCCTTCAGGCTTCTACATTAAAAAAAAAACTCGATCAGCAAAAATAATCTATGTATCTTGGCAAAAAGCGGAAACGTAGTAACTTAACTAAGTTACTACGTTTCCGCTTTTTGCCATATAATTGTAATTATCGAACCCGCTCATAAAATTTCACGAGAATCGGTTGAGAAATGCGACCTGTAGAGGACAATAATTAAAGACGGACATCCGCCGGGAATACGAAAGAATTTTTGCCCAAGTTGAAACAGAGACGTTTAGCTCGCTCGGTCAATAACTAGGTTATGCAGATTCTATAAAACCAGCGTCATGCCTATGGAAGTATGGACAGTCCAGTAGGCAGTGGCGTGTACTCCATAAAGACACAAAAAATGACTACCGTCTAATTTCTTACTTTATGTAGGAGGTTAGAAATGTTTAAGGGCATTTCTCCAGAAATATGTCTGCGGTCACCTCATTCATCTGGCCCTTTTTCATACTAAATGTATGGAGACAGATGAATGAGTCGCAGACATATTTTTGGAGAAATGCCCTCAAGGCAGTATTGGAGTATTGCTCTCATTTCTGGGCTGGAGCACCCCAATACCAGCTTATCCCTTTGGACTCGATCCAACGCCGGGCAGTTCGTATTGTCGACGATCCCGTACTTCGTAACATACGGTTTGGAACCACTTAGCCTCAGGAGAGACGTTGGCTCTCTGTGTTTGTTCTACCGTATGTACAACGGGGAGTGTCCTGAGGTCCTCCATCACTTCTAACATAAAAAAGGTAGGCGGAATCTTAACACGCTACCTACCCCACTAAGCCCAGGGAGCCCCCACCCCCCTCTATGGAGGGGTACTGTATTTATCTCACATATGGTGACACTTTATCATACCTGAGACAGCTCGATCCATTGCTCCTTGGTGGGGTCGACGCCGGTGGGGTTGTGTGCGCATGCGTGAAGCAGAATAACGGAGCCCTCAGGGATTTTCTGCAAATTACAAAACGACATTAATATTATACCACTGATGTATTTTTTTTAATAAATGAAAGATTCGTTATTTATCCAAAAATGGCTGGAAAACATCTAGGTACTAGCCCGTTTCAGAAAGCTACAAGTTTAAAAACAACAACACTATTGGTTGGTTTGACCAATGTTTCTAATTTAGACTTGTAACGTAACATTGCAGCTTTCACGAAAGATATCCTAGTCCCATTTGATAATTCAAATAGGAGCTCAGACAGAACTGGACAGAAACCACAGAAATATATCGAAATGGAATGATAGAGTGTATATACCTCTTGTGCTAAAAAGAAGTACCAGGGGCTACTTTGCTCGCCGTCGACTTCAGTTGCCGTCAAAATAATTCATTATTATTCAAATCTGATAATAATAATGTAGTTTATTGTTCAAATACCACCAAATGAAATGGAAATTATGTTTTCCATCACAAAATTACACTCTTGACGTCAAACGTCTAACCGCAAAATCTTACAAGCTTAGTTCCCATACAAATCAACGAACTATTTCCCTATATCTCGATATATCGCTTATTAGCGATAAGACCGCCTGTTGTTTACCATTTATGTTGTTTTAGATTTAAGTTTCTGTAATCTTTTGTTTTGGTGCACAATAAAGAATATTGTATTGTATTTCTGTGACAGAAACGTTAAAGTGAAGGTTTTAACATATTTGTTATCATTTAATAGGTTCAGACGTAAAGAAGAAATTTAGTTATCGTTTGTGAAAACAGGCACTTGATTTAGGCCTAAGGGCTGACAAAACAGTAAAGTTGAATTTTGAACATATTTCCGTTTGACCTTAGCTGACTCTTGAGATACCTAGGTAATAATAGGTTTTATACATTAGCAGACTGCTATCTTATCATGTTCTATAAATAACTGATTATCTTCTATATGCAATTATGCATATAAAATAGTTCTGTGACTTAGGTTTTGACAGACAACGTCCAGCCTTAACTACCGCAGATAGAGAGGAATTACATTTTAAACACACATTCTATACAATAGAGGACTTAGATCCTGAGACAGGATCTTTCGAAATCCAAACTCCTAAAGAATTGAAACATAGTATGAATGTTTGAGTGAAATTAATGAGTCGGAAATTCACACGGACTGTCGCGGGTTACCTGTACGCGGATCACCTAGTTGGTACTACAGTTTTCAAGGGAATTATGGTGTTCAGTGATCCTGCATTTAAGGGTTTTGATCAGTGTTGGCATTAATCCAATACAAATGTAATTGGATTATCAATCCCATTACATTTGTAATGAATACATTTGTATCCATTAACTCGTTAATTCCAATTACTTTAATTGGGATTAACGAGTTAATTGTAAATTGCAATTACTGTAATTGTTAATCCCAATTAACCATAGCTTCAATTACTTTGGTATGACGGTTATATCGAGGGTGCCTTTCAATGTTTTCATAAAAGGTCTCCAGGGTCTGATGACGGAGCCGGAAGGTGGCCATGGGAACTTCGTAATAAAACGTCGGAACCCCATCGTGTTTGGGCTCATTATTTTCGTATTGACGAGTACTCTGAACCGAAATGGTATCCAGGGTCAGATGATGGAGCCGGAAGGTGGCCATGGGAACTCTGTAATAAAACGTCAGAACCCCATCGTGTTTGGGCTCATTTGTTTTGTCATGACGAGTTCTCTGAACCGAAATGATATCCAGGGTCTGATGATGGAGCCGGAAGGTGGCCATGGGAACTCCGTAATAAAACGTCGGAACCCCATCGTGTTTGGGCTCATTTGTTTTGTCTTGGCGAGTACTCTGAACCGAAATGATATCCAGGGTCTGATGATGGAGCGGGAAGGTGGCCATGGGAACTCCGTAATAAAACGTCGGAACCCCATCGTGTTTGGGCTCATTTGTTTTGTCTTGACGAGTACTCTGAACCGAAATGATATCCAGGGTCTGATGATGGAGCCGGAAGGTGGCCATGGGAACTCCGTAATAAAACGTCGGAACCCCATCGTGTTTAGGCTCATTTGTTTTGTCTTGACGAGTTCTCTGAACCGAAATGATATCCAGGGTCTGATGATGGAGCCGGAAGGTGGCCATGGGAACTCCGTAATAAAACGTCGGAGTCCCATCGTGTTTGGGCTCATTTGTTTTGTCATGACGAGTTCTCTGAACCGAAATGATATCCAGGGTCTGATGATGGAGCCGGAAGGTGGCCATGGGAACTCCGTAATAAAACGTCGGAACCCCATCGTGTTTGGGCTCATTTGTTTTGTCTTGGCGAGTACTCTGAACCGAAATGATATCCAGGGTCTGATGATGGAGCGGGAAGGTGGCCATGGGAACTCCGTAATAAAACGTCGGAACCCCATCGTGTTTGGGCTCATTTGTTTTGTCTTGGCGAGTACTCTGAACCAAAATGATATCCAGGGTCTGATGATGGAGCCGGAAGGTGCCCATGGGAACTCCGTAATAAAACGTCGGAACCCCATCGTGTTTAGGCTCATTTGTTTTGTCTTGACGAGTTCTCTGAACCGAAATGATATCCAGGGTCTGATGATGGAGCCGGAAGGTGGCCATGGGAACTCCGTAATAAAACGTCGGAGTCCCATCGTGTTTGGGCTCATTTGTTTTGTCATGACGAGTTCTCTGAACCGAAATGATATCCAGGGTCTGATGATGGAGCCAGAAGGTGGCCATAGGAACTTCGTAATAAAACGTCGGAACGCCATCGCGTTTGGGCTAAGTTGTTTCGTCTTGACCAGTACTCTGACCAACTCGTCAAGACGAAACAAATAAGCCCAAACACGATGGGGTTCCGACGTTTTATTACGGAGTTCCCATGGCCACCTTCCGGCTCCATCATCAGACCCTGGATATCATTTTGGTTCAGAGTACTCGCCAAGACAAAACAAATGAGCCCAAACACGATGGTGTTCCGACGTTTTATTACGGAGTTCCCATGGCCACCTTCCGGCTCCATCATCAGACCCTGGATATCATCTCCGTTCAGAGTACTCGTCAAGA
The DNA here is from genome assembly GCA_947034925.1 of Eudemis profundana. NCBI lineage: Eukaryota > Metazoa > Arthropoda > Insecta > Lepidoptera > Tortricidae > Eudemis > Eudemis profundana. Next base: position 20,463,426 of record OX344799.1, read on the forward strand.
TAAAACAAATGAGCCCATACACGATGGGGTTCCGACGTTTTATTACGGAGTTCCCATGGCCACCTTCCGGCTCCATCATCAGACCCTGGATATCATTTCGGTTCAGAGTACTCGTCAAGACAAAACAAATGAGCTAAAACACTATAGGCTTCCGACGTTTTATTACGGAGTTCCCATGGCCACCTTCCGGCTCCATCATCAGACCCTGGATATCATTTCGGTTCAGAGTACTCGTCAAGACAAAACAAATGAGCCCAAACACGATGGGGTTCCGACGTTTTATTATGGAGTTCCCATGGCCACCTTCCGGCTCCATCATCAGACCCTGGATATCATCTCCGTTCAGAGTACTCGTCAAGATAAAACAAATGAGCCCATACACGATGGGGTTCCGACGTTTTATTACGGAGTTCCCATGGCCACCTTCCGGCTCCATCATCAGACCCTGGATATCATTTCGGTTCAGAGTACTCGTCAAGACAAAACAAATGAGCTAAAACACTATAGGCTTCCGACGTTTTATTACGGAGTTCCCATGGCCACCTTCCGGCTCCATCATCAGACCCTGGATATCATTTCGGTTCAGAGTACTCGTCAAGACAAAACAAATGAGCCCAAACACGATGGGGTTGCGACGTTTTATTACGGAGTTCACATGCCCACCTTCCGGCTCCATCATCAGACCCTGGATATCATCTCGGTTCAGAGTACTCGTCAAGACGAAACAAATGAGCCCAAACACGATGGGGTTGCGTCGTTTTTTTACGTAGTTCCCATAGATACCTTCCGGCTCCATCATCAGACCCTGATCATCATTTAAGACATATCTAAGTGGATGTGAGCTCTGCTGTTCCTATTTTTCAAAAAGATGTCTTGCCTACTTATGATGCGTAGCTAAATCAATTGTTAATCTCAATTAACGATTAACGATTAACAATTACGTAATGGTTAATTGCAATTAACCATTACTTTTCAGTAATCGTTAATGGTTAATTGCAATTAACAGATCAATCGTTAATCGTTAATTGTTAATTGGGATTACATTTTTGCCAACACTGGTTTTGATGAATAGATTTTTTTCCAAAGTTAATTTGTGCATTAAATTTACCTTTAATTATGGTTTACTTTCAAAAACAATTATTCCGCTAGGGGGCAATTTTTTCGAAATTTTCTCTATTTCTGAAACTCTTATATGTTGAGGCCTCGCGATATTATGACAAGGTTCTAATGATCAGTTGCTTCTAACTGCACCTGCTAACATGTGACCATGCCGCAGTGCAATTAGATCGCTGCGCCTGACACACTTTTGTAACCCACGTAACGATCGAGCGAGGTTAGGCCGTGCAATCAATCATTCTATTGATCAAACAGATCTGAAACCTCATCATCATTAAAACCAAAGCATTAGAATTTACGCGCCTCTTCGTTCGCAACGGCGAAAAATGCAAATTTGAATCAAGATGGCTCGAAAGATTTGGTTCTTTGGAATTTATTTTATTATCTTTTTTAAGGTTTTGTAGTTCGGTTTTGTCTGCCTTGCATTTTTAATTTTAGTTTTATTCTACAAATACAAATTGTTTATTTCAAAAATGTAATTGCCCAGGGTTGAAACGGGGCCTGAAATTTTGTATGAAAAAATCCGAAATTCACGCGGAGCAAGTCGCGGGGCGTCATCTAGTATAAAATAAAAGATATATACACCTAAAGTAAAAATAAATACGTCTATCTATTCCTAGGTATACGTAAACAAAAAGGTTTATAACGTCAGTTTTTACATGCAAATAATAAGTTGTAACTCCATATAGCAATATCTATGCAAGCTCGTCTAATTGTAACTGCTCCGATCCGGTTATGATAAAAAGCACGGCCCCCACCCGTGGCCGCGGCGTGATGCCTCTAAAATTCGGCGGCGATGTATCAAAATGATTATAAACTTATGTCACTGATAACAGACACGTAATGCTTGGATTGGATTACATTACAGATTAGTGAATATGTCAGGATGATAGTAAGTCATTTTACTACTGCCTTGGATGGGGCGTGCATCGAACGGGTTGATTTCAGGCGTTTTTCCAGCATTTATTTTTATTTCGTTACAGTAATGAATCCTCATCCTCGATTTTTACGCGCGCTAAGGACTATCGAATGACGACAACGTTTGATTAAATCATGTATAGCCTCAATACCGTATATCGTTTATGATTAAAGTTAACTGTGATCACCACTGCTATATTTGCTGAAACACGAATGAAAAAATCGCCGCAATGATCATTTTTCGAAAAATATACAATTCAAAGATACTTAAATATCGTCTAAATACCATCTAAATTTCCGTTGCGTCACGAAAATGCATAGATTTGACACTAACTTTCTGTTTCATCACGGTCATTAACTGCTCAAACATGTACACTTTTGTTGAACACGCTCGGTTACGTTCACAAACTCAAACTCATTTATTTCTGCAAGAGGCCTCAGGGGGCTCTTTCTCGTGAAATAAGTTAAAATAAAGAAATAGTAGTGGTACATATTTCTTGTGGGTCATATTGAGGTGGTTGCAAATTTGAGGGTGGTTGCCAATTGCCAACTTTATCTAAGAAAATCGTCAGGATTTTCTAAGATAAAGTTGGCAATTGGATACAAACAAAAAATTGGATACGTGTATTATGTGATGTACTCACGTTGATGTCTTCAAGAGCGCCTTGGAAGTCCAAGCCGCAGGTCTTAGGGTCGTAGTAGCGGTACTTGTTGTGGGTCATCTTGAGGTGATTGCAGATCTGTGGGTGGTTGCCCCACGTGGGTGTGGACATCCACATCTCCTTGCCGCCGTAGTGTTTCACGAGGAATTCGAAACCGAGCCGCAGCGCGCCCGTGCCAGAGAGAGTCTGTGGGCAAATGCTTTGTAAGTTAAAATATCAACATTGTAACAGTTCCGTGAGCACAGCCTAAGGTAATGCAGATAATAGTAAACAGTAAGTGACTCCTTGCTCAGTGAACCAATCTTAGTAACATTGAAACATCGAATTCAAATATTTACCTTATACAACTAAATTTCGTGGTACCTGATAAAGATAGTTTCTAGAACAAAAGCCTCAATGTTAGGTGAGAATTTCAGTTTAGTTTGTATTTATTCAATGGCTCTGGTCAAATATTTTGTCTAGCATAAGAAATTAAATACACTTCCCCATAATAAATGGAATATCTACGCTTAATTCGCGTTAAATGCGCATTTGTCCAATTGAAAACAAGCTCTGTTTTTCTTATCTTATACTACCACTTTGCTCTATCTCGGATATTATCCTCATGTTTTGTCATAAATAATAGAACAATAATAGGCGCGTACTCTTAGTTCTGGCTCTAGTTGTGAACATTTACTGTACTTGACAGGTTACTGACCTGCACCAAAGTATAAAGACAGATAAGTAGTTTCTCTTCGGCCGTTTAGGAGAGCGCGATACCTATTCAAGGTCGAGACGCATACGGTGCGATCCGTACTGCAGCATTCTTAAAACTTTGCTTGTAGCGCGTTCGTTTACGGCACGCACACATGCAAGCAGCGCGATGTGCCATTTGTTGTGCCATTTTTTTAATTATTTATTAATTTATTAATGTAATTAATTGTAATTGTAAATGTAATGTCATTTAATTAATTTTTATTGTAATTGATTTAATTTAATTTAATTTGTTTTAATTTTGATATTTGTTTAATTAATTGTTGTAATTGTGATATAATTTGTACCAATGGGTTTATACCTAAATAAATACACATTTTATTTATTTTATTTATTTATTTATTTGTAGGAACAAAAATTACTGTTATTATACTGTGCAGGCGGGTGCTCACTGTGCAGGCCTGCACAGTGAGCACCTGCACCAATAAGAACAGCCAGTGGTGGATCCAGGGGAGGGTCTAGTGGCTCAGGGCCCACCAAACATATCGATACCTTTAGACTCAAAGGGCGTAAACGCCATTAGATCCTACGGCGCTTACGCCGTTTGAGTCTAATGGTATCGATATCTAAGTCCGTCCGAGACGAACCGTGACCTTGATAACACCTGCCCTATCTATCTCAGTAGGTACCGTCAGCGTCGACTAGTCTGTGGCATCCAAAGCGCGATATATAATAACTAGCTGTTGCCCGCGACTTCGTCCGCGTGAAATTCGAATACCCATGTGGGCGGTTAAAGGTGCACAAGTCCCGATACAAACTTTCAACTCCCATTTAAACCCCTTAGAGAATAAATTTCAAAACACGGTGAAATTACTTTTCATTGATTTAAATGAAGAATCTAAACATGAAGTTTCAAACCTCTTACTTAAAAGATCGTAGAGTCCCGATACAAACTTTCAACTCCCATTTAAACCCTTCAGGGGATGAGTTTCGAAAAACGGTGAAACTACTTTTCTTTCATTCTAATGAAGAATCTAAGCATGAAGTTTCAAACCACTTACTTTAAAAATCGCACTCTCCATACAAACTTTTAACCCCCATTTTAACCCCTCAGGGAATGTTTTTCAAAAAACGGTGAAATCACTTTTCTTTTATTCTAATGAAGAATCTAAGCACGAAGTTTCAAACCTCTTACTTAAAAAATCGTAGTCTCTCCATACAAATTTTGAACCCCTATTTGAACCCCTTAGAGGATGAATTTCGAAAAATCCGTTCTTATCTCTCACCTACGACGTATGACCATTCTATTGTGAAAGTGTCAAGTTCTTCGCTTCTGTAGTTTCGGCTGCGCGTTGATGAGTCAGTCAGGACTTTGCCTTTTATATATATAGATTATTGTACAGGTCGATTCACAAGAGCTGGCACGAATGGATTGAACGAAAGTAATGTCACTATTGAGTGACGTTATTATACGAGAGGATGCAGATATTTTGTAAACAAGTACATAACACTTCTTCATTATTCAAGAAAAAAATAAAAAATACATATAATCTGCACATTATTAAGACTAAGCAGGTGAAAGATATGGCAGAAACGTAAATTTGACGGTTCGCTACAAATATTTTACTATCATGGAGTTTTTATTTAATTTATACCGTTTTCACACTGCCGCCATCTACGAAATCATGGCAAGTAATTATATGTTAAACTAATATTTAATTTAGATACTGCGATGCAATTTCCGCGCGTCACGGCGTCAGTGTGTAAACAAGGATGCGATTGTGTAGGTAGAGATTGTTTTCTTTGTTCATAAAATACACAATTCAGACTGAGTTACGAAATTATGAGACGAGATAGTCTAAAACACGATTATCGATAATCTTATTGAATCAACCTGTGTTTAATCATTTTGTCATGCACACATAAACATTATCATTCACTCTTTCAATCCATTCGTGCCAGCTCTTGTGAATCGACCTGTAACATGTCTTTAAGCCTATAGTAATAAAGAAGTGTTACGATATATACAATATGGCGCTTTAGACGCTACAGACTATTTGGCGTTGGCTGTACCCCAGTAGTAGGGCCTCTCCCAAACCAGCATCCTAAATCCATCACTGGCTGCAGCTGCAAGTGTCTAAAAGTAGCGGTTTCAACACTGGCTGCAGCAGCTGATAGGTTACTGACCTGCACGGTGGCATTGGACTTATTGGAGAGGAAGGGGCTGTCGGCGGCGAAGGGCAGCTTGGCTACGGCGGCGGTGTAGCCCTCGCCGCCGAAGGGCGCTACTCGTGATTCAGGCACTTGTGGCTGCAGCCGATAGGTTACTGACCTGCACCGTAGCATTGGACTTGCTGGCGAGGATGGCGCTGACGGCGCCGAAGGCTGGCTTGGCTACTGCGTTGGTGTAGGCAGCCTCTCCACCTATAGGCGCGTACTCGTGGTACTGGCACTTGTGTCTGCAGCCGAAAGGTTACTGACCTGCACTGCACGGTAGCATTGAACTGGCTGGCGAGGCTGGGGCTGTCGGCGCCGAAAGCCAGCTTGGGCACGGCGGCGGTGTAGCCCTCGCCGCCGGAGGGCACTACTCGAGATTAAGGCACTTGTGGCTGCAGCCGATAGGTTACTGACCTGCACCGTAGCATTGGACTTGCTGGCGAGGATGGCGCTGTCGGCGCCGAAAGCTAGCTTGGCTACTGCGTTGGTGTAGGCAGCCTCTCCACCTATAGGCGCGTACTCGTGGTACTGGCACTTGTGTCTGCAGCCGAAAGGTTACTGACCTGCACTGCACGGTAGCATTGAACTGGCTGGCGAGGCTGGGGCTGTCGGCGCCGAAGGCCAGCTTGGCTACGGCGGCGGTGTAGCCCTCGCCGCCGGAGGGCACTACTCGAGATTAAGGCACTTGTGGCTGCAGCCGATAGGTTACTGACCTGCACCGTAGCATTGGACTTGCTGGCGAGGATGGCGCTGTCGGCGCCGAAGGCTGGCTTGGCTACTGCGTTGTTGTAGGCAGCCTCTCCACCTATAGGCGCGTACTCGTGGTACTGGCACTTGTGTCTGCAGCCGAAAGGTTACTGACCTGCACTGCACGGTGGCATTGAACTGGCTGGCGAGGCTGGGGCTGTCGGCGCCGAAGGCCAGCTTGGCTACGGCGGCGGTGCAGCCCTCGCCGCCGAAGGGCGCTACTCGTGATTCAGGCACTTGTGGCTGCAGCCGATAGGTTACTGACCTGCACCGTAGCATTGGACTTGCTGGCGAGGATGGCGCTGTCGGCGCCGAATGCTAGCTTGGCTACTGCGTTGGTGTAGGCAGCCTCACCACCGATAGGCGCGTACTCGTGGTTCAAGTGCTGGCCGTGGATCACCTCTTCTGCCTGTTCACAATTAATACAAGTTATAATAGGGATGACGACTGGGTTAAAACTATATAATTCTATTTAGTCCGTCAGTTAGATTATGGAAAAATATGGGACACGAATTTTTTGGTTTATCAAAATATTAAAAATCGACAAAGTTATAGATCATCAAACTTCTGGAGTGGGGGTTGTGACGTCAAAATCGAGTCGTCAAGTCCTAGGTGAAAATTGTACCATGAGTGACGTCACTCGAAACTTCTAAGCACCCTATCCTCGTCATTTTTTGTGTGTCAAACAAAAGAGAAAATACGTGTACAATATTTTTTAATTAAAAAGTGAATGACTGACTTTAGTTGGCTGATACATTCGATACCTATAAGATTATATAATGTAATAATTACATCATTGATATCACAATGCATAATGCAATTAACACTTTCACAACCCACCTTAGTAGGCGCTTTTACTGTGGTAACTTTTGCTCAAATTTTGTGTTGCACATTACTGGCTTCACAAACCCACCTAGCGGGCTTTTGGCATATTGTAATTTTTACCCGACTACGGCAAAGCCCAAAAGGAGGGTTCTGTGTTTGACCTGTATGTATGTAAGTCCGTTCCTATATCCGCTCGTAACTACTCAACGACACACCCGATTTTGATAAATGATACATAATTAGATTTGTCTTGATGGCGCGAGTGTCACTGGGTACGTAAAGTTCGAAAAAAAAAATGGCAGATTCATGCACTTTATTTATTTATTATTTTTCTTTTATTTTATTTATTTTAATGCGCGGTATTTTTTACACTTCAGTCGGGTTTTTTTAAGTAAAATGTGGTTTTTGTCTAGTCGTGAAAGTATTGAAGTATTGTCACTTACTTTCCTGACAGAAGGCAGCACCCAGGGCTTGCCGTCATCATCGCGGTAGGCACCAACGCCCAGGTTGACCTTCTTAGGGTCCGTGTCCCTCTTGAAGGCTTCAGTGATACCCAGGATCACGTCCGGTGGGCCCATCTTCACCTGGCCCCACCAGTGGCTAAGGGTTTTGTAATATTAGTCATTGAATCACCAAGTACTCTTTAAATCGCACCCTTCTCTAAAAATCGCACCCTTGGGTAAATAACAATGGCATTGTCCCATATAACAGTATAGTAGTGGCACCATTATTATAGGGAAGGTGCAAAATTTTATAAGAAGACTTTGTAACTTTTAATAATTCTATTGGAAAAGCCTAACCAGCTTAAACTAGATATATTTATGTGAAGAACAAGAATAAACTTAACTGATTTCTTGTTACAAAGTCTCAAGTATTTAAAGTTTCCATTCATAATTTACAATTTTTTTTTCTCTGCTCGTAACACAAATAATAGAAGACAGTCTAAATGTAACCTGGACTTTAAAACTGCTGTGACTGGTAAGAAAAGAACTAAACATTCAAACCTCTAAGGATTAAATTAAGTAGGAAATTTTTGCTTGCAACCATCGGCCTATGTTCCAACACAGCACACATATTGCACATTTGCAAAAGATTTTGATACTTTTCAATCCAATTGTCAAAAAGTACAGAAAGAAATCTTGTCAAGAATTTGAGAAGTAGATAACAAATGTTCAAACTCTTTTAAAAAAGTCTTGAAAAAGTTTTCCTATAAGGGCCTGTGCACACTGTGTCTTTTAAAATTTATTTTTAGGGTGTAAAAGGGCGCTACAAAACGCTCGTCGACGCCGCGTTTAAGACACCGTGTGCACAGGCCCTAAAACACTCTGCAGACTTAGCAATATTGTTAAGGGTGATCGCATAAATGTGAGAGAATTAATGTTGCAATCAAATTACTACAATGCTAGTACAGTAGTTATAAGGTACCCAAGTTAATGTTTATGTTTAGCCCATTGGTTGACTGGTAGAGACTGGCTTAAGGCATCAAGTCCCCCATTTTTACATTCTTGTATTGTGCAATAGAGTAAATGAATCTAATATAATCAACCTGTAAATTACAAAGAAAATGCTTTTTTAGGTTTTAATTAGTCTACAAATGACCGATGAGTGCCGAAAATAGACTACAATCAGTTCTTAAGTTTTTTTTTCTAATAAGAAACCAATTCGAATACAAAAAATAGGAGAGTTTATAGACACGTTTATATCTTGTCTTAGTTGGAAAAATAAGTTATAGAGTCTTAATTCGCAATAATAACTGCAATTATTGTCTACGTTACGTAAATAGCCGGGTGTGCCGGTTGGGTTGAATTACCTGCATCTCACCGCAGCCGCACCGATTGCTTCAACATTATTGTTTTTAAGCACTTGAACCGATAAATTCTTTAGCGCGTGAGCCATTTTTACAACGTTTGTTAGGCACGTGGACCGACCCTGCAATAAACTACCAACTGTCGCTTTGCGCTCGGCTGGAGCGCTTCGCTTATCTTTCGCAGCAGCAAGATTAGGGTACCCGAAAAACTACGAAAAGCTGGAAATAATATCATATGTTTGATAGGGTGCCCTACTCAAAATACCAATTTCCCGGAAAACAGTCCATGACTGCAATGTAATTGTGAAATTTTAAACACGTATAGTTTATATTTACATAACATATTGAAAAGAACCTTTTTATTTTATCTTTTTCCCATTACTTTTCAGACTTCTGTAAGGCTCATATATGATAAAATAGATGAATTAAACTTACAATATGATACTAATTTTCCCCACCATGGCTAAAATTACTATATTGTGGCAACATTTTGCTTAAACGTCATGTTTGTAAATGCGTCACGTACGTCAATGTCGTCGAAAGGTCAACTTTCAAGGTTCCGTAGTAAATATTTATTTTAGACGACCGATTATATTTGCTGACGGTGTGTGGGTTGGTCTAGCAACAGCGTTATGCTTTCGTTATGTTATTAATGATGATTAATCTACCTGTGCGCGCAATTATTTATCTCGAAAAATCTCTCTTTCCAACTTACAAGCTTTTTTTATGAATAAAAGTAAAAAAAAACAGGTGAACCATTTTCACATGTAATGTAATAAAATATCTAATAAAAATTATGTATTAATTTGGTATTAATACAAATTCATTAGATAGAATTCATAGTTAGAATTATTCTAATTTCTGACAGATAAAATCATTTACTTTTTATGAAGTGTCAAAACTCTCAAATAGTACAATTTTTTTTTTATGAAAAAAGTCTTAATTACTTATTTATTTAGGATAAGATTACCAACAAATACAGCACACAAATAACAGCATCTTAAATAGATTTAGATTATCTATATGACGTCTTTTTCTCAGTGGTCAATGGGCAATAATTAATCATCGCGTTATTTTTAGTTTCCGTTCTTTTAATAGTATTTTATGCAACAGTTGTATAAGAAGGTTCAAAAAATGCGAATTGCGTGAGTTGCGATACGAGCCGCGAATGCGGCGAGTATCGCAAATAGAGACGCAATGAGCGTTTTTTGACTTAATTATACAACGTTGCATACAATACTTTTTCTACGACAGGTTTTAAAATTATAAAATACAAACAAGGCATAACCTGCAAAGAAGGCAAATATGACGTATGACTGTCAGTATGTGTCTATGGTAAACTTTTTATTTTTTTAAACGGTTTTATTTAGTTTAAATGAAGTTGACACGCAGTGAATATATTAAAAATACTTTTGTTTTTATGTTGGCATCAATGAATTTAGTTCAGAAAGTTTTGTTTTTCTTAAAAGCCGTAGGATTTTAATTGTTTGTTAAGTTGGTAGTTGTGCATTTTTACTGTAAAGTTAAAATTGAGCGCTTAATCCTTGACCTCAGTTTAACCTAGATTTAGAAGTCTGTGGTTGCTAGCAATAACGTAAAGTGGCTATAACGACACTAGTGCTGTTATGGGGAATAGAGTATAGACTTCTCTGAACTCATATTATATATGTTCTTATATTAGTGTTCGTGACCAAGTAAAAGACAGATAACAGTACAGGAGTAGAAAAACTTTTTTAAAGATAGTTGAAATTGACTACAGTCAAGTACCCTATTATTCAAAGAAAGACCAAAGCCGAAGCAAAGCTCTTAAGATGGTGATAAATGAATGAATCCAATCAAATCTGTAGTTAAAAGATCCATTTGCTCAAATTTAAAGGTCGTTATGATTTATCAAATTTCAAGATTTTCGACTTAAGTTTTCTTTTATCACTAAGGGATATTAAAGTGCGAGTTTGGTGAGTTAATAAACCGAGAACGAGACAAACGTATTGATACACATAGAGCGCTCGCAGACAGAGCGCGGTCTGGAGTTCCGAGTTCTGCGTTCAGAGTTCTGTGTATGGACCGCTGCCGCCTGCTGTGTGCATTATCGTAAGGGACTCAGTACATTCGAAAGAACGCAGAACTCGGAACGCGGAACTCAGAACGCCAGACCGCGCTCTGTCTGCGCGAACCCTTAAATATGCATTTTTTCTGATAATCCGTTCATTGAAAACAAAAAACAATTATTGCGTAAAATAGAAAACCCGATTTATGGGTGCTATTCTCAACATGAGCGATATATTGAATAGACATGCATATTTATAAATTTACTGTACTAAGTTGAGGCTTAATAATCCAAAAAAGTATTTAGAGGATGCATTAAACTATAAATGTTTTTAATAAATAGCCTTGCTTCAATGCTTTGTGATTTAACAGTTCCAAGTTGTAGACTTAGTTTTGTTAGCAGACGTTTCCATCCTCTCTGAGAATAGCACCCCTAAACATCTAAAGATGCGCGAAATGTGTCACTAAAAAGAAAAGATTGATTTATATCTTTATGTCTTTAAGATATGTATCACTCTTTTCGCTCATTTCGCTCAATTCGCTCAGTCAATCTGCAGGTTATATTACACTCTCTACTCACGATTGAGTTGAAATGCCAACCAATGAGATTGAGTGGGAGCGAATAGCAATCAATGTATACACTGAATTTGTGTATTTATGATTATGATTAATGGGGAATGACAGGGTATGGTACGAGAACAGTTTTGTCAAAAGTTATTTATGTGAGATAATACAAATGAACATTTTTTGTTTAAGAAATTAATTCTAAATTATTTGAAAATACAGACCTTGGAACTATTACCTAACTGCCGTTTACAAAAAAAAGATTGTTTAGAAAAATAGTGATTACTGATTAAACAGATTTTCCTTCATACTTGAGCAGGCTTAGGACTGTCAATCTAGATTTTTTTAGGTTTAGTTAGATACGACCCATAAGGTTCTATTCTAAATTGAAGCTTAAGATATTTACGGTGCATATCTCTACTTACTCTAGACCCGGTTGTACTCTGTACTTAAGCGTGAGCAAATGAAACTAGTAGATTTATAAAATCGTAAGTGCGAATAAGATGGCAGTATAGCACCAAGCGTCCGCCATATTTTCTCGAATCCTTCCGAACCGCTCCGACCGAAGCTGCCACTTCTCGGTTCGGTTTGCGTCGTAATGTCGTTCATTTAGAGCGAGTCAGATGTACTGAGATACTGAGCGAAATGAGCGACTTAAATCTTCAGTGAGCGAAAGAGTGAGTGAGCGGGACGAAGTGATACAGTTCAATTTAATCACTCACTCGTGATATACACATCTCTACCGGAATGTCAAAATATAATGACGTTATTCATTCTGTGTGAAGAGGTGGATAGTAATTCGTATTTATTTGCTGTTTAGTATAATTTATAATGGCTGCTGAAATCAAGCCTGCACCCAGGACGCCGAACGACAGGTTTTCGACGACGAAAAAACCGGCTCTCCTTAGTAAACTGGAGGGATGTACGGACGATGTTAACGCCGCAGTTGTTATTCCTGGCGAAGATGGAGTAATTAGCGTTTGCGACGATAAGTGAGAGTTTTGACTCATTTTAATTAGCTCATATCGCTCTGTGATAGTGCTGCCCAATTTTTGGGTGTTTACTATCTGCCTACGTTGTGGTTTTCTCATGATAAACATACCCTCAATGTTGTCAATCGTTCTATTGTATTACAGTTAAGCCATCTGTTGTGTATGAACGTTATCAATTTGATCTTTACGATATTGGGTGCAATATGACCTGCCTATAAACAAAGCCTATTCTTAGAAGTGTAGGTTACTGAGGTGTTACATTTGTTGTAGTAATGTTAATTGACTTCTAGTGTGACTTGTTACTCTTGGTGTAATTCTATAGTTTGTTAGGTAGTTGGGTACATAATTCTTTAACTGGCTTCTTCTTAACTTCTTTTGAAATCAGAAACCACTAAAAATTGTTTACTAGAACAATCTTGACCTGTTTAAATTTATTTCATTGCTAGGGAATGTAAAATGACTTGTTTAAAATAAATGAAGTATAAACATGCCTTTCTGGAATATGCCTAAATACAAGTCATGTATGAGTAAGACACTGCATTTAAACAACTACTGTCTTATAGTCCGTCTCACTGGTATTTTATGATAAAAGGATGTACATTTTTATGACTCCTTATCTAACTTTTATCTTATGTTAATACATCATACATTTTTAACCTATGGAAGGTTGTATTATATGCTGTGACTTAATGACAAATTATTTAATGCTAGTTTGAAATCAGTCAGATTTGGTTGGTTGAGGAAAAGTTTCTATATTCTGTTGATTCATATTTACTGAAACACGGAAAGGGGCGTAGCGGGGACTTGACGTTGGACTCCCAGCAGCCGGTTATAGTGGGTAATCTCCATTAAAATCGTCGATCCCCGTAAATCTCTCACCAGTGGCTCCAAGTAACTGTTGTACACGCAGTGGCCACGCTCTGGTACACCACGTCGGCTCGTGGGCTAAACCTGGTTGAGGGGGACCTGTGTCTTAACACGGTCTATGTGGTTACCTCCCGCAAAGTGTATGCAAGCCTGGTTTGGTGGGAAAGGCGAACCACCGCTGATAAGCAAACGGTTTCGGTGGACCCAGCAAACCAGCAAAGCCTCGCTGAAGGCTCAGGGCGACGTTAGGGGTCAAGGTTAACGTCGGCCAGATGCTGCATCCGGACTCATCTCTGGTTGTAACGGTTTTCCGTTCCACCGGGATAAGGTGAGCGAGGAAGAGAGAGTGCTCTTGTGTTTGCGCGCACACTTGAGCACTTTAATATGTCCTGCGTAAATGACTGGTGCTAGTAAATGGACCCCGAGTTGTTTTCAAGTCCTGTGGCGATGGGCAGAGGCAGAGAGGTTTAGTTGTAGTGCCAACTGAGCTTTGGCTGATGTCTGCACACAGGCGGCTCAGAGAGAGTGGTCGCTTCTATGCTGCACTGGGTTAACAATGTAGATTCGGCAGCACTCTGAGCGACGAAGCAGCCCTGTTTAGGGTGGCACTGCTTCCCCCGCCCAGCCGGGGAAGGGGCTAGAAAAGGTGTCCCAAACAAATGTTTAACCCACCCCCAAATCAGGAGTAGTAACCGCGGCTGCTTCTGCACTAATTAATACGTGGTCGAAAAGGAACAGCAAAAAAACAAAACACAAAACATCGGACAATGACATTCGGCGCCTGGAATGTGCGGACGCTCCTAGATCGTGACGCCAACATCTGTCCCGAACGCAAGACCGCCATTGTAGCACGTGAGCTCGAGCGCTATGATGTTGACATAGCGGCACTTAGCGAGACACATTTGGCTGATGAAGGGGAGATGGTTGAACACGGTGGCGGGTACACTTTCTATTGGAAGGGTACCCCAGCCTCGGAACCCCGGCGGTCTGGCGTCGGGTTTGCGATCAAGACTTCGATAGCTAAACAGCTAGAGGACAGTCCTAAACACATTTCGGACCGCGTCAGTTCTCTGCGCCTAAGTCTAGAGAATAATAACCACCTGACATTAATCAGTGCGTATGCACCGACAATGGACCGGGATGACGACGTGAAAGACAAGTTTTACGAAGAAATTACCTGCCTCCTCTCTAGTCTTCGTTCTAGGGAGCAGATACTTTTACTAGGCGACTTCAACGCTAGAGTCGGGCGTGACTTCGAAGCTTGGCCTGGTGTCTTGGGAAGGCATGGTGTTGGTAACATGAATAGCAATGGTCAATTATTGCTTTCTCTGTGTGCTCAATTCGAACTAGCAATTACCAACACCATGTTTAGGCTTCCAGCCAAATACAAGACAACATGGATGCATCCTAGGTCCAAACATTGGCATCTAATTGATTACGCGATAGTGAGACAAGAGCACCTTTCACAGGTACGCGTAACTCGCGTGATGCGAGGCGCCTACTGTTGGAGCGATCACCGGCTCGTCTTAACAAAAGTCAGGCTTCGTCTACGGCCTCCATGCAGAAAACAGCGTGTGAAACCTCTCCGCCTGGATGTCCAAAAACTAGAACGCAAACCAGTGCGTGAAGCCTACACTCAGGCGGTAGATGAAACAATAGAAGGCCTAAACATTGAGAGTGGTGATCTTCTGGCTCACTGGCAGGCATTGTCGTCAAGCCTCATAGATGTTGCCTTGCATACAATTGGTGTTAAACCTTGTACGTTTGAGGACTGGTTTGATGACAATGATGGCGTGCTTACTGAGGCAGTTAGAAAGCACCGAGAGCTCCTGCGCCTTCGCCGGGATGGCCAAGCTGACGCAGTTAGGGGCAGTAATGCCAATCTGCGCAGACTAGTGCGAGAGGTGAAGGATAAATGGTGGAGAGATAAGGCCTCACGCATCCAGTGGCTCTCTGATACAAACCAACAGTCAGAGTTCTACGAAGAGGTTCGTAAGCTTGTTGGTACGACTATTCGTAGCTCGGCGCCGCTAAAATCCCAGGACGGATCCACGCTACTTACCAACAACCAAGACATTCTGAACCGGTGGGGAGAGCATTTTAAGAACCTGCTAAACGTCGATCGTGCTGTGGATATGCAGTATATCCATTCAGTCCCGACGCTCCCTACCTTCAGTTTGCTTGATGAGCCACTGGCAATGAGTGAAGTAGTTGTTGCGATTCGGCAACAAAAAAACAAAAAGGCGGTGGGCATCGACAACTTGCCCGGGGAGCTGCTCAAGTACGGAGGAGAAGAGTTGCAAGCCGTCGTCTGGAGGTTGTTTGAGAGGATGTGGGTGGAAGAACGTGTTCCTAGTGATTTTCGGATATCCCGCATCTGCTCTCTGTACAAAAATAAAGGCGATCGGTCGGATTGCAACTCATATAGAGGTATCTCTCTCCTGACCTCCCCGGGAAAGGTCTTTGCCCGGGTATTGCTCAACCGTCTTCTGCCGCTGTCTGAAAACATTTTGCCGGAAACACAATTTGGCTTCCGACCTGACCGAGGCACCTGCGAGGCTATCTTCTCACTTCGCCAACTTCAAGAGAAGAGCAGAGAACAAGGTCAACCGCTGTTTCTTTGTTTTGTTGACCTTGAAAAAGCGTTCGACAGCGTGCCTCGCGAGGCCTTGTGGCATGTGCTAGCGAAGCTGGGGTGCACAGATAAATTTGTAAGGTTGACGCGACTCCTGCATGACAACATGCAATGCTGTGTCAACGTAAAGGGCGAACAATCAGAGTATTTCGGTGTCACATGTGGCGTCAAACAGGGATGCGTTCTGGCACCAACTCTATTCGCCCTTTATTTTGCAGTTGTAGTCAAAGACTCCTTACAGGTTTTGACTGATGGGATCCGCATTCGCTTCCGCACTGACGGCAGTGTTTTCAATTTGGCTAGACTGAAGGCTTGCACGAAGGTGTCTCTAGCTACGATTACGGAGATAATGTATGCAGATGACCTGTGTTTTGTGGCGGACTCCCCAGAAAGTCTACAAGAGCTTATGTCGAGTCTAAATCAGTCGTGTCAGCGGTTTGGCCTTAAAATCAATGTCAAGAAAACCGAAGTGATGGGGGTGGAGACATTGACGCCACCTGACATACGGCTTGATGGTGACTCGCTTAAGCAGGTAGACAGGTTCAGATATCTGGGGAGCACTGTATCTGCTAAGTGCCACCTTGACGGCGAAATAAACAGCAGGATCGGAGCGGCTGCTGCTGCCTTCGGGAAACTTCGCGTCAAGGTGTTTCGCTCACATGACATAAAGCTCCCGACTAAGGTCTCTGTGTACATGGCAATCGTTCTGCCCAATCTCCTGTATGCCTCGGAAACATGGTGCCTCTATCGCAGACATATTCGCACATTGGATAGGTTTCATCTTAAATGCCTCCGTGACATTATGAACATTTCCTGGTCCGACCGTGTTCGGAACACGGAAGTTCTGCGACGTGCTAATGTCAAAGGAATTGAAGCTTATTTAATGAGGCGGCAGCTGCGATGGTCTGGCCATGTCTCCCGGATGTCAGAAGAAAGAGTGGCTAAGCGCATCTTTTACTCAGAGTTGCAGGAAGGCAAGCGGAAACAAGGCGGCCAACTCCTGCGGTACAAAGATGTGCTGAAGCGCCACATGCGAAGATGTGACATGGAACCTTCGCGCTGGGAGACTTTAGCCCAAGATCGACCTAACTGGAGGCATACAGTGCAGGTAAAAGTGCAAGCCTTCGAAGAAAAAAGGCGAAAAGAACTCGACGTTAAGCGCGACGAGTTGAAGACCCGACCACCTGTGGTCATCAATTATAATTTCGTCGGAGGGGTGCTGACTTGCAGCATTTGTGGCCGTACATTTGCAGCAAAAATTGGCTATGTCAGTCACATGAGAGCACACGAACGACGCTCTGACTAGCTAGTATGTCCAGTCGCCGTGGCCGAAATCGGCTAGGATTGGATGATGATTTACTGAAAATATGTTGATTCATAGAGCAAGCACATTGAAAAATCAAATGAGACCCACTCGAGCGAATATGTAGGCTTAACAATGCTTCATTGACGGTACCATGCGCGAAATGTTAAAAAAAAAGAAGGAACCTAACATTATAGGATAACCTGACCTGACACACCTCACCTCAAATACCCTAACTCAGAGTTTCTTAAACATTTTTTTTGTCACGGACCCCATATATTATTTTGAAAGCCTTACGGACCCTTTCCGAATATAATCAGAGAAAAAGAAAATTAAAGGCACATGAAAGTATGTGTTGAAGGCATAGCCACGGACCCCCGGCTCTCGTATCACGGACCTGTAATGGCTCCATGGACCACAGTTTAAGAAACCCTGCCCTAACCCATATCCATGCCTCATGTAATAAATTTAGATTAAAATGTATATTTCTAATTGCAGGACAGTCCGGGTATGGCTGAAGAGAGACTCAGGCCAATACTGGCCAAGTATCTGCCAGTACATGCCCTCCGGCTGCACATCCATGTTCTACACCCCCGAGACCCGGCAGCTCTTCATTGGACAGGAAAACGGCACCGTTTCAGAGTTCACACTAGCTGCAGATTGCAATAGAATAAACCCTGTGAGTCAGTTTGTGGTTTCAACCACAATGCCTAACATTCAGGAAAACTCGGTAACATTAGAATGCATCAAAAAATTTTTTAATAAACTAGGATACAGTTCAGCAAAAGTTGGTAGCATTCAAACAAATCAAATATTTAATTTTTGTACACTTACTGACCCATATTAATAAACATGGGTTAACAGTTGCCGCAATGCCCTCCATGAGATTTAAATGTCTCCATGCAATGTACCTAAATAATTACAATCAGAGGTTTTCAAATGTCCGCATGAAAATCGAGCAAACTCCTAATTACAACCACATTGTTGTGAAAAAAAAAACGATAATGAGAAGAGAAGAGATAAACTATGATGTGAAGCCTGGGTGGGTCAATAGTTAAGAATTTTAAACACATTTTCTCATAGATATTAAGGAAGAAAAGATTGTGTTTGATTTGATCATTCTACAGCAGTTCTGGCATCTAAATACCTAAAAGGTCTGTTTTGTATATTAATACGTGACATTAAAGCTCACTAATTAAAATTACAGTCCTCAACCCACACTGGACCAACATTGGAACTACAACCCATTAAATTTCATAAATGTCATACATGAGAGTGTATGGGTCTTAGGGATTATCCATTAAGCATGTGGTGTTTTTTGCGGTCACTTTTTGACCCTCCCCGCTCCCCCTTGGTGATGTTTGGTGAGGTTTTAGGCTGACCACCCCTCTCCTTGAAACGTCACCTGTATTTTTTTCATATAATAGTTTAGAATATATGTCAATCACACTAAAAATAATCATACATACCTGCAAGCTATCTTTTACGCGACTAAGTTTCGTCTAGTTATAAATAATGAAAATCATCAGTTTGAATCAATATTTAGTCAGTTAGTAAACTACATTTCACATAATACATAATGAAAGCGCTTACCTAATTAATGATAAAAAAAAACGGGGCCTATAAAAATACACGTGATACTCCTCATACCCTTCCCCCCAACGTGATTTTTTTCGGATGCCCCCTTTAAGAGCCCCATGTGATTAATGGATGATCCCTTGATGAGAGTAGGCTCCTGCGGCCTGTCTCAGCAGTGGGACGTATATAGGCTGAAGATGATCCGATTTTTTTTGTACTTAATTTATTTATTTATTAATACATGTTATCATGACATTACAGTAAAAAAAACCAATGACCAAAAAAATCAAACCGTGTTTCGACGGTTCCGGGGCAGGTTGGCCCGGAACCGTCGAAACACGACACCCTTCGGCCAGAAGTCAGCACATGCGATGGCCTCTTGCAGCGGCCGCGGCACGCGCATCACAAACGAGCTGAAGTGCACATAGTGGCGCGAACGCATCTGGAACACCCTCGGCGAGAAGCCGGTCTTCTGACGAACGTACTCCGCCACCTCATCAGCCGTGGCGGTGTAATGTAGGCGCGATACATATAGCGCCTTGCTCGGTGTGGCAAGGCAACCCGCAGACCAGAACCGACCGGTTCTGCAGTACCACACTGACTCTTGCGCGGCTTGCGCTTCCTCGACACCAATGTAATTAATGAGAATTTGTTGTCATCCAGTAAGCATAACCGTTACTTTTTTACTCATGCAGACTCGCGAGTACCTAGCTCACACTGCGCGGGTCACCGGCGTGCAATTCTCTCTGGGCTGCGAGTGGGTGCTCTCTGTGAGCCGGGACAAGCTGTTTTCGTACCACTGCAGCGAGACTGGCCGCAGGATCGGCGGGTACTCCTTCGAGGCGTGGTGCACGGCGTTACAGTATCCTTTAATAATGTGTTTTTTTCCCCGTGCCCCGTTTTGCGGCCATTTTGTGCAATCGACCTAGCGGCCATTTTGGGCAATCGGAAGTTTTGTCTCTCTTTTTATTTCATTTAGAGTGAATTTTAAGGCTAACACGGAGCATAAGTGGTAATCGCAATTAATGAGCTTCTTAAATTATTAGAGTGAATATGCACCTTTTAAGTGAGCATGCTCTATCATAGACCTTGCTTCCACTTTCCATTAGGTAAAAATACAAAAAACTCATTCAACACGGACAGATTTCCAATTCCAGTTCACTAAGATAAGACAAACAAGATAAAGTCATAATTAATAAAAAAAAACTGTATAGTGCTGATATTGAAGGATAATTTTCGAATCCTTAAAAACCCTTTGGACGCCAAGAACATTTAAAGGTGTCTGATTTGCATCTTTAAACTTGCGAAGAAGCGTCGAAAAGGTTATACTGGCGCGGCCTGTAGCTTTGCTCCTTAGATTTAAGACGCTCACAATTTCTCCTATGTCTTGTTAATCCAAGAATAAGTTCCTGAACAGCACACAGGTTCGACTCCCAGTCGAAGTACGCGTTTGTGGGTGACTACAGCGGGCAGATAACCATGCTGAAGCTAGATAACAACGGCGCCACGCTCGTTACCACGCTCAAGGGCCACACCGGGTGAGATAAGCCTGATAAATCACTTCCTATTGCAAAATCCGTATCTTAATATGTTTAAGCGGAGGCGTATTTTTAAATTTAGTGCACCGAGCCAATTAAGTTTGCCGACCCGACGCTTTTACAAACTTTCTTAGCATGCAATGTTTTTTTGCATGTTTGTTCAGGTCAAATCTTGCAACTGGATTTTGAAACAGTTATCCTCGGCCGTTTGGGCTGAATTTTTGCATACAGGTTTAAGTTGTTTCGGGCTGCCGCAGCTGGAGAGGCTCTGTTGGCACGATTGAGAGACCCCCTCAGGTTGGAGGCCTAGGGCGGGCCGCCCCTTCCGGCCCACGCTCGTACTCTGTCCTGTTAGGTATTTAAATAAAGGTAACCAAAAAAACCACGTGACTCGGCTCTTTCAGCCAGTAGTATTGCGCCACAGATACAAAACGTTATTTTGATTGGTTGAACGAGCCGAGTCACGTGGTTTTTTTACCCTTTATTTAAATAAAAAACTTTGACTTTGAAATACCTAACAGGACAGAGTATAGTCCGCCACTGTGGGTGAGAGACAAGACTTACCTCTTGTCTGATGATTGGTTAAACCCAATGGTTCCCAAAGCTGACTGGAACACGACCCGCTTAACAAAAACTTCCTTTCTCGGGACTCACTTGTCAGCACTCAGCATTGAATTCGGTAATGATTACACAGATTCCGTAGCGGCGAGTCGAGGATCTAGGTCAGTAGGTAGTAAATAGCGAAATTATCGCGGGCCACACTTTGTTAATAACGTGACAAGAATGTGACTTTATACGATTCTGAATATAGCTAACGACGTTTACATACAAATAGCCAGGGAGGCTCGCGGGCCGCAGGTTGCCGACCGCTGCACGCTGATTTAGGTGATGACGTCTTATTGGCGCAAGGTTTTTTCTCGCCGTCCGGTCGTTGTCTGTCGGGCGGTGCATGCTCCTGTCTCAAGACCCAGTCAATATTAGCTCGCTACTAATGGTGATGCCGTGGCATCGCTGACAAGTCACCACGA
Source organism: Eudemis profundana (assembly GCA_947034925.1). Lineage (NCBI taxonomy): Eukaryota > Metazoa > Arthropoda > Insecta > Lepidoptera > Tortricidae > Eudemis > Eudemis profundana. The sequence goes on from OX344799.1 coordinate 20,484,962, forward strand.
CAACGCGAACCCTCTCAAAAAATCCTAACCTTTCGTCTAATGGTTCACAGATCAGTCCGCGTGCTGAACTGGGCGCCGCAACCTCAGCTGCTGTTCAGTGGCTCCTTTGACCAGACCATCATCGTGTGGGATATCGGCGGACAGAAGGGCACGGCGTATGAGTTACAAGGCCACAGGTAATATCTTACGCAAAGTTAAATTGAGCAACCAGCAGTGACGAACAGTATAGATAACCCATTCCTACCTGTATGTGTATTGTAAGGTAGTTTAGCACATTATCTTTGAAATTTATCTTGGAAACTATTATAAAAGTCTCTTTATTCTATTAATGAGTTTTTGTGGGTTATCTTACAGCATATTACCTGAGTAATGGTGTGGTAACCAATCCTCGTTTGTTGAGGAAAGACATCGTGAGCAAATACGTACATTGAGGTAACTTAATGGGTTATCATGACGTCAATCTGGTTTTCTTGTCAGACGAGTTGCATTCCGGAGGTCCGACGGTTGTCGCAACAACGTAAGGTTCCTACCTTACCTTGGTGCGAATGCACCTGGCCTGCCCAATCTGGGATCATGATCAAAAATCACATCCCGAAAAAGACGACATAAAGCGAAATGATGAACCTATAATAGTTCTGAGTCCAGCCAAGCTACCACAACTGGCTGCGACTTCGCTTGTCGCGCGACAGTGAGCGACCTGTTACTGTCACACTATACTGAATGGAAAAGGATACGTAGTATTTGTCGCGGGACAAAGAGGCGCGTATCCCATTCCCAGTTGCGCTAGAGGTACAGGCCCTCGGTAACCTTTGTTTGGTTGTGTTACAGCAACAAAGTGACCGGACTCTGGTACGTGGGCAGCTGCACGCGGCTCGTGTCCGGCGGCGAGGACGGCGCGCTGGGCGTGTGGGAGATGGGCGTGCGGCGCCGCGAGACGCCCGCCTGGCGCGAGGCCGACCTGTGCCAGCTGTGCCGCGCGCCCTTCATATGGAACGTGCGGGCCATGATGGAGAAGAAGCAGCTAGGTCGGTATACTTCTGTGGTGTAACACAGCGACCAGGTGACCGGGCCATGGCTAGTGCCGGGCGGGCAGGACAGCGCGCTGGCTGTGTGGGAGATGAAGAGGGAGTGATGGGAGAAGAAGCAGCTACGTTGGTTATTTTCTGTAGCTTAACTCTGATACTATAATTAGAGCATACTATACGTGAGTTGCAACAAGTAGCACCTAGGTGACCAGGCTTTGGTACGTGGGTAGCTGCTCGCGGCTGGTGTCGAGAGGACCGCGGCATCTGTGTGCCTTCATGTGGAAAATGCATGCTATGACGGAGAAGAAGCAGTTAGGTTGGTGAAAATTTGCCTGCAATGTGAAGAAGAAGCAACTAGGTTGGTGAAAAAGTGCCTGTAATGTGGAGAAAAAGCAACAAGTTTAGTTAATGTTAGCCTGTAATGTGCGCACACCGCTCCGCTACCTCGCACCGCTCTGGTGGAAACATAGCCTAATACTCCGAGTTCTAGTAGCTAAGCAACAGTAGCAAAATTGAGTTGCCCTCATTGTATATTTGTGTGCAGGTCTTCGGCAGCACCACTGCCGCTGGTGCGGCGCGGCGGTGTGCGCGGCGTGCTCGCCGCACCGGCTGCCGCTGCCCGTCATGGGCTTCGAGTTCCCGCAGCGCGTGTGCGCCGCCTGCTACGACACGCTGCGTCACGAGCCGTGAGTAACGCCTGGAGTCGCGACTCGGCCGCGCGGCCTTGAGGCCCCCGCGAGGGGGTCCTAGCCAGACCCATTTTTTTTTTTGAAACTGACAAATTCGCAACTCATACCCGGGCGTAGCGATTGTCGGACCGGGTGGTTGGCCGTGGCGTTCCCTGGGGTCGAACCAGGTCGCTAGCCAGACCACCCTGAGTTGGGTCGGACTGGGTGGCTGCCGGGGTGCCTGGGGTCGAGCCAGGACACCTTGTCCGGTCCACCTCGATATCCAGCGACCAGAAAGAGCACGCGTTGTGCGATATAGACGGTCAAATCCGGTGCGTTCCGTTCGGTGGTCGGACCCGAACGACAGTTTTGTGTGAGAGAGAGACTTCTGTACGCAGTACTATTACTTATTCTATGGGCTACGGCAGCATTACTGTTAATTAGGTTTTATTGGGTACAAACAGGGATCGGAAACCGTTCCGAGTAGAATACCGGTTTTGTTCATTGACACGAGAACGGAAAGGTTCTGGTTTTTGTTTGTGATCACCGGTTAAAGAACCGTTCTTTTGCGATACCGTTTTTTACTAAGTTCCGTTTCTGTGGAACGAAATTAAACGTTTTTCTCGTTGCGTAACAAGATAGAACGAGTTGCTATTTCTAATTTTACCTTGAGTTTGCCTGCGGGATATTTTGTTTTTCGGTATGCTGCGCACAATGATTTTGTATTTTTTGCTTTTGTGCGTTGCTTAGGTTGTTGTGTTGTTTTGTTACGGATTCATTCGGATTATAAAAGTAGTTTCGGACAATTAACCATTTTTCGTAGATAATTTAGTTAGCAAGTGTCTAGCGCGATGTATTTGGTATTATGGTATACATATAACGAGATTAATTACACTCACGGTCAATTAATTCGGGTCATTTTCTAAGGACAATTATAATAGGAAATGACCAGAATTCATTGTTCGTGAGTGTATTTAATTATTTGTAGGTATAATTTTAATTTATATTACCGAGTGAAAAACAAGCATTCTGTCGACCTGATAGAACAAATTAACGTTCAAACTGTTCAAAGCAAAAGATTACACATGGGTGGTCAGTCTGGGGACTAAGATGTAGTGTCTGATGCACTGTTATACCTAATACATACTTATATTTAATTTGGATAAATTTAATGATTAGAGGCAGGTACATTTGTTTCGTCTTGACGAGTACTCTGTACCGAAATAATATCCACGGTCTGATGATGGAGCCGGAAGGTCGGCATGGGAATTCCGTAATAAAACGTCGGAACCCCATCGTATCTGGGCTCATTTGTTTTGTCTTGACGAGTACTCTAAACCGAAATGATATCCAGGGTCTGATGATGGAGCCGGAAGGTGGGCATGGAAACTCCGTAATAAAACGTCAGAACCCCGTCGTGTTTGGGCTCATTTGTTTTGTCTTGACGAGTATTCTGAACCGAAATGATATCCAGGGTCTGATGATGGAGCCGGAAGGTGGGCATGGGAACTCCGTAATAAAACGTCAGAACCCCATCGTGTTTGGGCTCATTTGTTTTGTCTTGACGAGTACTCTAAACCGAAATGATATCCAGGGTCTGATGATGGAGCCGGAAGGTGGGCATGGGAACTCCGTAATAAAACGTCAGAACCCCATCGTGTTTGGGCTCATTTGTTTTGTCTTGACGAGTACTCTGAACCGAAATGATATCCAGGGTCTGATGATGGAGCCGGAAGGTGGGCAAGGGAACTCCGTAATAAAACGTCAGAACCCCATCGTGTTTGGGCTCATTTGTTTTGTCTTGACGAGTACTCTAAACCGAAATGATATCCAGGGTCTGATGATGGAGCCGGAAGGTGGGCATGGGAACTCCGTAATAAAACGTCAGAACCCCATCGTGTTTGGGCTCATTTGTTTTGTCTTGACGAGTACTCTGAACCGAAATGATTTCCAGGGTCTGATGATGGAGCCGGAAGGTGGGCAAGGGAACTCCGTAATAAAACGTCGGAACCCCATCGTGTTTGGGCTCATTTGTTTTGTCTTGACGAATACTCTGAACCGAAATGATATCCAGGGTCTGATGATGGAGCCGGAAGGTGGCCATGGGAACTCCGTAATAAAATGTCGGAACCCCATCGTGTTTGGGCTCCATCATCAGACCCTGGATATCATCTCACTTTAGAGTACTCGTCAAGACAAAACAAATGAGCCCAAACACGAAGGGGTTCCGACATTTTATTACGGAGTTCCCATGCCCACCTTCCGGCTCCATCATCAGACCCTGGATATCATTTCGGTTCAAAGTATTCGTCAAGACAAAACAAATGAGCCCAAACACGATATGGTTCCGACGCTTTATTACGGAGTTCCCATGCCCACCTTCCGGCTCCATCATCAGACCCTGGATATCATTTCGGTTCAGAGTATTCGTCAAGACAAAACAAATGAGCCCAAACACGATGGGGTTCCGACGCTTTATTACGGAGTTCCCATGCCCACCTTCCGGCTCCATCATCAGACCCTGGATATCATTTCGGTTCAGAGTACTCGTCAAGACAAAACAAATGAGCCCAAACACGATGGGGTTCCGACGTTTTATTACGGAGTTCCCATGCCCACCTTCCGGCTCCATCATCAGACCCTGGATATCATTCTGGTTCCGAGTACTCGTCAAGACAAAATAAATGAGCTCAAACACGATGGGGTTCCGTCGTTTTATTACGGAGTTCCCATGGCCACATTCCGGCTCCATCATCAGACCCTAGATATCATTTCGATTCAGAGTACTCGTCAAGACAAAACAAATGAGCCCAAACACGATGGGGTTCCGACGTTTTATTACGGAGTTCCCATGCCCACCTTCCGGCTCCATCATCAGACCCTGGATATCATTCTGGTTCAGAGTACTTGTCAAGACAAAATAAATGAGCTCAAACACGATGGGGTTCCGACGTTTTATTACGGAGTTCCCATGGCCACATTCCGGCTCCATCATCAGAACCTGGATATTATTTCGGTTCAGAGTACTCGTCAAGACGAAATAAATGTACTTGCCTCTAATCATTAAATTTATCCAAATTAAATATAAGTATGTATTAGGTAGGTATACCAGTGCATCAGACACTACATCTTTGTCCCTAGACTGACTTTTGCTTTGAAGAGTTTGAACGTTAATTAAACAAAAATATCAATAACGCGGTAATAATATAAGTAACGCCTGACTCAATCAATCAGTTTGATTGAACGTTTTTTTTTTTGACAGTGACTTCTTTATTGAAAGAAAGTACAGTAAACTAACAAATACATAGAAGATAAAATTTAAATTGCCTAAAACTAAATAAACCTAAAAACTAAATTAAACTACCTAAATTAAAATACCTAAAATACAATAAAAATATTGCAAAAAGAAGAACGTTATTTGTATTATTTAATTTTGCATTCAGTTTGTTCTGTCAGGTAGACAGAATGCTTGTTTGTCACTCGGTAGTATAGAAATACCTGCAAATAATTAATCTAGTTAAAAAATTACTATGTATCATCTTTAAAAACTTAATATCACAAAACAAACAATATTATAATAAAGAGCGTGCGCGCTTCAACACTCAGAATTTAAACTTTCCCGACAAAAATTGAAAATAAATACATCGCGCTATGCGACGCGCTACAAAACACGGAATTTGACCTTGTAAATGCCGGCGCACATCGTCACCACCCCTGCGAGCCCCTCGGCGAGCTCGGCTCGTCGAGAATACCGGTTTTTATTCTCATCAGGAACGTTATCATTTCGTTCTTCATCACTTAGCGATCACCGAAATATTCCGTTCCGTTCCATCAAAATACCGGTTGTAGCACGAACGGAGTAAAATAACGGTATTTCAACGAAATAAAACGGTAATTCGATACCGGTTCCGATCCCTGGGTACAAAAGTAAAAAACGCGATTTTAGTTTGATTTTGTTCATATTTGCACAAGTTGTCAGTTCCGTTTATTTATTATTATAAGAAAACGGGAATGAATCTCATTGTCCCAGCCGTGCCGTGAAATCCATGGTCGCGAAGGGACCATAGATTTCACGTTTGATGGGAATAGCCGCGTACTGACTTAGCGAGCAGCCTCGGCGAGGCAGCCTCGGACGTTTGCCGCGGAAGGCAGCCTCGATCAGTAGAACTACTTTCATTAGCCTGCCGCGTAGCCGCGTCTCCACCGGACGCATTGGCTCGCGAGCCACATTCGGGCGAGCGGTTCGGCCGAGGCTGGCTCGCGGGGCAGCCACAGAGTTTACCGGGAACATCGAGGCGGGGCTCGCGAGGCAAGCCGAGCCATCAGTTCCACCGAGCAATTTAAAATGGATAGTCGTGTTATTGCTGCAGCAGCTATCTTCTTATCGGCGGCGTACTGTTTAATTAAAAGGAAACAGGCATCAAAACAAAAAAAAGAAAGCCAAGACGCATTTGGATCAAAAGACTTTATGAGCGTCGCAAAGATTACGGAAGCAACCAATTTCTAAAGGACATCTATTTTCAGAGGCTTCTTGAGAGTCCATAATAATATCAACGAAAGCTTCGTGCTCGCGAGCCAAACGCACCACCTAACCGTCCCCACCGAACGCACGGCGCACACTGGGGCGCCTTTGAGCACTTGCGCTTTACCGACGCCGCATGGCTCGGCTCCGAGGCATGCTCGGCCGAGGCACCGTGCGCCCGCACAACCCCGAGGCACGTCCACACCGACCGAGCATTTCGCTCACGAGGCTGCCTCGCCCGAGCATGCGTCCGGTGGAGATGAGCCACGGTGAGGCTGAATCAGCATCGAGCGCTCTGTTCAACGTGAAGGCGCACAGAGACCGCACGTGTAATGAGGCCGTTCGTTCGAAAAGCTGTCGCCATCACTGCCTTTTTAGGGTTCCGTACCCAAAGGGTGAAAACGGGACCCTATTACTAAGACTTCGCTGTCCGTCAGTCTGTCACCAGGCTGTATCTCAAGAACCGTAATAGCTAGACAGTTGAAATTTTCACAGATTGTGTATTTCTGTTGCCGCTATAACAACAAATACTAAAAACAAAACATAGGCTCACATACAACAAACGTGATTTTTTGCTCGTTTACCTTGAAAACCTCGTATCTCAGGTATCTCATGAACCGAGATAGCTAGACAGTTGAAATTTTATTTCTGTTGCCGCTATAACAACAAATACTAAAAACAATAAAATACATGTTTAATATTTTTTTTTTCAAATTAATTGTATTTACATCTAGCGCCTTTCGAAGATTTACGAGCAAAAGCCTCCTTTCGAGAATTAATAGCAGTACGGAACCCTTCGTGCGCGAGTCCGACTCGCACTTGGCCGGTTTTTAATAATTCTACGGTTTGTAAAAAAGAGAAAACGTTTTTGGATGAAATTGTTGTACCAAAATAGATTACAAGCTGGAAACACTCCACGCATCTTCTCTTAGTCCTCTATTAGTATAATCAGGACATTTCGCAACCCATAATCGTCTATATTCTCCATATAGTTGTATTAATTTAAGGCGGGGTTCTTTATCCATGACGCTAACATGCGAGGAACAAGCGAGGCGAAACACAACCGTCTTGAGTGAGCGCGGCAAACGTACTGAGGCGCCTTTGAGCATGGACAAAAATCGACAACGCGCGGCTCGAGCCGAGGCACGCTCGCCCGAGGCCAGACATGCGTTTGCCTCGGGCGAGGCACGTCCTAATTGACCGAGTATTTGCCTCGCGACGCTGCCTCGCCGTTACTCCGACCTCGCTCGGGCCCAGCTAAGTTTCTTGCCGGAGTCTTCTTAGCTGGGCTAGGTTTTAGCGAACCGGCACCTAAAACTCCCATTAGTTCGATACACAAGTTCACATAAGGACAGGATGACCCGAGTCATCCTTCCCGCTGGTCCGCTGCTCACTCTGAGCAATCAGCGTAAAGTCAAGGTGGCCCTGGCCAAACGACCTGGTTCGACCCCAGGCGTTCAGGCCCCCACCTAGTCCGATACTATCGTGGTAGGCCGGGCAAGGTGACCTGGTTCGTACTAACCCAACCCGATCTGCGTGTCGACTGTGTGTGGCACACAGTCGAACACCCAAGGGTGGTCTGGCTAGCGACCTGGTTCGACCCCAGGGAACGCCACGGCCAACCACCCGGCTATCGCTACGCCCAGGAGGGGTTGCGAGTTAGTCAGATCCAAAAAAAAAAAAAAAAGCTGCCTCGCCGAGGTTGCTCACTAAGTCAGTACGCGGTTAATTCCGTTTATTTACAAATGGCAAAAATTTGCTGCATCGCATCGTAGCGGCATCTACACTACAATCAGTTACGCGTTTTCAACCTGATTGAGACCCTTGAGACTCAATTAACACCTAGCTTTATCTTCCAGCCGCGAATCCCTGGCGTCCTTCCACGATATGAAGCACGCGGTGGCGTCCCTCTACATGGACGAGGCGACGGGGCGCATGGTGACGGCCGGCAAGGTAGTTCAAAAGAAATGTATTCATGCCACACCTGGCCATAAAGTGGATACGGAAAAAGCCGCTTTCTGGCCAAGTGTAGACATAAAATGTTGTACACAACACGGGAGGTAATAAAGAAAGCCCTCGATTGCATATTTACGTCCCTCGCTTGCAGCTCGGGCCGCAAACATCTGCGATCTCGGCCATTCTTTGTTTTACCACCCTAGTTGTGTAATGTACTATAGATCGATATTTGGGCTCAAAATGCAGACTTCTTGCAGACCTTACTTTAAAAGTGAAAAGATACTTTCACTTCCATGTATTTACATCATGAATGTTTGTCATGTATATTTGTGTATTAATATGGGCATCTATTTCAACATGAAAAGAGCTATTTAAAAATCCAATACGTTCACAATACCGCAAAAGGCTATTGCGCGCAACTAAATTGTCTCTTGTGGCAAAGAACTCATATATTATGTGTATAAAAATGTTTAGTAAGCTTCCGGATGCAATAAAGAACTTACCATTTACAAATTTTAATAATCTCTAAAGAAAGGCCGTGGTAAGTGTTTTTATAGCATTCAGGAATATCTAGATTATAAGTAGAGCTAAGTTTTTCTTAAATTTTGCATGGCTTGTAAGGTAGGTTTTAGTGATACCTCTATGCATTGTAAGAACTGTATTTACCTAAAATCATGCAAAACAAATTATTTCATTTCATTTTAAGGACCGCGTCATCAAAGTGTGGGACGTGGCCGCGTTGCTCGCGCCTGCGCCAAGCGCCGGCACCAGCGACCAGTAACGCCATCTGTCGCATAATGTGCTAACTACACAGAGGTTTGTAAATATGTACCATGGATATGTCGCCGCCAACTGGTTTAGTTAGCCATTTGGTTAGCTGCCTAGCCTTTTCATTAAACAGGTTAGGTTTGTTAGTCAGCTTGTGTCCGTCAGAGCAGAAATAGAAGCCCCGCCCAGCGGGGCTTCGTCGACCTGCTGGCGGGTCATAGTTTAGTGAAAATGCTAGGCAGTTAACCCAATGGCTAACTGAACCAGTTGGCTGCGGCAGATATAAGAACGACTGAAACGGTCTTATTTAACCTCGCGAGTCCTTTCGGCGTCTGTGTTGAACTAAGATCTGGTTTTAATTAACCTGTTATAGCGCAGAATCAAAATTGTAAAGCAAAAACCACCTTAAAACATCGTCTTTTGACTTTTTTTCTATAACAGAATCATTAGGACAATGAGGGTATTTAGAAATCATAAATCTACCAGCTGGCAGCAGGGTGGCAAACTGTAGTGGCAAAAGGTCTATTTGGCAGTAGATGTCAAAATCAGGTGCTGTGATTGGTGGATCTTGACGCCTACTGTCAAAGAGCAGCTGGTGGGCTTATGATTTCTAAACACCCTCATTGAGACACGAGAAGGCTTGAATTCCCGAGCTCGGTGATTTTTGGGCGTTAAAGGGTTAAGGCAAGAGTGGGTAGGTTGGAACGTTTACCCAAAGATCCACTTTCAAGCAGATGAGGCCAAAGTCAAACAAACCAATGAATCGTGGATAAATGTCCCAGAGAACCTTTTGTTTTTAAAATTAGAACCTTTGTTCAATAAAAGTTCACGGCTTAGGGCCCATTTAGACGGGCCGAGAACTCATATGTGATTTTCATTTCATTCCGGCGATCAATCGATCAACTGTACTCATCGTATAGTCCGACCGCCGACTTAAGAGTAAAGAGTCATTAAAATGTTGCTAATTGGTTATCTATTATGTAAGTGATTTCTTACGTATAAAAAAAGCTAACGTAATAGTTAGTACTAAGGTACAATATCAAATGACAGCGCAAAAATTGCAAATGCAATAAAAGACATTGGAGGGTAGGGTTGCAACAATCGGGAATTTTCAACTAGTACCTATTCCGTTAAATCTGGTTTAGTGGTTTATGGTTGTGTGTTTTACTCACTTATTACAGTTTTGACAACCCTATGCAGGTGTGAAGATACCTTTTGTATTTAAAACATAAAAAGCATTTTGAACTTTAATAGAAAGTGTTTAGATCGAAATTTACTACTTCGTATTACGACTTGTCACCTTTCGAAGTAATAATGCTATTGTAACAAGTTTTATGGCTTTTTACTCTAACGGCGCCGGATATACTTTACCTGGGTAGCTCGCAATGTAATCAAACTCGCATACGAGTTTTCGCCCCCTCTAAATGGGGCCTTTTATTTTGAATTGGTTCTATAAGCAGCACGTGGGGATTAACGAGGTAATTAAACATTTCCACCATAAAAGTGCACTATTTGTGCTTAAAAAACCAACTCGAGACAACATTTTGGAGATAACTTTGCCAGTTGTTCTGAAGCCGATGTTAGCCGGAAGGATTTTCAGATCTCGTAATTCCACTAGCTTGCAGTACTTTGACTTTGGAAAGGGACCTTTTTGTCGGCAGATGTTAAAATCTTGTGGTGCATTGTACATTTTGCCACCCGTTGTCTAAACAACTTATCGCCGCGGTGAACTGTAAAAAAACTATATCTGAAAACCCTAATGAATTAATTTGTGGTACGGAAGCAATCAGTACATAACAAAATAATATGAATCTTCCTTTTCTTTATCTGTTTACACGTAGCCATTTTTACAAGCCGAGTTTACTTGAAGGTTAACTTGTGTTAAGCAAAAGCATTGTGTGTCATTGCTAATGGCAATTCGCAAATTAAAAATAAGTATTTATAATTGTCGATAACTTCACATCGTATCGCCAAGCATAGAAACATTCCAACTATCATAGTGATCAGGCTGCATAGATCTATCTACCTACAAACACATGGCTGCCGTTTGCATTAGAAATTATGAAGAATTTTATGTCCTTTTCTATAATTAATTTTTTATTTGTATATACGAATGTTGGTGCTACTACGATAACAATAAAATGGAGATTTGTGGTAGATTATTAACAATGAAACACAATACCTTTATTTAACGCAATGATTTTGGCATTGAAGTAGACTCGACCAGCAAAATTATTTCAATTACAATTTTTTTTTGTTTTGTCATTAGACGTCTGTTTGAGAGCACTTTTAGAGGTGGTTTTGTATGATTTTTATACCGAATGTCCTAATAATACTGAATGAAATAAATTAAAGCTTGATCTGTATAATATAAATATATTTTTTGGGGAAATTATAACTTCAGCTGCTATTGAGCTCACCTCTAATAAGGCCTGGTGCCGTACTTTAAAATTTCCATTTTTAGTTCTCATATACTTTCTGCAAATCATCGATTTAATATATGGATAGCGGTGCTGTAGTTCTAAATTTTATTTACTATTTTTAGGATTCACATATTACTGTGTCGAATGTGCTTACAAATTGTCCCCATGTTGGGGCAATTCTTCAGAAATATCTGCGATTCATTCATCTGTCTCCATACATTTAGTATGAAAAAGGTCCAGATGAATGAGGTGACCGCAGACATATTTCTGAAGTATAGCTCGTTGGGCTTTCCTAATGAGTTATAAAAACCCTCTATACGACATGTTTATGTTCATTAAACCATGCTAATTTGAATTTCAAGACAGAATTATACGGTTACTTTTGCATTGCACGAACCGAAAGGTGGCGAGAAAAAATTAATCGTTTTGTTTACTTATTAATTAAAAAGTTCGTAAACACGAGATCCGCTAAAAATGATTGTAAAATCATCGGGTGACAATGACAACCAAAACTCATTAATAACAAAGAAATCTCAAATCAAAACCAACTGTGTTCGAAAATTCATAAGGTTGACTGTGATTTTAATGTGTTTAATGACTTTCTTGTCACCCGACGATACACTGAAGGAATTCGGCAGTTTCATAGTGCCGAATAGCTTCGGTGAAAGATTTTTGTTACACTCTTGAACGTTGGGCGAGGTAGTCGCGTGTTCTTGTTGGTTGAGTCTAAAAGAAGTGGCGGCGTGGATCTTAAGACACCAGAAAAAGGGGGGGGGGGAGGCAGTCTATTACAATAATATGTAAAGAGACAAACCACTCAAAAATCAGATGAGCTCTAACAACAACGACATTAGACACGCAGTACAGTTAGATACTTTTGAGTGCTTTGTCCGATGCTCTGATATCATTATTTTCCCGACTGTAATATTTTCCCGAAAAACTGTACATATATTTATGGCCTCAAGTGTCTTTACCACCCCCATTTTAACAGCACTTAAGATCCGTGTTGATACTTATATTTCAATGTATATTAAGTTTTCATAGGCAGGTGATTACGATTGTAAAAATCGATAGTGTAATAGTGTAGTATATATAGCTAGCGCATGTATATCGGGTGTGATCACTATCGAATCGGTCGAATCCGAGTTACTTAGTACTCGTTTAAAGACGTTTTTAACACTTAACAATCGTTCTGCGAGTATTCCACAGGGTCACAGGACGCATGCATTTAGGCGTTTAAAATTGCCCTTTTTACGGTTAATGCTCACGTTCTGCGATCCTATTGGTGGATCTGCCACATCGATGGACGCACTGTTAAAAAAACGTCTGAACGAGGCCTAAGTATTGAAGTTTACCTCTGGAAACCATTCGTCTCTTTCCAACTGGTCAAGTGCGAAGGAGGCGGATGACAAACGATAAACGTACTGTAAGGCGAGAGAAGGAATATTCAATATTTACCTTCTAGAAATTATAAATAAAATATTTATGGAATTGTCTTTAATAATCGTTATTATTATTATTAAATATATCTTATTAATGGTCCAACGAACGTTTCACTGAGTTTTCGCCAGCCTGCAACTAAGACTGAACCTTTTCCCTTCACAGTTACTGCAACTTGATATTTTTAATAGAGCTTACTTCCTCAATAAATGTTTTTCTAAATTGGAGCTTAAGTTACTAAATATAAGGTTTACTTTGAAAGCTCATTTGAAAAGTCAGTCGCCCGTTCGGGTGAGTCCCATTTTGTTTCTTACAAAATATAATTTCGGTTCCAATTTTTATATCTCATCAAAACTTTTTTTAAACAAATTGGAATGACCCACCCAGTCGGATAAACAGTTGTTTGTATAAGCGAACATTAAATAGGTTTTTAGAGTCAACGATGGATCTCTAATCTAAGCGCATATATGTCTTTGATGATGTACTTGTCCCCTTCTATTATATTTTAACTTCAAAATTAACTAGTAATTTTATAACCTCGTTGTAGAAACATTAATAATATGCTGACAGGGCGAATGTGTCTATGTTGTCATAGAAAAAAACTAATAGAACTTCGAACAAAAACTCGGTATTATAGACCCTGAGTTCAACACTTCTTTAAATCCTTCGAGACGTTTGGTTACGGACTTTATGCCACACTTGGCCATAAAGTGGCTTTTACCGCACGCTACGCCGCCGCCGCTTACTGGCCAAGTGTAGACATAAAATTATGTACACAACCCGGGAGGTAATAAAGAAAGCCCTCGATCGTATATTTGCGTCCCTCGCTTGCAGCTCGGGCCGCAAACATCTGCGATCTCAGCCGTTCTTTGTATTACCACCCTAGTTATGTAATTTACTTTACTTGGACTTTAATTTTTAGTAAGCGACTTTTTCCGTACGCGCAACGTGCGGAAAAAAGTCACTTTATGGCCAGGTGTGGCATAAATAATTTTTTCTAATCAAACAAACTATATTAAATGTTCTAAACAGACCACATGTAACCTTAAATTGGTTAAGTCAATGGTACAATCGGCAACAGAAATATAGATAAACTTATTCACCTTATTTGGTTGCAATAGGATTTCAAATTGTACCATGTGTTCTTAAACATTTTGTAGCTCACTGTACATTAGAGGGGTCTAATGTTCAATGTTTATTACGATACCTCGAATGATTGCATAGTTTATACACATACGCATCCGGGAAAATTAGGTGTAGGTAAATTATAAATTCGTCTGTTCATATTCGTCGTTTGAAACAGTTGATGTTTTTATAAATACCTATGTACTTCATACGCAAGTATTGATATTACTAACTAACACTACCAACCCGGAGTTGGGCAGATAAGCGAATCTGAACTCTAATTGTAAAGTAAATAAAGTTGGGAATCCCTTTTTGCTAAAGGCAGCTTAATAACTGCGTGGTCATCGCGGCAAGGAACCGGATGTCATATGATCACAGTTACTGACCGACTGAGATTCGAGATGCAAAAAACTGGTATTTCCTTTTAAAACAAGACTGTTTAAAGCGTGGTTTCCACTGTTGATTTCATAGGAAATTGAAAAGTGAAATAACTATGTACTCATTTTTATTAGATCCGCAAAATACTTACGAAAAAAATAGTTAAATGTTTTTTGGTTGTCATTGGGCTGTTTTGTGGTATATTCAGTAATTTGTTTTATAAACATTCATATTACGATCCGCATATAGATGGGACTTTCATCAAAAAGCTATCTGAAAGATGAGTTTGATTCGTTAACAGTAATGGGTCACTTTAATAAGATTATGAAACGAGTGTATGTATCATAATGTAACACATTACTGAGGATCGTGACCAACTGTAATGTCGCTCCACATAGCGCGGTCAAGGGCCATATGGGCTGCCCTCTGCATGGTATATACCACAAGCATTTTTGTATGGTGTCAGACCATCTTGTCGGGATTCGTCCTCTGGCGCGTCGGCCTTCAACTTGGCCTAGAACAATGCATCTCAAGGCAGTGCTGGTTAGAACGCATAATATGCCCAAAGAATTTAAGGATCCTCTATATAACTTGTATTTATTGGTACAAACTACTTGTCATTATTGACACTTGTTATTGTCAAAAGGGGGACAAGGACATTTTTAAAAACCACCGGTTTCTTTAAGTAATGAAAACTTTGGACTATAAGCGGTAAAGGCATCTAAGGTGTATGAATGTCTGTTATGCGTAATGTGTTCAAGAGATGTTGTTTCGTACTGCGCATGTGTTGGTTAATACATGTAAACGTATAAATGTTATGAATGTAGTAGTCTCTCTCGTCTATTCCTTTTTTCGAAAAAAGGAAATTATTTTAAAGAGATCTATAGAAATATTTTATTTGAAAAAGTAACAGCTTGGGTCATTCCACGTTAAGAGGTAACGCGAGTCACGATTTCATTGCGTGTTTTTTTTATTATTAAAGATACAAATTCAAGTGTCAATATATCTAGGGATAATAAATAAGATTTCTGAAGAAGAAGCTTGTCTGGAAGAGATCGCTCTTTAGCGATAAGACCGCCTATTGTTTACCAATGTTTTTGTATAAGTTTGCTTTGTAATTTATCTTTTGGTGTGCAATAAAGTATGATTGTATTGTATTGTATTGTATTTCTTTATAGATAAATTAACACTTAAATTTGCATTATGATGATTCAAAACGCAATAAAATCGTGACTCGCGTTACCTCTTTCCGTGGAATGACCCACTTCCCTTTATTGTATTCATGTTTCAAAATGATGTATTTCTTAAGTATAATTTATTAATTGTCTACTAATGACTGCTTTTATAATTTAATTTTAAAAAGGCTTTGGCCAAATAAAAAATACATGTTGATTTATTAAGTGTAGTTTTATTTTATGGTTTCTTGTGTACATGGCTTTATATAAAGTAAAGGAAGTTTATTTGATATATTAATATTATCCTGAGATTCGTTATATTTAACTTGTAAAATTTCATACATAAAGTCATTAACTTGTTAAAGAACAAAATGTTATTATGTAAGTATTATTAAAAACAATTCTACTAAAGAATATATTTTACGATTTTTGTTAACTTTCAAATTAAATATATTATATAGGTATGATAAGTTTAATCTACAGCGATTTTGTCCGGTTTCGGTAAAAAAGAAGGGGTCGGTAGTAAAATTAGTTTAATTACTTACATTCATGTTGTTAAGATTAAGTTGGGGATTTAATTAGTAACAACGTTTATAAATTGCGTCCGATATTTAAAACGACTTTAAAATGATAAATATGCGAAAGGTTATGCCAAAGATGTTGCTTGTCAAAATTGCGTTTGGGGTTAAATGAACCTGGTATATTGCTTACATTATATGTATTGGTAAATTTATTGCATTGTATAAGGAAAATAGTCTGCGATTTACTTAGTTACAGAGTCAGGGCCGTATTTTCATAATTTAGCGTCCTGCGCCATTTTTTTTTCGCCTGACCGTCGCTTAAGTTGATTAAATTTAGCGCAAGGAATACTTATGGTACTCCTGGGTTATACCGCCGGCCCTCATAGCCGGTCGCCTCAGGCCTTGGCCTGTTTGGCCCCCTTGTTCTCCGTACATAACCAAGTTACATAACCAGCACGGAGAGGACAAATTATTCCTACTTCAAAACCGGGTATTGTAGTAGGAATTTTCTTTCCTTGTACAAAGCCAACATCATGTGCCGGTAATGTAAAAGGAAAGAAAATTCCTACCCGGTTTTGGGGTAGGAATAATTTGTCCTCTCCCAGTGCTGGTTATATAACTTGGTTATGTACGGAGAACAAGGGGTTTGGCCATACGGTAAATACCAGTGCATTCAATGCCTACCCTCAATTTATTTCCTGTACGTCTAGCATAACTGGCCGCGACTTCGTTTCTCGTGCAACAGAGCATCACCTGTCACTGTCACACTATATTGAGTGGAAAAAGATAGGTAGCATTTGTCGCGCGACAAATAGTCGCGTGTCACAGTTGTGCTAGAGTTGGTTTGTTAGCACAAGACGATCGTGATCTCGAACGTGACTTACCACGTAACCCCCTAAAAAAGTAACACCCTTGCCATACTACGAATGTACGACAGGAGGTTACCTTTGCAGCTGACCGTATGTACCAGCCAATGGGAACGCGCGTCTAATACGCATGCGTGATGTAACGAATATTCGTATTCGCATGCGCGAATATCAGCAAGACCTTCAATATCCGCATTCATATTCGCAAGAATATTTGCGAATATTCCTGATGCATTTTAGTTTTTAAAATTAACAAGTTCGAGTCAGACTTAGCAATTATAAACGAGTGATTAATAAAAATAAGAAATCGGTTTTTAACCGTCGGTTCGAGTTTTTCTGCCGCATTCACTGTCGTTTTAAATTTACAACATTTTCTAAAAACTTTGTTACTTAATTACTTATTTTATATCAAAATTTAATCATGTTTACATAAATTAATCATAATTCAATTTCCACTAATTATTAATTTCGCTTATTTCTATTGTACTATTACTATTTATATCATAAAATTGATTAACCAATATTCGTATTCGCGAATGTTCAAAAACCTATATTCGTTACATGCCTAGTCTGTAACACAGCGATGTTCATTTCTATTGGCTGTTACGTGTGTCGTGCCGGAGAGATGTCGTTCTTTACCAAATAATTCATAGTCAAACGGTTGTAGAGTTGTGCCCGCTCGTTCTTTGAAAAGAGCGCTCGGATCTCGGTAAATCGGTCAAAGGAACTAGTTCGATCTTTTAGTTCCTTTAGTTCAGGAGCTAATCTCGAGATCTGAAGGAAAGAAAGAAGCTACCTATTCAATATTTGATTTTGACTCATTCGATCATTCGCTCCCAACCGATTTGTACCGACGTATCGACTACTGAACTAAAGAACCAAAGACCGATTAAGAGCGCTTAAGAGGAACTAGTTCTTATCGGTCCGAGGTGGGATTTCATTCCTTTTAGTTCTTCGGTCCTGACCGACACAAGCCTAAACGGTTGACTATGAATTATTTGGTGCGGTGCTAATAGTTTGAAGACTTACTGTACCTCAGTGCTGTATACACATGCTGTTATTCATAAATCTGTACTTTAGTTAAAATTGGTAGAACTTCTTTATCTGTCACTTATCAAGGTTAAGACCATTTTAACTAAAATAGGTTAAGTTTTATGAATAAGAGGGTAACTATTTGGACAATAATTCCCATTGTAGAGACAGCTTAGTGTCCGTTACCTGTTGTTAGCACTGTTAGCAGCTAAACAAATATCGTCCTATTTAGGATAAATATGATCATAAATCTTGTTAATGTGCTCCCATTGTATGGGATTGTGTTCACGATAAGTAGGCGTGGCTTGGTCGCGCAATAAATATACGATAAAGCGCTCGTCACGTTCTGATAAGTATGCTTTTCAAAGAGGCTTATTTTTACTATGGCTTTCATAGAGATATAAGCCCTTTTGAGAAGACACTCCTCATTTATTTATCTCTTGACAAAGCCTAGCATCATAAACTTACTGGGCACATTAATAGTTATGGAAAAAATAGAGAGCCGATCCCATAAACACAATGACTTTGTACTAATATAATTGTATTATTGACATCTTGCGTACAAGACTGAACTCCTGACGGGAAAATGCCACTTTTTATTTCTATAATACATTTACAACCAAATACACAGAAAATGAACTCTATTCCCTTAATCGTTAGATGAAAAATTAACTATAAGGAATTGTTGCAAGTAACTTCCCGGGGTAGGTATTCTAAAAATGGGAATGTGGCTGTGGCTGATATTTCGATTGCGAACAATTCCTTTGTATTAGTACAATACCTTTGCAGTGATACAAAGTAATTGTAACGTTAACGGGATTGGATCTATATTTTTTCCAAAAAGTTCATCTATAATTGACCTTTTCAATGCCAACGACGGAAATATCCGCTCATTCATCAGCAGTTACTTTCGTCTAAACGTAAAATACTACAGTAATCGACGTGATTTCACGTCACAAGTTGATTATTGGTATTGAAAAGGCTTACTTTTTCTTATTAAGTGAATATGTCGTGTTTTTGAAATCGTCTAAACATCATAATGCACTGATACTCATTTTCGGTGTGGACCAATTGAAAGATAAATTGTAGTAAAATTTTGTGTACAAAATGGATACCCAATCTTTGTGTGAAACATTCAATATTTTTTCATGTAAATGTATAATACTTAAATTTTTATTTTTTTAGTGAAACAAATGTGTGACGGGGATATTGCTTATAATACGTAATTATACAAATTGTATAGAAATGTCATGCTTTTAATGTAATATTGCCAAACGTTAGCAATAGTTAAAACTAGGGGATCACAGTAAGATGATGATTGCCGAAGGCCTTATATCAAAGCGGTACGACATATATTCCTTTGGCAAATTGTCATGTCACTGTGTCCAGAGCATATACCTATTACATAATCACAAACAATGTAAATTGTCAACTATGAATAGGTATATAAAATCATTTTTCTACTCCTGTACTGTTATCTGTCTTTTACTTGGTCACGAACACTAATATAAGAACATACATAATATGAGTTCAGAGAAGTCTATACTCTATTCCCCATAACAGCACTAGTGTCGTTATAGTCACTTTACGTTATTGCTAGCATCCACAGACTTCTAAATCTAGGTTAAACTTAGGTCAAGGATTAAGCGCTCAATTCTAACTTCACGATAAAAATTCACAACTACCAACTTAACAAACAATTAAATTCCTACGATTCATAAGAAAAACAAAACTTTTCGAATTAAATTAATTGATGCCAACATAAAAAAAAGTATTTTAATTATCGTCACATCGTGTCACCAGCCATATCAAAAAAAAGTTTACCATAGACACAACTGTCATGCCGGCTGTACACACTCGGAGAGACCGGACGAGATACGCGTGACGTCCATGTATTTTATATTTTAACCTAGTCGTAGAAAAAGTATTGTATGCAACGTTGTATAATTAAGTCAAAAAACGCTCATTGCGTCTCTATTTGCGATACTCGCCGCATTCGCGGCTCGTATCGCAACTCACGCAATTCGCATTTTTTGAACCTTCTTATACAACTGTTGCATAAAATACTATATGATTTACACTTGTTTTGCTACTTATTATAAGCTTACACTGAATTGCCTAAAGCAACGCGGAAAAGTCGCTGTAGTAAATTTTTCCCATACAAAACAGTCTGTAGTTTTTGCGGGGATCTGCTTAATGTACTACGATACTAACACAGCGAATGAAACAACACACTGAAAATTTCACAACCACGATAGTAGTTTATGCTACTGACACATAATGATAAGCCTTGAAACGAGTGTGGTTTTATGAAACGAGCCGAAGGCGAGTTATCTACACATAGGTCTATTATAAATCCTCACCTCAATTATGTATTCGGGAATCGGGAAGAATGTCCGCCATTGCACCGCCTTGGCCGACGAAATTTCAAATCATAACTACTAGATTTTTATAATAACATCGTTTTCGATGTTATTATTATTTATCATACATTATAATAACACTGTCAGATAAGACACGAATGTTGAATTACTGGTTGCAATAATGGTCGTCATATACGGTTTCCGAACGCATAATAGCAGATTTATGTGATTGGTTTAGATAATAATACATTACATAACTAGGGTGGTAATACAAAGAAAGGCCGAGATCGCAAAAGATTGCGGCCTGAGCTGCAAGCGAGGGACGTAAATATGAGATCGAGGGCTTTCTTTATTACCTCCTGTGTTGCGTACATAATTTTATGTCTACACTTGGCCAGGAAGCGGCTTTTTCCGTACGCGCAGCGTGCGGGAAACGTCACTTTATGGCCAAGTGTGGCATAAAGATACATTATGTTTGTTGCCAAACCAACTGTTCTTGTTGTTTAATGTTAGTGGGGCAGACTAGGGATCCTCTGTCTAAGACGCGACGACTAGGTGACTCCATACGCGCCCGCGTTGCTCTAAGCTAAATTGTTATTAATATTATTTGCCAATTATTTGTTCAAGGCCACGAGAATAATATATGTAAAAAAGTGCGTTATTCTTTTAAGTCGTTTTAAAAGATTTTATTTTTTTATTCAGAGCTTACATACTTTGTTGTAAAGTCATGTTGTAAGATAGTCACTATGTAATTATCATGTATACTTAGGTCGCTTTAAAGTTTCTATGCCAATAAAATATAGATAAATTATGAGTTTATTATTAACCTTTTACACGCCAACAACGACAGGGTAATTCGTCAGCAGAGCTTACCTACACTAAAAAACTTGTCACTACAGCGTGTAAATCCAATACGGGCGAATATTTAAACAGTGGTTAGCATGGGACCTAAGTACATTTAGATACTTAACTGTTACTTAAAATTACAATGAAAATATTAACCGTACTTACAAAACAATTCGGTCCGCAATGTAACGCATCGCGCACGCAACATATTCAAGTGTCAACGTTTCTTGATAGTAGGTAATTTAAAAAGCTTGTATCTCTAAATGTCATAATATGCATGTAAGCGGTACATTGCGGCTCGAATTAAAAAAAAATACGGGTCACTATGAAGTAGATATGAGCGCCGATAGGTAATTCGTCGGCGGCGGCGCGCCGATCAAAATCGGTCGGCGGCGGCGGCGTTCGGCGGCGTGACCTTGAGTTTCCCCAGGCAAGAAAAATACACTACTATTTTTGATAGAAACACTTTTATAACGAAACAGAACGGTGCATAATCAACTATTTTATGAATAATTAACAGAAAATGGATATTTTTTTCTAATAACTGCAGTAACTAAATAAAAATTACCATTTTCGTACCGAAGTCAAGGCAAGGAATTTGAATTGCTATTCGATGGTTTCACAAAAATGCTTGCGAGCGTACTTTCGGTGCCGATGACGTAAAAATGACGTCAACCTACATACAGCATGATTCACTTTACGTTTCACATTGATTAATTGCTAGCTAACGGCAATTACCGGTATCGCAAAAGTAATGAATTAATAATCCTATCACTGCTTTCTGGTTGGTGTCAATGGTAGAAGTCATTTTATAAATCAAGATGTTTTTCTCGCCCGTGTTACCCTAAATGGGAAGTTTAATATTACCAATTTTCCGTTTAAATAAATAAGAAAACACAGATGGGCACTTCTTTAGGTTTGAAATGTCTTCTACCATTGACGCTAATCAAAGAAAAGAATGATATGATTCATGCATAACTTAAACGATACCGGTAATTAACGCATTCACTGCCACCTCCTTTTCCTGGGCATTCGCCAGGTGCCACACTTTTTAAAATGTACTTTATGTAATGCACTTTACGTAATTACGAACGCGTCTGTGCGTCGATGGCACACGGTGAAAGTCACTGGAACGCACATACGCGTCGGTGGCAGTGAATGCGTTAACGGTGACGATAAATCAAATTAATACCTGATCTAAATCGGCCTATGTAGGTTGACGTCATTTGTCTGTCATTGGCACCAAAAGTACGTTCCCTGTTGATCATACTAAACCGATTGTAAAAAAAAAAAAAAAATTAATCTATTGACCTTCTATAAAATTATAATCGTAGGTACTTTACATGACGTTAGTAATGTAATTGTTCAAGTATCATTTGCTCATTTTACATACAAAAATACCACTGTGTCTTTAGTTTAAATATTTATGCAATAATTAACTACTTCTAATCTAACTACATAAATAAGTAAAAACATGAATTGTAAATGTCGGTTATTCAAGTCACGG
Source organism: Eudemis profundana (assembly GCA_947034925.1). Lineage (NCBI taxonomy): Eukaryota > Metazoa > Arthropoda > Insecta > Lepidoptera > Tortricidae > Eudemis > Eudemis profundana. The sequence continues at coordinate 20,507,577 of OX344799.1, forward strand.
ACGGAATTCATAATATTTATCTTAATCTATTAAAAAACGTAATACCATGGCAATTTAGCAATCACAGAAACTTAATCAATCATAAAAATCTGTAAAAGATATACTTGTGCATCTTTACAAATTTTGTAATTGTCCTGGACAAACAGGATTTAAATGATAACCTTTTACAGTAATTATTTGTCTAGCACCAGAAAATATATAATTTTTTGTTTTTCCAATAATATAATATTTTCCCATGGCAAGAGAATATATAGCTTTATCACACTTGCTCGTAAAGGTTGTTATAACACGCGGGCTTATAGACCAGCTCGAGCCGATTTACCTCCCGTGGGTTATAAAAATCTATAACTCCCACGGGAGGCAAAACTGTATGAAAATCTATAATTCCCAAGTGAGTTATGAGTTTAGTTTTAAAATATAGAACCTACCCGTACGTCATTTCAGACTAGGGAGGTTTCAAATCAGCCAAGGCTTATTTCACATCTTCAAAACTTGGCTAGAAAACCAATTTTAGTGTATACTATGTCGCCGCCAACTAGCTTAATTAGCGATTTGGTAAACTGCCTAGCCTTTTCATTAAACGGCGCCACTTAATTAAGTGTGTAAGTAAGACGTCGATGTAGCAAAGAGTTTATTTATTATTTTTTGATATACGTTTATTTCGCGGGAGGGGGGATCGGCGCGCCGGTGACGCCGCGTCGGCGGCGGCGGCGCGAAGTTTTAGTCGGCGGCGGCGGCGCGGCGCGGCGGCGCTCATATCTAACTATGAAGTGTAACTAAAAAATCATCTTAATTAATGATAACACTACTAAACCCTATACCTATGTAAGGTTTAATTGTTTGCCCTTATTGAATTTACAGGCTGTATATTGATGCAAAGGGATGAGTAGTATTCTGCCGCCATAACTCAAAAGGGCACATCTAACATTTTTTTTCGACACTGAATTGAATACATATTCGGAATCAGTAAATTTCACTGATTCCGAATATATATAGAACTCACACTGTGAAAAGTCTGAGCCAACTAAGAGATATTTTCTCTTTGTTGGCGTTAACTTAAATAAAACAAACAAGATATTAAACATATCAACTAAAGCTGATTAATTAAAACAGCAAGTTCATTAGTGATTAAAACAACAATCTAGAATCTTGATAATTTTAACAAATATATTCCTTGTTTCTATCATTATTTTCTTCTTTGTATGATTCGATCATGTTTAATTAGTTACCTTATACATCAATGTTTGTTGGATCAAATAAGAACATGGTTCATTGAACTATGATAAACAATCAATATCATCTTAGTTGGTGTATCTAATGTCTTGTTAGGCTCGTATGGAATCAAGATGCTTGATTATAACTATCACAATGTTGTTAGTAGCAACCAATTTTTTTTAGAGTGCAACTTCGAAAAAAATGTTGGATGTGCTCCTTTTTGTTATGACGGCAGTATTTGTTGCGAGACAATCACCCGTCACAATAATTGCGCCGGAGGCAGGAGAGGCTTCCCTCCGCCATTTGTCGCGCCGCTACTAGTACCACATTTTGCCCGTCCGAAGGGGCTTAGCCAGCGACCAGAAAGAGCACGCGTTATGCGATATAGAAAGACGGTCGGATGCGCTGCGTTCCTTCTGATGGTTTTATCCGAACGTCAGTTTTGTTAGAAAGAGAACTTCTGTACGTAGTACTATTACTTATTCTGTGCCGGAGGTGAAATTTGGTACTAGTGGCCAGTGGCGTAGCGACGCAAAACGGCGCCCAGGGGATGCTTCTTAACTGCGCCTCTTTGTTCCTCAGTGACACCCTGATGCATGTGAAACTGCGGAGGAGGGGGTTATTTCACCATGCTTGCGAATTTGAATTGACGGTATTTTTTGTATAGGTAGGTAGTTAGTAAATTTCGTTTTTGCGCCCCCCCTCCTTGTTGGCGCCCAGGGCACGTGCCCTGCCTGCACCACCCTCGCTACGCCACTGCTAAGGGCCGCGCGGCGAATCGCGGAGTGACCTACTCCTGCCGGAGGTACCTACAGGATTTACATTTCGCTTTTACGGCTAAGGTTCAATTTAGCGTAACACTATACGGACATGACAAGTTTTTTGACTGCTTGTTGTTCGAATTATTACTAATTATTGGGTATCCTCAAATGAATTTAACACTTTTCGGTTGAATATCTGAATAGGTTTAGCTACAATTAGGACTTACAATTAGTGTCATCTTCGTCCTCGTAGATATTGGCCAGTTTCGGAAAAAAATAACATGGCGTTTAAAAGGTTAATACGAACTAGAGGTAGATGATGCTACACCTACTGAGTGATGCTAAATATTCACAGCCTTAATAAATATCAGTCAGGTACTTGTCTCCCTCGCTCTTGCATCTGTCTCGTTTCCTCATCCAGGGCAGGAGTACTGGGTTTTGGGCACACAGACTTGTCCGTTGAAGAGTTGGGCGGTCGGGCAGGTTAGGTAGGTCCGTTCGCCGGAAACGCAGAAGTAGTAGTTCTTGCATTCTGTGCCCTGTTGGAGGAAGAAGCCGTCCTTCTCGCAGCGGGAGCCCCCGTGCTCGAGGGTGGGGCGGCGGGGCCCCCCGCAGTCGTGGTGCGTCGGGTCGACGCAGGCGCGGCCGTCGAACAGCTTGCCCCCAAGGCAGGTGAGCGTCGCGAGCCGGTCACCGCCCTCACAGTAGAAGTAGCTGGAAATTGTTTAATGTTTAGTAATTGAGGGCTGGGCATTTCTCCAGAAATATGTCTGCGACTCATTCATCTGTCTCCATACATTTAGTATGAAAAAGGGTCAGATGAATGAGGTGACCGCAGATATATTTCTGGAGAAATGCCCGGCTACCGATTTGTGTTCAGCAGTTGGCGCGACTGTCGAGTAAGGTCCTGAAATATAGCTGTCAGTTTGTTATTACGGGCGTGAAAAGAGAGTTTACATTTAAATCATATTTAATACTTAATAATCGTAGGTACTGTAAAAATATCGAGCGTGTCGCAGAATTTGCCGCGCTTTGTTCGGAAAAAGGGGACATAAGTTTCCGAATTATGTTATGAAACTATCTCAAAGCACTGACATTCATTAACCCGTAACTCATATTTGCCATAATTAATCTTCGAAATTGCAAAATATTGATAACATTATTCTAATTACAAATAAACTCGCATAGCCCACCCAAAAACAGTGACATTTGACATTTCGGAGACCTCACGCTACACTAGCGCCTCTAGCAGCGAATTCATACGCGGTAGCCCTCATTCGACTTGGTCGGTTTTCCATACAAACATAAAGATGGTCATTGTTTGCTTACACGACATCAATTATGTTTAAAATATGTTTTATCTTATAGTTTTATACATTTTGCGCGAAATGACATGAGAAGTCTCAAAAAATCAGAATTAACGTGCAATCGGGACTTTAAGGTCAGCTCCAACTTCACTTGAAACTAAACGTTTATTGCTAAAATCATTTTTCTTTCGACCTTTTTGAGAGTTTTCATGTCATTTCGCGCAAATCAAGCTATAATAATAGGACCCATTTCAATCAACACAAAGAGTTATGTTTGTATGAAAAACCGGCCGACTCGAGTCATCTTAATAGGCCGCCGCCGCACGCGCCGCGCGACACGATTTTATGTAACAAATAAAATATCTACATACAGGGAACCTTATTGACACAACGTGACATAGTCAGACAATATAAAGATTGTTAGGGAATTGATTAATATTTTTCGTCTATCTAGGTTTATCTTTAGGTATATGTGAGTATGTAATCTTATAGATTATTAAAATCAATTCTTAGTTTTTAATTCAATATAAGTTTGGTATCTGAAAACAAGAATTACCTGATTGTAGGTATTACGGAACAGCTGGGGAGAAAGACAAACAAATCTCTTCCCCGCGAGGAACAAGAATGGAACCAGGCGCAGTGGTGTTATTGGAAAATGGTAAATAAATGGTGAATGGTAATGGGGTAATGGTAATGTCTTATTTTAAATAGTGGTACTTAAGGTCTACTTTATGTATTTACCTGTTGCAATTGGTTTCGAGGTCGGCATGGTAACCGTCCGCGAGTCCGCTGCAGGAGTAGTCGTCGTCGGTGCAACGTGCGCGCGGCGCGGGCACGCACGCGTCCCCGTCGAACGCGCTGCCCGCCGGGCACGCGTACACCGCCTTCTCGCCGCCCGCGCACGCGTAGTAGCCGCGACAGCCCCCGCCCTGCGCGCGGTAGCGCCCGTCCGGCCGCCCGTAGCACCCGTCCGTCGCCAGGCTGGGGCAGTCCCGCCACGCCGCGCCGCCGGCGCACCGCGCGCCGTCGAACACTGACCCCGGCGCGCACGACATCATCGTCCGCAACCGCCCTTCGCAGTGGAAGTAGCGCGTGCAATTCGACTCCAAATCCTGGTAGGTGCCGCTCGGGCGGAGCTCGCACTCGCCGGCCGGCGCGGGGCCCTCGCACGCGAACGCGCCCGGCGGAACGCAGTTCGTCCCGTCGAATACTAGGCCGCCGCCGCACGCGCCGCGCGACACGACGCGCTCTCGGCGGCACTCGAACCACGACGAACAGTCGCGCCAGTCTCGGTGGCGTCCGTCGGGGCGGTTGTAACACGGGCTGCGGGCGGGCGGCGGGCACGAGGTGCGCTCCGCCGCCGAGCAACCTCCCGCGCTCCCGGCCCCGCCGGAAAATAGCAGCCCGGGCTCGCAAACTCCGCGCCGGATCACTCTCCGCTCCTCGCATACGAAGTACTCGCGGCAGCCGGTCGAGCGATCCGCGTACGCACCGTCCTCCGCGTGCTGGCATAGTGAGGAGCACGTCTCGTCGGAGCAGAAGTCCGCGTCGCCGGCCGGCAGAGGTACCGCCGCGGAGCGCGGCGGCGGACAAGCGGCTGTAGAATCGCATGGCCCTCCGCACGAGACGACAGCGCGAAGCTCGGCGCCGCGGCAGCGCAGCGTGCGTCGGCACTCGTGCGAGGAATCCGGATAATCACCGTCTGGTAAGCCGGCGCATAATGGTTCGTAGCACGTGCCGGCGCCGCGCGTGCACGCCTGTCGCTCCAGATCGAACCACGCTCCCGAGGGACAGGCGTGTTCGACGGCCGTGCCGTTCTCACAGCGGTAGTAATGTCGGCAGGCGGTGTCCGGTGTAGCGTAAGCGAAGGTGTCCCTTGGAGCGCAGACGCGGCGGACGCAGGGCTGCTGCCGGCGCGGGACGCACGCGCCGGCCACCTCGCCGAAAGCGCGCCCGGGACCGCACGCGTATCGGCCCGTCACCCCTCCACCGGCGCATCTGACGTACTCCTGGCAATCCGTATCGTAGTCGGCGTACAGACCGTCTCTACTACACGAAACGTCTTCACTGACTGGAACAAGACAACATTATTTTTAATATGGTTCTAATTCGTGGGAGTATGTTACGTACGTAAAAGGAAGTGTTATGCTTACTGTCGATTTTCGCGGCGACCGCGACCGCCAAGATCGCGGCGAGCCGGTAGATGGCTCGCGAGGCTCGCGCGCGGGCAGACATGTCGACGGCGGGTCTGCGACTGACGGCGCCGCGGGCCCGCGGTCGCGCTGGGGTTCCTTGACATTCGCACGCCCCCGCGGTAACCCGATCCCTGCGAACCACGGCCCGGATGCAGCCTCCGAGTTAGGAATCTAGACACGCCTTATTTGTCGAACGCCTCTGCTGCTCGAGTGAACTCGGCCGTGAACTTTAACTTCTCAAGTTCTCATTATCGTTACGTAACAATGAGAAAAATTTCAGATGAATGAGAGATGGGTATTTTTCATTGACTCGTCGGATCCTTTATAAGGGCGAAGTCGAGCAGGATGTCTGTGTTAAGTGCGCGGTTCTCGCACAGTTAATCACCATCCATTTCAGGTCAGAAGATGGACAAGAACCGCAGCTCCATTTTATTTATATCCATTGAGTCGCACAATTACTATGCTGCGGTCGTACCCGTGGGAAACTACTATAAAAAATAAATAAAAAAAGACGGATCGTGTCGAAACACAAATACGTAATATGCTTACTCGGTACCGAGGCGGAATCTCTGAGAATCGCGCGGGCATACGAATGAGGCTCCATCGGCATGCATCGGATAATAATAACATTTATGTAAGGTAATCGCACACTATGGTATTTGACATTGAGGATGTTACTACGCAAAAGGATGTGTTCGTTGTTGTTGTTGTTTACCGAGATGCATAGATGCTGATTACGTTTGCAAATTACGTAGTTATTAGGAAAGACGTCATTATTCGCGGTAAAAAATTGGTCATCAATCAAAAATCCTGTCACCGAATTTAACTATAAAATATCGTTTATGCCACACCTGGTCATAAAGTGGCTTTTTCCACACACTGCGCGTACGGAAAAAGCCACTCTTGGCCAAGTGTAGACATAAAATAATGTACACAACACGGGAGGTAATAAAGAAAGCCCTCGATCGCATATTTACGTCCCTCGCTTGCAGCTCGGGCCGCAAACTTCTGCGATCTCGGCCTTTCTTTGTATTACCACCCTAGTTGTGTATATTGCCTTTAAGTTGAAATCGCTCTAGTTCTGTTATGACAAGTTGACAACGGATGAGCTCTTACCTTGAGGACTTACCTCGAGAACATCCTGATCGCGCAATAAAAGAGCGGCCATGGCGCCAACGGTAAGCCAAAGGTCTCCAAGAGTTATGTAAGGAATGCGATGCGAGGTATTGATGGCACCGCCGCGGGGGGCAAGATCCTCTAATTGTAATCGATTACCGATCATTATCTCGCTTCAATTATCATAATACCTACAGCCTCGAGCTTAGTTCCGCATCCACCGCACTTGACCGTTACGATGAGGGTCACGTGAGTCGCGCTATAGCCGTACGCTGATGACAGTGCAGTGCGAGCTTATTGAAAGGCCTGTGCTCCTAATCCGTTTATCTCTAACGGTAATTTATAAAAAGTAGGTCTTTGTTAATCAATTGGATGACGAGTATAAATCTCTATTACGTTTTATATGTTAGGTATAGATAGTTCCACCAGAGTTGAGGTCACGCACACAACAACATGTCATGTAATGACAGCGGGATTTTGAAATTACTGTATCGTACCGATAGCGTAGCAAGTTCAACAGTGAATAGGGTATTTGCCTGTAGTCAATATAAATTACTACACGCTAGACTTTAAATCAGCCTTCGAAAATATGCTAAAATGAACTAAACATCGCCTATTTAGCGTTTTAAACGATTTTTAAAAGATCAAAAACTATAGGTAAATAAGAAGTACCTAGATTTGATGTTTGAGTAAAATTACGTGATTTCACTTTTTTCCCATACAAACTTCATACTATCTGAGCGTTTTGACACACCATAAAAAGTAACTGATTTTATCAGTCAGGAAAGTACCCTATTGCACGATAGACCAAAAAGTTTCTTTAAACTTTTTGGTTTATAGCCTTGCGTTTATTCACTTAGTCATTCATTTCATTCATTCACTGTTTTTGCAATGAGAACTTCATGTAGCTGTGTGTGTAATCATTCACCTCAACTCCCCTGGAAGTATGGTTATACTATACTTATGGGCATTTGCATTTTAAAATGTACGGTTAAGCGGAACTTAAGGTATGTTTAAGTCGGCGACAAAATTATGCAGTTTGACACTAATCGTCAGTTTTGTGACGACCTGTTAACTGTTAGTTAAGAGGACACTTTAAATAAATAAAAAAACCCGTATAAGACGGTATTACTTGCCAAATTTCATTCTAGGTCAATGGAAAGTGCCCTATAATTTTAAATACGTTTTTAAATAATACGTTTTTTGCGGCATAACGGCCTTATCTTTTTTTTACGTTAACTTAGAAGTTTGATTTTTGCCAGCTTTAAGGGACTATAGACATGAGTATATGGTTTTATTTTCAACTCGATACCTCCACGCGTTTCCGAGATAAATGGTTTTGACAGACAGACGAATAACAAAGTGATCCTATAAGGGTTCCGTTCTTCCTTTTGAGGTACGGAACCCTAAAAAGATGTCGACGAAATAAAAATTCGATAAAAAGGAACATTCGATGAAACGTTTCTCAACAAAACGGCAGCTGAGCCATAAACATTACCTAAGTAGGTAGATATGCAACTTACTAATCAAATCAGGATGTTTACTAAAACACTAAAATGTCCAAACTACGCGTTAGTTCCGTGACACCTGAACTTTATTGCACGACATTGCCTTTTCAAGTATAGATTACAATGTTGCTTGGAGTTAAAAACTATGCGGCCTTGATATAGTAATGTCAACACGTCTATGGGTGTTTAAGCACATGTGGCATTGTTCTATCGCAGGTGCGAATGCACTCGTGCCGAGATCCGGTTGTTGCGCCACATTCTTACGCCACATACTCCTCGTGTCTTGTAAAATGAGTCTATGTCAGCGGAAGCTAAAAAATAAGGTTCGAGCAAAATAAAAGTATAAAATATTGGCTGTATGGCTCCGTCAATTTGTCATTATTTCCAAAAATATTAAAGAACTAGGGTGGTAATACAAAGAAAGCCGGAGGTCGCAGATGTTTGCGGCCCAAGCTTTTTCCGCACGCTGCGCGTACGGAAAAAGCTGCTTTCTATCCAAGTGTAGACATAAAATGATGTGCACAACACGGGAGGTAATAAAGAAAGTCCTCGATCGCATATTTACGTCCCTCGCTTGCAGCTCGGGCCGCAAACATCTGCGATCTCGGCCTGTCTTTGTATTACCACCCTAGTTGTGTAATGTACTATTATGGCCAGGTGTGGCATAAAAAAATGTAATTATCGAACCTGCTCACAGAAAATTACGAGTATCGGTTGAGAAATGCGACCTGTAGAGGAGAACTGCCGGACTGACATACATACGAAAGCAATTTTGCTAAAGCTGTAACGGAGACGCTTCGCTCGCCCTTCACGCTCGCTCGGTCAAAAACAACAAACTGGTTCTAAAAAACTGAGTATTGACTGTCCGAGGGATGGCAATGCAATGTTTTTATGACATGGAGCTCATCTGACGATGGAGTCGAATGCTATACATGACATGGGATGGCCTAGTTTCCGTAGTTCGGTGATTTTAGTCCGGTTCAAACAAATAGAACCGGACTAAAATCACCGAACTACTTAAACTAGGCCCATGAAATAAACCTACCGTGTTTGGGCTCATTAGATTGGATTTGACATAAAGTTTGTAGAAACTTATGTAGTATTTTTAACCGACTGCAAAAAGAGGGAGGTGTTCAATTCGGTTGTATGTTATATTTTAAATGGTATCTACTTATAATATATACATACTGTCCCAAAACTCAACGATAAGCCGGCACCAGAGGATGGAGCTACTTATGATTAGTCGAGAAAAAATAAGGAAAAAAATATATATCTCAATTATTTTTTCTCGACTAATCATAAGTAGCTCCATCCTCTGGTGCCGGCTTATCGTTGAGTTTTGGGACACGTTGTATATAGGTACATATAAGCACAAGGGGCTATGGCATACCTATAGAATAGATTTAACGAAACAACAGATTAAGAGGAAACAGTAAGGTCGAGAGAAATGAAAATTAGGTATTTGTAAAATGTGTCGCTATCCCGCACTGCCCGCCTCTCCCCCGCAGAGCGCGATAGAAACAACTGCAGCTTGGACTGAAAATACCTTTTAAAATTTCATGAAAACAACGTTTCGTAGTCCCCTGATTTCTTCCCCAAAACTTAACCTATTTAACTAATTTTTTCATTAAACATTAAAGAAAGGCTTTGGCCGTGTTCCTATGTTTTCCTTTTTTAGGGTTCCGTAGCCAAAATGGCAAAAACGGAACCCTTATAGTTTGTTAGTCTGTCTGTCTGTCTGTCCGTATGTCACAGGCATTTTACTCAAAAACTACATGATGGATATTGATGAAATTTTGAATATAGGTGTAATGTACCGTTTTTGAGTTATTGCCGATAAACTGCGCTTCTCAACAAAAGGACGTAATTGCTATGAAGATACGCTCTTTTGTTGTTGTACTTTTTTTACATCGTATTTTTTACCTTATAGTTACGGCTATGGAACCCTACACTGAGCATGGTCCGACATGCTCTTGGCCAGTTATTTAATAATCTAGTCAAATTTGTTTTCTGGATGTGTGAACACAGCGGGAAATCTGGCTTTTTTTAGGGTTCCGTAGCCAAAATGGCAAAAACGGAACCCTTATAGTTTTGTCATGTCCGTCCGTCTGTCTGTCTGTCCGTATGTCACAGGCATTTTACTCAGAAACTACATAATGGATACTGATGAAATTTGGAATATAGGTGTGTTTTATGAGGCGCTACTTAGTTTGGTATATAAATAATTAAAATAAATATTTTTAGGGGGGGCACTCCATACATGTTAAAGACAGTAAAAAAAAATTTTTTCAGCAAATATCAACGTGTGGTACATAGTTCGACAGCTCTTTAAAAAACACTATAAGGTTCCTAAGTAATGTTTTTGATTAAGTGAATGTATTTGGAAATAATCGCTCCGAAAGTTGTGTAAATTGTGTCCCCCCCCCTCTATTTTCTAAACCGTGCGTCCAAAAAATATGAAAAAAATCACGAAGGTAACGCTTAATTAATACTTTCAACGAAAATTATTTTCAACAAGATCGAATTAACCGTTTTTGAGTTATTGCCGATAAACTGCGCTTCTCAACAAAAGGACGTAATTGCTATGAAGATACGCTCTTTTGTTGTTGTACTTTTTTTACATGGTATTTTTTACCTTATAGTTACGGCTATGGAACCCTACACTGTGCATGGTCCGACATGCTCTTGGCCAGTTTTTTTAGGTTTTTGAAGGTTAATATCTCTTTTAAGAATCAATTTATCGTAAAAAGGAAAACATAGGAACATATCAATAGTAGCCATAGATTTTTGGACAAAAAATGATTGCTCTACTAACATTATCCAGGGGGGAAACAGGGGACTACGTTTGTATGGAAAAAGTGCCCTCCTGTTTCCTCTTAAGGTGCATTGAGTCGGTCGGTTTTCCATACAAACCAAAAGAGGGTCATCGTTGGCTTCTACGGCATCAATTATGTTTGAAATGCATTTTATTTTATAGCCACATTTAATTTCCGCGAAATGACATGGAGAACTTTCAAAAAGTCAAAAAATATATTATAATTTTAGCAAAAACGTTTAGTTTCAAATGTTGCTAAAAGATGGTGCTGACCTTAATGGTCCAATTGCACCTTAATTCTGTTTATTTGAGACTTCTCGTGTCTCGCTCGCACATACAAAATGTATCAAGCTATAAAATAAAACACACTTCAAACGCAATTGATGCCGTTATGTTTGTACGGAAAACCAACCGACTCGAATCACTTTAAGGCAGTGGTCGGCAAAGTTTTTTCATGGCGGGCCAGAAAATATAAGAAATTTCAGAGGAGGGCCAGAACTATAGCAAAACATTTGTTTTATCAGGGGCCATATAAAGTACTACTATACCGTGGACTGGGGTGATCAATGTTACCTGGTGAATCAGAGTAGCCCCAGTCTACCGTTATTCGAAGGACCGCCGGCGGGCCGGATTAAACCCTCCCGCGGGCCGGAGATGGCCCGCGGGCCGTACTTTGCCCACCACTGCTTTAAGGTACAGCGCTAACATTAAGTATGAGTACCTAAGTAAGTTGTATATGGGTGAATCAACTTTTCTTTGTCAACAAAATTTCACCTTCTCGGACTAAAATTGAAAGGAAATCTTTATTCGGATATTTTTTGAATAAAGTGTATGCTCATTTAAAAGACAGACAATACGCTACATAATGCAAATATTTTTTATTATAATTTGTTTATTATAACTTTTTTATAAGCAGTGACCCAGCGGACATAGCTGTCCCCCACTTTTGTATGAAAATAATGGTTCGTCCGCTGGGTCACGCTATTTGTTTGTAAAAACGAGGTTTATTTTTATTTTTACCTAATCTATCTCTAGATGTAAGATCTTGTTCCATTTAAATCATGTTAAAACATGCAAAAGGTGAACAAATAAGGAGAAAGGGCAATCTTTGCATAAAGCAAAAAAAAGTTGATTCACCCATTTCTTTTAAATAGGTACTTATTACAACCACTGCAACTAGATGCGTGCTGCAGGCTGTATTTTATTGCAAGCGACAGCTCTTAAAACGTGTCAACATTTTTATGAGGTCATTAACATCTTAAGGAAAATGCCGCGCCTCCGATGTAAGAGGAAAAACAACGCGATTAGAAAAAAAATATAATTTATTATTTGGGTAGTTCTACCAGCGTTAAACTAGAAGGCTCGGATTACCATTTTCGGTTATTTTGTCGAATTCCTTTAGAAAGTTTAGTTTAGTATGCGACCAAGAAAGTGAGAGTAATTGAAATGCTAGTAGAACTACCCATTTATTTACTCGTATTCGATCGAGATAGCGCTGGACTTACACTGGGGTACAGTATAATAGTAGGTAGTAATTTATCTTCCTACAAAAGGTACATCGCGCGCATGAATGTGTGCGCGCCCGTGTACGAACGCACTACAAGCAAAGAAATAAGAATGCGTAATAATTGCTCCAGCATGGATCGCACTCACACAGATGTACTTTTGAGCGTCTGGTGAATACGTGTCGCGCGCTCACCCATAAATGGGGGGCCTAAGTTGGACTTCTTGTTCGTCTTTATACTTTGACTAGGGTCACTATAGGGACTAGTGACTAGAGGTCTAGAGAGACATAATTTCCAGAGGCGGCAAAATTCAGGGCTTGAGAGCTTTTATTTTTCATCCATTTTTCTTATTGCTAACTTAAAAGTACGCTTGCCTTCACTGGATATTAATTCAAAAACTGATTGAAAAAAAAAATAATCTGATGCAATTACAGTTTTCTTCGAATTTGTTCCGTGCTGTTTATTTTGACATGGAGAAACAAAACTCAGGGAAATAATTGCCACATTGGATAAAAACAGGGTTAAAAGCTTTGAAGATTCGGTTCGCCTCAATTAAACCAATTGTTTATCACGAATGATTTGATGGAATTTCCTACCCTGGGGAATACCTTCTTAATTATTACGATCAATTACAAATACAAAGCCACTTAGGGAGTATGCACACAACGTATATTTTAAACGTTTCGTAGCGGCGTCTCTATTTATTTTAGCATATTAAAGCGACAGCGCTACGAAACGCGCGTCGACGGCGCGTTTAAATTACACCGTAAGCATAGGCCCTTACTTATCCGGTTAAAATTATTGGGAAATCTCTAGTTTTTCTACGGTAGTGAGTTGCTGCTCTAAGTGAGCAATTAGATTCTGTTAATTACTTATTAACTTCTGAAAAAAGGCAGACGGATCGGTCAATGTGCAGACAACCTATAAAAATATTGAGTATATTTAGAACTTTGTCACTTTACAATACAATTGACGGTCTTGATATGAATTAACTGAGGGCCGATACAGACAGACTGCAACCCAACTGCAACTCCCTACGATTTGTATGGGAACTGCATCACCACTGCACGCCGACTGCGCAGTTGTGACGCAGTTCCCATACAAATCGTAGGGAGTTGCAGTTGGGTTGCAGTCCGTCTGCATCGGCCCTTAATGTTTTTTCTTTTGTATTCTATTGGTAGTTTGTTTGATAAAGTACAAATGTGTACATTTTCATCGGTCGACAGTACTTGCCTAATATTTTCTTATGGCAGTTCAAATGGGTTTTTGACCTTGGTGTCATCCGGAGACAAGGTCTATGATAGACCACACATACCCAGAGCATGCTTATTCACTCTTCCCGTAAAAAACATCCCAAAAAACAGACATCCCAGAAAACAGATTAAAAAATGATTCCCCTTCTTCTTAGCATTTCAAATTATAGACTAATATTACAATTAATTAATAATCAGTGCCAACTCTGCCCTGCTCCTCGACCTATGCACTTGACCAATTATTTATTTAAATAACACATATAATTGTAATCAGAATTCTGAATGCAAATTGAATAACTAACATCGTGACTTATATGGCAATGCACACGTGATACGACGATCGGCGATATAGATCAAATCCTAGCGTTTGTAATTAAATTCTAATGATTGGCCACGAGCGGTATGATTCATGGGGTAGCGATATTCGCAAGGTCAATATACTGTCTAAGCAATTACTAGGTGTATAATTAAATTAATTAATTACGTAGAGACGGTTGGGCTCTGGGGCGTGAAGCTCTCTGCCTCTGGGGAGATAGGTAGGTTGGTTGAGGGAGAAAGGCAATGACAAAGTATAAAGACAGACACATAGTTTCTCTTTAGTCGTTTAGGAGAGCGCGATACCTATTCAAGGTTGAGGCGCATACGGTGCGATCCTTACTGCAGCATTCTTAAGAGGAAACAGTAAGGCCGAGAGAATTGAAAATTAGGTACTCTCTCCCGCAGAGCGCGATAGAGACAACTGCAGCTTGGACCGAAAATACCATTTAAAATTTCATGAAAACAACGTTTCGTAGTCCCCTGATTTCTTCCCCAAATCTTAACCTATTTAACTAATTTTTTCATTAAACATTAAAGAAAGGCTTTGGCCGTGTTCCTATGTTTTCCTTTTTTTTAATAATCTAGTCAAATTTGTTTTCTGGATATGTGAACACAGCGGAAAATCTGGCATTTTTTTAGGTTTTTGAAGGTTAATGTCTCTTTTGAGAATCAATTTATCGTAAAAAGGAAAACATAGGAACATATCAATAGTAGCCATAGATTTTTGGACAAAAAAATATTGCTCTACTGGCATTAACCAGGGGACTACGTTTGTATAGAAAAACTGCCCTCCTGTTTCCTCTTAAAACTTTGCTTGTAGTGCGTTCGTTTACGGCGCGCACACATACAGACGAGCGATGTATCTTTTGTAGGAATAAAAATTACTGCTATTATACTGTGGCAATGATCTCCGTTCTCGTCGCTCGTCGGTCGCAAAAAATTAAAATTTCATGATATGAATAAATAATAAATAAATATTAGGGGACAATCTTACACAAATCGAACTAGCCCCAGAGTAAGCTCAATAAGGCTTGTGTTATGGATACTAGACGACGACATATTTAATAGATACAAATACTTAAATACATAGAAAACATCCATGACTCAGGAACAAATATTTGTGCTCATCACACAAATAAATGCTTACCGGGATTCGAACCCAGGACCTCCTGCTTCGTAGGCAGGGTCACTACCAACTAAGCTAAAGCGTCGCATGAATGCATATTATCCGCCCCAGGGTCTCCCTCATTCTAGCTAAGCTACCAGTGGCGTGGCGTAAAAGATATCCTCGGGCAAGCCGGTGCTGATGTGGCGGACATTTTTCATAAGAGCAGTAGAGTAAGGTGCTTGAATGCCTGATATTAATTAGGTAAGCCGATAGGAATTGAGCTCTTCGGACGCCACGCTACTGTAAGCTACACCACTGATTGTAGGTAAGTAAATATGTGTCTGTTTGTGGCATCGTAGCTCGCGAAAGGGTGGAGCGATTTCGATGCGGTTTTATGTGAACGCAGGTTTCCTTGCGGGTCTTAGCTTAGCTATGTTTGGTAAAAATCGATCCAGCAGTTTGAAGAGTATCAGCTCTTTTCCAAAATGATGTAGGGCATTTTCGGCATAAAATGGAATTTTAGTACAAAAATAACATTTAAAAACCATGTAATAAGACTTAAATTAAAAAAATTTAAAACCTTCGACTAATAAACACTAAAAAGTAAAAAATAATATGTACCTACCTTTGGCCTTTTATGTTTTAAGATAAGTTGTTGTCGGGGGACCTATTAATAGGGTATTTGACAACAATCAAAATAAATTCATTAACTGTAACCAGCAAATTACGCTTCCAAAACAGCCCGGATAAAATCATTCAAACTTATTTTCGTGCCATCAACGATTTTACAATGACGAAAACTAAAAATAAGGCACCATGTTGAGCATGACGTCACAAGCACGTCACAAGATAGTATTTCATACTAAACTGCATACTTTCGGAGCGTTTTGACACTTCATAAAAAGAAGCTGATTTGAACTGTCATCAAGTAGCCTATTACATCAGTATTAAAACAGAAGGTCCCTCGACAGCACCTTATCTTAAAACATAAACGGCCAATAGATAGGTAGGTACAGTCGACCTCAAAAGTAGCTGGACACTTTAGTACCTACTACGCTACAATACAAATATGTTCAGCTACTTTTGAGGCCGACCGTACTTACATATAATTTTTTACTTTTTTGAGTGTTTGTTCAGTCGGGAGTTTATTAATTTAAGTTTTTGTCTATGTAGAAACTAGAAGGTAATTTTACACACGCCTTCCTAGTATAATGTGGGCGAGGGAGAAGGAGCAGAGTACCTAAGTACTGGCACAGAATAAGCAATAGTATCGTACAGAAATTTCTCTTTCTAGGCTCCGGTCCGACCACCAGACCGAACGCAACGCATCGGACCGTCTCTCTCTGTCGCATAACGCGTGCTCTTACTGATCGCTGGCTAAGCCCCTCTGCAAGGGCAAAATTTGGTCCTAGTAGCCGCGCGGTGAAATCGCGGAGTGAGTCACTCCTGATCCTGATACTGGTGTCATAGCCCGAAAAGCCGTATCTTCTATTGGGTACGTAACGTATCATAACATATACAGTCATTATATATAAGTTCAAAACACATACATACATATGTATGTTCAAAATATATAAAATCAAAATGAATAATTTTGTATTTCAACCGTATATGTTTTGACTTTATATATTTTGATACGTACCCGAAAAGCCGTATCTTCTATTTATGTGACACGTATTAAGATAGGCTTAGTAGGGTAGAATCGAAGATATAAGTTGGTAGGTATTAAGTTCTCGTCGGCGGCTTTGCCACAAAAAAAACGGCATGTAATATGTTGTATATAGATGCAAAATATCCGTTCTTCGACCCACTAGTTTAATAACAATGTTTTATATAATCACACCGATCGGCAGATTTCGTGCGCTGCTTGTTAGAGGAGCCATTACGACTCTTCTGGTCGAAATATTACGGAACTGGCGTTTTTGCGCGCATTCCTAACTAAATATTGATGCTACGCGTCCACGCCGTGACTATAAAAGAGTTGATCCGGGTCGGATCTCAAATATCCTACTATTTTTCCAAGCTCGTATCTAAATTAACTGTCAAATTGCAATAGCAACCTTAAGAGTGGGAAGTAAAGTTCACATTTCAAAACAATGAATTATGAAGTTACGAGGATATCGTGGTGAGAAGTTGGTTTGTTCAAGTAAAAGCTTTGGCAGTTTAGCTTGCCTTGAATTGAAACTGATGCTCTCATGATTGACCGTATAATTTTGGAGATGTATGCAAATCGGAGTCTTATGACATAGTCAAGAGTGTACCTACCTTATGTTATGATCAATAATATTAGGTATCTGTCTTAGCTCTGAAACTACGAACGGCGTGCCACGCGTAGGTACTCTATCCTTAAACTTACTCGCACTTACTTCGGCCTGCATATTATATTTTACTACTTGCGCTTGCTCTATGGACTGTGGTGCATCTGTGACGCCTGTCAGTACCAAAATGTCACAATACTTAAATGTATCTGCTCTGCTGCTTATCTGCAGCTTACGAAAACGAACGAATGAAACCTACTCATTGGATGATTTGCAAAGGGTGGTTTGACTTAATAGTAATTGTGTTTCATTTGTGTTTAGTTGTAGGTGTACTACTGACTTACAATAAGGAGGAAGGTAATAATCTCAATTAAACATTAAAAATAATAATAATGAAAACTTATTTTTAAAATCGTTGTTCTTATTGAAATAAAAACGGATCACTCAGGTTGTACAAAAGATGACGCGGGGCAGCGTTCGGAATGCCGAATGCTCCCGAAACATGTCGAGTGGATGTCTCGTCTTTTGAACAACGTGAGTGATCCGTTTTTATTTCAATATGTTTCAGTCTCACGGTAGTTTTCCAAGTAAAATCGTTCTCTTTCCTATTAGGTACTGTGGCAATGGTAGGCAAATGCCTAGGTCTACTACTTCTAATTCCTTTTGTACTTTGTTAATTAATTAGTCCTATATCCTTTAGGTATACAGGAGCTGGCACGAATGGATTGAACGAGTGAATGATATTGTTTATGTGTGCATCACAAAATGATTAAATACAGGTTGTTTCTATAAGCGATAATCGTGTTTTTAGACTATCTCGTCTCATAACTTCGTAACCCAGTCTGCATTGTCTATTTTATGAATAATAACAAAAATCCCTACCTACACAATCGCAACCTTGCACACAGGTTCCCCCCATACGTCAAAAATCAAAAATCTTAGTATGAATAATATCAACATCAGTCATAATTACAACAAATAATAAGTCTCTGCTACAAGAAAATATAAATCGCATGCAATTTACTAATTACATACTTTCATTCCGATATTACCACCCAAAGTGACAACATCTGCACTTCACTATTGTCTTATCAGTGAGTTCCGTAATTACCTCGTGTTGTTTTTCGTATATTTTCGAAATATTATTATTCCTGTGACTTTTTTTGTGACGAATATTTAAAACCAAGGTATGTATTATTATTTATCATTTAAATATATTAAAAAATAATAGTTCATATTTACATGAAGTAGGTGCTACGCCGCCATGATATTTCTATAAAAATGGTTAACGTCACATACTTAGTGACTTTTAGTATGTACTATTACCTTTTTTTTCTTAAGTCGCGTTATCTTTATATATAAGGTAAAAGCTTATTTTATATGATTTAATTCAAAACATATCCTACCCAACCCGACAATAAGAGTTATTTAGGTGCTACGCCGATCTATTTTCGTAGTAGCATGGTGCTACGAAATTAGTAGTTCAAGAAGCGTAAAAATTTAAATATGGGAAAATAATGTTTTGTTTTTATATGATACTTAATAGCTTATTTTTGTTACGTATAACAACCGTGTATATATGTTTACACGCATCGATATATTGAATATTTGGGTCGAATACGACGGAAGGAAGTTGTCTACTACCGAACGAATTAAGTTATTTTTTGACGATATACTTAACGTTTTAGGCGTTGAAGATAAAGAAAACATGAAAACAGATGAATTACAAGTCCGAGTATCTTATGTATGCCAGAAAATAGTCGCAAAAATTCACCAAAGCTGCTACATAAAAAAAAAGCTGCTGCATGTGTGCGCTGCAGGTTGTAAGATGTGCGTATTGCTTAAGTTTATGTTTCTTACTTTAAATCTACATGTGAGTTCCTGTAATTGGCTCTGTATTTCTACTGAAGTTTCTACTTATATTGTAATAGCTGTTGGTTCTCCTGAATAAAATAAATAAATAAAAACTCATTATATCCTAATTTAGAAGTAAACTCGGTTTGATTGTGGATAAACCTAAGCCAGGAGGAAGTGGGGCATCGAATGATGGCAACTCGGATAGAAATGTTTTTGTAAACCCTGAAATTTCATCTGAAATTACAGGGATCAATAAGAACTTACTTAATAGAACGTTGAGCCATGATTTTGCAAACTCTAAGTTCTAGCTACAAAATAATTGCGGATTTCTATGGAACTTTATTAAATTATTATTATTATTAATGTTTTTACGATCATAATATGAAATCGTGTAAATTGACATATGTAATTTATAATATATTTTATATTGTGAAATAAAGAAATCTAATCTAATCTAATCTAAATTTGGAGAATCCGCCTCGGAAACAGCAGCCTGACAAATTAAGGTTCCCAGGGCCTCAACTAGGTTAAAAACCACTTTGGCAGACTAGTTCTCGAAACAAAAGAGCGACGCAGTTTAACTCTAATTATTACCTTCCCTCACCATAAGTGGCACAAAAAGACAAAAATAACAATCGAGCCGCGACCTACAATGTAGTTTGATTTATGATCGCAATAGCACTAATGACTATATTTCTCAGGTGCAAAATAATACATTACACAACTAGGGAGGTAATACAAAGAAAGGCCGAGATCGCAGATGTTTGCGTCCCGAGCTGCAAGCGAGGGACGTAAATATGCGATCGAGGACGAATGGTTCCGTACCACACCGTCGAGTATAAACCCCGCAAAAACACGTCTTTAATCCTTCTATTTTAACTTTATTTTATTTTTATTATTTGTTGGTATAGTAGCAATAGAAATACACGTTTTGTGTGATTATATCAAGCATCTACGGATGTATTTTCGCTGGCGTAATTTCTCTGGCCACCAATATTTAAAAGATTCCTCCTCACTAGACTGGCATTCGTTGGTTACTTGTTAGAACTTGACTGATTCTACATTATAACCAAAAGTCCAATTCTAATAAGGCACAATCTTCTCAGTATTCGCCAATATGTCATGACAGCGAAATTACGTTTTTGAAAATACACCCGGTAGGGGTGTATTTTCAAAAACGTATATATTATCATTATTAAAATTTGAGCAAAAATCGCCAAAAAACACGTTTCTTCTATGGAGACCCCCTTTAATTCAATTTTCTTTTTATTATATGATCTTTTAACGACAATAGAAATATATATTCCGTGAAAATTTCAAGTCTCTATCTATTACAGTTCAAAAGATAGTCCTGTGACTTACCGACACAAAAACGTTTCTTGTACGGGGACCTCCTTTTCTATTTATTTTCATTTTGCTTTTATTATTTATTGTTATAGCCGCAATAGAAGTATACTTTCTGTGAATATTTCAAATGTCCATCTATTACAGTTCACATGCTAGAGCCCTGTGACGGCCGCACAGACGGACAGCGGAGGCTTAGTAGGTAATAGGGTTCCGTTGGCACCCTTTGGGTACAAAACCCTAAAAAGTAAAGATTTGCACTGTTTGTTAGGTACGTATTTTTTCAATTTTAAGCATTGAAAAAGTGCGAAATCCAAAGGACACAGTTGAACTCCACGCTAACAATATCTTAATTGGTATATAAGATAAGGAATAATAGAAATGCCTGTAGATTAGTAATGAATGGTAAGGAAGGGCAGATGCAATGAAATAATTTATTTGCTTTAGATATAGTTACAAAAGGTGGTAAGGAATGAGTTACATCTAACCAAGAATTTGGCATGCAAAACACAACGATATATATGCAGGCACTGGTAGAGAACTTGGTTAACACAATTTCAATGTTAGGTGTACACAGTACATTATTAATTTATTACAAAGTTATTATTATATTTATCTACTAGCGACCCGCCCCGGCTTCGCACGGTGTTTCTCTATTATATTACGCATGTATTATACATATAAACCTTCCTCTTCAATCACTCTATCTATTAAAAAAAACCGCATCAAAATCCGTTGCGTAGTTTTAAACATTTAAGCATGCATAGGGACATAGGGACAGAGAAAGCGACTTTGTTTTATACTATGACCAGGGAGCGTAAGTTTCGTGCCGATGACGCAAAAATGACGTCAGGCTACATACAGCATGATTATTTTTAGGTTTTAGATTGATTTATCGTTACCGGAAATTACCGGTATCGTAAAAGCTATGAATTAATTTTATCACTACTTTTATTAGTTGGTGTCAATGGTAGAAGCAGTTTTATAAATCAAGATGTATCTGCCTGTTTTATCTTATTTATTGCAACGGGAAATTGGAAAATACATATAACAGAAACGCATTTTGATATAGAAGGGACCGCATTCGGATAAGTATATGTCAAATCGCATATCCGATGAATATTTCCAATTTTCCGTTAAAAAAATTATAAAAAAACACGTATACATTTTTACTTACAAAATGTTTTCTACCATTGACACGAATCAATGAAAGTAAAAAAGATAATTAATCCATAACTTAAACGATACCGGTAATTTACGGTAACAGTAAATCAATGTAATATCTTAACTAAATCACCCTGTATGTAGATAGACGTCATTTGCCTGTCATCGGCACGAAACTTACGCTCCCTGGTAATGAAGAACATACAATTCGGAACTGTGAATCAATATAAAATGAAATGTAAATATTAATCGCAAGGAGTCGATTTGGCATTTAAATTGTATTTACCAGATTTACCTGTTGGTAGATTGATTATTTAGTAGCGCCCAACGGACGGAGCATCGCATCGCTAACAAAGAACTGAAGCATGTCTAATCCGCCGGCTACCTATGTGTGCATGCTGCTCGCAATAGGAAAAAACTAGTTGATGTGTGCGTGCGGCTCGTAAGTACAATCAGCCGGCGTATTAGAAATGGCTTCAGTTCTCTGTTGGCGAGCCTCCGTCCGTGGTAGCCCATGTCTATTCCTATTCAGAATGACATACTAAATATTTTGCTAAGTAAGGTATTACTTAACTCACTCTATGCACTGTATCAAATTACTATTCACACTTCAACCGATTTTTATTAGTCTCATTTAAATAATTTAATGTTATTTTGAATGGTAAGTATGCGGCAATTAAAATTCTTTGTATTTATAAATATTAGAAGTATCATATTACTCTTGTTATTTTACTCAATATACAAGAATTTCAAACGGATATTTCACAACGGGTTTCCCAACAATTTTACAAATTACTATAGGATTTTTATTGACGCTTTAAATTACATGACATTTTATTATTTTAACTTCCTGCAAATAACTTTTGTTGTATCCTGCTCTAAGGACCAACTTGCTCGTTGTTGCGCGGAGAACAATATTGATATAGATTTTTCTTTTCCATAACTTTTGCATATATCCTGTTCGAAGGACCAACTGAATGTTTATTTTATTCTTCAGTGTAAAGTAAACGTCCATGTGCGCAACACTGATCCAGCAGTCACGATCTTGAATTTTAAGCCATTAGCAAGAGAGGTGACCGCAGGGTGTCGTCTATTAGGCAATGCGTGTCGAGCACTAGGTCGTTTACGTTACCTCGACTCTTCTAGTTATAATATAAATAAAATAACTGACTATCAAATGTCATTTTTCTGACTTTGAAACACTAATAAATATAAAACAATAGAAACCCGGTAATCAATCGATCGGTAGATTATTTAGAGAAGCTTCAAAACATGTGCATTATGTGGTTTCTTCAATACGTTAGATATTTACAAATATCTCGTTATAAAATGTAAGCCGGTTATGGCGATGAGTAAACTCAATAAGGATTTTCTTACATTGTCAATGGTAAGGCTTTAGAGCTCCGGTGGTGCCACCTGTGATGTGGAGCCTGTATCGATTTAACAACGGCCTAACGTAAGTTAGTTAACTAGTGAGCGAAGTGAGCTACTTCTACAAGTGAAGCAAATCTTTAGACTGATTTATAACTCGATATCCAACACAATATTATATTTGCACAATGAGGTAATGCATGAATAAAATCTATCGATTTATAGTCTATTGTCTGCTATTGTTAACGCAATTAATTAACGTTGACTTAACGACAGTTTAACATCGTACAGCCTTTTAGTTAAATAGTTCAGTGGCATTACAGGAGATGGCGGTAGTGTGCGTCGGTGAAGCAGTTTAAGGCTTTGACGCTGATTTTATTACAGAAAATAGGAGTAATTGATCGGAAAATCGACATTTGAGTAATTCTATGTTTTATTAAAGTTATTTGAGGGTACGTTACTTAAGTTTCAAGATAGTTTCTATTGTTAGAAGGGGCATGGGCTGAATGGATATCAAATATGGCGGCAGGTAGTGTCGGTAAAGCAGTCGCCCCGGTCCGGTGGGCGCTGCGACACGCAAGCTCAACAGGTAGGTTAAGATTCACGGTCTGTCGCATTTGGCTGCTCCGAGCGCTCCCGTCGCGGCCCGTGCTACGCGCGCGACATGCCCTAGGATTAGTGACGTGACAGTGCAGTGACAAAGTGCCCGTGATCCTAGTGCCGTGACATGCCTCGCAGCCCCTAGCCCGCCACCCTCACGGATCTTAACGGTAAATATCGACGTGACACTGTGACCTATCTGTGTTTGTGTGATCAGGTGACTGAAGCTGTACGCGATTATCTAACGGTACAATTGGGTCCGATTGATTTGAATTTCATAGTCGCACGCGCATTGCTCCACTTTTGAGATGATCGCGAGATGTATTTATCTTCCACGTCGCCGGAGCTGTGTTTACTCGGGTATTTTAACACCTAATGCCGTTTACTCCGCGTGACTGACACCCGGAGTCTAAAAACTAACATTTACCGGGTAAATTACGAAGAAAGCGGTTAAATTTATCACGCTAAAACGTTTGTTAGTTAAATTTTTATGGAATTAGGCGCCGGTTTACCGTTGCGGAAGAAAGTTAAGTGACGGCAGATATGTTAAATTCTTTACGTTCTAAAATTGCTAACTGGTAAAAGAGTCTTATTGGAATCATCTAGTTTTCCGTTTGATTTTATTGTTACCATCCTCGACTTACAACCGGTTGGAAATGAAAAGTTATGTTCGAGTTACTATTTTCAATTAAACAAGAGATAGATATGTAATACCTACGATGAGTTATACCTATTTACACATTTCGCTGCGTCATTCAAAAGATCAAGTGTTGACATGAATATGTATAAGAAAGGCAGGCACAGAGAAGCTTGCGTTGTGGTCGCTCTCGTTGCATCAACAATGGCGAGTCGGCTCCCATGGAAAGTAGTAAACACATGGTCTCCACGGAACCATTGTTCGAGGAAAACGCGATGTTTGCACTTCGCGCGCTACGGCACGAGTGCGAACGCCGAATGTGTTTCAAAATTATCGATGACTCTCTAATTTGACTATACGAGTATTTGTTTCTTTCTCAATAGTAAGTACCTATACCAGCCTGGTCAATTTCAAATTTCAAAAGGTGTAATATGGGGATTTGACAGTAACTTAATGTTACTGTAGGCAACATGTGACGCACGGAATTGGGTAACAGCAAGTAAGCAATATTATATGTTTAATAGTTGTAACTAACTTTAAGGAGGACTCGTACGTACTAGTATCAATCGAGATTTCGACATCTCTATCACTATAAAGAAACATTACCTAAAACACCAGTAGTCACACTCCATTCAACTACTAATAGGTATACGCCGAACCATTGATCCTACGTGTCGTAGGGATATAGTAGTAGTAAATGTAGTAAGCACAATACAATTGCAGAGAATGAACTGTCGTAGCCTACGACAGGTCATTCAGTCAGTTCAATCATTCTCTCCATATGTAGGTACCTGCTCTTACACCTAATTCCAAAAATAAAAACAAACATGTTTTCATCACACTTGCTCGAAAATGGTGTCATTACACGTAGGTTTTGCGGGCCGTAAATGACCTATTACGCCCTAGGGCGTAATGGTTTTCTTTTTAAATTTGAAACGCTGGTTCTGTTTTACTCTTATTTGTCATGATCAAAGGAAACGCCAACTTACTTTTTTAACTTTTATTACTGAAATATTTATTTAAAGAGAACTGTTATTGCAAATACATGTAAACACATATTTCTGTAACATTAATTAAATGTTTAAATAGTGTATTTCAGTATTTTGCAAATATAAAATCAACCATTTTAAGTCTTTACCGCTATGGTTTCCGAACGTGACTTGTCGTCTTGATATATGTCACTAATGTCACTGTCAGTTTTACAATTTTATTTAGGTTAAGTAAGGTTATTTTAATCAGATTTCCTCACAAGTGTGATGAAAAACATTGTGTGTGCCACGGACGGTAAAGGAATTACAAACTCGTGTTGTTAAAGCCCTCGGCTTCGCCTCGGCCTTGTAACAAACACTCGTTTGTAATTCCTTACTTACCGGCCTTGGTACACAATGTACTATTTCGTTACATTATTCTTACTTTAATGATCGGTTTCTACACAAAATTGCTTGTTATACTTCTCAACAATGTCTACAAACAGTTTAAGGTGATGGCGACTATATTATAGATACCTCGTATCATTTGAGATTAGAATTTAACGTTCATTTTTATAGCCTATCGTTTCCGTAGGATATCAAAGGGTAATAAAGTATTAAGTTACCTTATTTGAGCGTTAAAAAAAACCTCGAGGTTCTTTTTTCCCCACTAGTTACCACTAAATGTATGGTTATAGTGGTAACAGATGGGAATAACTCTCATAATCATACATCGTTATCGCGGGTGCAAAAACGATTTGACAGTACAGAAAGATTATGAAAAACAAGCAATAACAGACGCGATACTCATTTTGAGGAATATTTATGCCTACACGTACGAGTTTAAAATTTATCAACATTAATTTCTATATTGCTAGATAAAATGTTAGCAATACGCTTAATGGTAATATTTGTCAACGATTCTGGAGATGAATGATTTCCACCCATTTTTAAGATGTACATGATACGACTTCTGGATACGTCAACCTTTATATGCTGACTGCAATCTTATTTTTTTTATTTCAATTTTTTTTTTACATTTGTGCACTTAATTGCCAGTTATATAACGTACGTACGTTTTTTATTTTTTATAACGTACTAAAAAGAGTGTGTATGTATCATATTTAAAATCAAGTTTTTTACGTGAATGCATACAGTTATGTTCTTTTTGTAAAAAATAATGTAGATATGTAGTTTTTGTAAAACGGTAGTACCTAATCAAACCTCCGAAAGAAAACTAACCTAACCTACTAAAAACTAAACGTACCTACTTACTGAAATACTAAATTTGCGACTGTGCCATGTACGTGTACAACTAATCATTTTAGTCGCATGTTTAGTTTTTCGTTCGGACGGTTTATTTTTTACGTTTAAAAATGGGTATATTTTTAAAGACTGATTTTGGACAAATGGGGTAATTTTTAGTCAATATTTTTGGACTACTTGTAGCTCCTTCTTAGACGACCACTATGATACCAGTAACTAAAATCCGCCAAAAATGTTAGTTGTTTTTGTAAACATGCCTTCAATTTTTATAGACCTTTGCTAGTGAAAACTCTCCACATGTAAAGAGCTTCTTAGATGCTTATAGCTGTAGGCAGAATATATCCGTTTCTACCAAATAGACATTCTGTTATATGTGCTCTTTATTTCATTTGTTACTGCACCCGCGATAACGACGTATGCTCATAATTTTATTGTTAATACCTACTTTAGAAGACGTGAAATGGCGAACTGGAAAAATATTTTTCTATACAAAACGCCCATTTCAGTACCTATCTTATTAACGTTTAAA
Source organism: Eudemis profundana (assembly GCA_947034925.1). Lineage (NCBI taxonomy): Eukaryota > Metazoa > Arthropoda > Insecta > Lepidoptera > Tortricidae > Eudemis > Eudemis profundana. The sequence continues at coordinate 20,534,672 of OX344799.1, forward strand.
AGATGGCATGACGCATATTCTAGTTACACGATGGTTTTCCTTGAAATTACATGACGGATAACGCACGATTATTACAATTTTTAAATGAAACTACTTAGGTAGGTATACATATGTATGAAAAAGTGGAGCGAATGAGCTGTCATAAGTAGTATAGGGATCATGATTCGGTGAGAGACGTATATTTACTACATGGCGATGGCGACCTTTGCAGGATAGTTAGGTATATACTATTTATTTCAATTTCACTTGGCGTGGCGTCAAAATATTCGAGGGTTGGACTCGGAAAAAAAGTGTGTTACTTTTTCAAGAGATGTAACGAAAACGCGGTCGAAAATCTTCAATGCATACCAGAAATTACAAGAGATCATTCAATTACACAAATCAGTGACAATCGGTTTCTACAAGCGCCACACCATGTTATCTCAACTTTCTTACCAATGTTCACTGTCTATTGTCTAAATTTTAATCGGATGTTTTCCTCTTAATTAATTCTTAACGTAAATAAGTAACGGTTCATAGACAAAAACAAGTTTTTAGAATGTTTTATTTCATTCAAGATTAAGAGTCATCTAAGCAGGCAATTTCGAGTCCTAATTACTAAAATTTGTTTTTATGGGTTGTAATTCAGTGAGTTGGTTAGTGTTAGATAAAACTTGATTTGTCGTCGTTGTTTGTTGAAATAAAGTTTTTGATAAAACATCTTACCTATTGCTATAATAATCTTACGTTTAGAGTTTTCCATGAAGTTATGAATTTTGAAACCGACAATTATCAACAAATGCATCGAGATCCAAAAGTTGTTTTATTTTAATATTTATTTCTCTTGAAGAATCATTACTATCATTAGCGATTCTCTAATCTCATCTGTTGATTGGTGTTTTTATTTCACACCTCCTCCCTCGCCTCTATGTAATTTCCGTTCATATAATTGAAGTTCTATCAGCTTTATCAGAAATCGAGGGAACTCTTCAAATATTATAGGCACATTTACAGCGATTTGGGTATCATTGGTGCATTTCTTATCAAAATAGGTTCCTTCATTGAAAGTCGGTTATTTAAATTTTGTTGATATTTCGAATCGAAATGATTAGTAGTTGCAAGAAGTGAAACCAATACTTTTGTCTGCCACTTATTTACCTAACCAAGTATCGGCTGGGAATGTCCCGCGCGGGCGCAGCAGAAGCGGTGATTAGCGGCAGTCATCCGCGTCAATGCCTGCGCGCAACTTGTCATCATACTCCCCACGGATCTCTACTGATTGCTGGTTACGCGTTTCCGACATCTTACGCCATTTTCCTGTCGAGAAATAAATATCGCTAAATTCCAACTGACATTTTATAGGTATTGGTTTTTAGAACGGGATTTCAGTGTCATAACTTCAGCTTTTCGAAGTCTTTAATTACCTACTCTACAATTTTATTAAAAGCAAATTCATAGATGTATTGTTTCGATCGATTTCAGGACTTTGCTCAGCTTCGATTTAACTGAATAAACAATACTCGGGAGAGGTGTCTATGGTCACCTTAGAGCATTTAGACAGGAGGCGCCTTCAACGCATCTTTCCGAACAAAAAAGTCTGCCGCATTCAGAGGGGGGCAGGGTAACACACATATAAAAAAACTACCCACAAATGCAAAAGTCTCTCTCATTGCTACGCACTCATACTAAAAAAATACAACAACACAAATTTAACTTTTCACACTAATGCAAAAAAATGCAATAAAAAGCAAGTAAATACACAACTCGCTTCATAGGATGTAGGCGTAATCGCCTAAAATTCGAACCGATTATTGGGCTGCGAAGTGGTTGGCGGCGTATCGATATTTTTTCGAGACGGTGAAGATGGCGCCTTGGTGTACGTATAAAAATATTTCGTCAATTATGGAATAATTTACTGGATTATAAAATTGAATATACTACTATAAATATGCTACTACTGCATTTAATTCGGTTTTCTATTTCACTTAGAATCTCAAAAAATTATATTTAAAACATGAACATTATATTTTAAACAACAAAGTCGAAGTATAATTTTAATAAAAGTGTTATAATAAAAATTAATTAGAAATAAAAAACCAATATGACTTGGTATTCTTTATCGATACTTACACAATTAGGTTTGGTTAAATTTTTACAATGTGGTCTACTTCGAAAACTATTTCGAGGAATAACCTGCTAGAGCTGGAGCAGTTTACTTTAACGTAATAATATCAAACCAGTAATAAATTAGGTTATAGGAAATTAGGTGGATCCGAAATGAACACTATTTAACATATCTAATAGCTACCACCAAGGTTACGTTTTATAGAATACCTTTAAGAACAATAGGGAATATGCATGGTTTTTTTTCTTTGCTTTAATAATAATAATAATAATAATATATGCTTTATTTCGGATCACAGGCTCCATAGTTGTTAGTAACAATTGTTGATTAAATTAAATTAAATGAAGTTAGGTTAGTACATATTACAAAAATAACATAAAAAGAAAATAAATTACAATAAATTACAATTAAAATTTACAATTTGTTCTAATTCGGGGAACGTGAGGCTACCCATTTGATTTGCCCGATCCAGTGCACGAGTATAGGACAGTCGTACCTGTCCGCAATCACCTTCAGAATGCTGTTAGAGCTCTGTCTGACCCGCCCCAGCAGGGACACGATCTTTTTGCGCATGATCGCCGGAAATCCGTCCGTCCGTGATTCGCAGAACATGCCAGACGCACTACACCTGCTGGGCAGTCCTAACAGCATTCTGAACGCGTTATTATACTGCACTTTAAGAGTGTTGTAAGCGCGCTTCGTATATCGAACCCACAGGCTGCTCGAATAAAAAGGTTGGCAATATGCCTTAAAAAGTGTAACCTTGACGTCTCTGGAGCATCGAGCAAACCTGCGGACCAACATATTTCCGCGAACCGCAAGTGCCCTGCGTTCCCTCTCAATATCTTGGTCATCGCTTAAGTCGTTAGAAATAATATGACCAAGATATTTAAACCTATTGACCACCGCCAGTGGCACCCCATCGAGTACAACAGGAGGTACATAATAAGGTCGGATCCTACCTGCTTTAAACACCATGACCTCACTTTTCTTAGGGTTATACTGGAGGCCATGGGATTTGGCATACGTCTCACAAACCCTCAAAAGCCCAGTAAGCGCACTAACAGACGGCGCCAGCAGCACCATATCATCTGCATAGCTGATATTATTGACCGCAGTACCGTCAATATAGCATCCTGCATGCATGCTGCTGAGGCCGACTATTAGCTCGTTCACATACAAGTTAAAAAGTTTGGGAGACGTAAGCCCCCCCTGCCTTACGCCGCATTCTAGCCTGTACTCACCTGACAACGCATCGGCCCACCTCACCTGATTAGACTGCTTTGAATACCAGTACTGAAGGATTTTTATACACTCCCCTGGCATGCCTGTTTCCCTTAGCTTTCGCCAGAGTATGCTGTAATCAACGCGATCAAAGGCCTTTGAAAGGTCAAGGAAACAGGCATATATCGGAGTTTTCCTCGTAGTATAATACCCGACAGTATGCTTGAGACAAAGAATAGCACTTTCCGTCGATAACCCAGTCCTAAATCCGAACTGTGCATCGTGAATTTTGAGGTACTTTTCAAGAAGTGTGTCCAGCATACTGTCGAGTATTTTAGCAGCTGTCGTAGCAAGGGAGATCGGCCGATAGTTCGTCTTGTCCGAGAGGTCGCCAGTTTTGTTCTTAACTATTGGAACCACAATTGTCTTCATTAGTGGCTCAGGTAAATATGAATGACTTAAACAAAGGTTAAAAAACATGGCGAGCACTCGCGGTAGGTGAGCACCAGCATATTTAAAGTGTTCGATGCTAAGACCATCGTGACCCGGCGACTTCCCTCTCCGCATTTTATGAATAACTGTAGCAGTTTCTTTTGCAGAGAAGGTAAAGCTGCGCCTGGACTCGATCATCTCAGCATCGACTGTAGCACTCGTGTCATGTTGTGTCCCTAGCAGTGACTTAACCGTGAAATGTCCCCTAAAAAGCTCGGCTATTTCCCTATTATCGGACTTATCCCCGACGCTCACAGGCAGGCCCGGACGCACACTAAGATTCCGTGTCTCTTTCCAGAAGTTTTTAAAATTCATATTTTTGTGGGCCATAGCAATCTTGTCCATCCTCAGTTGGTCTTGTCGGTCTTGGCACCATTTAAGTTTGGCTTTAAAAACTTTTTTGCTAATTGACATATGATCATATACTGCACCTTGACGCGGTTTTCCAGCAAGCTCCCACATCTGGAAACGCAGCCGAGCCTCCCTGTGCGCCTCTGACACGTGCTTGTTCCATCCAGCTATGTAGCCTCCCCTTCTACGATTTTTACACTTATACGTGGCCATTGATGCCTCAGTTAATGTGCCTATAATATCAAAGTACATACTGTCTAACACCGTATGGTGGTCCCTATTACTACAAGTTATATCGCAGCAATTACTTAAAACACTAGGAAAGTCTACATTTCTTAGCCTATCGTTACAAATGTTATGGTATTCCATAATTTGGTCCATAGTACGCTCACCCCATATAACAGTCTGGTTTATTGCATTATAAGGTACATTGTTCACATGTTTCAATACACTAATATTACACTCAATGACCATAGGAAAATGGTCAGACCAAAACACGTCGTGCATTATAGATATTTTATTTATTGTGTCCCATCCGCACTTCGTTACGATGCAATGGTCCAGCCATCTCCTACAGCCGTGTATGTCACTGATATAAGTATATGAATCAGAGGTCTGGCCTAGATGTTCTATGTCAGCACAGACCCACATCTGTTCCGAACAAAAATCTACGAGTTCACGATAAAACGGTTCGTTGGGGTGAGCATTAAAATCTCCCAATATGTATACGGCCTGTACGTCACTGTGCTCAAGAGCAGACGATAGTAATACACTTAAGCATTCGGTGAACTCCGGCAAATTGTCCCTAGAGTCAGTGGGCATATACACACAGAACACTATAAACGATTTACCGCACGTTGTTAATTTAACTGCCGTGATTCTATCACTATCACACTCAATTACCGATACTCTTTCAAAAGAACTCTTTCTCCACAGTATGCCTACACCACCATATGGCCTCCCTTTAAGAAGTCCCGACGATACATCCACTGCAGATTTTCCCGTCCAGCCAAATTCATTGTCTATCGTGCTAAGAAACGAAATATCGAACGGATATAACCAATGTTCTTGTAATGCCAAAATATCTATGCTCTTACATAACAATCTAATACCTTCAATGGCCCTTTTAACTGACTTACAGTTGTAACTAATCAAACCTCACCATTCATATAAGAAACAGAAAGAACAAATATTTTTTGAGTGACTATAAAAATAACCAACATAGGGGAGACCGGGTATGGTTGTCTCGCGGGTTGGTTGTCACAGAGGCCATAAAACAATACTAAACGTGCACATAAATAACAATTATATTGTGAAAAAAATTAATCTATTTATGTATTTTTAAATTCAGCACCATAGAGCTTATCAAAATAAGACTACATAACGTTTAGGTACTATGTACAATTTATTCACAAGAATTGTTTTCTGTCAGTAAAAATAAACATCACTACTATGATATACTTTACGAGTAAAACCCGATATCAATAAGCTCAGTGGTAACAATTTAATGTAGTACTGTATATTTACAGTAAATTAAATTATTCACTTTTTATCGAAAAAATATTCGTCAAATAGCGTAGCACTACTGTGACAGATTTATGACTTCACGTACACTTTAAAACAGTTGATATAATTTTTAACGAATCGACCTTATAGCCGTAGACACAAGGTTCATTTTTCAATTAAGTAAGAGTTGGCTTCCCTACAAATGTTGCGAAGTGTCATATTGGCTTGTGTTTGCATACAAAATGTTGAAGACAGTAGTCCTTATTACCTGAAATACGGTGAGACGTCAAACGTCAAAATAGACGCCATTTTGTTATTTCCGTTAGGATCTAAATGAATGTCTTCAAATCGATTTTATATAATCGATACTTGGCTTCGAACTTTAAATAAAGCGTTTAATACGAAAATAATGTAAATTTAGTGAAGTTAAAGCAAATATTTACTTACATGTGAAATGATATTCCATCTTTTTGTAGATTTGATGTGGTGGAACGTTTTTTGCACCCAAAAACAGCACATAACGGCATTTTCACGGAGCTCGTCATGCGCTGAGAACGATTTCGAGACTGCGTATAATCGATTAATTGAAGTAGTTTTTATAATCTGCATGCACATTGTGCTTGCGCCTTTGGCAGAGGGGAAATAATATGAAAGGCTTCTCCAGTCTAAATGCTCTAAGATGGTCACCTACAGGTCAAATAAATTAGGTTAGAATTGAGCGTGTCTCGTTAATTAAACTTAATTTTAGGACAGAAAGCCCATTAAAACCTGAAATGAGTTTTAAATCATAATTAAACAAAAAAACAAGAATGAATAATAATAAGTTGTGTCTTTATAATTGCACTGTGGCTGTGACTGTCTCGGATTAATTTGAGTACCTATTAACAATTTAATATTAAACCAACCAGTTTTCTAGCCAAGTCATCAATTATAAGTGACCATTTAGTTTCTGTTAGCGCCTGTCGAAATTTGTTTTTATAGCTTGGCAACTTCGTTGGTGACACTCACAGGCTGCCTGCGGAGGCTGCCTCCGTCGGTCACCGTTCGTGTTGGCGGTAACTTGTGTAAGTAGTTACGGCTGCACATAACAAAAAGCACACCTGTCAGTGTCACCAACGAAGTTGCCAAGCTATAGCGAAGCACTTCTATATAAAAGACATCAACGAAACTAAAATAGCGCTTTAATATAATAATTATTAGTTTCCCGATAAGTTGTTCTGAATACCGCTATGCGCTATAATATGTATGACTGTATATGCATATAAATATGTATATGTACACCTTATGCTCTAAGATAAAAAAAATAACGAGATAAATTGTCAGTTATGTCACAATTGCAAGACGGGGAGGTACCTTGTGCATAAATAATTTCAATGCGTACCCATTTTCTTTACATAGACGAAACCGTGACCAGGTTTCTCTATACAATTTTGTGACGAAAAGCCACGAAAATACTTGACGCAAAGCATTATAAAGTGAAAGTTTCCCTTAAACAAAACAAATGCAAACGCAGGGTCAAATGCCACGGCATTGTTTCGCGCTCTAAAAAAACCGGTCAAGTGCGAGTCGGACTCGCGCACCGAGGGTTCCGTACAAAATCGTCAGTAGGTACGTGAATAATTCAAGAAAAATTGTATGGTGGGACAAACTTAACTTTGCTCTTGTAAAACTGTTGTCCCGCGGTTAGTTTAGTAGGAGCAAATAAGTATTGTCCAGAAAGCGGCTTTTTCCGTACGCGTAGCGTGCGGTAAAACCCACTTTATGGCCAGGTGTGGCATAAATATTTTTTTTTTACTTTTTAGAGATTTTTTGTCGGGAGTTTTTTATCTTCACTGTAGTTGAGGCACAAGGCCACTAAATGGGCGTACTGGGCGTTTTCTTACATACATAAAGTTGGCTTATCAGCATATACTATAATAGTGTAGGTATTTTAATAAATAAATTCGAGAGAAAGTACTTTTACGTAATTAAACTGGAAGCGACAGTTAGTTTTCAAAACAAGTATGGATATGTCACTTTAAACATACTTGTACAAACTCTGCGATACCAATTATTCGATTGAGCATCTAAAATTAAAATGTCTGATTAGACCTATTAAAATTATACTTTTTAGTAATTATGAACACTAATGTTATACCAAATAATTGTTATACGTTTTAAAAGTATGCATATTAAAATATGCGTTTTAAAATATACATTTTAATATTATACGACTATACAATTATGCGTAACAACGGTATGCATTGTCAAAATAGGAAGTTTTACTGTATGCGTTTTAATATAGACCCATTTTTTGTCTTACTCATTGTATCTATAAATTAAGGGTCTATATTAAAACGCATACAGCAAATCATCCTATTTTGACAATGCATACCGTTGTTACGCATAATTGTATATTCGCATACCATTAATACGCATAACAGTCTTTTTTATATATGTTAAAAAGTATATTTTAAAACGCCTAATCGGACATTGGAATTCCGTTTTCTGTTGGGGTTGCAGTTCAAACCTAACCTACATTTCTGGTAGCAGCTCGTTTTTGGTGGGATTGCAGTTTAAACCTAACCTAACCTATATTTCTGGTCGCAGTTCGTTTCTATTGGGGTCGTAGTTCAAACCTAACTGAACCTACTTTTCTGGAAGCGATTCGTTTCTGTAAGGGTCGCACTTCTAACCTAACCTACTTTTCTGGTAGGATTTCGGTTCAACCAGCATTTATCTAGTAGAAAGAAAAACACAAAAGCTTGGGATTCTGTGAACAACGGATATAAACCTGGAATTATTTCTTCAAGAACGCTCATTTACAAAGAATGCATAATTTTATGCGTTCGATATACCTAACAATATTATGCGAATTTCAGGTATGCCAAATCAGTCGGTATGCCAATTAAATTGTATGCGTTTTTATTATTATGCCATTTAAGCGGTATGCTCAATCATTGTATGCCTAGACTGTTATGCGTTTTCATAATAGGATTTTTAAATTATGCCTAATAAGGGACACCCATAAATTAGCATTTACCCGTAGCTTGGCCTGCGTCACTTCCCATTATTATGATAAGGGGACTCTTTAAGGGAACCTACTGTACACTATTTTCTGCAAATAAATAACTTTGACTTTGACTTTACCTTTATACAATATCATAATGTCTTAATCCAGGATACTTGTATGCCAAATTTCATCTCAATCCATTTAATTGTTACCGCGTTATTAACAAACATCCAAACCTAAATACATCTTCACAAACTTTCACATTTATAACATTAATAGCATTATTTTAACAAATACAGGCAGGTACTTAAAGTGACTACCTGCCTTGGTTTGCGGTTGGTTCAATTAAGTTCAACGCTTGCGGTCAGTAAAAACCCTTAGTGATTATTATTAACATGAACATACATACGAATCTACTTCGCTATACAAGGGCCTATTACATATAGCGTAAAAATACGGGTTTTCTCTTTTCGGTATATGTTTATTTATACGAATGTACTCTTTGTTCAATTAATTAATTTCCATAATTTTCCTCGTACTCGAAAAACATAACATTAGTACCTGCATAATGGCAAATTTAAATTTAAAGTTGTTTGTTATTAGGGTTCCGTACCAAAATGGTAAAAAAGGAACCCTTATGGTGCGACTCTGTCTGTCTGTCTGTCTGTCTGTCTGTCTGTCTGTCTGTCTGTCCGTCTGTCACAGCAAGATATCTCAGGATCTACTGATGCTATCGACTTGAAACTTGGAATAGTGTTAAAAGTTGCTGACTCGAGCCTATTGGATAGAAAAAAAATCTTATACCTTTTTTACTTTTTTTTTAAAGGGGTCCGAAATGGGATGTGGAAAAACAAAAGTAGAGCTATTATATCGAATGGGATATCAAATGAAAGGGCTTAATTTGTAGATTCCAAAACAATTTTTGGTTTTTTTCTTAATTTTGTACTTTTTAATTTATGACCAAAAACGCTCAAAAAAATACCATTCCCCCCCTATTATCTTCGAAGTTACTGAACAGAAAAATCTGTAATTATTACCAATTATTAATATCATCCTAAATATTACATGAAAAATAAAACGGTTTTCCTAAATTGCATCGTTTTTTAGAAATTTTCAAAAATCGTACACATACTTATTTGCTCCTACTAAGCTAACGGCCATACAGTTTTTGTTGAACTATTCACGTATCTACTTACGAGTTTGTACGGAACCCTCGGTGAGCGAGTCCGACTCGCACTTGACCGGTTTTATATTTCTTGTGCATACTTCACGTAACTTTAATTGTACAAGTTTTAAGTTCTCATGTAAGCGAATTGTATAAATTCTTATGAGAATAAAGAATCTTTAAACCGAAATAGGTTAGATATCTTTTATAATTATTCTGAAAAGTCAGTTGTAGGGTAAACGTCCTAGTGCTCGACTCACACTAACGCCAAAGTATAAAGACGAACAAATCGCACCGTTAGAATGAAAGCGACCTAATTCAAAAATTTTGCTAATTTAATTTCAATCTTTAAATGTCCTAAAACGGTTTTAACTCGGTTGTAGAAAAATTTTGTATTAGGCCAACTTCGGCCGCTTAGGATTCACACAGACGTGAGATCGTATCTGTGTGAGTGCGGTCCATACTGGATGGAGCATTCTTACCTGATTCTTACTCATTCTTATTTCCTTGGTTGTAGTTGTAGTGCGTTCGTACACGACTCGCACACATTCAACAGCGCGATGTACCTTTTGTAGGAAGAAACAATACTGCTATTATACTGTGCTAATGCTTAATAATCGACACCCACCCTACTGTCACCTCTATTGTTAATTAATATGGAGGGTAGAAATATTGTGTATCGAAAAATGTCCGCCAAAATGTGCTAACTAGTGGTGGCGCTACTATTACAGATGGGTAAATTTTGGTATAACCTACTGCCGGCTTATTACTACACCCGCGACCACGAACGCCGAAAAGGAGTAGGTACGAAACATCGGTACGCAAAAATGAAGTAATATACGCGATTAAATACCGTTTAGGATGTTTCTTTCATGTTTAATTCATCGCCGCCCGTCTCTATTTCACACGCGAATGTCCTAAATTCCCGGTCTTTAACTTTTTTCGCCAGGTGCAGACATCGCGCTAGCGGTACCCATTAACATTTCAGTCGGCTTTTTAAAGGGCACAGGAAACAAGCGTGCGTTCGGAATATGTCCTAAAAACGTGGCGAAAACGACGCCATGGCTTGAATTACAATCGGGCACTTTCACTGGGGTCGCAAGCACGCGTGCTAGGTCAAGATAATAATGGTGTTGTTTTTGAACAACCACCTGCCGTATGCGAACAAGCGATGCGAAAATTGCTTTGAGTATAAGTATAAGTAGGCATAATTTTATAAAAAAAATACTTAACTGCCTCTGTGTTATCATTATATGAAGGGTAGACGGAAAAAACATGTCTAGTCAACTTTTTTTGAACATGAGATTTTAATCTCAAAATGAAGAGCTCGCAATGAATGATAATTTACGACTTGATTACAGGTGGCTAACTAGTAACTACTAATATTTTCACACAATTATTAAAATCTCAAACAGAAGCTGAAACCAAACAATTTTGGGAACTGTTGGGTCTGAGATAAATCGATTGAATTTTAAAGCGTGTTAGCTACTTTCTGAAATGTCATTACCGACTGGCAAAAAATAGTAATATATAATCAGTTCCTGCCTCGATAAGTAAGGTTACCCTTCGATTACTTGAAAACTCAACTCTATCATAATTTTTTTAATCATCATCATCATTCCTGGTTTTATTTGGTTGAACGGCAATAACAATAAACGCCGCGGCACAAGCGCTGAAAATTTACCCAAGCAAGTTATTTAACTGAGCTCCGTCGTAGTAAAACAGTAATACACATTATCTAGACTTGAATGAAGAAAACCATTGCACAGATGCACAAGCAACTCATCAAATAAGGTAATGAAGAGGTAGTCGCGTAGCGAAGGTCGCACTTTCTAAAATTTCTACTCCCCCAATAGAAACTTCAGAAAGGTGCAATAAAATGTGTTGCCATTTGCAACAGCACGCGCGGCAATTACATATGATAAGTTTGACACTTTCCAGACATAATATATCTACAATATATTCCACATACGAGTATGAAGGGTACACGGAAAGAACATGTCTAGTCACTTTTTTTTGAAAATGAGATTTTAATCTCAAAATGTAGAGCTCGCAATGAACTATAACTTACCACTTGATTACAGGTGAATATCTTAAAATAATATATATATTTTTCACTTTTAAAGAGATGGCTGCCATAGTAGTTGTTCCCGATGACTAACTTTCAATTCAAACCGCTATAACTCAAAAAGTCACTTAGATGACTAGACATGTTCTTTCCGTGTAGCCTTCATATGCACTCGCTTTTCATAAGTCATGACATGCCATGAGTGCCTATATTTACAGCGAACCGACAGCTAAAACTCCGATTAGTTCGATCACACACTCTACATAAGAAAAGGTTGAACCGTTTCAACCAATCCCGCAGGTCCGTCAGCGAAAAGTCGCGGTGGTCGCGGCTAGCGAACTTGCTTGCACTTTTGTAAGCCCCCACTTAACCAGGATTAAGGGAGGAAAAAAAAAGAGAACCTAGATATTTTCCTGATAGGAACTAAAGTCCTGTGGTTAGCGCTTTACGTAATAATAACGTCGTTGATCCTGCTCATTTATTTTCAAACGTGTTACAATACATATTAGACTTCGATAAACTAAGTGTCTGAAGGGAGTTACTAGCTTTGACTTGTTCGTGCCAGAAAAATGTCTAGGCATATCATGAACAGTTATAACACAGAACAGTAGAACAGAAAATTCGATACTAATAGGGTTAGTATCGAATTTTCTCGTTCAGCCACTAGAAATCCGTATGTTGACTATCCCTTAGGAACCTTACATTGATCAAAGATATAATAAAACTTTGTCTGACACTCTCATTTATCTCTATACAATCATCAAAATCTTTTCAATTGTTAGAAAGGCCAGAAAATTTATACAATAAGTCAAATAGTTACTTCACTTAACGTTAACAAAGACGACAACGTAACAATTAAGCAATAGTTTCCTAATCCTTAGCTCTTAAAGCATTCACAATTAGCACTTCCCGGGAGGTTTGGCCCTTCAGTTGTCCCTTAGTAAAGACCCTTAGAGAAAGTAGTTTACCCTTAGTATTGAAAAAATCTCTTCAAGTGACAAAAACACTCCGGATTGGCTAGGCGAACGCCATTTTGCTTTTATAATTTTAAGTGAATTTCAAATTGCTGGTAACGTAACCTTACACACGTCGGGTCATTGCAAGAAGCCGTATCACAGCTGTGCCGATCGATGTAGCGTTGTGTATTCCGCTATCTGGTTACCATGACATAATAATTCTTTCTTTTCTATCATTAGCTACGATTGCAACTTTAATAACGTCATTACTATCATCGTCAGCATGTGTTGTTAGTTTATGGCATAGGTCTCCAAGATCCCCCATTTCTGGCAATTTTTCTAACCCTTTGCTGTGTAAAATCAGATGACGTTCAATATTTAGGAGGTCATATTCGTGGTCTTCATTCGAGGGGTCTCCGTTAATTCCGTTCTTTAATTGTCCATAAAAGTAACAAACGTTTTGAATCAAAAATATCGCAGATTTGTGTCTCCTCTTTTCAGAAATTGTCGGTAACATCAAGGAGCTGTATCTCTAAAACAACTCTGTTTGTGTGATTAGATAAGGTACTTTTTGTCGCGCGTCAAATACTACCTAACCGCTTTCCTTCACATACAGTGCGTAATTGGCAGGTCATATTTTGTCGCGTTATAAGAGAAGTCGCTATTAGGACCGTTCAACTAACAACGATGAACTTGAATTCTGAAACACAATAAAACTTTAGACGAGAATTAATTTGCCGCTTATCTACTCTGCATATATATCTCTCGTCCAGCATTATTATCTAAGAATTAATGCAAGGTCGTTCAATCGCAGGTAGAGCGACATTCTTCGTCAATTGCCGTGCCTCAGCCCAGTGTTGTGAGGCCCTTACTTTCCTCGCAAGTGTATGAGACTGCGTTGCATGGCCGTTGGATGACACGTCATACGGCCCTATTTACACAGCGTCATTAGAGCCTGTTGACTTAGTGAATTGGAGGGTTTGTCATTCGAGAAATGTGACTCTTAGGATGGAGTTTTTAAAGTCTACACACAGAGAATATTCATTTTAATTCTTTCGTCCATGTTTGTAACACGGTTTGAAAGTAAATATGTAACATAGCAACAAGTATTTTTTTATTATTCTGTTTTAATAATTTAGTTCTTTCGCAAGATCAACAAGTCTGCTCGGTTCTCAGTAGTTATATATAGAAGATGTATTTTAGAATAGTGAGAATTGACATCATTCCGTTCCCAACTAGTTTAATTTATTTAGTACTTTGTAATATTATTTTATTTGTAAGTACATAAACAACATGATAAGATACATAAAGGGAATGTACTTTGAATATTGGAGATTGGAGACAAAACATTTTACTGTAGGTATAGCACTTAAGTGTCGTTGATACAAACACATCATAATTATCATATCATCTGATCATAAAAAACACGAAAATAGGTATTCTTTATAGTTTTTTTTCCGGTTTAACTTGAGTGATGTACCTAAGTACCTCTTCTACCGCCGAAAACATGCCAAATATAGATAATGACATTAACCTTATTTTTACCCGACTATGGCGAAGCAAAAAGGAGGGTTATGATTTTAGCATCGTTTGTATATTTGTAAATATACTTAACATGTTACCTTCTTTTTAATAACTTATTTTTTAGTAGCTCAATAAGTAGTACATAACAATGTACCTAGTCCACGCATTTGGCTTCAGAAGCCCACTTTGCTGTGGGTATGATTGTGTACCTAGTACCTACCTATCACAGCTATACTCTGTACTTTTAGGTACTTAAAAAAGGTAAACAAAAAACCACTCAACCAGCCAGTGGTATTGTGCCAGATACAAAACATTACTTTGATTGGCTGAACGACCCGAGTCACGTGGTTTTTTTGCTTACTTACCTTTTAATAAACCTAGATCAAGATTGGTGCATGTTGTATACTTTTACCACCAAGGTAATATCTCTTTCTTAGTATATTTGTCGATTTATCTATGTCACGCTATTTAGTAGGTAACTGGCACTTAGTTCAGTCAGTGTCAATGATAAATGATTATTGCTTTGATTTCGGTTCTTAAGTGGATAACTGGATCTAAAATAAATACGGATTAAAATACCAACGACAGGAGCAGATTTAGAAAATTTTATCTTGCTTTCATAAATTGTTCGGTTGTTGAACAGGTATTTGAATTAAAATTTGCATTTTAAAAATATTACCTGTGAATACTAAAAAATATACTAAGTATATTTTTTTGTGAAGTTACCAGATAGAAAAGAAGAACCATTCAAGCACGTCAATAAGTTATTAGCTCACTGGATACAGGCATTATCAGTTGTACCAACTGCCTGCCTGATTCAATAATATAATAATAAATAAAACCGGTCAAGTGCGAGTCGAACTCACGCACCGAGGGTTCCGTACAAAATCGTCAGTAGATACGTGAATAATTCAAGAAAAATTGTATGGTGGGACGAACTTAACTAAGCTCTTGTAAAACTGTTGTCCCCATACATCGACATATGCCGCGGTTTGTTTATTAGGAGCAAATAAGGTTGTCTTACGATTTTTGCCAATTTCTAAAAAATGCTGCAAGTTAGGAAAACCGTTTTATTTTTCCTGTAATATTTAGGATATTATTAATAATCGGTAATTATTACAGATTTTTCTGTTCAGTAACTTCGGAGATAATAGGGAGGGAATGGTATTGTTTTAAACGTTTTTGGTCTTAAATCAAAAACTACACGTCTAAGAAAAAAAATAAAAACGGTTTTGAAATGTTCATATTAAGCCCTTTCATTTGATTTCCCACTCGATATATTAGCTCAAATTTTGATTTTCGACATCCCATTTAGGTCCCCTTTAAAAAAAAAGTAAAAAAGGTATAGGATTTTTTTCTGTTCCATAGGCTCAAATTAGCGGTTTTTAACACTATTCCAAATTTCAAGTCGATAGCATCAATAGATCTTGAGATATCTTGCTGTGACAGACGGACAGACAGACAGACGGACAGACAGAGTCGCACCATAAGGGTTCCTTTTTTACCATTTTGGTACGGAACCCTAAAAAGCATTACAATTACATAATTCGCTTATTTATATCCAACTTAGGATGCGTAGCGAAATATTTGCATTCATGTGTACCGTCGAAGGCAGTTTAGTTGTAAATTGTAATACAATATGATACAGGTTTTTTATAATATGCAAGCAGATGATTCGATTTAATAATGATGAAGGTGAAAATAAATGGATCACGTGTCTATCTTAACTCTCGATTTGAAGGGATAAAGACAAGGCTCGCTGGAAGACAGTTCTTTTACTGGCCTCATAAGAAGTTTCGAGAATTAGATTATATCTATAAAATTATATAAATAGTGACTATACTACGGCGTATTAAGAAACTTTGTAAAATAATTTAATTAGCAACACTAACAAGCAGTATTGAGCTGTTTTACGCACGAGTGTGCATTCGAAGCGTTTGGTAAGCGGACGGAAGCGGAGGCGCGAGCCGTGATAGAATGCTACTCCGTTTCTGCGCTAGTGACGAAACGCGGTTCAGTGACGTCATAAATGTGTCGATAAACAGTAGCGTGCACATGATAAAGACAAAAAAGACACTGTCTACCCTCTCATTCCTACCTTAATTTAGGTAGTGTGGTGGATATTAGTAGGGTAGGTAAGTAGTGTATAAAGATATCGCCTACTACCCAAATAATTTCTACCCTCCTATCCTTAAAGGGAAGAAATTAAAGGGTAGGCAGTAAGTGTATACTTTGTGTTGTTTCAGTTACAAGTTAGTTACTTTATAAAAGTAAACTAAACGGGTTATACATCATTGCGTTCTCTGACAAACAAACAACATATAAAGGTGCGCTTCTTTATTTAAACGTACCCTCTAACAAAATAATGTACCTATTGATTATATTAGCAATGCTTTACGTAATTTACATACTTACTGACTGAAAAACATCAATAGATTTGTATTATACTCTTGAAAATTATTGAAGAGTTTAAGAGAACGTAAAGCAAATTTCGAGTTATTTAGCAAAATATGTATGTATCTAACTCAAAACTGTAAATTTTTTCACTTGGAAAGTTCAACATTTTTGGGACTTTCTCGTCGGTAAAATTATAATCGGAAATCGTGCAATTGTACACAAAGAATTAAGTTGGTTCACGTCCGATTATGAACGTGCTTAGTTCAGTCAGAGTAAACGTTTCTGTAATAATTATGTTCTATACGTAAAACAGTACGTTTCCAGTCATTGCATCCTGAGCCCTCGTCATTAGAAGCAGAGTTTATGCCGAGCAGCTGACTTGCAATAAAATAACCGGTCGCCAGTGGCGCGTGTCGCCGCGTGCAGGGGTTAGCCCTTCAAATACCGGAAAATAAGGGCCAATAGTATAAGGCGGATCTCACACTGCAGCGCGAATCGCGGCGACACGCGACTCAGCGATTTTCAACTTTGTATGTAGAATCATCGATTTGTATAGAAAAATCGCGGGGTGGCGCACACTGGCGCGTAAATCGCGGCGACTCGCAACTACTATGCGCAGCTACACGGAAAAAATCGCGGCGACGGGCGATTTCAGTGTGTTCTTCGCCTAACGCACGTACAATCAACGTCTAAATATCATAAGAACATTTGAACTAGTGGCTCTGTCCGCTATGGACCTAGAGAGTCTGTCATGGCTCCAGCATTTGAAAATTTCCAACTGAGTTGACAAAAAAAACCTGTATAATTATCGAATCTGCTCACAAGATTTCACAAGAATTGGTTGAGAAATGCAACCTGTAGTTCGTTCGCTCGCTCACTCAATGAAAAAATAACTGGCCAAGAGCATGTCGGACCATGCTCAGTGTAGGGTTCCATAGCCGTAACTATAAGGTAAAAAATACGATGTAAAAAAAGTACAACAACAAAAGAGCGTATCTTCATAGCAATTACGTCCTTTTGTTGAGAAGCGCAGTTTATCGGCAATAACTCAAAAACGGTTAATTCGATCTTGTTGAAAATAATTTTCGTTGAAAGTATTAATTAAGCGTTACCTTCGTGATTTTTTTCATATTTTTCGGACGCACGGTTTAGAAAATAGAGGGGGGGGGACACAATTTACACAACTTTCGGAGCGATTATTTCCAAATACATTAACTTAATCAAAAACATTACTTAGGAACCTTATAGTGTTTTTTAAAGAGCTGTCGAACTATGTACCATTCGTTTATATTTGCTGAAAAAATTTTTTTTTACTGTCTTTAACATGTATGGAGTGCCCCCCCTAAAAATATTTATTTTAATTATTTATATACCAAACTAAGTAGCGGCTCATAAAACACACCTATATTCCAAATTTCATCAATATCCATCATGTAGTTTCTGAGTAAAATGCCTGTGACATACGGACAGACAGACAGACAGACAGACAGACAGACAGACAGACAGACAGACGGACGGACATGACGAAACTATAAGGGTTCCGTTTTTGCCATTTTGGCTACGGAACCCTAAAAAGCTACTTTCCAGTCTCTTTTAAAGTCATTTTAGGTGCTTAAATGAGAGTGAGTTAAAAAAAATGTCAAACATTTTACTAAATAGTAAAGAATGCGATGGAACGGACTTGATAACAGGAATTTATTCAAGCCAGAACCATAGCTGCCAACCACGATCATTAGTAGGTACGATACGTTTCTCTAAAAGAAAATTGATCGAAAGTATAGAGTTTTGGAGTTGACCGTACTGGCATGAACCGGACGGAAGCCTCGCCATTTAGCCGCGACCGACAGACAGGTGCGGGGTCGCGGCACCAACTATACCGTGCCTTGGAAATTATATGCTAACTACCGAGCCCGCGCTTTGACCGGATTATGACACAAGCGAGATATAAATTGTATCGTTGTCAAGCAAAAGGTTATCGGTTGCCTTTAAAGTCTATTTCTGATTACATCATCATCATCATGGTCCTGTGATTATCTCGTCATGACGTCGCCCCTGTCTGGTTCCACCGAAAGACCAGCGTTGGCACTTAGGTCGGTTTTGTGGCAGCGTTCAACTTTTACTTAATAACTCTTTTATTGCTGTATTTTCATTTTGTGCTATCATGAATAAATGTATTTTCTTTCTTTTCTTTCTTTTTTATAATACTAGCTGTCAATAGGGAAATATTTATTAGTATTATAAATTTGCATTTCCTAAGTTATATCTTGTTAAACTTTTGCCGTCCTTGTAACAGGCTAGCAAACTGGGGTACATTCAATATACAATGAAAACAAAGTAATTTATTGTTCAGTAAGTAATTGATCAGAAATAACAATTGTTTGTACACTTATTTCTGCATTACCTCGGAAAAAAACACTCCAAAAAAATTCCTTGTTGCCCTTAAAATTTGCCGCTCATTTTGGATCGCCTGATTCCAAATACTCATTCATACTCGTTAAATTTATTCATAAAATATTTTTAATTATACATGTCGAGAATTTTACAAAGAAAAGATACTTTCACTGTCTTAATTTCTTATACTTCTTAATATATTTCTTTCTACCAACAGTTTCCATTAAATTCATGTCTCGTAAAAACATTATACAGGTAGGTAGATATAGATATGTTTCCTACCGTTAGAAAATAGGGTCCCATTAGCACAATCTGCCGAGCCAAAGTAAGGTAACTTCCTTGTCTAGAATTCAACATTTCTGTAATTTGATTGGTTTTGGTTTGTATTGCATTAAACAACTACTTTCTAAAAAGGGAAAATATTTTTAGAATACTTATTTTAAGTGTTTTGTTCTTAAAAGTATTACTTATCGAAACGATCTGTGAAAGGGTTCAAATCGTTTAAGTGATTTCATCATGCAGTTGAGGACAATGTAGCAGCCATTACGATGGCAGATAAGATAAGCTCGTCGAGCAGAGCATTTGTAATAAAGCCTACTTGTTCTCCAACGTTTGCTATTCACGAGATGACTTCGGCTATCAAGATGTTTGTTTACAAATACTAAGTAAAGATATTCTTCATGCGATTATGAACCTTCTGTCAATGGCTGTAAGATCTTCGTCGTGGTTTTTGCTTTTTTGGTTCTGTTGGAACTGTCTGATCAATGGATTGTCACGTAGTCAGTGTAAAGGCACGACCCAGTTTTGAAAGGCTTCTTTTAGAGGGTACGAATATTTACTACACCCTGTTCACGATAACAAGATAGTATAGCGGCCTCTCTTTTGCACTTTGTATGCAGATGAAAAGGACAAGAAAGGGCAGTGTACAATGGCACCTCACTGTCAAGCTCGGCTTCCATGCCGTTGCTCGGAATATTTATTTATAATTTTTTATGATTTCCTGGTTTAGGTTTTAACATATTAAAGGACCAACTTTTATTTCAACCTTTATTTAAAAAGATAGTCCAGTAAACAAGCCAAGTCACGGATTAATCTGGAAACAATTGAAGGGAGAGCACTATAGCGCGTCTGCACCGTAGAAGAGACAGATGTTGACTGAATTTTGACCGCCATGTAAACTCACCCGGTGCGCTTGCATCACTCTTATCGCTGACCAATTACGTGCTGTCTAAGCCTTCTAGTACTAGCTCTTTAACGTGAACAGGGTATAGCTGTACTATTTTATTTCCTACTAGCATTTTCCCGCGGCTTCGCCCGCGTTGTTCCCGTTATTGTCCGAAAGGAACTCTTTACCGGGATATAAAGTATACTATGTTTCAGTCCAGGACTTGGTCTACTTGCATGCCAAATTTCAGCTTGATCCATCCAGTTGCTATCCCGTTATTAGGTAACAAACATCCAAACATCTTCACAAACTTTCGCATTTATAATATTAGTGGGATTCTGGTCTTACACTTATCTTGGATCGATTAAACTTCTCGAGGCTGTGATTATGATGTATTGATACCTACCTAGTACCTACTCACACAATGTCGAAGAAATGGTATCGTGCGAATTAATTTTCTTATTGAATAGGTAAATATGTAAATACGAGAACATTAGTAGGTTAAAGATTAGTAATAGTCAGTATTTTTTTCTTAGTAATTTACCTATATTCAATATACAATTTGTTTAAGATTTAATATACTAAAAACTAAATTAAAATTTAATAAGCTTAAACTAAACTAGATCTAAAAATGGCCTCTGCGGCATGGTGCCGAAGATGCTGGCAGCATTTTCTCGCTGGATAGTCAGTATTATATTTAAAATAAATAAATAAAATAAATTATTAAATATTAGGGGACAATCTTACACAAATCGAACTAGCCCCATAGTAAGCTCAATACGGCTTGTGTTATGGATACTAGACGACGATATATTTAATAGATACAAATACTTAAATACATAGAAAACATCCATGACTCAGGAACAAATATTCGTGCTCATCACACAAATAAATGCCCTTACCGGGATTCGAACCCAGGACCTCCTGCTTCGTAGGCAGGGTCACTACCAACTAAGCTAAAGGGGTCGTCAAACTTTCCTTAACAACAAACCTTAACGACAAATTTTCCTTATGTAATTTATTTGCTAACATTTTGACTTACATTCTGCATCTTTTTTGTTTCATAAGCAAAACTCACTACAACATTGAAATTATTGGAATATAAACCGTGCTGTTAGTCTAATAAAATTGATTGTTAGGTTAAGTTAGTACTACTTACTACGGTACTTACATTTTTTGAACGTAATTAGTGAGTTTTGTTTGTCACCCGACGAAATTACTTTTGACACTGTCGTCCAAGTTGCTACGACAAAGCAGAAGTGTAGATGGAAAGGCAAACCTCTTTAACGCGATAATGGTTTAAATCATAATACATAAGGTTTACTATTGGATCGCATAAATTTAAAAGGCATAATGCATCATTTCGCATAATTCATCATTTCGCATAAAGCTTTTTTTTCTGAATACGTAAACTTTTCAGGATTATTATAACGCAAACCTAACCTAACCTATTTAACAGGATGAGGCCTTAAAGAGTCCTGAAAATTCTACAGTTTAAGAAAAAAAATGCATTATGCCGAATGATGAATTATGCCAAATGATGAATTATGCCTTTTAAATTTATGCGATCTAATAGGTTCCCAATAAATAACTATCTGATTGAAGTTGACAAGATTGAATAAGTAAACAAGTCACTGCAATCGTTTTACTCGAGCGTTCATCTCGCAGTGAGTACATAAGTGGCCCTATAGCTCTCGTACCCGTATCTGCCGCGTGTCGTCTGCCTGCCGTTACATAGCGGGACCTCAAGAGCATCTGTAGAAACATACCTGACGGTAACTCAGACCTTCCCACTGTGGGAACTAGTGTTGCCAGACATCTCGAAACGTTGTGATTTTACCGATCAAGGTAAACGCAATATTGTGCCGATTTGCCGACAACTGGGTCATAGAGATTCCGTATGTATAAGTGTTCTTGTTGTACCTTATAGGCACATACTATTACTGTACTACTACTGGACTTTTGCGATAAGAATATTTAGTGATATTGATATGGGATTTTTATTATAGACCGAACCAGGTCCCACTTATACAAAAAATATATTAGAAGCCCTATACTAGCTATGGCCTAGTGCAGTGCATCCACATTGCATTCTTTGTCTTTTGCATCGTTTATTCCTCACCACCTACTCATTTACTTTTGTTAACTTTGGCTAACTCAAAGGTTGTCTGGAAGAGATCGCTCTTTAGCGAGACGATCGCCTATTGTTTATCACTATTTTCATATAAGTTTGCATTGTAATTTTTCTTTTGGTGTACAATAAAGTATGATTGTGTCTTTTGCATCGTTTATTCCTCACCACCTACTCATTTACTTTTGTTAACTTTGGCTAACTCAAAGGTTGTCTGGAAGAGATCGCTCTTTAGCGAGACGATCGCCTATTGTTTATCACTATTTTCATATAAGTTTGCATTGTAATTTTTCTTTTGGTGTACAATAAAGTATGATTGTATTCTATTGTATTGTATAGTATCAACATGA
The DNA here is from genome assembly GCA_947034925.1 of Eudemis profundana. Classification (NCBI taxonomy): domain Eukaryota; kingdom Metazoa; phylum Arthropoda; class Insecta; order Lepidoptera; family Tortricidae; genus Eudemis; species Eudemis profundana. The sequence goes on from OX344799.1 coordinate 20,557,488, forward strand.
TGTCCCAGAATGTACCTAAAGATCTAATCGAAGGTTGACACAGAGCAGACCATTTTTAGGGTTCCGTACCTCAAAAGGAAAAAACGGAACCCTTATAGGACCACTCGTGTGTCTGTCTGGCTTTCTGTCGCAGCCAATTTGCTCCAAAAGTACTGGTCCGATTGAATTGAAATTTGGTACATATATTAAGGTTAATGACTCAAACGCGGACATGTCACGAAAATATATGAATTTTTATCATGGAGGCCACTTTTGGGGGTCAACTAGAAAAAAAAGACGTTAGCGAACTATATCGTGTGAGCGTGTGACATATTAAATGAAAGGGCTCACTGTAAGAATCTCAAATATTTTTTTATTAATAATTTTTATTAATAGTTTTGAAGTTATTTAAGAAAATAGGCAAAAAATTACCATTCCCCCTTCTTATCTCCGAAACTATTAGACGTAGAATTTTGAGAAAAATATGGAATATAGTTCTACACCTATAGATTACAGGAAAACTTATAAGAAGTCTATGCAATAAAATATAATTGTTTTATATTATTTTGAACGTACGGAACCCTCTCCACGCGAGTCCAACTCGCACTTGTCCGGTTTTTTGATAATTTGGATTGCTTTTTATTTAAGCTGTCCCGACTTGAATATCCTCGACCTCGGTTTTAGTAAATAGGTCCTGGCAACACCACTGGGTACGCACCTAACTAAATTGTTATTGAATGTTTGTTTACATTTAGCCAGTTATGATCCGAAGACAATGGCCGTTTAATGTACACTAAACCGATCCGATTATTGCGCTACGCTGGCTCCATTGAGAGCCGTTTATAAACCGCTTAGAACGCCATGCGGAACGTCGGATCGCAGCCGGATATGTTGGGTCACGCGCTGCTCTAGCTCCGTGCTGGGCTGGGTCATGGTGGATTTGGATTAAAGATGGTGTAATACTATAGGCTGCACGGCTTAATAGAGAGCCTGGGTACCTATTCGTGTGGCACAGTCATAATAGCAGTCATTTTAGGGTTCCGTACCAAAATGGTAAAAAAGGAACCCTTATGGTGCGACTCTGTCTGTCTGTCCGTCTGTCACAGCCAGATATCTCAGGAACTACTGCTGCTATCGTTATGAAATTTGGAATAATTTTAAAAGTCGCTAACCCGACCCTATTTGACATTAAAAAAATCTTGTACCTTTTTTAGTTTTTCTTCTTACAAAAGGTATATCGCGCAGCCTGTATACACATGCGCCGTGAACGAACGCACTACAAGCAAAGTTTTCAGAATGTTGCTGTACGGATTGCACCGTCTGCGCCTCGACCTTAATAGGTATCGCGCGCTCCTAAACGACCGAAGAGAAACTACTAGTTTGTGGTGTTTTTATATTTTGACTGAGGGCACGGTGACTGTACTTTGTCGCATTTTGTCAACATTTTTCGCACTTCACCATACCCTAGCTCTCAAAAACCTAGTTATGCAATAACGTTCCATTCCACATGCAAATTTTTTTGCATTATGGACTTTGTTTTTAAAGACAGAAGGTTCATATTATTTTGTTTTATGGATTGGAACGTTATTGCATAACTACGTTCAAGTCAAACTTCCACAAATAAATTCACGACCAGTTGATGTACTTTTACACTGCGGTATTTAAGTAAATCGATGTAAAATTGATTACGGTGGCTATTCCGATAAAAAAACATTGGTACTTACGAGTACTTGCTTGAAAGAGTATATATTCCTGAAGAAGAAGAACACATATTTAACTTATAAAAAAATAATCACGCGATCATCTGTCTCGCACTTAGCTACGTAACTACTTACGTAGTTTTCAGAAAGTTGTGGATGCTTTGTCTAAGTCGTGCATAATCGTGCATACCAAATGCGAATTGTATAATAAATATGATTGCTACAAATTTGTCACATTAGCCTACTGATCGTAAGTACGGTTCGATAATTGCCCCGCATTCCGGCAGGTGCGGCGGGATGAACGCCCGCGCATAAAGCGCTTCCGTCGATCAGTTCCGCTGCGCACGCTTGACACGACGCGAGCACGATCACGTTCGCGATATATGCGAAAACACTGAGAAGAGTAAGAAGCGTTACTATATAAAAGAAGTAGCCGTTTACAAGAACTATTAAGACTGAAAAAAAGATTTACCATTAAATAGTATCTACCCGCGGCTTCACCTACGTTATTCTCATTAATATCCCAAGGGAATACCGGGATATAAGGTAGCCTATGTTTCATTCCAGGACTTGATCTACTTATATGCTAAATTTCATCTCAATCCATTCAACTGTTACCACGTTATTTAGATCCAAACATCTAAGCATCCAAACATCTTCACAAATGTTCATAATTATATATTAGTAGGATTGTACCTTTTTTTTTTTTTTTGACCCCGGGAAATGCATAAAACTGCATACCACTACGTAACCTAAGGCCATCGGGGGTGACAGCCAGATGTTACGTATTGGTTATGTGGGGCTCTCCGCTCCTGAAGGGATTGGCCTACCCACTAAAACCCAGGGATGCTACCAACCTGTGCCTTCACGGTGATGCCGTGGGATCGCTATCAAGCCACCACGACATCACGCCCCTGCCCCGCAGCCGTCTACGGGAGGACAAACGCCCCTACCCCGCAGACACTCCCGCCTGTCCTTACGGACCGCGGTGGGCCAGTCCTCCGCCTGCCGCCCCCAGCACATGAGGTAGCGGCAGCCTGCAAGGCTGAGCTCTCGGGACGCAGAGGACTAGTCCACCGGCACCACGCAGCGGCACAGGTCACCCGTCTGGTGCCTGCCCGCAGTGCCCCCCAAAAGGAGACGTCGGAGGGATGCTGCCCGTGCCCGACGCTCCGCCCTCGCGTGCCGCACCTGGAGAGTCCTCTAACAGAGGAAACCCGGTGCGGGACCCCCCAACCCCCCCTGATAGACTCATTCGCAGCATCGGCAAGTGGTCAATTAGGGGCCCCTAAGAAATCACTTGCCGTTGCTCCCGGGGTGCACCGGATAAGACGCTTCCCTTTCCTGCGGATCAACCGGATCAAGAGGAATGAGAAGAATCCAGACACTCTGGGAGGTTTCCTGTCTAGCACCCCAGTAGGATTGTACCTACCAGCCTCTTACTAGTTGCTACTGATACACTTGCATTTGTCTTGCGCTCGTGTCGCAAGGACTGCTTTCTTCTTCTGCGGTTCATTTCATGTAACGGTGTCTCTACTCTCTACTACAGTATTAAGGGCTAAAGGTCTGCACCTTTCGATGAGGTATATAGTTAGTGGCCCAGTAATTACAGTACCAGAGTTAATCTTTGTGGTGGGATAGAAACACAGCCCTGTAATCCAATCCTGCTGGTCATAAGTGTCAGCGGTGGGGGGTATATTAACCTCTCACTGAGTTCGAACATAGTTCTCGCAGAGATTTTAGTTTAAGCCAAAGTAAATATCCATCTTTTTTGGGCAGTTGTGTACAAAAACCTGCAATATGTACCTGAATAATCAGGTTTTATATTACGTAATTTAGAACTTTGGACCTTGTTGATATGATACCTACTTGTCTGTCTTATACACGCCGCCTGACAGCAGAAATGATGTTTTCCATGATAAATGCAAATGTAATAATAATTTCAAGGTTTAACATAATTATTATTATTATTATTCTTTATTTCAGACAATGTCCATATTACATTTCATATTATAGTACTTACAAATGACTCGCACACAATTTAAAATTATAATAAACTAAATTAAACTAAATTAAGATTAAAATATTGAAAAACACATTATCAGCAATCACAGAGTAAAAATAGTCAATTTAACATTAATTCAGAAATTATTAGGATTATAAATTAATTTAAAATAATAAAATAACATAAAATAGTCACTACAAATTCAATTAAAAATATTAAAAACATTATTTCTGGACTCCATATGAATGGAGTTCCAGTATCGCCACAGGGGACTATATATATCTTCACTTACTGCTTTCAAGAGGCTGTTTGGACTGTCACGCACCCGGCGCATCAGGGAGGCTACACTCTTACGCATTATTGCTTGAAATAATACCACGGCCAAATATAAGTAGAATAAAGATCTAATGAACATACTTGTTCTTTTTTAAACAGCTCACCGCGTAAATCAATTTACCTCCTTTGTTTCATTCCGTTCATTAGTGCTCTAAGAATGGTTTGTCGTCGTAAAAAGATTACTGCGCTTTGAGCGTAAGTGTGAAAAGCGTAAAGGGCAAGTCTCAGGTTAAAACAATGAGGCATTTAGCACCTGGAGGTTTTGAAATGCATGCCGAGTGCCCGGGCCCTTTGTTTTTAGTCCTGTTTCAGAAAAGTTCGTTCAGCAAACAATATTATGGACGTTGAACAATACGCACGTTCTGTTTTGAATTTTTTGAAGCACACCGTGTAAACTGTAACCCAAGACTCCCAAGACTTTAGAAGCAAGCATTATGCTCAGTGGAGTTAGTTAACAACTTACATCCCCTCTTTGGTGCTGAGGTTATGCTAAGGAAGCCTTCCGCCCCGAAGCCAGATAGTTGTGATTGTGATAACTCAAGGAGCTAACATTGTTCAACACCAAAAAAAACGCCATAAGGAAATAAATTTTCAGAAATGCTTAAATTGCTGTTAAGAGTAGTGGATCTGTATCTATATGGTGGACATTTTATTTCATCCGTGTTGATTTTGGTGGCGCAATAAAATTATTTAGTGATTTGAGAAAGTTATGATTTGTCACGGCGGGGAGTAAAATATGATACGAATTGTAGAGAGAAATGTTTGTCCGGCCGTGGGATAGAAGCGACTTCACAATACTTATCTGGTATGATCCGGCATCTTATGCATAAAATAAACCAACCTTTACACTGAAAGCAATTTAAGTCTCGTTCACACAAACCGGTCTTAAACCAGTACTCAGTTACGCAGAAAGATTTTATTACAAACTCTTTACAAACAAAACAAAACTGGGAACCCGACCTTCATCTCAATAAAGCCGTACTCACCTGCGAAGAATACTGCTTGTAAATAAAAGGATGTATGTGTCCTCGAAGCTGTTGAGGGTATAGGCTATGTTGGATGAGTAGGATGGTACAATGAGAGTATCGTAACAGACAATGAACGAGTTGCGAAATATCGGAGAGTTCACTCCCCGTGACCGGGCGCTCATGATTTGAATACGTTGCTGTTGCGTCGTCGAGGGGCAAATACAGTGCAAACCTTTGAAATACGCATATTTGCTACAATTCCTTTTGAATGCCGTTGTGATGGTCTATAATTATAAATGACACGAAAACTACTCTTCAGCCTCGTGTGTAGTATAATTATGTAATGGCGTCTGAAGACTTAAATTTAATTTAATTGATAATTCCCTAATAAAATGATAATTAAATTGGTCTCTAGTACCTACATTTTAGTTTATCACTAGTTGATCTTCCAATTTTGTCATCATCATTAACCCCTTTAATTCAGTTTTAAAAATAATAAACTTGTGTGGGTAAATCTTCAACTGAACCACTTTTAGTGTATTGTGTGTTGGTCACAGAAATATATCGAGATAGATGAAAATAGTTCGTCGATTTGTATGGGAACCAAGCGTGTAAGATTTTGCGGTTGACGTTTGACGTCAAGAGTGTAATTTAGTGATGAAAAGTATAAATTATTCACTTAAGAGGAAACAGGAGGGCAGTTTTTCCATACAAACGTAGTCCCCTGTTTCCTCCCTGGATAATGCCAGTAGAGCAATAATTTTTTGTCCAAAAATCTATGGCTACTATTGATATGTTCCTATGTTTTCCTTTTTACAATAAATTGATTCTCAAAAGAGATATTAACCTTCAAAAACCTAAAAAAAATGCCAGATTTTCCGCTGTGTTCACACATCCAGAAAACAAATTTGACTAGATTATAAAAAAAATGGAAAACATAGGAACACGGCCAAAGCCTTTCTTTAATGTTTAATGAAAAAAATAGTTAAATAGGTTAAGTTTTGGGGAAGAAATCAGGGGACTACGAAACGTTGTTTTCATGAAATTATAAAAGGTATTTTCGGTCCAAGCTGCAGTTGTCTCTATCGCGCTCTGCTCGGGAGAGGCGGGCAGTGCGGGACAGCGACACATTTTACAAATACCTAATTTTCAATTCTCTCCACCTTACTCTTTCTTCTTATTGAACAGTTAATTTATAGCATTATTAATCCTTCTTTTTAGCACGCGAAGTACCTACACACACTCTTTCCATCTCGATATATTTCTGTGGTGTCGGTTACCTGGGCAGTGCGCAATAACACTAACCAGCGTCGTAACCACTTGTTCGATCAAAATCGAGAAGATGACAGATTTTTATCGCACTGCGAGAGCTGTCGCGCGACAAACATGTGCTGAGGAGGCTGTACCTCTAGCACAAACTGTGACACGCGACTCTTTGTCGCGCGACAGATGCTACCTATCTCTCCACTCAATACAGTGACAGATGATGAACTGTCACGCGAAAACCGAAGTCGCGGCAAGTTAGGCTCCACAGCCTGATATTTAAAATTTCTTCAAATAACACCAACACGATTTATAAATAATCATGATCATTTATAAATAATCTTGACGATTCCATGATGGCTGGGTATGATGTCACTTGTCCCGCGAGACGTAGTAGAATGCAGTGTTTACTATACCTACTAAACACATTGTGCTAAACAATTGTACAAAGAAGACAATATTTATAAAAGTTTCGTGAGATTCAAAACATTTGAAAAGAGTCTGTTAGCACTTTAAATCCTTTCATGGCTGACTTATTGTGTGTGAATGAGGAATTGAGGATACGTTACAATGCTAAATAGCTGTGTTATACGAGTACTATGAGGATGTTTTATTACACCACGATGACAAATGAAATCTCTGTTGCCTGTCGTTATAAGATCACTTTGTTGTCCGTCTGTCCGTCCGTTCGTCCGTCTGTCTGTCTGTCCGTCCGTTTGCGGGAACGCGTGGAGGTATCGAGTTGAAATTTAAACCATATATTCAGGTCTACAGTCCCTTGAAGCTGTGAAAAAATCAAACTTCTAACTTAACGTATAAAAAAGAATTGGCCGCATTTATGCCGCGAAAAACGTACATTTCGACTCTCTCAAGGAAACCAAACTTTATAGGGTACTTTCCGATGACCTAAGTAGAACTATGAAATTTGGCAAGTACTTAGTACCGTCTTATACTACAAGTATGAGGAAACATCTGAAAACTATACTTTTGTAATAAAATCATAAAAAAATAAAGTCTTTATTTAAACTATTTGAACGGAATCCTCAGTGCGCGAGTCCGGCTCGCACTAGTTCAGTTTTTTTTAATAAGCTGTTTACACTATTGGGACGTAGATATAACGAGAACGTACTTCTACTGTAGTCCTCATATTCTTACTTAAGTAATTTTCAGTTTACCTAAACCTAAATAAATGGGTTAAAAACAGTAAAAAAATCTCCCTTGTTTCCAACTGCTAAGACATAGGGGCGTTTTTAGCTTTAAAGTGTGTACTTATACAGCGCTCCAGATGGATTTTGGCTCGTATAAATTGAAGGGTTTACAGGATCCCATATCCTGTACCGAACTATGAATAAAATTAAAACATTGCCCATCTCAGTTATTGCATTGGGCGCATATAGCAACATTTTCCCCAGTAGCATTGGAGCTTGTCTGACGCCTCGCGATCTAGATAATGATGAGTGAGTCTAAGTTTTATAAGTAAACATTACTCGCAATTAATTAGTATAGAGCGAGCATGAAACTGAGCCAATTGAGAGCACTGAGCATGCGCTGGGTGCCGTTAGGCGCAGCGGTGTCTAGGCGTTAACAATTAGGAGCTAAGTATTTTACCTGCTGACTTAAGTGGCACTGAAATTACTGGCTACGCGTCAAGTGAAAAATCTTTCTAACAGTTAGGTGTCCATGGCGTGAAGTAGCGAGGACTAGGAAATAGCCCATCCGGACTTTATAACTAAGATCAGTAAGTACCTCTAGCACTACTGTGACTCGCGACTCTTTGTCCCGCGACAAATGCTACCTATCTCTTTCTACTGAATATAGTGTGACAGTGACAGGTGATGCTCTGTCGCGCGAGAAACGAAGTCGCGGCCAGTTATGCTAGTCGTACTGGGGTGGACAATTATTAGAGCCGCCACACACATTACAAATGTACTATCAATGTTTGTGGTACTGGTAATGTGGTAATGTTTGTTGGTCAATTCATTCGACCTATACCTACCTACCAGTGGCGTGGCGTTAAAGATATCCTAGAGCACGCCGGTGCAGATTTGGCGTACATTTTCCTTAAGAGCTCTAGAATAAGGTGGTCAAAAGCCTGATATTAGGCAAGCCGGTTAGGAATCGAGTTGTTTGGACACCACGCCACTGCTACCTACTTACATTTTCGTTAATTTATTAGCAGAGTTTATTCTGTTTTGTTATGTAAGGTTTCTGTGTTTTTTATAATAAATCGTTTTTGCGTTTGCAAACGCACGGAGGCTAGGATTGCAATTCATAAATGTATTGAAGTCTTGGAATTTAATGGCAAGGAAGTAACAGAAGTTGGATGTCAGTTCTAATTTACTCCTTATAACATAAATAAAAATGATTAGCATATTCATCATGTCACGCGGGTCGTGATTCGTGCATTGATGATTTAGAATACCGCGATCATTCATTAGCAGCTTTAAAACTTCTCCTAAATGCTCAATCAGGATTTGATACGATTTCATGTTTTCCGTATCTGTCTGCCAATACTGAAAACGTGCATTCCAAATTACTAACGAAATATTTCACTAGTGACCTTGTAAGTATGAAATGCGGTAAATGCGCTTACGCATATAATAATGTCGACCCGAGAGATATATGATTCAATTTCTCAGGTAGTAGATAGTATGTAGACTCTTTGGAAGGTCGGTCGATGAGAAAACCTGGCCACGTATAATACTGCCATGTATTTTTTTTAAACAAGCAAAGACTAAGAAACGACGCTATACGTGACCTATAGCAATTGACAACATTTCATTTTAAGAACACTTTAAAATGTATATACGATTCGAAAGCATTTTGTCTCCTGAACACTACACTATTTTTATATTTTTTTATATCGCTTAATATAAAAAATACAAATGAATAAAAAATATGTTCTCATTTTACCAATTCTACGGCACAATAGATGAAATGCCAGTGCCTTTTGCCACAGAAAAAATAAGCTGTCATAATTTTGAATTTGACATTGTCAATGCATACTGTCAGATCGCTTACTTTTTTTCTATCGCGATAAGACTAAAGTAATGGTTTATTCTACCGTAGAACTGTACTTACGCCCTTTTAGAATAAGTAAATATTAATATATTAATTATAAATTAATTACAAATCCTGGTGAAACAAATAAACTATCAGCGTATTCGTCTTTTCAAACCAAATACAGAGAATCAATAAAATTAAAGGCTCAAAAAAATGAAAGGTTGTCAATTGTTTCTGAGACTTTGCTTGTTTAAATAACCACATTTTTACTAAAAAAATCCCCGACCGCGGTGCACTTTGAAACTGCATAAAATCCGCCATTTTGTTTATTTTAACGAACTTCATACCCAGTGACACTCGCACCATCAAGACGAATCTAATGATATATCATTTATCAAAATCGGATGTGCTGTTGAGTAGTTACGAGCGGACACAGGAACGGACATACATACATACATACAGGTCAAACACATAACCCTCCTTTGGGCTTCGCCGCAGTCGGGTAAAAAAATACATGTCAGTAGTCTTTTATTCGTAACACAAAGGTGATATAATTTTTGACGGTAAAAGCGTTTACCTTATAAGAAATTTAACTTCTTCACTTCTTCTCTGTTCAATATAGGATTAACTTACTCTCAAGTCCAGTGCACTAAAACTTAATCTGCTTGGATACTTGAACTCCAAGGGGACCCCTATTTCGGTAACCACACAGAAACACCAGGCAGGAAAAGTGTTGGATAAGCATCCGCCGCGGCCCGCGCTGTACTTTTGCTTGCTTGCACGTTGCCCCTTTATAGTTATTAGCGTGACATAAGCGCAGGCGCGGAAACCGGCATTACGCTGGTCATTCCACATGTTGCCGCGCCAACTGCAACGCCGTACGTGGGGTGATGCAATAACGCGAATAGCCTGCAGTTAGCTAATGAACTACATTTGATTATAACTCGTATGTAATTCTATGTTCCGACGCAATGCTCCGAGACCCGAGGCTGCAAAGAATTGACAACCTTTCATTTTTTTGAGCCTTTAATTTTATTGGTTCACTGTATTTGGTTTGAAAAGACGAATACGCTGATAGTTTATTTGTTTCACCAGGATTTGTAATTAATTTATAATTAATATATTAATATTTACTTATTCTAAAAGGGCGTAACTACAGTTCTACGGTAGAATAAACCATTACTTTAGTCTTATCGCGATTGAAAAAAAGTAAGCGATCTCACAGTATGCATTGACATTTGTCAAATTCAAAATTATGACAGCTTATTTTTTCTGTGGCAAAAGGCACTGGTATTTCATCTATTGTGCCGTAGAACTGGTAAAATGAGAACATATTTTTTATTCATTTTTATTTTTTATATTTAGCGATTTAAAAAAATTATAAAAATAGTGTAGTGTTCAGGAGACAAAATGCTTTCGAATCGTATATACATTTTAAAGTCTTCTTAAAATGAAATGTTGTCAATTGAATTAGTGTTGCTGTTGATGTCAGTTACTGTAGACAAGAGTTTATGGAAATGACATGCGCTAACGAAAAGTCACGTGGCAACCCTGCTAGCACGCAAGTTGTATAGGCGCTTATAACGCTCAACCTGGAAGTATAATGCCTGTATAAACTCTTATAGGTACAGCTACTTGAGTTGCTACACACACCTTTTCAAAACCACGTACCTACATATATTCGTATTATACATTATGTAGTTCGATCCAGGGAGACTTGCCCACCACGACCTACTATGGGCACAATACACATAGATTTGGAGGTCGCAACGTATAAGGTAGCCATCGCTAAAATGACCAACTTTTGGTTCATGCGCCGGAAGGTAGGATATGCATATGCAACCACCAATGAGTTTCATTTTATTTTGTTCGTACGGGATAGAACGGGAGCGTTCTATTAGTACGGCTTTAAGTTACTGCAGTTTGCCTTAAAATGTCTAGTCAATCACTACTCATGTTCTCATTAGTGACGCCATTTTCAAATTAATTTCATATATCAACCACGATTTGCAGAAAGTGCAAAAGTAAAGAAATATTAAATCCAGCTTCAAAGCGAAATTCGAAGAAGCCACTCAATAAATGTCTTGGACTAACAAGTCCAATGTGTGTGATTTGTGAGAAATGTTTGCAGCAACAATGTAGAGGAACAGAGTTGGCGATACAAAGTAGCAGTGTATATTACAGCTGTTTGTAATACAAAAAGACGTGGTTTAGGAAGAAAATCGCGTCGGTTACGTTGTTATCTGCTTTTTTCAAAGTAACAGGGCCCGGTAGTCTAGGGTCGCCATGCAATAGTGCTTTTCAATCATTATGTTGTAAACCATAATATTATATGATCTTTAATCCTTGTGCAGTATAGCTGCTACTGAACGTTGAACGAATTAACTTATTTTTATAGGTGAGTTAGAAATGCTTGGTTAAACAATTTAATTATGTATAATTTTCCGTTAAAGCGTGTAATTTAAGCTCTTAACATATTATATTTTATTTAATGCCTTTATAAGTGCTCAGCATAAAAATGCCACTTTAAAATTGCATAAAATGTGAAAGTATAGCAGTAGAGGCAGACCAAAATAGCGAACAACTAACAATATTTGTAGTTAACATTTCTCAATACAAGAAAATCTCAATGAAATTTGTAATTTTTTGCGTTATTAAGTCAAAGACGAAAGGATAAACAGGATCTATTTGTGAATTGTAATACTTGATAAGTTTATTGATATCGACTATGTAAATGTAGATGCATTATACTCGTACGTTGTATATTTCATAAGTAATGTTTATAAACAATTTCTTTTTGTTTCAGATCGGGCCGGTGATCACATGCCGTCGTCATGGTGATCGTTACCAGGGTAAGAATTATGCAATATTTACACTACAAAGTCCGTCACTTATTTATATTGTTGCTAAAATGTGTTACCCTTGAATCGTCGACAAACGTTTCATCGAATACCATTTAATCTAAAGCATTTTTCTTTGAAACCGTTATTTTTGGGGTAGATATAAAACAAACGTAACCTAACCTAACCAAATTCTGAAAAGTTGAAAGTGAAATGGTCATAAAGAAAAAAATTGTCGACAAAGTGAAAATTAGATGAAACATTAAACATTTTTTTCTAATACTGGGCTAATAGAACTGTTCGGAGAAAACCGCTTTATATTGTGGGTCGACTTTAAAATTTTATAATTGTGTGAAAACAATTGCCATCAAAAAAGGAAGAGCGAGGTGGAAAGTCCTTTCTGTTTTTTTTTTTGCGGTTGACAACTTAACATTAGAAGTGGCAGTGTACGTAAGTGTATAAATTCAGTTATTTACATTTATTTTTTAGCGTAATGTTTGACCTAATTTAGTTAGTTGTCTTCTCCTTAGGGGATAAAAAATTATTCAATATTATCTCGACCCATAACCCATTACATACTTATTTATCTTAAGCTAAAGAAACTGTGTTGCTATTTTAAGACTCGATTTTTTTATACAAGTTTATTGTAAAAACCGTTTTATATCAACGTCACTTAAAAATACATAATAGGTACTATTGATTGAATAACACTTATTTTATTTATTATCTACACTTACAACAGCAGCAGCAGCAGCTTTTCTGCAGTTTTTCAGTTACACCCATTATTCCTTCAATATAGATTTAAAAGGTTTAGTTACAGTTTCGTTTTAGCACGTTTGGGTTAGATAAGTGTGTTACAGGTGAATGGCCGGAGGCCGAGACATTCTGTGTGCCTAGAGTCTGGCTAATGAAAGATGAGACTAAAAAATAGCGGCAAATTTAAAAAAACAACGGGTTGCAACACTGTTTATAGGGTGACAAAAACGGTAATGATACTTGGGCGATTTTTGATTTGTTGTCACTTTTTTAATTCTTCCGATTTTTGTGAAAATTAGTAAGTACATAGTTTTTATTAGAGTGTTAGTGTTTATTTATGATATATATTTACTCCCCACATTAGCCACGGAAAGAAAAGCAAAAACAATTCAGTAAGTATTTTCGGAAACTGTTACTTTCTTATGTTGCATATTGAGTATCAAAATCACCACGGCATACTATCCTCAGAAATCTAATGACGTTTGACACATTTGACGTTTGTATACTGTCGCCATTTAAAAAGTTTTGAATAAATGTCAGTCTCATCTTTCATTAGCCAGACTCTACCAATTCTACCATGAGTTGACTTTTCGATCGGCGCTACCGAGTATCGAGCGAGATTTTTCAACCTCCTATTAAAGCACCCTTTAAAATAAAGTAAAAAAGGTATAAGATTTTTTTCAGTACCTCTAGCACAACTGTGACACGCGACTCTTTGTCGCGCGACAAATGCTACTTATTTCTTTCCACTCAATATAGTGTGACAGTGACAGGTGATGCTCTGTCGCGCGAGATACGAAGTCGCGGCCAGTTATGCTAGACGTACAGGTACTGTAAGCTAGGGTCAGCGATTTTTAAAATTATTCCAAATTTCAAATTGATAGCAGCAGTAACTTATCTGAGATATCTGGCTGTGACAGACGGACAGACAGACAAACAGAGTCGCACCATAAGGGTTCCTTTTTTACCATTTTGGTATGGAACCCTAAAGTTGACACTCAATCAGTCTTCATTTTTAAATAAAATAATAATTTAGTCTCCGATATTTAGAGTAATCATTAATTATAACATATTATAACTTCTTATTTCAAATATTATTACCTGTACTTTTTGAAATAAAGACTGTCCGATCGCAGCACGAAACCTCTCAAATTCAGTTTCGGTTTCGGCCGTAGTTTCGGCCGGATCGGATGGCAGCCGAAACCCTTTTTTTGGCCGAAACTAGGCCGAAACCGAAATTTCGGCCGGACTCTAGTCGGAACACAAAGAGATATTGACCACTTATACCAAGATATACCATAATATTTTGACAGAAGACGGGTCAATATTTGTCATATTTCTGTTTCATTGCATTTTGTCATTAAGGGTCTTTGTTACAAGTTCTCATAGGTACTTACCGTTTTAGTAGGTACAGTGCACGAAAGTAGCATGAAAACTAGCATAACACGAATGGTCAACCTTTAGATCAAAAATATAGCAGATTCGGCCATATTATGGAATTTTATTGGAACTAATTTCATCCTCCGGCTAAAATGTTATGTTATGTTCGAGCGATATATAAGATGAATTATCGAGACTCACTTAGAGATAAGTTTAAGGACATTAATGTAATGACATTGCATTGTCAATACATCTATGAGAATATTATGTATGTACATAAAAATATCATGAATTTTAAGAAGAACTGTGACATACATAATATTAATACTAGGAATAAACATAAGCTCGCAGTGCCCACCACTCGGCTCCATAAAATAAAAACATCATTCATGGGTAATTGTGTAAGGTTTTATAATAAGCTGCCAAGGAATATAACTGAATTATCTATTAACAAATTTAAGAATTGTGTAAAGCGTAAACTCATGTCTAAGGCTTATTACAGCACACAAGACTACATGAATGATGAAACACCGTGGGATTAACTGCGACTGGAAATAGATATATTTTAAAAACAATGTTTGATTAGTTGTCTTTTTCTGTTTTTGTACTTGCCAATTGTTTTGACACTTAAGAGACCATTTACATCTCTAAGAAAAAATGGACTTAATTTAGTAAATAAGTATTTTCAATTTGTATTTTGACGTTTGGAGATCCTTTACTCCTCCAAAACATAATATTTTGACAACGGAGACTCTTTACATCTCCATTAATTCTAGTATCAATTTATTTTCTATTTTTTATTTGTCTTGTTTGGACGCATAGAGAGACCCTTTACATCTCTATAAATGTAGTTTTTAAGGTAATGTAATGTATATTAAATTATTAAAAGAGAAACTGGTGAGTTTCTTCCGGCGCTTCTTCTCACCAGAAGGTCATTACCCGAAGCGCCGAAAAGAAAAGAAGACAAAGAATGTAAGACATGTAAAAGAGCCCTTGAGGGCCTACTTACAGAAATAAATTATTTTATTTTATTTATTTATTTTATGACTGTCAATGTTACGCAAAAATTCGATGTTTTTTCTTGCACTGTTTTTGAAATCCTTCTCCTTAGTAAAAAGTCGCGTTTTAGACTATGACGGCAGCATTGACGTTGCCATATCGATGGTCTAGTTCACACTTGTACTAATTGCGAGATAACAAGTTTCGTTAAACACCTGCGATCTCGGCCTTTCTTTGTATTACCACCCTAGTCGTGTAATTGTAATATACTATAACATTGCTAGTGGTGCCAAGATTCCAATAACTTCTCTGTTAAAAATGGTAGTGTTTCCATTTCAATTCCATCAGTAAATACCAATTACATTGGTTCAAAAATCAAACTACTTAAAGCACTGCAAGCCTTGAACTTGAAGCAAATTATGCGGTCAACGACTAGCCGCCGCCGCGGTTTCTTTTCCCATAACATTATGCATAGGCCGTTTGATCACTTTGCAATCGTTTTGCATAAAGTGTTAGCAATGTTAGTCGTCGGTCATACGGGTCTAGTTTAAAAGGTTGGGTATTCGATATAGTGATAAACAAAGGATTGATAATGTGATGAATATAGGAAGCTTACTAATCATTCGCGTAACACTTTCCGTCATATTTTTGTATCGCATAATGTTATTTGGCAAAAATAACTTTAATTCGAAATTTCATTTCGCATATTATTTTCCTCCTGCCTCCTGCATTGCATACAGTAGTTTTCTAGCACAAACAAAACACAAATTGTTTCTGTTGAGGTTGCAGCATGCTTTATTGTTATGTAAAATCCAAATTTTTGCGAAATGGTTATTCGACTAAATGTGTCTGTACAAAAGGTTTTATGCGAATTGTATTTCGGAAGATTTATATTATACAGGGTAATCCGGTAGAGAAGTCCTTTATGGCATTAAGTTTGCGTTTGTACGATAGGTTTTGTTTTGTGCAATAAAGTTTAAATAAACTAATAAAGGTAACCTAAAATTATAGTCCCGGAAAAAGTTTTGGCATGGTTTGAAAATTCCTGTCATTTATCACAACGCGCGGGTGGCTATAGTTATATTACTATACTTACTAGTAGCGTGGCGTCCAAAGAACTCGATTCTCACCGGCTTACCTAATATCAGGCATTTGAGCACCTTATTCTACAACTCTTAAGGAAAATGTACACTAAATCTGCATCGGCTTGCCCAAGGACATTTTATATATAATAATATGACATTTATGAAAATGGCAAAATATGTTAGAAATGCTCAAATTACGATTTGTTTTGTAGAGTATCATACAGCAAATATAAATAAATAAAATCCTTGTTCTGCTGTAGACATAGAAGTAGGTATATTGTCTACCTAAAAAGGTAGGCGTTAAACCAGCAATCAATATTTTCCTTGTTTCTTATAAGGCTTTCTAGACTCAAATTTGCGATTTAAGGAAAACGAAGTAACCTGTTCGAATTTCGTATGCACTTACTACGTTCTTCCTTCCAATACGTTGCCATTTAATGGCTCAGCCAAATAAAGGTTGAATGAGATCGAGAGTGCGCCCGCGTGGGCGGGGATCTAGGAGTGACCGGCTTTTGACCGCATTGTTTAACAAAAACGTTTTATAGTAATGTATAATTTGGTTTTTAAATCAAATTAAATAATGGTTTTATTATACATTATGCTGTATGATTAGTTAATATGGAAGTAAAAGTGGCCACATATCTATTAGGAAGATTGATCACGAATTTATCTTGTTCAATGTTGTGTTATTTAAATTGGTAATGAAAGGTTCGAGTAACATGCATACGTATTAAGAATATTACTAAGGCTAGGTGCAGTAAATCAAATGATCAAGCATAGCTGTGTACAGTCAACTGCAGAGACAAGGAACCCCCTTGTCATACATTCGTTAGTGGCATTAAATATTGTGTACAACAACCTGAAGTGCGTCTAGAAGTACTTTTATTTAGAAAGTAGGTGCGACATATGTTTGGCGCGTACGCAACCGGCACGACCGGTATCGAAAGTCCCAAAAGAACTCGGCTGGATTGGCACTCGGAATTTATAACAAGTCGACATCGTGAAGTGCCCGTGATGACAAAACTGGTTGGCTAAAACACGCCCTCGACTTAGGATGTAAGGTATATGTTGAAGAATGCAATTTAATTCAAGTGACGTGTTTAATTCAAATCTGTGCGTGATTTCTATGCTGGTAGAACAGAAATCCCTTAGTTAGCGTATACTTTTACTTAGACGTGTGATAACTATTTCAGTAGGTATAGGTAGTTTCACGAGAGTTGAGGTGAATGATTACACACACAGCTACATGAAGTACTTATTGCAAAAAAAGTGAATGAATGAAATGAATGAGTGAGTAAATAAACACAAGGCTATAGTTTAAACAAACTTTTTGGTCTATCTTGCAATTCACTGTTGAACCTGCTATCGGTACGAAAAAAGAACAGTAATTTCAAAATCCCGCTGTCATTACATGACAGTGTTTTTGTGTGCGTGGCCTCAACTCTCGTGAAGTATTTTATGTGATAACAGATCATAATCTACCTGACTACAAAATTTTATGGAAATCAGCCCGGTACATCTCTCGTGACGCGTCCACAAATAGTCTGGTTACCAATTTATTAAGTATGTATTGCCCTTTTACCAATTTAAGTGTTACAACTTTTTTGTTAACATTCCACACGACTTTATTCCTAAAGTAGAATATCGAATTCGAGATCAAAAATGTAAACAAGTGGGTTGCCACCATTAAAAAAATAAACGCTAGTGGTGGTAAGTCTAAAATCATTGAAATAATTATAAAAAATAAAATATTCACAGGTAAACACTGTTGTATGGATATTTAAAAATATGTTACTTAGTTATATAGCGAATTAATATTTTTTTATAACGTATTTGTGGTATTTAAGTAAATTATATGGAGTTTAAATTTATACTACTGGTAATGGGAAGAAGTCTTAAACATTTGGTATGTAATTAAAACAACAGTTTATTTTTAATATTATTATCAAATATTCGCGAGTCATTAATACATTTTTAAATTTCTTTCCATGTATAATTGTATTTCGTTGCATTTTGCTTTTTGACTAAACCTTTTTTACTTCACAATATACTGGCTAGTTGTAAAACGCCCGAATAAAAAGCACGTGAAAAAAAAAACAAATGAGGGTGGTTGAAAATTTGTAGCAGATGCATGTGAGTTTTGATCTATCTAGACTATAAAATAAATGTCCTAGTCTTGCACCCATTATCTGTTACTGAAAAGCATACGTGGTAAATAAAATTCATATATAAAACATGCATTAGAAGAAAAGATTTTATACCCCTGGAAGGTCACTTTGACATTGACAGTTGTTTGTTTACATTTTTGATCTCGAATTTGATATTCGACTTTATACTCAGGGCTCGAAACCGGTATATTGCAAAAACCCCGAAATAGCCCAATATTTTGAATTATTTTATGCTTTTTATGTAGAGCTCAGTAATGTATTTAAGTTATGATTTCGTATTATTAGATTGTCTGGTTAAAAAACAAAATAATAAACCAAAGAACGATAAGAACGGAAAGAATACCGGTATTTTTGTATGGCGCAAATACCGGTTTCCGAGCCCTGCCTATACTATTAAGGTCGTGTCAGTTATTTAGACATGTGTTGGTCTAGCTCACTAAGCTCAGTTCCGATTCAAAAAACTCAGTAATATCTTTCAACTCACTCGTTCACTCGCTCTCACGTAGATCTATTGAGCCGTGAGCTGCGAGAAAAGATACGATCAACGTGAAATTTTCGTACCTGTCTTGTCACCGCACCGTATAGCTATTACTGCTCTGTCTTTTGTTCGGAAATAT
The DNA here is from genome assembly GCA_947034925.1 of Eudemis profundana. Lineage (NCBI taxonomy): Eukaryota > Metazoa > Arthropoda > Insecta > Lepidoptera > Tortricidae > Eudemis > Eudemis profundana. Next base: position 20,576,587 of record OX344799.1, read on the forward strand.
TCGGATTTGGAGCTTCTGAGCTGTAAGAGCTAGTGAGCCGTTGACACACCGCGGAGCTGCTGACCTAAAAGAGTGATACACATCTTTGAGAGCTAATGAAATGAAATGAAATGAAAATAATTTATTCCAGATCCAAACTCATAGAATTACATTAAGACGAGACACAAACAAAAAACAACAACATAGGCTAAATATACATATTATCACTCTTTTCACTTTTGTGACACATTTAGCGCATGTCTACAGTTATTTATTCGTATCTCGTTTCGTCATGTGTTATTGCCGGTGACCGTACTATTATTTAGTAATTTGGTAGTCAAAACTGATGAATGATGTCAAACGCCAAGTTTCTTCACAAAAGTTTACAGCTTAGACTTTATTTAATTATATAATTTAAGTATAGCTAAAGCTAAACCGTATATTTTTCAACAAAAATGCCCTTTAATTTAAGTTTCGTTATTTCATCGTTCATTTCATGAAAAGATGCAGCCAGTCTCATAAAACTCTACACTGAACAATGACACCTTCCACCTGCAAGTCAATTGTTTTCGCAATCATTCAGAACAAACGATATGAATTACCTACCCATTTTACCGTCATTCATTCATTACTGTAACTACAACAAGCGAGAACATCACGATAAGTTCACCCGATTCAATCAATCATAGCCGACCTTGCCGAGAAGCAGGTCACTTTTTGTGATAAACTCATCGGACATCTCTCCTTAGTCTCATTCATAACTATGGCCGACTCAGTTAATTAAATTTCAGTGGGAAAGCCGTTAAGTGTTTACGAGTTATGTGTAATGGAGACGTGGGCTTTTGAGGTAATTTTGCGCCGAATGGACATTGTATTCGCGTGTGAATGATGGCCGGATAAAATTAATTAGGTATGTCACGTACACGTCTGTTGAAAAGTTAATTTATTGCTGACGCTTTAATAGCATTATGAAATCATGAACTCATGTCTGTTTTAACGACCGCGATTTTTTACAATCGTATTGCTACCCCAAGTATATGCAAATAATTATTCCTAGCGTAGTATTAAATTGTGAAGGCTTATAATTACAATTAATTTGAATAATTCTGACATTCGTACCTACAGAAAATCACACGTTTACGCCCGATCGGCCCATCTTATTTACATACGTATATACACATATAATTTGTAATTCGACATCGCGGAATTCGTGGATTAACTTTCACGGGCCGATCCCAACGGCCAGATGTACTGACTGATGTTTATCTCGAATTCAAGAACTTTCTATTAAATTCAAACAATTGTCTTTGGATACGTTCCGGCCATTTATGTGATACGCGTGCAAGCACGCAAAGCCGTCACCTACTTCGAGGTTTGATGACGTTGTGATATTTATTTTATGTTTTTGTGAGCTCCGAGGTGAATGACACTACATTTTGATGTTAGATGTTAATCTTGACGATAAGCGGCACGCAGTAGCCGATGTGTTAAAGGTGTTTCTACACGTAGGAAGGGATAGGTCACGTACACTGGATCACGTTACAAAACAAGCAATACTTACGGTTCTATAATGTCTTAATGGATTATACTTAGTAAAGTGTCAAATTACACATCAGTGGCGAGACTCAAAGATATCCTTGGGCAAGCCGAATCCGATTTGGCATACAACTTCTTTAAAGCAGTAAAACAAAAAGCGCAAGCAAAAGCGGTCCTAAAAGCGTTTTAGATATTATCAAATGTGATTAGAAAACTCTCCACATCAAAATTAGCGTACCAGTTAGCTCATCAGATCGGATTAACTGTGATTGCCATGCATTAATTAATCTGGTAGCGCCAAATTTAACCATAAAACTCGTTTCATTTTTGATTAGAATTTTAACGGCCATTTTTACCCATCTACAATCTACAATGAGACCCATTTACAAAGGAGCGCGCCTCAACTTGTTTAACTAATAAAGCCTATAGGCATGGTAATAAGTATGACATGGTATAGTTAAAAGCCTATAGGCAATATGATTCCATATTGGCGTGCATGCCTTCGCAGTAACACAGGTCTGGCAGCCTCGATTTCTCAACACCCTTCTAAGCAAGCCCCCATCTCGTTGCAGGGTGACTACATATGGATCGAGCCGGTGTCGGGTCGCGAGTTCGACGTCGCCATCGGCGCGCGCGTGCTCGCAGCGGAGGGCCGGCGCATACGCGTGCGCGACGACGACGGCCAGGAACAATGGCTGCCGCCGGAGAGGAGGATCAAGGCCATGCACGCCACGTCCGTGCATGGCGTCGAGGACATGATCTCGTTGGGGGATCTCCATGAAGCGGGGATACTGAGGAACCTCCTCATTAGATACAATGAAAACCTTATTTATGTAAGTAAAGACTTACCTTGCCTTTTATGTAAAAGGATGAATGGCTGCAGTTTCAAAAAAATATCGCACGCCACGTATATAAGAATATCTAGATACTACCCTAGAAATTCAAGCTCAAACTTACGCACCATCGCCTCACTTAGGTTACGATGCCGCTGCACAAAGTTCATTCCAAAGGGTAGTTAAAAAAAATGACCAAAGTTCGAAACATTTAAACTCGATAAGCTTAAAACGCCTAAACGAATTTCGAAGAATTTTATTGCATCGTAGTCGTTAAGTAAACAGCTATCGACATTGCGATGTCTTTATTAAGAAAGTAGTCGGATCGCACTTTGTGAACAGCTCGTAATGAACAGTATTAAAATAAAAACTCATTCTGGTACTTTCAATACCGGTAAGTAAAGTTATAATATTAAGTACCACGAGCGTCAAAATATTCTTAACACTTTTGAAAGGATTTGAGCAGAAATTTAATATTTTTTCGGGGGCAAGCCGAGTTGTTGATAGTTCTAGTCATAAAAACTATAAAATGAATGCCTATGTTTATCTACGGAGAACACGATTAAATAAATATGTTTAGGTCTTTGCCTGAGAAACTCGGTCTGATGTGCTATGATGTTGTAGCCTTTAAAAGGATACTGATGATCTGTAGTCCAAGGCCGTGGTCTGGACGCCAGCGTGCAGCGGGGCGGTGAGCGAGGCGTGCAGCCCGCGGTGTAATGCGTAGTAAATTATGTGCTCACTGGTTACGAAGGGACAGACTCGGGATCGGGTCTGACTGTGCAATTCTGAAGTAAACTTAAGAACTTCACGAACGTGTTTCTCTTATTTCAGACATACACAGGATCAATATTAGTAGCAGTAAATCCCTACCAAATCCTGCCCATCTACACGGCGGACCAGATTAAGCTGTACAAGGAGCGCAAGATTGGAGAACTGCCGCCGCACATCTTCGCGATCGGCGACAATGCGTACGCACACATGCGGCGGTATGGGCAGGACCAGTGCATCGTCATCAGTGGGGAGTCCGGCGCGGGCAAGACGGAGTCTACCAAGCTGATCCTGCAGTATCTGGCTGCTATCAGCGGGAAGCATTCTTGGATTGAACAACAGGTATTATTAGCTTAGGTAAGGTTGACGTCCGGGTACTTGAGACTATCCCAGTTGCCATCTTGGATTCAAGTAATGGCAATAGAGGTGTCAACTATTTGGTATTAGGGTGTCAACCACTGGGACGTTAACCTTATATGATTTACGTGTTCGGCACCTTATAGCAATAAGAATAACTCGTTACTTCTATCTTATTGACTTCACTACACTTTCGCAATTTGGTGCATTCGTGAATTACGAAGGATTCTTAAGAAGTAATATTATATTAGTGTTATTATATCCTTCTGACTATTAATTAAAATACTCCACTCTGCTCAAATTTGAAGATTGAAGTCGCTACTAATAATTTCATTCTGTCTTTTTCCAGATCTTAGAAGCTAACCCAATTCTGGAAGCCTTCGGCAACGCAAAAACAGTCAGAAACGACAACTCGTCGCGCTTCGGAAAGTACATCGACATCCACTTCAACAGCGGTGGAGTTATAGAGGGTGCGAAGATAGAGCAATACTTACTGGAGAAGTCGAGAATAGTCTCCCAGGGAAACGATGAGAGGAACTACCACGTGTTCTATTGCTTACTGGCTGGTCTATCCAAAGATGAGAAGAAAAAGTTGGAATTGGGAGACCCAAAGGAATATAGATACCTGTCTGGGGTAAATAAATTAAATTAACTTGAAATCTAAACCGACGAGCATGCATGAAATAGTACATTACACAACTAGGGTGGTAATATAAAGAAAGGCCGAGATCGCAGATGTTTGCGGCCCAAGCTGCAAGCGAGGGACGTAAATATGCGATCGAGGGCTTTCTTTATTAATTTCCGTGTTGTGTACATCATTTTATGTCTACACTTGGCCAGAAAGCGGCTTTTTTTCGTACGCGCAGCGTGCGGAAAAAGCCACTTTATGGCCAGGTGTGGTATAAAGATTAATGAATGTTGATTAAGCAAAAGATGTATGCCTGAACCGTAGCAAGTGGAAAGGCGTAGTCTCTGCCTACCCCGTTGGTAGTAACTAATATATGTTTGTAGTTTGAAATAACTGCTCTTAAAGAACTATGTTTACTAAGGAGTTATCTTTTCTTTCAGGGTGGAAGCTTCACGTGCGAAGGCAGAGACGATGCAGCAGAATTCGCTGATATACGGTCAGCTATGAAGGTGTTACTCTTCACTGAACCAGAAATATGGGAGATCTTGAAGCTATTAGCGGCAGTGCTTCACTGTGGTAACATTAAATATGAAGCCACCGTTGTAGACAATTTAGATGCCACTGAAATTATTGAACAAGCAAATGTAAGAAGAGTCGCTAATCTTTTAGGAGTGCCCATGCAATCACTAATACAAGCACTTACGAGAAAAACGTTATTTGCACACGGAGAAACGGTCGTTTCAACTTTAAGCAAAACTCAATCTGTGGATATCAGAGATGCCTTCGTAAAAGGCATATACGGTCGACTTTTCGTCACCATTGTAAAGAAAATTAACGCAGCTATATACAAACCAAAAGCCACGACACGGACTGCCATCGGTGTACTAGATATATTCGGTTTTGAAAACTTCGATCAAAACAGTTTTGAACAGTTCTGCATTAACTTTGCCAATGAGAACCTTCAACAGTTCTTTGTACGGCACATCTTCAAATTGGAACAAGAAGAGTACAATCATGAGGGGATCAATTGGCAGCACATAGAATTCGTTGACAACCAAGATGCGCTAGATTTAATAGCTCTTAAGCAATTGAACATTATGGCTTTAATAGACGAAGAATCTAAATTCCCAAAAGGCACCGACCAAACTATGTTAGCAAAATTACACAAAACGCACGGATTACACAGAAACTACTTGAAACCAAAGTCAGACATCAACACAAGCTTCGGGCTGAACCATTTCGCAGGTGTGGTGTTTTACGACACCAGAGGATTCCTAGAGAAAAATCGGGACACCTTCAGTGCAGACCTGTTACAACTTATTCATGTGTCAACCAACAAATTCTTACAGAACATTTTCCAAAATGACATAGTAATGGGATCGGAAACCAGAAAACGAACTCCAACATTGTCAACGCAATTCAAGAAGTCTTTGGACTTACTGATGAGAACGTTGGGAACGTGTCAGCCATTCTTCATTCGGTGTATAAAGCCAAACGAATTCAAAAAGCCGATGCTGTTCGACCGAGGGCTATGTTGCAGGCAGCTGAGATATTCCGGAATGATGGAGACGATAAGAATCCGAAGAGCGGGCTATCCGATCCGACACAGTTTCAAGGAGTTCGTGGAAAGATACAGATTCTTAATATCAGGAGTTCCACCCGCACACAAGACTGATTGCCGAGCAGCTACTGCGAAAATCTGCGCCACTGTTCTTGGGAAATCTGATTATCAACTAGGCCACACCAAAGTGTTTTTGAAGGACGCCCACGACTTATTCCTTGAGCAGGAAAGAGACAGAGTGCTAACTCGAAAGATTCTCATTTTACAGAGGTCCATTCGTGGTTGGGTATATCGACGTCGCTTCCTAAAGATGAGGGCGGCGGCCATTCTGGTCCAGCGTCACTGGCGAGGAAAGCTGCAGAGACTGCGGTACAATAAGATGAAAGTGGGGTACGCCAGGCTGCAAGCGTTGATCCGCGCCAGAGTACTGGCCCACAGGTTCAGGCATCTACGAGGCCATATCGTGTCCTTACAGGTCAGTCTAAATCATAATTGAGAATACACTTTATAACATTAGACTTTTAACATTCTGGTGCATCACAAAAGTTTCCTCGAGAATTTATAAGTAGTTTTTAGGAATTGCCTTGCATGATGAGCGAAAAGTTCCTGTTTGTATAGAAGACTACTTTCTTTTCCGACGACATAAAATTAGCTCAAAACGTCAAATGGGAAGCTGTCCCCATACTAACTTTGTCTGTATTACAAGTCTGTTAGAGAACGCGAATCGTATAGCTAGGACCAATACCTAAACAACGGCATATAATTCCACTTTAGTCTGAGTGACAACGTTTGAGCTCCGCCACGCGTCCAGAAGGTTGACAAACGTCGTATTGCAGGCGGCAGCCCGCGGCTACCTGGTGCGCCGGTCCTACGGGCACAAGATGTGGGCGATCGTGAAGATCCAGAGCCACGTGCGGCGGCTGATCGCCATGCGGCGCTACCGGCGGCGGCGGCAGGACGCGCTCGAGCACACCGAGGCGCTGCGCCTGCGCCGCGTCGAGGAGCAGCGCCTGCAGCACCAGGGGAACACGCGCGCAAAGGAGATCGCCGAGCAAAACTATCGGGTGAGAGTTGAACCTCCTACTGTAAGCTACACACCTTTTAGCGGGTGGCGTGGCCTCTAACGTACCCTTAGGCAAACCAAAGGAGCTGTGTTAACTTTTTCTTTAAGTGCATTAAAATACGGTCCTTAGATCTGTTTCTATGGACGCCACTGCTTGGTTGTTGCAGTCGCGATAAGATGGGGAAGATAACGGAAACTAAGTAGCCTAAACATCTTGCAATCGTTTATCTCGCAACCGATCGCTGATCGGTGCAACATGTTGGTGGTGAAATTGTAAGATGTGAAGAGCCCATAGGCCATAAGTGTCAGCGTTCTTTGCGCGATTTGACTTTGTACAATTTGCGGGAACATTCCCTTTCGTCAATTAGAGTAGGGTAGTTTATGCCCAGCAGTGGATCATGTCATCTTAAGTGACAAAGATTAAGATTGCTATCAAGTCAATAATATGGATTACACTCAATTTTTCAGATTAGAAAATCATCTGTCATGTGATTTCAAGGAAAATAACCTTTAATCGATGAAAATCTGCCCGTAGGTACTATCTTTAAATAGTAATAAGTTACTGAAATAAGAGAAATTAGTTAAATCCCTCTGATATCGTAGGAAAACGGAAAAAATTAAATGTGGGCGAAAGTGACCGTTAATATTCTAAAAAATTGAGGATTAGTTTAGTTGAAATTCGCTTTGATAACACATATTGTGAGGTATCGTTGTTCATTGAAATCACTTTTCCCGGCCGTGAGCTCCTGAGGAGCACTCGCCATATACTATGTGCAGCCACGGGCCGCTATAACAGGCCCCGCTGAAGAGGCTCATGTCAAAAAAAACCGGTCAAGTGCGAGTCGGACTCGCGCACCGAGGGTTCCGTACAAATTCGTCAGTACATACGTGAATAATTCAAGAAAAAGTGTATGGTGGGACAAACTTAACTTTGCTCTTGTAAAACTGTTGTCCCCATACATCGACATATGCCGCGGTTAGTTTAGCAGGTGCAAATAAGGTTGTCTTACGATTTTTGCGAAAGTCTAAAAAACGCTGCAAGTTAGGAAAACCGTTTTATTTTTCCTGTAATATTTAGGATAATATTAATAATCGGTAATTATTACAGATTTTTCTGTTCAGTAACTTCGGAGATAATAGGGGGGGAATGGTATTTTTTTAAACGTTTTTTGTTTTAAATCAAAAACTACATGTCTAAGAAAAAAAATAAAAACAGTTTTAGAATCTACATATTAAGCCCTTTCATTTGATATCCCACTCGATATATTAGCTCATTTTTTGATTTTCGACATCCCATTTCGGTCCCCTTTAAAAAAAAAGTAATAAAGGTATAAGATTTTTTTTTCTATCCCATAGGCTCGGATTAGCGGCTTATAACACTATTCCAAATTTCAAGTCGATAGCATCAGTACATCCTGAGATATCTTGCTGTGACAGACGGACAGACAGACAGAGTCGCACCATAAGGGTTCCTTTTTTACCATTTTGGTACGGAACCCTAAAAAATGAAATCACATCAGGCGAAACTTTTTTAATGCCATACTGGGTGTTGCCTGTAACAGGAGCAAATCATTAAAACGTAGATCTACACATCAAAGAATAAAACTTTCGTTATACAACTTTTAAAAATTATGTAATCTTTACATTTTATCTTTTTCATACAAATTAAATAGTATATAAACATAAAAAACATTGCAATAAATTGCGGTCTCAAATAAACTTTAAAGTGTACTAAAAATTATAACGTAAGTTATTTTTAAATGTCGCTGAACAAATGTTGTTCAGTTTGAGGAGTACAATCTACGTTTTAATTATTTGCTTCCTAGTACAAGCAACACCTGTTATATACTCGATTATATACCTACCAGAAAATAATATGTGCACTATGCACTATTGAAGAAGATAAATAAAAATGCAAATAAGTAGCTAAATCGATAATAACATACGTTGAATTGCAATCAATGTTATCGAAACAATTTCCTTGAAATATAAATCCGTTTACTGAAAAAGCTGCATTATCACCTTATCAATATCACAGATTTTATTTGAATTGTGACGTATCTAATATACGTAATGCTCTGTACGTGTTTGATAAGGCGTCGAAAATAGTGTTCACAGTACAGTGACTTGGCAAATAGCATAGCTACACATACAAAATGTTCGCGAAACCACTTAATCCCATCAAAAAACCTTACATGTAAAAAGATGCAAGTCTCGCAATGCAGTTCTCCTACAACAAAATAGTTTTGAAATGTAATATTAAACCAAGTCAGTACCGGGAGGTGTCAACAAAACTCGATTTCCACCGACTTGCCTATTATTTATACGTGGAGGATTCTTTCTTTGAGAACCTATAAAGTGTGTTCCTCCATGGTTATTTAACACGGACATTTAAGTCTTATTGCGCCGTATCCATATCCCTGAAAATTCAGGGTTCTAGCTTTAGCCATCACAAAATTTCGGGAGGCTGAAAATGGCCTGAATGGCTTCGAGAAAAAGATGGTACGGCCGTACCTTTGTTTTGCTCGACTTGGTGGGGCACTGCCGAGCGCCCAGATTTATCTGGAGCATTCGCGAAGTTTGGAGCATCGACGTAAAGACGCTTATCAGTTTTTTGTTGGACGCATATTGGAGAGTGCAGCGAGGAATTGCTCCACCTAATCCCACCTTTTCCAATCGGACTACTGGATGCCGTGAGCGAGTCCACCCACATGCAGGGTCGAATTTTCCCGCACCGCTCTGGACATCGTAAAAAAATTATCTAGACGCCAAAACAAGATGAATTAAAAAAAATAATAACTGGCCAAGAGCATGTCGGACCATGCTCAGTGTAGGGTTCCATAGCCGTAACTATAAGGGAAATAACTATAAGGTAAAAAATACGATGTAAAAAATTACAACAACAAAAGAGCGTACCTTCATAGCAATTACGTCCTTTTGTGGAGAAGCGCAGTTTATCGGTAATAACTCAAAAACGGTTAATCCGATCTTGTTGAAAATAATTTTCGTTGAAAGTATTAATCAAGCGTTATCTTTGCTATTTTTTTTGTATTTTTCGGACACACGGCTTAGAAGATAGAGGGGGGGGGACACAATTTTCACAACTTTCGGAGCGATTATTTCCAAAGGTATTCACTTAATCAAAAACATGACTTAAGAACCTTAAAACGTTTTTGAAAGAGCTGTCAAACTATGTAACACACGTTGATATATTCTGAAAAAAATTTTTTTTAGTTTCTGTAACATGTATGGAGTGCCCCCCCTAAAAATAATTATTTTAGTTATTTAACTACCAAACTAAGTAGCGGCTTATACAAGACACCTATATTCCAAATTTCATCAATATCCATCGTGTAGTTTTTGAGTAAAATGCCTGTGACATACGGACGGACGGACGGACGGACGGACGGACGGACGGACGGACGGACGGACGGACATGACGAAACTATAAGGGTTCCGTTTTTGCCATTTTGGCTACGGAACCCTAAAAATTATAGCATATAACAAAAAATATATATATAACACAATAATGCTGGGATGGGATGTGAAAGTTTGTGAAGATGTTTGGATATTTGGATGTTTGTTACTAAATAACGGGGTAACAACTGGGTGTATTGAGCTGAAATTTAGCATGCAAGTAGACCAAATCCTGGATTGAAACATAGGATACTTTGTATCCCGGTAGGTAAATAGTTCCTAGAGACCTATTGGGTTGCGAAGCTTAGATGATAAGAGAAAAAATGTTATATAATGTATACCTTTTCATCGGTGGGGTGAGCGTCTATAGATTTTCAAAAATGTAAAAAAAAACTGTTGCATGGACATACTCGAGCGCGTCAGATATTGATAGCATCCATGTGCCACGTATTTTTTATGTACGTATGTTAATCTGACGGTTTGCATGGTGGGTGTGGTCGTACGGGGTTGAAAATGAGAAAAAAAAATTAATCGAGCGCATCAGATTTTCTAAGGGGATGTTATGTGAACCTAAAAGAAGCTCTTATTCAATAATCTGACGATTTGGACGTGACGCAAGCTCACGGCCATTATTAGAATATGCATAAAAAAATTGATGTGAATGTCTGATGATCAATTTTTTTTACTTATCTGATCCTTTATCCTTGACGGGCGGCCATATATATGGGGCTCATATTTGGTAGAGGTAGGTACTTAAACGGGTACAAGGTACCCCCTGTATGTTAATCTGACGCGCTGGAGTAAGTCCCGAAATCCCCTCTTGGGCTCCCTAACTACTAGTAATGAATAAAAACATGAAATATTCTAAAATTAAACTATAATTGGCAACAAAAGATTGTTTGTTATCTTTAGATTTTATCCTCATTAATAATGTCCTCAATTGTAATCTTTAAAATCAAATCTTCGGTCAAACAAAAATCAATTCAGTGTTTCGTACCTATGTTTTTAAAACCTTTTTATTAATTATCTTCAATCTAGATAGTTCTTAACATCCATTAGCGCTATCATAGAACTGCTATGGTGCAATTTCCTCGTGTTAATCACATTTCTATGTTTTTTTTGTGAGATTATGTCGGCAGAGATATAGGTTGTTATTTTTTATATATTTAATATATTCTTTAATTTCCTCTTGAATGTTATAATACTTAAGATAAATAGCTTTATCTAAAACACTGCTCATCATATTGAGCGGGTATTTCACGGCCATTGAATCGCCTTCCAAAAGATGCAAACCTTTAGGAAGAAAACATGTGTCCATTAGATTTTTTGAACCATCTAACAAATAAGAGTATTTGATTGTTTGAGTGAGCTAAGCAATGTGTACGCACATACGGTGAATAAAATAAAATCACTCTAGAAGCCCGGTAACAGACTTATACAGGGAGTAACGTAATTAACAAGTAAAACCTGGCACTTATGCATGCATCGTCATCGTAATGGATTTAGGTACTTTTATTATATTTGATATCATACATTTTTTATCGACACTGATTGAAATATTAATCTGAGTGCATGATAGTAATATAAACAAAAGTGCCGCATATTTTCTTATCATCATTGATAATCAAAAGTGCCAAATCACAAAATATTTCAATGGGTTCATACATTCAGTAGCTCCTGACAGCAAAAGATGTGTTTTAGTGCGGTATTTTTAAATTATTCTAAATTTATCGGATTACATACAATTGCAGGTAATTAGATCATTTCTATCACTTGTTACGATTTATTGCCCAAAGAGATACCTGTTTCCGAGATTGATCAACAGATGCGATCCACTCTTGCCGTTATAATGCAATTATGTACCTATAGATTATTTTTTATTGGGTATAAAGCAAGATTGCTGGTTTACACGTTTCGCTAACTTCGAATGCATAATATCTCAACTGGCAAGTATTAAGGTGTGCGCAGAACCGTAACGTTGCACAGCTTTGCACGACTCGTCAATTACACCACTTTATGGTCAAATATTCGCAGCGGACACCGGCGCTCGATCAGCCATACAGCAGTTGTGCAATGATCACACACGGCCGGTTGTATAACGCAGTCCAGTTGGACCACGCATGTAACCCGAGCAGGGCAGGACCAATACAAACTATACATTACTGAATGCCGGTCGTGTGCGATTTACTCAAGAAAGTGAACCGATTATGATTACCTGTTTCAAACGATCGCGCGACTTCGGAGACTCACACTATGTTAGTGTTTTAGCATTTTTAACAAATAGACACGCTAATGATCTTAGAAACCGGTGATAATTATTGTACCTACATGTGCGGTGAAGCGATTGGATATAAATGTGTATTAATTGCACCGCATTCCTCGACTCATTTTTCTAAATAGATCGCGTACCGCAGTCTCGGAGTTAGGACGTTGTAACCTCAAGATGGATGAGGTGACGCTAGAAGACTTTTCTAACTTCAGGTTAACTGTTTTACAGGAGCGCATGTACGAGTTGGAGCGGCGTGATGCTGAGCTAGCCCTAGAGGAGAAGCGTCAGTTGGAAGTGAAGCGGGCGCTGGTGCAGGAGGCGGCGAGGAAGCAGGACGAGCCGGTGGACGACAGCAAGCTGGTGGAAGCCATGTTCGACTTCCTGCCGGACTCGAGCAGCGAGGCGCCCGCGCCGAAGGACACGTCGGTCTTCAGCGATCTGCCGCAGCCTAGAGCCGACCAGCAAGAGGTGAGTTGGGAAAACAAAGATGTTTTCACAAGGCCATGCGCACGACTCTCAGTCACTCGACAAATATTGCCACACTTTTTCTGTTTAGTACAGAACAAGTGAGAAGCTAACTATGAAGAATTGATGATATTAATATAAAGAAAAGTTTTTCTTCAATCAACGGCAGTTAAAATTGGGAAAGCAATTATTTATTCCGTGACTCCAAGTGTTTGTTTGATATAATCCAACACCTTCATAAAGATAGCATGTGACAATGATATATATTTTTTATCACGTGATTACAGATGGTGACGCCAATGCAAACGACATCAGAAGACGAAGAGGACCTCTCCGAATTCAAATTCCAGAAGTTTGCAGCTACTTATTTCCAGGGAAATGTCACACATCAGTATTCAAGGAAACCCTTGAAGCATCCATTATTACCTCTGCACACGCAGGGAGATCAGTTGGTAAGCAATCGTGTTATTACATACGAAGAAAACAGACATATTTAATTCATCATAACTAACCTTAAATTGTATTATTCCAGGCCGCCCAAGCATTATGGATAACCATTCTGCGATTTACGGGAGATCTCCCAGAACCAAGATACCATACAATGGACAGAGACAATACGTCAGTAATGTCCAAAGTAACCGCCACGCTCGGTAGGAACTTCATTAGATCTAAAGAGTTCCAAGAAGCACAGATGATGGGCGTCGACCCTGACGCGTATCTTAACAAACAGAAACCGAGGTCCATCAGACATAAGCTGGTATCCCTGACGTTAAAGCGCAAAAACAAACTCGGCGAAGATGTCAGAAGAAAATTACAGGTTAGTTTACATACGTTTTCATACTAAACTTTACGCGATGCTCTTTACTTTACCATTGCATTGTCGAACGTTTAAAAATAACGTTTATTATTATTATTATATTAATAGACTTTGTTTAAATGAAAAAAAATAAGTTCTGCAATGGATGCGAGATAAGGTTTCTTTCCGTAGAACGTCTTATGTTACTGTCAAACACGTTTAATATGTTTATTTATTGTTACAGGATGAAGAGTATACGGCAGACAGTTACCAGTCATGGCTGGAATCACGTCCTACGTCTAATTTGGAAAAGCTCCACTTTATCATTGGACACGGGATCCTTCGCGCGGAACTGCGAGACGAGATTTACTGCCAAATATGTAAACAATTGACTAACAACCCGTCAAAATCATCTCACGCAAGGGGTTGGATTCTACTGTCTTTATGTGTGGGATGCTTTGCCCCAAGTGAGAAATTCGTCAATTACCTAAGAGCCTTTATCAGAGAAGGGCCTCCCGGATATGCACCTTACTGCGAAGACCGACTTAAGAGGACTTTCAACAATGGCACCCGAAACCAACCGCCTTCGTGGCTAGAGCTTCAAGCTACAAAATCTAAAAAACCTATTATGTTGCCAATTACATTTATGGATGGTAACACCAAAACTCTCTTAGCCGATTCTGCAACAACGGCTAGAGAGCTGTGTAATCAGTTATCAGACAAAATTGCGTTAAAGGACCAGTTCGGGTTTTCGCTATACATTGCTTTATTCGATAAAGTTAGCTCGCTGGGCAGTGGTGGTGATCACGTGATGGATGCGATCTCACAATGCGAGCAGTACGCCAAAGAACAAGGTGCTCAAGAGCGGAATGCGCCATGGAGATTGTTCTTTAGGAAAGAAATCTTCGCACCGTGGCACGACCCCACTGAAGACCAAGTCGCCACGAATCTCATTTACCAACAAGTTGTCAGAGGTGTAAAATTCGGCGAGTATAGGTGTGATAAAGAAGAGGATTTGGCGATGATTGCTGCTCAGCAGTATTACATTGAATACGGCCAAGACATGAACACCGAGCGGTTATACACGCTGTTACCCAATTATATACCGGATTATTGTCTGACTGGAGTCGAAAAGGCAGTGGACCGATGGGGTGCTTTAGTGGTGCAAGCTTATAAGAAAAGTTATTATGTGAAAGAGAAAGTTCCTACGTACAGAGTGAAAGAAGACGTCGTCAGTTACGCAAAGTTCAAGTGGCCTTTATTGTTTTCTAGATTTTATGAGGCTTATAGAAATTCTGGCCCGAATTTGCCCAAAAATGATGTCATTATTGCTGTGAACTGGACGGGAGTGTATGTTGTCGATGATCAAGAACAAGTGCTATTAGAATTATCGTTCCCGGAAATTACTACTGTGGCGAGTCAGAAAACGAATAAAGTTTTCACCCAGACCTTCAGTTTATCTACGGTTCGAGGGGAAGAGTTTACATTCCAGAGTCCGAATGCAGAAGATATTCGTGATTTGGTAGTTTATTTCTTAGAAGGATTGAAGAAGAGGTCCAAATTTGTGATAGCATTACAAGACTATAAGGCCCCAGGTGAAGGTTCCAGTTTCTTGACATTCCAAAAGGGAGATCTGATCATTCTAGAAGAGGATAGTACTGGCGAGTCTGTACTGAACAATGGTTGGTGTATTGGTCGGTGTGAGAGAACGGTGGAGCGAGGTGACTTCCCTGCAGAGACTGTTTATGTGCTACCAGCTCTGACTAAACCACCGCCTGACATACTCGCGCTGTTCTGTTTAGAAGGCGCATCACATGGTCGTCGAGTGCCAACAGCGACATTAAACGGAACTGAGACAAGAGATAAACCTCATACGTTAATAGAATACGCCATGGATCACTTCAGATTGCCCCCAAAGCGCACCGTGTCCAAAGCTCTGACGCTATCAACAGCCAAGAGAGGAGGTACCGAAGAATTGTGGCGGCATTCAAGGGAACCCATCAAGCAGCCGTTGCTTAAAAAACTGCAGGCCAAAGAGGAGCTCGCCGAAGAAGCTTGTTTCGCTTTTACTGCAATTTTAAAATACATGGGAGATCTGCCTTCAAAGCGACCTAGAATTGGTAACGAATACACTGATCATATTTTTGATGGACCTCTGAAGCATGAGATATTACGAGATGAAATATACTGCCAAGTAATGAAACAGTTGACTGACAATAGGAACAGAATGTCCGAAGAAAGAGGTTGGGAATTGATGTGGCTCGCAACAGGCTTATTCGCGTGCAGCCAGGGTTTGCTCAGAGAGCTGACACTGTTCCTTAGGACTAGAAGATATCCAATTGCTCAAGACTCACTCCAAAGACTTCAAAAGACTTTAAGAAACGGACAGAGAAAGTATCCTCCGCACCAAGTGGAAGTGGAAGCCATCCAACACAAGACTACTCAGATATTCCATAAGGTTTACTTCCCCGACGATACGGATGAAGCTTTTGAAGTGGACTCGTCGACGCGGGCGAAGGATTTCTGTCAGAATATCGCGCAGAGACTGAATCTCAGATCTAGTGAAGGCTTTAGTTTGTTCGTTAAGATAGCTGATAAGGTGATCTCGGTGCCTGAGGGCGACTTCTTCTTCGACTTCGTGCGGCATCTCACGGACTGGATCAAGAAGGCGCGCCCGACGCGCGACGGTATCACTCCGCAGTTCACTTATCAGGTACGTAATTGCAGTAACCTTTCCAAGTCCCATTAGTTATCTGCTTAGTGATAAGAAATGTACCTATTCCAAGTTATGATTTTTATATCCGTAATTACCTCTCTTACGTTGGATTGTTTTGATTGATTTGACATTATCATGGCTATGTATGACTTCTCAGTAGCCTGAATTGCAAAAGCATATCTACTTGACGAAGCAGGACCTTCCTTAGCGCTACACTTACTTAGCTTGTTACATAGCCTATTTCGCATTGCATAAAATAATGGCTTAGGTAAGAGAAAAATATATAGAAGTTGTTTTAGTTCTTGTTCACTTAATCCGTCGTTTTTGTTCCATGCTACACAGGCAATCGATATAAGTGAATCGGATGATGATTGATCCGTAGAGATCGTTTGTTTTCGTAGCGCCACCGCCCGCTTCGCGAAAGGCACCCTTACCCCCACGCAAACAAACGACATTACGTTTGTTTGCGTGGGGGTAAGGGTGCCTTTCCACGAGATATGTGCTATGCGGCTATGCTGCGAGGATGTTAAATATATCCGTGCTATGCTATGTCTACCAATAAATATGATTGGTGGATATCAACGTATCCATAGCAACGATATCATCACATATATGGTAGAAAGGCACCCTAAGCAACATATGTTATCGCTATCTGAAAAAACTAACAGCTAATTTACCATACCCCAGGTGTTCTTCATGAAGAAGCTGTGGACGAACACGGTCCCGGGCAAGGACCGCGCGGCAGACGTGATCTTCCACTTCCACCAGGAGTTGCCGAAGCTGCTGCGCGGCTACCACCGCTGCGGGCGGGACGAGGCCGCCCGACTCGCCGCGCTTGCTTACCGCGCCCGCTTCGGTGACAACAAGCAGGAACTCCAGGCGATACCGTAAGTGCACTGTAAAGTAGGGCGCCACCAAGGGGAAGGCGGCGAAAAAAAGAAATTTACTAACTACCTAACCTATTAAAAATAATACAATCCAAATTCACAAACATGGCGAAATAAAAGTCTTATCTTGAATGCCCCACCCCCGCTGCAATTTTACATGGACAATAATATCCGCTCCGGGTGTCACTAAGAAACAAAGGGGCGCAGTTTGGTTGCGTGCCCTGGGTGCCGTTTTACGTCGCCACGCCCCTGCTGTAAAGTCCATGGCTTCTTAAGCACAACTGTGCGAGATTCCATATCACGGAAAATATCTACTTATCCCTTTTCTACTCAATATAGTGCGTAAGAGACAGGTCGTGCTGTATAAAGTATGAATGAAGTTGCGGTCAGTTGTGCTAAAACGGCAGTTTTGGATAACAGATACCGACTGCCAAGAAACCATTCAAAAATTAAATGGAGGGTAGGAATATTCGATCTTTTTTAAGCAGATTACTCGTATTTACGGTCCCGGTCCAGTTAAGGCGTTTCTAAACGGGCAATATTTTTCTGCAATTCATGCCCGGCAAGTCTTGCTATCTTTCTCTTACTTCGTTTGCTAAAGCAAGATACACATAGTTGCCGGGCCCCATTATAGATAAGACGGTGCTATAGTACCTACCATTCAGTCAGGTATTCACAGACAATAAGACGAGGAGATGAGAAATGAAATTGATGAAATCATATTTGAAAGAAATTATTATTTACCTGATTATGAACTAAATCCGTTTTCAGACAAATGCTCCGCGAGCTCATCCCGGCAGACCTCATAAAATTGCAAAGCTCCGCCGATTGGAAGCGGGCCATCGTGGCTTCCTACAACCAGGACGCCGGCATGACGCCGGAGGACGCCAAGATCACCTTCCTCAAGGTCATCTACCGGTGGCCGACCTTCGGCTCCGCGTTCTTCGAGGTCAAACAGACTACGGAACCCAACTATCCCGAGTTGCTGCTCATTGCCATCAACAAGCACGGCGTCAGCTTGATCCACCCGCAGTCAAAGGTAACGACAACATTCTTGTATCTGATGGACTACCAGTTGATCGTTATTTGATTAGACTATAAAAGCCTGGTCTGTCATTTACCTAATTGCCTTAGGCTTCTCTTGGTAAACGAGCCACTGCAATATTAATTAAATTTTAATGGCATAATCGTATATCGATATATCTGATCGCAAGATCGGATCTATTATGCCTTGGATTCTACGACAAATAGTGACGATCTCCGTATTTGTTTCAGGACATTCTGGTGACACATCCATTCACCAGGATATCGAACTGGTCATCCGGCAACACGTATTTTCACATGACGATAGGCAACCTCGTTCGTGGCTCTAAGCTCCTGTGCGAGACGTCCCTGGGCTACAAGATGGACGACCTCCTCACATCATACATTTCGCTCATGCTCACTAACATGAACAAACAACGCTCTATGCGCGTCAAGTGAAATTGAAAAGGCCGGTACACATATTGCAATTTTACTACCAACATGCCGATCGTTCACAAGCCGACTGATTGGAAGGTGTTTAGACAAGTTGCAGTTGTTTTCTCTATACATTCAACCGCCACTCCGGCTGATAGCAACAACATGTCGGTAGATAAGTTTCGAGGTGTGTAGTGCTTACAGAACAATTGCGTTCCATGGACAGTGCTATCGCGGGTCCGCTTACTAATAAAAATAATAAAATGCCCAATAGTCTAGTGAACGAATGGTTGTCTATGCTTAGAATGCGCGCGCAATTTGACGCGGAATATTTATAGGTATTTAATTTTGCAGGTTATAAAATTGTACTTAACTATGGGTGCATGATATGGTTATCGTTAGGTGCGTATAGATATTGAAGGACGTGGATATATTATGCTTATACATGTTGTGTATGTCGGTACCTATAAGAACGTTTTGCATGGTAGTTGTACATCACAATCTCATTGTGAAGTATTTATGTTATGAATTGTATATGTAATGTCGGGTAGGCGGCACTTGTAACCAAGACGTAGATGCACAAAGTTAATAACAATTCAATTCATTAAGTATACCTAGCAATTAAACACGATACCTACTCTTAAGATCGTTAAGAAGATTGTAATTAAGTCGTATCCGTCCATAATTTATTTATATATAAAGACAGTTTTCTGAAGGACCGGGTTTTGTAACAGATTTATCAATTTCATTTGTGACTTCAGCTGAAATAAAATGATTGCGACGTTCATAAGATGATATAAAAATAATTCTTATGTTATCGGTATATGTATAATAAATATGGTGAATATAGATAAGTAATTTACCTATAAGTTACACTTTTCAAAACTAAAGTTAAAAATTTGTACGAATTCGGGCCAAGAAAAAGTAATTTGTTTAATTGGATGTATACCAACATACCTACTTAATGTATGTGTTCCATTTTATGATCGGAACCTGCTTACTACTTAGTATTTAACAGCTGCAAATAGTTATTAGATTTGAATAAAGATCTGTTATATCATATTTTTATAAGCTATTGGTTACTTGGTAAGTAATTTTAATTAAATTATATTTCAATAATTATCCATATTATATATGTTTGTTAATCAAATGCCTTGCTTAAAGTAGCCGAGAAAATACCGATAGCTATTTTAGTTTTATACATTTTTTAATTAATAAATTAAACCTTTATTTTACATAGATATATTCGGAATGAATTTCGTAGACAATGTAATTAATCGAGTTAAGTGTCTAAATGTTACGTTGAGCTAAGTATTGTGTTAAATTGTCAATATCATGCCATGAGTACGGAGACAATCCTTGTTTGTTTATTCGCTTTAGTCAAAAACGTTGCATTTGTGAGTGGTATAAACATGAGTCACAATCATTATTGTGTTTTATTTTATTAATCACTAGTCCAACAACTGGAAACATTGGTTGCAGGAGTGAAATAAGTTAAGTGTCTTTCGTCGGTTTAATCGTTTAAAAAATATCCTATGTGTTAAGCTACCTGTATACCAAATTGCATGAAAATGATAGCTTTTACGTGATGCGCAAACAAACAGACAAACCGAAAAAAATAATCAAAAAGTTTTCACGTTTTATTGCTTACTTTTAACACTGCCCAGTTACTTTTTTGAATATATATTTAATGTACAATCAATTTTATCACGTTTTATATACCTACCCATGTTATTATTTTTTTTTGGAAAAAAAACTTCGGTAGTTTGCAAACGTAGTGATATAGTGATAGGTAATGGCGAGAAAGGCTGGGGCCGAGAGGAGCCGCGGCGTTGTTAGATAATTTCGGAATGCTGGCAGTCTTCGTTTATTTCAGTCGACTCCTGTAAAAAGAGTCTTTCTAAGACTTTATTATATGTATGAATAAACTAGAAGACGCCCGCATTTGATCAGCGGAGGCACGCGGAGGTCCTGTATCTGTACAGTAATTCACAACTCCATCGCTCTCGCTTGCACTCTCATCCCTACCATAACACGAGGCGTGAACACTGGTTTTCAAAATACCTACAGCCTACAGGTACAGTCACGGGCACCAATATATGTATACAATACACCACAAAGTTTCAAAAATATCTATACAGGTCTTATTATTATGGCAGTAGGGGCCCGGTCAGTCTAGAAAGGCCCCAGCGGTGGACCCTTCATATAAGCCCACACACACACAAGCAAGCTTCACATAAGCACGGCTTGCCTTCTCAATACCAAGTGCCTAAGGACCCTGGATCTATAAATACAGGCCTGAGGTCGCATTGCGACATCTATTTCAATATGTCTTTATTTTGCAAGGTGAATTTCATAGACAGCCCCATCAATGAAATTACATCCGTAGCGCTACCCACTACTGTAGGGGAAGTTCGGGCATAGTGAACACCTTTACATTTGACTGGACATAACAGAAAAGTTTTACAAGGAAGAAATGAAAAAATGTCTATAATCAGTTCTTAATCAATGATCTTTAAAAAACAAATATAATTAGTCTCTAATGTTAAATATTTTTTAAAAATTTTGAACTAAAAATCAAAAGAGATATTTTATTCTCTTTATCCAGAGTACTTGGCAAAGTGAAACTGTGCACGCTCTGATACCCATATCCATAATTTTTGTTGCCCAGGAGCCGTGATTGATCTTTTTTCGATATTTGTACTCGTATACCATCTGTAATAAAATATTGTGATTTGAAAATTAAACCACATAAATATAAACCCAAAGGCAAACTGAACACGAAGTCCACTTTGCCCGATCCACTTTGCCCAATCAGTCAGTTTACGAAATTAATCACGTTCAAAAAATAACCGCTGCTTCGTTCTCAAAGAAATGCGCTGTTTAAACGGAAGATATTTTAATAGGCAATAGAAGCATCGACAATTAAGATTCGAGAAAAATACTATGACTTACCTTTAAACATCGATATTTTTTCACAAATTGCGCGTGGTGCGACAAGGACGTATGAGTCAGGAGAGGGAGGCCGAAGTCACTTTGCCTGGGGTATTCACTTTACCCGACCTCTAGCACAACTGGCCCCGAGTTCGACTTTCGCACTATACAGGTTAATTCGTGAGATGTGAGCAGGATCAACCCTACGAATACAGTAAATTATAAGCTACTGTTTCGTAGATACCAGTATTTGTGAAATTAGCGTTAATTTCTTTTAGTCTTGAAACATTTTTTTAATTATTTAAGACGTTCATGGTCACGAAGGCGAAGGGTAATCGATACTTAACTGAAGTATTCTAAGTTAAGTATCAATTACCCTTCGCTTTAGCTGTGAACGTTTGTTAACGTGGGCAATGCCAAATATTACAATGACAATTTACCTTCTTAATAATCAGTGCTGCCATAACAGCTAAAGAAGTTTTATCGTTATTAATTAGTTGTTACTCGTACAGTGTCACCATGACTGTCGAAAATTAAGTGTTGTGCTTAACAAAAAGTAAAAAACAAGGAGTAAGGTGTGGGTGTTTCACTTAAATACGATGGTAAATTATCCATTAACATTTACTGAGTCCTTAGGGCTAGTCTCGATCACGTCTCCCGAATCATCCTGTATTGAATAGAGAGGGATTGAATTGCGACAAAGAGTAGCGCGACACAGTTGTGCTAGTGCTAGAGGTACTGGTGACGTTTATAGTACATTGTGCACCGAGGGTAGTAAGAAGGGATTTACTAATGAGAGTCTATTAGAAGCCCGACGCCGTAGGCGGAGGGCTTTTAATGACTCGAGTTTGTAATCCCCTTACTGCCCGTGGTACACACAATGTTTTTCATCACATTTGCGAGGAAAATAGAATAAGACAAAAATAAAATTATTTATTGTCAACTTTTTCATATAGTCTTCCACAGATAATGCTAAGAACTGCGTTTAGTTTTCAAACTTGACAGGCAGTACCGCCAGATTGTACCGATTTTCAAAATAAAATTTTAAACTAAATTATTTTAATTGCATCAAAATAATTGCAAAAAATACTGAAATAATAGTTAAATATACCATATAATTTTTGTATACACTAAAATTGGTTTTGTAGCCAAGTTTTGAAGACGTGAAATAAGCCTTGGCTGATTTGAAACCTCCTTAGTCTGAAATGACGTACGGGTAGGTTCAATATTTTAAAACTAAACTCATAATTCCCTCGGGAGTTATAGATTTTCATACAGTTTTTCTTCCCGTGAGAGTTATAGATTTTTATAACCCACGGGAGGTAAAACGGCTCGAGCTGGTCTATAAGCCCGCGTGTTATAACACCCTTTACGAGCAAGTGTGATGAAAAATATTTAGTTAAATTGTTAGCTCTCGTCATTGTGTAGGTACATAGGCGCCTCGATCCAGTGGGGGCATCGCAAAAAAAAATTGAAGTTAAAAATGTAAGAGAAATAATAAAACGCCCCGCAAAAAAATCCACATGTACATCAAAGCTGTGTTTTGATGTTTGTTTTGGTATTTTTTGATGTGCAAGTCAGTATTTCAGTTAGGCTATGGTTATTTTTTTGATGTGCCTTTAAATACTACCCAAAATGTAATAGCGGAAAATGAAATAGGCCTCGCAAAGGTGATAACAGAAGGACAGGTATAATTGGAGTATCTCGGCTCCTACGATAGCTAAAGGAATGAAATATTAGTGCCTTAGGGTTCTATTTGGATACTATTTTTTGAGATATAAAGCGTTTTCGAAAACAAAGCCGTTCCAGAGATACAAGCGGTGTACGCCAGCTTGACGGCCCGGTAGCGTACACCGTGAACAGGCCTTATATCTCGAAAAGTTAAAGGGTAAGTACTATTTTTTTCACCTAGGTATTTCGTCGGTACTATTTGGGTACTATTTATTTGCAGCATTCGATTCTGGATATCTTTACGGTGTACGCCATCTTGACGGTCACCCGAAAACGCAGTTCAGTCTTAGCAAAGCGAATGTAATTGACGGGATGTTTACAAAAACAATATAGCTGACTAGACTGGTTGATCCTTTCAGTTGTATTTGTATATTTAGGTACCTAGTACATATTATATAATAGTGATACCTACTTGCCTGCGTAACCGATACAACGAATCAGGAGCCCCTAGTACACAATGTGGTTAGGTAAGTTTGAATCGAGGGTACAGGTTGTTACGGAGTGATTGCATGTTTCGTGTCCACACAAAAAGTCTAAAATTACCGCAAATTAGGTACAACAACAGCATGTGCTGTGATTACAGTTTAACTGTCCACTTTTACAGCCAGTCATTATATTATTTAGATTGAGTGCTGGCCCGTTTGTGAAGGTGTTTTGGTTTCTGGATCTTTCTTATAGGGAGTTTTTGTTATATTATACTTCTACGGTGGTAAAGAATGGCTCGCATCGTAAGTTTAATGCTGAGCTGAAGGAGAGGCTGGTTAACGAGGAATCTAAGACTATCTCCACGAGGTGCGTAATACGCAATTTTACGTCCTAATTTGACTAGGAGGGAATAATTTCTGCCCGTGTAGCGAGCAGTAGAATAAGCAACATTTGTTTAAGGTTTGGAGTGATATAAGTTCAATCACTTCCTTCAAAAACAATAAAAGTCGGTATTGAAATTAATACCGGTAGTGATATTGATGGTTAATAATTTCCGGGGCATAGAACAGATATGGTATGGTATTTAAAAGAAGAGCAAGCATCCTCTTGGGTCGAGTATCTCACCAAGTATTTGAATCCCTTGAATGAGCTAAATGTTTGTTATGTTGTAGGTACCATCTCTCTGTGGCCGTTATGCCTCTTTCTTGACGGAAGATCGTAAATTATTGAACGTCTTCTTTTTCGAAACGACGATTTGCTTCCATTTCATTCTGTTGGCAGCCATAGGCCACAAACGTGTTGTGGAACACGTCTAAAATGATCTTTTCCTTATTTCCTCTCCTCTCTTTTTCCTATTGCTACCATGTTTCTTTAGTAGGTATCTACACTGAGAGAAAAAACAACCAGATTTCACGTTGCTTCAACAAGTTTTCGGGTTAAAATAGCGCCTACGTGCTCTTTGGTTGAAACTACAAGTTTGATCTTGTAAAGTGTAACTTGTTGATTCTACAAGCTACATATCATGTTGTTTCTATGTTACGTAATGTTGAATTTACATTAAGTTTTCCGATTGTTTTTACAAGTTTAGCTTGTAGATTGTGACATGACTAGCTTGTTGAATCTACAAGCAGCTTGTTATTCTTACGTGTTGAGCATGTAGTTCCAACATGCTCGGCTTGTTGTTTGAACATGCTTGACATGTTGTTGTGACATGACTAGCTTGTTGAATCTACAAGCAGCTTGTTAGTCTGCCTTGTTATTCTTACGTGTTGAGCATGTAGTTCCAACATGCTCGGCTTGTTGTTTGAACATGCTTGCCATGTTGTTGTGACATGACTAGCTTGTTGAATCTACAAGCAGTTTGTTATTTTATCTTGTTGTAGTTACAGTACGTGCTTGTTCTATCAATAATATGTAGCTTGTTAGGTTACCTTGTTGAATCTGCATTATTGCCTTGTTCTATTTACGGTTTAGTCCGATCGCTTCACTCAGTCTTCGCCTGCGCGGCGCGCGGGTGCAAGGGTATGACGATCTTTATATCATCATACCCCTGCACCCGCCCTTTGGCGCAGGCGAGGACTGAGTTAGACCTGAATCACACTGGCGCGGCCTG
This sequence comes from Eudemis profundana, assembly GCA_947034925.1. Taxonomy (NCBI): domain Eukaryota; kingdom Metazoa; phylum Arthropoda; class Insecta; order Lepidoptera; family Tortricidae; genus Eudemis; species Eudemis profundana. The sequence continues at coordinate 20,602,026 of OX344799.1, forward strand.
CGGTGGCGGTCAGTAGTAAATTTCGACAGCTAATGACAAGTTTACTATTGACCGCCGCGGCCAGGCCGCTCCAGTCTGTAAGAGGCCTAAAGCGGTCGGACTATAACTGTAAATAGAACATGCCAACAATGCAGATTCAACAAGGTAACATAACAAGCTACATGTTTGTTTTTTATGTTTCGTTCAACTTTCAGATGGAAACTTTAACAACAAAACATAAATAACTCACCGATAATAACAAAAATACAATATGCAATTCCATTAAATATATCAATAACAAACAAACCAGATAGAACAAGTACTTAATTTAACTTACAATGTATACATATACGACAAGAACGACATACTCAAAGAGAAGTATAGTGTGTAGGTATACAATTTTAATTCAACGCATTACAGCCTTTAACCGCATCTCATTTTGAGTTACGTCGTTGGTGTCGCAAAGGAATAATCTTTAAATAGACTTGTAAAGAAACAAAAAGTATTTTAAGGTCTTATTTATTTATGACAAATTATTTTTTCATTTACAATATACGTCAGTGGCGTTTAAAAGGCTATAGAACAATGCTTCCCTGTCCTAGAATTCAAAACTACATACAATCTCGCATTATATGTGGTATTTTACATGGTGGTCATAGCTGCAGGAAGCGCACGTTGGTTAAAGGCGGCTGCACGGCTTATTGCCGGCGCGGCCGTCTTATTTTCCTCCTCGTTGAACGGATCTTCAACGCCTCTCCTCTCGCAAGATGGAGTAACTCCTTAAGAGAAACGATCTCTTCCCTCCGTACTCTCTTCCTAATCCTACTAGATAAGAGGCCGTCGGCGGCCGCGGCGCCGCGATCGTCGTCGATAGAGACGCGCGGGGGGGTCAAGACTCTTCGCTCTATTTCTTGTAATCGGCATTTCGTTTAACACACGTGGTTAAGATAGTATTTATGTTCTTTCACTGCACTATTCGAACTTGTCACATACAAACGTTGGAGCGCCATATATGAGAGGTTAAGCAGGGTCTGCGCGTGGTCGGTAAAGAAACCGCGGTCTTTAGTTCAATAGTTGCTCGCACCAACTGTGCGAGCGAGAGCGAGACGGAAATGCGCGGGCGCTTCTGCGTATCGAGCGGGCAACCGCCCACGGCTAGATCGCGCGGGAATGGTGGATGTCATACGGTTTGCTATTGCTATAAACTTAAATACATAAATATATATGTGACGATAATAATTATAATAGGTTTAAAATATTATTTGTTAGTTTTTAGAGATTATTTTTTTGTGTAGGGGGTTTTTAAAATGTTTAATTTTACTTTTGATTTGTCCGTTTTAAAGTAGGTCTGCATAAGAGCTGATGATCTTCAAACGGCTGATCAGGTCATAGTTACCTTACCATATACTTTCAATATCATTGAAGTACTTAACACGGTACCAAATTTCGAATCGATAGGACATTTAATAATAATAAGGAAAGTACCTACTATAATTTTGATTTTACAATCAAGGGAATGTCAATTTGAAATGACGTCATGTTATTTCAACCGCCTGTAAAGTTGTTTTATCGCAAAGTAGTTATAACAACATATAATGTTAAAATAATCAAACAGTCCTTGTTGGTTTAAAGAGATACCATCACGTTCATGCAACAAGTTTGTAATTAATGTAGTTTCCTTAACAAGTTATGTATTATGTTGATCTTACAATTAAGGGAATGTCAATTTGAAATGACGTCATGTTGTTTCAATTGCCTGTAACGTTACTTGAACAAGATATCATTTAACATTTAACTTAATGTAGTTTCAACTACATGTAATGTTGAAATAAACAAACAGTCTTGTTCGTTTAACGTGATACCATCTTATTGATACTACAAGTTTATGTTTTGATTGATTGAACAATTCGATTTTGTCAAAGCAATATGAAGCATGTTGTTTCAAACAAATGTTTGATTGTTTCAACTAAATAGCTGTCAACAAGTTTAATCTTGTTCTTTGTACTAAATCGACTTGTATATTCAATATTGCGTTTGTTTCCGTTGACCAAAATAATTTTATTTCAAACAGATAACCACTTAACAAGTCGAACTTGTTCAAATTGCTAAGCCGATTTCTCTCAGTGTACCGCACGGGAGGACCCTTCTAAGTTTCTGTCTATGATTAGTTATTCCAGGTTATCTTCGCTTCTTGCTTACGTTATAAACTAAAAACGGTACCGTAAACCATTGAGCGGTAGCCCACATTCTAACAATTAAAGAAAAAGCAGGCTATTAGAAAAACTGTTAATTGGAACAAAAAAATATATATATCCGTAATAAAGTCGTGGGATTTTCTCACGGCCTATTCTGGCAGAGCGAGGAATAATGACGCGCTATTGTGAAGCAGGAAGTCATTTATCTAACATCAAGAATATGAGTGTTTACAGCAATTTTGTGTCTGATTTCTCATCCTAAAGTGCGCAATTTCGGGTGACGAGCTCCCGCCCAAATGGAGGTGACTAACATTTCTATCGTCTTCGGGGTTATAGAGCGTTTTGGCTATGATATTAGAAGTTAAAGCAACGAGTCAATAGATGTTCTAAAGGTACCTAGTTTGCTTACATTTTACAATAGTACCTAATTAGGTGTAAAGTCAAGATTAAAACCGGCCAAGTTAGAGTCGGACTCGCGCACCGAGCGTTCCGTACAAGCTCGTATGTAGATGCTTGTAGATACCTTTCGTGAATAGTTCAAGAAAGTTCTTCTTGAATTATTCACATAGGTCGCGGTTAGTTTAATAGCAGCAAATAAGTTTATGTTACGAATTTTTGCTAATTTGTGAAAAATGACGCAAGTTAGGAAAACCGTTATATTTTTTCTGTAATATTTAGGATGATATTAGTAATTGATAATTATTATAGATTCTACTGTTCAGTAACTTCGAAGATAAATGCTATTTTTATTAAAGTTTTTCGTCCTAAATCAAATAGTACATTATTAAGAAAAAATATGTTGTAGGTACCTAGTTCAGTTCAGTAGTTCCTGAAATATCTGGCTGTGACAGACAGACAGACAGAGTCGCACCATAAGGGTCCCTTTTTTACCATTTTTGGTACGGAACCCTAAAAATTAAGCTACACCTACGTACGCTGGCTCCTGCTAACACAGGGTATCTTAGCTCAGGGGGAACACCCAAATACTCCGAATTATTTTATTCCGAATTTACTTATTCCGAATTTCAAAACTCCGAATTTCATAAATCCTAAAAAATAAAATTCCGATTATTGAAAAACACGATATTTATTATACCGAATTTCAAAAATCACATTTTTCTATATTCCGACATTTATTTCTCCGAAAAATTAAAAGCTCGATGTACCCTTTGTCCGTAAAACGGAATTCCGATTTTCATTTGTCCGAAATTTCGTTACTAATTCGGAATTTTGTCATTCGGAGTTTTGAAATTTTGTAAACACTTAATATTATTGAAATATGAGGCGCAGGTTTTAAAGTCTTAAGAAAGTCAGGACTTTTTTGACAAAATTTGATAATTATTTTTATAGTTTTGCCAAAAAAAATACGCTACGTTCAAATAATAATAATGGCTGAGATAATATTGTATTTTATATGCATTGGAGAATATGTAACAAAACCCGAATCGGAGCACCCCACTATCCACGTGGTCTTGTCTGCTCTACCCCTAGAGTGTATATAGAAAGCCGGAGGCGCGGAGGGCCCCTTCGCCCTTGCGTATCAAAGCACAGGCCCTAATGCTCGCCTTCGCAGCTTCGGCTTGTTGGTCGCCTTCGGCGACCAGCCTCAGCCGCTACGGCTCACGTTGTGCCTGTGCTTTGCTACAGCGGGCGAGGGCTGCTGCTCTTCCCGCAGCGGCGGAGCAGTTGCGGAGTCCGACCGACTGTTTTTAAGTCCTGTAGGTATCTACGTTTATCATTATTTAGTCGAAATTTTTATTTTTCGATATTTTGGAATTCGGAGTTTTGATAATCGGAATTCGTACTCTTGATGTATCGGATTATTATAGATTCGGACTTTTCATTGTTCGGTGTATGGAATCTCGGACTTTTGAAAATCGGAATTCTTACAGTTAGACGTTTTGTAATTTCGGAATTTTAAAAGTCGGAGTTATGAAAAATCGGGATTTTAATAATAGGAATTTTAATCCATTCGGAATTTTAAAAATCGGTATTTTGATATTCGTGATTGTGAATATCGGAATTAAGTTTTTCGTATTTATGTAGTGTACCCGTTAAAGTGAATTGTTAACCTGCTTTTTATTTGTATTGAGGAAGTGAGGACGAAAAATAAAATTAAGGAAACCACTCATAGTATAAGAATTGTTATAGGTAATGGATTTTTTTCCTAATCCTATAATTCCACATGATGGTCCTTAATAAGTCCGTTACTTCATATAAGTACTTAATTATGATGATTACACGTTATATGACATTCAATCCAGATCAAACCTTAGCGTTTTCAATTAAAAATCCTCATAGATAGTCCTTCTAAGCGAACAATGGCCGCATACCTGGCTTCAGCAATCAAAGTGTCATTAAAGAAATTGCCTTCCTGCTTATAGCGCTAATATTAGAAAGATAAACGACATCTTATACTTAACTGTATAAGAATCAGCTACACTGCTACTTGGACTGAGGGTCGTAAATACCTACCTACCCGCAATAATAGACACCTATTCTATTCTAATTTAAGTAAGTAATAAAAAAAACTGATATTTGAACCAACCTATTATTGTCGTGTTGACTAACCAAATATAAAATGTTAAGTACCTTGCTAAGTAAATCTACTTATCAAACTAAGGCCAGATTTACACCTGTAAGTTTTACTTAAGTAACGACACAGCTATACCAAAGTATATAAAGACAACCAAGTAGTACGACTTAGGCCGTTTAGGAGCGCGCGACACGTATTTACACAGAGGCACGACGCGCGTCTGTGTGAGTGAACGCCATACTGTGGCAGTCGCGCGCAGTCAGGCTTGCCTGTGGTGCGTCCGTACACGACGCGCACACATGCGCGCTCCCGATGTACCTTTTGTTCGGAGAAAAACTACCGTATACCGTGGCTATACGATGGCCACATTATTCCAGTAGCATTCCAGTCCAGCAATCCAATCCAGTGCTGGAATGCTACTGGAATAATGTGAACCGACACTGGAATGCACTGGAATGTACCCATTCCAGTGAGCATTCCAGTCCAGTGACTGGAGACCGTCAACTTTTCATTCCAGCTCACCCAATCCAGCGCCACTGGAATAGTGTAAACCGTCAATCCAGTGCTGGATTGAACGTGATATAGTGAATACGCGTGGTTGTTTTTGGTAAGTCTTTAACAACTCTTAAACGACTGGAATAATGTAAACGATATGCTCCAGTCCACAACTGAACTGGATTAGCCCGCTGGATCACTGGACTGGAATAATCTGAACTGGCCATACACTGAAATAGTCAGTCTAACTTATCATGTCTAAAGTATAGCTGCGTGCTTACTTACGTAAGTAAAACTTACAAATGTAAAAAAGTTAACAAAAGATTGTCACTTTGTAATGTCTTTGTAGTCATTATCATTATAGTAATAAAGATTATGTTGATATCCAGATGTTACCTACTTTTGAAACACCCCTTAACACTGCAGCTTAGGGAAAACGTAATTATGTACAGTCGAGGTCATAAATATGTTTACACTTTTCGACCATATTTCCTTGGAATACCTCGACTGTACCTACACACCACGGGCGGTAATAAAGAAAGCCCCAGAACGCAGGTGTTTGTGGCCCGAACCGTAGCTCGACATTCTTTATTTTATGCCACACCTGGCCAAAAAGTGGCTTTTACCGCACGCTACGCGTACGGAAAAAAACACTTTCTGGCCAAGTGTAGACATAAAATGATATACACACACGGGAGGTAATACAGAAAACCCTCGATCGCATATTTACGTAGGGACGTAAATATGCAAGCGAGGGCGCTTGCAGCTTGGGCCGGTCGCAAACATCTGCGATCTCGGCCTTTCTTTGTTTTACCACCCTAGTTGTGGAATGTACTATTATCATCCTTGGCGTATTACACTATTGCCTTACCATGGAAATCGGCTATTGTATTGATTACTCTGCAACTAATACTAGCGGTGGTATTACCTAAGAGACGGAAGCATACATACTCATGTAGACACGGCATATATCTTGACACCATTAATCGCTTCCTCCCATAAGCAGACTCCGGCTTCCGTCAAACGAGATGATCTAACGCAGCACAATAGATTACAGCCTACCGCTTCGCGTCAAGAGTGAGATGTAATTGCTGATATAACAGTGATTTCTTATTCAACTCTGAAGGAAATAACGGCAATCACGGCTCATCTTCCCTTCACGGAAAAATCACCCGACATTTACAGATTAGCATGGCTCCGCAGTCATAACTACTGGCTCTTTATAGACCTCGCGGGTCATGGGAGTTGACTGCGCCATTTTGAAAAAAATCCAAAAACTGATTGACAAAAAAAAATATTATCTAAGCTGGTCACAAAATTTCACGACGGTCGGTCAAGAAATTGCGACCTGTAGGTACACCTGGACATCCGGATAGGGATAGACCAGTGGTGGGCAGACTTTCTTCATGAGGGCCAGAAAATATAAGTTATTTCAGAGAAGGGCCAGAATTATAGCAGAAATGATTTTGTTTTCAAAAACTCTATACCGTAAGGTCGTCGGGGTACTTTCGCCCTGGGAGGTAACTTTGGCCATAGGGATTAACTTGATTCAAGTTTTATTATTGAATTTAAATTACGGCACATACATACATCGAAATAAGGTTTACATTTCCTAGACTCCTAGAAAGGAGTTATCTACTGCTTGTAAGCACGGCAGTATACTACTTACGTCGAACCGTCGGCGGGCCGAACCCCACGAACCGTACTCTGCCCATCACTGGGATAGACATACGAAAGCATTTTTGCCCAAGCTGAAACGGAGACTATTTGCACTCACTCGGCTGAAAATACCCACATCATACTGTGAAGTCATCATCACGGCAATACTTACCTATAACCTGGACTAGGTTATAGGTAAGTATTGCCGTTACTTACCTTTAGTCCAAGTCCTTACTTTGATTATGATGTCAGATTTGGCAGGCAAGGTAGGATCTAGGAGGATGCTGTTTTTCCAGCTGACGGGGAAACCAGACCGATGGGAGCACCCTCTTAATCTTAAGATCCACCTCAATGTCTTCGCGAGGATTTATCTCATCTACAAGCGGGCTATAGAAGAATATAAAGAAAAAGGGCTATGAAGTTTTGATAGTTTTACGCTCCTATATGCATTTCATTTAGTCTCTGAAAGGAAATAAATCGGAAAATAGCCATACGAAGTCAACTGAAGCCTCAACCGACCCAAAAATTAATCCTTCCACACTAGACTGCAATAACGCGCCTTGCTCAGCAGATACCGCAATCACCCTTATCGCTGGCAATCAAACCACCTCTAATCTGACTTTTGAAACAAACGAATATAAAATATTTTAATTGCTAATTTGATGTTAGGCGCTTCCTGCCGGCGCTCCCACGGTCGGAGATGACATGTTGGAAAACACGAGCAGACCTCGGTTCCCACACTCTGCATATCTTGGCTCCATAGATCAAGCTGGCAGAATGTAAAAAGCACAGACAATGATTCAATTGTGTACACATTGCTCGGCTTTCTCACAGCCCCACCAATGTAACATGTTTAATTAGTGGGGTAAATGACCAACCTTCTGTTCCGGGATCGGGTTTCGGAACAGGCTTCTTGTTTCTACTCAATATAATGTTGCGCTTACCATTCATAAGTTTCTAAAAAATCATGGAAAAATATACCATTTACTTTTTTTGCACTTTTTTTGTACCCTCTTATTGAGTCTATCGTAATTTCATTAGAAGCAACTGATTAGATCAGTCTAATGTTTACTATGTGCGAGTCTAAAATAATTTATGACAAATATTAGTATTAACTTTGAGAAGTCTTCATTTTTGGATAGGTTGCATATCGTTTAAGACAGAAATCTGTGATAGATAGGTCTACTGACGTGAGCAATTCATTTGCCGCTACAGTTTTTTCTTCAGTACCAAGTGCTACATGCGCCCCGTTAGTACTTATTCCGTGGGGGCGATTTTGAGCTTCAGTTACGCTTCCATACTATTATATTTCGATGGTATAAGTGCTTGCCTTTGAGTCTTTTGTCATAACCCTTGCCTTATCAAGCGTTCGAAAAAACGTGGAAACTTAATACCTTCAGAAATTTCCCGATGCTTTGGACACATCCTTCTCAGCTCATTTTCCAATTGCCATTTTCCCCGACAATTATGTAGCAGGATGCGTTTTTTCAGGCTACGAATGAATGGTTACATGCTCATTCTGGCGTCATGGTTTCTTGCACGTCATTGATGACAATAATGGATGCAGTCACGGCATGCGAGAGGTTAACTGCAATTAAAATGAGAGCATGCATGCCGGCGCGGTAGGATGGCTCCCAGGAGACAGCTCACGCAACACTGCAACAAGGTGTCTGCACTTTGTTACTTAAATGCAAACAATAGCAATGTGGCAGGTTCACATAAATAAATCATATTATCGCCTAAGTCTTAGCTAATTATTAAAGAATGTTCCATCTTTTTTTTGACAATTGACATACCAATTTCGAGGATTTAGGGGATTTTGATACTTATGTCTCGACGCATGACTATAAGAAAATGTATAAATATTACGGTTAGAGACACGTCCACGACTTGGTCAGTACAAATATTGTCATCCGAAGATAGGTGATATTTTATGGTAATGGAATTATTATTCTACTGACCAAAATATCGATAAAACAAAAGGACGTACTATGAAATAATGTTGCTTACCTTTACTTTTGAAGGAATGTGGACTTATGTTTTTATAGAATCATCATAATTGACAACATTTCATATTTTCAAAAGATCTTAATTCGAAAACCATTTGGGTAAAACTGTATTTTATGCTCAAAAAAAATATTTTTGGATTTTTTTCCCATTCATTTTGGAAAAAATCGTCAATTAGTGTGAACCGGAAGTGTGACGTCATTTTCCCTGCATTATCGAGGGAGACCTTAGTGCTGAAACGATTAAAAAGTGTATGGTATCCGGTTGTCATTTTCTGACATACTTGCCGTCTGACGTTTATTTGTTTTGAAAATTGTTACAACTGCTTAGCGGCTTTAGAGGTTTAATTTTCTTACCGTTGGTTCATTTGCACGTTTTCGAAGACCTTAAAAGACTTGGCACTTTCCCACTGGACTCCGATAACGCATTCAAACATTATTAACTTGGCATTCTTTTACCGGACACCGATTTTTTTCATATAATGAAGACATCAGAAGGTTTTTCTCAGGCTGATAGCACGAATCTGCCGCGTGTTGAAATTATGATGATGGAGTACACATCGGCAAGTGATAAATATAATCCAGCCCAAATAAGAAGAGCAAAAGCATCGTTGTCTTCCCGAACTTCCTATCAGGGCTATGAAACTTAGAACAACTCGGTTTTTGTTGCGTCAAACGTTGACTGACTAAGTACCCTAGATGGCGTTGGAACCTACTTTTGTGTTTTTCCGTTATAAGCAGAGCACGTTTTACATTATGTTTTCTTTGACACTGATGACATGTTTTAATAGTTTCATTAATAAATATCTATTATAATTATAATTAGTTAAAATTAACAACAGATTTATTAATTATACATTACTACAAATGTGTTATGTACGTGGAATGAAACGTTCCAGCTGTTATAAACGAAACTTCTTAGTGAACTCTATGGTTACTGAGTAATTTTGTTTTTTTCAATTTTACTGTCAATATTTTGCTTGTGTCAAAATAAAATGAAAATTTACGGTATTAAGTGACTTTATTTAATTGGCGATGAAATGCATGCCGTACCATTTACACAATTCCTCAGTGTTCAAAAAACGCAACAAGAACAAATATAAAAACTTGTCAGGGTAGCACGCGCGCACACCGCGACACCAGCGGCAGTGAGCTACATTACACAATAACGGACGGCAACGTGACGAGCGCCACCACATCACAGGAATGATCTCGTGATAGAACAGCTACACAAAGCCTTCAACATGGATAAGTACAATCCTAACCATTTTCGAATGAGCGACTACATAGACCTCTTCGAAGCGAAGTGCACAATCGTCGGCGTGGAGGAAGCTGACGATATGAAGAAAGATCTTCTGTTTAACAACATTACGCCTGACGTGTTCAGTGAATTGAAGACAGCACTTATTCCCAACTTCGAAATAAGCACGTACCCAGACATAAATAAATCATGATAACGTCAGAGAAAACTTGATTTTATTCCTCCTCTTATGTTTTTACCCTGGGCAGATTTTGTTCAGTCAATGCTTGGGAATGCCACTTAACCGAAATTAAATTTTGTGTTGGAAATTCCATACCAAATAATTTTGATTTCGGTTACATTGCATTCCCTAGCATTGACTGAAGAAAATCTCAAAGAATGGATACGTATGTGGGGGGGGGGGGGGGGGTGGCGGCAAAATGTTTACTGCCTAAAACCACTGGGAGCACTTGTGTCGCCTTGGTACCAGTCATTCCCGCAAGATGGCTCTCTTTACCCTATATATTACTTTACTCTTTGCTTCCTATGTTGACAACGCTGTAACGCCTGACAGTTATTTTTTTAATCGTAATTGTCGCTCTGGATTCTAGTTTTTTTAAATCGTAATTGTCGCTCTGGATTCTAGTTGGGAAAGTGACGTCATTTTCTACATACGCCCTTTTAGAATGAGCTACTTTTCAAACTGCTATTTTTAATTGAAAAATTGAGTTAAAACGAAAAAGAAAAAATACGGGTAGCTTAAAATTCCACCTATTTTCTATCCAGCTCATAAAATGAAGGAGTTGAAATATTGTCAATTCGATGGACCTACATCAAATTTTGTATAGGCAGTCGGCAGATGTTTCGTTAGCTGTTACACATTCGCAAATATAAAATGTCTTCGATACCAACACCAAGTTATATAAAAGCTTGTAGGTATCTAATGATACTTAAGTAGTATAAATTCAAAAATATTCTACTATTCCAATTGAGCATAAAATAAAGCTGGAGTAGAAAAACTACTTTCGCCTAAATGGATCTATATTTTAGGAAAATATTTGCATTGTAGTATTATTTCGGAAAAGTGCACCGATGACTGAATAGGTATGAACCTGTTAGGATAAAGTTTTCTTCGAGGAGATACTGAAAACTCAAAAAACCAACTATTCGTTCGCAGGCCCGAGCCGACCCCCGACAGCGCCTGTGTGCAAACCTATGAAGCCACCTCTTTATTGTCGTCGTGTTTCGAATTCCGGCGCCCCTATTGCCTTGACGCCTGTGTGCGTTGTACACTCCGCACACAGGGGCGGCGCGGCCCTGTTCGTTCGGTTTCTTGACTACTACCTATTCCAAGTTTAATTATTATAGTCTCCTAAGATTATAATAATTAAACTTGGAATACAAATCTAATAATAGCGCTGATACACAGATCATAGCAGCAGACAATCACAAACCGGACATTATCAAGTCATAAAAGGTTTAAGACGGTCTTATCTCAAACAATTACAGTGAGGAAATGATTAATTATGTAGCAGGATACTGGAAAGCCCGCGACTAGTTATTATCTGCTAATGAATGAGCTGTGTGAGATCGCGGTTTTTGCGCGGATTTCTTTCGTCCAGCGATCGATTATGTCCACGCATCTCTAGTGTGACGTCATTCGGCGTCACTAGTCGCATGGCTTACTAGGAAACGGCGCCGCATCGCCATGGAGATTGCGATAATGAGGCAAATGATTACAATGGCTAAGAAAATGATACTTGCGATTTTTTCTTCTGATATTTTTTCACACCTGGATTTTTTGTATTATCGAATTTATGTATATTTTTTTGTTATAACAGCTCTAGTATTTAAATAATATTATATCTATTATATTATATTATTTAATCAGACAGGCAGTTGGGACAACTGATAATGCCTGTATCCAGTGGGATATTAACTTATTGACGTGGAAATATGCTTGACTAATCTGTTCTTAAATTGGTTGACATTAGATGCCGAAACTAAATCTTCAGTATATTTGGTGAATATTGTATTCAATCATAAAAAAAACAAACTGATAGAACGCAATTCGTATTTTTCCTGTAATCAATGCCTTAGATATATTATATATAGCTTAAAATACCTCAGAAAAAAAAAGTTGACCAGTGTTTGTTATTAGCTCACCAGATGTCGTTCCATTCGCTATATATGTACAATTTAATCAAGACCCGAGATACGCGAGAGGTGCGGGGAAACGGCATCGGTAACTAGACGAGCTTTGTCGTACCCGATCTCCTAAATTCTATCAGATGTATGAACCTAATAAGACGTAAGTAGATTCATGCCGCCTTTAAGATATCAACGTCAGTCCGACTAGAGTAACAACGCCTCTGAGGCAGAAAATAATCTTAGTTCCCGGAATGGACTATTTCGTCAGTCCTTTGAAAAAAACACGTATCTGATACTGAATCCAGGCAAAAACGCTGTAAGTGTATATGAAGTTCGTATGTAGGTAACTTTTGACGTTTTTCTCCACGACGTTTTTAGATACGAGTTTTTTCAAAGTAGGACGATTTGTCGTTTGCCAGCGGCTTTAAAGATTTTTCTTTTTTATGGGCACTTAATTGATTATTTTAACGATACATCACGTTTAGAAACTCTTTTATTTTACTATTTTCGAACAAAAAATATTCACTTCAGTAAAAATAGCAGTTGATCTGAAACTCTGAAACTATGTTTGTGAAAGAAACATTGTAAAACATTTAACTCTAATTATTAGCCTTCCTGCTAGTGTAATAGACAATTTCAAAGCAATTTTCTATTGATCGCTTCACTAGAAGCTACAGTGGCATAATAGCGAACCTCCCGCCTTCAGGGTATTTAGCTGCCTAACGAACCCCGGAAACGCGCGTTCTTATAAATATTAGTGTATATGTTACTCTGAATCTCAGCCACGAACAATGGCGAATGGGTATAAACTTATGATAATTATCTGAGGTCAGCCCCAACAGAGCGGAACGGTATGTAGGGGAAGACGCTTATTATCATGTGAAGAGTTTTTTGAAGACGTTCCCACAGAGCACTGATTCCTCGGTTAACGCCGATTCATAATTATGCTTGACCTCAGCGCTTTAATTAGACGATAGGAATTAATTTAGTGCTTCTGCACAACTCCGTGGGAACATCTAACTGAACATGCGCTAACCAAGTTTGAGGAACAATAAACACAGAGACATGAGTGAACAATAAAAATATCGTTGTTTATTTAAATTCAGTTTTATTAAAAATATTCATATTTCAAATCCACCACTCTGACCAATATCTTCGATTCATAGAGGGTATATATTATACACGAGCAGTTCGTTTAAACACGACTTTTTTTTTCAAATATATAATTACCAGATGTAAAATGATAAAAACTCACCAGTAAACAGCTTTTTAAAAAGACAAATTCTCAACCATATCATACGAATTGACGACATAATTACTGCGTATTAGTCATTTATTTATACCAATCTCTAACACTAACGTATTTGTAATACTGTAACTTGACCAATTCCATAAAATTATCTTGTTAATCAAATGTTGTGCTACAAAAATATTGTTATTTTTTGTACTTCGATATTACACTTTCCGTATGGAATGTTTGAAATCACACTTTTGCTTAATAATACACATCGAATCAAAACTTTTCAAACCACAAAAAATGCTACAAAATTAGATTGAATTAAAAATAAATATAATTTCAATTTGTGTTTTTTAAAACAATACGAAACTGTACTATGTACTAAAGCTAGCTTATCTATCTATGTATTTGTTCTTTAATGTCTCGGTTATCATTTATCATACATCGCGCCCTTCGGCGGCTCGGCGCCGCTGCGGCGACCAGCCATTACATTGTGCAAATAATTTAACAAACTGTTTACAATTAAAATCTAATACAAGTATTCTTAGAGCATTGTTACATAACAGAAGTTGCCACAAAATGAGTTATTTAGTGCAGTAATGAAAAATATTGCAACACCGGCTTCTTTGAGGTTGTTTGCTACAACAATATTTTATTAAAGCGTCTTAGCAGTAGATACTAACTAATATGAAGTGGTTTAAGTTGGTTGAAAACATTGTGCAAATAGACAATATAAATTACCTAACTGAACTTATTTGGCTTCGCTCTTAATCGTTAGATACAACCGTTGCAGTAAGAAGCGTGCACGTTTAAAATCCCATCACATCTCAACACAACTGTTAAAATTACGTAATACTAATCAAAATCGTTACAAAATACGAACTGAATGACTTGTCATGGATTACAGCTATTTGGCCCCGAAGAAACAAATCTAAAAGAGCAGAGAGATCTCCTTCCATTCGATACGACACGAACAATCCTAATTTTATATTGGCAAATATTAAATGCCAGAGTAGGAACTAACTTCCCGATGCGAAGCGACTATTTCATTGGTTTAATAAGCGATGGACTACGCGATAACAATAGATATGTCACGTATTAATGAAACGTAGAAAGATCGCCTTACGCGCATGGTTACAACCACGCTGCTACAACGCAAGTCGTATAATCAGCTGTAGAGAAAAACCCCCCTGATATAGCAAGGTAAATCTCTCTATGGCCGACTATAAGAGAACGGAGTCAGCGAGAAACAATTACATAGCACAATTGGCTCGATCGGCTTTGCTACGAAACATTTCTTAACTATAGCTCTAAACGCTTCTAGTTTTAACGAGCTATATAATTGCCGTCGTTAACTTCGTTCTTATGACGAGGACGTAAGAATAGAAGGGCTAATGCGACCGAGCGCGACTTCGATCGTCGCGTGACCCGCGATCTCTAAAAAGAATAAGACAGGTCGGTCGCACTAACCCTATTTTTTATATTAAAAAAAGTATCCCGACCCAGTCTCGGACGTCCCTTAACATAGCGTTTTGGTGTAATAATCTCGATAAACGAACACGTTTAACACTCCGTACGATTAATAAAGCTTTCTAGGCACTATCGAAACTAACTACGCTCACTCACCGGGGGAAAGTCTAGTTTCTTTGGGGGTCGCGGGGCGGGCCCGCGGGGCGTGCTATTGGAGCGCGTGGGGCGCGTGCGGGGCGTGGGGCTCGTGGTGCCACGCCGTGGCGGCGGTCTCGGGCCGCATCACATCGTCCACGGGGGCGCACGCGGGCCGCGGGCCCGGCTCCGGCGTGTACGTGAACGTGAGCCCGGTCGCGTAGATTATGCCG
Organism: Eudemis profundana; assembly: GCA_947034925.1. NCBI lineage: Eukaryota > Metazoa > Arthropoda > Insecta > Lepidoptera > Tortricidae > Eudemis > Eudemis profundana. The sequence continues at coordinate 20,617,362 of OX344799.1, forward strand.
TCGTTGCGCACAAGGGACACTGGCACCTGAAGCAGGGAGGAGCTAGTGTTAGGCTAGAAACATACCAGGCATAAAACGAGAATCGATTTAGATATAACTATAGCTTGGCAATTTCGTTGGTGACGCTCACCTGTGTGCTTTTTGTTCTGTGCAGCCGTAACTACTTACTAGAGATGGGCCGACTAGTCGGGAACGCCGACTAGTCGGGAACGCCGTCTATTCGGCATCATTTGTAGTCGGCCCATTAGTCGGCAAAAAATGCCGAATATTCGGCACTATTGCCTAGCGGAGAATATAGGACACAAAAGAATTTTTTAGACATATTTATAAGGTGATATTTTTTAGACACAATTGTTTTATCATTTTTTTAGGGTTCCGTAGCCAAAATGGCAAAAACGGAACCCTTATAGTTTCGTCATGTCCGTCCGTCTGTCTGTCTGTCCGTATGTCACAGGCATTTTACTCAGAAACTACATGATGGATATTGATGAAATTTGGAATATAGGTGTGTTTTATGAGCCGCTACTTAGTTTGGTATATAAATAATTAAAATAAATATTTTTAGGGGGGGCACTCCATACATGTTAAAGACGGTAAAAAAATTTTTTTTCAGCAAATATCAACGTGTGGTACATAGTTCGACAGCTCTTTAAAAAACACTATAAGGTTCCTAAGTAATGTTTTTGATTAAGTGAATGTATTTGGAAATAATCGCTCCGAAATTTGTGCAAATTGTGTCCCCCCCCCTCTATTTTCTAAACCGTGCGTCCGAAAAATATGAAAAAAATCACAAAGGTAACGCTTAATTAATACTTTCAACGAAAATTATTTTCAACAAGATCGAATTAACCGTTTTTGAGTTATTGCCGATAAACTGCGCTTCTCAACAAAAGGACGTAATTGCTATGAAGATACGCTCTTTTGTTGTTTTATTATTACATTTTGATTTAATTATTATTAATTTATTACATTTTGATACTATAATGTCGAAATATATTATGTACACAAGATAAATAAAATAATTATGTTGTACTACTAGTGCCACCTAGTGAACACTATTAGTGTTAGTCATCATTAAGTAACTCTTTACCGCCGTGTTGCATTAAAAAACATTGAAAGTCGCCATTAATATCGCCGTAATATCCGTGATTTTTGGTTACCTAGATAACCACGACAAAATCAAGGAACAATCGTTATTTACTAAATTTAAGTTAGTTACAAATATAATTCATAGATAGCACTAGCAGTCTTCATACATTTTGAGTATATTTTTACGTTATTTCAAGTAACAATAACAAACATGGCAAAATAAAATTGTAATAGTTTCGTTGCGTACTTACATATATCCATCCGTACTTCCTTCCGTACGTCACACGTTCAAAAGGTCTGTTTGTAAGTTCCCGATACTGATTTTGCATAGCTTATTACGCAAAATTACCGGTCATATCATACGAAACCAGTACCGGAGCATGCTTTACCGGTCATTGCATCTTGAGATTGAAATGATTTCGTTAATTAAACCCTGAATGTTCCACAACCACGAGTCTAATCCAAAAGTTGCTCGTTAGATGTCACTGTACCAGCTGCTGAATCGCGCGAACGATATTTCTCCGTAAATTGTATAAGTAGCATTGAGATTCTTACATAATCCCTTTTTCTTCTGAGAAGCGATTCATCGTTGAGAATTCAGGTGTTCGAATAAGTGATCATTCCCTTCGGGATTTTAAGCTATATAGTATATATTTACTTGGTAGCTATATTCACCTCGGTTTTAATTACAACCTAGACTGGTTAGAAATGTCGAATATGAATGACTTAATGTTACGGGACAGTTTCTCCTATATTTTGAATCCCACTAATGTCCTCGAGGATGATGTAGTGCGCGAGTTCCACCGCAAGCTAGCGCAACATACACGATTCCGACCGCGCGAGGTGGGGTTGTTTATGCACCCGGAGCTTATTGAGCCTGTCCCGCAACATGAGTCTCATCTTCAAATTATTTTTGACGGCGACGTAGGGGAGATAGGCCATTGGTCTTGTATCTACTACATCAATGGGATATTACGTGTTTACGACAGTTTATTTAGTTACTTGAAGCCGACGCAACGGAGATATGTGTTTGCTTTGTTTCCATACTTATCCGATGCTAGTATTCAGTTTCCTACTGTTCAACGTCAGCCTAACACAATCGATTGCGGTTTGTATGCTATTGCTTTTGCTACTGCACTGGCATTAAAAACAAATCCCGCGCGGGTGAACTTCTTGCCAGAAAGAATGAGGCCTCATTTACTCGATATGCTTTGTTGTGAAAATTTAATTGCATTTCCATCTACACCAAGATCGATTTCAGGACGACCACCAAAAAACCTTTTTACTAATATTAAGCAGCACTTAGTGGAAAAGAAGCAAAAAGAAGCTGCTAAGAAAAGGAAACAGCGCTCACAAACTTTCACGTCAATATCAGGAACAAACAGTGATTCAAGTTATGACGCTGATGCCGCTCTTAACAAAACTAATTTGGATAATTTGGAAAAGACAACAAATTCTGAGACAAACGTAAATACTGCCAAATATAGAAAACAGGCTTCAAGATCCAATCCAAGTGTTGCTGAAAGAGAAAGGGAAAGAAACAGAAATGCAATTAACACTTTTAGATGCAACAAAAAAAGGAAATGTAATGAGCAAGCCAATAATTGTTCTGCACGTCGAAGCAAAAGATTGAATCCTGAATACCGTCAATGCGAGCAAGAGCGTGACAGGCAAGCTCACCGGGATGCTCGGCTGGATGCGGATTACCGGCAAAGTGAGCAGGAGCGTGATACGCAAGCTCACCGGGATGCTCGGCTGGATGCGGATTACCGGCAAAGTGAGCTGGAGCGTGACACGCAAGCTCACCGGAATGCTCGGCTGGATGCGGAATACCGACAAAGTGAACAGCAGCGCAACACGCAAGCCCATCGAGTAAATCGTCAAAACGAAGATCTGAGACGAATTGAACAAGCGCGGAACACCGCAGCTCGCAGAGATACACGTTCAAAACAAATGGAATCCTGGGTAACAACTAAACTAAACTATTTTAAGAACGTCAAAGAAGGTTATACTCATCCTTGTTGTTGTTGTGGACGATTATGGCACATAGGCTCTGTTAAGAAAATTTCAAAACGTACGGTTTTAAACAAGTTTAGCCCAGAATTTGTTTCAAATGTATTTCATTTGAACCCTGCACAAGAAATAGGAGAGTTTTGTAGTATCTGTGCCAAAAATGTTTCCCAAGGTGTCGTTCCACGTCTCGCAAGAATCAACGGCTTAGTGTTTCCTCATATACCAGATGTTTTGAATGCACTTACTTCAATGGAAGAAAGACTAGTAAGTCCTCGGCATATTTTTTTGAAGATTGTTCGTAAGGGTCAGGGCTTAGGATTTCAACATGGTCTCATAGGAAACGTCGTCAATGTTCCAGTTCAAGTAAACAATATGGTAAATGCTTTGCCGCGGTTAAGAAATGACGATAATGTGATCACTGTCGAACTGAAACGAAAATTTTGCTATCGACATGGCCGTAAAGAACAAGTTCGACCTGAATTTGTCCGCAGGGCTGCACAATACTTAACACAGTGTCAATTGTTTCGCGAGAATGGCATAGAATTCAATGAATTGTGGACAAATGATGAGTCCGCAGATGTTGAATGCACTTGCAATGTATTAGACGTGGAAAACACTCGAGACCTCACAGAAAATATCGAGATTAATCCGGGGGGTACCGAAACGCTTTTAGATGACAACCAAGACGTTATAATTATGGCTCCTGGAGAAGGGCAACGCCCAATATCCTTACTCTTTGATGAAAATTTAGAAGAATTTGCATTTGTTAAAGTCCATTGCGGAGTAAAAAGGGACCTAAGGATAAATTTGAGCCACTCGGAAATAACGAAATCTGAAATATCCAGGCATGATCGCAGAGCTGTTCGACCTGACTACCTGTTTACTGCTTTAAAAAAAAAACAAATGATAGCAGTAAAGAGCAGCATATCGACATGTCTTCGAAAAAAAACAGTAAGAGGAGCACCAGTTTTGGCTAGCAATATAGTAGATACTAATTATGTTGAAAACCTAATACAACACGACGATGGATATCGCGTTTTAAGTGGCATACGAAATTCTCCGTCACACTGGGAGGCCGAAAAGAAAAAAGTTTTAGGAATGATCCGGCAATTCGGAGTACCTACTTTCTTCGTCACCTTGTCCGCAGCTGAGACCCAATGGCCTGAACTTCTAGTAATACTTAAGGAAGTAGTTGACGGCCAAAAAATCATAGAAGATGAAGCTAAAGACTTAAGTTTTGAAACAAAAGCGCGCCTTATACAATCTGATCCCTTTATATGTGCCTCTTACTTCGAAATAAAATTGAGAGAAATACGTAAAACTTGGTCCTGTGCTGCTGGTCCGTTCGGCAATTTTCCAATTAGTCATTTCTATTACAGAATAGAATTTCAGCATAGGGGATCACCACACGCTCACATCATGCTTTGGCTTGAAGGGGCACCTGTTTTTGTGCCAGGCGATAACAATTCGGCAGAAACTGTGGCCCGGTTTGCGGATGAAATTATATCCTGTAATAGCAATGAACTAGACGAAGTTCTCCTCCACCTCCAAACACATAAGCATACGCACACTTGTAAACCTAAGCCGGATCGACCGTGTCGCTTTGACATACCATGTTTCCCATTAGATACCACTAAAGTTTTAATAGAGCTTCCCAAAGATCACGTTTCATTTAAACGAGCTAAAGAAATGGCGAAAGCTATTCAAACTTGCATAGAAAATATAACACCAGAAATAGTGTCGTTTGAAGACTTTTTAGCTTTTACTGGATGTTCTTATGAAGACTACATTTTAGCTATACGAAGCACTTTAAAGCGGCCCAAAATATATTTAAAACGAAGCCCTAAAGACACATATGTGAATGTATTTTCTAAGAAAGTTTTGGAACTTCATAAAGCTAATATGGATATACAGTACATTCTTGATCCATTTGCCTGTGCTGTGTATATCGTAGATTACATAAACAAGGCAGATAAAGGTATGTCACGGCTAATGCGTGCCGCTGTTGAGGAGGCTAAAAAGGGCAATAGCAGTGTAAAGGAATCCCTTCGCAGCGTTTCAAACGTATTCTTGAATGCCAGTGAAATTTCCGCTCAGGAAGCCATATATTGTCTGGCAGGTTTTTCGTTATCTAGAGGTAGCGAAGCTGAAATGTATATTAATACAAGTATGCCGCATGAAAGGGTGCATCTCTTAAAAAGTATGGGCGAAATTCAAAATTTGCATCCAGAATCGGCTGACATTTTTAAAAACAGTTTTATTGATTACTATTCTAAACGACCTTTCGTGTTAGAAGACGTTAGTTTAGCCAAATTTGCAGCTTTTTATTTTCACTCTAAACGTCTGCCAAAATCAAATAATGTTAACGAGCTAGATAACAGCCAAAACGATGGACAAGAACCCGGGGACGAAATGTGTGGTAATTGGTTTGCACTTCAAGAAAGTTTAGGATTCGTGCGTCTTAAAACAAAGCCACGAATAATTCGCTTTCGCCGTTATAGTTTGCAGGAAGACCCAGACAACTTTTATAGGGAGCAACTTATGCTTTATATTCCATGGCGTTCAGAAGAGGACGAGTTGATTCATCCGGATTTTGATTTACGACAAAAATTTGAGGTACTGAAGGAAAGGATTAAAACCGAAAGAAAACAATTTAATAAACTTGGGGATCCAGAGGACTTTGATAACTTGTTACTAGCTGTTAGAAATATGGAGTTAATTGAAGAAGAGGACGCAAATGAGAGGGAAAGAAATATAGAGCCATTTGCCGAGTACGAGTTTGAAACCCAAGTCGGTGACGTTGGAGATGATATTATAGCCGGTCAAAATGCTGGACCACAATTATGTGGTGATGCTACAACTTTCATTGCCCAACCTCCGCAACTTTCAAAAGATGATGTATTAACCATATGTAGAACACTAAATAACGACCAAAGAGGCATACTATTACATGTTCTTGAACATTATGCATCAAAAACGACCAATCCTTTGTATCTATTTATCAGTGGAGGAGCCGGAGTTGGCAAAAGCGTTCTAATAAGAGCAATGTATCAGTCATTAACACTTCACTTTAATAGAGAACCTGGCAGTAACCCTGACGATCTGAAAATTCTGCTCACAGCGTTTACTGGCAAAGCAGCGTTCGGTATAGGAGGTCAAACCGTGCATAGTGCTCTAGGCTTACCAGTTTCCCAAGCTGGAAGTATCTTGCCGGAACTGTCGCCAAGTGTTGCCAATACACTTGCCTGTAAGCTGTCAAAATTACGCCTCATTATTATCGATGAAATTTCTATGTTAGGTTCTCGAACTTTTCACCAAATTAATCGCCGACTGCAACAGCTATTTCATTCATCTGTTTTGTTTAGTGGAATATCTGTAATTGTTGTAGGTGACTTAAGGCAGCTACCACCAGTCGGCGATAATTGGGTGTTCCAGCCTAATTCTCGCAACCCTCTTGCAGAACTAGCTGGAACACCAATTTGGGATCTGTTTTACTTAACAGAACTCCATCAAATAATGCGCCAGAGGGATGATTTTACTTTTGCTACAGCATTAAATAACATGGCAAGTGGGGCAATGACCGAAGCAGATGTGGCACTGTTTACCAGCCGTTGTTTCACGAGGTCATCATTACCCGACGAGGCTAGTGATGCTGTTAATTTATATGCCAGTAATCGGGAAGTTGATGCCCACAATGAGCGAGCACTGACAAATATGAACTCGGAAGGAGCATTTTCAAAGGCTCTTGATACTGTTTGTGGTGAACCAAATATTTTCATGAAAGAAAAAGCTTTAGAAAATGTTTCAAAGTTATCAACACAACAAACATACGGACTTCCAAATAATTTATTATTAAAAATAGGCGCTAAATATATGATGACCGTCAATATAGATACGGCAGATGGCCTTACCAATGGTGCCACAGGCAAATTAACTTGTATTGATTTCGCTGTCAATAGAATATCGGGTGAAAGAAGGCCGATGCGTATTTGGTTATCGTTTGATGATAAAACCATTGGGAAAACAAAAAGATATAACTCACTTAATTCTCTTGCTCGTTACAAGACAAGGTTAGACCAGAATTGGACGCCATTAGACCCGGTATCTTACACAATTAAACGATACAAATCGTCTAATTTACAAGTTCGTAGAAGTCAATATCCTGTTGTACCTGCAGAAGCCATAACTATTCATAAAAGTCAAGGAACAACATTGGAGCGAGTAGTTGTACATTTGAAACCTTCTATCCAAAGAGCCATGATGTACGTCGCGTGTTCTCGTGCAACTACAGCGCAAGGCCTCTTTATAGTGTCAGATTCATTTAAACCACCACGCGCTCCTAATGACCGGGACCCTATAGTCAAGGAAATGACGAAGTTAAGACAAAATCGAATGCTTCCAATTTGCCATACAGAATCCCATAGCATCTCACATTATCTTTCATAGCGCAATGTACATACAATCTCTACAATAAAATAAAAATATGGTAATTAATGTAACAGATTATAACATATTTAAAAGTAAAACCATCTCGGCTAAGTCAGCACTGTTACTCGTATTTTAAGAGTAATTAGTCGAAATTATCTACTTGTTTCTCTAGTTATAGGCGGTTAACGTAATTTAACCTACCTATTATGTACGGGGAAAATGAAAATAGTGTAATAACAAGGCTCATCTGTCATTTCTTTGTAGTAATGGCTACGGAACCCTACACTGAGCATGGCCCGACATGCTCTTGGCCAGTTATTATTTCTTATTTACTGAATACGTAGGTTAAACAATAACGTAAACAAACCTGACTAAACTGGTCAAAGCACGAACGCGTGACAACAAATGGCGGGGGCGGAGACGAAGCGAACCGAGCCTTTCCGATTATTGCACCCGAACATAGCTAATAACTATGATCGGCAATGCCGACTAGTCGGCCGATTAATCGGCAAATTGCCGACCGATTAGTCAGCCGACTACCTAGTCGGCAAAATTCTTTAATACGCCGAGTGAGGGGAAGCCCCAACAACCTCCTGCAGGTCGTGGCGGGCCGGCAGGATAGCGCCGTACTGGGTAGGTTCAACGAGCTGCATGCCCCAAGTGAGAGTGCACCTCGGTGAACCAGCTGGTTATGTAATTTAATGTGAAAATATTTATATGTACCTATTAATATAATGTAATTTTGGAGTGTGTATACTAACATAGTTTATTTACTAACATCCTATGGACCAAAGCTGTCTGAAAATAAAGATATTTTATTTTTTATTTTTATTTATTTTTAAAATCTGTAGTCGGCCCATCTCTACTACTTACACAAGTTACCACCAACACGAACGGCGACCGGCGGAGGCAGCCTCCGGAGGCCCCCGTTCGTGTTGGCGAAAAAGCACACAGGTGAGTGTCACCAACGAAGTTGCCAAGCTATAGCTTCAATGACGGTACGGTCGGCCTCAAAAGTTGCTGAACACATTTGTATCGTGGCGTCGTAGTGCTAAGGTGGCCAGCTACTTTTGAGGCTTGTACTTTTTAGGGTTCCGTACCCAAAGGGTGCCAACGGGACTCTATTACTAAGACTCTGCTGTCCATCTGTCTGTCTGTTCGTCTGTCACAAGGCTGTATCTTTTGAACCGTAATCGGTACAGACCTGACTTTTTCACAGCATATGTATTTCTATTGCCGCTATAACAACAAAACATTAAAAATAAAAGGGGTACCTTATACAAGAAACTGTTTTTGAGGTCTTTTTTTGCTCGACGGTGGTACCGAACCCTTTGTGTGAGAATGTAACTCGCACTTGGCCGGTTTATTGTATGACAATGCCGGGTTCCCGAGTTTTAACAGTATCGTCTACTTGAACTCTTTCAAAGAAAAGAAAAACAAAACAGTTTGCTTGGCGGTATGGAAAAATTTCCTTGGTCGAAAACATCGTAGCCGTAGGAAATGCCAACATTTCCGAGCATGTCTGATAAAAATGTCTACCTAATAACACAAAAGACGTTGAACTAACTATCCTTGCTAAAAGAGTGTTCCCCTGTGCAAGGAAAATAAAGAGAAATTAAGTAAATGCGCCACACCTTTAGCGTTAACAAAGTTGTCGACCATGGAGTTTTTGCATTGAGCTCAATTACTTATTTACGTTATTTTACATGGCGAGTCACGCAGTATCGGAGTAACCCGTACCACGCTATTAAATGGCATTTAACGAGGTGATCATAATTATGTAAAATCTTGAATATCAAGATCTTAGGTTTCAATAGAAAGCAAAAACCAGAATAAATGACCAAATAGACGTGGGTCTGTCAAACGAAATACACCGACAATGGAAGTGGTCGAAAATCACAGTGACGCTGACGTCGCGTTATAATGGGCTTCAGAAGAAGCGTTTCGGCACATATTTGAGAAAGTCTAAAAATGATATTTTAACATTGTAGTATTTCGGTGAGTTTTTATGATATTGACGTGGTTTTTTCACAAATATTTCTATAATTGAGAGGAGTTTCTATAACATATCACAGAAAAAAGTAACACTTGTTTTTTTTTTAAATTTTGCGTATTACTAGCGGGGGGATCCCTTTGTTTCCCATACACTTATTGTTCCGAATTTTGAAAGTCAGAAAATGATTTCCATATAATTTATGTCCATAAATATCATTAGTCATAATTTTTTTTACGTATAATGATTAATAATTCGAACTTTAACAGTCCATAATGTTATACGTCATACATTACAAAAGTAATAAAATTGATATCCATAACCTAGAAAGGCATACCGGTAATTGTTCAGAAATAGTTTAAGGCATACATTTATAAGTAATAATTGTTGTTCGTCATATCGTTTCATTGGGATCCCCTTGTTACCCATAAAGTTATAAATCATACTGTATTGTTAGTCATAACTATGGAAAACCGATCCAGAGCACCCCACTCCCACGTGGTCTTGTCTGCCCTACCCCTAGAGTGGGGTAGGGGTCGGGTTGCATAAAGTTTAAGGTCATATTTTTGATACGCATACGAGGATTCGTCATACTCATCATTACGCACAACTGTAAATAGTCATACATTTATGCGCATAACGATTTTAATCATAATGTTTATGGACATACTGTGTAATGGCCATATAGTTGATATGCATACATTTATTTAAGCATACTTTATAATGGGCATACATGGATTGCTCATACAACACTTTAACCATACTAAGTAAATGCATAAAATGCTAAACGCATAAATAGGTTGCTCATACAACACTTTAACCATACTAAGTAAAAGCATAAATTGCTAAACGCATAAACCTAATCTTAAAAGTTTTTTTAAAAGTTCTCTTTTATGTTGCGTCACAGTTCTAACCTAATATACTTTTCTGGCAGCGATGCGGTTATGTGTGAGATAACAGTTCTAAACTAACCTAACCTACTTTTCTGGCAGCAATTTGGTTCTGTGTGAGGTCACAGTTCTAACCTAACCTACTTTTCTGGCAGCGATTTGGTTCTGTGTGAGGTCACAGTTCTAACCTAACCTAACCTACTTTTCTGGCAGCGATTTGGTTTTGTGTGAGGTCACAGTTCTAACCTAACCTACTTTTCTGGCAGCGATTCGATTATGTGTGAGATAACAGTTCTAACCTAACCTATTCTACTTTTCTGGCAACGATTCGGTTATGTGTGAGATAACAGTTCTAACCTAACCTAACCTACTTTACTGGTAGCGATCCGGTTATGTGTGAGATAACAGTTCTAACCTAACCTACTTTTCTGGCAGCGATTCGGTTATGTGTGAGATAACAGTTCTAATCTAACCTAACCTACTTTTCTGGCAGCGATTTGGTTCTGTGTGAGGTCACTAATATTGTGTAATGAGTAGAAATTAAAAATACTTCAATAATATAAATCGTTTCTTTTTTGAAGAACCATCGCAAGTCAATTATCAAAATTTATGCAATAATCATCAATATTATGGCTTGATAAATGTATGTAATTTACAATTATTACTAAAACCACTTATAATCATCAATGTTATGGCTTAATAAATGTATGAAATTTACAATTATTGCAAAAACGACTTATAATTATCAATATTATGACTAAGTAAATGTATGACAATTTACATTATGGTTAAACCAATTATGACTCCGTATAATTATGACACGGAACAATTATGCCATAGGACAATTTATGCCAAAAAAAATATATGAGCATCAACTTTATGCTTAAACTGTTATGACAATTAATAATATGACAATAGTTGTTATGCAACCAGACGGCCCCCCCCTAGAGTGTTTTTGCAAACCCGGAGGCGCGGAGGGAGGGCAGCCCTCGCCCGCTGGAACGAAGCGCAGCACCCGGGTGAGCCGCAGCGGCTGAGGCTGGTCGCCGAAGGCGACCAACAAGCCGAGGCTGCGGAGGTGAGCGTGGGTGCATGCGCTTTGTTTCGCGAGGGCGGTGGGGCTGCACTGCCCGCAGCGCCGGAGCCGTTGCATGGCCAAATTACGGTTTCAAAATCAAATATTTGGCAATACTTTCGATATTTTAACAGCCAAAGTAATATTATTTCGATATTTCACTTGTAGATTTTGTTTGTTATTGAGATTTTCAACATTTCAATAGATTTTCAATATTTAGAATTTAAAGGTAAGTAGTAATATTACTACTTACCCACTTTATTTGTGCTCAGGTACCCACATTATTTAGCGCCACACGTAATTAAAGAACGCGTCGTATTGAATCATAATATTAAAGTGATAGGTATTATTATCTGTGATTTGTATTTATCAGTTCGTTCTATAATTTTATGAATAAGGACAAAACGTGCTTGCAATTTTTTTTTAAATGGTATATTATTATTTTGAATAGTATTAAGTTTTATACCAGTATGACCGTGAATGGTATGACTAACTAATTGTATGACTAACAATAATTATGACCTGCGGAAAAAAGCCTTCCAATAATTATTCCTAGTGATTTTATTACCATTAAAAATCGGAAGTGTTATACTATGGCAATAATGAATGTTATGACTTAAAATTTTCGGAGTAATAATAATTATGACTTGCGAAAATAGTAATACCAAGTTATGATTCAAAATTGTATGACTTCCGATAATATGACTAATAAAAATTATGACGAAAAACGTTATGGGCAACGAAAATCGGAACAACAATTTTATGGGAGACAATATAGACCCACTAGCGGGACAGTGGCTGTATGGAGTATTGTCGAAGTCCCGTGACATGCTGCGGCATAGATCGCTAACTGATTGGTTAAAATATCACTGAGGCATACGGCGTGCTCTCATTGGTCGAATTGCTGATGTAAACTGACCAACTAAGTTATTTCTGTCGTGTCTGATTACATTTTTGACTCGTCTCATACGCTGTCCAAGAACTCGCTGTTTTGAGGCCTGGATTCAGACCATCTATAGCTACTTTTCCGAGTAGTGGCGTGAATGGTACGCTTTTGTGTGGCAGGGGAACTCGAACTTGTATGAGACTTTTCTTATTATTTTTTTGATTTTTTTTTCTGGCATATATTGGTTTGTGACTGGTTTAAATATAATACAATTTAACTATGACACCACATTGATTGGTATTGATTATCACGCAATAGGTATACCAAAATCAATCAATCCCAACATCGATAAATGAGTTCAATACGGTCCAGTAGCAGTGTCGAAACTATTATTTAATCAGCGGTTAAGCTGCCAAATCGGCCTCGTGTCGGCCTCGATTATGATGGAGCGTCACCCGTGGGAACCCGCGCCCGTGACGTGGGCTGGCTGTAAACAGAGTATTACCGCTAATAGCCGCGGGACCGAGGTAATAGGGCCTTTAGTTATAGCATAGGCGGTGGCGTGGCTTTCGGTATCAACTAGTACTTAACCTTTGTTCAACTTAACTACTCTTGCCTAAAATTAAAGTTAGTTTAAATTGGTAGTTTTTATGACATTCCCTGGGTAAATTTTTTTCAACGTGTTTTAAATCTCCCGCGATTTAGTGTTTTAAGCCAGAATTAATCTTCGTTAAGGATTCTATGGTGAAGTGTATTATAGCACGAAATGAGAAATAAGGTAATAAGTCCCTATCAAGTTAATGAAAACTTGCGAAGGCCATGTGAGAGACTATTAGACCTGTTGAACTAGGGAGAAATTATAAATAATATATTCTTATTTCCGTCGACTGCCAGAGCCAGAGCGCAGAGGAACATAGGCTCAGCTTCCATGTCACCGAACCACACTTAAACCGACGTATCTTACCTGCGTCAGCCGCTGCACCCGCAGCCACTGTCCCCTGAACTGCGATATGTCGGGCACCTCTCAGAGCATGGACTCTTCACAATGGTACATAGTCTCGGCCTCCACTTCGCCAAACCTAGAAGTGACGAAGCGTCATGTATCTTACCTGCGTCGGCTGCCGCACCCGCAGCCACTGTCCCCTGAACTGCGATATGTCGGGCACCTCTCAGAGCATGGACTCTTCACAATGGTACATAGTCTCGGCCTCCACTTCGCCAAACCTAGAAGTGACGAAGCGTCATGTATCTTACCTGCGTCGGCTGCCGCACCCACAGCCACTGTCCCCTGAACTGCGATATGTCGGGCACCACTCAGAGCATGGACTCTTCACAATGGTACATAGTCTCGGCCTCCACTTCGCCAAACCTAGAAGTGACGAAGCGTCATGTATCTTACCTGCGTCGGCTGCCGCACCCACAGCCACTGTCCCCTGAACTGCGATATGTCGGGCACCACTCAGAGCATGGACTCTTCACAATGGTACATAGTCTCGGCCTCCACTTCGCCAAACCTAGAAGTGACGAAGCGTCATGTATCTTACCTGCGTCGGCTGCCGCACCCACAGCCACTGTCCCCTGAACTGCGATATGTCGGGCACCACTCAGAGCATGGACTCTTCACAATGGTACATAGTCTCGGCCTCCACTTCGCCAAACCTAGAAGTGACGAAGCGTCATGTATCTTACCTGCGTCGGCTGCCGCACCCACAGCCACTGTCCCCTGAACTGCGATATGTCGGGCACCACTCAGAGCATGGACTCTTCACAATGGTACATAGTCTCGGCCTCCACTTCGCCAAACCTAGAAGTGACGAACCGTCATGTATCTTACCTGCGTCGGCTGCCGCACCCACAGCCACTGTCCCCTGAACTGCGATATGTCGGGCACCACTCAGAGCATGGACTCTTCACAATGGTACATAGTCTCGGCCTCCACTTCGCCAAACCTAGAAGTGACGAAGCGTCATGTATCTTACCTGCGTCGGCTGCCGCACCCACAGCCACTGTCCCCTGAACTGCGATATGTCGGGCACCACTCAGAGCAAGGACTCTTCACAATGGTACATAGTCTCGGCCTCCACTTCGCCAAACCTAGAAGTGACGAAGCGTCATGTATCTTACCTGCGTCGGCTGCCGCACCCACAGCCACTGTCCCCTGAACTGCGATATGTCGGGCACCACTCAGAGCATGGACTCTTCACAATGGTACATAGTCTCGGCCTCCACTTCGCCAAACCTAGAAGTGACGAACCGTCATGTATCTTACCTGCGTCGGCTGCCGCACCCACAGCCACTGTCCCCTGAACTGCGATATGTCGGGCACCACTCAGAGCATGGACTCTTCACAATGGTACATAGTCTCGGCCTCCACTTCGCCAAACCTAGAAGTGACGAAGCGTCATGTATCTTACCTGCGTCGGCTGCCGCACCCACAGCCACTGTCCCCTGAACTGCGATATGTCGGGCACCACTCAGAGCAAGGACTCTTCACAATGGTACATAGTCTCGGCCTCCACTTCGCCAAACCTAGAAGTGACGAAGCGTCATGTATCTTACCTGCGTCGGCTGCCGCACCCACAGCCACTGTCCCCTGAACTGCGATATATCGGGCACCACTCAGAGCAGGGACTCTTCACAATGGTACATAGTCTCGGCCTCCACTTCGCCAAACCTAGAAGTGACGAACCGTCATGTATCTTACCTGCGTCGGCTGCCGCACCCACAGCCACTGTCCCCTGAACTGCGATATGTCGGGCACCACTCAGAGCATGGACTCTTCACAATGGTACATAGTCTCGGCCTCCACTTCGCCAAACCTAGAAGTGACGAACCGTCATGTATCTTACCTGCGTCGGCTGCCGCACCCACAGCCACTGTCCCCTGAACTGCGATATGTCGGGCACCACTCAGAGCATGGACTCTTCACAATGGTACATAGTCTCGGCCTCCACTTCGCCAAACCTAGAAGTGACGAAGCGTCATGTATCTTACCTGCGTCGGCTGCCGCACCCACAGCCACTGTCCCCTGAACTGCGATATGTCGGGCACCACTCAGAGCAAGGACTCTTCACAATGGTACATAGTCTCGGCCTCCACTTCGCCAAACCTAGAAGTGACGAAGCGTCATGTATCTTACCTGCGTCGGCTGCCGCACCCACAGCCACTGTCCCCTGAACTGCGATATGTCGGGCACCACTCAGAGCATGGACTCTTCACAATGGTACATAGTCTCGGCCTCCACTTCGCCAAACCTAGAAGTGACGAACCGTCATGTATCTTACCTGCGTCGGCTGCCGCACCCACAGCCACTGTCCCCTGAACTGCGATATGTCGGGCACCACTCAGAGCATGGACTCTTCACAATGGTACATAGTCTCGGCCTCCACTTCGCCAAACCTAGAAGTGACGAAGCGTCATGTATCTTACCTGCGTCGGCTGCCGCACCCACAGCCACTGTCCCCTGAACTGCGATATGTCGGGCACCACTCAGAGCATGGACTCTTCACAATGGTACATAGTCTCGGCCTCCACTTCGCCAAACCTAGAAGTGACGAAGCGTCATGTATCTTACCTGCGTCGGCTGCCGCACCCACAGCCACTGTCCCCTGAACTGCGATATATCGGGCACCACTCAGAGCAGGGACTCTTCACAATGGTACATAGTCTCGGCCTCCACTTCGCCAAACCTAGAAGTGACGAACCGTCATGTATCTTACCTGCGTCGGCTGCCGCACCCACAGCCACTGTCCCCTGAACTGCGATATGTCGGGCACCACTCAGAGCATGGACTCTTCACAATGGTACATAGTCTCGGCCTCCACTTCGCCAAACCTAGAAGTGACGAACCGTCATGTATCTTACCTGCGTCGGCTGCCGCACCCACAGCCACTGTCCCCTGAACTGCGATATGTCGGGCACCACTCAGAGCATGGACTCTTCACAATGGTACATAGTCTCGGCCTCCACTTCGCCAAACCTAGAAGTGACGAACCGTCATGTATCTTACCTGCGTCGGCTGCCGCACCCACAGCCACTGTCCCCTGAACTGCGATATGTCGGGCACCACTCAGAGCATGGACTCTTCACAATGGTACATAGTCTCGGCCTCCACTTCGCCAAACCTAGAAGTGACGAAGCGTCATGTATCTTACCTGCGTCGGCTGCCGCACCCACAGCCACTGTCCCCTGAACTGCGATATGTCGGGCACCACTCAGAGCAAGGACTCTTCACAATGGTACATAGTCTCGGCCTCCACTTCGCCAAACCTAGAAGTGACGAAGCGTCATGTATCTTACCTGCGTCGGCTGCCGCACCCACAGCCACTGTCCCCTGAACTGCGATATATCGGGCACCACTCAGAGCAGGGACTCTTCACAATGGTACATAGTCTCGGCCTCCACTTCGCCAAACCTAGAAGTGACGAAGCGTCATGTATCTTACCTGCGTCGGCTGCCGCACCCACAGCCACTGTCCCCTGAACTGCGATATGTCGGGCACCACTCAGAGCATGGACTCTTCACAATGGTACATAGTCTCGGCCTCCACTTCGCCAAACCTAGAAGTGACGAAGCGTCATGTATCTTACCTGCGTCGGCTGCCGCACCCACAGCCACTGTCCCCTGAACTGCGATATGTCGGGCACCACTCAGAGCATGGACTCTTCACAATGGTACATAGTCTCGGCCTCCACTTCGCCAAACCTAGAAGTGACGAAGCGTCATGTATCTTACCTGCGTCGGCTGCCGCACCCACAGCCACTGTCCCCTGAACTGCGATATGTCGGGCACCACGCAGAGCATGGACTCGGCACAGCGGTACATAGTCTCGGCCTCCACGTCGCCGAACCACACTTGGAGGGATGGCGTGAAGTTGTCGCCGGCGAGTTCTAGCATGGCCACATCGCCGCCGCCGTTCAGGTTGAGCGAATGGACGAGCGGCACCGGCGTCACTGGGGACCTGGGGAGGAAAGGGTTATTTTAATCTTAGATAGGGTAAATTAGAGGGTTAGGTGGTTGTACGATAGAGGGTAAGACCGACGCAGTGCTTTCGTTGGGCGCTCGACTCGAATCGAGAAAATGAAATAAGGCACCAAAAGTGATCATTTACGCAACGTGACAAAAAAATTTCGATAACGAGGGTGTCACAAGCCCCGCTGCCATCACCGCCGCTGACAGCTCGGCTTCGGAATTAAACAAATGCGGATTGTGCGCGTGTAATGTACCCACACGCCAGTAAATAAGTAGTATTTACCAGGACGAATTAGGATCAAAGGAATTAGGATTAAGAAATAGGATTTTTCGTTCAAATTTCGAATCAAGAGTGGTGTTACACAGTGACAGATCAGTGAGCCACCGCAAGACGACCAGATGCTTTATCGCGTCGTTGCGGTGTTTTTATCACATCTTTGCGGTGTTTTTATCGCGATCAACGTAAAAGTTTGATAATATCAATCGCGTTGTTTGAGATTGTAGCTACATATTTTTTCCCACACTCTTTAAATCCGTATTCCGCTACATTTTTGCATTTGGTTTCATCATACTATCGTCAATAGTCAACCGAAGAAAGGAAGGAAAGCACTGCTGGAGTTCCCCTAAACACATTATCAATGTGGGGAAAATAGCTTAATCGCCACGGTTGGCGATCGCAGTTAGATATGGTGTAATACTGCCGGCTGACCACCGGTATTAGGGTAGCATATAACATGATTAGTTGAGTATTTCCTCCAGGCGAACCCTGCATTCCTTTAGTAGGACTGATATTTGTTTAACGTGACGATCTAAATTCGCGTTAGGAAGTGTGAAGCGGCTGATTAAAACAACCATTATTGACACCGAGTTATCAACATTATTTATATAACGATACAGCTCGGTGTTGATAGTCTAAATACGGCTCGGAGCGTGGGAGCGATGTTTTCGTAATTAGGCATAGCATGGGAACAGCGGGACGCATGTGGCAGGGACAATGCGCGTGCGACCGCCCCGCGGATGAGCCGAGATGCACTTGAAACGAATTGAGCCGTTGCTAATGCGGTTGCAATTTTACAAGCTTTTATTTAACTTGCCTAGTATGTATATGAAGGTAAATTAGACGTTGAATCGGACTTAAAAGTATAGTTGCGTATCTTCGGTGACAATGCAATATTATGCTCTATGGATTATGGTCTGATAATGGTGTCGGAAGGTGACCACAGGATCATGTAAATTGCATAAGATAAACCCACCGTGTTTGGACTCATCTGTTTGATTTTGCCATACCGTTTGCGACTATACAAAAAAGGCACTGTCGGAAATAAAAGTCTGTCCTAAAAGAGACATTTTTGACACACATTTTCAACGCAAAGTAGTAATTAGTTTGTTTAGGATCGTTTTGGGTTTATTTTTATCGCATTTTCAAAGGTTGCGCATTATTTCACCTCCGCAAAATAATGTCGCCGTAGTTCAAAGTATGTACATATTAGGTACTTTGGTGGTTTGAGATATTTTTATACTTACGCATAAGGATTTCTATCCAATTCAAATCACGTAAAAAACTGAAGCGTTTGTATCCCGTAGGTATTAATTTAAGCTGAAAGAGCTTACGCAGAAAACACGGAGATTTGCTTAGGCGTGGGTACACATAATAAGTCGCCAATATCAATGCAGAGGTATATATTTTACGTATTTGCACGTACACAATTACGAGTATCTACGCTTTTTCTGCTACCTCGAGAACTGCACGGCGGTAAAAATTGGCTTCGAAAAAATCTTACCTGACAGCCCCCATGCCTGCTAGTACTGATACTCCTTTTTATCAGTAGATATGATAGTCCAGCGGGCGCCATCGATTATCCTCTCCTTATTCGGTTCCTTGGGGCAGGGTGTGGTTTGGAACTGGATGACTTGCTCCCGTGACTGGCGCAGGTACATACGCGAACCATTGCAGGGCTAAAGCGCAAGATAGTTAGAAATTGTTTTCGAAAATCTTACCTGACAGGCCCCATGCCTTCATAGAACTGATACTCCGCTTTATCCGTGGAGATGATAGTCCAGCAGGCGCCATCGTTTATCATCTCCTTGTTCGGTTCCTTGGGACAGGGCGTGGCTTGGAACTGGATGATGCGTTCCTGCGACAGGCACAGGTACATGCGCTCCGTGTCCTTCATGTAGAACGCGCATTTGTGCAGCTGGGAGACCGGGTCGTCCGCTTCGAGGAGGGCCATTTGCTTGTCCACCTGGATAAATTGTATGTATGAAATCGGTGGCGTGGAGTCAAAACATATCCTTGGGCAGATCAGATTAGGCTTATTTTTTCGGAATAATAACAAGAAAAAGGTGCTCAAAAATGCCTTAAATTGGGCAAGTCTAGGGATATCGGGTTATATGAACGACACGGCACTGATGTAAACACTTGCGATACACGATGGTCGCAACCATCAACGGACATCCAGACGCGGGAGCGACTTTATCCTTGCTGCCAGTCAATGAATGGCATTCGTTCCCATCATCTGTATTTCCTGACAAATATAACTTATCTTCAAGACAAAAATGAATAGGCTGTTACTGAACCTGACGATTGCCGTCAGGTGCGATCTGTGATTGACCTCAGAATCACAGATTAGTTAATGAATAAAAAAAAAATGTACAAAATGCGATGCAACTTTTAGCTGAAAACTGGTGTTTTCTCATTAATAAAGAAAGCCGAAAAAAAGTAAAAAAAATTTAAAGTAATTGTCGTATTGCTATATTGAGCTAGGAATATGAATAAGACCGAAACACAACCACAATGACAAACTTAACCTTTTAAGAGATCTCTTCCAGTTAACTTTTACGCATTTGAGAGATGAGACAAGGTGGTGTGCATGAGATTTTGCTGGTCGGAAGTCAGATGTGAGTCACTAGGGTGGGTAGGTAATAAAATAATTACCTAGCCCGTCATGTTAAATTTACCCCAGTCATGTAACAGTCATGTTACATCTGTGATCAAATTTACCCCGTCAGCCAGGGGTTCCCAAAGTGTGCGCCGTAGAAAGTAAAGAGGGGCGCCATGAGTCGATCCTTTAATATTATCTAAAACCACAAATATTCGCGGGTACCTATAAAGAAACAATATCTATTTTGAGCGAACTAGGGTACCGTGACGAAGTAGGTACTAAACTTGTAAGTGCGCCACGGGCTGAAAAAGATTGGGAACCCCTGCCGTAAGGAACTGCTAGTTAGAATATTATAAACGCAAGTGTGTTTATCGTTCTATACTTTTACATAACAATCGAGCATGATCGGCGTATTTTATGCATTGACCTAGTTTATGAACTGGAAGCATGGGCTTTTCCTTATCCTGTAAAAACTGAACATTCCTAAATGATAAGCAAAATACATATTTGTCATGCGAAATATTCGTCATTTTATATGTATAGTTGACTCGTTCAGCTCATATACCTGTCCGACTGCTAGCAAGGGGCCCAGGCCTATTCTGATTGATGTGAGGGTCCCGCGCTAGGCTAGTTCACATACAGTTTCGAGTTTTTTCGAGTTTTCCTTCACCTAAAAGCTAATGGTAAATATAAAATTGTATGTTGTAGGTACATCGGTTCCGAAAAACTTATTGTATGAGACAAGATTCGTACTTAGGACCAGCGTTTGAAAGCTGTATGTCCGAACCACTCTGCTACCATAGTTGTGAAATTCTAGTTAAGATCAGTCAACTGATTGACGTACCTATATGATAGTATGTATTAGGGATGTAACGATACCGATACCGATTTATCGGCCGATATATCGGTATCGCCGATATTATACAACCGATATTTGAAGAATTTGCTGTATGAAAAAAAATCTGCAAAAAGTAATTTCAATTTCTGACTTAATTTATGTATTGGTCTATTCTATTACCTTGTGCAATGATAATTACTATGTTAATTAAATCTTTGGTTCTTAATAAAAAAAAAGAATTTTGAGTTGACAATTTATTATTTTTACTTTACACTTTCAAGGTTGACTCTCTGGTAAATATAACCAGTAGTCATTGCCATTAGTTATAATAAGGACATAAAAATATCTGAAATTCATACTTCATTATTTAGCTAAGATGTTATGATGTTATGGGTATCGGTATCGCCGATATTAACTACTATATATCGGTATCGGTAACGTATCGGCAAAACTGTGTATCGTTACATCCCTAGTATGTATGTATGTAAACACTTTATTGCACATATAAAATCATACAGAAACAGTAAAAAGAACAATGGCAATAGTATCACGGTATACGGTAGTTTTTCTTCGTACAAAAGGTACGGAGTGCGTATGTGTGCGCGCCGTGTACAGACGCACCACAGGCAAGCATTTGGACCTGCGCGGCCCAGCCACAGTGTGGAGTGCACTCACACAGACGCGCGTCGTGCGTCTGTGTAAATACGTGTCGCGCGCTCCTAAACGGCCGAAGTCGTACTACTTGGTTGTCTTTATACTTTGGTAGTATGACCGAAGAATAAAGACAGACAAGTACATAGTCACCAGTGGCGTGGCGTAAAAGATATCCTTGGGCAAGCCGGTGCAGATTTGGCGTACATTTTCCTTCAGAGCTGTAGAATAAGGTGCTCAAATGCCTGATATTAGGTAAGCCGATAGGAATCGAGTTCTTTTGACGCCACGTTACTGCTAGTCACTCTTCGGCCGTTTAGGAACGCGCGATACCTGTTCAATGTCGACGTAGCGATCCGAAGCATTCGTATAATATACGCATTCAATAAACTTTGCTTGTAGTGCGTTCGTTACGGCGCGCACACATGCAAGCCGCGCGATGTACATTTTGTGGGAAGAATCATTACTGCTATTAACTATACTGTGCTGTCGAAGTTAATATGTATTTGGTTTCATGGCGTGTATTGAAATATAAGAGGAAAAACGCGATTTCAGCTTGTTTCTGATGTTTCAACGGATATTCCTCTAAGAAGAATTAATAATAGTACCTACATTACATAACTAGGGTGGTAATGCAAAGAAAGACCGAGATCGCAGAAGTTTGCGGCCCGAGCTGAAATATCCGATCGAAGGCTTTCTTTATTACCTCCCGTGTTGTGTACATTATTTTATGTCTACACTTGGCCAGAAAGCGGCTTTTTTCCGTACGCGCAGCGTGCGGAAAAAGCCACTTTATGGCCAGGTGTGGCATAAAATACATATCGACTGCATGCTATTACACGACAATACTCCTAACAAGGTGCTAATGACGGAAAAATGGCAAGACTTATTTTTCTTAAACGTTTTGCGAAATTTGAAATAAACTTAAAAATGTCGCCAACCATAGGTTGTAGTGTAAGTTAGCAGCGTAAGCGACAATCCTTTGCTTGTCCCTAACCCCTAATTGAACCTACGGTCGACGATATGCTTAGTGCATTAAATTATTGTTGTTGTTATTTATTTCTAAGAAAAAGCTTACACCACAGAAATATATTTCGATAGAGGTAAAAGTTCCTCGATTTGTATGAGAACGTTGCGTGTCAGATTTTTGCGTTTGACAGTTTGAATGGCCCGAGTGCAACTGAGAGGTAATTTGCGCAAAGCGCAAAAGTCATGGGGTCTACCTTAATATACTGTTTGTGCCTTACACATACGTCATTGTCATTACTTTGAAAAAAAAAAACTCGTAGGTACCTATCTAAAAATGTCGTAGATATAAACGTCAATAAGTTACATGCGAACTTCATATACAGTTTTTTTTAAAGTAATGACGATATTTATTAGACTTAATTTTTCATTACAATTAAAATCATAAAATTCCATGATAAGCCTGTTTAGATACTAGAGATGTAGTTTTTCCGATGTCTGATTATTATCTGTAGGTGTTAACTTTGCAGTAAGTAGATTAATGGCTCACAGCACGAAAACTCATGCCAGCTTGATTTTATGTTTGCAGATGTTATCCAAGGCGTTGCGATAGAATCTGTAATGGGACTCGTGTGAGTAAAGATTGAATGATTTTTTACACTCCATTACTACATTGAACAATGATAATCATTATTTTATAAGCATTATTGACCGATGCGCGAGCGAAGCGTCTAAGTTCAGCTTGGACAAACATGCTATCGTATCGGGCTGTTTTCTTCTATAGATCGCATTTCTCAACCGATTCTTGTGAACTTTTGTGGGCAGTTCGATAATTGTATAAGTATTTTTTTGTCGATTCAGTTTTCGGAAATTTTTCATAATGGCTGGGCTATGGGGATTGACAGGCTCGAAAGGTCTACAACTCGCACAACTATAGGTAATGAATATAAAGATTTTGACTCATTACCTATCATTTATAACGAAACTGGTATATCGCGTAAATACTTGATTTATTTACCTCGACGTTTCGTATACATCGTAAAGTCCATGGTCCCTCCGACGCTATCAAGTCCGTTTTTACATTATGCTTTAATTAACAAAAAAAGATATTTGATTTAAAAGGATCATTGAGAAATGAGAATTGAACTACTTTTCAGTGGCGTGACGTAAAAGATATCCTTGGGCAAGCCGGTTACGGCAAGATTTGGCGTACATTTTCCATAAGACCTGTAGAATAAGGAATCGAGTTTTGGACGCCACACTACTGCTAGGTACAAAGCTTGATTGAGGTAGGTAGTAGCTGTGCAGGAAATGACGTATTGACACTTATTTAAAATGGTGTAGGGGACAAAGGTGATGATAAAATATTATTATGATTGCAAGACGAAAACAAAAATACACACACTTATCATCATCAAATTCATTCATACTGACCGACAATGCAGTGTGCATGTCTTTATTTTGTAGCAATTGGTTATACCTTACCCAGTTTGAAGCGAGCTATTCTACTTGAGACTACAATACCATTGAGTGGTTAACCACAAATTATGATAATGAGCTTGTAGTAAAAGAAGATAATAAACGCCTTGGAAGGTTAATATAATTTTTCTACTTTATTTTTTTGGACAATAAACTACAAAATACACTAACAGAATAATGGCGATCATAACATTTGTTGCATTTCATTTCCATTTCAAACCTACTCGACAAGAAATAAGGTTGAAAATTCGATATACATACAGTGTACTTCTAACCTTTTTTTTGTAAGTATTTGGTTGGCGGTTCGAGAACAAAAGTAGATAATAGCATTGTATAGATACAGTGCTATTGTAAGTACAAGTAAGTGGATGAGCTCTCTTCAAACTGGGTAACGTTTACTAGGTATCTTATCCATACTTATTAGTGGAGTGGCACAGTGTACCTAATTAATAGAGATGGGCCGACTACGGATTTTGCCGACTAGCTAGTCGGCCCACTAATCGGTTCAATCAATTTGCTGATTAATCGGCCGACTAGTCGGCATTGCCGATCATAGTTATTAGCTAGGTTCGGTGCAATCGGAAACGCTCGGTTCGCTTCGTCTCCCCGCCATTTGTTGTCACGAGTTCGTGTTTTGATCAGTTTTTAATTAAGTTGTTTTTTTTTGGGTTTGAGTAAAGTACGTAAAAATGTAAAATAATTATTAAGAAAAATATATAATATTGTCTTCGGTTTACGCGATTACTACTCATAGTAATAAAACAACTTAAACGGATTAAATCGCGTATATTACTACAAAGAATAAGATGAAGATGATGATTAAGATGGTTTGTCTCTACCACCTGCCTGGGATCCTGTATTACATCTCATCAAGGGACGGGCGAGACACAGCACTGTAAAACCTTAACACTGAACGGTGTTTGGTTTTTCTAAAAATAGCATACCTAGAGTCTTTTTGTTTAAAATAAGTTCTTTTTTGCATAAGGCAAGGCTGATAAGTTTTCTTGGCGTCTTCTTTCTTATCCAGTATGCCTTTTGGACGCGCGCTAGTTTCTAAGGTTAGGATAGTAATCCCGTCTGGCATGTGTGTGAACGTCTTTACACATTAGGCCCGTCTGGCAACAATAAACTTTTTTCTGATTTATTTTACCAAAAATAGCATACCTAGAGTCTTTTGCTTAAATTATTTTCTTTTTTGCATAAGGCGTGGCTGATTTTTTCTTTGGCCTTCTTTCTTATCAAGTATACCTTTTGGAAGCGCCGCTAGTTTTTCTAAAGTTAGGTTTTTAAGCCCTTCTGGCATGTGTGTGAACATCTTTACACATTAGGCCCATCTGGCAACACTAATATTGAATTTGTATTTTTTAAAGTGGGTAGGTTTGCACAACAGTAATTTTGACAGAGGAAATTTATGATTTTCTGTCTACCCGCGACCACGAACGCTGAAAAGGGTTACGAAACGTCGGGACTTAAAATGTAGTAATATACGCGATTTAATCCGTTTAAGTTGTTTTATTACTAAGAAAAATATAGTTAAATTTCTTCTGTGCCGTATATTCTCCGCTAGGCAATAGTGCCGAATATTCGGCATTTTTTGCCGACTAGTCGCTGACTAATCGGCCGACTACAAATGATGCCGAATAGTCAGCGTTCCCGAATAGTCGGCCCATCTCTACTAATTAGCACTAATTTGCTACCGCGCGTCTGTGTGTATACGTGCCGCGCGCTCCTGATTGGTTAGATGAGGTTCCCAAACGCTTGTTTTCCTTGCTGAAATTTTTCTTTTCGCATTTTTTCCCGAAAGCAATTATCACCATTCACTTTTTTCCTCTGCAGCTTATTTTCACAGTCGCGTTGTTTGCGTTTCTCATATTTTTTCGCCTCAATTTTAACCTGCAGTTAATTTCTACATTCGTTTTTTTTCTTTGTTGTGTTTTTTTCTGTGTCTCCTTTTTTCCGCATCCAGTTTTTATACACAATGTACTAATGGCCAGGTATGATTACTGATATATAAATGCAAATGTAAAAAGATGAAAATAACTTTCAGGTCTACATATTATGCTATTTGCAGTCAGGGGACCTGATCTATTCTATTAGGCTGCGGCTTTACTATGGCACAGACGAGTGGAGCGGAGAAGTGTCGTATAGCGATCGACCAATCACATTAGTTTTCGCTGTTTCCATTGAAGCGAAGTGGAGACGAGATGTGGATTTCAACTGATGAGATTGGTCAATTCCTACTTATCTCCTCTCCGCTCCGCTCGTCTCCGCCTCAGTGGAGCCACAGACTTAGGGTCCCGGAGCCAAAATTACTAAATAATTTGACACCAACAATTATTAATATTTGCTCTAGGGAATTATAGCGAGCAAAAAATTATACAACTAAGTAACAAAAGGAATGAAAAGAAACGCATTTGTGAACAAATGCGATTAAAAAAACTCGCTACTAAGAAATAGTAAGACAGGGAAATTAGAGAAATGGGAAATTATGAGACTAGGAATAATCACGAAAAGAAAATTTGCCGCAAGGAAAACAAGAGTTTGGGAACCTCATCCAACAAATCGCGCTCCTAAACAGCGGAAGTCGGACTACTTGCTCGTCTTTATACTTTGTTAGTGGTCTTGGTTACTTGTCGATTACAAAAAATTTGTAGGTATAAATAATTTATTTCATATATTAATTAAATAATATATACTAATAAAGAGTAAATGTCTTATTCATAGGGAAATATTTCAAAAATAAGATTAACTGCATAAGACATGTGATCAAACTAATATATTTACTAGAAATATTTTGATTATTTAGAATTTTTACTGTGGAAACACCAGAAACACCACACATAGAAAGACCTGATTTCTCAAATAAAATGCAATCAATGATAACTGTCAACTGTAACTGTTACTGTGTATTGCCCTAGTGCTTTTTCCCGTTTCTGCAGGGAGCAGTTTTGATCATGGTCAGATATTTCAGGTTATTAATGTAGACCTTGCTATTTTGTGTATGTTATGGGACTCATGGGAATAAATTGTATGTACCTATGTCGCTGTCAAAATATTATTATTCTAATAACTACATTGAACCATTGCTCCGTGATGGAAGGACAAACCCACATTGGCATTTATTATATTGGTACATTTTTTTTCATTCAGGGCCCTCGCAGATTTAGGTAGGTACTATCCAAATATCTACTTAGCCAATCATTTTACCCTAAAAAAGGTAGTAAATTCTATTAATTTTCCTCTTCCTTTAATACTTTAGATGTCTCTTGCTTTATTAGAGCTTTGGGATATTGAGATACAATTTTATAAACAAATTATGTTACATGAGAATCCATCGGACCACATGTAATTTGAGTGGTGTCGCTTGAGAGTGGGAATGATACAAGTAAACTTTGTTGCATTTAATTTGCTGTGTGTATAACTTGAATTATTAATGCTTGTCAATAAGCTTATTAATATTTTCACGACCAGACAAAAAATTGAAAACTACTCCAGTAACACAGGGCCCGCTAGGTGGGTTTGTGAGGCTGATAATGCGGTACGAAGTTGGTCATGAAAGTGTTAAGGTCTATTCCTGTCTTCAAAGTCTAATCAGCTGTGGTCTGTACCGCCCAATTTAGATTTAAATTATACAACTATACAATTTTTGCATTTCTGATAACAAAGTCAACATTCGCAAATAGGGTGTGCAAATAGAAGGAAAAAGAATTTGCTGTGCAGAACCTAAAGGACGATAAGTTTCTGTACTATAGGTTTTGTGCAGTAGTAATTGTAAGAGTAAGCAACACATGCCATTTTGTTGTTCATTTTCTATCTAAAAACTATGCTTACCTTCCTAATTATTAGCCTTGGTAAAGCCATGCCCGTGACGGAGCACACTAGTTTCACGGTGGACCCATAATGGACATATCCATCTCGCACCGCAAACTCCTCGGATTCACTCTCATTGTCATCCAGCAGGTGAATTGTGAAGGCTCCCCACTGAGTTGATGACGCATGAAAATTCCCATTCTCTACATGCAGATATCTGGTTGATACTGTTTGAGATCGCAGACGATTAAACAAAGCTACCTTGGTACCACTTGCAATACATAAGTCAGCATTCTTCAATGACTGTTTCTTCTTAGACGGTTTCGAAATTACTTTAATTCTCTTACTATTAAATATACCAATGTCATGCCCATTTCCATAGAACATCTTAACTGATAGCATAAAGTGTTTGCGTTTGTCAGAGTCTGATATGTACAGGGTTTTAGCTGCGCAGTACTGTTTGCCATTGTTGAGGTCGAGCTGCTGCATGTCCTGGTCGGAGTTTCCTATACCGATGAAGGCACAGAGCTGGGCCGCCTGTTCTGTCTCACCCTCGCGCAACATGCGCTCGCGTCGCAGCCGCCAGCCATCGCCGAACAGGTATATACAGGGGGGCGGGCAGAAGAAGCGTTTCTCGTTACCGTAGGACTTCTGCGCGACTTTAGCGTGCAGTATGACGACAACCATGTCGGCGCGGTCGCGCAGGTAGCGCTCCATGGCCTCGCGCGTGAGACGGCGCTCCTCGGGGCGGTAGGCGCCGGCGCCGGGCCCCGCCGCGCTCGCGTACCGCGGGAACAGCGCGCCGTGCTGCGGCGGCGGCGAGCCGCCCCCCGCCGCGCCCACTGCGCCGCCCAGGCCGCCCGCGCCGAACTGGTGCGGCATCCTCGCCACGGCGCCACCTCACCGGTCTCCCGCGAGCATCACTGGCTGCCTGCACGGATGCATGAGGATGGCCCCGCTGTCGCACTAGCTGAAGCACCCGGTCGCCGGCCGCGACCACCTCATCGCGTAAATGATTCTCGGAGACAGAGTGGCGTCCCTCTTTATCTCTATTAGTTGTTTACGAACGACCGCCGACTTCGAGACTGCCCTTCCAAAATACCGAGCGGCCGTACGATCAGCCTGACGCGGATCGATACACTTTTTTATTATTCACGACACTAAAAATTAATAACGATGGGAACTGCAACACATTTCTTTCAAAAACACCTGTTCCAAGTCAGAAATTTCGGACAGTACAGCCAACATTCCACGAATCGTCGATTGATAATTCCACTTTGTATCCAGATTTTGACCCGTTGCGATCTCTTTTTAATGAGAAACCAGATAAATATTAGTAAAAAAAGTTATAAAAACTTATGTTTATCTCGTGATAAATTCGACAACGCCAGAAATATGAACATTGTGAAGTGAACTGTCAAATATGACCATAGACTAAACGATGCGGAATGCAAGCGTGTTGTTGGTGTCGACTGCACGCGCACGAACGAATCGCCGGAATGATAGCGAGGCCGGTCGAATCGCGGACTGCGGAGCGCCGACTGAACTGACAGCCGGTCGGTCGGTCATAGGATGTGGGGTTACGCATGGGGCGTGAGAAAATAAAGTGTGGGAAAGAGTGGGCGTCTCAGCGTAGTAAAACATTTGATACGTTGTAGTGAACCAAACACATATTTATGAACGTGATGCGCCAGTAGCTAACATTTCAATTGCAACTGTGTGTGTGATAAATACGGAGTTCACGGAGCGAAAAGGTTGCGATGTGTGAGGAAGAGACCGACGATTGACCGGAGATTTCGTGGGAAACGACCTATGTTATGTACTAATACGTGCATTTAGTTAGTTTGAGTATGTTTATAAAACAAAAAATCTGTTGTGGAATTTAATCGCGTGCGATGGGAGTCACCGGTCTGTGGCGACTGGTGGAGCCCGCCGGCAAGCCTGTGCCTGTTGAAACTCTAGAGAACAAAGTATTAGCTGTCGGTACGATCATTATTTAAATTACCCACACTAAATTCTAAAATTGACTGATCAGTTAATTAAATGACAAATTTTTCCCACAGATATTTCAATATGGTTGCATCAGGTTGTGAAAGGTTATCAAGATGCTAAGGGAGCCCCTTTACCAAACGCCCATCTCATAGGCCTCTTCCAACGACTCTGCAAGTTGCTTTATTTTAGAATAAAGCCTGTCTTTGTCTTTGATGGCGGTTTCCCGGATTTGAAAAAAGAAACTATTGTAAGTTCTGATTCAACTTTTTAAAATATTTAATGGAAAAAAATCTTAACACAAAACCATACTTAACTATTTGTAAATATCTAAACCGTTTAATGTTTCAGGCAAAACGGCAGGACAGTAAAAATAAGTACAATTCAGAATCAGAACGCTTAAAAAGGGAGCTAGTCGTATTACTCAGTAAGAAAACTGCTCTTGGTAGCTTGTTGGGGAAGCAAATCTCTCCGACAAAGAAAACAAATAGTGCGGTAAATACTGCAAATGATGATTTGTTCAAGTTGCCAGACCTGCCACAGAGAGAACAGTCCGAGTCAGAGTATGTAACACAATTATGTGTCATTAACTTTTTTCTACAAAATTGAACTAATGGACTTGAACTTTGTAGTAACATTGATATTTAAATTGTAATTTTTTAGGTCATCAGATGACGAAGACACCTCAAGTGGGTCTATTGTTGATTTGCACTCTGTAGATCTTGAATCAGACAATTTCAAAAACATGCCAACTAAAGAGAAGTATGATCTACTTCTTGAGCTAAAGGAGACAAGGAAAATGAACTCTTGGGGTAAACTTCACACACTGCCTAAGAAAAGTGACAACTTTTCCGACTTTCAAGTAAGTTTGTACCTTTACTAGTAATATATCCTAGCTACTCTAGCTAGATACTGGTTGCTTCAAATGCTATATGTAAATCTAAAGGTTAAGCTCCTAATTATTTGTTTTTAGATGCAGAGATTATTAAAGAGAAGAAAGGTACAAGAATGTATTGAAGACACAGAAAAAGAAATGGGAGATGTTGGTATGTCAATGAAGGATTTAGAGTCCTTGCTGAATGAGGAAGGTATTGATACAAAAATTGATAGTTTACCGACAAAACGCATAGCATCCAATAATAACACTAGATTTTTGCTCATTAACAATGTTAGAGAAGCTTTGGCAAAAGCTAAAGAAAAGAATGAAGCTGAAAATAAACCACAGACAAGCACTAGTCTAGAAACTACTGAATCTGTCCCTACAGAAAAAGAATCTGCAGGCAAAAACGATGAATTCGAAGATGATCTACAGAGAGCAATACAAATGTCGTTAGAATGTGTTGATGAATCTAATACAAGTGCCTGCCAATCTAAGACTGATGACTCTTGGACCTCAGTTCTAACAGATACAGACTACTCTGAGGCTAGTGATTCTGAAGATGAATTAGAACAGCCTGATGTATCCACAGCGAAGGCCTATATCATGCAATATAGTGATTACACTCATAAAGCTATTGAGAAAATTGTTGCTCCTCGACTTAAAACTGGAAAAGCTAAATCTAAAGCACCAGAAATAGAGCAAATATTAGATGAAATTAATAAGGAAAAGTCGGTCATTATTGATAATGTAGCACTCTCTTCTGATGATGAAGAGCTACAACCAGAAGCTAACAATTATAACAGTTCCATAACAACAAACACTGAGGTAGAAAAGCCAATAGAAGGTCTACAGGATCATACAATGGACGAAAATGTAGAGTCTACTCAGGCATCTGTTATGTTTATTGAAAATAATGAACCAGATGTGATTTCCTTAGATTCTAGTATTGAAGAACCCACTGAGAAAAAGGAAGTGATGAACACCACCGAAGAACGTATTAATGTTAAGGATTCAGAGTCTAGTGATACTGATGATGAATTTGAAGAAGTACCTGAAGTAGAAGATAAGTCACGTAAACCGGTTGTAGAACTAACGCTTAAAATGGATGATGTTCCCAACGAGGAAGATGATATTTTCGCTGATGTTTTCTCACCTATTAGTCATTCCAATAGCACTAAAGCTATCGCGGAGATTGCAGAAACGAACAGTGTGTACGATAATATTGTCCCAAAAAAAGAATTTAATAATGATATTCAAAGTAAACTGATAACAGAAGAAAGCACCATTCAAAAAATGGAAGCATTAGATCATGTAAATTCTGAGAACAAAGTTGACATATTTAAGAATCAAGTTTGTAACGACAATGTAAGTGTGGCGCCAACAGAACTTGATACGGAACAAATAAAACAACCATCGTCAACTGTAGAATCAGAGAAAAAGAATAATAGTATCAATATTGATAAAGCCAATAATGTGGCTAAAATAGACAGTATTTCAAAAGAAGCAACTAGCACTACCAAAGATAAGATACCAGCCATGGAGATTGCAAGTAGCAATAAACCAGTGGAAACAAATAAGAAGCTTGAAGAACCTCTAACCAACGAAAAACTAAATTCGATGGTAGAAGAAATCCAAAATGAAGAGCAAGATTTGATTCAAGAAAAAGGTAGACTGGATCGAATAAGTAGAAATATTACAGAGCAAATGACAAAAGAGGCTCAAGAACTACTTCAAATTTTCGGAATACCGTACATTGTCGCACCAATGGAAGCAGAGGCCCAGTGTGCATTTTTGGAAAGTGTCAAGTTGACAGATGGTACAATTACTGACGACAGTGATATTTGGCTATTTGGAGGCCAAACAGTATATAAGAATTTCTTCAATCAAAAGAAACATGTCTTGCAGTATGTATCAGAAAGGATCGAGAAGTCTTTCAGTAAGTTTTTAAATCGAACTTCAAATTAAATTATCTATGATCTAGTTCAATGTTGTAATGCTATTTGACTTTGCAGATTTAACCCGGGAGCAGTTGATACTGCTGGCCCTTTTGGTTGGAAGTGATTATACAACAGGGGTAGCCGGAGTCGGGCCCGTGACTGCTATGGAAATATTGGCATCTTTTCCTTTTAATAAGAAACAACTGCTCGCAGAAACTTCAAAACAAGTCCGCTATGCAAAACTTCTGGATGGACTGAAAGAATTCAAGCTATGGGTTAGAGCAGGGAAACGAACTGATAACACAAGTTTGAAGAAAAAACTGAGAAATGTTACTCTGTCAGATGATTTTCCTAGCATGAGAGTAAGTATACATCTAAGTTGTTTTTAATAGGTGTAATATTTTTTATGACATTGATATTTAGGAATGCTTTGTTTTAAATCGCAGTATTCAGTTGCTAAGGTTAATAAGTGATTTGATTTGCGTTCTAGAATAGATGATTTATCTCTTTTAATATCTTTTAAGGTTGTCCAAGCATATTTAGAGCCAAACGTTGAGAAAAGCGAGGAAAAATTTACATGGGGAGAACTAGACATAACTGTGCTAAGAGACTACGCGAAGAGTAAATTTGGATGGTCTCAAAACAAATTTGACGAGATAGTTAAACCCGTACTAGCAAGAATGAAAGATAGAAAGAGTCAAAAAACTGTTCATGATTATTTCAAGAGAAAAGTCGAATTCCAAACGTTGGCAGATCAAATGAGTAAAAGAGTTAAAGCAGCTGTGCAGAAAATGGCGCCAGAAGGATCAGTTATAGAAGAAAACCCTATTGAAGAAGGAAGTGTAAAACCTATTAAAAAACGAAAAAAAGTTGTTGAAAATACCACTGAAACTGAAGCGGGACCGTCCAAACCAAAACAAAGAAAAAAACAAGTAGTGGAATCTCAATGTGTTAAAGTAGTTTCAGAAATTAAAGAAGGCAAATCCAGTATTGAAATCAACATACCAAAAACTGATAGATTCCAGGAGATCATTCCACAAAGAGAAAAAGATAAACAAAGTCTTCTGCAAAATAAAATGAAAGCTATTGAAATATTCAGAAAGACTACAATTGATCGGAAGCGGAAAAATAAGAAAAGGAGACCTAATTTACCAAAAGATAAAGCAGATCTCTCGGAGAGCAGTAGCAGTGACTGAATTGCTTTTTTTATTATTTAAATGTCGTTCGTAAGTACTTATTTATGATCAAGGTTTAATAAAAGATAATATTTTTTATAAAATAGTCAATTTTATTGTTTACATCAACTTTTTCGGTTAACTAAGCATAGTTTTTAAAACATAATTGATTAATTACATTTAATGACGATATTCGTAAACACAGAGATGTGAAGTAAATAACCCGATATAATAAATAAAATAAAAATCACTAATTATGTATATCTAGTGTGATCCGAATTTCATTTACATATAGGATTTTGTTTTATTTATTGCTGATCACACGGAATTGTTACTCGTAGACTACGCATCTAAATCCACATTCCATACATGGTATAATGCTATAAGTACTTATTTATATTTATTTCTATCTATCCATCATTGCCTTTTTACAGTTGAAAAATAGGATTTATTGTGCAACTAAGCGCGACTGGCGAGCAATAAATAAAACCATGACATTTAGTCTAATAATGACACACATGCTGAAATTAAGTACCGAAGGGCTTTATTTTATTACACCCGTTAGTCGTACATCTCCCGAAGATTACGATAATTTTTATCATACTTCAGCACGGTTGAGAGCCTATGCACACGACGTATTTTAAACGCGCGTTTCGTAGCGCTGTCTAGTTATTTTTAGGGTGTAAAAGCGACAGCGCTACGAAACACGCCGACGGCGCGTTTAAGACGCAGTGTGCATAGGACCCTAACAAGTCGACCGTGACGTACCTCGCAGTCTTGCCAACTTTTGCTACCCATGTAGGACCAACACTTCAAATGTGTGTTCTTTCGAAGTTCTTATAGGGAACGTGCACGAACAGCACTAAACGACAAAGAGACACGGATGGACCATAAAGGAAACTATCACCCCTGTCAAATCAATCTGTCAATGTCAATATGTAAGTGTCAATGTCAAATACAGTAAGTCGTAGCTACACTGACGTTAATC
Source organism: Eudemis profundana (assembly GCA_947034925.1). Taxonomy (NCBI): domain Eukaryota; kingdom Metazoa; phylum Arthropoda; class Insecta; order Lepidoptera; family Tortricidae; genus Eudemis; species Eudemis profundana. The sequence continues at coordinate 20,652,302 of OX344799.1, forward strand.
GTCCTTCATCGCAATAAATTACGGCGTTTTCGTCAATGTTGCCCCAGCATGAGAGGGTACTTGATTTAGTTTGGCGGCACCAGTTGGCAGCACCTTCGTCGTGCACGTTCACTATACTGTCGTCCCGCTCACTCAAATATTCTATATCAAGCCAACGAAAGGCACACCTCGACACGAACTGGGAACGAAGACATTTGGAGCTTAGGCCCAGAACTTCGGTCGGGCGATGATCAGCTACAGGGCTATTCTCCAGAAATGTGTCTGCGACTCATTCATCTGTGTCCATACATTTAGTATGAAAAAGGGCCAGATGAATGAGGTGACCGCAGACATATTTCTGGAGAAATGCCCTACAGTTGTTTTTAGCTTGCACGACAACATTTTCGGCGCGGCTGATATCACATGTGGCGTATTTTTTTTTATTTAATTTATCACATAAAAATGTTTTTTTTGTTTCCTTTGATAAACTTATACAACAGTACAAGTGAAACGCATAGGACGGCATAATTTCGGCATAGTGTGTCATTCCAGGGTGCGTACTTTCGGTGCCGATGATGTAAAAATGACGTCAAGCTACATCACTTTAGGTTTCACATTGATTTATTGTTAACGGCAATTACCGGTATCGCAAAAGTTATGAATTAAGTCTATCACTGCTTTCTGGTTGGTGTCAATGGTAGAAGTCATTTTATAAATCAAGATGTGTGTCTCGCCCATGTTACCCTAAAAGGGAAATTTCATATTTCCTATTTTCCGTTTAAATAAATAAGAAAACACAGATGGACACTTATTTAGGTTTGAAATGTCTTCTACCATAGACGCCAATCAAAGAAAAGAATGATATGGTTCATGCATAACTTGCATGATACCGGTAATTAACGGTGACGATAAATCAAATTAATACCTGAACTAAATCGGCCTGTATGGAGGTTGACGTCATTTGTCTGTCATTGGCACCAAAAGTACGCTCTCTGGTCATTACATTAAGTTACAATAAACTATAAGCAAGATCTTAAATAAATGACGAAGAAAACGAGCGTGCACTGAATGGAGCTAGCTCAACTTATTCTAATAAGTTTTATAAAATCTTTTTCGATACAAGCTTTTATGCTGACAGCTTTTATTGCCTTGTCACCGGATCTATGTACATATGACAAATTTCAAGTCAACCCGATCACTGGATACGGAAAATCGACTTACAGATTACACCTAAATACAAATAAAATAAAAACTTTTTCGTTTGCAATATCCAGGGCGTATCAGCATCATATTTTGAAACATTCAAAATACCTCGTATTGTTAGTCTATTTGAATAAAATATAAAATCATCAGCTACGTACATTTTTGTACAATCGTTTTTCGAAAATGTACCATTAATAATACCAAACGTTTTCTGAAATAGTGGAATGGGAATAAATTTCGTGGCCACAGTGTATTACATAATAAGCAGCATATCACACAAATTAAGATAATAGTCTAGTTTCCTGAGATCCAATCAGCTTCTTTTCATGGAGTGACAAAACGCTTAAATAGTGTACAGTTTCCAAGAAAAGAGTAATGAAGTCACCGTTCATAATAGCCAAATGGCTCCTTGTGTTTAGTTTTGCCATTTTAAAATAGGCGCAAGGCCCAAAAATAACTAGCGTGATTTTTTATTGAGTAGTTTGAAGCGTTTACACTTTCGCAACCACATACGCATAGCGCCCGGTGTTGAAAGTGTTAAATTATTTTATTGGACCACAGGAAACTACCCTATTATGTTAACAGCGGATTGGGTGAACTGACAATTGACAGATTACATACAAAATCAAATGGCTAACCACATTACTTAAAACTTCATAATACAAAATTAAAATACCTCAGAAATAGCCGGTTGAATACAGCAAACAATAGATGAGGTAAAAATGCTACGTAAGATTTTAGAAATTTTAGATAAAAAGTGGTTGGTTTTGAACTCTACGTCCTCAGCAACATCGAGACTCTTAACTTCAAAAGAATGATTGACTTTTACAGCCGACGTCAGGTAATAAGGTCGAAAAGTGCAAACATATTTCTGAGGTCGACTGTACTAGGGTCATCAGACATAACATACGATGACAATCTACTATTTCAAACAAGCAACATACGGGCAGGTAATAACATGTTGAATTTTTCAAACACTTACTCGAGTGTTTGTTACCTTAACTAACCTAGTGTAACTCCCTCAAATTCGAAATTACTTCTAAATTTGAAAAACCACTAATTCGAACCGAACAGAAGTTTTGATAGGCGACCGCATAGGAAATTCAAATATATAGCAAGCTGCTCTCCGGATATTGATGTAAATATGAACATTTGTACAACACCTATAATTGTTTAGACATTTTAAGCCAATTTAAGCAATCTCATTCAATGTAGGTAGGGATAGTTGGTATCACAAGTCTTTAAATCCTAATTCATGACCATGAAATTTCGTCATGAATTCTTACATCTCTGTAATTTTGCAGTATGATAATTATTTTAGAAAATAATCCAGTATATACTGGAGTCACGTAGTGAAGCTCCTTTTTCAGGTTGCCTAGAAGAGGATCAAAGAAAAAATGCATCATTCTGCAATAGTCCATTGATGGCCTCATTACATCTAGGTTAAAACCCTTTGTTGATTGGCCTATAACTCGCCAATCACTTCTAATAACCATTACTTTCTTGTGTACCAAGTATATCACCAAAAAGTACTGGCAACTTAGTGACCAATCATGCCTAATGTTTACAAAATCAGTTAATCGTTAAACATGGATTTAATGAACATTCGCTCAGTTTCGAGATCCAAAAGCAAATAAAACCATGATTAGGACGTTTTACGTGTTGTATTATGCATCATAATGCATTTTCAAACATTTGTTTTTATTTGATATCGAAATTTTGGGTGCGAAATCCTAGCAAAGCGACCTGATCACTAGTTTAGGAGAAAATTATCGATGTTTATCGATACTCATATTCACTATAGACAGATTTTGCACTGAAAATTCCGATGTCAATTATTATACAAAACACGCTATAAACATCCAGTGTTAATAAATCCAATTACACTTATCAGTGATTAGGATGAAACGGATCAATAAACTACGACATTGAGCGTCTTACGACAAATACATCGCAGACTAAAGTCGGTCCATCCTCACTTATCTTATTTAGTCAAAAAATACCCTCAAAATATATTTTTGCCGAAAAGCTATTAGCTTATCGATAAAGAAACTTGAGACTACAGCTCGAACATTGCTTTATTGTCTAGGATTAAGGCAAAAATATTACATTCTGAGGTTAGACACTCCAAATAAGATAGACAAGGATAGACAACGTAACGGCTTAGGCACTATAGTCTAATCTACCTTAACCACGCTGTAAATCTTCCGGACGAACCAGAAGCAAGCCATGAAGCCTATGGTGCCCGTTAGGAGGAAAAATAGGAATACCATGATCAGGGTGTACCCAAAGTAGAGGAAGGTGGATGCGGCATCTTCTATGTTCAGTTTGGTGACGAAGTAGTGGCAGCAGTAGACGAAGAGGTAGCCAGCGGTGGAGCCTGACGAGAGGAAGGCGCGCCACCACCAGTGGTAGTCTTCGGCGCAGAGGTGGAAGTAGCAGAGGAGGATGGTGGTCTCAGAGCAGGTGATGACTAGGATCACGAACACGAGGAACAGGAATCCGAACATGTAGTACATCTGGAATGGATATACAATGTCAGTATTTATGACACGATATTTGGTTGTGGTTGGAATTGTTTACTTAATTTTATGTCACTTTGAAAAAGCCGCTTTCTGGCCAAGTGTAGACATAAAATGATGTACACAACAAGGGAGGTAATAAAGAAAGCCCTCGATCGCATATTTACGTCCCTCGCTTGCAGCTCGGGCCGCAAACATCTGCGATCTTGGCTTTTCTTTGTTTTACCACCCTAGGTTGTGTAATGAATGAACTATTATATAATTATAATCCTTTGTCCCTAGCCAAAAATACAAATTTGCAGGCTCCGCGCCTCCATCGACTTTCGGCAACCTTAATCAGGTCTTCAGATCATTTTGTGGGAGGGGCACGCTGCGTCTTCCGGGTCGTGTTGTTTATTCAATGACCTTGACATCCCATCGGCCATCGTTTCTTCGAGCTATATGCCCAGCCCATTGCCGCCTTAACATGCTACATTATGAACCAGCACTTATTAGCATTATAAACTGGCTCCATCTCTCACTGTGATATGGATAGAGCCATGCTCGGACTTTTAACGTGATCGAATCATAAATAATAATAATAATAATAATAAAATCATTTATTCATAATCATAGTAACATTACATAACCAAGAGGGTCTAAAATTAGTAGGTACTTAAATTATTACATCATGAGCCTGAACTAGGAAAAACCTGTGTCTCAGGCAATAAAAAAGTGAGTACATAAGGAAAAACAACTAGATTACCTAAATATGAAATAAATTCGTGTTTAAGGTTTAAATCAAATTATAGCTAAAAAAAAAAATAGTTAACAATACATCTATGTCTTTAAGCTTGACTTTGTAAATTTTATCTACGTATCTGTATAATTTTATCTACATTAAATAAAAAAGAACGAACATAATACAATGCTTATTTTAGAACAGTCAGTAATTTCTCTGTATCTTCATAGGTCAAGTTTTTCAGGGCTTCTTGTACGAGTTTCTTACATTCAGCAAGACTGAGTTTATAAATACTACATTCAGCATTTAGCTTATTATACAGTCGTGGCCCCAAAACCCAAAAAAATCTTGATGTAAAAGCATGTTTAGTTGTGGGTTGGGTGCAAACGAGATCTTTCCGTCTCTTGTTAGTTTGGTCTGTGCTATAAGTAAGCATTTTGTGCTGTTTTAGTACAGTGCTCATAATAAAAAGCTGTCTAACTGTTAGTACTTTGCAAGACTTGTATAACAGGTCAGTGGGGTAACGGAAAGAGCGGAAAGTTGAGACCTTCAAGATTGCTCGCTGTGCTCTCTCGATTGACAACAAGATAGTTTTAGCCGCTCCACCCCACGACGAGATGCAATACGTTAGTAAAGACTGGCAAAGTGCAAAGTAAACTGTCATTATTAACCCTGAGTCTGCAAAATTGCGCAATGTTTTAAACACAAATATTAGCTTACGGATACGGCTGCTTAACGCTACGATATGGGGTCTAAACGATAAAGTATCGTTTATTATGACACCAAGGTACTTTATATTACTTATAGGTAAGACTGCAGGACAGGGACAGTTGTTACCATCAGGACAACTGCAGTGGTGAGCGTAGAGTGGTGGATTTGATGTTGTGGTTAGATTTTTTCGCATGGAGAACTTAATATAGTTTGTCTTCTCAGCATTAAGGGTTAGTAAGTGGTGCTGTAACCAATTATTTACAATATTGAAACCTCGTTGAGCATGTTTGTAGACTTCACAGACTGTGCTGGCTGAGAAAATTAGAGCGGTATCGTCTGCATAGGCAATTATTTTACCACATTCGAGTTGAAGGTTGCAAAGGTCATTAATATATATTAAAAATAAGGTTGGGCCTAAAATACTTCCTTGTGGCACCCCAAAATTAGTATTATTTTGGTCAGAACCTACAAATTGGCCCAATTTCACACACTGACACCTATCTGATAAATAACTTTCGAAGAGTCTAAGCTGCGTGCCTCTTATACCCAGGGTTTCTAGTTTGTGCAATAGTACTGAAATGGAAACTGTGTCAAAAGCCTTGGCAAGGTCAAGGAAGATTCCGATCACCTGATTTCCTTTATCAAGTTCTCGTGTGACATAGTCAGTAAGATGATGAACAGCATCTGCAGTAGATAATCTAGGCCTAAATCCGAATTGCGTGCCAGACAGAAATGAGTTTTTCTCTAAGTAGTTTATCAGCCTGTTGTTAATAATTTTTTCTAGCACTTTGGATATCGCAGGAAGCAGTGATATTGGTCTATAATTCGTAATTTGAACTTTACTACCGGACTTATGAATAGGAACTACGAGGGCTTTTTTCAGACACTTAGGAAAAACACCGTCGGATAGACATTTCTGCAATACATTGGTTAAGGGTGGGACTAGGATGTGTTTGAATTGCTTCAGGATTTTGTTAGAAATATTATCCCAGCCAACTGCACAGTCGTCTCTTAGCCCTGTAATAATCCTGTTAACTTCGGCAGCGTCCGTTTCTAACAAGGCAAATGATTTAAAGGACTTATTTAAAGTAGAAGTGCTGTATAGATGCGGAATAGGCGGGTGATTGTGTATTTTATTTGCTAGATTTTTGCCTACATTGACAAAGAAATCGTTAGCGCGGTTAATGGCTACAAGAGGTGACTCATTCGATGTTAATAGATCTGTAGATGAGTCATGTTGTTTTGTGGTGAAAGTTAGGTTTTTTATTTGTTTCCACATTTTTTTGCTGTCTTTTCCAGCCTTTTCAAGCTGACTCTTTTCGTAACTGGACTTGACTTTTCTTAGGATATCATTACAAAAATTCCTATATCTTTTATAAGTGCATTGCAATATGGGATTTTCCGGTTTAGACTTAGCCTTCATGTGCAATCTATCTCTATTACGCATGCAACGAATCAGCCCTGGAGTGATCCAGGGTTTAATATTGTAGTCTTTTTTACTTACGTTTACGTACTTAGTATTGCGTGTCAATGCATTCTGAATATTCTTTATTAGATACGACATTGCAGTGTCAGCGTCAGCGCAATTGTAAACTGGGTCAAAGTCAATACGGCATAAATCCTCTTCGAGTTTATTATAATTTATTTTAGTGACTAATTGCTTGTGTTGCGTCCTCATAACCTTTAGACTAAGAGTAACTAGGGCGGCGCAGTGGTCAGTAATTGATGAGTTGGTTACCAAAGCAAGTGTTGGTAGGTTAGTTTTTAGCATAACATGATCTAAGCAGGAACCACTTTGGTGGGTGGGAAAGGAATGAGCAGAGAGTAAACCATGAAATGAACAGAAATTGAGGTAGTCCTGGGCCACTGAATCCTGACCTTCGGGAAGAATGTTTATATTTAAATCACCAATTAGCACAACATTTTTGAAGGAGGACAAGCTTTCAAGTAAGGGACTGAGTGAGTCAAGAAAACTATCAATTTTCTTGAAACTGGGCGATCTGTACAATCCTAGTATTGCTACATCTTGGCCGATTTTTATAAGTAAACGGTTGCAGTCCTGTAGGACTGGTTCTTCGACTTTTACATCCAAGCCGGTTTTGGCGTAAATGACCACCCCGTCATTTTGATTATACATCATTTTACTGCTATACGAGCAGTAGCCTGCAAGCGAAGGGAGGTTGCGAGCATAGTTAGTTAACCAACATTCCGTTAGTACAATTACGTCACAGTCAGAATTTAGCCTTTGTAGAAAAACACTAAAATTATCTATGTTCTTAAATATACTACGAATATTTTGAGTTAGTATAGTGATTCCGTTCGAGTAACGAGAAAGATGTTGCTTGCATTGCTCAACGTCACAGATCTTTGATTCAGATACAGAAAAATTATCTAATTCGCTAATTAAATTACTAGCCATTAATTAATATAATAAAAACTAGAAAACTTACAGAAGAGCGAAAACAATCAGTTATGAGCGGCGCTCTTAGGCGCCTTCATAATCGATTGAATTGATGTATCGCTGCTCGGCTATTTTTTTGGCGGGGCATTCTGCGTCACCTGTTGGATGGTTGTGGGGCTTTTTGTAAAGTCTGCACGTCGCACACTTTGGTGGCTCCGCTTTCTTTCCACACTCTTTGATCGAGTGTCCAACCTCGCTGCAATGACTACACGTGTGCTCTGGCTGCTTGCACGTCTTAGCGGCGTGACCAAACTGCTGGCATTTGAAGCATCTGGTAACGATCGTGAAGTCTCTTACCGGACATGAAGACCAATTAACATAGACTCGGTTTTGAAGTATGAGGGCTTTGCGTATATTGGCTGGTACTTCCAGGACGTAGTTGCAGGACTCAGCATCTTTTTTTCCCGATTTGTGGCTAAGTTTTATCGAGGTCAAAAATTGATCACGTGTTAAGTCCTGGAGCTTATCAGCTAGATTTTGTTCGTAAATGCATTTATAGACCTCTTGTTCTTGCATAGCTGACGGTACTCCAACTATGACAATTCTGGGCCGCCGTTTGTGAGGCTCGTCAACGGTAAGGTCTGAGGAGGAAGTTTGAAACGTTTGTTTCATTTTCTCTATGTCGTCCTTGCATTCCGAGCTGATGATGACGCCGCCATTCTTCACCTTGCGCAGAGCTCTTACGCGCAGCTTCATTTGCTCCGGGTTTATAATTTTTTGGACTAAATTCTTGGTGTCCTCGCTGGTCTTTAATTTATCCGTAGGATAAATAGCTACGGAACTCAGATTACTAGGGCGGATCATGTTGTTTCGACTACCTTTTACCATATCGGCAAAGGAAAGGGCATTTGATGCTGGTTTGTCGGAGCTGGTGTCGATAGATTCTTTTAGGGCTCTGAGGCGATCTGACAGATCCTGTTTCTCCTTAAGAGCTTGGTTGGCTGCCTGCGCGAGAAGCGCCGTCTGCTTCAGGGCTTGGTAGTGAATTCCCATGTTAGAGGCTCCATTTGCAACCTTGCGGCACAGATTTTGGATTTTCAGCTTTTGGTCCGTGTTAAGTTTCCCTTCAGCCGAGATGTTACAAATCTCGCCAAGGTAGTTCTCGATGGAATTAATCCACAGCTGAATGTCTGATGTTGAGGCGGCATCTACGGCATATCGCGTATCCTTAGCGCTTACTTCATTGGTATCTTCCTGCAAGTCCTGCGGTTGGGGTGTTGATGGAGGGCTCCGCTGAGTTTTGTCACTTCTACTAAAAGGACTGTGACTCATTTTGTAGCAGTTACCGCGTAGCACAATATAACATAATTTAGTTCCGCGTTGAAGATTACTGACACAGATTTACAGTTTATGCACTGCACACAGTTAATCGAGGTCAGAATTTTCGCGCACGAATTTATTTTATTACTAATAATCACACGTCCGCTCGAGTTGACGAGCCGAATAAAATAAAATGAGGAAATCCGTGGAAGAACTAAAGTAACCGACATAGCTGCAATTGTTAACATAATTAAATAGTGGGTACACGGGGCTGCGTTTTTGCACGATACCCATAAATAGGCTACTTGATGACAGTTCAAATCAGCTTCTTTTTATGAAGTGTCAAAACGCTCCGAAAGTATGCAGTTTAGTATGAAATACTATCATGTGACGTCATGCTCAACATGGTGCCTTATTTTTAGTTTTCGTCATTGTAAAATCGTTGATGGCACGAAAATAAGTCTGAATGATTTTATCCGGGCTATTTTGGAAGCGTAATTTGCTGGTTAGAGTTAATAAATTTATTTTGATTGTTGTCAAATACCCTATTCTGTGGGTCTAGTGAAAAGGGGTACTAGTCAAATTTATACCAGGACCAAAAGGTCACATCTCTATAGTATGACTTAAGCTCTTTTGCTCCTAGGTTAAATGTGACTTGTACCCATTTTCACTAGACCCACAGAATTGGCCTTGACTTTGGTCGTACGTTGCGGTCACACGAGACCGTTCTACCTGAAAAATTTCAAGTGTTCATTATCGTAATGATACGTACCTGGCTAGACCACAGCGAGTTAAGGATGAAGAACAACTGTATGAAAATGCAGCCGAAGGGCAGGACTCCGCCCATAATGACGCCGGGCACGGCTTGCGTGTAAAGAGACTGCTCGGGGATCTGTCGCGGGATCTGGTTCGTGCGCACCGGGTGGTCCAGAATCTGTAAAAAGTTTATTAACGTTAAGTAAATTTGCGCACGTTTTGGATAAAACCAAGGCCTTCTTACTCAATCGGACTTTAGACTGTAGAGCCGAAACAAAAATACCCCATATTACAATTGCATATTACAACCACGAGTGAATATAGACGTAGTAAGTGTCTCTTTACATTTTACCCTAGTGAAGCGAGTTATTATTCAGATATATACATATTACTATTTTTATGAACTAAAACATGTATAATATCGACATATTATAGGGTCGGGCGGACATACCGACGAGTAATAGGACAGCCTGGCTAACTGTATTTAGCAGTATATACATATTACTATTTTTATGAACTAAAACATGTATAATATCGACATATTATAGGGTCGGGCGGACATACCGACGAGTAATAGGACAGCCTGGCTAACTGTATTTAGCAGTATAAAAGGCCGCAAATTCACAATATTTGCTATTGGTAACCCTTCCTCTTGACATCGTCTCAATAACGCTTGGACCGAATCGCATTTCCTTAATATTACTCTAACTACCGAATAAGAGAAAATATAGCACCAAGTGGTGGTGATGACAGTTAACTTTTATTATAAACGATAGACGGTATCGAGGCTACACACGATTTAATCAAAAGTTGTCGTCACTCGACAGTCCTTCGCGGTAAATATCGAGTGACGATAATGAAGTAAAAAAAAAAACGCTGGAAAAACACCTGAAATCAACGCTATGCAGTGTCAGTTGTTAAGCCGGGTTTCCACTGCGAGCGGAGCGGACTCCGTAATGACTCCGTTTAACTTTCATCGCTGGCGAAGTGCTTGTATGCGGTTTACTGTTGCGAGTGCCACCAGCGATGGAAGTTAAACGGAGTCATTAATGAGTCCGCTCCGCTCGCGGTGGGAACCCGGCTTTAGTCTCGGAACATTTCCTAAAGTTACTAACCCTCTTCCTAAAGCCGAAGTAAGCTCCGATGAATGTGAGCGGCACGGAGACGTCGAACCAGAGTGCAAGCAGCGTCGAGAACGGAATCGCCGCTGATGACCCTTTTTCCCACAGCACCAGTCATGGAACTATTCTCAAAATTACTGACCCTCTTCCTAAAGCCGAAGTAAGCGCCGATGAAGGTGAGCGGCACGCCGAACCAGAGTGCTAACTAGCAGCGTCGAGAACGGAATCGCCGCTGACGAGCCTTTTCCCCACAGCACCAGTCATGGAAGGAACTATCTATTCTCAAAGTTACTGACCCTCTTCCTAAAGCCGAAGTAAGCGCCGATGAAGGTGAGCGGCACGGAGACGCCGAACCAGAGTGCCAGCAGCGCCAGCAGCGTCGAGAAGGGGATCGCCGCTGATGAGCCTTTTCCCCACAGCACCAGGTTCATTATGAAGAACAGCGAGAACACCACACTGAAATTGACAATACAAAAATATGAATAAGGTAAGTACCTATAAGTATAGATCTATTTAAGTATGTATTTATCTATACAGCGTGCAAGTCTAATACGGGCGATAAATTAAATCGGACATAGTATTCATTAGTGTAATCATGAAGTAAAAGGTTTTTTTAAGTTGCAGTTCATTACGACCCCATAATTAATTTTTTTTAATTTTCTCAGCAGCAATGTACTGTAAACATGGTTGCGGTACGGCGGTACCGAAATGTCAACGTAACTGTCAACGAGCGTTTAACGTGAGTGTGTTTGCATTACATTGCAGGCTGAATTATTTTGTATGGACAAAATTATTGTTGCAACTTTATGTAAATGTTATCTAATTACCTTCACTTTGTCCTATACTAACCACCGTTAAGAGATTCGCCCGTATTAGACTTACACACTGTATAAGTATGTATATCGCCGTCTAATACCCATAGTACAAGCATTGCTTAGTTTGGGACTAGGTTGATTTGTATAAGATTGTCCCTGAATATTACTCGTATTTTTTTTTTAATTAGATAGTTCCAGCAGAGGTCACGCACACAACATGTCATGTAATGACAGCGGGATTTTGAAATTAGTGTTCTTTTTTCGTACCGATAGCAAGTTCAATAGTGAATCGCAAGATAGACCAAAAAGTTTCTTTAAACTATAGCCTAAAAATTTAAAACTAGCACAGATACCGAGAGCATCCGCTGGCCGGGTTTGTGGGAACAATTATGCGGTACGAAAAAAAACGGTTGGCATCTGAGCAAAAGTTACTAGCGCCTGCCCTTAGGCGTGAAAGTGTTAGCGGGCCACGCGATGAAGGACAACTAACGTTAGTGGAGCCACAACTTATACTTGACATTTATAACCAGTATGAGATTTTTTCAGGCCTGATAAGTTTCCTGTTCGCATAGTGTAGCTAGCACAAGGCGGCCGAGATATATTTCGCGCAGGACACAGCGTTTAACAGCCAATGGGAAAGCGCATCTGTAACGCAGAGTAATGTACGCGCGTGCGCAATAGCTGTTACAAGCAGTGTCGTAGGCGAGTTATGTCGCGGCCATATTGTGCTAGCCTCACTGCCTAAATAAAAAAAATGCCAACAACGCTCGTAATGCAAGTATCAGTAGTATATATTTTAAATACTTTTAGCGTTAAGTATGTCTTCAGTAGCCGGTATAAACATTTACAAAACAGAACAATGAGGGTGTTTCGAAATCATAATTCCACCAATTCCATCACGAAAACAGTTCCACACATTTTAACAGCAAAGTTTTGCGAGGTTACGCTAAATATGCACCACATTTGCCTGTGATGGCATAGTATCCACGTGCAAACTGAGCTCAATCGAGTAATAAAGACTAATGTGTACAATAGATGGCGTTGCCGGCCAGTTACATCACGCTAGGGTTTGGTCAACACAGGTTTCGTAACATGACTGTGATTTTAGCCAAGTTCAGCTTCAAGCTATTGGATATTTAAATAGGAAATTTTTGACAGTGCTTCCATATTTCCAGAGGAAGACTACTTCTTACAAGTAGTGTTAAATCGACATTTTGGCTTCACAGTCGACGCTCCTATAATGGGATTCATATCGAAGGGCGTAGTATTGGAAGTAATCAGTATCATAGTGGTTAGTCTTTGTTATTTCTAGTAACTCTCTTACCGTTTAAACCTACCGACTGATATTGCATCTTAATATTCCCGCAAGCTTAACATAATTGACGCCCAACGTGGGGCTCAATAGCAGCATACTGAATTAAGACTGCATCTTACAAGAAGTGTTTAATCTACATTTTAGCTTCACGCTCGACGCTTCTATAGTGGGATTCGTATCGATGAGCGTAATACTGAACGTAATCTTGTATATAGGGAACGTGCACGAACTAACTGGCAGCACTAAACGACAAAAGAGACACGGGCGGACAATAAAGGAAACTATCGCCCCTGTCAAATCAAGCTGTCAATGTCAATGATAATAAGTAAGTGTCAATGTCAAATACAGTAAGTCGTAGCTACACTGACGTTAATCGTCCTTCAACGCGATAAATTAACGTTATTAACGGCGTGGACCCAGCATGAGAGGGTATATGATTTAGATTGGCGGCACCAGTTGGCAGCACCTTTGTCGTGCACGTCAATCAATGTGATCATTTTTTGTTATTTATAGTAATTGTCTTACCATTTGAACCTATTGACTGACACTTTATACTATTATCTTAATGTTCCTGCTGGCTTCAAAAATTGGCGCCCAACGTGGAGCTCAATAGCATCATACTGAAGATCCTTTGTTACTTTAACAGTGTTAACTGTTGGTGATAGTTCACATTTTATCGTATATCCATCCTTTCCTACACCTCCTACTTTATTAAACGGGCGCCCAACGTGGGGCCAAATTTCAGCTTGATCCATCCAGTTGCTATCCCGTTATTAGGTAACAAACATCCAGACATCTTCACAAACTTTCACATTTATAATATTAGTGGGATGGGATTCCATGAAAACATCTACTTTTTGTCGCTTACGTATCGCTATATGGTAGCTACCCTAATAAAACTTATTAGCTGCTAAGAAACACTACTAATCTTAAAGCCAAGCTATGATATTACCATACCGATATTCAGTTTCCTAATTTTACATGTCAAAAGTATTAAAAAGGTAGTCTCGCTTGCGTAACGTTTCCGTGGGTCTAATAAGGGATTGAAATCTAATTCTATGCGAGTTGGGCTTATTCCACCTAATTTGAATAATGCCTAATTTACTCATTTCTCTGCGATAAATGTGTTGTGAAGTTTGTCCATTATGAGACTAAGAGATTTTAAAATTCAGCCATATTGAAAATATAGTTAGAGTAAAAAAGTTAGTAATTCTGGGCTTTAGGTATTTTGACACTAAGTCCTTTTGAGATCTAGGATGGCAAAAGGGTAAAATGAAATTGAGACGTAATGAACCCCCTTCTATGCAGGCAAAGCCGCGAGCAAAAGCTAGTTATTTTATGCCACACTTGGCCATAAAGTCACTTTTTCCGCACTCTGCGCGTACGGAAAAAGCCGCTTTCTGGCCAAGTGTAGACATAAAATGATGTATACAACACGGGAGGTAATAAAGAAAGCCCTCGATCGCATATTTACGTCCCTCGCTTGCGGCTCGGGCCGCAGACTTCTGCGATCTCGGCCTTTCTTTGTATTACCACCCTAGTTGTGTAATGTACTATATGTTATCAACTGACCCGGGGCAGACCATGGAGGTGAGGAGGATGTTGCTCTTCCAGCGGCGGCCGCCGAAGCTCTTGTAGATGCGGGCGCTGACGTAGCCGGCGGCGGCGCCCAGCAGCACCCACGCCACCAGCGCGCACGTCATCAGCGCGCCGCGGTTGGCCGGCGACAGGAAGCCGAGGCACGCGAACGCGAGCGTCACCAGGGTCATGCCGAATACCTGGAAACAGACACATGGTTAGGTAATAGCTTCGCTTCTCTTAAATAAATAAATAATAAATAAATAAATAAATATTAGAGGACAATCTTACACAAATCGAACTAGCCCCATAGTAAGCTCAATAAGGCTTGTGTTATGGATACTAGACGACGATATATTTAATAGATACAAATACATAAATACATAGAAAACATCAATGACTCAGGAACAAATATTCGTGCTCATCACACAAATAAATGCCCTTACCGGGATTCGAACCCAGGACCTCGTGCTTCGTAGGCAGGGTCACTACCAACTAAGCTAAAGCGGTGTTCCTTCTTTTCAATCTAAATTCTATACGAACTCTTTTACATTCCAGGCCGTACGATTATGGAACTAGTTACCTCTTGAGTTAAGATGTGCTGAATCCCTTCCCATTTTTAAAACCAGAATTAAAGAGCATTACCTATCCCTTCCATAATTTAAATTGTGTACTTCTCCAAACTGTTGGTTTAAAATATCTGCTGTCTGTTTTGCTGTTAATATTTCCCCCTATTTATTTGTTTTTATTTATGTAGGTTTATGTATCTATTTTATTTATATATGTTTATGCTTGCCCTCGCGGTTATTTACTTTTGATACTAAATTAGCTCTGGCTTGTTACCCTTCGCACCTCCTACTTTCTCGTTTTATTTTGTGTCAATTCCGCTACCCAAAGGTTGTCTGGAAGAGATCGCTTTTTAGCGATAAGACCACCTGTTGTCTACCTTTTAAGTTGTATATGTTTTTTCTGGTGTGCAATAAAGAATATTTATGCCACACCTGGCCATAAAGTGCCTTTTTCCGCACGCTGTGCGTACGGAAAAAGCAGCTTTCTGGCCAGGTGTAGACATAAAATGATGTACACAACACGGGAGGTAATAAAGAAAGCCCTCGATCGCATATTTACGTCCCTCGCTTGCAGCTCGGACCGCAATCATCTGCGATCTCGGCCTTTCTTTGTTTTACCACCCTAGTTATGTAATGTACTATTGTATTGTATTTGTCTTGTAGGTAATAGGCCCGAGCTGCAAGCGAGGGACGTAAATATGCGATCGAGGGCTTTCTTTATTACCTCCCGTGTTGTGTACATAATGTAATGTCAGTGTCTGTCAATGCTAACTTGAAATACCTTGGCCTAAATATGCCTAAAAACGAATTAAACTATATTTACAAAAGATACAAGATTATAAAAAGAACACCCCTTCTAGCAACTCGGTCTGCAGCATGTCCTCCATTAGTCAGTTATTAGTCAAACTAGTAGGCAAACGTCGCTAAGCATGTTCTTTCTAAAAATATTCGTATGGGCATTAAAGCGTTATCGCGGCCCGACCGCCAATTATATGGCGATAAAATCTCGGCGCGAGCAGTGGGTTAACCGTGTAATACCTATTTTAACGGTTACGATTAAAATTATGCTCCAGTCATAAAATTCTGAATATCACAAAAATTTGCTACAAAACTAACACTCCGTTCGCTACAGGGTATGGGCATTAAATGGATACTTGCAAAAGAATTTCGCAAATTAAAAAAAAATGGGAGCATGGCACTGAATGTGTTATAATTAAAAATTAATAAATATTAGGGGACAATCTTACACAAATCGAACTAGCCCCATAGTAAGCTCAATAAGGCTTGTGTTATGGATACTAGACGACGATATATTTAATAGATACAAATACTTAAATACATAGAAAACATCCATGACTCAGGAACAAATATTCTTCTTTTTTTGATTTTGTATTTGGACTATACATGTCAACTGAATGCTATTCAAACACGACAGTCCCGTACTTAACTATAAAGACGAAATAAGTTTCTGACAAAAAATGGTTTTTTGAGACTAGCTTTTATTGCAGACTGTACTTTTTTGCACTATCGCAAACTGCGCGTCATGACGAATCAAATGAGCCCAAACGCGGTGAATTTATCTTGTGTAATTTATCGTGGGTGATATGGCTACCATCCGCACAGTATAATAGCAGTATTTTTTCTTCCTACAAAAGGTACATCGCGCGGTTGAATTGAACGATTTAAGAATGCGTAAGAATGCTCCAGTGTGGATCGTGCGTCTGTGTGAATAAGTATCGCGCGCTCCTAAACGGCCGAAGTTGGACTACTTGTTTGTCTTTATACTTTGCCATCCGGCTCCGTCTGGCCGGTTCCCTACTTGTTTGTCTTTATACTTTGCCATCCGGCTCCGTCTGGCCTGTTCCCTACTTGTTTAACTTTATACTTTGCCATCCGGCTCCGTCTGGCCTGTTCCCTACTTGTTTATCTTTATACTTTGCCATCCGGCTCCATCTGGCCGGTTCCCTACTTGTTTGTCTTTATACTTTGCCATCCGGCTCCGTCTGGCCGGTTCCCTACTTGTTTGTCTTTATACTTTGCCATCCGGCTCCGTCTGGCCGGTTCCCTACTTGTTTGTCTTTATACTTTGCCATCCGGCTCCGTCTGGCCGGTTCCCTACTTGTTTGTCTTTATACTTTGCCATTCGGCTCCGTCTGGCCGGTTCCCTACTTGTTTGTCTTTATACTTTGCCATCCGGCTCCGTCTGGCCAGTTCCCTACTTGTTTGTCTTTACACTTTACCATCCGGCTCCGTCTGGCAGGTTCCCGGTGGTCCGGCTCTTCATAACATTATAACATTGCATTCTCTCCGGATTTACATATCTTTGCAAAATTTGTGTTGCAGAAGTGGATCAAATTACCTTACAAGATTTGACTACACAGACACATGGACACCGGTACAGGTGAAACTAAATAAAAACTTTTAATAAAAATATCAAAACTCATCTTGAATCATACAGAAAACTGCCTAAAATGATGAACTTTTAAATCGTCTAAGCTAGTATAATAGCAGTAATTTTTCATCCGACAAAAGCCTTTTATTAATAGGTACATCGCGCCGTTTGAATGTGTGCGCGCCGTGTACGAACACACTAAGACAAGCAAACTTAGCAATGTTTCAGTCGGGCTCGCATACTCGCCGCGTGCGCTCACTCCCGCGAAATGTATCGTGAAACCAAAGAGAGAGCATTTAGGTATACGGTGACAAGACTGGGATGAAAAGTTCATGTTTATCGTGTCTTTTCTTGCACCTCACGGTTCAATAGAGCTACTTGAGAGCGAGTGAGCAAGTGAGTCGAAAGATATACCGAGTTTATACTGAGAAAGAAAAAGTCGCTTTCTGGCCAAGTGTAGACATAAAATTATGTACACAACATTGGTGGTAATAAAGAAAGCCCTCGATCGCATATTTACGTCCCTCGCTTGCAGCTCGGGCCGCAAACCTCTGTGATCTCGGCGTTTCTTTGTTTTACCACCCTAGTTGTGTAATGTACTGTACCTGAGCCCCGGATCCAAGGAACACAGCCAGCAGCATCCCACGTCGCGGCGGCCGGAACACGTCACCATGGACTAGTTTCCACCCGAACTCTTCCTGTTATCAACCGGACATATTAACAAACACAACATCAATATGTGATAACCATATTCTGTGTAGCACCGTTAAAATGTTTCACCATTTTACTCAGATAGCGAAATGCCTGAATGAGGAACCAATTCTATTAATAACCACATTTTTACTAAAAAAAAACCCGACCGCGGTGCACTTTGAAACTGCATAAAATCCGCCATTTTGTTTATTTTAACGAACTTCATACCCAGTGACACTCGCACCATCAAGACAAATCTAATGATGTATCATTTATCAAAATCGGATGTGCCGTTGAGTAGTTACGAGCGGACACAGGAACGGACATACATACATACATACATACAGGTCAAACACATAACCCTCCTTTGGGCTTCGCCGCAGTCGGGTAAAAATGTAGTGTCTAGGATGTAAAATCTTTATCCACTCTAGGGGTTTTATGCTTTGTCGTCATAATATATCGCTGGCTCAATATTACGGGGTTAAAATTAGACTTTGCGTCACTATGACATTGTCCAAATTTCAATTCGTCAAAAGTGAAACGTAGAACCCTGTAATATTGAGCTAGCAATATGTTAAATGTTCATTTTGACTATAAGTATTCATGAACTTATCTATTTTAGATGACTCAATAGCTATATTTTATCGCTTGCCAAGCCATGTGACATCAGCTATCAAAATCAGGATATTACAAATAATATGTATTTGCACATTTGAAACATATCCCTTTAGCTATTCATTTGAAATTAACGAAACACAGAAGAACTAACAACGCATATAATGAAAATATACACCCCTTTTAAATAGGTATCACAACTCCAGTGGTCAAATCAAATAATTTTTCATTTATTTTCTTTTCTTTTCTTGTCCGATACTTGATGATAGGGAGAAACCGCGTTTTTCTGCTGCATATTGCAAAAACCAAGCAAGAATAAAAATGGATGATTGAGCCACTGTGAATATATATCACCCAACTGTAAATCATTAATACCTTCAGAAAGTAATAAAACAATAATTGTACCTGAGCATCTTCTCCGCACTCCATCTGATTGTATCTCGCAATGTCCTTGTGCAGAGTCCTCAGCAGTATCATAGCGACCATACCGCTGAGGAACAGGACGATGACCAGTGAGTTCAGTATCGAGAACCACTGGATGTTAGTATGTGGCATCGATTCGAGGATGTAGTCCCATCGGGAGGACCACTTTATGGTGTTGTTTCTGTGGAACGTCACGCGATACGAGTACGTGATCGTGAAGGATTCGTCCCCGCTGAGCGTGCTGGGTATTTCGAGAGGGGTTCGCGTGTTGCAGTCTAACTTATCCGGGGTATGCCGGATGCTGGCCGGTTTGATCTGTGATACAAGCATAATTTTAAATTACAGAAAGCGATTCAGTGCATTGTGAAAAATATTAAAATGTATAAAACTGTTGAATCTTTTTTGGCATTTTGCATCCTTTCAAGTGACTGAAAAGCTTCTAGATCATCAAAGAAAATATTTTTGCTCTTAAGTTAAGCAGCTACGAGTAGACTGATATACTCCTCTGCACTCTGATAGAGCGTCACCTCAATGGAAGTCACTGGAGGAGGCCTATGCCAAAAGGTACACCGTAATCCGAGACAAATAATAGTGTATTATTTAAAAAGATTTTATTGTACTATTTTTTCAGAACAAATTATATTAATACTATAGTGCAAACTGATAAAGCGTGCCTTACAGCGCTGCATTTGCACTGGCCCTTAGTGCCCCAAGCCAAGGGCTAGTGCCCAAGGCGGTAAAATCCAGGGCTTGAGCTTTTTTTTATTATCCACTTTGTGTTGAATATGGGTAAAGGGGCCGGATTTTGTTCTAAAAAAGTAACTGTACTGGATTTAGAATTTTGATTTGGGGAAGCTTGACCCCACTGAGGGTCTGCTGCCTCGAAATGGGTCATTCCACGGCAAGAGGTAACGCGAGTCTATTACGTGTTGAATCATCATAATGTAAATTTAAGTGTTAATTTATCTCTCAAGACTTGTTACTTATCATCCAAATATATTGACACTTAAATGTTATTTAAATTGAATAAAAAAAAACACAATGATATCGTTACTCGCGTTACTTTTACGTGGAATGACCCAGATAGGTATTCACCTTTGCCGAAATGATCCTGCCTCCATTCTCTCCAAAGCCGACCCCCCACTCCTCCTCGGCGCCGCTGTGGTATGTGATCTCGATGTCCACGTGGTTGAACAGGAAGTAAGCACCCACTTGGTTCTGAGATGTGCTCACGATTGGCGTGCACGTATCCTAGCAGAAAATATATAATGAATATACATATCAATGGCTCTGTGAGCTATAGACCTTGCGAGTCATCTTCCATGCCTTCATTATTTTGAAAAATTTCCATAAACTGATACAACAAAAAAATCTATATACTTAACTATCAAACCTGGTCACGAATACTTAACGAGAATTGGTCGAGAAATGCAACCTGTAGAGAACAGCTGAACATTTACTGGACAGACAAACATACGAACACCTTTTTGCCCAAGCTGCTAGGGGTGCCTAGCTCGGTCAAATATCCCTTATCACAAGATCAATGGCGATTTGCTACACTGCTTATTCACTACAATGCTGCTTATATTTAACTCATCACATGTCACATTATCCAACATTGGATAATAGAAAATTGTATATTAGGGGCTTACGTAATAAATGAATGGCCCCTTAAGAACTTTTTTATATATGCATAGTATTGAATTTTAAGTTTAATTTGACATGACATGCCACGGGTTAATCAACAGAATAGTTTAATCAGTATTGCAAGCTTAGTAGAGTCCATAACCTAACCTAACATTTCTACTTGATATCCTGCAATGTGGCAAAAGTTGAAGTTATGGAGTAATCATTAAACATTCAGTTGAATGAAAGTTACTCTACGAAAACATTCCTTTATTTCTAATATAGGATCAATCATAGTCGCACAGAGAATTAGTACAGTTTGATACTGGCAAAACTCTGGGTATGCTGAATCTCTCTGGGTATTCTAAATTAATGTGCTGAATATTTCGCACACTAAAGGTTCAAATGGTATAAGGGTCACTGATTTGCTTGTCCCTTACGCCAATAGAGCATTTGCCTGTAGTCGGTACAAATCAGCTTTTGAAAACTTCACATATTCAGTGATTTTAACCATAAAAAAAATTCAACAACAACAATAGAACAATGAGTAAAATGATGCCACAACATTTTTCACAGAAACTTCATACTATTGGAGTGACTTCATAAAAATTTACTGATTTAATCTGTCAGGAAAGTACCCTATTGAACCATCATCGGTACCTGAGAAACATAACACTGTAAGTCCTATTGTTTTCCATACATACTTACAGCGTTATGCTTCTCAGGTATGGCCTTGATCAATAGGCTTGGGACTTTTGGGTGCTTACCGTGGTTCTAGAATCCATGGAGTCATCATTATATTAAAATAAAATTTTCAAAGTCAAAGTGTTCATATCAACAATATTAAAAGCTTGCTTACCAAATCCCTTCTGACTTGGCAGCCCATAGGGAAACCAGTGCTGCAGTAGGTCTTCTCCTTATCCACCAAGTAACACCATGTAACCGGCATGTTGTCCAAGATCCAGTGGTGCTGGTAGTACAGCGCCATACCCATCTTTAGTAGGTTGAGCTTCTTAAGAGATTCCGCATTAGATCCCTTGTATGTCTTTGTGCAAACAGCTGCACAATTCACATTTTCCATAAAGTTCAACTTGTACGGACTGGGCCTAATCCGCTCCCCGAACACAACTTGACCGAGATTCTCAACAGGAGACTGTGTCTCGTCTGTTGTGCAGAAATCAAAGTGGTGGTATTCAAACGGTATCACCGATTCTTCTGTGTTTAATCTGTTCACATATAATGGGATTTCATTCTGTAACAAACATAAGCAATTTTATAGGAATCTTCTTTGATTAGAAGTAGGTAGTGATGGTTTAATATAATAGATCTACAATGTGGTTAGTTTGAAAATGCAAATTCAGCTTTTTATTGGGAAGGTTAAATGATCAGAAGCACTATTATGATTCCCTTATCACAAATTTAGGAAGAAATTTACAATGTCTGACATCGCCAAAACATGCCAATTTTTTTTTGGGAGTAGATTAAGGTATCCCAAGTGTATTTTTGAAATCGAGAAGTTGCGGAAAATCATAGGAAAAAAGTTAAAAATTTGAAAAAAAGAACCGAAAATGAGCATTATTTGAGGTTATTTTGGAGTCTGACCGACGCGATGGACTGAAAATGGGCTTTGATTAGGGATTTCTTTGTAAACAACTAAGACCCGACAGCAGGTCGACGAATCCCCGCTTCGCGGGGCTTCTATTTCTGCTCTAAGGGACGTAAGCTGACTAACGAACCTAACCGAAAAAGGGGTTAGTTTTGTCTATCTTTTTCCATGCGGGGGGCTTCGCCCCCCGAGCCCCCCTTGTTGGGGGGCTCCGCCCCCCCGTCCCCCCTTGTGAGGTCTAAGATAGATAACAACTGACAAAACAAAACAGACGTGGTTCCCGATACGGCAGCGTCTAATGGCGTCATTCCCCTCTCTCCCCTCGCCCCTATTGCGTTCCGTTCGTCACATTGTAGTATATTGCAACCATTAATATTTAGCAAATGTTAACATATTAACAACAAATGACACTTAAAAATTAACAAATAAAACTAAATTCATTGCATACACAAGTATCCTTATAAATTATGAATTCATAATAACAAAACATAAGCTATAATTCGTCACCATGTGACAGCTTAAATTTACGCGTGTGACGGAACGCTCTCAAATCTGTCAAAAAATCGGCTAATTACGCCTATCAACGCCAAAAATTGCGAGTTTGTATGGAAACTTTGATATTTTTTTTCTCGAAAACTATGGGTTTCCGCAACTTCAGATTTGGTGAAAAGACTTCTTATTGTGAGCTCTATCTGTAAAAAAAATATGAACCCCGAACTCGATGTCAGTTATTGTAAAGTTGAGCCCAAATTTAACGGTGCGGAGTTAGATCTCGCGGCGTGGAACTCTGGTCGTGTTGTGGTGTGACGACTTGTTCAACACGTATTCTTCCAAATTCGCAATATAGAGCATTATACTTACTTTACAAGTGTTCGCATTGTCTTCGCCGGTCTTACTGCAATAATTTACCGGGGCTAAGCCGGGTAAATAAAACGTTTTTACAGTTGTCAAAAGCGATAATGCGCAAACGAATATAACGAATAGCGTAGACATGACGAGATGTTATTCTTTCACTAACGCATTAAATAACAAACTAAAATGTAATTGTATGCGCTATTACGGTCCACATAATCGATCTCTACGTTTAACACATAGATTACTGCTCAAAATATATCAAATTCTTCCTTTTTTCGTAAATTTTCCCGATTTTTATCCCGAGGCACGACAACAGCACTGGAAAACGTCACCACAGTGAGTGTTGCTAGCGTAAAAATAAATATGTCATTATATTTTTCCGATTCACTCAGAAAGTGTTTTCAAAGACGTCCAAATCCTCCAATATTCACAGTCACATTAGCCACCCAAAATAAAACAAAAAGGTATTTTTTAATAAAATCCTCCTTAGATTATTATAATTTTATTTACTGTTATAAGAAAGAATATGTAGCTCGCCGTTATGAGAGGATATTATAATATTGTGATGTTATGTGATGATGTCATATTTCTCGTATAGTAAGCAAGTACGTAAATGAGAAAGTCTCCAGTCCAACTGATTGAATAGAAATAGAACAGATGAAACATTTGAGCCTCATTTTCATTGCTGATCGTCTAGCACTATTTGAACTATTTTTCATTCCTTTCGTGGTAGGTACTCCAGATTCGATAATACATGGCAACCTCTGAGATTCGAACTTGGGTTCCCACAATCACGGGTCTACCCCACAAGCACAAGGCCACCAACAAACATTGAGTGCGAAATTTTAGTAATTTCGGGAAATCGACTATTTCGATAATGCTCAGGACCCATTCGGCGAACTGATGACTAGTAGGTAGTTCCTTTGGTTGGGTACCCCATGGGTACCCCTAACGTAACGTCGACGGTGTAGGCAAAGTATATGGCTCTTTTTAGCAAATGGTATCTACATGTATGCAAGAGGGACGATGAGATGTTACCGATATATGGTAACAAACAAACTGGGAGGGCTGGTGAAGGTCATCTGACTCAGCTGGATGCGGGTGGCACAGAACTGCTAAAGGTGGGATTTTTGGAGGCAACCTATGTCCAGCACTGGATGTCTTAATGTGGTTTTCCACCGGCAGGGCGAGACGAGACGCGACGCGGATTGAATTGAAATTTGTATGAAATTTTCAATCCAATCCAATCCAATCGCTAGAAGAGGATTGAAAATTGAAAATTTTAATTCAATCCGCGTCGCGTCTCGTCTCGCCCTGCCGGTGGAAAACCACCTTTAGGCACTGGTCCCACCGCCGGCGAGTAAGCGAGTAGAGTTGGGCGAGTAACAGTTCATTGCGGGCTGCCTAGGCACAGAGTGATCAATCGACCTTTCCAGATCTGCAACGTAATGATACTCGCACAACTTTACTTAGGTCCTTACTCGCCGACGGTGGGTCCAGTGCCTTTTGATAAAAACGAAGTGTACGTAATGTATGTATTGTTACACAGAGCAACATCATTTTTAGGGTTCCGTAGCCAAAATGGCAAAAACGGAACCCTTATAGTTTCGTCATGTCCGTCCGTCTGTCTGTCTGTCTGTCTGTCTGTCCGTGTGTCACAGGCATTTTACTCAAAAACTACATGATGGATATTGATGAAATTTGGAATATAGATGTCTTTTATGAGCCGCTACATAGTTTAGTATATAAATAATTAAAATAAATATTTTTAGGGGGGGCACTCCATACATGTTAAAGACAGAAAAACATTTTTTTTTCAGCAAATATCAACGTGTGGTACATAATTCAACAGCTCTTTAAAAAACACTATAAGGTTCCTAAGTAATGTTTTTGATTAAGTGAATGTATTAGGAAATAATCGCTCCGAAAGTTGTGTAAATTGTGCCCCCCCCCCCCCCCCTCTATTTTCTAAACCGTGCGTCCGAAAAATATGAAAAAAAATCACGAAGGTAACGCTTAATTAATACTTTCAACGAAAATTATTTTCAACAAGATCGAATGTACCGTTTTTGAGTTATTGCCGATAAACTGCGCTTCTCAACAAACAAAAGGACGTAATTGCTATGAAGATACGCTCTTTTGTTGTTGTACTTTTTTTACATCGTATTTTTTACCTTATAGTTACGGCTATGGAACCCTACACTGAGCATGGTCAGACATGCTCTTGGCCAGTTATTTATTAAACGGTTTTATTTAGCTTACCGTGTTTGTGCCAAGTTTGTTTGTTTGGGTCAAATCTTGCGGCAGCTTTTTCAACTACTTCTACTGAACCGATTTTTATGAAACTTTGCACACTGATTCTGTTTCCGTGACAATACATACAACATTATGATAAAATCAAGGTGGTCTGATGATGGAGTCAGGAGCTGGAGAGTGGAATTTTCTACTTTTTGGTACATTTTTTAACATAAGATAAAACCGTTTAACTTAAAAAGTTTTTTTTACCTATTTTTATTTGGTTTATTTGCACAGGCTACGACTGGCAGTCGGCCTCGTAGATAAATAGAAAGAGGGCCTAACAGGCTGATAACAGTGATAACCACTCGCTTACTTTCGGTTACAGTTGTTACCGGTCAAATCAAAGCACTTATTTATCTAGCAAAATTGGATAGACTAGCAGAGATAAGAAGTAGTCTTAAGTAGGTACTATTTTTATTACAAATCTCTTACAAAAAATACGCTATGGACGGCTAAAGACAGTATTTCTACAGCAACGGCAGCTGGCGACGCCGCAGCGCTTTTTTTTCGACGTCAACTAGGTTGCTGGTGTCGTCCTCAAGAGGTATTCCACGGGCGAAGGCCGAGATGAGCCCCAGCGCCGGCGCAGGTTTGTCCGCGGGCAC
Source organism: Eudemis profundana (assembly GCA_947034925.1). Taxonomy (NCBI): domain Eukaryota; kingdom Metazoa; phylum Arthropoda; class Insecta; order Lepidoptera; family Tortricidae; genus Eudemis; species Eudemis profundana. Next base: position 20,678,426 of record OX344799.1, read on the forward strand.
CATGTGGCCGGCGCCCAGGATCATCACCTCGGTGAGGTTCCCCGCCGTTTTGTAGTAACTAGAAACGTAGAAGAAAACGGTTAAGTAACTATGTAGGTACATGACTCGTATGACCGTATGAGTTAAAACAGCTAAGTATAATTTGTACCTAACCAAACTGAAATGAAATAACCAGATCATTACATAGAAGAACATTGCTTTGGATCCTGAGCTAGAATACCCTGTGTTACAGGGCCCAGACCCATTCTACAGAACTGTCTCAAGTTTCTAACGTCACAAATTTCAAGATAGGTACACATTTTTGTCGAAAACTGGTGGTATATTATGGCTTGGTATAGTACCTAACTCTTGGTACAAAATCGGCAAACTGTTGTCTTGAGTAGCCTTATTTAAGGATACAGCCGTATTCGGCAAAAAAGGGAGTTAAGAAATTTGTTTACTACGTAGAACATTTCTGGAGAGTCCTATTATGGAGTCTTTCCAAACACAATACTCAAGCTGAAGCCAGGTACAATAGAAGTGAATCGGAAAGCAGCAGCAACCAAAATTCGTGTCTAATCGGTAAGGTTAAAATTTGATATCCTTATCCTCTCTTATCACTAGTTTGCCACGAATAGTGACCTCGGCTTTGGTAACTCGCGTGAGTACGTACCGTTTTTTCCTCCTTGTGGAATTTGGGTTTGGTTTCCGTCAACCAAATATCAGTAAGAATGGATAACCGTACTCGAGTTATCGTCAGACAAATAAACATTCAAACATAAAACACCGATAGCCATTGGCGACTCATGTGTCGTCGGTTAGTAAACTGGTAAGCTCGGTTGACAATTGAAATCTATCTGTTGGAACCTACCTCATCAGTGGCATAACAATAGGGTGGCAGGGAGGGCAAGATGCCACGGGTCCTCTCCTCGACCAGAAGGGGCCCCGTCCGAAATTGCCACGAGCATAACAAGTGTTGAGTTTTTTTTTTCATCAAGGACGGGAGGGCCCCATTTGATAAATTTGCCGCCCAGTTCAATCTAGTTACGCTACTGTACCTCATGTATCTTACTTACCCAGCCAGTTGGTCGTTGTGGTACCATGGTTTGCGTTTCGCGGTCTTGAAGTCTTTGGCGCCCGAGAACGCGAGCGAGTTGTACGTGTTTACTGACGGGTGGTACGCTACAATGATATCGAGGTGTCCACTGAAATGGGAGAAAATCACTTATTAAGTGGAAAGACTGTTATGATCATATTTAAAGGGCATGGCATCTAAATATAGATCCAATACGGAATTATCCGACAACAAAGTCTAATATTTTGTGTGGTTCTGCTGACTTTGGTGTGAGCCTGTTGCCCTTCCACTTCCTATAACTATCCACCATTTAAACACTTACAATTGGTCAACGCCCAAACAATCGGGTGAGCTGCCTATGACAGTAAGTGCGCTATTACGCATGATCTGAAATTATGGTCCGAATTGTTAAGCAAGGCTATGGCACAGCGATGGTATGTAATTCTGACCCGTCCCAACCTAACGTCTCACCCTGTCTACGTGAACTAATTGCATGATCCTTAGACTGTGGCCTTCTCCCAATTATGAAAATACTTATTAACTAACGTCTTGTACAACAGGTACTTGAGGAGGAAGGTATCATTACGAAATGTAATTTTCAAACTTGAGTTTTTAGATGAATACTGTTGACTTACTTATAAAGCATCACTCTGTAGTTCTCCAACAACTCCTCGAGCCACGTCTTCGCGCTATTCATGAAGTCAGGCACGAGCTTCCTGTAAACCACGCCCACGGACGTGAAGTTGGTGTCGCCGACGTGAAGAGCGCGGCGCACTTCGGTCCGCTGAATGTACTCTAAGTGAGGCCCGCCGAGACCCACGTCCGTTTGGAGGAAGTTGTATAGATTGTCCAACTTTGATTCTCGAAGGAATGTGGTTAGAAGGTAGTTGTAGTACTGTAACAAGAATTTGCTTGAAAATAGAGGAGAATATACGAGACTATATAGGTTTAGCGACAGTACTGTATCAACCTTACCGCATAAGCCTTGACCATCTCCCCATTGTTGATAAACTGTGTGACAGCCAGCTCTAGATGCTGCATCGAATCCGCTACATTGTCGTCAACGAGGCCTATCTCACGGACGAAGTAGCTGTAGCGCTGCAGAGACAGCGGATCGATGAAACCATTGCCGATGGCGAGTCCCTGGGAACACAAACATTTAGGGTTTTTAATGTCTAGACTAAAAGGGGGATATCAGGGTTGCGAGACACCAGGAAAAGTGGCAAGGCATGTCGCCCCACTGACGGACGAGACCGCCGCGGGCAGGGCGCGAGGAGGACCCCAGTGCGTTTATTTTGAGATCCTGGAGTTCTCCGCACAAGGTAGCGCAGATGGCAGTCACCATGGAGTTTTTAGTAGGTAGATATACCACCATAATCCAGCTTTCCCTGATGGCTGATTAGTGATTAGGTACGTACCTGTTTGTAGGTTTTCGCCACGATAAAAAAGTTAGTTCAAAAAAGTCGAGAAACCGAAGTAATTATATTTATGCCACACCTGGCCATAAAGTGGCTTTTTCGGCACGCTGCGCGTACGGAAAAAGTCGCTTTCTGGCCAAGTGTAGACATAAAATGATGTACACAACACGGGAGGTAATAAAGAAAGCCCTCGATCGCATATTTACGCCCCTCGCTTGCAGCTTGGACCGCAAACTTGTGTAATGTACTATTATTACATCACCAATAGCACTTCAATCGTAAATTACACAACTAGGGTAGTAAAACAAAGAAAGGCCGAGATCGCAGATGTTTGCGGCCCGAGCTGCAAGCGAGGGACGTAAATATGCGATTGAGGGCTTTTTTTTTGACCACCCGTGCTGTGTAGGTACATCATTTTATGTCTACACTTGGTGTGGCATAAATTATATTTCAATATTTCTAACATAATGTAAGTAAATATTTCTATTGTCGACTACCTTTTATTATTGACGCATATTCACACCTGTTTCTAAGGTTGTTATGAGAATACATCAAAAATATGTGTGCTAATCTGAAAGTGCTAATTAACCTTAAATTTTGTTTCAATACCCATATATATTACAGTTCAATTAAAAGTACTTAAGTAAGGTGTCTGCTTCAAGCGGAAGTCCAACCAAACAAAAGATCGAGGCTGCTAATGAGCAGACCAATTTATGTTGAGAAGAGAGGTAGACAGAGATATGTTATTCCTAAGTATCAGTACTATTATACGAGTATTGTGGTATAGTTTATCCGGCGGCGTTAGGATAAAAAGCCATAAAATTTGTTACAATAGCATTATTACTTCGAAAGGTGACAAGTCGTAATACGAAGTAGTGAATTTCGACCTAAACACTTTCTATTAAAGTTCAAAATGCTTTTTATGTTTTAAATACAAAAGATATCTTCACACCTGCATAGGGTTGTCAAAACTAATAACTGAGTAAACTATTAAAACATAACCATAAACCACTAAACCAGATTCAAGGGAATAGGTACAAGTTGAAAATTCCCGATTGTTGAAACCCTACCCTCCAATGTTTTTTATTGCATTTGCAATTTTTGCGCTGTCATTTGATATTGTACCTTAGTACTAACTATTACGTTAGCATTTTGTATACGTAAGAAATCACTTACACTCTTTCTATAATAGATAACCAATTAGCTCATTTTTATGACTCTTTACTCTTAAGTCGGCGGTCAGACTATACACTATCTCACGCTTGGAAGGACATAGTTTTTTGTTTAGGTAATGATTACACAATATCGATAAGTTAAGTATTTAAAACAACACAGGACCTTACAAAAAAAATTCTTAAATGCATACATTTTCCTTGTCTGAAGGTTAATGGGTAGTTTAGTTTACAATGGCGATTATTATCGGTATTATCGTATTCGTCGACTTCTTTTGAAACGTCGCAAAAAGATTATTATAATGATTATGAAACATACATGTAGGTACGTTCAGCCTCAATAGTAGATAGGTATATAGCTATGGACATATTACTATTATAGTCCAGCTACTTTTAGGATGATTGTACCTATGTACATGCTACAAGGAAATTTCATGCATAAAGTGTCAAGACATAAACTAAAAACCAAAAAATAATATGTTAATTACCCCACAGAAATGGATAAACAACGATTCATATATACATATACAGATATTTATAGTTTTTAACCTGATATTTTTGAAGTTGGTGTCTGCCACGCAAAGCTGGCTGTGTTGAGCTCCTTAGCTGGACCGACTTCAAAAATAACAGGTTAAAAACTATAAATATCTGTATATGTATATATGAATCGTTGTTTATCCATTTCTGTGGGGTAATTAACATATTATTTTTTGGTTTTTGGTAACCAAATAGACTTAAGTCTATTTAGTTAAAAGAAAAAAAATCCAAATCGGTCTAGACGTTTTCAAGAAAACGAGGAACAAACCTACATAAAAATTGCTCTTTGTTTTGAAGTCGGTTAAGACTGGAACCTTATTTCTAATAAGAAATGCACGAGAAAGTGAGAAAAATACCAAAACCGTAATATGTGTGCCTATGATATTTGAAGAGTTTCCTCGTCCTGATTTGGTTACAATGGGTCCACCTCGGAGGTATACCCTTTAAAACAAAAAAATAATTTTCCAAATAGGTTCAGCCGTCTTCAAGTAATCGGGGAAGAAACCTAGATACAAATTTACTCTTTGTTTTGAAGTCGGTTAACGCTACAAACTTGTTGCTAATAAGAGATGGACGAGAAATTACGAAAAATACCGAAATCGCTATATGTGTACCTATAATATTTGAAGAGTTCCCTTGATTTCTCCAAGATTCCATCATCAGATCCTGACTTGGTTGCAATGAGACCACCTCGGAAGTCTACCCTTTCAAACAAAAAAGGAATTTTCCAAATCGGTCAAGCCCATTTCAAGTAATCGGTTAACAAACACACAAAAAGAAATAAATAATAAAAAACATACAGACGAATTGAGAACCGTCCTTCTTTTGGAAGTCGGTTAAAAATACGTTATGTGTATTATTTGTTACTTCTCAGTAATAATTATCGCTTTCGAAGTTTCGACTGATGTGGGTTTTTCTCCCCACTCCACGGAGTCTAAATTCGGATTGATGTTTGTGCGTGCCCTCTTCATCCGAGGTTAGATATCATTGGTCATGAAATCGGCTGTTGTTGGTCTCACCATTTGTTTGACGAACGAATGGGAATTGGTATGTGCAGGACCGCGTCGTCCCTGTGTGCGAAGTGTGCAGCAGCGCACACAGGCGCTAAGGCAATAGGGGCGCCGGAATTCGAAACACGACGACAATAAAGAGGTATTTTATAGGTTTCTCACACAGGCGCTGCCGGGGGTCGGCGCGTCCCTGGGTATGGCGTTTGACTCGCCAGCAAGTATGAACGTGCTTTCAATGTCATCCTACCTATAGATTGATCGGATCGGGTTGGTCCTTCTCCCTGTTCGACAGAATCTGAATGCCAATTGACGGGATGTGCTTGCCAGCGTATGACTCGCCTGCGATCGTGAGCGGCGCCTTCCTAAGCTAAGAATAGAGGATCAGGAACGTAGGGCTTTGTATAGAGGTAGGTTCTTATCGATGTTTGACGAGCAACTTGCCTGGAGATTGATCGGCTGCTGCTGGCTGCAGAACTGGAACCGGGAATTCTCGGTACAGCCATGCTAGATTTTTTTCGGTTCTGCACACCCTAATCTGGATGCCGATTGACGGGATGTGCTTGCCGGCGTACGACTCACCTGCGATGGTTAGCCGCGACTTGCTCAACTCAGTGTACAGGGTCAAGTATAAATGTAGGGCTTTGTATATAGGCTCTTATCGAACTTTGACAGGCATCGTACCTGTAGATTGATCGGCTGGTGTTGGTCCTTGTCCCTGTTCCACAGGATCTGGATACCGATTGAAGGGATGTGCTTGCCGGCGTACGACTCGCCGGCGATCGTGAGCGGCGCCTTCCTCAACTCGGGGAAGAGGGTCAGGAACTGTTGCAGGGCTGTGTATAGGTTCTCCCCGATCTGAGACAAATGAAGATTTTTTATTGACAACAAATATACAATATACGTTATATACGTACAAAACATAATTAAAACGGTAGACAGCATGCGGTCTTATCGCTAGAAAGCTATCTTAAATATAAGTAAGTAATCTTATATAATTACAGTCTACTTCTTCCTTTAATGGTTAGTCTCAAAGATATGCGTTTAAAGACGGTTGTTACATAACTACATGTTTAGTTTTATAGTAGTTTTACTAAGATTATAATTTTTTTACACATCACGAATTTCCGAGTTAGTCTTAGTTACCGTGGTTTGGTTGGTGGTGTATCCTCTATCATCAGAAGTAAAACTGAATCCCGTACCGACAGGGTTGTCTATGAAGAGCAACGAGTGGTTCTTGCCCCAAGAATACTTTATTTCTGAAACAATTAAAGTATCTAATTATCTATTTGTTCAAACATATTCAAATGTCCGAAAATAAGCGAACATCACACACTTTTGTGCTAAAAAAGGTAGCACTTTGGTGTGAATAGAACAGCTCTTATGGGCAAGAAAGTTCGTAAACATCCTGTTCGCAAGATCATGTTAAAATCATTAAGAAAGAATTTTAAGGTCTTTAACCTCCTCCTAACTTAACTATATATTTTTAACTGCGCAGGCAACCCTGTAGGCTGATAGCATAACTAAGAACTTCAATTATAAATTAGTTACAATTTGGCGTATCCAATTAATCATAGTAGATTGTGTCACAAGTATGTATTTATCTATATAAGTATGTATCTCTAGTCTAGTTCAGTTTGGACTAGGTTGATTTGTGTAAGACGGCTCCCCAATATAACTAACTAACTATATATAAGTACCTAACTAGGGAGCAAAATGTAGTCTTTATTACGGCAAGGGCGTAAATTGAATATAGAGCAAAGTGAATTCGATTCTTTCGACAATACGCGGAATATCTAATCTATAGAATATCTTTATCTTCTAGGGAGTTTCTTAAAAGCCCAATCTTTTCCAGGTACGTGTTTATACTGTTTATTGTTACCTTCCAAATTATTGTCTTCGTCGACAGCAAACGGGCCAATTTCTGTGAAAAGCCCGTAAAGTGATGAGACTCCAGGACCGCCCTGCAGCCAGATGATCCACGGAGTTTCCTCCACTTTCTTATCGGTCACGGGGAAGTACCAAAACCAAAGATTCGCGTTGTACTCTTTGTTTACCTGAAATTAAACTAATGAACTGAGTAGACCAAGGTTAGTTTACCACTACCCACACCTGGGCGTTTCTCCAGAAATATGTCTGCGGTCACCTCATTCATCTGGCCCTTTTTCATACTAAATGTATGGAGACAGATGAATGAGTCGAAGACATATTTCTGGAGAAATGCCCACCTAGATAATGTTAGGTGAATTATCAATGAGGGGATGTCTTTGGTTCAGCAACTCGAAAAAGCTTGTCTTCCGACCGAAACTAACATACCTACACATTGTATGCCATTGCCAACTCCGTTTAGTATTTCGAAGATGATCGGATCAGGTCAAATCTACCTAGCTAATGCTTACAAAACTTATATTTTTACAGGAGCTTATCTCCGGCGCTCTCATGCCCAAAATACCAGATTTTTCAAAATACCAGATTCCTGTCTTATCATATTCCCGTTACACTGGGTTATAAACTCGTAGGTTACACAAGGATCTAAATGTTTTTGTCGGGTGTATTATTTTGGGAATCTGGTATACGGAGGATCCGATATATCGAGAATCTGGTATTCTGAGAATGAGCGATCCGATCCCCGGTAGATTCTTCACTTTTGGGTTCAAAACTCCTAATATTGATTCAAACTTTCACGATTTTCACTAATTATGTAACAAAATGGGACTCAATCGCGTAAAACCATTGAGTTATATTGTTGTCAAAGCTCTTACCGTCAAATACCCAGCATAGCTGTCCATATCAGGCAGTATGTAATCTGAGTCGACTTTGGCGGCTTCCCTAGCCTCTTCTAGCTTGTTCTGCTCGATATAGGGGGTGAGCAGCAAGGGTTCGCCGGCTTCGTGGCTTGACTTGGCTCGGCCAGTCTTGTACATGGCCTCCATGAACTTGAGGATGGGGTCTGGGGCCTCGCCGGGAGGCAACTCTGGTAGGGAGTACCGCTCGGAGCATAGTACCCGTTCTGCATAGCTAAAATATCAACTTTTTTAGTGAACTCTCTATTATACTCTTATCTACGTTACAAATTAACATCCCTTGTTATAAGTATCATTCGTCTATGAACAACACAGACATATAGTTATGGTTATATTATATGTATCTGTTTATATATTTAAACTAGAACGCGACAACAGTGGTAGGTTTATTTGTTTAGTTTTGCACTAAAGAAAACTATCGTACAAAAGGTAAACTTAATATGTGGCATTCTCTACCAGCTAACTTTAGGGCAAAATGGATAACTTGTGGGCAGTGCAACTGATAATATGCTGCTGATGGGAGTCGATCCCGCACCTTCTGGTTGCATAAATCAGTGTTACGAAAGAGCAAAATGGTTTGGTCACAAAGTATCATTAAAATTTAATTAAGTTTGATGTATGTTTCTTACTTAACTATACTTAGTATATTACTTAAAAATTACTTTAAAAATACTCACACCAAAGTAAATAACCAAAACAGCAACATTTCTGGAAGAACAGAAGGTCAGTACGTCAGTTCGTTTTCCGCGCCGTAAAATATCCTGAAGTCCAGAACAGTCACTTCTTCGTCAAGTCACGTTCCGCCTAAGTATTTTCTTCACCGCCTCATTTGTTTCTGCGTTACGCCAAGTTCTTCAGTGACTATGTTGACACTTCAGTTGTTTTTGGGTGATGTAAAGTCAGTTGTGCTAGTGTAGAGCGTGGTCTTGAAGGCAGGGATGTGTCAGCCGTCGGAGCGTAGTCCTGAAGCCTCAGATGTGCTGGTCCGTTGGAGCGTAGTCTTGAATCCTCGATGTGATCGTCCTAGACCGCGGCGGCGGAATGGGAGCGCGCTCCTAGCGGGTGGAATCTTGTACCCCGGCAGAACCCGCGGTGTGCCTTGAACTTGGATTATTATCTAGATGCTATGTACAGGCTGTTGGCGAAAACTTGTTTACGATCAATTAAATCGGTTTTTGTTTTTCTGTGAGATTTTTAGTCATCATTCGTAAGTCATGTTTTGAATTAATTTTACCTACTATATCTAGTTAGCTGCAATTTTGATTTTGTGGCTACTTTATTTATACTAAATTGTTTCTGTATACTGCGGTCTATGGTCGCGTCTCTGCTTCAACTGCGAGCCTTCTACAGGTATTAATAAACATTCTATGATATTTATTTTCTGTAAAAGACATGGACTACTAAGGATTTTCAGAAAGGCCGTCCTATAGATTCAGTACATATACTGTGCGATGTATATTATAGGCACTTAGTCGGTTAAAATAAGCTGACGATCACGTATTTTCAGCTTCAGTGTGGCCGATAATTTAAGCTGAAATCAGCAACAGGAAAAATTAAAATTAAACTAACAAATAAGATCACGCTATATAAGGCCGTTGAACAGGTACGCGCGCAGGGTACCAACGACCTGATTAGCATATAGCCGCTCCCACGCTCGCCCGCGGATCGCGATAGATTCTTGCACGGACGTTGTGATTTGCTCTATATTTAGGATGGTCGTAGTAAAACATCGATGCTCCATATGAGCCGTGGCACTCATTCTGTATTCTCGCCGTGCATCTTGTCAGGGTTGCCAGAACAGGGATTAGGAGTTTTATGGACCGAGTGCGAATTAAGCAATGGAATGGGAGCTACTTATTGCCAGACCCCTTTAAAGCATAATCGAAACACCATTATTTTGACCAGTTTGATAATATTTTAATTTTTACAAGGACATCAATACCTATTAAGAAAAAATGATACATTTTGCAAAACAAGCTGTATTAGAAATACTACTACGCCAAGTTTTTGGAAAACTGTGCACTCAAAATCTCCTTATGGGAAATTCATCTCTGGCCAGATGTTTTCATTGAAAGTAAAAAAATGCAAATTAATTAATATCTGCGTAGAGCTCCGGTAAAAAATAGCTCAATTCTATACTGTCTTTCGTGTCTACAAGGCGACTAAATGGGGTTGTCGGGGTCGAGTGTCCATCATAGCAGGACTTCAGTATTGGTGACATTAACAAGGGGAACCAGGGGAAAGTCGCGAGAACTACGCCACAGGATGAGTTCGTCATGGTCCGTAAGAGGACTCTAGCGCGTTAATATAACTTCAGTTTTATTAACTCAGTGCATATTGCAAAATGCGTTGCGTTTTTTTTATTAATTTAAACAAAAACACAGTCGTTACAAGTAGGGTGACATACATGTGCCACTATCTGAAACCTTGGCGGTTTTTATGTTGGGTGAAGGATGGGGTTCCTAGTAGGAAAAGTTCTTCTGTAGTATGTATCTGGCAACCCTAATCTCAACCATAGCTCACAGATACTAACTAAATGTATAACCAGTTGATCCCTGGCGCCGTAAAAACCTTAGGTATTACGTTAATAATGACACAATGAAGAGCACATTATGTTCCCACGGTCGTTAAGCGGTGGGATTAGCCGTTGGTAGTAAATCGCGAATTTTTATGTATCCCGTAGCGTGATTCGAACTGAGAGTGGGGTAAATCGCTTGTTACTGGCCACTTTGTAAAAGTATGTAAAAAAATTCACACCGTGTTGTCAAATAAGTACCTACTAGATAATTTTTTTGACTTCTTATATAAACATTCAACCCCCCTGTCAACACTTCAGGGGTCGAATTTTGAAAACTTGCAACTCTACATCATCTAAAAACATGTCTTTCAAATTTCATCCCGAATCCCGATGCCCGCAATTCTTGATAACTATTACCCGTACAATCGAAGACACTGCTAACTGACCACTTGTCACCCTTATTACAATGTACTAAGGTCTACTGATGGTCACTTAACTGTGTCTGGAAATGTAAAAAATATAGAAAGTAAAAATGTAATCAAAACCTAAAACTAAATAAACATAAAAAAAAAACAATTATAAAAAGAATACCCCGTCCAGCAGGTCTGCCTGCGGCATAGTCCCCATTACGCTGGCGGCGTTACCTCTCTGTATCGCGAGAGCTCTTGCGATCTTTTAGCACCGATTGATGTACTTAATGTTTCGTTTAGTATTATTTTATGGCCGCTGTGACAACTGTGTCTTCGTTTGTACCAATACATATGTAGTATATAGTCTCTAACTCTCTAAACACAATATTTCAAAATTTCTAAAGCCTCTTAAGGCATTGAAGTTAGATATTATGGTGATATTCGTGCAAACTAAATTCCTACATCAGGAAATCTCGGCTGGAGTACCCACTCGGCCTAAAAATATTTCTAATCCGATGTCCGCATGTAAAATTGATACCAATTTACTTAATAACATTCCCTCAAGTGGCCAGTTACTGACGACTTCCCTATTCTCAAGTTTCTCGTACTTCGAAGCGATATCATTAAACAGGTGTTCTATAGCTAAGCCGTTATCTGGCAAATGGTACCACATTCATTATCAGTTAGGTAGCTTAACTGTAACCAGATACTAATACGGAAATGCAATTAGAAATTCCTGGGTAGTCTTTAATTTCTAGCAATCCAGTAGACTTTACATGGGAATGACCCAACTTTACTAGTGGTTCTATGAGCTGTATGTCTAGCATAACTGGCCGCGACTTCGTTTCTCGCGCGACAAAGCATTACCTGTCATTGTCACACTATATTGAGTGGATAGAGATAGGTAACATTTATTGCGCGACAAAGAGTCGCGTGTCACAGTTGTGCTAGAGGTCCTGTAGACATCGCGGGTCTGTCAACTCTCGTGGCACCGCCATTTTGAATGAAATCCAAAAACTGTATCAGCAAAAAATCTTATACTGAATTATCGAAACTACTTGTAAAATTTCACGAGAATCGATTGAGAAATGCGCTGTAGAAGAAAACAGCCAGACAGACATACGAAAGCATGTTTGCCTAAGCTGAAAGCGAGACGCTTTAGGGCCGATAAAGACGGACTGCAACCCAACTGCAACTCCGTACGATTTGTATGGGAACTGCATCACAACTGCACGCCGACGCGCCGTCGTCGGCGCCTGTATCGGCCCTTATACTCGCGCTTCGTACTCGCTCGGGCAATTAGTCAGAAGTGATTTTGCGGCTCGTGAGTGAGTAGGCTTTAAAACATAAATTAGTACGGTCAACTGGGGTGATTAAGAATGGCGGGGTGAATAAGGATGGCCCCGGGAAACACATTTTCCTGATAATTTCTTAAAAACGACCTATTAGCACCTATTAGGCAGTTTTTAAGGAAAACTACCTGCTTAGGTAGGTAGTTCTTAAGAAATTATCAGGAAAATGTGTGCCCGGGGCCATCCTTATTCACCCCGCCATTCCTAATCACCCCAGTTGACGGTAATCATTAAGTTCTGAAACTACACTCACAGACAATGAATTCGGGTCATTTTCAATGAACAATTATATAGAAAATGACCCGAATAGTGTATGTGTCGCCGCCAACTAACTTAATTAGTGACTTGGTTAGCTGCCTAGCCTTTTCATTAAACACACTCCTTATTTTAGGTTAGGTTTGTTAGTCAGCTTGTGTCCCACGGGTGGGAGGCCAAAAACGAGTGAAATCCACCTGGTAATAATTACTGCTTTTCACACATACCAATCGTAACATACCTATAACTTAGGTATAACATATACGAGGAAATAAGTACCTATGGGACAAATATACTTTACAGGTACAAGGTGTGCGAACTGTCTGCACAATCAGGGAAATTACCGGAAATTAAAAAATCAAGTCCATGAAAGAAAATTACCACTTTAATCCCTCTTAAGAAGGAACAAAATCCTTTATTTCTAAATAGGAGGACATTTTTCCCGCTAATGTAGCATGTAGGCATGGTAATTAAAATATTAAATATAGACATATTTGTGATAAGAACTTACGTATAAGTTTATTACACGCATTCTCGTACAGTTATTTGCCGTTAGCACTACATACTAGGTACATAGTATGATAATTGTACCATTTTTTTATCAGTTTTTTGTTATTTAACGATTACCATGTTTAAAGGTTTTTTATTGAAAGCTCTGTTTTTATGCGTTGGGTAAGTTATTTTGGGAACATAATATAATTATCTGTAGGTGTCTGGCTGGTTTAACCAGCCATTTGGTTAAATGCCTAGGATTTTCACTAAATTATGACCCGCCAGCAGGTCGACGAAGCCCCGCTACGCGGAGCTTCTATTTCTGCTCTGAGGGACACAAGCTAACTAACAAACTTAACCTAAAATTTAAATAAAAAGGCTAGGCAGTTAACTAAATGGCTAATTAAGCTAGTTGGCTGCGGCATATATAAAACAAAGTCGTAGTTAGACCATTTATACTTGAGAACGGGTGGACCGATTTTTGTGATCTTTGAATGTTTGCGTTTGTCTCTGCCCCGAATAACAGAATAACTATTAAAACATCTAAACAATTAAAAAGAAAAGAGGCGAAACGCAGTTTCCCGGGACAGTTAGTTTACTATAAACAGAAAAAATACTAGGCTGATATTGATAGGGTTTTTACTTCACTTATTTGTAATATGTTATTCAAGAGTCATTTGAGAACCAATATTGTACTGTATAACAATTGGCTATTTGACAACGTTTTTTCTGTGATATGTTATAGAAAGACCTCTCAATAAATGAAATATTAGTGAATAAACTACTCCAATATCATAAAAATTCACCGAGATATAACGATGTTAAATTACATTTTTAGACGTCCCCAAAACATGCCATAACACTTCATACTAAAATAACGTGACTTTTTTTGGGGAAATCAAGAACTCTGTTCTGCAACTATGTTAAAACTTGCGTTTATCGCAACGGTTTCATAACAAAAGTTACCATTAGTTTTATGGGCTTGGCAAATTCGTTGGTGACACTCCCATGGACAGCGTGGGGGAACGGGCTACTGAATACCTACCGCTTATTCCGATAAGCTTCTGTATTGGTCGACCGGCTCCAACATACTTATCGTGTTCATTCAATTTTCAGGCTGAAATTAGCTCAGGCCTCAAACAAACTAGATTCAGTTGTTTTAGCTGAATCGTCCGAACCTAGAAGCAAGTATAAAGTCGACTCGCCAATATTTCAAGGCGTGGAAAGCTATTCTGGCTTCATCAAAGTCAACAAAGAGTATGATTCGAACATTTTCTTCTGGTATTTCCCGACGCCCGGGGCCGACAGCCACACACCCTGGATAATATGGCTGCAGGGAGGACCTGGCATTTCTTCTCTAGTCGGAATTTTTGAAATAAACGGTCCCTTCATTATAAAAGACGATAAAGGTGAGATCTTTTTAAACGGCTAACTGTATTTCTAACAAAACTGTGCAAAATCATCATCTCCACTTAGGTCCGCAACAAACAGTCACACACTTTTTGTCATCCACAATAGGGTCGACCGTTCCCTGGCCCGGTGCCCCCAATGTGGGGTCATGAAGGTTTTTTCAGGAGTCCATGCTTCCACTATGGGGTCACTTCCCCATACTGATTGTACAGTTGGGACTTGTGACATTGTCCGATAGTTTTGTATGGAGACAGTGAACGTGTTAACCAACCATGAGTTAACCTCCCAAAATTCTCCATTCGAGAGCTTTTGGTACCCACCTAACTTAATACTACATATTTACACAGTCAATGAGGGTTTTGAACACTTACACTAACACCGACGAGTAATTCAATATTATATCTTTTAAAGTGCATTTACGGAACATAACTTGGACAAGTAAATACTCAATGTTGTACATCGACAACCCGGTCGGCGCGGGGTTTAGCTACACCCGCGACAAAAGAGGATATACAAGCAGCGAACATGAGGTAAGTGCGGGTGAAATTATATTATCAGCATCGAATCGCATTGAGCTGGATAATTACAGATACACTATGCGCATTGCTAGTCAGAGTATGCTATATTACACGGTTTCAGGTGCTAAAGTAGGTATGCCATCGCATGCTTTCAGCTGCTAAAGGATGCAGTCACATGCTTTCAGCTGCTAGACAGACATACTGTATTTATCCAGCTAAATGCGATTCGATGCTGATATAAGTGATACCCTAGTCCTTTTTGGACAATTTCGAAGTATGACTGTTCACTTAGGTCGGAACCCAGCTGCTCGAGTTCCTACGCCAGTTCTTAGAGGTGTTCCCAGAGCTTCGTGCGCAGCCGCTGTTTGTGGTCGGCGAGTCTTACGGAGGAAAATATGTCCCCACCCTGAGTTGGTTCCTCCACCGGCACAGACTTGACCCGGAATATCACGTCAACCTGAAAGTAAGTCAGCGGAGGTTTTACTGATAGGTAACTACCCTCCAGCACAGAATAAGTAATAGTACTTCGTACAGAAGTCGCACTGTCTAACAAAACCCATGTTCGAGTCACAAAAATGCGCCGAATCCTACCTTCTCGCTCTAACTCATAATGCGCGCTCTTTCTGGTCGCCACGCGAAGCCCTGGGCTTGCCTAATGCATTAGGCAAGGACTAATAATAATTATCGCGAAACAAAATCGCGGAGTGAGACACGCCTGCCTCCAGTAGCGTGGCGTATGTAGAATCCAATTCTCATGGAAACCTCCCACCGGTGGCCTAGTTTAAGAAATTTAAGCGCCTTATTCCATTGCCATTAATGAAAATGTAAGTCAACTTTGCTCCGGTTTAGTCACAGATATGTTGAACAGCACGCTAAGTTGTGGCCAGCAGTAATTACTGCTGGCCACAACTTAATGAGAGTCGGGGTGATCACTGATCAGTCGAGTATTGCCGTAAGATCCTGTGTAAAACATGACTGTATCTCACGACCGCACTCCACACACACACCCTGACTTTCAGTTTCAATTAGGGAAGTTATACGCCTATAGTTTCCAGAAGTCTCCAGAAGGACCAACACGATTGGTCATGAATTTCCTTACTCTAGGCAATCCATTCATGTAGAAGAGAGTTCGTGTGTTAAGCGAGATTGCAGCTATGATCTATTGTAAATAGCCTCCTTAGGGCTAGACGTATAAGCGGCCATAGGCACTTATATTTTTGCTATATCTTACGGTCCGCGCTCGTCTTGCGGCTACTGATGTATACCATTTATTTGTCTTCGTCTGTGTATTACATTGATACCGTTTTATATGTATGTCGTAGGGCCTGATGATAGGCAACGGGCTCATCGATCCACGCAGCATGATGCACTACACAGACCTGTGCCAAGTCCTCGGCTTTCTTGACGACGAGCAGTCTGAGGAGCTGCGCCAGATAGAGACTGATGCCGTCAAGTTGCTGGACTCTGGGAAGATGGTTGATGCTGCCAATGTTCGTACCTACTCGTGTACTGGATAAGTTGCTACATTAGACCGAACATCCTAAGGCTGCCCCACTCAAGCGGAGAGGGGATTAACCAAGTGAATGTAATTTTTTCTTCACTCTGCTTCAGTTATTTGGGAATATTGGGATTATGACAATTCTATATTGGTTAATATAAACCCTCTCCGCTTCAGTGGACGGGCGGCCTAACAGACGGACTTTTCCTACTAAGCTACAGCGCAGTTATTTCGAGCACGATTTTATATATTTATCTTTCTTAACACCTATATAAAAATGCCATTTTAGTAAAGGAAGTCTGTATCAAAAATATCAATATTTGTCACTTAAAGATTTTATGAATACCTACTTATTACGCTTCAAGCTTAAAATTCTAATGGATTTTATTTGTAGTAGGAAGTAATTGAACTGTACTGTACACACCCGTTCCTTATAAGTCTTACTAGCTGTTGCCCGCGACTTCGTCCGCGTGAAATTCGAATACCCATGTGGGTGGTTAAAGGTGCATATACCTATTTTACCGCAGGCTAATAGTAGTACCGCTTTCTACATTACCAAAACCACGTAAAACTGGCCGTGCGCGAAGCAGTAACTACCCCCTAAGAAGCAACCCCTTTTGTTCCCCTGGGGATGAGTTTCGAAAAATGGTGAATTCATGTTTGTTTTATTGAAGAAACGTAATAAGTCAGTAGAACGACTTTTTAAGAATGTGTGGATATATTTTCTTGGTTTTTAGTAAATAGGATTTTTATGTAACATTATACCTCTAACTGTAAGAACCATTCTCTATACAAACTTTAATACCTTTAAAATATGAATTTCCAGAAAACACTTTTTTATTCTTTTTACGTTGTATATAAATAATGTACTCAGCATATTTCAAGTTTCTCGGTTAAGTAGTTAATGACTTTGTCCAAATTCAAATTTTTCACCCCCATTTACCTCCATTTAATTGAGCATGAATTTTGAAAACCGGCAAAGTTACTTTTCTTGACATATACTGAAGGGTTTATATATCAAGTCCCAGATCTCCTACTTTAAAAATCATGTCCCAAGTATACAAATTTCAACTCCAACTTTAGTCCCTTAGGGACTGAATTTTGAAAAATTGTGGAATCACTTTTCTTTCAATTGAACAAATAAGAACCTCTGCACATGTAAAGTTTCTAGATCTATAAGTTTTTGTTCTGTCTTTCAAACTTTCAACCTCTATTTAATTCCTAAATTAGATGAATTTCGGAAAACGGTAATAATGGTTTTTCTTGGCTCATTATAAAAAGTATATCTATGATGTCTTAGATCTCCTATTGTAAAAATCATATATTCCCGATACAAACTCTCAAACCCTATTTAAGCTTTTCGGGGATGAATTTCAAAACACGGTGAAAATAGGTACTCTTCTTTTAAAAAAATGAAGAATTTAAACATGACTTTTCATACCTCTTACTTAAAAAGATCGTAGACTCTCTATACAAACTTATAACCCCTATTTAAACCCTTTAGAGCAGCGGTCGGCAACCTGCGGCCCGCGGGCCGCATTCGGCCCTTGAATCGCTCACTTGTGGCCGTATATTCCGGTCTGTATTGCCGTCGCTTTATTCCGAATAGAATAAAATCACAAATTATTAACAAAATGCGGCCCGCGTCAATTCCTTAGCTACTATATGGCCCTTGGCTGCTAAGCGGTTGCCGACCGCTGCCTTAGAGGATGAATTTCAAAAAACGGTGAAACCACTTTTCTTTTATTCTAATGAAGAGTCTAAACATGATCTTTCAAACTACTTACTTTAAAAATCGCAGACTTTCCATACAAACTTTTAACCCCCATTTTAACCCCTAAGGGAATGAATTTTGAAAAACGGTGAAATTACTTTTCTTTTATTTTACTGAAGAATCTAAGCATGAAGTTTCAAACCTCTTACTTTAAAAATCGCAGACTCTCCATACAAATTTTCAACCCCCATTTTAATCCTTCAGGGGATGCATTTCAAAAAACGGTGAAATTACTTTTCTTTTATTTTAATGAAGAATCTAAGCACGAAGTTTCAAACCTCTTACTTAAAAAATCGTAGTCTCTCCATACAAATTTTGAACCCCTATTTGAACCCCTTAGGGGATGAATTTCGAAAAATCCGTTCTTATCTCTCACCTACGTCATATGACCATTCTACTGTGAAAGTTTCAAGTTATTCGCTTCAGTAGTTTCGGCTGTGCGTTGATGAGTCAGTCAGGACTTTGCCTTTTATATATATATATATATATAATATATATAGAAGATAACCTACAGACCGCACGCGTCCTTCGAGGATTTGACTGAGGGACCACTTTGAGCTCTGTGTACACATACCTGCTAGAAATTCGTATCATCTAGTTTTCAATAAACAAATTACCGTAATTATCATATTCTCCGTTACAGAAATTCAACGAAACAATAGAGTACATCAAAAAGCATAGTTCCGTGAATATCATGAACTTCAATGATAACGGCGGGATGAAATTTTCGTTCCTCGATTTCTTGAAGAGGTCTGACGTGCGGGACGCCATCCACGTTGCTGCAGACGCCTCGTTCGACGTCAATAACCAGCTCGTATATCAGAACATGCTGCCAGATATCATGAATACCACAAAGCCGTTCATTGAGGAACTGCTTGAGTATTACGGGGTTTTATGCTATAGGTAGGTATCCTACCTACCTTCTGAATACGCTGCTCTCACCACCTCGCCTATCGCGTTCAGACTACTGAAAGAACAGGGAAGCAGCCTCGAATAGTCATGAAAGTAGACTCGAACAATGAATGAAGCCGGCTCGAAAGACCAATAAAACTGACTCGAGGAAGTACAAGGCAGATGCGGATAAACAGTAAGGCTGGTTTTAGGCAGAGCCAATAATTGTCAGAGAGTGCGAAATAAAAAACCGTTAAAAAAATACCAATATCTTGATTATCTTCTTTAATTCTTCAACCGAGCTATAAATTCATACCCTTAGTCAAATAACGACGCATCTGCAAAATGACAACTTTTCAGGATCTGTGTGTATCATGTAGGTCGTATGATTTGTATGATTTTTGAGTAATAAAAAAACTTTTGACGTAAAGTCACATGCGTCGTTATACGTCGTTATAGGGTACGAATTAATCATCCAAGCCAGCTTGTTCTTATTAGTTGTAACATTGAGCAATCGACCTAGTTTCATTCGTCCTTCGAGTCCACTTTATTGGTCCTTTGAACCGGCTTAATTCTATAACTTTGAACCATCATAATTAGACTTTTAAGGTGGCATTATTTGCCTGTATCATTATGCATATATATGTTTACGCTTAATGGTCTTTTCAGTGGACAGTTAGACGTGATATTGCCGTACTGGGGATCGAAGCACCTGTATGCGACGCTGCAGTGGTCAGGTCGGCAGAAGTACCTTAACAACACCAGGATCCAAATGAAGATAAATGCTACAGGTCCCGTGATTGGGTAATTTTATTTTTATATTGAGATTGTTTCATTTTTAGGTTGCATAAAAATACATTATAAAAAGAATATGATTACTATATTTAATGCCATTTAAACTCTGATTAAGTTAAGATTTTCAGTACCGGCAACGCGTAATTAGGCATTTTTGTCAAAAACTGACATTCTATAAATTTTGCAACCTAAGTCAAGTTTGGGATATCACTGATATCCTAAACCTGCCAACTTGCCAATCGCAATTTGCCAATTTGTGTGTCTGGTTTCTAAAATTACGTGATGTGCTGTTTTAGGCACAGCTAGAAGCTTCAAGTTAATTATAAATGCTTCCATAAGGGCTCCTACACACTATGCTGGCGGTTTTTTGCCGCGCAGTTATGCCGCCGCCATTGTCAGGCCGTCGGCCAAACTGGTGGCGTCATGGCGTCCCAGTGGCTCGTTTACCCGGCAAACCCGGCGGCATAAAACTCGCCGGGAATAGCGCCAGGTTTGCATGGTGTGTAGTAACCATAACAACCACATTGTTTGCTATAGATACCGAAAGAGCGGCGGCAACTTTACGGAAATCCTTATCAGAGGAGCGGGGCACATGGTGCCCTTCAACCAGCCAGAAGTGGCCATATACATGATCGACGAATTCATACAAGAGTACCGACTCGGAAACCGAATACACGGTTAGTTAAATGAGAATGTACGCTTTACAAGAAGTAGTATATCTGGTATGTTAGTGTGTAGATGTATTAAACACGCCAAACCTTAGAAATTTAAAGCGATTTGAAGTTTATTCCTTCTCGACAAGACACAAACTGTATTAATATTTCGCAGCGCTGCGGACTTACGCAATTTTGATATTATCGACACACTGTAGTTGTCACGATATAGTCAGTAACATTTGATATAGCTATGTCGCTATCTAAGGCTGCCCCTCCACTGTAGCGGAGCGGAGCGAAGAGGCAGAGACGGCTTTAGCCCATTGTGGCGTTTGTGAGTCGCACGCGCATTGGCGCATTGGCATCGGCGGCGCCCCCTACGGCACTGGTCTCACCGCCGAAAAGTAAGTGAGTTGGGCGAGTTGCATAAAAAATTGTAACTAACACTATGGACCTTCTTCTGAAATAAAATGATTGAATTGAATTACATTACGGATTTGGAAAGGTCTCGTTTACTCACCTGCAGTGGGACCAGTGCGTGAGACCCTGCGCCCGTGCGCGCTGCACACCCTGCACTAGAGGTGCACGACGAAGGTGCTGCCAACTGGTGCCACCAATCTAAACCAAGTACCCTCTCATGCTGGGGCAACATTGACGGAAACGCCGTAATTTATTGCGATGAAGGACGATTAACGTCAGTGTAGCTACGACTTACTATATTTGACATTGACACTTAGGTACATATTGTCATTGACATTGATAGCTTGATTTGACAGGGGTGATAGTTTCTTTTATTGTCCACCCGTGTCTCTTTTGTCGTTTAGTGCTGCCACCTATAGTTCATGCACGTTCCCTATAGGTTAAGCCGGCCTTGCGGAGAGTACGAACAAAAAGTACCAATATTAACCAGTAAAATGTAAGCTTTTCTCTGCTCCGCTTCAGTGAACACTCTAAATTCGTCTAAATTCGGTAATTTAGGGAGTTGTAACTGCGTTTTTAAATGCTCTCGTTTTCCTGTTCGCGATATGAACCATTTCCCTGTAGGTTCGGATTACTATTTTTAGTTATTTTCTAAAATACCTGAACCTGGAATGGTCAATAATGCGACCGAAAGTGAAAGTGGTTGAAACGCTTTTTGCTCACTGCATAGATTCTAACCTCATTGTACAAGTTGTAATATCCTTGTTCCTGTTAATGTTGTCTGTGGTTTAAAAATAAAACTAGGTACTTCCTGTCACTATTCGAAGAAACAATGGAGTGTTTAATTTCTCCTCTCGCCTAATCGCTTTATTAACTAATAGCAACCCTATAGTATCGACAGAACTATAGCGAGATACAAGGAAATAGTTCGTCAATTTGTATGGGAACTAAGCGTGTAACGTTTTTCACTTGGCGTTTGACGCTAAAAGTGTAATTTAGTGATGGAAAGCATAAATGTTCGATTACATTTGGTGGTATTTGAACAATGAATTATACCATGATTATCAGATTTTCAAATCTGATAATAATATTGATGGTAACTGAAATTAACGGCGTGCAAAGTAGGTCGCCGCCACTTCTCTTTAGCACGCCCGGTACATACACTTTTTCCTTCTAACTAACTCGATATATTTATGTGATAATATCCTTCTATTCACATCCTGCACCGTGGTAACCGAATCTCCGATCACTGTCATGACTCTTGTGTAGGTAGTCTGGGTAAGGAAGGCTTTCAATGCCGGGATTTCATCACCGCAGTGCCGTAAATAGCTTTTTCTGCGCCCTTTGCGAGCTTCTATAACTGCGCCCTTGTTTTTTTTTTTAGATATTATAGGTACCCTAGGGTCCTGCCTGGTCTGACCATTCTTGCACCCCCCAGAGTCTACGCCCTGTGCCTGGGCACCGGATGGCACTGCCCTATTTACGGCACTGCTTCGACCTTGCTCGGGCTCAGCTAAGTTTCTTGCCGAAATCTTCTTAGCTGGGCTAGGTTTACCGAACCGGCAATTAAAACTCCCTTAGTTCGATTCACACACTCACATAAGGACAGGTTGATCCGCTTCAACCCTCCCGCTGGTCCGTTGCTCACTTTGGGCAATCAGCGCAACTTCAAGGTGGCTCTGGCCTAGCGACCTGGTTCGACCCAAGGCGCTTTGACCCCCACCTAGTCCGACCCTCTTTCTAAAGGGGACCGGGACTGGCGACCTGGTTCGACCCCAGGCGGCTCCCGCCATGGTGTCCTGGCCAGTGACCTGGTTCAATCCCAGGAAACGCCACGGCCCTCACTTAGTTCGACTTTTGCCACACCCAATAAAGGTTGCAAAACTTGCAACGTCAGGCTTCAAAAAAAAAGCCGGGATTTCTTGCATGACCAATACCGTGATTCTGGTATAAGTATACAAAAATACTAGTAGGGCTCATGGCTGGCATTATTGTAGGAGAATTGAGCGATTGTATTGTCTTCCGAGTAACTACAACGAGTTCGGACAAATACACAAGAAAAAAAACATACTACGCAAACTGCCATTACTTACATGTGATTCGTAAAGTTAAACATCCGGGCATAGTCTTATTAATTTATTTTTGTTTAAAAAAGTGTTATGAATCTATGAACAGTGGCCATTTTGAGAATATGGCATTTTACTTATTGCAACTCCGACTTTTTTTTTTTAGTTATTTATTTCATATTTTTATTAAATACGTACTTAAAAATAGTATTAGTTAGTTAAACTTTGAAGACCAATATATATAAGCATCATGGAGCGTTTCTTTCTATAGACCTGCTCTGGTGATGGTTCAACGCATGAATGTCCGCTGTGGTTTGGTCTTTGGCTGATTCCTTTAGCCGTCTCATCCCGCTTGCATCAGAAATTTAAGGGTATCCAAAACGTTACGTAAAAAGTCATTTTTATGTAAAAATATAAATTCACGACATTTAATTCTGCAGATGCTCAACTGGGCAATCATGAAGAGGATACTTAAATAAAGTCCTAAAATAAAATAACTGGCCAAGAGCATGTCGGACCATGCTCAGTGTAGGGTTCCATAGCCGTAACTATAAGGAAAAAAATACGATGTAAAAAAGTACAACAACAAAAGAGCGTATCTTCATAGCAATTACGTCCTTTTGTTGAGAAGCGCATTTTATCGGCAATAACTCAAAAACGGTTAATCCGGTCTTGTTGAAAATAATTTTCGTTCAAAGTATTAATTAAGCGTTATCTTTGTAATTTTTTTAATATTTTTCGGACTCACGGTTTAGAAGATAGGTGGGGGGAGGACACAATTTTCACAACTTTCGGAGCGATTATTTCCAAAGGTATTCACTTAAACAAAAACATTACTTAAGAACCTTAAAATGTTTTTGAAATAGCTGTGGAACTATGTACCACACATTGATATTTTCTGTTTTTTTTTTTTTTTAGTTTCTGTAACATTTATGGAGTGCCCCCCTAAAAATATTTATTTTAGTTATTTAACTACCAAACTAAGTAGCGGCTCATACAAGACACCTATATTCCAAAGTGCATCAATATCCATTTTGTAGTTTTTGAGTAAAATGCCTGTGACATACGGACATGACGAAACTATAAGGGTTCCGTTTTTGCCGTTTTGGCTACGGAACCCTAAAAAGTAAAGCAGCTGTGACACTGTTTCTCTTAACTATAAGGTAAATTAAACTATACGTTACGTCTACGTGGTATGCCACGATGAAAGCTATTTCATAGGGTTGGTTGCCGCAGTTCGGTGGTTTGTTTAGTAACAGCCTCTAGATTTTGTAAGAGAAGTGGAATGAATACTGCCGGTACAACGTGATGTTATTTAGTGTGGTTTCATGGTATCTACATTACATGGTGCGATAATTATGGTATAATACCGCAAGCTATCTATCACAATAGGTAATCAAAAGGTACTGCACATTACAAATAAAATTGACGAACCTCAAGCTTACTTTAACTTTTTTAATTTATTTTCTCATACTTTAAAAAATCAATATTACAAATGTAAGTACTCGTCAAACTGATACGTTTCTGTGGGTCTAGTGAAAAGGGATACAAGTCTAATTTATACCAGGACCAAAAGGTCACAACTCCATAGTATGACTTAAGCTCTTTTGCTCCTAGGTTAAATGCGACTTGCACCCCTTTTCACTAGAGACACAGGTTTAATGGCGACTGCGAGACGCGGTCTGGTTTATAACACACTTAACCTAATTCATCTGTTGCTAAGTTGACTTAACGGAACCTTATCTCAAGCTTATTTTAACCTAACAAATATAGGAGCCTACCTGAATTGCGACCAAGCCGGATTTCAAAACTTTAATATTAACATCTATTATAATGGAAATTGTAGGGAAGGAATTCTTCGATTTGACCGCGCAGTTCGAGTCATTGTTATCCTACGATTATTACTACAACAAAAGGACAAATCGCGACAAAGGAGAACCGGCAAAAATGTATGGAGGCTGGTCCAAGAACCAATAGCGACGTGACATATATCATTAGAAAGGTGTTTCAATATGCTACAATAGTTACTATGGGAGCTCATTTCAAATCACTGTGTGAAAGAAGTTATGGCAATATAAAAAAACTTATTTTTATAGACGATTTTAAGCAATAATAACTGGCCAAGAGCATGTCGGGCCATGCTCAGTGTAGGGTTCCGTAGCCATTACTACAAAGAAATGACAGATGAGCCTTGTTATTACACTATTTTCATTTTCCCCGTACATAATAGGTAGGTTAAATTACGTTAACCGCCTATAACTAGAGAAACAAGTAGATAATTTCGACTAATTACTCTTAAAATACGAGTAACAGTGCTGACTTAGCCGAGATGGTTTTACTTTTAAATATGTTATAATCTGTTACATTAATTACCATATTTTTATTTTATTGTAGAGATTGTATGTACATTGCGCTATGAAAGATAATGTGAGATGCTATGGGATTCTGTATGGCAAATTGGAAGCATTCGATTTTGTCTTAACTTCGTCATTTCCTTGACTATAGGGTCCCGGTCATTAGGAGCGCGTGGTGGTTTAAATGAATCTGACACTATAAAGAGGCCTTGCGCTGTAGTTGCACGAGAACACGCGACGTACATCATGGCTCTTTGGATAGAAGGTTTCAAATGTACAACTACTCGCTCCAATGTTGTTCCTTGACTTTTATGAATAGTTATGGCTTCTGCAGGTACAACAGGATATTGACTTCTACGAACTTGTAAATTAGACGATTTGTATCGTTTAATTGTGTAAGATACCGGGTCTAATGGCGTCCAATTCTGGTCTAACCTTGTCTTGTAACGAGCAAGAGAATTAAGTGAGTTATATCTTTTTGTTTTCCCAATGGTTTTATCATCAAACGATAACCAAATACGCATCGGCCTTCTTTCACCCGATATTCTATTGACAGCGAAATCAATACAAGTTAATTTGCCTGTGGCACCATTGGTAAGGCCATCTGCCGTATCTATATTGACGGTCATCATATATTTAGCGCCTATTTTTAATAATAAATTATTTGGAAGTCCGTATGTTTGTTGTGTTGATAACTTTGAAACATTTTCTAAAGCTTTTTCTTTCATGAAAATATTTGGTTCACCACAAACAGTATCAAGAGCCTTTGAAAATGCTCCTTCCGAGTTCATATTTGTCAGTGCTCGCTCATTGTGGGCATCAACTTCCCGATTACTGGCATATAAATTAACAGCATCACTAGCCTCGTCGGGTAATGATGACCTCGTGAAACAACGGCTGGTAAACAGTGCCACATCTGCTTCGGTCATTGCCCCACTTGCCATGTTATTTAATGCTGTAGCAAAAGTAAAATCATCCCTCTGGCGCATTATTTGATGGAGTTCTGTTAAGTAAAACAGATCCCAAATTGGTGTTCCAGCTAGTTCTGCAAGAGGGTTGCGAGAATTAGGCTGGAACACCCAATTATCGCCGACTGGTGGTAGCTGCCTTAAGTCACCTACAACAATTACAGATATTCCACTAAACAAAACAGATGAATGAAATAGCTGTTGCAGTCGGCGATTAATTTGGTGAAAAGTTCGAGAACCTAACATAGAAATTTCATCGATAATAATGAGGCGTAATTTTGACAGCTTACAGGCAAGTGTATTGGCAACACTTGGCGACAGTTCCGGCAAGATACTTCCAGCTTGGGAAACTGGTAAGCCTAGAGCACTATGCACGGTTTGACCTCCTATACCGAACGCTGCTTTGCCAGTAAACGCTGTGAGCAGAATTTTCAGATCGTCAGGGTTACTGCCAGGTTCTCTATTAAAGTGAAGTGTTAATGACTGATACATTGCTCTTATTAGAACGCTTTTGCCAACTCCGGCTCCTCCACTGATAAATAGATACAAAGGATTGGTCGTTTTTGATGCATAATGTTCAAGAACATGTAATAGTATGCCTCTTTGGTCGTTATTTAGTGTTCTACATATGGTTAATACATCATCTTTTGAAAGTTGCGGAGGTTGGGCAATGAAAGTTGTAGCATCACCACATAATTGTGGTCCAGCATTTTGACCGGCTATAATATCATCTCCAACGTCACCGACTTGGGTTTCAAACTCGTACTCGGCAAATGGCTCTATATTTCTTTCCCTCTCATTTGCGTCCTCTTCTTCAATTAACTCCATATTTCTAACAGCTAGTAACAAGTTATCAAAGTCCTCTGGATCCCCAAGTTTATTAAATTGTTTTCTTTCGGTTTTAATCCTTTCCTTCAGTACCTCAAATTTTTGTCGTAAATCAAAATCCGGATGAATCAACTCGTCCTCTTCTGAACGCCATGGAATATAAAGCATAAGTTGCTCCCTATAAAAGTTGTCTGGGTCTTCCTGCAAACTATAACGGCGAAAGCGAATTATTCGTGGCTTTGTTTTAAGACGCACGAATCCTAAACTTTCTTGAAGTGCAAACCAATTACCACACATTTCGTCCCCGGGTTCTTGTCCATCGTTTTGGCTGTTATCTAGCTCGTTAACATTATTTGATTTTGGCAGACGTTTAGAGTGAAAATAAAAAGCTGCAAATTTGGCTAAACTAACGTCTTCTAACACGAAAGGTCGTTTAGAATAGTAATCAATAAAACTGTTTTTAAAAATGTCAGCCGATTCTGGATGCAAATTTTGAATTTCGCCCATACTTTTTAAGAGATGCACCCTTTCATGCGGCATACTTGTATTAATATACATTTCAGCTTCGCTACCTCTAGATAACGAAAAACCTGCCAGACAATATATGGCTTCCTGAGCGGAAATTTCACTGGCATTCAAGAATACGTTTGAAACGCTGCGAAGGGATTCCTTTACACTGCTATTGCCCTTTTTAGCCTCCTCAACAGCGGCACGCATTAGCCGTGACATACCTTTATCTGCCTTGTTTATGTAATCTACGATATACACAGCACAGGCAAATGGATCAAGAATGTACTGTATATCCATATTAGCTTTATGAAGTTCCAAAACTTTCTTAGAAAATACATTCACATATGTGTCTTTAGGGCTTCGTTTTAAATATATTTTGGGCCGCTTTAAAGTGCTTCGTATAGCTAAAATGTAGTCTTCATAAGAACATCCAGTAAAAGCTAAAAAGTCTTCAAACGACACTATTTCTGGTGTTATATTTTCTATGCAAGTTTGAATAGCTTTCGCCATTTCTTTAGCTCGTTTAAATGAAACGTGATCTTTGGGAAGCTCTATTAAAACTTTAGTGGTATCTAATGGGAAACATGGTATGTCAAAGCGACACGGTCGATCCGGCTTAGGTTTACAAGTGTGCGTATGCTTATGTGTTTGGAGGTGGAGGAGAACTTCGTCTAGTTCATTGCTATTACAGGATATAATTTCATCCGCAAACCGGGCCACAGTTTCTGCCGAATTGTTATCGCCTGGCACAAAAACAGGTGCCCCTTCAAGCCAAAGCATGATGTGAGCGTGTGGTGATCCCCTATGCTGAAATTCTATTCTGTAATAGAAATGACTAATTGGAAAATTGCCGAACGGACCAGCAGCACAGGACCAAGTTTTACGTATTTCTCTCAATTTTATTTCGAAGTAAGAGGCACATATAAAGGGATCAGATTGTATAAGGCGCGCTTTTGTTTCAAAACTTAAGTCTTTAGCTTCATCTTCTATGATTTTTTGGCCGTCAACTACTTCCTTAAGTATTACTAGAAGTTCAGGCCATTGGGTCTCAGCTGCGGACAAGGTGACGAAGAAAGTAGGTACTCCGAATTGCCGGATCATTCCTAAAACTTTTTTCTTTTCGGCCTCCCAGTGTGACGGAGAATTTCGTATGCCACTTAAAACGCGATATCCATCGTCGTGTTGTATTAGGTTTTCAACATAATTAGTATCTACTATATTGCTAGCCAAAACTGGTGCTCCTCTTACTGTTTTTTTTCGAAGACATGTCGATATGCTGCTCTTTACTGCTATCATTTGTTTTTTTTTTAAAGCAGTAAACAGGTAGTCAGGTCGAACAGCTCTGCGATCATGCCTGGATATTTCAGATTTCGTTATTTCCGAGTGGCTCAAATTTATCCTTAGGTCCCTTTTTACTCCGCAATGGACTTTAACAAATGCAAATTCTTCTAAATTTTCATCAAAGAGTAAGGATATTGGGCGTTGCCCTTCTCCAGGAGCCATAATTATAACGTCTTGGTTGTCATCTAAAAGCGTTTCGGTACCCCCCGGATTAATCTCGATATTTTCTGTGAGGTCTCGAGTGTTTTCCACGTCTAATACATTGCAAGTGCATTCAACATCTGCGGACTCATCATTTGTCCACAATTCATTGAATTCTATGCCATTCTCGCGAAACAATTGACACTGTGTTAAGTATTGTGCAGCCCTGCGGACAAATTCAGGTCGAACTTGTTCTTTACGGCCATGTCGATAGCAAAATTTTCGTTTCAGTTCGACAGTGATCACATTATCGTCATTTCTTAACCGCGGCAAAGCATTTACCATATTGTTTACTTGAACTGGAACATTGACGACGTTTCCTATGAGACCATGTTGAAATCCTAAGCCCTGACCCTTACGAACAATCTTCAAAAAAATATGCCGAGGACTTACTAGTCTTTCTTCCATTGAAGTAAGTGCATTCAAAACATCTGGTATATGAGGAAACACTAAGCCGTTGATTCTTGCGAGACGTGGAACGACACCTTGGGAAACATTTTTGGCACAGATACTACAAAACTCTCCTATTTCTTGTGCAGGGTTCAAATGAAATACATTTGAAACAAATTCTGGGCTAAACTTGTTTAAAACCGTACGTTTTGAAATTTTCTTAACAGAGCCTATGTGCCATAATCGTCCACAACAACAACAAGGATGAGTATAACCTTCTTTGACGTTCTTAAAATAGTTTAGTTTAGTTGTTACCCAGGATTCCATTTGTTTTGAACGTGTATCTCTGCGAGCTGCGGTGTTCCGCGCTTGTTCAATTCGTCTCAGATCTTCGTTTTGACGATTTACTCGATGGGCTTGCGTGTTGCGCTGCTGTTCACTTTGTCGGTATTCCGCATCCAGCCGAGCATTCCGGTGAGCTTGCGTGTCACGCTCCAGCTCACTTTGCCGGTAATCCGCATCCAGCCGAGCATCCCGGTGAGCTTGCGTATCACGCTCCTGCTCACTTTGCCGGTAATCCGCATCCAGCCGAGCATCCCGGTGAGCTTGCCTGTCACGCTCTTGCTCGCATTGACGGTATTCAGGATTCAATCTTTTGCTTCGACGTGCAGAACAATTATTGGCTTGCTCATTACATTTCCTTTTTTTGTTGCATCTAAAAGTGTTAATTGCATTTCTGTTTCTTTCCCTTTCTCTTTCAGCAACACTTGGATTGGATCTTGAAGCCTGTTTTCTATATTTGGCAGTATTTACGTTTGTCTCAGAATTTGTTGTCTTTTCCAAATTATCCAAATTAGTTTTGTTAAGAGCGGCATCAGCGTCATAACTTGAATCACTGTTTGTTCCTGATATTGACGTGAAAGTTTGTGAGCGCTGTTTCCTTTTCTTAGCAGCTTCTTTTTGCTTCTTTTCCACTAAGTGCTGCTTAATATTAGTAAAAAGGTTTTTTGGTGGTCGTCCTGAAATCGATCTTGGTGTAGATGGAAATGCAATTAAATTTTCACAACAAAGCATATCGAGTAAATGAGGCCTCATTCTTTCTGGCAAGAAGTTCACCCGCGCGGGATTTGTTTTTAATGCCAGTGCAGTAGCAAAAGCAATAGCATACAAACCGCAATCGATTGTGTTAGGCTGACGTTGAACAGTAGGAAACTGAATACTAGCATCGGATAAGTATGGAAACAAAGCAAACACATATCTCCGTTGCGTCGGCTTCAAGTAACTAAATAAACTGTCGTAAACACGTAATATCCCATTGATGTAGTAGATACAAGACCAATGGCCTATCTCCCCTACGTCGCCGTCAAAAATAATTTGAAGATGAGACTCATGTTGCGGGACAGGCTCAATAAGCTCCGGGTGCATAAACAACCCCACCTCGCGCGGTCGGAATCGTGTATGTTGCGCTAGCTTGCGGTGGAACTCGCGCACTACATCATCCTCGAGGACATTAGTGGGATTCAAAATATAGGAGAAACTGTCCCGTAACATTAAGTCATTCATATTCGACATTTCTAACCAGTCTAGGTTGTAATTAAAACCGAGGTGAATATAGCTACCAAGTAAATATATACTATATAGCTTAAAATCCCGAAGGGAATGATCACTTATTCGAACACCTGAATTCTCAACGATGAATCGCTTCTCAGAAGAAAAAGGGATTATGTAAGAATCTCAATGCTACTTATACAATTTACGGAGAAATATCGTTCGCGCGATTCAGCAGCTGGTACAGTGACATCTAACGAGCAACTTTTGGATTAGACTCGTGGTTGTGGAACATTCAGGGTTTAATTAACGAAATCATTTCAATCTCAAGATGCAATGACCGGTAAAGCATGCTCCGGTACTGGTTTCGTATGATATGACCGGTAATTTTGCGTAATAAGCTATGCAAAATCAGTATCGGGAACTTACAAACAGACCTTTTGAACGTGTGACGTACGGAAGGAAGTACGGATGGATATATGTAAGTACGCAACGAAACTATTACAATTTTATTTTGCCATGTTTGTTATTGTTACTTGAAATAACGTAAAAATATACTCAAAATGTATGAAGACTGCTAGTGCTATCTATGAATTATATTTGTAACTAACTTAAATTTAGTAAATAACGATTGTTCCTTGATTTTGTCGTGGTTATCTAGGTAACCAAAAATCACGGATATTACGGCGATATTAATGGCGACTTTCAATGTTTTTTAATGCAACACGGCGGTAAAGAGTTACTTAATGATGACTAACACTAATAGTGTTCACTAGGTGGCACTAGTAGTACAACATAATTATTTTATTTATCTTGTGTACATAATATATTTCGACATTATAGTATCAAAATGTAATAAATTAATAATAATTAAATCAAAATGTAATAATAAAACAACAAAAGAGCGTATCTTCATAGCAATTACGTCCTTTTGTTGAGAAGCGCAGTTTATCGGCAATAACTCAAAAACGGTTAATTCGATCTTGTTGAAAATAATTTTCGTTGAAAGTATTAATTAAGCGTTACCTTTGTGATTTTTTTCATATTTTTCGGACGCACGGTTTAGAAAATAGAGGGGGGGGGACACAATTTGCACAAATTTCGGAGCGATTATTTCCAAATACATTCACTTAATCAAAAACATTACTTAGGAACCTTATAGTGTTTTTTAAAGAGCTGTCGAACTATGTACCACACGTTGATATTTGCTGAAAAAAAATTTTTTTACCGTCTTTAACATGTATGGAGTGCCCCCCCTAAAAATATTTATTTTAATTATTTATATACCAAACTAAGTAGCGGCTCATAAAACACACCTATATTCCAAATTTCATCAATATCCATCATGTAGTTTCTGAGTAAAATGCCTGTGACATACGGACAGACAGACAGACGGACGGACATGACGAAACTATAAGGGTTCCGTTTTTGCCATTTTGGCTACGGAACCCTAAAAAGTAAAACTACATTACATCAGATCATATGCATCAGACATACCCTCAGATCATACCTTCAGAACATAGTAATACAATAGTACATTGTGTATCAAGGGCGGTAGGTAAGGAATTACAAACGAGTGTTTGTTACAAGGCCGAGGCAAAGCCGAGGGCTTTAATAACACGAGTTTGTAATTCCTTTACCGCCCGTGGCACACACAATGTTTTTCATCACACTTGTGAGGAAATCTGATTAAAATAACCTTACTTAACCTAAATAAAATTGTAAAACTGACAGTGACATTATCCATAGACAATGCGAATGTCAACTCACGTTCGGAAACCATAGCGGTAAAAACTTAAAATGTGTGTTTTTATTTTTGCAAAATACTGAAATGCACTATTTAAACATTTAATTAATGTTACAGAAATATGTGTTTACATGTATTTGCAATAACAGTTCTGTTTAAATAAATATTTCAGTAATAAAAGTTAAAAAAGTACGTTGGCGTTTCCTTTGAACATGACAAATAAGAGTAAAACAGAACCAGCGTTTCAAATTTAAAAAGAAAACCATTACGCCCTAGGGCGTAATAGGTCATTTACGGCCCGCAAAACCTACGTGTAATGACACCATTTTCGAGCAAGTGTGATGAAAAAAAATATACATGTCAACAGTTACACTAGGCTTTATCTGTCTCTATAATTAACGATACAGTCTTACCTAGGTACCTATTTTATCTCAATCAAATCAATTCGAAATGGTATGAATTTAAGCACTTATACATCGTCTCATTTTACATTAGAATAATGCGTGCGTTAACCTTCATGCGATTTCTTGGAAAACTTTACTGAAACCGTATGCGCACAATATTAATAATGGTATGGTGGGCAAAAATAATAGATTGTGTCACAAGGGAGCAAAAATAATAGATTGTGTCACAAGGGAGCAAAATGATGTATTTACGGCGAGGGCGTATATTGAATTGAATTGAATCGGAGCGTAGTGAGGGATTCAAGTGTTAACGCCCGTGGTGAAAATAATTTTGCTACCTTGTGACACATACTGCTTTTCACACCGACTATGAGGAAAATTCAAATACAAACCCTAAGTATATAGTTAGTCAAAGAGCATCACACATTATTATTAAAATGAAATGTGAAATTGTTAAATTTATAGTCTATTATTATTTTATAAAATGATTTATTATTTTCCACGGACGGGACGAAAATACCACTTCCATATTATATTTATGGCCCTCGCCTGCGGCTCGGACCGCAAACACCTGTGATCTGGGCCATTCCTTATTATACCGCCCTCTGTGTGTAATATACTAATAAAGCTGTCTATATTATGGCATATTCTAAGTGGGTTCAAACTAAAAATACCCTGTTGTCCTTGAACAGAAAAGTACCCCTTTGATCCCTCTTATGAGGGAGCAAAATACTTTTTTCTGAATAGGGGGTGTGAAAAGATCTTTAATATTGTAATCTAAAATGGACAAGGTATAGTTGAAAATGCATCAACATTTTTCACGCTAATAAGCAAAGGAGATATGGTTATTGACTTATTAGATGACATGCTCGTGATGGTTGCCCACGTTCTTGTTTTTAAACATTCTCATAGCAGTGTCCTATAAGTAATCATCGTTAGAATTCCCCGATGTAGTCTCGCAGTTTACTTAAATACCTAGTCATAGTTTTTCTTGTTTCGTCGTCATGAAATATCAATTATTATGGCAAACTCTGTGCCTCTGTATTTGGTGAGTATCAGTTATTGTTGATAATTTTGAGGTATAATATCTGCAACTGTGATACAATGAAAAATTACTGGGCCGATATTACCAGGGGGCCGACACTCGTTTTTCGCCGAGCGCGACCTTGAGTGACGTCACTTAGGTACCACCGGCGGTACAAAACTCAGTTGGTTGCCACGCGCTCGCATGCGTGCAGCCTACCGCTACTAGGGTTTGCAGTACCGGGAAATTTTTGTATGAGAGAACCGGGAATTCCCAGTGCTGCCATACTAAAATTTCCCGGTACTGCAAACCCTAACCGCTACGAAGTAAGTCCGATAGTTTTGACAGCGCCTGTTCAAAAAAAACAAAAGCGCTCGCATGGACCGCGTCGCACCGCATTTCGATCGCGTAGTACCTATTTATAATTAAATGTTATTATTTTGTTGCTGATGTGGCGTGTGCGTTGCAGTATAGAAAGCTGCAACAATATCCAGTTAAACAAACATTTATCGTTTTTTGCACTACCCAAGGACGAGGAGAGGTAAATACCTGTTATAATATTACTTATATTTAAACCTAGGAATGTAAGGGGCAAACGCCTGACAGATACTAGAGGTAGACCAAATTTTTTATCGAAATTTATGAATATCGATATTTTTGGAGAATGGAAAGGCAAGTAGAAAGTTTGCGTATCGACACTCTCCGCGATGCGCGATCTCTCTTCGATGCTTTCCGCCTAAACTAGTAATCATACCCAGCTTTGGGTTTTATTTAAGTATATGGAAATTATTAACTTAAAAGTCTTCGTCTTAAAGGACTTCTTTAGTATTATTTGTCAAGAACTTCATATAGTAAGAAAAGTCGAAAACAAAAATATCGATATCCATAAATGTCGATAAAAATTTTCGTCTACCTCTAGTACCTGTCAGGCGTTTGCCCCTTACATTCCTAGGTCTGATAATAGCCGAAAATTAAAAAAAACCCGGACAAGTGCGAGTTGGACTCGCCCACCGGTACCGGTACCGGTTCCGTACAAATTTGTAGGTAGGTACATATAATAAAGTACCCTACAAATTTTGATTCCCTTAGTAAAGACTATATTTTTTATGATTTAATTACAAATGTATGGTTTTCAGATTTCAGTTATAGTATAGTATAAGACGGTATTACGTGCCAAATTTCATAGTTCTAGCTCAACGGAAAGTACTCTATGAATTTTGAATTCCTTGGAAGTGTCGAGATAGGTACGTCAAACCCTCCAACTTTGCCCACCGCCCAATCTTTGCCCAGGAAGAAAATAGTATATTTTCTTCCTGGGCAAAGATTGGGCGGTGGGCAAAGTTGGAGGGTTTGACTGTATACGTTTTTTGCGGCATAAACGGCGGTATCTTTTTTTACGTTCAGTTTGATTTTTTCACAGCTTCAAGGGACCATAGACCTGAGTATATGGTTTTAATTTCAACTCGACACCTCCACGCGTTCGCCAGATAAAGGGTCTTG
Source organism: Eudemis profundana (assembly GCA_947034925.1). Taxonomy (NCBI): domain Eukaryota; kingdom Metazoa; phylum Arthropoda; class Insecta; order Lepidoptera; family Tortricidae; genus Eudemis; species Eudemis profundana. The sequence continues at coordinate 20,714,285 of OX344799.1, forward strand.
ACTTGACAGACAGACGGACAACAAAGTGATCCTATAGGGGTTCCGTTTTTACGGTTCCGTACCAAAATGGTAAAAAAGGAACCCTTATGGTGTGACTCTGTCTGTCCGTCCGTCAGTCATAGGAATAGTTATAAAAATGCTAACCCGAGTCTACTGGACAAATAAAAAAATCTTAAACTTTTTTTCCTTTCGAGGTACGAGGAGGTAGGGTAGTCCTTAGAAAGTACAAAAATGATCCCCCTATGAGGGAAGACTTTTTCTGAATAGAAGGTGTAAATCGTGTGGTGTGTGTACAAAGTGCGAATTGGCTCACTATAACAACAATATCTAAATTCAGTGTACCTAACCTATTCCTTAAATTTTCAGCTTCAAATCAGCTCAAGCGTGGCATAAACCACAGTCAGATGCATTCCAGTTTAGAAACCAGTATAAAGTTAACTCCCAACTCTTTCATGGTGTAAAGAGTTATGCGGGCTTCATCAAAGTCCACGAAAAGTTTGATACGAACATTTTCTTCTGGTATTTCCCGACGCCCGGAGCCAACGGCAACACACCCTGGATAACATGGCTTCAGGGAGGACCTGGTATTTCTTCTCTAGTCGGAGTTTTCGAATTAAACGGTCCATTCATTATAAAAGGCAATAGAGGTGAGTTTTTTATTTGACAGTTGCATCAGGGCCGGCTTTACCTATAGTGCAGGGAATGCAAGGACGCAGGGTCTTAAGGGGCGCCGAGTGCCGCTTGCGGTTCCTCCAGAGACCCTGCGCCTTGAAGCCTGCGACCAAAGACCCTGCGCCCGTGTTAGGCTCTGGGCACGTGTCCACGGCACGGCGCCGTACGCGGTGACGTGGCGCGGCGCGCGCCATAGAAAAGAAACTGTATGGCGAGCGCGGTGCCGTTTCACGGCTTACGGCGCCGTGCCGTGGACATGGGTCCGCGCCCTTACGGCCGGGCGTAAACGGCGGTAAAGCAAGTCGATACGAGCGGCTACTTTTGCTTATTATAGTCTCCGCACCATGGGCTGCGAGCGAGTTTTTTCATACATTTTGTATGGCACGCGCGCATACCGGACTTTTGGTCCACAAGCTGCGGGAGTAGCGCGCGGTACCTACTTGTGGCCGTATTTAATGGCCGCCACTTGTGGCTATAAAAAAATGCTTGTGGTACCATGTAGAGGGCAACCCATTATGGCCCTTGACCGCGTTATGTGAAGGGGCATCACAGTTGGTCACAATCCTCAGTAGTTTTATTATTCGTTTTTATTTTATACTTACTTACAAAGGAGCAGACGAGTTACCACCCTTAAAAAACCGGTCTACATTATTCCAGTCTTTAGGAAAGTGCTTTTCAACTAGAATCAAATAGGACAACCTTAAAGCATCATCTAAAGACTGGAACAATTTAATGGATGCTATTATTTAATGTATGCCACATCTGGCCATAAAGCCGCTTTCTGGCCAAGTGTGTAGACATAAAATGATGTACATAACACGGGAGGTAATAAAGAAAGTCCTCGATCGCATATTTACGTCCCTCGCTTGCAGCTCGGGCCGCAAACATCTGCTATCTCGGCCCTTTTTAGGGTTCCGTACCAAAATGGTAAAAAAGGAACCCTTATGGTGCGACTCTGTCTGTCTGTCTGTCTGTCTGTCTGTCCGTCTGTCACAGCCAGATATCTCAGGAACTACTGCTGCTATCGGTTTGAAATTTGGAATAGTGTTAAAAGTCGCTAACCCGAGTGTAGGCGACGTAATGCGTTTAGGTATTTTGTTATTAGATTTTTAAATCATTAGTATAAGTTTATTTCTAGAAATAGTTGTTATTTCCTTCACCTTTAAAATAACACTCCGTTGCCACCGGCTGCCTTATTGTAATCATATTTGAATACCTAAAAATTAATTTACCATAACTAACTTAAGCTGATTAGTGTATACTAACACCCTCTGTTGTAATCAGCGCAAAACAATAAATTTAATTCTTAGAGGGCGCTGGCGTGACGCACATAACCTAAAAATTACAGTTCAGAGGACGGTTGCATGCGCTCACCTATCGCGACACGCGAGCGCTTTTGAATTTGTATTCTCGGATTCAGTGTTTTTAATCATTTTCCACCTGCGTACCCAACAATAAGCTGGTCCTTCGAACCGGATCACTGTACCGTGGATATGTGTAAATGTTTAATACGCCGCCGAAAATGGTTCTTACACGAAGGCAACAAGAGCTGGTCCGCCAAGCGTCATCAGCCACGCAATCGCAACCTGATATACCGTCAGCGCCGTTGAATGAAGAATCTGGGTGCTCCAAAGCTGAAGTCAAGCCTAAACTAGCTCCACCATCACTACCTCCACCAGCACGTTCTGTCGCCAGCACCAGCAAGAGGTCAACAGCATCGTCAGTGGCAAGGCGTAAACAACTGGAGTTGCAAGCGGCTGAGGCTAAGGCCCGAATCCAGATGGAGCTGATTGATAAGCGTCTAGAAGCCGACCTAGCCGCTGCCGACGCCGAGGATCAAGAGCAATCTGACGTTGCAAACTTGAGTGACGTACCTGATCGAGTGTCAAACTGGTTGAACCAAGAACAACATGTTGATGAGTACCACCCTCTCGCTCCACCCCAGCCGGTCGCACCCGTTACCGACCGTGCAGCACGAGCGCAGCACGTGGACACCGCCAGCAGCATACTGGACTTGGCAAACACCTTAAAAAATATGATGGACCAATCATCATCGCAACGAGAAGAGCGTTTACTAAGCCGTCTCGCCACTCCACGAGATTTGCCAACCTTCAGTGGAGACAGCATCGAGTGGTTACATTTTAAAAACGCATACGACGAGTCAGCTGCTACGTGCACTTTCACAGAGTACGAAAATCTGGCTAGACTTCGACGCGCGCTGCGAGGTGAAGCTAAAGAAGCAGTCACTGACCTACTGATTGGCAACACTTCGTCTACCGATGTCATGCAAGCTCTCGAACTTAAATATGGACGAGCCGAAACCATTATTTGTAACTTGACATCACAATTACGTAAGTTACCACCATTACCTACAAATTACCAGCAAGATTTAGTCAACTTCGCTACAAAAGTAAACAACTGCGTTGCTACTATCCGTGCGCTAAAACAGAGTGACCATTTACGCAACCCGGAGCTCGCGGCAGCTGTAACAAGTAAATTACCGAGCACACTCTTGGGGAAGTGGTCTGAATTTGCGTATGAGAAGATACTAGCTGGTGATTCGAAGCTAGAATTACTAGCACAATTTTTACGAAAAGAAGCTGAGATGACCCTTGTTACTGGTGCTGTGCAGCCACGTGAGTTCAAGAAGCCAGCGCCAACCGAGCCTTCATTTAAGCGACCTGATGATAAAAATCGTTATTTGCGCCCCATACTTACGACTATGCGCACTGAAAATAATTTGTGTTCATTTTGCAAGAAAGGCGCACATGCATTGCCAGAATGCCGTGTATTTAAACGAGCTATGCGTCGAGATAAGTGGAAGTTTGTTAAAACACAAAGGCTGTGTTTCAAATGTTTAACCGCACGCCACGATATAAACACTTGCGATGGTCCTGTATGCGACATAGAAGACTGCGGCTTAAACCACCACCGCCTACTTCACTGGAAGAATGCGGCATCTACGGTGTCGTCAAACGTGGCATGTAACGAAGAACCGAGCGCGCCGCCCGCGCCGTTCGCGCCGTTCGCGCCGCCGCGCGCCGCCGCCGCCGCCGCCCCCGCGGGCGCCGATGCTACCGTAGCTCACGTCGCGACATCCGGTACTAGTGTGACGTCCGAACCGGAAGGAGACGTACTATTAAAAGTAGTGCCCGTGAAGTTGTGTGGACCCAGTGGTGAAGTACAGACTTACGCCTTACTCGATGACGCAGCGTCTGTGTCAATTATTGACTCTGATCTAGCCGACGAACTAGGTTTAAAGTGCGTAAGTTCAAGTGCGATACGTTTCATAGACGCGTTCGGCCTAGAAGTGTTTCAATCCGATGCACCTAAAGTGCGTAGCAAGATAACTGGACTGGACAATGATTCGTTTTACGATATAAGTTTACGTAAGGTTTCTAAGTTAAATTTGCCTCCGCAAAACTTGTCAGCTGTAAATCAAATCACTTGCGATAATTTGTCAGAAATTAAGAATGCCGTTTGTAAAGAACGCGTAGTGCCCCGTTTGCTGATCGGTGAGGATAATTATTATGTAATTGCACCTCTCGAAATAATTCATGGCGGAAAAAATGCTCCATATGCAACTCGCTGTCGCCTGGGATGGTCCGTTCACGGCTACTGTGGTCGCGCTCACTCCTTCGTGTCACAGGTAAGTCACAATGTTTGCCATCTCGCTCACTCTAATGATGGGATCGACAGTACTACGCCAGATATCAATGCACTGAACGAATTGATTAAACGATCATATTCTCTTGACTCTTTAGGAATTTCGACCTTATGTCGTGAGAATAAGGCACATCTGCGTGCCATACAGATTTTAGACGAAACTGCCCGACTCATTGATAACCGGTGGGAAGTAGGTTTGCCATTTAAACAGGACAACTTTACCATGCCCGATACCTATAACTATGCGTTATCTCGGATGCAAACCTTATTACGTAAGTTCGAGAAAGATCGCTTCTACGGCGATAGGTACGAAAAGGAAATAAACAAGTTATTGTCCGAAGGGTACGCGCGTGAGGTGCAGGAAAATGAACCGTCAGTCAAACACATATGGTACGTTCCACACTTTGGGGTACAAAACCCAAATAAACCGCTTAAATTAAGATTGGTTTTTGATTCCGCGGCAAAAGCTACGCACAATAATATGTGTTTGAATGATTATCTCATTACTGGACCTGACCTTTACAATTCACTCTTATCGATGATGTTAAAATTCCGCGAGAATGAGTTTATTATTATAGGGGACATTAAAGACATGTTTTTACGTGTTAAAATACGTCCAGAGGATCAACATGTCTTCCGATTTCTGTGGCAAGCGTCCGCTACTGCGCCGATTAAAACTTATGTAATGCAAAGTTTGATCTTCGGCGCCACATGTTCGCCATTTATTGCGCAATATATAAAAAATAAAAACGCGCTTAAATATGAGGACCAGTATCCCGAAGCCGTCCAAGTCATATTAAATTCTCATTATATGGATGATTGTTATTATTCTACGAATAGTGAGAAAAATGCCATAAAATTAGTGAATGATATTACGTACATACATCAACAAGGCGGCTTCGAGATTCGTGGTTGGTCGAGTAATAGTAAAATTGTTTTGAACGCGATCCCGACCGAGGCGCTTGCGCAGTCTGCCGTGCAATTTAAGGATGGAGCTACGAATATGAGTGAGCGCACTCTCGGGTTGATGTGGCATCCCGCGGACGACACATTTAGTATTAAAGTATCGACTGACCAAATTCCTCCTGAAATAGCTAACGGCAGCGTTCCACCGACCAAAGCTAAAATGCTTAGCATAATTATGTCTATTTATGACATACACGGATTTCTTTCTCCGTTTATAATAAAGAGTAAAATTTTATTTCAAGATGTACATCGAAGCGGAGTAGATTGGAAATGCCGCATCCAATCGGAAGAACATACTCGTTGGACACAGTGGCTCGACGAGTTAAAACAGCTGGAGTCGCTGCGTATTCCGCGATGGTACTTACGCGCTGGCTCCTGGACTCCATGCTATGACTTCCCGTCTACTTCTTCAGAGTGTCAGAAGATTATAGACACCCAGCTTCACATTTTTTGTGATGCTTCAATTAAAGCGTACGCTACAGTAATATATTGGCGTTTTACGCGCGGCGACGGTTGCGTACTTGTTTGTTTCGCAGCTAGCAAGAGCCGCGTCACTCCTCTGCGCCCCGTATCCGTTCCTAGATTAGAGTTGCAAGGAGCACTGATAGGAGCGCGCCTCGCCAAGACTATAACTACAGGACATAAAGATGTACTACCAGGTAAGCGACATTTTTGGACAGATTCGAGCACTGTTCTTCAATGGATCCGAAGCGACCCCAGGAGCTACAAGCCATACGTCGCGCACAGACTTGGCGAAATTGATGAGCTCACTAACGTAAACGAGTGGCGTTACGTGCCATCTAACTTGAATATAGCCGATGTAGCTACCAAACCCGACAGTCCGCCGCTTAAATACGATGACGTGTGGTTTCAGGGCCCAGCGTTCTTGCGGCGATCGGCACGGCGATCGGCGAGGAGCACTGGCCGAAGGACTTGAAGCACACGAAGGTGGTCGAGGAGGCTACCTGTGAAAAAAGAAATATAAATGTAATAAGTACACAACAAGTTTACTTACCTGTACCCGACGAGGAACGTTTCTCCAGCTGGATCCGACTGGTGCGTACTGCTGCAAGAGTAATATATTTTATTAAAATATGTCAACAGAAATGCAAGGAAAGGAAGATTGATCACAAAGGGAGGAGAAAGGTAGAGAAAAAGGATACAGTACAGTTGGATTGCGAAATGATGAGGATTGCTGAAAAAAATATAATTAAAAAGTGTCAGAAAGATACTTTCGCCACTGAGATTGCCTGTTTAGAGCGAGGAGAATCTTTGCCTTCTAACAGCCGCCTACTCAAGCTTACTCCATATTTGGATGAAGATGGAGTGCTGCGCGTTGGTGGACGCATAGATCAGATCGTAGGAATTGATGTAGCAACTATACGACCTCCTATTCTGGATGGTAAACACAGAACCACGCGTCTCTTAGTGGAACACTATCACCGACGCGCCATGCACACAGTGCATGAACATGTCGTGAACGAGTTGCGCCAGTCTTACTGGATTGTAAATCTACGCCCGACTGTACGCGGCGTAGCAGCGCGCTGCCTGTTTTGTCGTTATCGGCGCGCTCGGCCGCAGCCGCAGCGTATGGGCGATCTCCCTGCTGCGCGCTTACAGCATAATAGAAGACCCTTTACGTTTACAGGAATTGATTTTTTTGGACCCATGGAGACAACAATAGGTCGCGGGAGACAGAAAAGATATGGTATGTTATTCACGTGTCTCACCGTTCGTGCCATACACATTGAGATAACCGAGTCGCTAAGTACGGATTCGGCTATAATGGCACTTAGACGGATGTCAGCCCGCCGCGCAACCCCGCTTGTTATTTATTCAGACAACGGCACGAACCTGCGGGGGGCCGCCAACGAGCTGAAGAGAAGCCTGGAAGAGTTAAACTTCGATAGACTGCGAGAAGACGGAGCCGTGCGAGGCATCGAGTGGCGATTCGTTCCACCCGGAGCTCCCGAAATGGCCGGAGCTTGGGAACGGATGATCCGTACGGTGAAGGGAGCCCTGAAGGTTATCCTGAAGGAGCGCGCACCTCATCCGGAAACCCTGTCCACCTTTATGGCCGAAGTAGAAGCCCTCGTGAACAGCCGTCCTATCACGCACGTATCGACGGATCCCGGCTACCCTGAGGCCTTAACGCCCAACCATTTTTTGATAGGTAGTTCATCTACCGGGCCCGCCTTTGGTAAGTATGATGACGCAGACCTTAGCCTCCGAAAGAGGTGGCGTGTAGCTCAGCGTCTTACCGATATGTTTTGGGTTAGGTGGACTAAGGAATATTTGCCCACGCTCCTACCCCGTCAGAAATGGACAAAAGAGGCTAGATCGTTACAAGTAGGTGACTACGTAGTGCTGGTCGATCCCAATTTAGAGCGCGGTTCCTGGCGGCATGGAGTGGTGAGCGCGGCGCACGCAGGCCGTGACGGCCGGGTCCGCGTTGTGGACGTGCGTACGCGCCTGGGCGTGCTGCGCAGGCCGGCCACGCGCGTCGCATTGCTGTCCCCAGTAGATTGTTAGTGCTTGACAGCACTAAGGGGCGGGATTGTAGGCGACGTAATGCGTTTAGGTATTTTGTTATTAGATTTTTAAATCATTAGTATAAGTTTATTTCTAGAAATAGTTGTTATTTCCTTCACCTTTAAAATAACACTCCGTTGCCACCGGCTGCCTTATTGTAATCATATTTGAATACCTAAAAATTAATTTACCATAACTAACTTAAGCTGATTAGTGTATACTAACACCCTCTGTTGTAATCAGCGCAAAACAATAAATTTAATTCTTAGAGGGCGCTGGCGTGACGCACATAACCTAAAAATTACAGTTCAGAGGACGGTTGCATGCGCTCACCTATCGCGACACGCGAGCGCTTTTGAATTTGTATTCTCGGATTCAGTGTTTTTAATCATTTTCCACCTGCGTACCCAACACCGAGCTTATTGGACATAAAAAAAATCTTGTACCTTTTTTACTTTTTTTTTAAAGGGCTCCGTAATGGGATTTTCAAAATTGAAAGTAGGGCTTATATATCGAGTGGGGTATCAAATGAAAGAGCTTAATTTGTAGATTAAAATGCCATTTTTTTTTTTTTTAAATAAATAGTTTTTGATTTATGGCGAAAAAAGTTTAAGAAAATACCATTCCTCCCCTATTATCTCCGAAGTTACTGATCAGAAAAATGTGTCATAATTACCAATTATTAATGTCGTCTTAAATATTACAGGAAAAATATAACGGTTTTCCTCACTTGCACCGTTTTTGAGAAATTTGCAAAAATCATAACACATACTTATTTGCTCCTACTAAACTAATCGCCATACAGTTTTTCTTGAACTATTCATGTATCTACTTAATAGGATTATTATTATTATTAGGAAGACCGTTATATTTTCTCTTCCTAACTTGAATACTTTTTAAAAATTTACAAAAATCTTAACATATTAGTTCTACCCTCCCTACGAGATCCATCTAGCGGAGAGTAGCAAAACTAAGCGATGATTTATTTCAGATTATATAAAAAATGTCTATTAAATACAATGATCACTCATCAGGCATCGGGAAAAAAACATAAAGTAACAATAATTATTAAAAACTCTATAATAGGAGTATAAAAATGAAATACCACTAGCGCCATCTAGGGACACAAATCTAAAATAAGGTAGCTTGTGGCTAAAAATGATACATGAGAACTAACTTAGTTGACAAACAATTATTTCAATCAGCCAATAACAAAAAGTAACGTTTAAGGGTGGATTTCAGAGCGTTTCAACCGCCGTCATCACCAATCCCGATATTATGATGACATCTTTTTAAAAATTACATAATTTTTGATCAAAACGTGAAAATAGTAGGTACTATTTTCTGATTTTATCAAAAGAATGGGATACATTCTTAAAGTGAATCGTCGAAATTTCGGGATTGGTGATGACGGCATTTGAAACGCTGTGAAATCCACCCTTAAATTTAAATTACAAGTAAAATTTACGCGCTATTTAGTATCAATAGATGTCGCTGTAGCATACGCTGCATCGCGCTGTTAAGATTTTTCCAGGTTGAATAGAGCTAAAGCGGGTTTAAGGCAGGGTTGCTGTTAGTCGTAAGGTTGGTCTACTTATTAGTTTATACGGAACCCTCGGTGCGCGAGTCCGACTCGCACTTGACCGGTTTTTTGTTTTACCACCCTAGTTGTGTAATGTACTATTACAGTTCATTTACGGAACACAACGTGGACAACCAAATACTCAGTGTTGTACATCGACAACCCGGTCGGCGCGGGGTTTAGCTACACCCGCGACAAAAGAGGTTATACGAGCAGCGAGCATGAGGCAAGTATGGGTTACAACTGTTACAATTTATTAAGATAATACCACCCGGGGCCCGGTATTTGTTTGTAATACAATAACACCCCATAATCCCTCCACTTGCACACCAAATAATAACTAAATATTTTTACTAAAAAAAACCCGACCGCGGTGCACTTTAAAAGTGGATTAAATCCGCCACTTTGTTTATTTTAACAAACTAGCATACCCAGTGACACTCGCGCCATCACGACGAATCTAATGATGTATCAATTATCAAAATCGGTTGGGCCGTTGAGTAGTTACGAGCGGACACAGGAACGGACATACATACATACAGGTCAAACACATAACCCTCCTTTGGGCTTCGCCGCAGTCGGGTAAAAACATAATGGGACACGGAGTGTATACCTACCATAAGCGAAGCGTGGATGGCTCTAGATATAACGCTATACACAAGGGGTCAGATTTTAGTTCGTAGGGAGCTGAGGTGCAATCCAGATGTAATATGAATATGGCGGGTTCCAACCCCCAGTAGAGTCGGGCATGCGGTCTGGTAGTATACTTGAGTATTTCCTGTCCCCGTGCAAAAAAAACCCGGGACCAAGGCTGCCGTCCTAGTCTAAAAGGCGACTTTTTACTATGAACTTCCATAGTAAAAGGTCGCCTTTTACACTAGGACGGCAGACGAGGTCCATTTCGCATCTGACCAATACCGTGCCTCCAATAGTTCGTCATCATCATCAGCCCGTTGCAGTCCACTGCTGGACACAGGCCTCTCCCACCAAGGTACGGCTCAGAGCCCGGTCTACTGGTTTATGCATCCAGTCGCTGCATGCCCCCTTATGCAAGATGTCCCGCTATCTGGCCAGAGGGCGTCCCTCGCTACGTTAAGCGTTACTCTAAAAGTTATTCCAGATACATTATTATACAAAGTGAACGATTTATATACAGTTGCCTATTCATTTAGGGCGGCATCCATCTACTGGAGTTCTTTCGGCAATTCTTAAAAATGTTCCCGGAACTTCGTGAGCGGCCGCTGTTTGTGGCGGGCCAGTCTTACGCGGGAAAATACGTCCCCACCCTGAGTTGGAACCTGCACCGACACAGACACAGGCCTGAGTATCAAGTCAACCTGAAAGTAAGTCACGAGTTACACTGATTTCATTCAACTTTTTTATACAAACTTTCACACCCGGTTTCTCCACCTCAGGAGTTTAATGTGAAAAATAGTACGCTAACCAGTCGAGTTCTGTTGTCCCACCTAAGCCCGATCAGTCTAACTAGGCCTTATGCTGTCCGCGTCAATTTTACGGCAACTGTACGACGTTTACATGTGTATGTATCAGTGGCGTGGCGTCCAAAAACCCGTTTCCCATCTGCTTGCCTATTTTAAAGACATTTGTTTCCTTTACCTTACTGCTCTTGAAGAAAATTAACCAACTTTGTCTCGGTTTACTCATGCACAATTACTGACGCCACACCACTGATGTGATGTATACCTTATATATCATCACCTACTTGATACCGTTTTACCGTTGTATTTCATTATTACCGTTTTACATGTCTGCCGTAGGGCCTGATGATAGGCAACGGGCTCATCGATCCACGCAGCATGATGCACTTCACAGACCTGTGCCAAGTCCTCGGTATTTTGGACAACAAGCAGTCTAAGGTGCTGCGCAACTTGGAGACTAGCGCCGTCAAATTACTCGACTCAGGGAGGATGGTTGATGCTGCCAATGTTCGTACTACCATGTTGTATTATATAGCTTAACAAATTCGTTGGTGACACTCGTATGGTCCGCGGGCGACGGGGGACGAAGCACAACGGGGCGGTATGAATGAAGTACGCGCGGCGGGGGCCGTGCGACAACTGACAAGAGCGTTCAGTCGGCCGCCGGACGTTTTTTTTTGGCGGTAACTTTGTACATAATCACGGCTACATATCGTCACTAGTGTCACTACTTAAAAAAAACTCGTATCTGATACTGACTTCAGGTAAAAACGCATCAAGTGAAGTTTTGTCACGGTGACAGTAGGATCTCTCGGTCTTTACAATGAGAAAACCCGAGAAATCCGAATGTCACCGTGACAAAATGTCACTCCTGCACAACTAGCCTTAAGCCGCATGCGAGCTTCTAGAATTTGATTCAGGCCCGCTTTGAATATAGAATGCGAGGTCAAGGTAGAGATAGGCGCTCGTGGGTATTTACCCGGTAAATACAGGGTATTTACCCAATCCACCCGGTATTTAAGCTTCAATAATTTTTGAGAAGGTTTTATGAAGTTTCCAGGGTCTACAAATTAAGCAATATAGGTACAACATTATCAAGTTTCCCGTCTGTTTTCCGACATATCTAGAAGTTTCTAGGTGTAAAGAATCTTCTTCCAAGCTTCTGTGATACATTGTAGTGCTTATGAAGTTCTAGATGTTAAAGTAGGCTTCATAAAGGCCATGTAAGATATCTACGAGTTCATATTATATTACAAGAAGCTATCTGGGTATTTATGATGGTTTTACAGATTTTGATGAGATTCCTAGAAGATTCTGTGAAATGTCATAAAACCTTATAAAAGAGTTTTGTGAAAATATAATACATATTCTGGATGTTTTTGTGATTTTCTAGATGGTTTTGTTAAGTTTCTAGAAGGTCCTTAAGGTTTTATGATCTTATTTAGATTGTAACCTTCAATTATATTTAAAATTGTCAGCGTCACGAGTAGGGCTTGCATTCCGGAATTCCGGAATTCGGAAATTCCGGAATTCCGGACGATTTTTCCGATATTACAGTTCCGGAATTCAAGTGCTAAATATCGAAAATTCCGGAATTGAAAATAGTGTAATGAAATTTAACATTAAGACGGATATTTTACAAAATTACGACGTTACAAAATTGTCAAGCGTTAATTATCTTATCGCCCAATCTTCAGAGAGTATTTTTCGAGCGCGGGGTCTAAACCGGTGCTTGTTAGAACGAGACAGAACGATTTTGGTCCAACTACTTATTGTTTGTCTCTATCTGTTTTTGTATTTAAACAATAAACACCATCAGTACTAAGTGCAATACCATTAACGTTAGTTGTGGGCTTCTTGTGCCCTGTGAAGTTGTGATTGCGAATTTTGCAGATTTCATGTGTGTTATGCATGCGACACAATGTAAGTATTATTGTTGTATTTAATTCATAATAACGCCTTAACATTTATCAGAATATTTCTGCAATAAAGTCCCATTAATTATTTCATACGACTTCACATTATTATTATATTAAACAGCCTAATAGTCGATATACAGGGTGCCCCATAACTGACACGTCACAGTGACACTGGAGGTAGACCAGGTCAAGAGGTACCAAACCAACTTAACATGACCCGCCGACCGTATTTTTTTTCACTACTGGTGGTTAAAGTTGAAATTAATGTTTCGGTGTGAATTAATTCAAGATCAAACTAGTATTTTTTTTTTCAATTTTACTTAGTTTTTGTATAAAACACCATTTCTGTAACCTTAATTAGCAATTCATGTTACCGCACACATAAAAAAAACTAACCTTGACACCTTTTCGAGTGCACACTGCCAGCTAATAATGTTACAAACGGTCAAAATTCATGAAAAACTTTAATTCGACAATAACTCAAAAACCGTGCCACTTTTACTGGAGTCATGCTAAGTTGGTACCTCTTGACCTGGTCTACCTCCAGTGTCACTGTGACGTGTCAGTTATGGGACACCCTGTACATATAGGAGTTCTCAAGGCATTTACGAAGGTACAAGAATATTTGAACTAATTTCAAGATATAGTAGTAGCTAGTTAGTGTTTTAATGTTTGAGGATAAATGAATTGAAATGGCATTTTATCATGCTTTTAGAAATTATTTAAAGTCGTTTCGTATTAACGTTTAAACTTTTTATAATATTCACACAATTCATGTATTGTGTGTATGGTTATTCTAAATGAATAGTTATTTTAAGTGGTCACGAAAAGGATAACCTTGGTACAGAAATTGCTGTTACAAATAATTTAATAGCTCATTGTGTTGTGTTTAATGATTTAGTAATTGAGAAATTTTGCCCTACTTCGTAATATTTTTTGGAATTTTGAGAATGGTTTTATTTTAATAACAATTGCAATTCTTAGAATTTATTTTATATGTCATACTATTTCGTTATTAATTAATACCTACTTTTTGTAATAGTCTACCGTGCTAGCTAAGTGCACCTAGTATTATTGCATTACTTTACCAGTGTTGATTTTTTAATAATTATGTATCATTTTTTTCATATTTTGTACTTGGAATACGTTCTACACATTTGTTGATTATTAATAAATCTATTTTAGTACAATTTCTCGTTTAATTCGGACAAAAAATGTATTAGAAAACAAAGCCGGTACATCCGCATTAATTCCGGAACCAGTTCCGGAATTCCGGAATTGAAGGTAAAATTCGAAGTCAATTCCGGAATTGGAAAATCGACCGATTTTGCAAGCCCTAGTCACGACCAACACAGAAACCAAAAATTAAAGATAAATAAAAAGTGTATCATTACTTTTGTTGATGTAACGTAAGATGCCAATTTCGCTATCCATAGCATTTATTCTTACTATACGTCTATATATCAACAACATTTATACTAAACAAATAGTTTATACCCACCAATTTGGGTATTTACCCAATTTACCAGGTAGATTGGGTAAATACCTGGGTATTTACCCGGTAAATACCTTGGGTATTTACCCACCGCCCATCTCTAGGCCGAGGTATAATAGACTTACGCCAGCTTCTGCAGTTCTCGAATAGTCAGGTCCTTGCGCGCAATCTGTGGACACATAAACCTATAAATTCTTATCATCTTCTTTACAGCCACGCAATAAAATGAAAGTGTATTAAATCGTAATTACCATATTCTCCATTACAGAAATTTAACGAGACAATAGAATACATCAAAAAGCATAGTTCCGTGAATATCATGAACTTCAATGAAAACCCCGGGTTGGCATTTTCGTTCCTCGATTTCCTGAAGAGGTCCGACGTTCGGAACGCCATCCACGTTGGGGACGCCTCGTTCGACGTCAATAACCAGCTCGTATACCAGAACATGCTGCCAGACTTCATGAATACCACAAAGCCCTTAATTGAGGAACTGCTTGAGCATTACGGAGTTTTGTGTTATAGGTAGGTATCACACCTGTTTTTATTTTTAGGGTTACGTACCAAAATGGTTAAAAAGGAACCCTTATGGTGCGACTCTGTCTGTCTGTCCGTCTGTCACAGCAAGATATCTCAGGATCTACTGATTCTATCGACTTAAAATTTGGAATAATGTTAAAAATCGCTAACCCGAGCCTATTGGACAGAAAAAAATCTTATACCTTTTTTTACTTTTTTTTTAAAGGGGACCGAAATGGGATGTCAAAAATCAAAAGTAGAGCTATTATATCGAGTGGGATATCAAATAAAAGGGCTTAATGTGTACATAGTACCAAAACCGTTTTTATTTTTTTTTTCTTAGACATGTAGTTTTTGATTTAAGACAAAATAACTGGCCAAGAGCATGTCGGACCATGCTCAGTGTAGGGTTCCATAGCCGTAACAATAAGGTAAAAAATACGATGTTAAAAAAGTATAACAACAAAAGAGCGTATCTTCATAGCAATTACGTCCTTTTGTTGAGAAGCGCAGTTTATCGGCAATAACTCAAAAACGGTTTATTCCATCTTGTTGAAAATGATTTTCGTATAAAGTATTAATTAAGCGTTACCTTCGTGATTTTTTTTTTCATATTTTTTGACACACGGTTTAGAAGATAGAGGGGGGGGGGGGGTTATTTCCAAATATATTCACTTAATCAAAAACATTACTTTGAAACCTTATTGTGTTTTTTAAAGAGCTGTCGAACTATATACCACACGTTGATATTTGCTGAAAAAAATTTTTTGTAGCTTCTGTAACATGTATGGAGTGCCCCTCCTAAAAATATTTATTTTAGTTGTTTAACTACCAAACTAAGTAGCGGCTCATACAAGACACCTATAATCCAAATTTCATCAATATCCATCATGTAGTTTTTAAGTAAAATGCCTGTGACATACGGACAGACAGACAGACGGACGGACACGACGAAACTATAAGGGTTCCGTTTTTGTCATTTTGGCTACGGAACCCTAAAAAGTTGAAAAATAAACCATTAACTTGCACCGTTTTTTAAAAATTTGGAAAAATCGTAAGACATATTTATTTGCTCCTACTAGAGCTAACCGCCATACAGATTTTCTTGAACTATTCACGGATCTGGGTAGGGGTCGGGTTGCATAAAGTTTAAGGTCATATTTTTGATACGCATAGGAGGATTCGTCACACTCATCATTACGCATAACTGTAAATAGTCATACATTTATGCGCATAACGATTTTAATCATAATGTTTATGGGCATACTGTGTAATGGGCATATAGTTGATATGCATACATTTATTCAAGCATACTTTATAATGGGCATATATGGATTGCTCATACAACACTTTAACCATACTAAGTAAATGCATAAAATGCTAAACGCATAAATAGGTTGCTCATACAACACTTTAACCTTACTAAGTAAATGCATAAATTGCTAAACGCATAAGTCTAATTTTAAAAGTTTTTTTTAAAGTTCTCTTTTATGTTGCGTCACAGTTCTAACCTAATATACTTTTCTGGCAGCGATGCGGTTATGTGTGAGATAACAGTTCTAACCTAACCTAACCTACTTTTCTGGCAGCGATTTGGTTCTGTGTGAGATCACAGTTCTAACCTAACCTAACCTACTTTTCTGGCAGCAATTTGGTTCTGTGTGAGGTCACAGTTCGAACCTAACCTAACCTACTTTTCTGGCAGCGATTTGGTTTTGTGTGAGGTCACAGTTCTAACCTAACTTAACCTACTTTTCTGGCAGCGATTCGGTTATGTGTGAGATAACAGTTCTAACCTAACCTACTTTACTGGTAGCGATTCGGTTATGTGTGAGATAACAGTTCTAACCTAACCTACTTTTCTGGCAGCGATTTGGTTCTGTGTGAGGTCACTAATATTGTGTAATGAGTAGAAATTAAAAATACTTCAATAATATAAATCGTTTCTTTTTTGAAGAACCATCGCAAGTCCATTATCAAAATTTATGCAATACGATTGTTATAATCATCAATGTTATGGCTTAATAAATGTATGAAATTTACAATTATTACAAAAACTACTTATAATCATCAATATTATGACTAAATAAATGTATGAAAATTTATATTATGGTTAAACCAACTATGACTCCGTATAATTATGACACGGAACAATTATGACATAGAACAATTTATGCCAAAAAAAATATATGAGCATCAACTATATGCTTAAACTGTTATGACAATTAATAATATGACAATAGTTGTTATGCAACCAGACGGCCCCCCACGGATCTATTTAGGAGTTTGTACGGAACCCTCGGTGCGCGAGTCCGACTCGCACTTGACCGGTTTTTTGAATTATCCTGACTGCACTCACTCTCTTATAGGTGCCTACTAGAAGCCGGCTCAAAAGAAGCTGGCTCGAGGAAGTAATAATGTTGGCAGGATTTAGGAAGAGACAATAATTGCCAAAATGTACAGAATTTTGATTTTTTTTTTTGAGGATCAATAACCTTAGCTTAATGGAGTTATTTATAAGGCTGACCTGGCTTACCAACACCTACGCTACCTATAGCTGGATCGAAGAACTAAACCAGACTTGAGTTGTGCGTGATTGCTCTTTCGAGCTGGCTTCATTGGTTCTTTCAGCCCACTTAGGACCGATACAGACGGACTGCAACCCAACTGCAACTCCCTACGATTTGTATGGGAACTGCATCACAACTGCACGCCGACTGCGCAGTTGTGATGCAGTTCCCATACAAATCGTAGGGAGTTGCAGTTGGGTTGCAGTCCGTCTGTATCGGCCCTTATTGGTCCTTCGAGCCGTCTTTAGCTAGCTTCGAGCTATCAATACTGGACTTTTCAGACAGCTTTACCTATTCGTCTGTATTATCATATATACTGTAAATGGTTTTATAATGTTTTCAGTGGACAGTTAGACGTGATTATACCGTACTGGGGATCGAAGCATCTGCATTCGTTGCTGCAATGGTCAGGTCGACGGAAGTTCCTTAACAGCGCCAGGATTAATATGAAGCTAACGTCTACGGGTCCCGTCGTTGGGTAGGTAACTCTGTTTTTTATTGAGATTGCTTAATTTTTTTCCATTGAATCCTGACTAAGCTAAGACGTTCCGTGCAGGCGACCCATTTTTGTCAAAGACCGTAATTTTCTCCTGCATCCTGAGGTGGGATATCACTTTGTCAATTTGTGTACCTGGTTCCTATAGTTTTGTGATTTGATGTTTTAGACAAAACAGCTAAGCTTTTAGTTCAGCACATTCACAGCCGGCCATGCCCCTTCGGAACAAACTTGTATAAACGTGAATACATATATGCGTTGGTGGTATGAATGCGATAGAAATGTAACCGTAACAACCTATTGTTATTGCTATAGATACCGAAAGAGCGGCGGCAACTTTACGGAAGTTATTATCCGTGGAGCGGGGCACTTGGTCCCCAAGGACCAACCTGACGTGGCCATATATATGATCGACGAATTCATACAAAAGTACCGACGCTGATGCTGAACATACGGTTATAACTAACTAAAAAATTACGATTTACAAAAATGTTACTGAATTTCTTTCCCGGCCACTCTCCCTAAGTCCATAGGGCAAGCTGTATCTACTGCAGCGAAACTTCCCCTACTGAGGCTCGACGTCACAACGAAACTTGCTTCAACTAATCTTCAAACTCTTTACGCTTGGTGTGCCACGAGTGCGGAAACTTCCGCAACGTATCGATATTCCTGTCGCACGAAACTAGTTCCTCGTGGAACACTGGACCCACTACCGTCCTGGTTAAGGAGTCTAGCATCTCCGACCTGTCCGCGTACAGACTGCGCTCCCAGAGGGCGTGATCCCGGCTTACATCGGACAAGCCAAGTTTGTTTAGGCGCCACCTGAAGGATTTGAGAACCGTCCATCTTTTGGGATTCGGTTAAAAACTGATAGAGACACAGCTATTGGTCAAAAATCGATAGCATGTAGCTATGTTCCTATCGGTTGGCCAACAAAATTGGGTCGACTAGAAATCGTAAACAATCTTTACGTATTTTCTGCAAACAATTTTTGGATGACCAAGAAAAGGATAATATCAAAATATCCAAAAATATTTCAAATTGCCTTTATTACATACATATTTTAATGTATACCTAACAGTAAAAACGGCTGCATTATACAAAACTAACCCTAGTTTGAGACGTAATGAAGTTTTGAATACAAAACTATTTTACCATTTTGTTTTGGATTTATAGAATTAAATAACTGCTAGTACTGACAAATATTACCAGAGGCTCTGTGAGCCGTAGACGTACTATTGCGATACAATTCCAAAAACTATATCGACAAATAAATTCTGTTTAATAATAGAACCTGCTCACAAAATTTCACGAGAATTGGCTGAGAAATGCGGCCTGTAGATGAGTACAGCTACACATCCGCCGGACAGACAGACATACGTGGCGTGCACTCCATAAAGACAAAAACACACTACCTACCTTCTAATTTCTCCACTAGTAAAGGTACCCGGTACCCTACTAATTTTTACCCTCCTAACCTTAATAGGGTACGAATTAGAGGGTATGCAATGTCTTTATGGAGTGCACACCACTGCATATTATGTATGTATTCGAACTTGGCTGACACACTGTATCATAATTTTAATTTTGAAGACCGATCAGACACACATAATCACTTTTCATCACACTTGCTCGAAAATGGTGTCATTACACGTAGGTTCTGCGGGCCGTAAATGACCTATTACGCCCTAGGGCGTAATGGTTTTCTTTTTAAATTTGAAACGATGGTTTTGTTTTACTCTTATTTGTCGTGTTCAAAGGAAATGCCAATTTACTTTTTTAACTTTTATCACTGAAATATTATTTAAAGAGAACTGTTATTGCAAATACATGTATAGTCTGACCGCCGGCTTAAGGGCAAAGAGTCATAAAAATGAGCTAATTGGTTATGTATTATAGAAAGAGCGTAAGTGATTTCTTACGTATACAAAAAGCTAACGTAACAGTTAGTACTAAGGTACAATATCAAATGACAGCGCAAAAATTGCAAATGCAATAAAAAACATTGGAGGGTAGGGTTGCAACTGCTTATCGGGAATTACTACGTGAATTATTCCAACTAGTATTCCGTTGAATCTGGTTTAGTGGTTACGTGGTGGTTACGTGTATACGACATTTACTTGTTTTATTAAAAAAATATGTTTCGTCCGTGGCTAGATAAACAGGAACCCGACTGTACTCGTGTTGGGACTCGTTTAAATAGCGAGAGTAAGCAAATTGTTAAAAATGTGTACAATGGACTTTTTAGAGAAATAGGGCCCATAGCATTAAAAAAAAACTGCTGAACTTACTCAGGTGCCATATGTATTACGGTTTTGACAACCCTATGCAGGTGTGAAGATATCTTTTGTATTTGAAACATAAAAAGCATTTTAAACTTTAATAGAACAGTGTTTAGGTCGAAATTCACTTGTTCGTATTACGACTTGTCACCTTTCGAACTAAACATGCTATTGTAATCAAGTTTTATGGCTGTTCACTCTTACGGCACCGGATAGACTATAAACACATATTTCTGTAACATTAATTTAATGTTTAAATAGTGTATTTCAGTATTTTGCAAGTATAAAATCAAACGTTTTAGGCATTTACCGTTATGGTTTCCGAACGTGACTCGACTTTCACATTGTCTATGGATATTATGTCACTAATGTCACTGTCAGTTTTACAATTTTATTTAGGTTAAGTAAGGTTATTTTGATCAGATTTCCTCACAAGTGTGATGAAAAACATTGTGTGTGCCACGGGCGGTAAAGGAATTACAAACTCGTGTTATTAAAGCCCTCGGCTTCGCCTCGGCCTTGTAACAAACACTCGTTCGTAATTCCTTACTTACCGCCCTTGATACACAATGTACTATTGTATAGTTTGTATGTGACAGCGTAGCAAATTATTTTTACCTTGGGTATTAAACACTTAAATCCCGCTACTCTCAAAATTGTAGGATCCTACGTTTCGCTTTTTTTAAGAATCTGACAATACAGGCCTTACTGGCTGTTGTAAAAATCGAACAAGGTGAGGACCGTGGCGTTCCCTGGGACCAGTACGTCTAGCATAACTGGCCGCGACTTCGTATCTCGCGCGACTTAGCATCACCTGTCACTGTCACACTATATTGAGTGAAAAGAGATAGGTAAGATTTGTCGCGCGACAAAGAGTCGCGTGTCACAGATGTGCTAGAGGTACAGGTTGCTTGGCCCGGACCACCGGGACGTTTCGCTGATTACTCAAAGTGAGCAACGGACCAGCGGGAGAGGTTGAAACGGATCAACCTGTTCTTATGTAGAGTTTGTATATCGAACTAATTGTGTAAGTATATCGAACTAATAGAGTGTATATATCAGTGGTGTAGCGTCCATAGAACCCGATTCCCACCGGCTTGCCTATTTTTCAAGCATATGACCGGAGTATCTACTACTCCTCAAGAAAAAGTAATCCAAATCGGCTCCGGCTTTACTAAACATATATTTGAGAACACGCCAGTGGTATATATCGAACTTATAGTGTGTATATCGGACTAATGTTCGTTTCGCTCTAGATTCAATGAACGCCCTTTTGCTCCCTTGTGACAAAATCTACTATATTGTTACATTACTTTTAAAAATTACACTATTACTTAGTGGTACATTTAAATGGACGGTTCAGGTAAAATGTACCACTTCATCTATAAGTAGGTATGATTATTAGTTGTAGCCTAATGCGTACCTACCTCACCTTATTGGCAACTAGTAAAGTGCTTCTTTTTGCCTCAAAACGACGCGTTATCTATATTTACTATGGATATACATACTATTTAAGTATTTTAATCACAGTTTTGTTTATTATATGTCTTATGAACATCTACATAACTTATTATGCACTTATACCTCTAGTTGATTGATACTAAGTGTCAAGTGAGTTAAAAACCACATCAGGTAAGTACATTGTGTAAAATTAAAGTAAATACCTATAAAAGTAATGATAATATCCGTTAACACGTTCACAGTCCCGATATAAATTGTAAACCTTACGGCTTCGTAATAAGGCTTGCCGTGCAGGGCTCGAAAACCGGTTTTTGCTCCATACAAAAATACCGGTATTCTTTCCGTTCTTATGGTTCTTTGGTTTATTATTTCGTTTTTAACCAGACAATCTAATAATACGAAATCATGACTTAAATACATTACTGAGCTCTACATAAAAAGCATAAAATAATTCAAAATATTGGGGTATTTCGGGGTTTTTGCAAAATACCGGTTTCGAGCCCTGGCCGTGACTCTTATGTGGGGTCACGAGACAGGAAACGTGTAAAAATATGGAATAATCTTAAATACACCTTCTGTACACTATTGTACTGTGTGTAATTATTGGCAGTAGTAGTAACTATACTAACTAAAAGCGGTCTGTTTTTGCTTCCTTCCAATAAATGCTTTGATAGGTGACTTACGCCTTGTCTAGCATTCAAAACATCAAGCATCTGATGTCAGAAGCGGGCTATAATACACACTGGCGCCATTATCTCTCTGCCATTGTCGTTTCATATAGTAAGCGAAACCTGCAAGTAAAATAATCGCTAATATCACATTTATCACAATACTGATCGCCAACATCCCGTTAGGGCCTTCAATTTTTAAAGTTTTATGTTCGGTAATCATCGGAGTATGATCGGGTTGTTTCGTGTTTCGAGTCGGGCAGTCTTGCCTGATAAAGGAGTTGATAAGCTGTCTGGCCTGAGCGGGCGCATCTCTAGGTACCAGGTGGCCTGATCCTCGGACTAAGACCTCTGTTAAGCCACCACCTTGCTTGATGTAGCTGTAAATATGTTATTAAGAAAAATTAAATACTTAAATTAAACATAAAAAAACCCCCGACTTAAAAATCTCCGACCTTTTCAATTCAAATTAGAATTTCTCGTGAACGACTGACCCGATGTTGATGAAACATGTCTAAGAACAATCGCTAGAAAACCTGCTTTCAAATTAAAAAAATGCATCCAAATCGGTTTACCTGTTTAAGAGCTACAGCGCCACAGACAAACACACATAGCGGTCAAACTTATAACACCCCGCTTTTTGCGTCGGGGGTTAAAAACAAGACCTTGCTCATACCGACCGTCACGTAAAATAAAAACTAGAGCTTCGAGTCCTCTGACCACGTTTGATCAAAACAATAAGAAGCCACCAGTATGCAAAAAAAAAGAACATCTATTGGGCAAAGTTCTTTCGTAATGTGTCTCATAGTGGTTTAGTTTTTTTGTGGATTTTGCCCACTTATAAAATATGAGTTACAATTGAGGAGTGTCTTCCAAAATTTATTTTCCTATAGTGTTTATAGAGAAGAATAGGCCCTTTTAACAAGACACTCCCCAATTGTAAGTGTGGTAGATTAGATATAATAATGTTTACCTTAGTTCTGAACCGCAGGGCTTCGATTTATACGCGGCCTGTTATGAGGGCTGCTAGTTTTTCGCTCAAATGTCTTATCTTTTTACATTTGACTATATGACAGTAGGGTTAAAGAAGAAAGTTACCGCATTCACAAAAAAAAAATCCAAACATTCCAATCCTATTTAAGTAATATGTGCCAATACTAAGAATGGCGTGTACTTTAACTAGAAATTACTCCGATTAAAATGAATGTTTTAATTAACAGAGAAAGGTTTTGCTTTTTTCATTTAACTATTTAAACATTATTGCACAGAACAAAAGTACTACTACTATTAGTTTACCTTAGATCAAAAACAAATAGCTTGTGGGCGGTGGTGCAACGAACGTCCATCATGTCATGTCATGTACTGTATATGTAGTAGGTGCGGTGATGGCATCCTTATAATTCGGCTCCTACTGGGTTTTCTATTTTAAAATTCAGCTTATTATACGCTTAAAAAGTAAGGCAAATATGTTCCGATTTTTCCCAAGGATACGTTTGACGCTACACCACTGGACGTATATCGATACCTTTAGACTCAAAGGACGTAAACGCCGTAGGTTCTAATGGAGCTTACGCCCTTTGAGTCCAAAGGTATCGATATATTCTTTAAATAAACGATGTACTCGTTAATCGGATCCTATCGTTCTATGCTTATAATGAAACAACACAATACAATTGAATATTGTAATAACTTCATAAAATTTTGAAGGAACAACGAAGATCACAATCTCATAAAAATGTTGGCAACACCAATAATCTAATACAAATTAATACAGGTAACAATATAATAACAATAAAATAGCACCCAACACTGTCACGTCATGGTTAAAATGCCATCAGATATAGAGTCCTCGACGGTACTATAAAAGAAAGCTTCGCTTTTTCTCTTATATCTCAAGTAGAAGAAAATACCGCTTACTAGACAGATAATTAAGAACACGTTTAGTATAACTGATACTACAAGAGGCGTATTCGTTTTCGTTGGCGTAGGTTGAGGATCGTCATCTACGAACGGGGGGGTGTATTCCGGTTTGTCTACGAAGTTCCCGGGTGGGGGTAGGCTGTCGCCGGAGACGAAGTGAGCGAGCATGAAGCGAGCAGCAGCGGGCGCGTCGAGCGGAACTAGGTGCCCCGCCCCGCGGACCAGAACTTCAGTTAAACCACCACCTTCTTTCATGTAACTGAAATGAAATTGGTCCGAGTCACAATCGCTTAACGAAACTAAGCTTCTTACTACCTACACTATGTATATTTCGCTTAGGATTAGGACACACTTTCATTACACAACTGATTTGATCACGCTAAGTTGTGGCCAGGCGGTAATACAGAATTAGAGGTAGATACATCTCCAAGGGCTCTCATGAATTAACCTCCAGGTCATTATGAAAATTAATGAAATGAAATGAAAATAGTTTACTTTTCCTTTTAAACAAGTACAATGCCTGCAGTGATTGGGGCTTCCTTTTAGGTAAGTAAACCTGTGTTAGGATGTCCCGCTCTTCTATAACCGGTAATTAGGTAGGAAATATTGTAGATCCATCGGTTACATTATCTTATCTCGTTATGAAGAGAAAATGATCATTTTTGCGGCCTGTGGATAGGAAATCACAGGACACAATCGAGCCTACAAGCGGAACTAGGTGCCCCGCCCCGCGGACCAGAACTTCAGTTAAACCACCACCTTCTTTCATGTAACTGAAATGAAATTGGTCCGAGTCACAATCGCTTAACGAAACTAAGCTTCTTACTACCTACACTATGTATATTTCGCTTAGGATTAGGACACACTTTCATTACACAACTGATTTGTATACTATGCGCTGTTCCACATACTCATGGAATATGGAGTCGACATTTGGGGTTTAGCAGCGAACAGAACCGGTCATTACACAACTAGGGTGGTAATACAAAGAAAGGCCGAAATCTCAGAAGTTTGCGGCCCGAGCTGCAAGCGAGGGACGTAAATATGCGATCGAGGGCTTTCTTTATTACCTTCCGTGTTGTGTACAGTCAGCTCCAGAGATAAGTATACTACCATACTGCGTATGTATGAGAGGGGGCTACTTATCTCTGCAGCTGACTGTACATCATTTTATGTCTACACTTGGCCAGAAAGCGGCTTTTTTTTACGCGCAGCGTGCGGAAAAAGTCACTTTATTGCCAGGTGTGGCATAAAGGAATAAAAGGACCTCGACAGATATGACGTACCCTGCTAAACTGCCGTTGTAGGTCCAGGGGACCCTCGAAGCGTTAAGGAAGTCGTCGCGGTGACTCCAGTGCCACCGCCTCCGCCGCGAATCCGCTCCCAGCTCGCATGGTGCAGTGAGATCCAGTTGTCCACTGAAACGTACAATGGCTCGTTTGAAACTGAAAGCTGTGCTTACAAACGGGAGTCCAATTCTTGAGTCGTTCGGGTTGCATACCTCTACCGGGCCACCCCGATCACGCTAAGTCGTGGCCAGGCGGTAATACAGAATTAGAGGTAGGTACATCTCCAAGGGCTCTCATGAATTAACCTCCAGGTCATTATGAAAATTAATGAAATGAAATGAAAATAGTTTACTTTTCCTTTTAAACAAGTACAATGCCTGCAGTGATTGGGGCTTCCTTTTAGGTAAGTAAACCTGTGTTAGGATGTCCCGCTCTTCTATAACCGGTAATTAGGTAGGAAATATTGTAGATCCATCGGTTACATTATCTTATCTCGTTATGAAGAGAAAATGATCATTTTTGCGGCCTGTGGATAGGAAATCACAGGACACAATCGAGCCTACAAGCATACACAGTAAACTCACCAGTAAATCATTATCTTGTAATGTTCTAGAAGCTTCTCGATCTTTGGCCGAATAGGTCCGAGGAAGTCCTTCATCAGGGCCGCGTCCACTGACCCGTTATTGAAGGTGAAATGAATGCTCCCCACGTGCATAGCCTCCGAGACCTCAGGTTGACCAATGTACTTCTCAAATCCGTCCAAATCACCCGGGTCTTTCAACACGTTATAGTGATTGGATTGCTGAGATATGGACAGTAAAAGATCCAATAGCTGATCGCGGAGCTGCGAAGAAAATTAGGGAAAGATTTTAACTATTACTTTACTACTTATTAACTAATACTCCTTCAATAGTACCCGAACCACAAACACATATGTAATATGTACGGTCGGCCTCAAAAGTAGCTGAACATATTTGTATTGTGGCGTAGTACTAAAGTGTCCAGCTGCTTTTGAGGCTGACTGTACCAGATTTCTATGGTCCAGCAGTGCACACAACTATAGTCCAAACTATTATGCACTCTCGTGTAGACAGTTGCACACTGTTTTTACTATACTATAGTTATACAATGCAGTAGATATTTAATTGTCATTGTCTCGTGATTATCACGACTAAAACCAAAATTGGTGCGGCATGTGCATAAGGGGATACTCCAAAGTTTGAATCATCGTTGAGTGCAATCGGACCATAAAGACATAAGTTTACGGTACTTGTTCCGATTACTCTTTCACTAAGAGGAAAACGGAGAATATGTCGTAGAAAGTCCCATAGTTTAACAGACACTTATTACTGACTTATTACGATATACCTACAAAACAAATAAACATCCGCCTGTGTTGTGTACTGGGAAAGAAACTAAGAAGTATAGGGACCTATTCGGAATTTTGACAAGTTATGTTCATCAATACCAAAAAGTGCAATGGAAACCTTGACGCGTGAGTCTGATTCGCACACACAAAGTAAAATAATTCATAACAAACCTGATCGAGCTGGAAAACAATAAAAATAACCAATTAGTTTAGTGACAAAATTACTACAAGTCAGCGAGAAAGCATCAAGATGCTTTGGTAAGGCGGAATGTATTCGGCTCTTCTTCAAGAAATTCAGGAATAGATACAAGTATACCTTACCTACTTTTATTACTTTTATATTATATCTAAACTAGATGCCGCTCCACGACTTCGCCCGTATGTATTTTTGACTTTTTATAGGCAAACTTTTATTTCCTTAGGGGTTAAATTTCAAAAACTTCAGATAAAACGAATAGGCGGGCGTTCAGCGTTTTATTTTCCTCATTATCATATCAGGAAATATTGTTTAAAGACGACGCCTACAGTGAAGTTTACATAAAACTGAAACATTAGTCCCATAATGTCTAAGGCTAGTTCGATCAAAGTTGGCACAATTTGTCCTGCGTTGTGGTAAGTATTCGTGGGACTACAATTTCGAACCAAGCGGACAAAACATTCGGAGAGTCACTCACGCGCGCTTATAATATCATATCATAACTTATTAAGTCAGCAGACTTATCGTAGTGATACAGTAAGTAACTCACTTTCCAGGCTTCACTAAGGTTGTTCTGCTCCACAGCCTGAGTATACTTGTCTTGTAGCGGCTTGGCTGCGAGCAGCCCCTGCGAGTCCAACAACCCCCAGTGGTAGTACACCGACGACAAGTTGGTGACGTCGATGCGGTCGATCACTGGGTTGCCCATCATCAGACCCTGTGGCGAGAACATTGTAAATACAGCGTGTAAGTCTAATACGGGCGAACAATTAAACCAGATATAGCGTTTAGTAGTGTTATCATTAATTAATATGATTTTTCAAATTAGACTTAATAGTGACCTCGTAATTAATTTTTGAAAAATTACCGAGCAGCAATGTACCGCATACATGCTTGTTATGACATTGCGAGATACGAGCTTTTTTAAAGTAACTGTCATCTAGCGTGTTTGTCAACTTGAATGTGTTGCGTTACATTGCGGCCCGAATTATTTTGCATGGTAAATATTTTCATTGTGGTTTTAAGCAATAGTTATCTAAATAAGCTTCTTAGGTCCTATGCTGACCACCGTTTCAATATTCGCCCGTATTAGATTTACAGGCTGTATAATAAGCACACGTACCTAATAAAACGAGACGAAGAACAAAGGTCATAATATCACGAGTGCTGTGTGTTGGTGATACAATGGCGATGGCGCTGGCGTAATCTTGATTGCAAGACTAAGAACAGTTAATGTTGATGGGTGTTAGACTACGCGCATAAGAATGCTAACAAGAACGAGACAAAATATGACTTATGCCAAATTTTCATAATGGCTTATGGAAATTAATGTTAGAAAACTGGCCATAGGTATACTTATAGGCGAGGCGGCACAGTAGGTATTCAACGTGACCGGTGTGAGTGTGCTTCGCAAAGGTTGATGAAATATCGTAAACTGGGGCAGGATTTGTTATTCGGGTTATTTTTAGAAATATGTCTGCGGTCACCTTATTCCTCTGGCCCTTTTTTATACTAAATGTATGGAGACAGAGGAATAAATCGCAGACAAATTTCTGAAGAATAACCCATTCTCGTTTCTTGTTAGAAATTGTTGAGACACTTGGTGGACAAATTAAAAAACCGCCTTACCGTGAAATTAACCGACGCATTGCCAGTGGGTTGCTCTTCTAAGATCTTGTACCCGAAGGACGGTACGTAGCGGCCGGCGTACGATTCTCCGGCAATGTATAATGGCGCGGCTCGCAGCTCGGGAAAGATCGTCAGGAACTGTTGTAGGGCGCTGTAGAGATGCCTGGAGCACTGGAATATCAAGGGTATTTTCATTTAATACCTTTTATATTTACGGCTACGCAATACAGTATGGCTGGCGGATTGTTGAGTTGAGACCTTTAATTATTTCCTCAGGTTGAAACTAATATTAGTGCGAGCAATAAAAATTCGAATAAAAAAAAGACACTCAGACCAGAACTTCCAAGTTCAAAATTTTGGATCGCGCCATTTCCCCTCCGGTCGATACCTGAGTAATAAACATGGCTCCATTCGAAACATGGCACTTCGGACTTTGGAAACCTAAAGGCCTCACTCCGCATGTCTTTCTTCGAGGTTCGTATCGCGTCGCTCACAGAAAGAAAGAAAACGCCATAAAGTGGCCGCTTTCTGGCCAAGTGTAGACATAAAATGATGTACACAACGCGGGAGGTAATAAAGAAAGCCCTCGATCGCACATTTACGTCCCTCGCTTGCAGCTCGGGCCGCAAACATCTGCGATCTCGGCCTTTCTTTGTATTACCACCCTAGTTGTGTAATGTACTATAACGACAGCACAAAAGAAAACCAGTAGGATAGAAAAAGGAAAGCGAGAGTGACGGCGCGATTCGAACTTCGAACGAGGCCCTTCGTTGTATAGCCCAGGTAACATTACAAGTTAGGTACCTACTGACCGTTTCCATATCGCGTACGAAGCCGTCGTTGCTGTCGGTGAAACTAAACCCAGCGCCCACAGGGTTGTCCACAAACAACAGCGAGTACTGGTCGCCCCACGACCACTGCCGTCCTGAAATTTTAGGCATGCATGGTGAGTGTGATTATTGTTTTTTTTATGCCAAACCTGGCCATAAAGTGGCTTTTACCGCACGCTACGCGTACGGAAAAAGCCGCTTTCTGTAAGCTCTCGCTCTCACACACTATTTTTCATAACGTGACGGATGCTTTATCATTTATTTATCACGCGATAAAGCGTAGCATCATAAGCCTACTGGCCACGTGTAGACATAAAATGATGTCCACAACACGGGAGAAGAAAAAGAAAGAAGAAACTGTCTTGGTATATAGGTATTTAATAAACAAAGGCAAATATTTCCTGTGTTCGAAATCATTAATAATATGCGATCATGATATGGAACGCTAAGACTGGTTGAGGAAAATAAAATAACAATTAGGTTCTAACCGTATCTTCTTAATCAGTGCATTTATAAAAAAGTTGCAGTCGAGTAATTAACTGAACAATAGAATGGTTTAATAATGCTTCTCGTTTTCCTTAATTAAGCGGCGTCAAATTTAGTCATGGGCAAGCCGGAGCAAATTGGCTTATATTTTCTGCCTATCAGGTTTTATGGACTTGACCAATCTTGTAACATGGCCTATTTTTCCACGGCTATCCCCATTCAAAAGTATAAATAAGGTGACCGACATGGCTGTCAGAGTACTCAGACAAAGTAGAAAGATGGACAAGTAGTCCAACTTCGGCCGTTTATTCGCGACAAGTATTTACACAGACGCGCGATAGCACGTCTGAGTGAGTGCGATCCATACTGGAGTATCCTAGGGTGCGTCTCTACGGTAGACGAGCATGAGCGCGCTTTGAGCATTTGGTTCGTGCTCGACTGTGCTCCGCCATTTGTCGGTTTTTTGACGAACACCAAGGGATTTGGATCGCGCCCGAGAACAACGATCGTTGTACCTAAGTTCATATTTGATGCCGCGAACGACGTCAAGAACGGCTCCGCTCCTGCTCGGCTCGTCTAGCGTAGACGCATCTACGCATTCTTATTTCTTTGCTTGTAGTGCTTTCGTGCACGGCGCGCACAC
Source organism: Eudemis profundana (assembly GCA_947034925.1). Taxonomy (NCBI): domain Eukaryota; kingdom Metazoa; phylum Arthropoda; class Insecta; order Lepidoptera; family Tortricidae; genus Eudemis; species Eudemis profundana. Next base: position 20,744,914 of record OX344799.1, read on the forward strand.
ATTCAAGCGCCCGATGGACCTTTTGTAGGAAAAAAAATTACTGCATTATACGTACTGTTAGTTAGAGTTACTCACAGTTACTAATACGTTAGTAGACTCAGAGTTAGTAGGTTGAAGTAGCAATGGTCGGAAATGGGGGGGGGGGGATGGTATATGTATAGTTCGAAGAACTGATGATCGATGGGGCGTAGGGGTTCTCGAATGGAGACCACGAACCGGGATGCAGCGTGGATGACAAGGTGGTCTGAGAATTTGGTCGGGTCGAGTCCCCGGAAGACGATGGCGACAAAAAATGTGTGTCGTAGTGGAAGTCTTTGGAGGAGACCTATTTTCAGCCCGAATCCCGATTCAAAATAAATCTATTTCAATTCAAATTAAATAGATAACTCTTATACTTAGATACGTATCACAATTGCCATACATACACGTATCAAATGCTATAGGTATGAGTAGGAGAGAGCGGTCGGAAGATAAACTTTGTTAACCTCTCTGTATCTTCCGTTAATTATTTTGCGTTTCATTATAGTCGTGAATATAATTTGATTTGGGTTCTCCAGGAATACATAAATGTACAGAACTTTTGCATAATCATTAATCACATGCATTCTAAAAAGATAGAAACAGCTGAAGTGCTTCTTATTTAAGCTTTTGATTCAGTACCGCTAAAAAAAGAAATCTTGGTCACTCAAGGTTAATAGAACATTTAATTTTTTTAAAAGGGAGGTAACCAATTTTGTCCAAACTTATGTTCGACTCCAGGCGTTCAGGCCCCGACCTAGTCCGACCCTATCGAGGTGGACCGGGACAAGGTGACCTGGTTCGACCCCATGCAGGCGCCCCCGGCACCCACCCAGTCCGAGCTACTCGGGGTGGTCCGGCTAGCGACCTGGTTCGACCCCAGGGAACGCCACCACGGCTGACCACCCTGTCCGACAATCACCACGCCCAATAGGGTTGCGAGTTTGTCAGCTTCTAAAAGAAAAGCCCAAACTTATTCCGAAATTCGTTGTTTGGAACATCCTGCGTGAAGTGCCCTGAAATCTTATATAGTGCATATCAAAAACGTTTCGTTTCTTTATCTCAGTTGGCCAGTATAGTAAAACGATACTTCTTATTGAATGCAAGTATCTATACTTATCAAAATATTCAAAATACGCAGCGTGGTTCGGCCCCTCACCCACCAAATGACAGTACATAACTCGTCGTAAGCTACAGATGTGGTAAAATCGGAAGTCGGTCGCTAAAAGCGTGCGATCCTTCCTTGTCGAAGTCTTTGGAGAAGATCAATGTTGACAGTGGTTACAACGATGATGATTATGATGTCGATGACCTACTAAGAGCGGCCGACTTTGGGCCACAAAACGCGGCTACAAGTAGCGACCGCGCACCACTCCCGTAGCTTGTATGTAGCCCGAACACAGTATAATAGCAGTAATTTTTCTTCCTCCAAAAGGTACTTCGCGCGCTTGAATGTGTGCGCGCCGTGTACGAGTGCACTAGGTATATGAAAAGTTTTAAGAATGCGTAAGAATGCTTCAGTATGGATCACACTCATTCAGACCTGCTATCGCGCGTCTGTGTGAATACGTGTCACGCGCTCCAAAACGGCCGAAGTTGGACTACTTGTTCGTCTTTATACTTTGGCCCGGACGCGGCCACTCGAAGTGCCTTTTCACACGTCCCGTTTGCATACGTACCGGCGTAAGCTAACGTACATGGCCATACACTTCGCAACCGGGTACCCGGCGCCGGCTTCCCGGCAACCGGGACGTGTGAAAAGGTAGTAACGCCCATGTGCGCCGGTGCCATACAAAATGTATGAAAAATTTTAAAAACCTCGCGCGCTGCTTGTGGCCGCCACTAGTGGCAGATGCGGAGGCTTTTATACTTACGCTTCAACTGTCCACCATCGTATTCAAACGGGCCGATTTCATCGAAGAGTCCAGCCAAACTGCTGGCCCCTGGCCCCCCTTGCAACCAGACGATCCAAGGGGTCTCATTAACTGGTTTATCCGCCACGGGGAAGTACCAGAAGTACATATTGGAGTTATATTTCTCGTCGACAGTGAGGAAGCCGGCATGGCTCGTGACGTTCAGGAAGAGAGAACTGTTGACTAAAGAGGCAGACCTCGCCTCTTGGAGGCGGTTCTCTTTGATAAAGGGAGAGAGCAGTAAAGCAGGTGTGGCGTTGACTGCCGTGGGGGCAGCCGTGGTTATGCTGCAAAGAATAAGTTCTGAGTCAGAGGGTTCATGTAGTATGCGGCCATTGTCACGAAGTAGTCAGCGTCTAATTACCGCGTCTCCATACATTTAGTATGAAAACAGCGTCACGGTAACTAGGTGACCGCAGACATACTTCGTGAGAATAGCCGTATGGAGGTTTGATAAACATCCACAGGAATCTAAATGAAAAAAAAAACGGCCAAGAGCTAGTCAGATTCGAACAAGGGTTCCGTACGACAGTCGAGTAAAAAACTCGAAAAACACTGTTCTTGCAGGGGACCCTTTAATTTTTTGATTTTATTATTTCAAGGTACTACAGTGGCAATAAAATTAAACATTCTGTGAACATATCTTACGGTTCAAATGATAGGTACGTTACAATTTTTAATCGGAAATGTAAAATGACGATTTTATTTTTTATTTTTTAATTAAAATATAAAACTTATTTCGCTGAAACGATGTTATTTTCTTTCTTCTTTAATTTTCGTTCTTTCACCAGACTTCATATAGGTAGGTACCCAAATGAAGTTCTTAAATTTTTTCTTTGTTAAATGAAGTGAGTGGCTATTTATCACATCAACCGACCATGACAAGAGAAAAACAACACCAACTATTTACAAACAAACCGTTTGTTGTTTCCAGCTAAAGTTAAACACATGATCGGCATTCGGTGTTAAATGTGCAGTGCTTAATACTGCCGAATAAAAATCATTTATGTAAAATGCATTATTATTATTATCAAGACTACATACCTTCACAGTTGCAACCGGCATTAGTAACACATAATAACTTAGTAAAAACACACGCTTACGTGTATTTCGATCACTGTTTGCAGTTGTCAACACAACCTTACCTTAGACTTAGAACTAAAATCCCGATCCTTATAATCATGTTGTACTTGCGTTGCTAAGTTATGTAGTTTTTGGTTATAAAAGCACGTTTAAATATAGCATTTAGGGTCTTCACGCGCGCGAGGCGAACACACGCGCCCGTATCATGGCTCAAGACAAGGCAAACTAAACACTCGACTCGGCATTCATTGGCCATACCTACATTGGCAAACAACGACATCACTATGCAGGCTGACTCACACGTCTACCGTCTGCCCGCTGCTCGACACTTCATCAGAAAATCCCAGCTTCAATACTAAAAAGTAGCAACTCACGAGATGAATATGTTCCTATTTGGACTTGAACACTCAGTGATAAAGTTAAGAATTGAATAACGTTCAACACCAGTTGTTTAATGTTATCATTTTTAAACTTGTTATGCAATACGTATGAAAGAACTTCTGTAGCTTCGGTTGTTAGGCAGCGCCTATCATAATAAATGCGGCAATGCAGTTCTGTTCTGGAACAAGTAGGTAGATAGATTCCTACTTATTTTGGTAAAGGGGAAGTGCTTCGAGTAAGCACTGGGGCCTCGTGGGTCACTTCTACTGCTCGGTCTCTCCTTCGTATAGTGTAGGTAGAGGATTGCGGCCTGCCGGCGTCTTGCTTCAGCTTTTGCCTAACTTCAGGCTTTGTGAACACTGCTTGCGTTTACTTATCCAACGTCTACTTAATAGGTTCAATACAATGGTTAACAATGACAGACAGACATCGCACACCGTACACTGCGCTGAAGGTCCTTACATAGATGTAGATGATCATTAGAAAGGATTTTTGAAAAATAATACTTTATACACCCGTATAGGGACTAGGCTAGCGCCGGCGTCGGCGCGTCAAGCAGGACCCGTACTTGGACATTTAAAGTAAGCTAAGCTAATATATGTATAAGTAAGCTTGAGTTATATAATAAGAGTAGGAGTAATAGGAGTAGGTTAGCCAGAAAAACCGATGAACCGAACTGATGGGGCGTAAAGGTTCTCGAATGGAGATAACGAACCGGAAGACGCACGCAGCGTAGGTCGGCTCCCCACAAGATGGTCTGACGACCTGGTTAGGGTCGCCGGAAGTCGATGGAGGCAGGAGGCGTGCGACCGTTCGTTGTGGAAGACTTTGAGGGAGACCTATGTTCAGAAGTGTACGTATCAAAGTTGAAATGGTGATGATGATGATGAGCCAGAAAAGTGATATAATATCAAAATCGCATCAACATTTCATTTTAACTATGGTAAAATAGTTAAAAAAATAAGTAATAACAAAATAGTACATTGTGTATCAAGGGCGGTAGGTAAGGAATTACAAACGAGTGTTTGTTACAAGGCCGAGGCGAAGCCGAGGGCTTTAATAACACGAGTTTGTAATTCCTTTACCGCCCGTGGCACACACAATGTTTTTCATCACACTTGTGAGGAAATCTAATTAAAATTAACCTTACTTAACCTAAATAAAATTGTAAAACTGACAGTGACATTAGTGACATATCCATAGACAATGCGCAACGTTCGGAAACCATAGCGGTACAGACCTAAAACGGTTGATTTTATAATTGCAAAATACTGAAATACACTATTGAAACATTTAATTAATGTTACAGAAATATGTGTTTACATGTATTTGCAATACCAGTTCTCTTTAAATAAATATTTCAGTGATAAAAGTTAAAAAAGTAAGTTGGCGTTTCCTTTGAACATGACAAATAAGAGTAAAACAGAACCAGCGTTTCAAATTTAAAAAGAAAACCATTACGCCCTAGGGCGTAATAGCTCATTTACGGCCCGCAAAACCTACGTGTAATGCACCATTTTCGAGCAAGTGTGATGAAAAAACATTTATTGATCTTAAAACTGATAACACTGACGCTGTCATCGTTATGCGTGGCGTTCAACAGGTAGCTCTGCATCGCCCGCACGGTTTGCTCGTAAAAGCGGGTTGGGCGGCTCGAGCGGCTCGCCGTGCGTGAAGCGCGTGATGAGCGCCTGTGCCGGTGCCGAGCGGCCAGTGGGACCGTTACCGTTACACACTTTTAAATAAGCATTACAAGTTATTAGAATATTTGCCGTAATTGACACTTAGCAGAATAGGCAATGTTATAATAGTTTATGCAACTGATCCATAATGAGACCATTAAAACCCTGCACCAATTTTATGTTTCTGTTAATCCATTGGTTGACTGTCAATGAGTTAAGTTAAGGCATTAAGCCCGCCATTTGTACTTGTATTGTGCAATAAATAATAGTATTTTATGCAACAGTTGTATAAGTGGGTTCAAAAAATACGAATTGCGTGAGTTGCGATACGAGCCGCGAATGCGGCGAGTATCGCAAATAGAGACACAATGAGCGTTTTTTGACTTAATTATACAACGTTGCATACTAGTATTTTATGCAACAGTTGTATAAGTGGGTTCAAAAAATGCGAATTGCGTGAGTTGCGATACGAGCCGCGAATGCGGCGAGTATCGCAAATAGAGACGCAATGAGCGTTTTTTGACTTAATTATACAACGTTGCATACAATACTTTTTCTACGACAAGGTTTTAAATTATAAAATACAAAATTAATCATAACCTGGAAACAAGGCAAATATGACGTTTGACTGACAGTATGGTGTCCATGGTAAACCTTTTTTTTTAATTTAAAATTAAAAATACTTTTTTTTATGTTGGCATCAATGAATTTAGTTCGTAAAGTTTTGTTTTTCTTAAAAACCGTAGGAATTTAATTGTTTGTTAAGTTGGTAGTTGTGCATTTTTACCGTAAAGTTAAAATTGAGCGCTTAATCCTTGACCTAAGTTTAACCTAGATTTAGAAGTCTGTGGCTGCTAGCAATAACGTAAAGTGACGATAACGACACTAGTGCTGTTATGGGGAATAGAGTATAGATTCTCTGAACTCATATTATGTATGTTCTTATATTAGTGTTCGTGACCAAGTAAAAGACAGATAACAGTACAGGAGTAGAAAAAATACTTTTTCTACGACTAGGTTTTAAATTATAGAATACAAAATTAATCATAACCTGGAAACAAGGCAAATATGACGTTTGACTGACAGTATGGTGTCCATGGTAAACCTTTTTTTTTTAATTTAAAATATACTTAAATTAAAAATACTTTTTTTTATGTTGGCATCAATGAATTTAGTTCGTAAAGTTTTGTTTTTCTTAAAAACCGTAGGAATTTAATTGTTTGTTAAGTTGGTAGTTGTGCATTTTTACCGTAAAGTTAAAATTGAGCGCTTAATCCTTGACCTAAGTTTAACCTAGATTTAGAAGTCTGTGGCTGCTAGCAATAACGTAAAGTGACGATAACGACACTAGTGCTGTTATGGGGAATAGAGTATAGATTCTCTGAACTCATATTATGTATGTTCTTATATTAGTGTTCGTGACCAAGTAAAAGACAGATAACAGTACAGGAGTAGAAAAAATACTTTTCCTACGACTAGGTTTTAAATTATAGAATACAAAATTAATCATAACCTGGAAACAAGGCAAATATGACGTTTGACTGACAGTATGTGTCTATGGTAAACTTTTTTTTTTAATTTAAAATATACTTAAATTAAAAATACTTTTTTTTATGTTGGCATCAATGAATTTAGTTCGGAAAGTTTTGTTTTTCTTAAAAACCGTAGGAATTTAATTGTTTGTTAAGTTGGTAGTTGTGCATTTTTACCGTAAAGTTAAAATTGAGCGCTTAATCCTTGACCTAAGTTTAACCTAGATTGAGAAGTCTGTGGCTGCTAGCAATAACGTAAAGTGACTATAACGACACTAGTGCTGTTATGGGGAATAGAGTACCTATAGACTTCTCTGAACTCATATTATGTATGTTCTTATATTAGTGTTCGTGACCAAGTAAAAGACAGATAACAGTACAGGAGTAGAAAAAATACTTTTTCATCACACTTGCTCGAAAATGGTGCCATTACACGTAGGTTCTGCGGGCCGTAAATGGTCTTTTACGCCCTAGGGCGTAATGGTTTTCTTTTTAAATTTGAAACGCTGGTTCTGTTTCACTCTTATTTGTCATGTTCAAAGGAAACGCCAACTTACTTTTTTAACTTTTACCACTGAAATATTTATTCAAAGATAACTGTTATTGCAAATACATGTAAACACTTATTTCGGTAACATTAATTAAATGTTTAAATAATGTATTTCTTTATTTTGCAAATATAAAATGCCGCTTACCGCTATGGTTTCCGAACGTGACTTGACTTCGCATTGTCTATGGACTTAAATGTCACTAATGTCACTGTCTGTTTTAATATTTTCTTGTCATACTGGGGCGATTAGTAAGGTTATATTATTAAGATTTCCTCACAAGTGTGATGAAAAACATTGTGTGTGCCACGGGCGGTAAAGGAATTACAAACTCGTGTTATTAAAGCCCTCGGTTTCACCTCGGGCTTATAACAAACACTCGTTTGCAATTCCTTACTTACCGCCCTTGATACACAATGTACTATTTCATCACACTTGCTCGAAAATGGTGCATTACACGTAGGTTTTGCGGGCCGTAAATGAGCTATTACGCCCTAGGGCGTAATGGTTTTCTTTTTAAATTTGAAACGCTGGTTCTGTTTTGCTCTTATTTGTCATGTTCAAAGGAAACGCCAACTTACTTTTTTAACTTTTATCACTGAAATATTTATTTAAAGAGAACTGGTATTGCAAATACATGTAAACACATATTTCTGTAACATTAATTAAATGTTTCAATAGTGTATTTCAGTATTTTGCAATTATAAAATCAACCGTTTTAGGTCTGTACCGCTATGGTTTCCGAACGTTGCGCATTGTCTATGGATATGTCACTAATGTCACTGTCAGTTTTACAATTTTATTTAGGTTAAGTAAGGTTAATTTTAATTAGATTTCCTCACAAGTGTGATGAAAAACATTGTGTGTGCCACGGGCGGTAAAGGAATTACAAACTCGTGTTATTAAAGCCCTCGGCTTCGCCTCGGCCTTGTAACAAACACTCGTTTGTAATTCCTTACCTACCGCCCTTGATACACAATGTACTATTCATCACACTTGCTCGAAAATGGTGACATTACACGTAGGTTCTGCGGGCCGTAAATGACCTATTACGCCCTAGGGCGTAATGGTTTTCTTTTTAAATTTGAAACGATGGTTTTGTTTTACTCTTATTTGTCGTGTTCAAAGGAAATGCCAATTTACTTTTTCACTTTTATCACTGAAATATTTATTTAAAGAGAACTGTTATTGCAAATACATATAAACACATATTTCTGTTACATTAATTTAATGTTTAAATAGTGTATTTCAGTATTTTGCAAATATAAAATCAACCGTTTTAGGTCTTTACCGTTATGGGTTCCGAACGTGTCTTGACTTTCGCATTGTCTATGGATATGTCACTGTCAGTTTTACAATTTTATTTAGGTTAAGTAAGGTTATTTTAATTAGATTTCCTCACAAGTGTGATGAAAAACATTGTGTGTGCCACGGGCGGTAAAGGAATTACAAACTCGTGTTATTAAAGCCCTCGACTTCGTCTCGGCCTTGTAACAAACACTCGTTTGTAATTCCTTACTTACCGCCCTTGATACACAATGTACTATTTTCTACGAATGGGTTTTAAAATATGAAATACAAAATTAAAAGCATAACCTGCAAATAAGGCAAATATGACGTATGACCGACAGTATGTGTCTATGGTAAACTTTTTTTTTTAATTACTGACTGACGTGACGTGACTATATTAAAAATACTTTTTTTTATGTTGGCATGAATGAATTTAGTTCGGAAAGTTTTGTTTTTCTTAAAAACCGTAGGAATTTAATTGTTTGTTAAGTTGGTAGTTGTGCATTTTTACCGCAAAGTTAAAATTGAGCGCTTAATCCTTGCCCTAAGTTTAACCCAGATTTAGAAGTCTGTGGCTGCTAGCAATAACGTAAAGTGACTATAACGACACTAGTGCTGTTATGGGGAATAGAGAATAGACTTCTCTGAACTCATATTATGTATGTTTTTATATTAGTGTTCGTGACCAAGTAAAAGACAGTACAGGAGTAAAAAATAAATAAATGAGGATACAGTTGTATAAATTCGTTACTCAATTCGATATAAAACGCAAATGAAACAAAAATTATAAAGACATTTTATTGATCTAAAAATTTATAACACTGACGCCGTCATCGTTATGCGTGGCGTTCAACAGGTAGCTCTGCATGGCCCGCACGGTTTGCTCGTAGAGCGGGTTGGGCGGGCCGAGCGGCTCGCCGTGCGTGAAGCGCGTGATGAGCACCTGTGCCGGTGCCGAGCGGCCAGTGGGACCGTTACCGTTACACACTTTTAAATAAGCATTACAAGTTATTAGAATATTTGCCGTAATTGACACTTAGCAGAATAGGCAATGTTATTAGTACATTGTGTATCAAGGGCGGTAAGTAAGGAATTACAAACGAGTGTTTGTTACAAGGCCGAGGCGAAGCCGAGGGCTTTAATAACACGAGTTTGTAATTCCTTTACCGCCCCGTGGCACACACAATGTTTTTCATCACACTTGTGAGGAAATCTTAATAATATAACCTTACTAATCGTCCCAGTATGACAAGAAAATATTAAAACATCAAAGTGACATTAGTGACATATGTCATAGACAATGCGAAAGTCAAGTCACGTTCGGAAACCATAGCGGTAAAGACCTAAAATGGTTGATTTTATATTTGCAAAATACTGAAATACACTATTTAAACATTAAATAAATGTTACCGACATATGTGTTTACATGTATTTGCAATAACAGTTATCTTTAAATATATATTTCAGTGATAAAAGTTAAAAAAATAAGTTGGCGTTTCCTTTGGCCATGACAAATAAGAGTAAAACAGAACCAGCGTTTCAAATATAAAAAGAAAACCATTACGCCCTAGGGCGTAATAGGTCATTTACGGCCCGCAAAACCTACGTGTAATGACACCATTTTCGAGCAAGTGTGATGAAAACTATTTTTCACGCCCTAGGGCGTAATGGTTTTCTTTTTAAATTTGAAACGCTGGTTCTGTTTTACTCTTATTTGTCATGTTCAAAGAAAACGCCAACTTACTTTTTTAACTTTTATTACTGAAATATTTATTTAAAGAGAACTGTTATTGCAAATACATGTAAACACATATTTCTGTAACATTAATTAAATGTTTAAATAGTGTATTTCAGTATTTTGCAAATATAAAATCAACCATTTTAAGTCTTTACCGCTATGGTTTCCGAACGTGACTTGTCGTCTCGATATATGTCACTAATGTCACTGTCAGTTTTACAATTTTATTTAGGTTAAGTAAGGTTATTTTAATCAGATTTCCTCACAAGTGCGATGAAAAACATTGTGTGTGCCACGGGCGGTAAGGGAATTACAAACTCGTGTTATTAAAGCCCTCGGCTTCGCCTCGGCCTTGTAACAAACACTCGTTTGTAATTCCTTACTTACCGCCCTTGATACACAATGTACTATTATGCAACTGATCCATAATGAGACCATTAAAACCCTGCACCAATTTTATGTTTCTGATTAGTCCATTGGTTGACTGTCAATGAATGCCTTAAGGCATTAAGCCCGCCATTTGTACTTTCTTGTATTGTGCAATAAAGATTAAATAAATAAATAAATGAGGATCACACGAGTATTTTAAATCCTAATTATGTACAGTTGTATAAATTCCTTACTCAATTCAATATAAAACGCAAATGAAACAAATAAATAAATATTAGGGGACAATCTTACACAAATCGAACTAGCCCCATAGTAAGCTCAATAAGGCTTGTTTTATGGATACTAGACGACGATATATTATACAAATACTATAAAGACATTTTATTGATCTAAAAATTATTAAAAAAAAATTATAAAGACATTTTATTGATCTAAAAATTTATAACACTGACGCCGTCATCGTTGTGCGTGGCGTTCAACAGGTAGCTCTGCATGGCTCGCACGGTTTGCTCGTAAAGCGGGTTGGGCGGGCCGAGCGGCTCGCCGTGCGTGAAGCGCGTGATGAGCGCCTGTGCCGGCGCCGGCGCGTCCAGCGGGACCATGTGCCCGGCGCCGCGGAACACTACCTCCGAGAGCCGGCCGCCCGTCTTGTGGTAACTGGAACAGAGTAAACTCAAAGTTTAAACACAGACAAGTAGTAGACGTGTGTGTGATCACTCACTAGCTCAGTTCTGATTCAAACAACTCAGTATATCTTTCAAATCACTCGCTCTCAAGTAGCTCTATTGAGTTACAAAGTGAATTGGTATTATTTTTGTCTACCGACTGTCTGCCGACTTCATCTAAATTTTTTCATACGATCCGGTTTAACTAAATTTGCACCTGGCGTATTTGACGTCACTTACAAATTAGGTGCAAACTTAACGTAATCGTCGATATCTCGAGAACTAAGAGGTTTTTAATGAGGTCAAATTTACTTAATCTGGTGTCTTATGAGCTGGTCTATCAGCCCTTTTCGTATGTACGTTGGTTTTGGGGACACCCTGTTCATATACATACTGAATAATGGATTCGCTTTTATTAGGTGGATTGAAATGTTAACTTACCCGGCGTTCCTGCCGTTGAATATGTAAGGGTATCGAATAGCCTCAAGGAACTCCTCAGTGCCGTTCCATTTCCACGTGCGGTAGTTCTTGGATGTGTATAGGCACGGCAGCATCTGGTCTAGCTGCCCGCTGAGGAATAAAGAATTATGAATATAACCTACTGATACACAGATATAAACACAACCAATAATTTAGAGATGGGGTAGGCGTGTGGTGCGAGGGTGAGATACGATAAACTTTTCCAAGTAGTTCGAGAACTTGACCAAGTTGCAAAAAAAGGGACCTACACATTTTGTAAGATTGAGCTCTTACCCACACTAGATAATGGTCCAATAATTTTTCCACCAACTAAGTATTGGATTTACCAAACAGAAGTTCGGTGCGAGCTGCATGTTAAAGTAGTTAAGTGCAGAGCCCTTTTCACTTCCGACATGTCCAAGTACACCGAGTACCTACTTGGCCAAGTCAAATACAACTACAGATATAATAAAGATTGAGTCCTTACCAATACATCAACACCCGATAATGGTCCAACAATTCTTCCACCAGTGGGCTAGTACCTATCGCTGAAGAAATCCGGTGCTAGCTCCAAGTTGACAGTCACATTCACGTAGTTGACCTTTATGTCACCGACGTGGAACTTCCGACTTGGTCTGATAGTCCTAGTACTTGGCCAAGGAATAGAGAACAAAGCCCAAAGATGGTAAGATTTAGTGCTTACCAACACTTCAACACCCGATAATGGTCCAACAATTTTTCGACCAGTGGTTTAGTATTACTGAGGAAGTCCGGTGCTAGCTGCAAGTTGACGGTCACATTCAAGTAGTTAAGCTTTATGTCGCCGACATGCAGGGCCCTCTTCATTTCCGACTTGGCCTGATAGTCCCAATACTTGGCCTAGACACAGAAAAAAACCTAAAGATAGTAAGATTGAGTCCTTACCAATACATCAACACCCGATAATGGTCCAACAATTCTTCGACCAATGGTCTAGTATTGCTGAGGAAGTCCGGTGCTAGCTGCAAGTTGACGGTCACATTCAAGTAGTTAAGCTTTATGTCGCCGACATGCAGGGCCCTCTTCATTTCCGACTTGGCCTGATAGTCCCAATACTTGGCCTAGACACAGAAAAAAACCTAAAGATAGTAAGATTGAGTCCTTACCAATACATCAACACCCGATAATGGTCCAACAATTCTTCGACCAATGGTCTAGTATTGCTGAGGAAGTCCGGTGCTAGCTGCAAGTTGACGGTCACATTCAAGTAGTTGAACTTTATGTCGCCGACATGCAGGGCCCTCTTCACTTCGGACTTGTCCAAGTAGTACGAGTACTTGCCCACGTTGAGGTCGTCGCGGAGGAAGTTGTACGCGTGCCTCAGGTGCGACAGGAACAGAAGGGATGAGATCAGGCTGACCCATTTCTAGAAATGAAGCAAGTAATAAATAGTTGAAGCCAGTAAAGTAAGAAATGTCTCAGATCACATGTAATTGGCTACTTGACAACTTTTTTCTTTCATATGTTATAGAAACACCTCTCAATAATAGAAATATTAGTGAAAAAACCACTTCAATATCATAAAAACTCACCGAGATACTACAATGTTAAAATCACATTTTTAGGCTTTCCCAAATACGTGCCGAAACGCTCCCTTCTGAAGCCCGTTATACAGTGACGTCACTGCCCATACGTTGTTTGGGGAAATCAATAACTTTGTTCTGCAACTATGTTAAAACTTGCGTTTATAGTAACGGTTTCGTAACAAAAGTTAAATAAAAATTTTTATAATTTATTTAATGATAGGTACTAATAGTTTTTAATAATTTTATACTTTTAAAATGGACTTTCCTATCCAACTTTGGAGGCTCATAAAAAAAGTTACACGTTATTATGCTTATTTCAACAGGATCTTATATAATTTTTACAAATTTCAGTTACAGTCAAGTACCCAATTGTCGGCCGAGGCGAAGCAGAGGACGTCAAACATGTGATCTGAGGCTTTCTTATTTACTGGCCAAGGTTTGTATACAATTTTTCTGTTCGACGGAGCCAGAAAGCGGCATATTCGTTTAGCGCAGTGGCCAGCAACGTGACGCTTTCCGGCCGGATAGCAGAAAAAGCAGTTACTTCACACAGATACACATTGAAGACGCAAATCAAATATGTTAGACGAATGAGCCTTCAATGGCAAACAAAAACGTCGTGGTGTAAAGGAAAAGGTTCTACAAAACCTTAGGTTATTCTTGCATAAAACACCCGTTTGTGTACCAGAAATGTATGTCTCCTGTCTTCCCCTAGCTAGGATGCGACTCTACGGAAAGCTGTGATTCTAGGCATTTCAAAAGTGCTAGAAAGTACAAAGTTTAAAGAAGTATCTTATTATCAAGTAATATCCTACCGACTTAGCCTGAACGCTCCTGTTCTGAGCAATGTCTTCACGGAACCCGTCGACCAGGGGCTTGATGGCGCTGAGCTGCGTCTGGTCCATCAGCCCGAAGTACTGGAACGGCTCCACGACGTTGGAGATCACCCCGGGGTCCACCAGTGCGTTGCCGAGCATTATTCCCTGACAACGTAATACGGTGATTCCTCAGATTTGTGTCTGCGGCTAATTACCGCCTCGATATTGTTTATATGAAATTAGAGACGTGTTATTTAAGTGGACGCAGACACAAATCTAAAGAATGACGGAATAGTTGGAATAAATAAATAACAAATATAAATATCGGGCGACAATCTGACATAAATTGAGCTAGTCCCAAACTAAGCAATGCTTGTACTATGGATATTAGACAAAGACATACATACTTGACGACGTTTTCAAACACCATCTAGCATCACTTCGATGAACAACCCCAGGCCAAGGATCCTGGACTCAACATGGGTTCAGATGACGAAGCAGGAGAACCTCTTACATACTTATATAGATAAATAGACTCAGGAATAAATACTCGTGCTCATCACACAAATATTTGCCCTTACCAGGATTTGAACCCGGGACCTCTAGATTCGTAGGCGGTGGCACTCCCACTGACTGAGCTAAACGTGTCGTCAACAATATATTGAGGTCAAAAAAATACAGCCATAGCGCTGAAACTTTTCCACTGCTATGTTTGCCTTTCACGGATCCGAAAATAATCCGGCCCCCGTTAGCTAAAAAGGCACAAATATTTAGGAAATCTGAATGTGATGTGTCCTTTTAAGTAATGGAGATAGTAATTTTGTGCCTCGTTCCTCTAAAACGGAGCTGGTGCCACGCGATCGAGAGGGTTGCTAGTGCGATCTTTATTAAGCAATCTTAAAGACCACTCAGTCACGATCCTCAGGCATGAGGGACGGACTAAGAACAGAAGAAATACAGTCTAACGTGGGATTTCTTATCGGTGTTCATATTTACGATCCATACGTCTAATGTATTTTTGGCCCTTTGATCGTCTTTGTAGCAGTCCTTTAAGTTACAGTTCATTAGAGTGGCCTTTTGAGTCCAGAAATTTCTAAATTCTATCAACACTGAATTGCTGAATCTATCGGGGAACAAGATCTGTCACCCTAAATACTTACAAGGAAAGGTACCCAACTGTCCGGCTCCCATTTGATTGTTTCTGTTAGAGAGTAGTCTAAAATAAATAACAGATACGTATTTTTTTTAGCTGCCCAATCTCAACCTATTGGGTCAAACTGACCTCCAAAGTACTTTAAAGTGACTAAACCCACCAACTTCTACAGAAAAAAAATTAAGCAAGTTGTTAGTTAATTAATATTATGTTTGAGAACATGTGAAAAAATAATAAGCACGTGTTTCGTTATACCGGCTCAAAGTCATGTTTTCCTAAAAAAAATAAAAACCGGCCAAGTGCGAGTCGGACTCGCGCACCGAGGGTTCCGTACAAACTCATAAGTAGATACATGAATAGTTCAAGAAAAACTATATGGCGATTAGTTTAGTAGGAGCAAATAAGTATGTGTTAAGATTTTTGCAAATTTCTCAAAAACAGTGCAAGTTAGGAAAACCGTTATATTTTTCCTGCAATATATAGAATGACATTAATAATTGGTAATTATTACAGATTTTTCTGTTCAGTAACTTCGAAGATAATAGGGGGGGAACGGTATTTTTTTTAACGTTTTTCGCCATAAATCAAAAAATACTTATTTAAAAAAAAATACAAAAATACTGTTTTAATCTACAAATTAAGCCCTTTTATTTGATACCTCACTCAATATAATAGCCCTACTTTCAATTTGCAAAGTCTCATTACGGACCCCTTTAACCCTCTACTGCATGATATAGTAAAACGCTAGAAAAAAAATATTTTTTTCCCAAAAAATGTGTTAATTTTGTGCAAAAGTTTGAAAAGTAGCTGAAAAAAAAAATTTTGACATGTATTTTTCAAAATTCATATATGGCTTCGTATGCATTGAGATCTAAGCTCATGAATTTTCTAATTTCCTACTTTTTTTTATTAAGAATTATTATTTCGTCTCTATCTTAGAACATACATTTGTCAAATTTGTATAGATCCTCGGAAACTGATAAATTGAAATTCTACAGCTGAAAACTTCATAATTGTAACGTTTTTATAACCAACCATTAGAAGCTCTTAATGCATACGAAGCCAAATATGGACGTTATAGAAATAGCCCCAATTGCATACGAAGCCATATATGGCTTTTTCAAAAAACTTCTCAAACTACGGAATAGGGTTTATTTTTTTTTACAAAATTTGATAACTTTACTCTTAATTAGGTCTATGACTAGTATATAACATGGGGTTGACAATATTTTTTCTCCTTTATGACCCTGAATTTACCACTGAAACGAAATGAGTTTTACCAAGTTCATTATTCATTTTAGTTGGACATAATCAATCGCGCATAACATTGGGAAATTATCATATAGTGTTATTTAAAAAATATATACCGTTTTATTTACACTTTGAATATTGTATTAATGTAGCTTTCCAAATATATAAAAATATATTCGATACTCAAAAAAAATCATGAACATTAGACGCCATTTTTGGCTTCGTATGCGGTAAAGGGTTAAAAAAAAAGTAAAAAAGTTACAAGATTTTTTTTACATCCTATAAGCTCGGGTTAGCGGTTCTTAACACTATTCCAAATTTCAAGTCGATAGCATCAGTAGATCCTGAGATATCTTGCTGTGACAGACGGACAGACAGACAGACAGACAGACAGACAGACAGACAGACAGACAGAGTCGCACCATAAGGGTTCCTTTTTTACCATTTTGGTACGGAACCCTAAAAACACCCTTTTGTTAAAAAATACGTGTCTGTTACTTTATACTACTCTCTAACACTAACATATATCAAAATAAATCAAATCGGAGCCGGACAGTTGGGTACCTTTCCTTGTTAGTCCACACCTACCTGTAAATTGAAGTGTGGCGGCTCGTCCCGATGTCTATGGATCTTAGAGGCCAGCGCCGGAACATACTTGCCAGCATACGACTCGCCCGCGATGAACAGCGGGGCGGACTGTAGCTCGGGGAAGAGCTGGATGAACTGCTTCATCGCTGTGTGGAGGTGCGTCGCGTACTGGAATGGAAAAAAAATGGGCGGGTGAATTTTTTCCTGCAGCCAAAGCGCTTAATACATGTAGATACGTTACGGTACGGGGCTCGTAATGAGAACTACTCTGCAGTGGCGTGGCGTTGAAGAAATCCTTGGGCAAGCCGGAGCAGCTTTGGCTTCAATTTTCTTTAAGGGCACTACAATTAAGTGCTGAACTGCCTAATATTAGGCAAGCCGACGGGAATCGAGTTCTAAGGACGCTACGCCACTGCTACTCTGCCACCGTTACTTAAAAGGGCAAATCCCATTCAGATTTCCTATATAGTTGTGCCCTTTCTACTACCGGGGGCAGTATTGGTTTTAGGGTTCGAGAGAGCCGAAACGAGATAACAGTTCGTTTCAGCAGGACTAAATAGAGGAAGGGATCGAGAAGACCGTAGCGTGAAGGTCTTTTCGCCTTGTTTGGATCCTACTATTTAGAGTTTTATTCGGCGGGATTAAATGGAATAATGAATCGAGAAGATCGGAGCGTGACTGTCGTAACGCCTTTCGAAAAGGTGGTCGGTTGATGTCACAGCCACGTGCGGAAGATATTTGTCGGAGTATAGAATTCATCATCATCATCAGCATTTCAGCCAAAAGACGTACACTGCTGGACATAGGCATTCCCCAAGGATCTCCACGATTGTCGGCTTTGTGCTGCTATTATCCAGCGGCTTCCCGCGGTTTTCACCAGATCGTCGGTCCACCTTGTGGGAGGCCTGCCAACACTTCGTCCTCCGGTACGTGGTAGCCACTCGAGAACCTTACCACCCCAACGGCCATCAGTTCTCAACGGTCATCAGTCTATAGAATTAATACCCGGGTATTAATTACCTACCTATAGTCTGAACCCAAGTTCCGTTCCAAGTAATTAATATGCGGTTGACCCGATTATGATCATCAGGATAATAATGGGAATGACACGGTGAATCTACGAGTAATAGTACATTACATACCGAGGCCAGTGAAGTAAGAAATAACTCAGATCACAAATAATTGTGAGGATAAACATATGACCTGAGGCTTTCTTATTTACTGGCCAAGGTTTGTATACTATATTTCCGTTCGATGGAGACAGAAAGCGGCATCTTCGTTTAGCGCAGCCGCCGGCAAAGTGACGCTTTCCAACTGGAGGGCAGAAAATGTTATTTTTCATTTCGACGTCCATACCGTTTCCAAGTTCTTAGTGTAGCCGTCACTGCTCTCCGTATAGCTGTAGCCAGTGCCCACGGGGTTATCGATGAACAGGAGCGAGTGGTTCTGTAACCAGCTGTAGCGGTTCTCTGAAACATCAGGCCAGTAATATGTTATGAACACTTTCACAACCAGACAAAAAATTGAACAATACCCCAGAAACTGATAAGGCCGCTAGGTGGGTTTGAAGCCAATAATGCGCAACGCAAAATCGGCCGGCACCTGACCAGAAGTTACGAGCGCCTACTATAGCTTGGCAACTTCGTTGGTGACACTCACATGTGTGCTTTTTGTTATGTGCAGCCGTAACTACTTACACAAGTTACCGCCAACACGGACGGCGACCGACGGGAGCAGCCTCCGGAGGCCCCCGTTCGTGTTGGCGGTAATTTGTGTAAGTAGTTACGGCTGCACATAACAAAAAGCACACATGTGAGTGTCACCAACGAAGTTGCCAAGCTATAGGCGGGTATTGGTCGGGAAAGTGTTAATTTGCTAGAGGATGCCATGGTAGGGATAAAAGCGGGAATAACCCAGGGGAAGCCACTGCTAAATGCTAGTAACATTATAATGCGAGAGTAACTCTGTCAGTTAAACCACTGAAACGATTGTGATGAAATTTGGTGTGCAGATAGTTTGATATCCGAGAATGGACATACTCGTATAAAACTTTTTATCTCGGTAGAGTGCGAAATGTTGATGGAAATTTCTATATACAGTAGGTACTACGATAAATTAACAGTATGCCTAAGGGAAATGAATAGCAAACATTCCTTAAGGTGATTCGAGTTCGGTTCTCTATACCTACCAGCGGTCGGCAACCTTTTAGCAGCCAAGGGCCACATAGTAGCTAACGAAATGATGCGGGCCGCACTTTGTTAAAATTTTGTGACTTTATACGATTCTGAATATACTTAACGACCTTTACATACAAAATAGCCAGGGAGGCTCGCGGGCCGTAGGTTTTTTTTATACAAACACGAAGAGGGTCATCATTTTCCATTTTGTCTGCGCGTAATGATATGAGAAGTCTCAGAAAACCAGAATTAACCTACAATCTCATTTTTGGAAACCAAACGTTTTTTGCTAAAAAATAAAAAAAATACTTTTTGCGAGTTCTCACTTCTCATGTCATTTCGCGCGGACAAAATGTATCGAGCGAAATAAAACACAATTCAAACATAATTGATGCTGTGGAAGCAAACGATGACCTTCCTCATTTTTGTATGGAAAACCTACACGCGAATCCCGTGCAAAGTTTGTTCTACACACTCGTATTATCTCAGTCGATTAGAGCGGTTGCCCTGTCATGGTCTCAGATACTAATTCGGATACAGACAGAAATATAAGTGTCATTCAATGTTTGTATAGTCTAAATCACAATAGGTATTTCGTTTCAATACGGTGAAAAAAGTTGATAGGTCGGTCTTTTACTGTTCATAATCAGTTTACGCCAATAGGCATTAACTCATTATGTATAGTACAGTACAGTACAAGATTTACTTACTTCTCACAGTGCCAAATGGGCTAACATTAATCGGCCCTATTTCATCAAACAGCCCCGTCATACTAGACGCCCCCGGTCCTCCCTGCATCCACACAATCCACGGCGTGTCGTTCACCGGTTTCTTCGCCACCGGGAAGTACCAGAAGAAAATATAAGACTTCAACTCCTCGTCCACCGTTAAGAACCCACTGTAACTCTCAAACCCTTCAAACAAGTCCGGGTCTACGCTGCTAGCGTTCCGCGCTTCCGCGATACGGCCGTCTTTTATAAACGGTGTGAGATGCAGTGCTGTGCCATTGTCGACCGTATTTGCTGGGGTCGTAGGTGCAGTTTCGTCTGAGCTGCGTATGGCGCTGCCGCTAATGATTTTGAGGAAGTCGCTGTCGAGTTCGTTTTCGTGCGAGTCCTTGGTCGATTCGGTGTCTGTGGCTAGGGTTGCGCTAGTCGCGGGGTCATCGTTCGAAACGTTGTCTTTTTCGATGTTATTTTCTAGTGTGCTAGGAGTCGGTTTGGTTGTGTCTGTAGCTAGGGTTGTGCTCGTCCCAGTGTCAACACTAGAGGCATTGACGTGTTCTTCCACGTTATTCTCTAGTGTGTTAATAAGTGTTGCTTCTGTTGGAGTAGCGGCAGTAGTTTTTGTGTGCGAGTCATCTTTGCCTATCTCATTCGCATTAGGTATGTTTTCTTCGTGCACTACAACCTTTGCGCAAGTGCTGTAAAGAGAAGCATTATTTTTTTTTTTTTTTTATATCCCGAAATAGCAAAACAACAATAGTAAGAGATAATTGTGTAAGATAACGTTGAGTTATCACATCGAAACACAATATCAAAATCATACAGCATATGTACGTAAAATATAGGCGTGTCTAAACCGTAAGCGTATGTCGCACGAGTAAACTGAGATATGTGTAGAATCTAAGAAAGACTTGTATGTAGGTATAGTTGGGTGCCAGAGGTGACTCCCTTATTTTAATTTAAGTAATACAATTTAATTCCACAGGGGCCCATTTTACAAATAAATTATTAATAAGTTGTTTTCATTGTTTTTTTTTTTACTTTAAGGTATTAGTTTTTAGTTGTAGATTAATTATACACACTTTGTATCCTTGATTTTAAATTCAATTCCAATTAAATATATGTTTGTACACCCACCTGCCAATTAATATCACTAATAAGTAAAATAACTCCATTATTTTTTAATAAATTAAACTAATATAACACGATCACTTGGACTGCGTCATTTCTGACAAACTGCGACCAATAATCTGGGGTGCGTAATATTATCTGCATGAACTACTGAACTTTACGTTATATCGCATATTATGATTCTATATTTCGTGCAAGATTTAATTTGTTATGTGGTATATATATTCCAGTTTCAAGGCAAGTTCAAGTTTGTTAGATGATAATACTGATAAAATGTGTCAATTCCTGTTCTGTATTATAAAAATACGTAGTAGATAACTAACTATATAAATTCAGGAGACTTTGTTATGTGGCTCCGCTTACTCATAACTACCTACGCTTGAGAAAATAAGAGCCACGTTATTAAACACGAAAAACCTAAATCATAAATTAATTTAGATACTTCTTTATTTTTCACTAGCATTCACCCGCGGCTTTGCCCGCGTTAATTCCGTTAATGTCCCAAGGGAGCTTTTTACCGGGATATCCTATCCTACGTTTCAATCCAGGACTTGATCTTCTTTTTCTTTCTTCTTGTTCAGTAATTTTGTAACCAAACTCCAAACATCTTCACAAACTTTCACATTTGAGGTCTTTTCAAAAGGGCTTATTTTTCTATGGTTTTCATACCTAGAGAAATATGCCCCTTTTGAAGAGACACTTCTCATTTATAATATTTTTGTCATTCCATAACTGACCTGTGATTGATCTTAGTAGCGCCTGATCTAAGCGAATAAGATATCCCCAACGCAGTTTTAAAATGGAATTGGCTCACCTCGTCTGCCGCATGCACCTGGAAAGGTGAGTATAAGTAGCCACCAAGTGGGTGCCGTATGACGACCGACAGAGATGGGGCAGGCCTAGACAGAGATGGTGAGACGACTTGGATGCCGGTCCTTAACAACTGGCCGGTAGAGGCATAAAATAGGGGGTTGTGAAAAACTCAGGGAGAAACCTACTTTGCCTCTCAGTGACACAAATTCAGGCTAAGAAAAAAAGGATACTTCCAGAGTATACAAATAGTATGTAGGCAGGGGTACTAAGGCCTTATTCAGATAGTATTTTGCGCGGTGTACAGTATTTTGTGTGTAGGTATGTAAGCTCGCTTATTGGTAACTTACAATTACAGAATATTATCAACATACCTATTTTGATACTGACATCCGTACAAATTCCGAGAACTTGGTTTGGGTTGGGTAACAAAGAGGAAAAACCGAATACATACTGCGTAAAGAAAACAATAAACAAAAGCATTATCCCTGCAAGGATTTTTTTTCTCTTTACCTACTACCAAAACTTTATTAAGTGGCAGAGAGTAACTTTATTAGGTATTTTTAATTATAGGAAACCACCTCTTAGTTATAATATAAAAAAACCTTGCATGTATTTCACAAAAACGATATTATATATTTTGAACTATTTAATGTTTTCCATGATGTGTACATACAATTCAAATCAAGTTCAATAATAATGTAATGGTCACATGACATTGACGTAAGTCTAACTCGTACAATATGATACGCTTTTTCGGAACGATAAGCAAGTCTTCGGTAGTATAGTGGTAAGTATCCCCGCCTGTCACGCGGGAGACCGGGGTTCGATTCCCCGCCGGAGAGATCTTTTTGCTTTTTTTTTTGTTTTTTATTTTGGTTTTTTAAATTTAATAATGCTAATGATATAAACGAGAAAGATTATTCTCCCCTGTGGTTCATTAAAATGTCTTTAATTCGAGTCATAACGCCTACAAGTTTTCCCATATGACTGGATATTTCTCGAGTGGTTTCAAGAAATTGTTTAGTATATTCAAGTTTTTCCCTTTCCAGCCGAATTAATTCCGAGGCACTTTCGTCTTCATCTGAAATAGAATTAAAAAATGCTCATGACTCATGATGTTGTTAGAATCAAATATATTATAATAATAATACTTCAAATAAAATGGAATCATGTCATCAAATAGTTATGTAATAAACATTTAAAGACAATATTACTTTCAAATAAATTACACATAATAGATGTATAGACTAACTATGAATCCTGTGAATGTATTCAGGGAAAACGAATTATTCAAAGTAGGGATGTAACGATACACAGTTTTGCCGATACGATACCGATACCGATATATAGTAGTTAATATAGGCGATACCGATACCGATATCTTAGCTAAATAATGAAGTAAGAACTTCAGATATTTGTATGTCCTTATTATAACTAATGGCAATGACTACTGGCTATATTTACCAGAGAGTCAACCTTGAAAGTGTAAAGTAAAAATAAATAAATTGTCAACTCAAAATTCAATTTTTTTTTTATTAAGAACCAAAGATTTTATTAACATAGTAATTATCCTTGCACAAGGTAATAGACCAATACATAAATTAAGTCAGAAATTGAAATTACTTTTTCAGATTTTTTTTCATATAGAAAATTCTTTTCGCGCTCTTCAAATACCAGTTGTATAATATCGGCCATACCGATATATCGGCGATACCGATATATCGGCCGATATATCGGTATCGGTATCGTTACATCCCTAATTCAAAGTAATTCATACAAAGGTGCTCAAGCCCCTGTCCGACCGTGACAAACTGACTGATAAACCTACCCTCAGTGGGGTCAAGCCGCACCGGCAACACAGTATAATAGCAGTAATTTTTTTTCCTACAAAAGGTATATCGCGCGCTTGTATGTGTGCGCGCCGTGAACGAACGCATTACAAGCAAAGTTTTACGAATGCCTACGGATCGCACTGTCTACGCCTCGACCTTGAATACGTATCGCGCGCTCCTAAATGGTCGAAGTTTGAGCCTGTTGCTTGCCTTTGCCAGTAATTCCTATTTTTAGACAGAACATACCGGATTCATCTTCAGTCTTGACCGTGAGTTTTCTCTTCCTCTCATGAGGACTGCTGGTTCCAACCTCATCATCTGCATCAGACATGTTTTGAGAGGAATGCCTCCTCTTTTTACCTCTTCTCGGCTTCAAGGTGACACCTTCAGTAAAATTACCACAATGTTACTTAAAGAACACATTGCTATTTTTGTATAACAGAACTTCATACTATTAAAAATGGTTTTGTTGTGTGATCTGATAACAAAACGACTTTTTTTTTTATCTAAAAATTTCTTACTTTAGGGTCAGGTGGGGTAAGATGAACATGGGTCAAGATGAACACTTGTATGGAATTTGCATACTGTACGCCTCACCCCGGACAAAATAAACTATGTTTGTCTTACCCCACCTGACTTTAATTGGTTACCTACCATAATTAACAGGTGCCTCCTCACTATTGTCTGCCATATAGGATTCTTCTTCATCTGAAAACTATGATATGGAATTTTTATTAATAATTTCTACTATTATTCTTCTTCATATATCCCATAATTCATGTTATTATGTGTTTAACACCTTTATTGTGGTATGGGGTTGATGTGACCCCATACATATATGGTTACTCGATATGTTAAGCTAATTTCCGCAGTGAATGTGTTCATAAATACATTTTCATGATAAAGAATATACAATGAGATTTAATTCATTATAATACAATACGAAATTTGACCGACTGTTTAAAAAAATAACTAATTTTAAATGTAATGTGTTTTTAAAAGCTTTTCTAGGCAAGTAGTGTCCATAAAGCCTGGCAGCATGGTGAAGCTGAGTGTTAAAAGTCTTTTTTCAACTCCAAGGTCTTTGAATAACTTCTAATTTAATTTGGCTAGATTCCAATTGGATTCTTACAAGAGTTTATGCTCATTAATGCACCAGTGATGAAAAAAAAAATTTAAAGCAATATTTTTATTAAATCATCCATCTTTTTGGCCAGAACAAATGCTAGGATGTTGATGCTAAAAGTACAGTATATAAAAAGGTAAACTCACACTGACACCTTCAGCCAACGGATCACATTTGATGACAATGCCTGAGACCACACTCTCTCCAATGATTTCCAGGATCATTTCTTCCATCTGGCTGAGGCTAGCCACTCCATCAGGGGGCGGCTTGTTGCTGTCTTGAGCTGCTTTTAGCTCCAGTGCCCGACGACGCACTCTGTACTTCCAGTCACACCAGTACTGAAAAATACCAATTTTTTTTATTGGACCATTTGATTTCTAGGTTTATATATCATACACATGAGGCATAATTTTATTGTATTGGTAAAAATGTGCAGTATGATGAAAAACCGAGATTGAGAGAGGATGATCGACCAAATATACTTATAAGGGTTTTTGAAATTTGTTTAATGAGGACTGTTGCTTAGAAAATTGTTCAGTCTTTAAATTATTCTCACAAACAAAAACAAAGTACCACTTACCTTAGACCATCCTTTTCCATCTTTCACAGCACCATCTCTTATAGCATTCAGTTTTTTGGCACAGACATTCCACAGTTTCACGGAGTGAAGTTTCCCTCTGCGGCCTCTGGTGAGTCCTTTAGCCAAATCCTGGTGCTCATTCAAATACTCCAGCAAACCTTTTAACTGTTCCAAAGTCACTTGCTTTCGGGCCTTCAAATCTTAAATTTAAGGACAGCATTTTCAATAAAAAAAGCTAATTTAAATGTGGAACAGAAAAAAACAAACAATGGAAAAAGCCGGCACGTTTGACGTTTCTTTCTAATACTTGTGCACTAATTCACACAAACGAAAAAGGTAAGGAAGGGCCGAACCTGTGTCCATTTTCCGTATTTAATGTGATGTGAATTACTATATTATGATAAAAATATATGAAGCGATCATCTGAAATACTCTTTATTTGAAAATTCTCAAGTAATATTATGTACCGTGTCGCAATTACAGTATCGTTTATAACATCGCGTAGATATCGTTTGGGTCGATTTAGGTCGGACCGACTTGTGCTAAAATCGGTAAGTCTTCATCTGTTTTATCGACGCGCGTTGGCGGGAATTCCATGCGCGCGCATATTCGATTTTCCAGCGAATACCCCGACAGCGCTTGAATCAAATATAGGTAGTTAATTAGTCTTTTACATTACATTATTCTTATTTTGTTTCATATTAGTTTAAATGTAATAATACTTTACTAGACGTCGGTGCAGTGAACAAAGTAAATATGTTTCAATTCAATTAAATTAAAATGTGTGCAAGATTTCAGGGTGGATGAAGTAATAATTTACAGAATATAATAATACCTATCTTATAAGAAAGGCAAAATATGGTAGCAAAGTATTACTTGTGTCACAGCAGTATTTAATCAATAAACAGTATTGTCGCAATTACAAAAAAAGCTCATTACTAAAGCGCTGAAAACGCTGAACTTCGCATGTTCACGCAAATATTTACATCCCGCCCCATACATTGTGATAATACGGACGGATCGAAATGTGCTTCCAGACTTACCAAATTCAACTCCACAGACGTAGTTTTCATTTAGTCGGGTCATAAATCGTTCACGGCGATAAAATTGACAAGTGATATGATATCGGCAAGTCTTTGATTTTGTTCCTATTTAGACCGTGTCCATGGGAAATAATATTATGAAATCAGTGATAAACATTTAATGTAAATTTGACTGACGGGCGTTCCAAATGGTACTGGAAAAGCTGCGATTTCTAAGAGGGGTAAGTTTAGCTTTAATTAATTAATCATTTCAATATTCAAAGTAGATGAAAAGAATGGCTGTCGCATGATATCTTATTTTCTATTAATATTCTATGTGATTGATATATCATAGGCCATATAGCCTCAAAAGGAAATAGAAAATAAATCTCTGATAATGTTTTAAGTTAAAATACCTTGTTGGATAGGTAGGTACAATGTGACGCAGTTAACTTCCAGACAGAATTTTATGGAGCTTTCATTGACCTATGAACTAGGGTAGATACCTACTTTATAACTTTTATAAGTATGATAATATGCGGAGAATGTAAACCGAATAGGTAAGTTAAATACAACCTCTTTAGACGCATTTCGGAACTTAAAATCGAGAATTTACCTACTTAAATAGACAACTGTATGTTGCGTTCTGTTTTCGAAAAAAAAAACTCTGTAAAGTACCTACGGTATTATATTATATATTAGGTATCCTATAATATAAACGCGTGTAGGGTCGCTCGACCAGCAGCAACCTACCTACTGAGTAGAATAATAATTATACTTAGATAGGTACGGTATACGCATTGAGCCGAGTCCTAAAATAATATTATTTTATTGTTAGCCGAATTCGCAGGCCGACTTCTTAAGTTTAACCAAACAAATATCTGAAGTGTTTGAGGTAAATTCTTATGCTTAAGAAAAAAATAGTTAACGAATTTCTCTTCACGCGCCTGCACGTTTCTTGCAAAAATCCTCGGATTTCGTGTTTATACTTTAAGTGGGACATTATGCGAGCGGTAAGAAACATTATATTTAATCTTTATACTTTAGGGTAATTGTAAACCATGGCCTGACATCTATTGGATTCTTGTAACATAACTCTGAGTGGCTGTGGTGGACTAAGTCAGTTGGAGGCCCTCTCTTTGGCTTTTAAATTATATAGTCTAGGCCCAAGGACCTTAAAATAAATAGCGGGGCGGAGCCTCGCTAGTAAAGAACTCAAGCATGTCTAGTCCACCGGCTACTTATGTATTCGTGCTGCTCGCAATAGGAAAAACTGGCCAAGTGCGAGTCGGACTCGCGCACCGAGGGTTCCGTACAAACTCATAAGTAGATACATGAATAGTTCAAGAAAAACTATAATATGGCGATTAGTTTAGTAAGGAGCAAATAAGTATGTGTTAAGATTTTTGCAAATTTCTCAAAAACAGTGCAAGTTAGGAAAACCATTATATTTTTCCTGTAATATATAGGATGACATTAATAATTGGTAATTATTACAGATTTTTCTGTTCAGTAACTTCGAAGATAATAGGGTATTTTTTTTAACGCTTTTCGCCATAAATCAAAAACTACTTATTTAAAAAAAAATACAAAAATACTGTTTTAATCTACAAATTAAGCCCTTTCATTTGATACCTCACTCAATATAATAGCCCTACTTTCAATTTGCAAAGTCTCATTACGGACCCCTTTAAAAAAAAAGTAAAAAAGTTACAAGAATTTTTTTACATCCTATAAGCTCGGGTTAGCGGTTCTTAACACTATTCCAAATTTCAAGTCGATAGCATCAGTAGATCCTGAGATATCTTGCTGTGACAGACGGACAGACAGACAGACAGACAGACAGAGTCGCACCATAAGGGTTCCTTTTTTACCATTTTGGTACGGAACCCTAAAAACTAGTTGATGTGTGTGTGCGGTTCGTAAGTACAGTAAACGGCCATAAAGAATGCACATCGGCAATCATCGCATTTCCGAATACAAACGAATGCTAATTTCCATGTACATCAATTATTAGATTAATCGTTCATCAGAATTTGAATTTAGAACTAAGTACTTTATTGTTGTTTTGTTTTGATTTCTCGTGGAATATATAGAGCTGTAAAACACGATGTAATTATATTTAATTATTGCTTGTTGGGGAAAAACCGAAAAATAATATACATACATATTATACTACTAGCATATTTAAATGTGGGTTTAAAGATCGACAAAAAGTGTAATATTGCGGTGAAAAGTTGCTAGGCCATCGCCCACAACACGGTTTAACCCTGTACCCTTAGTCGACTCATGCGACACCCCCGGGAAGAAAAGGTTGGTGTTATTCTAATCCGACACCACACGGGAAACAAAAATTGTAGATAATTTCGCGTGACTGGCAAACTAACGGATTAACTTTTTTCCTATAGAAGCCATAGTACAAATAAAATTTTGTAAAAGTTTTAGCAACTCTATATTATATATTGACTTGGATATGCGACTGCACTCTCTCGCATTTGAACCACGACTGACAAAACAAACGT
This sequence comes from Eudemis profundana, assembly GCA_947034925.1. Classification (NCBI taxonomy): domain Eukaryota; kingdom Metazoa; phylum Arthropoda; class Insecta; order Lepidoptera; family Tortricidae; genus Eudemis; species Eudemis profundana. Next base: position 20,773,916 of record OX344799.1, read on the forward strand.
CATGGTGTGTGCGACACAGATATCGCTATACGAAGTCGAAATTAGCCGATTGCCTCTTTCCAAAGATCGATGTGCATTCTTTATGGCCGTTTACTGTACAAGCAGCCGGCTTACTAAAAATGGCTTCAGTTCTCTGTTGGCGAGGCTCCGTCCGGCTATTTATTTTAAGGTCCTGTCTAGGCCCTAGAGTATCCCACTGCTGGGCAAAGAAGAGAGCCCGCCCTCTAATTTTTGTACGTATCCCATCTTTATGTCTTAAGCAATCTCCCAATCCATCAATAATAATGGAAGTATTTTTGAAAAAAATCCGACTTGCATTCGAACTGGCGCAGTTGGAGGCCCGTTATGTAATTTGCATTTGGAACCCAAGGCTAGACTTAGGCAACGCTTGAAATAAATATAAGATAGCCCGCAGACTACAGACTATTTATTGGCTGACAGTTTAGTCGGTCGGGCTGTTAATGTATGAACATGTAATCGGTGTAATGTGCGCACTTTCATACATGTTCATACTGATTAACAGCCCGACTAAACTAATCGGCCGATAAAAAGTCTGTAGTCTGCGGGCTACCGAAGAGGATAAGGTAGGTAAGTAGCACCAGTGACGGAAAGTGGACGGAAAAGATGAGGAGCAGTATATAATCATGGTATGCTGGGCATGTAATGAGGAAGGATGAAAGTCATATAGATAAAATAATGTTAGGGATGAATGGCGAGGGGTGGAGAGCAGTTGGTACGCTAAAGAAGCGATGGATGGATTGTGTTAAGGAGGACATGAGAAAGAAAGGAGTGAGTGCTGAGATGACGAATGATAGAGGAGAATGGAAGATAAAAAACATGTGCCGACCACACATAAAGTGGGACAGGGCAGGGAGATGATGAGCCCAAGGCTAGATATCTCCCTCTTAGCCTACCACTGCTCAGTGGCATCGCCTCCAAGACCTGTAACCTCCTTAGGAGATGAATTTTCACAAATCCTTCCCTTAATTTTACTTGCTTTCGTTTCATAGGGAACTTGTCGTCAAATGAGAGCTGTGAAAATGTGGGGCGCTTGTAGTTAGGTACCACAGTACTGTCGTCATAGTCTAAAAGGCGACTTTTTATTATGGTAAGGCATAGTACAAAGTCACCTTTTAGACTAGGTATGACGGCAGAGTACAACAACGAGCACTCCTGCTAGCTAGGGAATTAACAATTAGAATTACACAAAAAGGACACTAAACAGGTCATCCACAACATACTGTCACGCCATGGAACTGTTGCAATGGTTCTCGTTATTATAATACCAAATATCTTTTACGTTCTATGTGATAGACTATATATAGATGTCCGCGTGAATTTCTGTTTTTTCCATAAAAACTTTCATCCCCCTTTTCAATCCTTTAGTTTAGAGGTTGAATTTCGAAAAATCACTACGTCCTTCAAAAATTCTGGGTTTTAAATGCCATCCCGTGCCTTTCTACCGTGATTTAGGCTTTACGTTGTGTATCAGTACCTTAGTCATGTAACTGTACATAAGAATATCATGAATTTTAAGAAGAACTGCGACATACATAATATTAATACTAGGAATAAACATAAGCTCGCAGTGCCCACCACTCGGCTCCATAAAATAAAAACATCATTCATGGGTAATTGTGTAAGGTTTTATAATAAGCTGCCAGGGAATATAACTGAATTATCTATTAACAAATTCAAGAATTGTGTAAAGCGTAAACTCATGTCTAAGGCTTATTACAGCACACAAGACTACATGAATGATGAAACACCGTGGGATTAACTGCGACTGAAATAGATATATTTTAAAACAATGTTTGATTTTGTCTTTTTCTGTTTTTGTACTTGCCAATTGTTTTGACACTTAGAGACTATTTACATCTCTAAGAAAAAATGTTGTTTTTTTTTAGTTAGGTACATCATGTGAGTCACAGATTTTTTTACATTTCTGTAAGATATTTAGTAATTAAGTATTCTCAATTTGTATTTTGACGTTTGGAGATCCTTTACACCTCCAAAACATAATATTTTGACAACGGAGACTCTTTACATCTCCATTAATTTTAGTATCAATTTATTTCTTATTTGTCTTGTATGGACGCATAGAGAGACCCTTTACATCTCTATAAATGTAGTTTTTAAGTTAATGTAATGTATTAATGAAATCTCATGTATGAAAAGAGAAACTGGTGAGTTTCTTCCGGCGCTTCTTCTCACCAGAAGCGCCAAAAGAAAAGAAAAGGAAAAAAAGAAGATAAAATAATGTAAGAAAGACATGTAAAAGAGCCCTTGACGGCCTACTTACAGAAATAAATTATTTTATTATTTTATTTTATTTTTATTATTACTGTTTTATATGAAGGTGAGAGCCGGTAACAGTGGATCACTTTAATTTATTAATTTGTATGATTGGTTTGTTAATTGAACCAATTTTTTTCATATGCCCACGCAGCCACAAGGTAAACGCATGTTCAATATGAGCGAGGCAGGATGTAACTCACATCTGGTATACCTTTTTTTTTTTTAAGGGCCGGCATTGAAAGAAATTTCTCATTTAAGCACCTCCCATTACCCCGCTACCGGGGCTGCTCCCCTTAAGGGGATTCGCCAATGTCGCCATCTGTTTATAATATTATGAACTTTTAAATCTTTGAACAGCGTAGCGCCACCTAGTAGAATATCTTTTAACCACTTGTGTTTACTATGAACTTTTCGAACCATGCTCTGAGTAGGGGTCCATATGGGCTCATATAAAATTGGTATTTCGATTTTTCTCCGAAAAATTTTGCTCATAATTTTTTTGAATATTTATTAGTACCTACTACTACCTACATTGCCTATAATAATAAAAAAATTGAATTTTTGTACACGTAATGTTATTACTTAGATGTTATATGTACCTATAATGTTATTGCCAAGAATTACTTAATTAATAAAGCTATTACATATAAATATTTTGCTCATAATGATTATAAGTTATATGTATAATTTGAAATCAACGTGTGGGCGGTTCTCCTCAAAACATTATTCTTGACCAAAAAAATGTCTATTTTACAAACCCCGCGACAGAGCATCTTTATTAAGCCAGATGTATACATACATGAAAAACATAACGTTTTATCATAAAGGCACGGAACAAAACCCATTAATTTTCATTATATTTACTTTTTTGTTTAAAATGGTGTTTCTGATAATGACTCCTTATGATAATAATTACGTTTTTGTAGAAAATAATGACGGCTCGTTGCCAACAATGATTTTCACCTGAGAATCAGGTCTGATGTATATTGATTTAAGTGTTTTTTTTTGTTATGGTTTATGATATGGACGACAAAAATAAAATTCGAATACATCGACACTGGAAATTTCAAATTTCGTAAGGGACAGTTTATCGTAAGCACACTAAATACACCATTGGAATCAGTAGGTATTTCTTTTCTATCTGTTCTATTGAAATTTTGATAACACTTCAAATAAAAAAATTATGAGATGATAAAAATTTGTCGTAACTTCCTAAAATTTAAAGTTGTATCATACAACATAGTGCCCATACGGTCACTTTGTTAAAGGGGTCAATTTAGCATACGAATTTATATTTTCATACATTTTATGGTTAATCACTTATGTGCTACATTTTTAAGTCCTAAAGGGGATTTTAACAATGTAGCAGTGGTGTGGCTTCCATAGAACCCGATTCCCATCGGCTTGCCTATTTTTGCAAAGCATATGACCGGAGTATCTACTACTCCCGAAGAAAAAGTAATCCAAATCTGCTTCGGCTTTTCTAAGAATATATTTGACGCCACGCCACTGCAATGTAGTAATATACGCGTTGTAATCCGTTTAAGTTGTTTTATTACAATGAGTGATTATCGCGGAAAGCGAAGACAATATTATAAACTTATTCTTTTCTTAAACAGTTACGACAATACTGATTAGGTATGGTTATTTGGAACTCTAAGAATTATAATTTTTATGCCACACCTGGCCATAAAGTGGCTTTTTCTGTAAGCGTAGCGTACGGAAAAAGCCGCTTTCTGGCCAAGTGTAGACATAAAATGACGTACATAACACGGGAGGTAGTAAAAAAAGCCCTCGATTGCAGATTTACGTCCCTCGCTTGCAGCTCGGGCCGCAAACTTCTGCGATATCGGCCTTTCTTTGTATTACCATCCTAGTTGTGTAATATACTATTATGTGCAAGTAGCCGAGTTTTGAATATATTACACCACAACTAGGCTTCGGTTAGACATGTGCGCCGATCAAAAAATTGTCGGCGGCGGCGTTTGGCAAAAAATCGGCGGCGGCGGCGTATTTTCGGCGTGAAATCGGCGTGATTGAAACATGATTTCACACAGCAAAAAACCGTAATTCAAGGACACAGTTACTTAAAATATCGCCGTACATCACCTTAAACTCTGATTTAATATGCTATAAACATATATTTTTACAAAAAAAATCGAAATAAAATGGTTAAAATTTGCGTTTTTTGCCTTTTTGGCACCAGCGATCATAACGTTACGATGCCAAAGCCATCCACTGAGGGAAGGTGACCCATGCTACATCTTAGTTCTACATGGTACATCTTCGGTCTATTCGAGAAGTTTTAGGCCTTATCAGACATTATTTATTCGAGCTATATCGTCGACCGTAGGCTGAATTACGGTAAGGGACAGGCAAAACAATAACCCTTACTGTAATTCAGCCTACGGACGACGATATGGTATGGCATTACCACTTGGTTATTCGGAGCAACATCAATTAAATAGTGCTTCTACGGATATCCTCATTTCTATGGAGATACTTAGGTTCACACAGGTCATCACTGTCTGTATGAGAGAAGTTCACTGGCCAAATGCCTATAGTTACAGGATCTAAAGCGTCGCGAGGATGATCTTAAGTTTTTCCAACGTTACCCAAACGTGTTAGACTACGCAATAGACTAAAATTAGATACCAAATTTGTAATTAGTAAATCCGTTTCGTTCCGTTTCCAAAGAACCTACTTAGGTGACATAACTCTAGCAAGATGAGGTGGTCATTGGCTGGGCATATAGCTCGAGCAACAATGACCGATGGGATGGAAAGGTTCCCAAATGGAGACCACGAATTTGAAGGAAAATGGAGCGTGGGTTGGCTTTCACAAAATGATCTGAGGACATGTTTAAGTTCGTCGGCATTCGATTAAGAGAAAACGTGTGCATTGCGCCTGTTTGTTCGGAATTGTTTAGGGCAGACCTATGTTCATCAATGAATGTCTCCGGATTGAGATGATAATGATGATAACTAGCCCCTGCCGTCTTTTGAAATCCTACGAGAGAATAATAAGAAAAAACGTTATCCAAAAATGTTATGAACCTTTAATATTTCAACAGAGTATATGCTATGAACTGCTAGAACAAAGTGTTAAATAAGGTTAGATTTGATATTTGGCACGAAAATCTGCTTTTGCAATAAATTTTTATCCACGCCGATTTCACGCCGATCAGAAATCGGCGGCGGCGGCGTGGCCAAAAAAGCCGGCGGCGGCGGCGCGCCGGCGCGGCGCACACCTCTACTTCGGTATTCCAAATAGCCCCAGGAAACTTTACATACCTGTTTCAGAAAACTTCAGTCTAGAAAACTTTATTTGATAATACGCATATTTAATTAGTAATTTTATTGAAATTTGCTTACCTGTAAAATGAAATTCCATCCTTTTGCACGCTAGATGTTTTAGTGTTTTTGCCACACAATTTCACGCAACAATAATGCATTTTTAATCATGTTACTTACGCAACTTCCGAGAACAGACTGAAGTTAGTAACGGGGGCGTGTCTCAATCTTGTAGTAAATTTACCGTATGAGTGGCAGCGGGGGTCGCCTGACTATGCGACGTCTTTAGGTTTAGTGGTCTGTGGCCGCAAGGTACCACATAGTGATACTAAGTAATTATTTTTTCATCACACTTGCTCGAAAATTGCACAATTGTCGAGTGTGCATCAAATTCAGTGAAACATCAGTTGCTCTTTACTCTCACTCACACTCACTCACTCTCACTCACAAACATTCATTTACTCTCACACACACACACTAACTCACTGTCACTCACTCTCTCACTCACTGACATTCATTAACGCACTCTCACACACTCACTCACGTTCATATACTCACCCATTCAATTACTCTCACACTAGGTTACTGACTCACATTCACACACACCCGGTCACTTACACACTCACTCCCGCACAATCACTCACTCACATTCACACACACTCACTCACCCACACACGCTCAAACACTCTCACTAACTTTCACTCATACATGCAATCACTCTCAGTCACTCACTCACATGTTCGAAACTATAAAATACGGGTCCATATTGGCTCATATAAAATTGGTATTTCGATTTTTTATACAAATAACGATTTGTGACTATACTCATCATTTCTCCGAAAAATTTTGCTCATAATTTTTTTTAATATTTATTAGTACTACTACTTACATTGCCTATAATAATAAAAAAATCGAATTTTTGTACACATAATGTTATTATTTAGATGTTATCTGTACCTATAATGTTATTAGCAAGAATTACTTAATTAATAAAGTTATTACATATAATTATTTTGCTCATAATGATTATCTATATTAATAATTTAGCCGGGCCCTACGGTAGACCTGAACGAAAAGCGTCTCAAAAATTAAAGCGTAAAAAAATAACACTTTCGAATCGACAACTTATATTCGCAAAATTCGTATAACGCAGAAATAAGCGTATAAAGATGTAAAATAATGCGAATAATACCAAAAACAGTCGGCCATGTTTGCTTGCGTCAATTCGAGTTCGTTCGGAAATTGTCACAGTTTAGTGCAGGGGTACGTAGCATGCGACTATAATATAACTGCGGGCGCGGCTGTACATACTTGGCATGGGTAAGAAACCCGTTTTTTATTTTAATTAGAATAATCATACGTTTCCATAATTTTATTTCAAAGAAAACAATCTTTAAACGGGAAAATATTAATAAGTTACTGACATAACTGAAAAATATATAATAATATTGTACAATATTATTGACACATAACCCAAAAAAAGTAACAAACGTTGGCAAAGGTGTCAGATAGATTTCTAAACGAAAAAAAAGGAATAGGCACATTTGTTTTTAATCCCTCTGATGGTGAAGTGGTAAGTTAGGGCGAAACTCTGTAGGGGCTTTTTAGGTTTTCTTAAATTTATTCTGACATCAAAAACAAATTAAATTATACCCGTTTTTGGTACAAAGATAGAAATTTGAAAATCAATGTTTATCATTTAGGTGAAAACAAAAAAATTACCAGGCGTTTGAAATATTCGACCATAATAAAAATAATGCAGGTCTGAATGTTTTTACGGTTCCGTATCAAAATTGTAAAAAAGGAACCGTTATGGTGTGACTCTGTTTGTCTGTCCGTCTCTCATAGGTCAGTCAGATATCTCAAACGATTGCTGCGATCGATTTGAAATTTGGAATAGTTTTAAAAGTCGCTAACCTGAGCTACCTACTGGACATAAAAAAAATCTCTTATACCTTTTTTTACTTTTTTTAGGGGGCCGAAATGGGAGGTCGAAAATTTCAAGTTGTGCTATTGTTTTAAGTGGGGTATCAAAAGGATGGAGTTTATTTGTAGATTCCAATACCATTTTAAGTTTTTTTCTTAAGCATTTACTTTTAGATTTAGGACGAAAAAAGTTCAAAAAAATACCATTCCCCTCCTTCCATTATTAATACATATCTTCGAAGTTACTGAACAGAAGAATCTGTAATAATTGTCAATAATTAATATCAACCTAAATATTATTTAAAAAAATAACGGTTTTCCTAACTTACACAGTTTTTTAGAAATTTGGAAAAATCGTAACACTTACTTATTTGCTCCTACTAAACTAAGCGCCATACAGTTTTTCTTAAAATATTCACGCATCTATTTACGAGTTTTTCATGTTTGAGGTAGGAATAAGAACGTTCAAATATGATTTCAAAAATTTATTTTCTACCTACGGGGAGCAACAATGCCGGTTAATTTTACCTCCATAAGATGATTCCGTAGTTTTTGAAGAACATGGTAAAATTAATAAGACAAAATTTAAGGTTTGTCAAATCACGCACGCAGCAATCAAACCCAATCAGGAACGTAGTAAGCGTAAAAAACTGACAGAGCGGGAGGGCCTATACAGTTTTTCTTAAAATATTCACGCATCTATTTACGAGTTTTTCATGTTTGAGGTAGGAATAAGAACGTTCAAATATGATTTCAAAAATTTATTTTCTACCTACGGGGAGCAACAATGCCGGTTAATTTTACCTCCATAAGATGATTCCGTAGTTTTTGAAGAACATGGTAAAATTAATAAGACAAAATTTAAGGTTTGTCAAATCACGCACGCAGCAATCAAACCCAATCAGGAACGTAGTAAGCGTAAAAAACTGACAGAGCGGGAGGGCCTATATAATCCGGCACACGAGGCGAGGCATTCTAATCCGGCCCGCGTATAGAAGCCTCCCCTGCCTGCACAGTAAAGTACCTACAGATGTGAGACACACAGCACCCCCAGGACGAAAAAGATTATACGTAACTTCAAGTCGACCATGTCATGTAGCCCGCGCGACATTTTCAAAGGTGCTGTAAGGCCCTCTGGGAAAAAAGTTTGGAAACCCCTGATGTGAATGCTTACCCCTTAGGTTGAAGTAAGACTACGCCGGCCACGTCTGTAGTAAGTATCCACATAGGCGGGCTAAACTGGCTTCGAACTGGGTGTGACATGTTGAATGGACAGGACCGGACTGGGCTCCGACTCCCCACGAGTCCGGGGCCCAATAACAACAACCACAAGCCGGGGGCCCGGCCCGTGCGGGCCCCGCGGCGGCTAGGAAAACTGGAAAACACCACCTTAACTATATGGCCAGTCCGACGACGCTAGAACAGGCCGCGGCGAAGATAGTGGGACGACCTGAATGTATTTCTTAACGGCTGTCCAAAGTTAGCTCGGGACCGGGACGGCTGTCATATTTTGTAATTCACTGTCATATTTTGGACGAGGGCTTAAATTAAATATTTAGACCATGTTGGGGTGGGGTGAGCCTGAGGTACAGGCTGGGTGGCGAGGACGTAGCATGCCACGGTGAAAATAGCAGGACAACCTAGACGTATTTTTAACGGCTGGTCAGGGTGGTCCTTTGGACCAGAACCATTGCAAGCGGGATAGATTTGCCCTTCAGCTTCAGTGGGACATTAATAATTAAACTTAAAAAATAGGATTTGGCTCTAGAAGGGGTAAAATTATGAATAGGAATCTGTTATTTCAGATATTTGAAAGTAAAACTTGGTATATAAATTACATACCTAATACATTAAATATTCGTGATGTTCCCTCAATTTCAACAAAACATAACTACATAGAGAACCCACTTTCTTAGATGTCGGTTAAAAATAAAAGGCTTCGAAAGATAAATAACAAAATGTACCTAATTGAAAAGATTCTTGGTAATGCTATTTCTAAGGAGGTGAAAGGGTTAAATGGGGTTTGTAATTTTTTACATTTTACCCGGGCGAAGCCGGGTTTTCAGCTAGTCTATATTAATAATTTAGCCGGGCCCTACGGTAGACCTGAACCAAAAGCACCTCAAAAATTAAAGTGTTAAAAAATAACACTTTCGAATCGACAACTTATATTCGCAAAATTCGTATAACGGAGAAACAAGCGTATAAAGATGTAAAATAATTTGAATAATACCAAAAACAGTCGGCCATGTTTGCTTGCGTCAATTCGAGTTCGTTCGGAAATTGTCACAGTTTAGTGCAGGGGTACGTAGCATGCGACTATAATATAACTGCGGGCGCGGCTGTACATACTTGGCATGGGTAAGAAACCCGTTTTTTATTTTAATTAGAATAATCATACGTTTCCATAATTTTATTTCAAAGAAAACAATCTTTAAACGGGAAAATATTAATAAGTTACTGACATAACTGAAAAATAATATAATAATATTGTACAATATTATTGACACATAACCCAAAAAAAGTAACAAACGTTGGCAAAGGTGTCAGATAAATTTCTAAACGAAAAAAAAGGAATAGGCACATTTGTTTTTAATCCCTCTGATGGTGAAGTGGTAAGTTAGGGCGAAACTCTGTAGGGGCTTTTTAAGTTTTCTTAAATTTATTCTGACATCAAAAACAAATTAAATTATACCCGTTTTTGGTACAAAGATAGAAATTTGAAAATCAATGTTTATCATTTAGGTGAAAACAAAAAAATTACCAGGCGTTTGAAATATTCGACCATAATAAAGATAATGCAGGTCTGAATGTTTTTACGGTTCCGTATCAAAATTGTAAAAAAGGAACCGTTATGGTGTGACTCTGTTTGTCTGTCCGTCTCTCATAGGTCAGTCAGATATCTCAAACGATTGCTGCGATCGATTTGAAATTTGGAATAGTTTTAAAAGTCGCTAACCTGAGCTACCTACTGGACATAAAAAAAATCTCTTATACCTTTTTTTACTTTTTTTAGGGGGCCGAAATGGGAGGTCGAAAATTTCAAGTTGTGCTATTGTTTTAAGTGGGGTATCAAAAGGATGGAGTTTATTTGTAGATTCCAATACCATTTTAAGTTTTTTTCTTAAGCATTTACTTTTAGATTTAGGACGAAAAAAGTTCAAAAAAATACCATTCCCCTCCTTCCATTATTAATACATATCTTCGAAGTTACTGAACAGAAGAATCTGTAATAATTGTCAATAATTAATATCAACCTAAATATTATTTAAAAAAATAACGGTTTTCCTAACTTACACAGTTTTTTAGAAATTTGGAAAAATCGTAACACTTACTTATTTGCTCCTACTAAACTAAGCGCCATACAGTTTTTCTTAAAATATTCACGCATCTATTTACGAGTTTTTCATGTTTGAGGTAGGAATAAGAACGTTCAAATATGATTTCAAAAATTTATTTTCTACCTACTTTAATTTTACCTCCATAAGATGATTCCGTAGTTTTTGAAGAACATGGTAAAATTAATAAGACAAAATTTAAGGTTTGTCAAATCACGCACGCAGCAATCAAACCCAATCAGGAACGTAGTAAGGGTAAAAAACTGACAGAGCGGGAGGGCCTATATAATCCGGCACACGAGGCATTCTAATCCGGCCCGCGTATAGAAGCCTCCCCTGCCTGCACAGTAAAGTACCTACAGATGTGAGACACACAGCACCCCCAGGACGAAAAAGATTATACGTAACTTCAAGTCGACCATGTCATGTAGCCCGCGCGACATTTTCAAAGGTGCTGTACGGCCCTCTGGGAAAAAAGTTTGGAAACCCCTGATGTGAATGCTTACCCCTTAGGTTGAAGTAAGACTACGCCGGCCACGTCTGTAGTAAGTATCAACATAGGCGGGCTAAACTGGCTTCGAACTGGGTGTGACATGTTGAATGGACAGGACCGGACTGGGCTCCGACTCCCCACGAGTCCGGGGCCCAATAACAACAACCACAAGCCGGGGGCCCGGCCCGTGCGGGCCCCGCGGCGGCTAGGAAAACTGGAAAACACCACCTTAACTATATGGCCAGTCCGACGACGCTAGAACAGGCCGCGGCGAAGATAGTGGGACGACCTGAATGTATTTCTTAACGGCTGTCCAAAGTTAGCTCGGGACCGGGACGGCTGTCATATTTTGTAATTCACTGTCATATTTTGGACGAGGGCTTAAATTAAATATTTAGACCATGTTGGGGTGGGGTGAGCCTGAGGTACAGGCTGGGCGGCGAGGACGTAGCATGCCACGGTGAAAATAGCAGGACAACCTAGACGTATTTTTAACGGCTGGTCAGGGTGGTCCTTTGGACCAGAACCATTGCAAGCGGGATAGATTTGCCCTTCAGCTTCAGTGGGACATTAATAATTAGACTTAAAAAATAGGATTTGGCTCTAGAAGGGGTAAAATTATGAATAGGAATCTGTTATTTCAGATATTTGAAAGTAAAACTTGGTATATAAATTACATACCTAATACATTAAATATTCGTGATGTTCCCTCAATTTCAACAAAACATAACTACATAGAGAACCCACTTTCTTAGATGTCCGTTAAAAATAAAAGGCTTCGAAAGATAAATAACAAAATGTACCTAATTGAAAAGATTCTTGGTAATGCTATTTCTAAGGAGGTGAAAGGGTTAAATGGGGTTTGTAATTTTTTACATTTTACCCGGGCGAAGCCGGGTTTTCAGCTAGTAAGTTATATAATTTGAAATCAACGTGTATCGTAACGCATAATATGCAATCATAATTCAACTTATTTCATAGAATCATTTTGCTCATAATGTTTAGAAGTTATTTTATTTATTCACAACGTGTATCGTTTCGTTTTTAGGGTCATAAAAAAAATAACCCTAACCTACATATTTTTTGGGAGCCGTTTCGTTTTTAGGGTCATCAAAAAAAAAAACCCTAACCTACCTATTTTTGGGAGCCGTTTCATTTTTAGGGTCATCAAAAAAATAACACTATCCTACCTAGTTTTGGGAGCCGTTTCGTTTTTAGGGCCATTAAAAAAATAACCCTAACCTACCTATTTTTGGGAGCCGTTTCGTTTTTAGGATCATCAAAAAAAATAACCCTAACCTACCTATTTTTAGGAGCCGTTTCGTTTTTAGGGCCATTAAAAAAAATAACCCTAACCTACCTATTTTTAGGAGCCGTTTCGTTTTTAGGGCCATTAAAAAAAATAACCCTAACCTACCTATTTTTGGGAGCCGTTTCGTTTTTAGGGTCATAAAAAAAAAATAACCCTAACCTACCTATTTTGGGAGCTGTTTCGTTTTTAGGGTCATTTATAAATAGCAGTATAATTTGAAAAATATATTAAACAAAAGCTTATTGCTTAAAAATGTGAACTTGGAAAAAATATATACGAATAGATTATGACTAAGCAGCGATATATTTTGAAATATATATTACACCAAATATTATTACTTGAAAACGTTATATTGAAATATTATATATACATAAATTATAGTAACAAAGTTATTTATGTTGAACAACATTATGATTATAATACATTCGGAGTTCCAATGACTATGACTAAAAATAAATATGTACAATGATCATTAGGTTGTAAAATTTTATGAGATACATTTTCGGAGTTCCAATAATCGAATTTGCAATTTTATATGAACTTTGGCGCACCCATAAAATACACGTCTATTATCTAGGAATTCATATACTAAAATCATTATTAGTAACAATCGTCATTATACTCCTAACACATTGTCATTTTAGCAACACGCGTCATTGGTGTCACTGACAATCTTGCCGAAAATGATGTTGCCAATAATGACAAATTCTAGAAAATGCGGCTTTACAAAACAATTAGGTATATTAACAAGACAAGAATGCACTAAATAGTGTTAGTCCATGTGTACTTTGATATGGTTATACAATAATACTCCACTGTAAATAAAATTATGAAGATACGGTGAAAAATGTGAAAGACGATAATGATGACAAACTCTGGAGAATCAAAATGAAAAGCTTACTACTCGAATCTCGCGATATGTATCATCTCCGAAGTTTGCCGATCTACTGAGGTGCGGGGTGAAGTGTTAATTTTTTTCTTTAGAAAATAATTTTAATAAACGTAACTAAAAATAATAAAAATAATTAAAAAAAAATATTGCTGAAATAAATCTAATAAAATTGTGACATGACCTAGTCTCGAACTCGATTCAATAACGCGCCGCACCGGGTATAAATCTCGTCACTGCCGACTACGCTATCTCGAGTATTGAAGATGCTGTTGAATTAGAGCATCAGTATCAGCATATGACTTTTGATTAGATTATGGAATTACGTTTTAGGTTTAGTTTTCGGCGATCATTTACTAAGTAGGTACTTGTAGCAATCTAAGAAAATAAGTAGGTACAAAATATGTCCTAATAATTGAGAAGATCAATTCGAAGCATAAAGAAATAAGCATATTATGCGCTGATGGAAAATCAGTAGGTATCTCTAACCAAGGTCACGCGACCATTCTTTTCGTACACCGCCGGCTGTGGGTAGGTAGGTATTTATCGCAACGCACGAAGTTATGCGCCACGTAGTTTGGTAGGTACCTACATATTATAATTTTAATATTTAGGTATATGGATAAATAATAGTACATTACACAACTAGGGTGGTAATACAAAGAAAGGCCGAGATCGCAGATGTTTGCGGCCCGAACTGCAAGCGAGGGAATGCAAAAATGCCAAAACATAAATAATAAACATGTTTTCATATTATTAATAAGTAAAAAAAAGTGACCATCTCGAGGATTCGAACTATAGACTAATACTTTGGCCGAGGTGCATTACGCGCCCGCTCGTTGAGCCGTTCGGCTATAAAAACAGTGTGCCCGCGCTCGAAAATAGGAAGTTCTTTCTACACCTTCAGAATGGCCCACTAGTCGCGACGCGGCCGCTGGGACAAACGAACACAGGTCCGACCTCTGTAAAGCCTCACCGGCGAATGGGCGTTACTTGTAATAAGGGACGCATTTATAGTTCACGCGCATCACAGAAAGAGAACGCCATATACAGTACGTGCCTGGGTTTTTTAGCGTAAGCGCCAGATATAAAAATACGATTAAATCAAAGATATTATTATGTTTTATTAACATTTTTTTTAATCATTTAAAAGATAAAGGCATGAATGACATTTTTACATAATTTTACCGTTTATTAATCGGTTGTTTGTTCATACTACACAAAAAACGGAATTTGAAGACGCATTTTCGGATCTCTTATCTATCGAAGAAATTTTAAGCAAACATGTTTCCACCGTAATCACTGAATAGGTTATATAGTCAAAAAACACATATCTGAAAAGCAGCCCATTTCATAATGTAGATTTTACAAAAATCTCACTAAAAAATAGCTTAAATTTTCGATGACGAGCCTTAACCCGGAGAAATGCATGAAACTGCATACCACTACGTAACCTAAGGCCATCGGGGGTGACAGTCAGATGTTACGCATTGGTTATGTGGGGCTCTACCCACTAAAACTCAGGGATACTTCCACCCTGTGCCTTTATTGTGATGCCGTGGGATCGCTAGCAAGCCACCACGATGCGTCACCGGCACCTTCGCCCTAGGGCGAATCCTCTCCGAAAAAGGCACACTGTAGCATGGCCAGTGTGCCTTCCCTCACCTGCTTCCCCCCCGACCAACGGCCGTCCCCCGGGGAAACCAGGAACCGGCACCGAACACACGGGGTCCAATCGTGTATCCGGCGCCAGTCCCACCCTCACCGCCACGGGGAGGACAAACGCCCCTGCCCCGTAGCCGTCGACGGGAGGACACACGCCCCTACCCCGCAGACACTCGCCCGTCCGTTCCTGACCGTCGCCAGACCTCGTTGCTGGGGACAGTCAGGTTTACGGACCGCGATGGACCAGTCCTCTATGTCCCGCTAACGGGACGCAGAGGACTAGTCCACCGCCACCACGCAGCGGCATAGGTCACCCGTCTGGTGCCTGCCCGCAGTGCCCCCCAAAAGGAGACGTCGGAGGGATGCTGACCGTGCCCGACGCTCCGCCCTCGCGTGCCGCACCTGGAGAGTCCTCTAACAGAGGAAACCCGGTGCGGGACCCCCCAACCCCCCATGACAGGCTCATTCGCAGCATCGGCAGGTGATCAATTAGGGGCCCCTAAGAAATCACTTGCCGTTGCTCCCGGGGTGCACCGGCCAAGACGCTTCCCATTCCTGCGAATCAACCGGATCAAAAGGAATGAATGAGAAGATACCAGACACTCTGGGAGGTTTCCTGTCTAGCACCCCACATCTAGTATACCTAAGATCAACTGAGGTAATTGCGTCTATGGGAGCAAATGCGTCTTTTTAAGGATTTCATTAAATCCGAACTCTTTAAAATTATTTCTACTGTACCTGCCTGTAGTATACGCTGTACTTTACAGGCAGGTACGGTAGGAATAATTTTAAAGCGTTCAGATTAACTGGAACCTTTAAAAGATTCATTTGCTCCCATAAACGCAATTTTCCAGTTAACCTTAGTCCTAAAGTATTCGACTTACACTGCGTATAGGATACCTATATTACACGAAACTCTGCATAATTATTGCATAATATTTCATTTAAGTATTAATATTTTTTTACAGACTTCAAAAAAAGCTTTAACCTATACCACCGGCGCAACACACATACACACATTACTGTTGCGCCGGTGGTATAGATTAAAACTTCAAACGTGATTTTCCGTGCTTTAGAAACATTTTCAGCAGGCTGAAAGGTGATTTCAGACCGTTTCAGAGGTGGCTCTTTCACATAGTAGAAGATCGAAAATTCACCTAAGTTGCCGTTGTTTTCAGGCGCCTGAAACATGTTTTCAGTCCGTTTCAGGACACCCTCTATCAGATGGCGCAATAACCTGGAAACCCGTTTTCAGGCGTTTTCAGGACCCCTTATGGGCCTTTGAACTACACTTCAGTATAGTTATGGCGAAATTTCTCGAAGGAGTGAAAGGCACAGCACTATTAGAAAGAGACAGCTATACTGAGAATGTTCGAGAAATGTGCGAAAGAATACCAATGATATATTTTTTTAGTAAGATTCCGGGACTTAAGCCCCGGAAAAAAATTTGGTCGTAAGGGAGTCTCCACTTTTCGACTATGTTTTTCGAAGTTTAGGTAAATATACTCTACCTATTCCGATCACTGATACTTATGTACATACTTACATACATACATACCGGTCAAACACATAACGGTCGCACACAGGCGCTGCCGGGTGTCGGCGCAGCCCTGAGCTTGCCTAATGCATTAAATAGGCAAGGAAGAATAATAATTACGTCGAAACAAAATCGCTGAGTGAGACATACCTGGTGTGGGTGGTGTCGGTCTATAAGTTGATTTGCCCAAATTTGCTAATGTCGTAGATAGAATGTTTGAAGGTTATTTCCTTATTTCTTTTGTAGATAAGTTATTTTCTTATTATTAAAGTTAAATAGCGCCCTTCAATGCACTAGTTTAGCACGATGATTTGAAAATGAAATTAAAAAGGTTTCAAAATGAAACAACTGCACCCAGAGAACGCCAGTTCACTCTTGCCTAATCGAAAGTACCGACATCAGAAAGCAGAATCCAATAGAAGCAGAATAAAGTTAATTGAACAGCAACCCTTTAACTGCGTGGTGGGGTAGTTACAAGAGAATTCAAGCCGATAATGGTTTAGAATTAGGATTAAGTAGGTCATAGGTACGCACTCTCCGAAATACACCCTAAAACACTAAAAATACCTACCTATGGATATACGTAAATGCTCTATAAATGCCAAAACTCAACTTGTGTGGCCCGAAGCGCATAATAGTAGAAGTATGGATATGAATAGAAATACTTATTTACTTGACTTAGTTACTACTTATACTTAATTTACTTGCCAAGCAGCAAAATAATTCACATTAAGTAATAGTGGGGTACGTATCATAATATATACAGTCATTATATATAAGTTCAAAACACATATGTTCAAAATATATAAAATCAAAATGAATAATGATTGAAAATCATAACAGGTAAAATCCATAATGTACGTTGTCCATAATGGTCGAAAAATATCCTTACGAAATGCATATGCTTACAACTCATAAGATCAAAATATATAAGGTCTAATGATATAATGTTTATAAATAAGGAATAATGGTCGAAATCCAGAACTTTTACAATTGCACAAATTTTGACTATAAATAGCCATGTACTAGAAAAATTAAGTATTTATTCCTTAAATACTTGTTCTTTTCAATTAAGTTGCGACGTTTTATGCTTGCAAGTGATCCTAACACGCTCCTCCTCGCTTCGCTCGTCGTCGCACCTAACCGGTGCTCAGACTACATTTTAAAAATTTCAAGATTCTGAGTAACCTGAAAGTTTAAAATATTTGAGTTTTTGAGTCGTTCGAACCCAAAAGTTATGAGCGACGACGAGCGAAGCGAGGAGGAGTGTGTTAGGATCACTTGTTACCAACACACACCACAACTGAATTAGATTATATGGGGTTCCATGTAAATTGGATTATTAATTAAAAAAACTGTCCTTGCAGATGTAATAAATTAAGAAAATTGTTGATTTTTTGTTTTAATTTCCTACTATACATACAAATACAAACAAGGTAGGTAGTAAGTAATATTTATTTCGCTGCTACAAAAATAGTTAAATATGTATAAACTTAAAGGCTCAGAGGTGACGCTATAATTAACTTAAGTATATACCTGTGTTGCTTTTGCTCCAAAGCCCGTTATATATTTTGACCATTATGCATTTCAAGCTTAGGAGTTGTAACCATTATGAAATTCAACCGGTATATATTCTGACCATTATATATTATGACCATTATGAATTTAGAACTTATGAGTTTCGAACTTATATCAAACAACTTTATACATTTAGACCCATTATATATTTTGAATTTCTACATTTCGACTTTATTCATTTCAACCGTATATGTTTTGACTTTATATATTTTGATACGTACCCGTAATAGTGCCTATAGGCAGTAGACACCTCATTTTACGAGAAACCAAACGGTCCTCATTAGAAAAACGTACTAATTTGATACTGTTGGACGCCAAAAAGGTAGCGAAACGAATAATTAATAGAGTGAAAGGAATACAGCCTTCAGGCGTTACAGATTTTCACCAAAATCTACTTAATTTAAAAGTAGGTATTTCTCGGAGAAAATTGCTTTCTATTCTATCCCCATCTTAAGCTGGCAGCCTGGCACTGGTAAGTATTTATTGAGCAATAAAATTTATTTTCAATTCAATTCAACAAGCAGTCCACGCCTCTGTTATTGTGCTGCCCTAACGAAACTAGCTTCAAGTTTCAATCGAATGAAACAGTGGCAGAAAAACTTCCGGCCCGGCCGCACGCGTGGAAATTCGCGGGAAAATATTAACGGTTATTCAAACTTTTTCGAACCTTTTTCCATAGACGCGATACTTTTTACCGTTTAATTAAACCGCGTGATTAATGTGTTAGTCGTTATCTAATGAAAATGGAAATAAAAGTTGACGTGGTAAGTATTCTCTCCGGATATTACAGACAGACATTATTTTATGTGAGATGTTTAATTTATTTTTGGTGAACTGAAAACAGAAAATTTACGTGTTCTTTACATATTCTTCAATATGATATGATACTACCTGAAATACCTGAAAAATTTAAAACGCAAAGTACATATGCAGCAGGCTAACTAATAGAAGATCTGCCTCTACCTAGCAACAGATATACTCGTCAGTTCCGAACGATTGAAAGCAATGACAACAGTGTTTGTTAGTAACACATTCCGCGCTAGTTAACTGCTCCTGAAAATAAAACAGACAAACCACAGCCAATTAACGAAAGCACGGACACCTGATCACATAAATAGCTAACAATTATCAGGTCAGGGTCAGCCAAATCACATCCTCCTAAAACCACATGAAGTACCTACATTCGCATATAGAAAGCATTTATACGATATTTTTATACACTTAGCGAACTCTTTTTCCATACAATACAATACATGTACAATACAATATTCTTTATTTAGGCACCAAAACAAAATATCACAAAAACTTAAATCTTAAACAGCATATTAAATGGTAAACAACAGGTGGTATTATCGCTAATAAGCGATCTCTTCCAGACAACCTTAGGGTAGTAGAGTTTATCGCTCACCAAAAAACACATTACAAGAGGTACATTACATAATTAAAACAATACATAAGTAGGTATATAACATTTTATTTAGCGGGCAATAAGGTAAACTTCCGAGCGTTTGGCACACTAATACCCAATAATTGACATACCTACTGTCTAGATGCCAACTACGGGGACAGTGTCATGCACTCGAACGTCTAAGGTAGACGTCTAAGGTAGAGGTTTACCTAATATTGGTAGCATTTCACTTTCTGTGTCACCAGAACGAAAGTACAAAATGAATTTTAACTCATACTACAAGCATGCAAGATACTACCGTACCGCGTGCCGATCTCCAAGTAAGCGTAATGTAATTGAACTGAGTAATTAGCAATTAATCACTTTGGGGTAATGGTCTATTAGGTTTGGGCTAATTCTCTTCATTATGGTGTTTGAACAACGTCGACATGTAGCCAATGATTGATGGCGCTGCGTATTTAGGACTTCCCCGTATTGGCTTTGGCCTCCCATAATTTGTTTGGCAAGACGTACTTTGTTGCGAAACTGTACAAAATAGCACTCTTATCGTCAAAAGTACTGAATATTTTAGGCTGCTGAAAGTGTCTTAGACCTAATAAGTAGGTAGAGATAGAAAACATCCAAGACTCAGGAACAAATACTCGTGCTCATCACACCAATATTTGCCCTTACCAGGATTTGAAGCAGGGACCTCTAGCTTCGTAGGCGGCTAAACGTGTCGTAGTAACATTTCCCATATACAGTCAAGCTCATTTACATCTGCACACTTAACAGGAACAAAAATATCTGAACACGACCCTTTTGTCAGGAGCATAAAAGCGTGTTCAGTCAGATATTTTTGTTCTGTTATATGTGTAGATGTAAATGAACTCGACTGTACAATAATATAAGTAATGTGTTTTTCTGGTGTGCAATAAAGTATACTTGTATTGTATTGTATTGTATAAGTTTTTTTTATAAATATGGTACGGATATACGCATACTACTTGGTTTACTTAGTGGACGAACATATTGGTGTAGACACGTTTCGCGCTTAGTGGCCACTTCTTAATTAGTGCTTTTAGTTAGATAGTTTTCTTCCCTGTCCCTACTGTTTGTTCCCTTGTTTATCTACTTAACAAATTAGGTTTTACCTGCCTTTGTCTGTATTATTCATCGTTCTAGCCAGCTCTATGAAAATGTTTGTAATTTAATGTCGAATTTGAATTTATCATCTACTTACCAGCTTTTTCTCACGACTTCGTCTGTGTAGAATTAGAGTTTTATTATATACGTCTCAATTGAAAAATTAGAATTTCCAGGTTATACAGTCCCAGTGTCTCAAACTATCTCCATACCAAACTTCATCTAAATTAGTTCATCGGTTTAAGCGTGAAAAGGTCAGACAGACAGAGTTACTTTCGCATTTTTAATTAAATTTGGTTACAGGGTCATAATGCCTGTATGAACTAATCCAACTTCATAAAGGATGGAGTAACTAATCAAAATATCAAGCTATACACCTTGTTCCAGCCAAGTTCGTAATATGTTCGAAGTTATTGTAAATTTCTATACCTGTGTTGTTTTTTCCGAAAAAAAAAGCAAAGTTCCTGTTGAACTAGAAAAACATTGACATCTTCATCATCATCATTTCAAACGTGAGCCATCCACTGCTGAACATAGGTCCCCCCAAAAGACTTCCACTACGAACGGTCACACGCTTTTTGCCTTATTAAATGGAAATCGATAGGTAGTATTTGTCGCGCGACAACGAGTCGCGTTACAGTTGTGCTAGAGGTACTTACAGGTCGTCAGATCATCTTGTAGGGCCAAGTGACCCACCAATGACTCTCCAGTCGTCTCCAGAAAAATTCTAACGTGAGGAAGAAATCTCTAGAAAGCCGTTTTGGTTTTAGAAAATAAATCTAAGTACTTAGTTATCGTTACAATGGTTAGGTACTTACTCACCGTTGCGTCTCAATCGGAGCCTCAAGGGCGTACGAATTAGCCTCCAGTGCATGTGATTTGAATACCAAAGTGCCGTTAAGTGCTTTCCTTCTGCGGGCACAAACAATTCTTCATTATAGATGGTTTACGACTGGTTAAATACAACCGGCTCTAGAATACCTTCAACTGCAAGGTACAATTTAACAAGTTTAAATTTGCATTTGCAATAACAAGTAATTCTCACAGGTCCTTGTGTTAAAAATATCTAGCTGGGTTTGTAACATTCGTAATATTAATACCAAGTCTAGTTATTTTCTCATAGAATTGAATCAAAACATATCACTTTTTTTTTAACAACAGGTCTTTGTTTCCTAATTTGACTTAGCTGTAGACGAATTAGCCTATTGGTTCGTCGAAATCTCAACCCGTTTGAGATCATTCAGATGATGCCGAAATCCGAAATTGATGTAGAGGGCCCATGTCAGAGAAAAGCGTTAAAAGTGATCACTATATCAACCGATTGCAGTTTCAGTAACTAACTGAAGTGGTTGTAAAGTATGGGGACCATATCGTGCACTTCAACAAGCGTAGGTCTCTGAAATCAATCGGCTAAAAGGAATAGCTAACAGCCCCTATTCTCGGCTGGAATACTAATAATTCTATTGTTTACGACTTCAATAAAAATGAACGTAAAATTAGGTCGTCATGGACGTTCAAATCCCGTTTAGTATACGAGTACTATAACCAAGTAGGTATTTATACATTATTTATATACCACCGGGACGCTCTTTAGTGGATTCTATAGAGCCCCTACAGCGAGGCTTTGACCGGTTTATGTCTCTATTAATTGCTCCGGTTATTAGTCGTTTAAGCCCGTCAAGAATAGATGGCCGTTAAGGACAAATAGCCGGTGCTTATCTATTTGACAGATAAAATAGAAAATGTAGGAAACTATTCAGTATTAGACGTTTTGAAACTTTATAGGAACCAACCGTAATCTGGTAATAGGTACCTTTGTTCTGCCGGAAACAGGCACTTTGAGTCGGCCGACTGATACCTATCGGTCGTTTACGTGATGTACTGGCTTAACCTCGTATTAATGGATACGAATTATATGTATATCTCTACGTTTCAACCATATTTGAGCACAAGTCATACGTGGTGCCATATTGCTAAACTAGAGCATAGCAATTTGAACATACTTTCATTGAGACTCAGTAGTTCGGCATGGGTCTTGACAGGGAAGCAGTAAGACGGCCAATATTACAGTAGTGTTTACCCCCTTCCTACCCCCTTATGATCTACATGGCAAGGTGGACCCTTTAATATTCATTACAGAGAGTGTGTATGGAAATCCAATCAGGCACATGTCAAGCTTAGTCATGTATTCTTTCGCCTTATTTGTTTAGGGTTATCTCAATATATTTAATTTTGTTTACAGCACACGGTTTATCCGTCGGCCGCAACCAAGACAGCTCCGGCCCACGCTGCCCAGCCCAAGCCCTATGGCTCCTGGTGCACCCCAGAAAGCACTCCGGCGCACACTGCGTAAGTTGACACACACACACACACACACATCGGCCTTTGCGTCTATTGTAGACGATTTATGGTGCAATGTTTCGAAGACAACGTTTTTGGTGGCTGAATAGACCGATACGGAAGCAACATGCTCTACTGCAGGACTAACAAGAGAAATTTGCGACAGATGGTTCTGAGTCACGTTGACGTCGTCTTGGTATAAATATGTGAGTGCTGTGAACCAAACCTGACTGCAAACCTTCAACCCTCCACAACGCGTTTGCGCCACTCCGTCCGTTTTTCTACAAGCTTCTCCCAGTCTCAGTGGTCAATATGAAAGGCGCTCATGTTATCTTGGCGCAGTCTTTTGAGACGTTATTATTTATTATTATTTTTTGTTCAACAATACTTAAACTACTAGGCGAAGACGCTAGGTAATGGGCGTACGTACTTCGCAACCACGAGCGCTATAAAGAGCTCAAAACGTCGGGACCGAAATTAAATAATATACGCAATATTTTTTTTTTTATTATTTGTTATAGCCTTTTTTCTCTGACTATTCGTCTGTCCTTCGACGTAGGCCTCCTCTAACTCCTTCCTCTGTGATCTATCCTTACATATTTTTTTCCAGTTTTTTGGAAGGTCATCCTCCCATATTTTTAATGGTCTACCCTGCTTTCGTTTTTCCGTCCTTGGATACAATTCTGTTACGTCTCTAGTCCATTTTGTGGCCACCAAAAATACGCAATATATTCTGTTTAGAATATTTTAATTAAGGGCCGGCATTGAAAGAAATTTCTCATTTAAGCACCTCCCATTACCCCGCTACCGGGGCTGCTCCCCTTAAGGGGATTCGCCAATGTCGCCATCTGTTTATAATATTATGAACTTTTAAATCGTTGAACAGCGTAGCGCCACCTAGTAGAATATCTTTTAACCACTTGTGTTTACTATGAACTTTTCGAACCATGCTCTGAGTAGGGGTCCATATGGGCTCATATAAAATTGGTATTTCGATTTTTTATACAAATAACGATTTGTATTTCTCCGAAAAATTTTGCTCATAATTTTTTTGAATATTTATTAGTACTACTACCTACATTGCCTATAATAATAAAAAAATCGAATTTTTGTACACGTAATGTTATTACTTAGATGTTATATGTACTTACCTATAATGTTATTGCCAAGAATTACTTAATTAATAAAGCTATTACATATAAATATTTTGCTCATAATGATTATAAGTTATATGTATAATTTGAAATCAACGTGTGGGCGGTTCTCCTCAAAACATTATTCTTGACCAAAAAAATGTCTATTTTACAAACCCCGCGACAGAGCATCTTTATTAAGCCAGATGTATACATACCTACATGAAAAACATAACGTTTTATCATAAAGGCACGGAACAAAACCCATTAATTTTCATTATATTTACTTTTTTGTTTAAAATGGTGTTTCTGATAATGACTCCTTATGATAATAATGACGTTTTTGTAGAAAATAATGACGGCTCGTTGCCAACAATGATTTTCACCTGAGAATCAGGTCTGATGTATATTGATTTAAGTGTTTTTTTTTTGTTATGGTTTATGATATGGACGACAAAAATAAAATTCGAATACATCGACACTGGAAATTTCAAATTTCGTAAGGGACAGTTTA
Organism: Eudemis profundana; assembly: GCA_947034925.1. Classification (NCBI taxonomy): domain Eukaryota; kingdom Metazoa; phylum Arthropoda; class Insecta; order Lepidoptera; family Tortricidae; genus Eudemis; species Eudemis profundana. Next base: position 20,798,765 of record OX344799.1, read on the forward strand.
TCATAAGCACACTAAATACACCATTGGAATCAGTAGGTATTTCTTTTCTATCTGTTCTATTGAAATTTTGATAACACTTCAAATAAAAAAAATTATGAGATGATAAAAATTTGTCGTAACTTCCTAAAATTTAAAGTTGTATCATACAACATAGTGCCCATACGGTCACTTTGTTAAAGGGGTCAATTTAGCATACGAATTTATATTTTCATACATTTTATGGTTAATCACTTATGTGCTACATTTTTAAGTCCTAAAGGGGATTTTAACAATGTAGCAGTGGTGTGGCTTCCATAGAACCCGATTCCCATCGGCTTGCCTATTTTTGCAAAGCATATGACCGGAGTATCTACTACTCCCGAAGAAAAAGTAATCCAAATCTGCTTCGGCTTTTCTAAGAATATATTTGACGCCACGCCACTGCAATGTAGTAATATACGCGTTGTAATCCGTTTAAGTTGTTTTATTACAATGAGTGATTATCGCGGAAAGCGAAGACAATATTATAAACTTATTCTTTTCTTAAACAGTTACGACAATACTGATTAGGTATGGTTATTTGGAACTCTAAGAATTATAATTTTTATGCCACACCTGGCCATAAAGTGGCTTTTTCTGTAAGCGTAGCGTACGGAAAAAGCCGCTTTCTGGCCAAGTGTAGACATAAAATGACGTACATAACACGGGAGGTAGTAAAAAAAGCCCTCGATTGCAGATTTACGTCCCTCGCTTGCAGCTCGGGCCGCAAACTTCTGCGATATCGGCCTTTCTTTGTATTACCATCCTAGTTGTGTAATATACTATTATGTGCAAGTAGCCGAGTTTTGAATATATTACACCTAACTAGGCTTCGGTATTCCAAATAGCCCCAGGAAACTTTACATACCTGTTTCGGTCAAAAAATAAAAGACAAAGCTAATTGTTTACTAGTATTAAACCGCGCTTATAATACGATTGAGCACATATGTCGTTTTTGAAATAATACTTGAAATGACATGACAATGTAACTGATTTCAAGAATACCTTACATGACTTTCTCGCGCAAAAGGCATATTATACTGTGCAAGAATACTTAAGTGATAGTATATAGAATAGTTTAGTAACTAACACCACACAATGACATACCTTGTAACTAACGTAATAAAATAATTGTATTGTAAATAAAGTAATTGTATTCTATATTCTATGTTTGAAATGAACAGCATGTATGTCATCGACTAAATTTGTATGCCGCAAGGTACCACATAGTGATACTAAGTAATTATTTTTTCATTACACTTGCTCGAAAATGGTGTCATTACACGTAGGTTCTGCGGGCCGTAAATGTCCTATTACGCCCTAGGGCGTAATGGTTTTCTTTTTAAATTTGAAACGCTGGTTCTGTTTTACTCTTATTTGTCATGTTCAAAGGAAACGCCAACTTACTTTTTTAACTTTTATCACTGAAATATTTATTTAAAGATAACTGTAATTGCAAATACATATAAACACATATTTCGGTAACATTAATTAAATGTTTAAATAATGTATTTCTTTATTTTGCAAATATAAAATCAACTAAAATGGCCGTTAGGTACTGCTATGGTTTCCGAACGTGACTTAACGTTCGCATTGTCTATGGACATATGTGACAAATGTCACTGTCTGTTTTAATATTTTCTTGTCATACTGGATCGAAAAGTAAGGTTATTTTATTAAGATTTCCTCACAAGTGTGATGAAGAACATTGTGTGTGCCACGGGCGGTAAAGGAATTACAAACTCGTGTTATTAAAGCCCTCGGTTTCACCTCGGGCTTATAACAAACACTCGTTTGTAATTCCTTACTTACCGCCCTAGATACACAATGTACTAGTAACATCTTTATTATCTATGTTGGACAAATAAATTATTTTGAATTTGACATTGTCAATGGTGGTGTACATATAAATGAAAATACTTATTTCAGTACAAAAAAGTTCTACTTGGGAAAAAATCATTAATTAGATCACCTACTTAAATAAAATAATGTAATAATTGAACTTCGAAAATTATTCCCTCATAACATTATCGTCTTCAGTGCTATCTGTATCATCACCTGGCACAAAGAAAATAACATAGACGATTAGTGTGCTAAATAGTGTTAAGTATGTACGTTGTAATGTAAATAATTACGTTCGGTCAGAATTGCCATTTTCAAAATTAAGACTCGTCACATGTAGCCCCCATTATAAGACTATAAAAATTTATAATCATCTTCCAAATTCCATAAAAAAATCTGGACAGCCCAAGATCATTTAACAAACAGTTAAAATTGTTTTTAATTAATAAATGTTTTTATAATTTGAACGAATACTTTATTGAATATAGAAAGTGAAAGAAAGTTGTCTGTCTTTGTTGTGTGTCTTTGTTTATTTTAAGATTAACTAGTTATTAATCTGTGATCTAGTCGCGCCAGTTAGGTACTTAATTATTAAATGAATTAGGTAATTATTAAATGAAAAAGTGTCGTAAATGTTAATGTAAATGTATGTGCAAATTAATTAGCCCTCTGTTATTGTTATTGCTGTGCCCTTGCAGGGTGTCACATGTATACCTGCTTATTTATAAATCCACCCATATATGTTTGTAATGTGATATGCAATAAATGAATTGAATTGAATTGAATTGAATTGTATAATGAGAGATTTGTCAAATACTGTCGACTATAATATTTTTTTATAAAACACACACACACAGCATTTACCAAGAAATACGTTCTAAATGTATTACAGTGAAATCAGGATAACTAGGAGCTGGGTAAATGAGAAACCTTCATAGCTGGAACTCATGCTGAGGTCTCTGCACTTAAAGCACTGAATTAGGTACCTCTGTTAGTGGGACACAACAGACCTCTATGTCTGTGATTAGTTCTTTCGATTTTATCATCTTATTTGCCTCCGTAAGTGAGACGACATAAAAATGACCTCTGTTAGTGGGACACAACAGACCTCTATATCTGGGATTACCTAGTTCTTTCGATTTTATCGTCTTATTTACCTCTATAATTGGGATTTCTTTGAATTTTATAGGTACCTCTGTAACTGAGACGACATAATTTTTTTCTTTCCGACTCGGAATTTATTGCAGATAAATTTCCGTTTTGTTTACTAATTTTTAGCCTACCCACGAATTTAGCACGTGGTAATTGTGCTTAAATTACCTCAAGTTTTAGTTTGTTTTTTCTATAGTCCGGATGTTTAGGTAATTGATAAATGATGAATGCTGAAACGATGGTTTAAATTAAATTGAAATATGCAGAAACGAGGGCTTAAATATTTATCATTGCGTGAATAATTAAGGTAATACCTAGCCCTTTATAAATAAAAATCGAAAGATACGCGATGAAATCTGTGTCGTTTATAAAAACATGTTTGATTTTCTTTTTAGAGGACGAAGGTGAAATTTGTCGAGTGTGCATCAAATTCAGTGAAACATCAGTTGCTCTTTACTCTTACTCACACTCACTCACTCTCACTCACACACATTCATTCACTCACAAACATTCATTTACTCTCACACACACACACACACACTAACTCACTGTCACTCACTCTCTCACTCACTCACATTCATTAACGCACTCTCACACACTCACTCACGTTCATATACTCACCCATTCAATTACTCTCACACTAGGTTACTGACTCACATTCACACACACCCGGTCACTTACACACTCACTCCCGCACAATCACTCACTCACATTCACACACACTCACTCACCCACACACGCTCAAACACTCTCACTAACTTTCACTCATACATGCAATCACTCTCAGTCACTCACTCACATGTTCGAAACTATAAAATACACGTCTATTATCTAGGAATTCATATACTAAAATCATTATTAGTAACAATCGTCATTATACTCCTAACACATTGTCATTTTAGTAACACGCGTCATTGGTGTCTCTGATAATCTTGCCGAAAATGATGTTGCCAATAATGACAAATTCTAGAAAATGCGGCTTTACAAAACAATTAGGTATATTAACAAGACAAGAATGCACTAAATAGTGTTAGTCCCATGTGTACTTTGATATGGTTATACAATAATACTCCACTGTAAATAAAATTATGAAGATACGGTGAAAAATGTGAAAGACGATAATGATGACAAACTTTGGAGAATCAAAATGAAAAGCTTACTACTCGAATCTCGCGATATGTATCATCTCCGAAGTTTGCCGATCTACGGAGGTGCGGGGTGAAGTGTTAATTTTTTTCTTTAGAAAATAATTTTAATAAACGTAACTAAAAATAATAAAAATAAATAAAAAAAAATATTGCTGAAATAAATCTAATAAAATTGTGACATGACCTAGTCTCGAACTCGATTCAATAACGCGCCGCACCGGGTATAAATCTCGTCACTGCCGACTACGCTATTTCGAGTATTGAAGATGCTGTTGAATTAGAGCATCAGTATCAGCATATGACTTTTGATTAGATTATGGAATTACGTTTTAGGTTTAGTTTTCGGCGATCATTTACTAAGTAGGTACTTGTAGCAATCTAAGAAAATAAGTAGGTACAAAATATGTCCTAATAATTGAGAAGATCAATTCGAAGCATAAAGAAATAAGCATATTATGCGCTGATGGAAAATCAGTAGGTATCTCTAACCAAGGTCACGCGACCATTCTTTTCGTACACCGCTGGCTGTGGGTAGGTAGGTATTTATCGCAACGCACGAAGTTATGCGCCACGTAGTTTGGTAGGTACCTACATATTATAATTTTAATATTTAGGTATATGGATAAATAATAGTACATTACACAACTAGGGTGGTAATACAAAGAAAGGCCGAGATCGCAGATGTTTGCGGCCCGAACTGCAAGCGAGGGAATGCAAAAATGCCAAAACATAAATAATAAACATGTTTTCATATTATTAATAAGTAAAAAAAAGTGACCATCTCGAGGATTCGAACTATAGACTAATACTTTGGCCGAGGTGCATTACGCGCCCGCTCGTTGAGCCGTTCGGCTATAAAAACAGTGTGCCCGCGCTCGAAAATAGGAAGTTCTTTCTACACCTTCAGAATGGCCCACTAGTCGCGACGCGGCCGCTGGGACAAACGAACACAGGTCCGACCTCTGTAAAGCCTCACCGGCGAATGGGCGTTACTTGTAATAAGGGACGCATTTATAGTTCACGCGCATCACAGAAAGAGAACGCCATAAACAGTACGTGCCTGGGTTTTTTGGCGTAAGCGCCAGATATAAAAATACGATTAAATCAAAGATATTATTATGTTTTATTAACATTTTTTTTAATCACTTAAAAGATAAAGGCATGAATGACATTTTTACATAATTTTACCGTTTATTAATCGATTGTTTGTTCATACTACACAAAAAACGGAATTTGAAGACGCATTTTCGGATCTCTTATCTATCGAAGAAATTTTAAGCAAACATGTTTCCACCGTAATCACTGAATAGGTTATATAGTCAAAAAACATATATCTGAAAAGCAGCCCATTTCATAATGTAGATTTTACAAAAATCTCACTAAAAAATAGCTTAAATTTTCGATGACGAGCCTTAATTGGTATACCATATCGTAAAGACTTTGGTGAATTTGATATTTTGGGTTTACAAACCATCTGATGCAATCTGTAGATAAGATTTAAGAAGATAAGTATACTTAATGAATGAATTATCGTTTTTTTTTCTTCAGGTTAACACACACTAATTCTAATATCGAAACTAAAACAGAGTTTCGCGATGCGAACATCCAAAGCAAGGGGTAAGTTAAGAAATACTAGGTACTTTTCTTTGCCTATTTATAGTAGCTCTACATACATATTACATATTGTTGTAGTTCTAAAGGTCTAAACACGGGTTTTTGGTGTTTCATTTAAAATAACTGCAATCTAAAAATTTAATTTTCAGCAAATTATAAAAATAAAAGAATTACATATATAGTGTGAATAATGTTTTGCTTTACCATGGGGTAAAACACGAAATACGACTGGATCCGACGTGTTAATCAATTGCCATATTAAATGACTGAGATATTTACGTACATTAATAAAATAAACTTTATTCATCAAAGTCAAATGAGTAGCTAATTGAGAGAAGTTTCCCCACACAATTCATCAGCACAGCGTGAAAACGCTAAATCGCAATGCTGATGCGTTGTGCGAGGAAACGCTACCAGTATCTTCGGGACCATGCCGCGGTGGAATAATTTTTTACATTTATTATTTTTTTTATAATTATTTAAAAATTGGGGGAGCAAGATAAATACTCGTACGTTTTTCCGACAAAATACGAAAGCAACACATTATTCACTAAATCTGTAGGTACTCTGCGGTTCAGTATTTAGTCTGAGATGCGAACTCTACTCCTTATAAGGTATACTAGTACTTTGTATCGTTTCATCTGCCGCTCTCCACCATAGTA